>CM055125.1:51923289-54323289 GCA_029206835.1 Rana muscosa
CCCTATGAGAAGGATCGGGGCTGCTCTTTGCAAAGCTATTTGGCGGTATTAAATGTTCTTATATATAAATATAATATAATTACAGTATTGGACATTTTATATGAAGTCAGATTCCCACACTATCCACCATCATGCTCCTCATCCTTCTCACATCGGTGTCTTCTATCCTCAAATTTTCCTTATTCTACCCCTCCTCTCTACCCTGCAGCATGCACATATCACCCTCACTCCTACCCTCTCCCTACTACGGCACCCATCATCTCCTGCATTTGCTGCACCCACATGCTGACATAAACACCAGGGCCATTAGACACGAGCGCTTATGCACATCCCACTCCCATCGTGCATTCCTCGCCCTCCTCCTTCTCCTAGTCTCAGGTGATATTTCTCCTAATCCTGGTCCGCCATTTTCCAACTGCAAGCCACATATTCAATACCCCTCCTCTGGGAACTACCGCAATCCACTCCGTTTAATTTCTATCCCCCTGCTTCCTCAAAGCAGCCCACCAATCTCATGCGTCCTTTTGAACGCCCGTTCCATCTGTAACAAGCTAACATCGGTACATGACCTCTTCCTCTCTCATGGCATTAACATACTCGCCATAACCGAAACCTGGCTGCAAAATTTTGACTCCACTTCTGCTGCCCTATCCCATGGTGGCCTCCATTGGACTCGCTCCCCCAGACCTAACGGACAGAAAGGAGGTGGAGTTGGGAGGTGCTTTGTGGGGATAGAAGAAATCCAAGTCCTTCCTATTCCTCCCTCTCTTCCTTCGAGATGCACTGTATCAGTCTGTTTTCTCCCATTTCTCCTGAGGATTGCAGCAATTTATCGGCCTCCCGGACCAGTATCGCACTTTCTTGATGACTTCGCTGCCTGGCTACCCTACTTTCTCTCCCCTGAAATACCCACTATCATTCTTGGTGACTTCAACATTCCTGTCAATGTTAACAGCCCAACTACAGCTAAACTTCTCAACTTTACCTCTTCTTTTGACCTAACCCAATGGACACATACTTCCACTCACTCCAATGGTAATACCCTTGTCCTTGTATTCTCCCATCTCTGCAATCCTGGCAACCTCATCAACCCTTTCCTCTCTGATCACAACCTCATCAGTTTCACTGTATCCTTGCCTCCAACCAACCATCCCTCCACGCAGCAAACAATTACTTGTAGGAACCTTCGCAACTTTAACCCTTCTCTATTCTGCTACTGACCACCTATACGACATAATCTCTGTCCTGACCTGGCCACCTCTGTCTACAACAGTTCACTCTCATCATCACTAAATACACTTGCTCCTCTAACCACACGCAGAATCAGGCCCCGACAGTTACAACCCTGGCAAACTGACAACACTAGAAATCTCAAGAGACATTGCCGTGCTCTTGAATGACTGGCGTAAAACCAAATGCCTGCAGGACTTCACCCTATATAAATCTGCCCTTCAAAAATACAATTCCTCCCTCTATGCTGTCAAACAAGCCTACTTTGTCTCTCTTATTAATACCTTGTCATCCAATCCCCGTCGGCTCTTCTCAACCTTTAACTCTCTGCTTCGTCCCCCACCCCCTCTATCCACTAACTCACTCACTGCCCAAAAGATTGCCAATCACTTCAAAGACAAGATTGATGCAATTCGGGGAGGACACCTCCACTGTGCGTACATCTTCACCACCCAACATAACTTGCCTAACAGCACTTTCAACATTCTCCTCTTTTGAATTGGCTACAATTGAAGAGGTTACAAAACTTTTCTCAGATGCCCACCTAACCAATTGTCCCTTGGACCCTGTTCCCTCACAACTACTACGGTCACCCTCTTCTTCTATCCTATGCTCCCTGACTCACATCTTCAATCTCTCCCTCTCTAGTGACACCTTCCCCTCCCCTCTAAAACATGCGCAGATCACTCCCATACTTAAAAAGCCCTCACTGGACCCCACCAACCTGAACAACTTGAGGCCCATCTCATTGCTCCCATTCACCTCTAAACTTCTAGAACGCCTAGTCTACTACCGTCTTGGCTCCTACCTCAGTGAAAATAACCTTCTTGGCCCCTTACAGTCTGGTTTTCGCTCTCAGCACTCTACGGAAACTGCCTTACTAAAATTCACTAACTGCTAAAACCAACAGCCAGTACTCCATACTCCTTCTACTTGACCTCTCGGCAGCCTTTGATACCCTTTGACCACCCGCTCCTTCTAAAAAAACTACATTCCCTTGGCCTCCAAGATTCTGCTCTATCCTGGTTCTCTGCCTATCTATCACAGCGCTCCTTCAGTGTTACCTACAACTCTGTCTCCTCCTCTCCATTGCCCCTTTCTGTGGGGGTCCCCCAAGGGTCTGTTCTTGGACCACTTCTCTTCTCTATCTACACTTCCTCCCTTGGTCACTTGATAACTGCCCACGGTTTCCAATACCACTTATACGCCGATGACACCCAAATCTATCTGTCTACTCCTCACCTCACTCCTTCAGTCTCCTCTCGCATTACTAACTGACATTTCAGCATGGATGTCGCACCACTTCCTTAAACTAAATCTCTCTAAAACTGAGTTACTAATATTCCCCCCTGCCTGTGCCCCCCTCCATGACTTTTCCATCAAAATCATCAATGCAACCATCAGTCCCTCCCCTCACGCCAAGGTACTAGGTGTAATCCTAGACTCTGACTTGTCATTTCAGCCTCAAGTCCAATCGTTGTCAAAAGTTTGTAGAATTCACCTCTGTAACATCTCTAAAATTTGCCCCTTTTTAACAAATGAAACCACCAAGCTCCTCATTCACTCCCTTGACTATTGCAACTCCCTTCTCATTGGCCTGCCTCTCCATAGGCAATCCCCTCTTCAGTCTATGATGAATGCTGCTGCCAGACTTATCCACCTTACCAACCACTCAGTGTCTGCCAACCCTCTCCTCCAATCCCTACACTGGTTCTCGATCACCCAGCGAATTAAATTCAAAATACTAACCACAACCTACAAAGCCATCCACAACTCTGCCCCGAGTTATATCACCAATCTGGTCTCCAAACATATCCCAAACCGTCCTCTCCGCTCTTCTCAATACCTCCTACTGTCAAGCTCCATCGTCTCCTCCTCCCATGCTCGTTTCCACGATTTCTCCAGAGCCTCTCCTATCCTCTGGAACTCGCTACCTCAACCTGTTCGGCTATCCCCTACTCTTGCTACCTTCAGGCGATCCCTGAAAACTCATCTCTTCAGGGAAGCCTATCACATCTCCAACTAATCTTTTACCACTTCCATAAGCTCATTCCCCACAGTTGCAACCTTTTGTACCACCTACCCCACTCTATTAGATTGTAAGCTCTTCTGAGCAGGGCCCTCTTAATCCTCTTGTATTTTATTGTGTTATAACTGTATTGTCTCCCTTTTATATTGTAAAGCACTGCATAAACTGTTGGCGCTATATAAATCCTGTATAATAATAAAGAACAGTTGTGCTCATAAGTTTACACCCTGGCAGAATTTATGATTTCTTTGCCATTTTTCAGAGAATATAAATAACACAAACTTTTCTTTCACTGATGGTTAGTGTTTGGCTGTAGCCATTTATTATCAATCAACTGTTTACTCCTTTTAAATCATAATGGCAACAGAAACTACCCAAACAACGCCTATCAAATGTTTACATACCCCAGTTCCTAATACTGTGTAATATTAATGACAGCTGAAAGTGTTTTGTGGATGAGGCTCTTTATATTCTCAGATGGTAAAGCTGTCCATTCCATCTTGGCAAAAAGCCTCCAGTTCCTGTAAATTCTTGGGCTGTCTTGCATGAACGGCACGTTTGAGATCTCTCCAGAGTGGCTCAATGATATTGAGGTCAGGAGACTGAAATGGCCACTCCAGAACCTTCACTTTATTCTGCTGTAGCCAATGACAGGTCGACTTGGCCTTGTGTTTTGGATCATTGTCATGTTGGAATGTCCAAGTACGTCCCATGCGCAGCTTCCTGGCTGATGAATGCAAATGTTCCCGCAGTAGTTTTTGATAACATACTGCATTCATCTTGCAAACTATTTTGACCAAATTTCCTGTGCCTTTGTAGCTCACGGATCCCAAACATCAGAAATCCACCTCTATAGCCTTCATCATAGGCCTTATTGACTCCTCTCCAAATGTAGTGTTTATGGTTGTGGCCAAAAAGCTAAATTTTGGTCTCATCACTCCAAATGACTTTGTGCCAGAAGGTTTGAGGTTTGTCTCTGTGCTGTTTGGCGTATTGTAAGCGGGATTCTTTGTAGTAATGGCTTTCTTCTGGCGACTCGACCATGCAGCCCATCTTTCTTCAAGCGCCTTCTTATTGTGGATCTTGAAACTGAAAACATGTGGTGTGGCTGAGTCCTGTATTTCACCTGAAGTTATTTGTGGGTTTTTCTTTGTACACCGAACAATTTTCCTGGCAGTTGTGGCTTAAATTTTAGTTGGTCTACCTGACCGTGGTTTGGTTTCAACAGAACCCCTCGTTTTCCACTTCTTGATTAGAGTTTGAACTAGGGTTGCCACCTTTTCTTCAAGTCAAACCCAAACATTTTATAGGCACACAGCAATTTGTTTTTTTAATAGTATAAACTATACATATATTTTGCAACATTTCTAATAATATAAAGTTAATCACAAGAGTCCACCTTTACATCAGAGTCAACAGAGTTCCCCTTTTATGTCTGAATCCACAGAGCTCTTTTACATCTGAACTCAGAGTTCCCTTACACTGTAAGAGGGGGGACTCTGCAGACACTGATGTAAGGGAGAACTCTGGGGACTCTAACATAAGGGATGCTCTGGGAACCCTGATTTAAGGGGGGAACACTGAGAATTTTGATGTACAGAGAGGACTCTGATGTAAGGGGGGGGGGGACACTGTGGCCTCTAGTGGAAAGGGGAACTCTGATGGTAAGGGGTGCTCTGAGAACCCTGATTTACCTTAATGTACTCACTGAGAGGCAGGAGAGAGAAGGGGGAGACTTCAGTTACAGACAGGGATGGGTGGTAAGCTCACTCACCCCTTGGCAGTCAGCACCTCTCATCCAGATCTGCAACTGCTGCACTTCAAATTTCCCACCCCACTTTCCTTTTCTGAGGCACAGCGCCAGGAATTGGAGTGTGGACAGACAGAGGGGGGAGGGGAGGAGCAGATCGAGCCCTCTCTCCTCTCCTGTCAGGGTGGGGGTGATTGTTAGTATTGTTAGTGCTGGCTCTGGGCAGTGTGAAAGAGAGTGTAAAGCCCCATACAGACGGTCAGACTTCAAACAAACTTTTCCATGGATTTTTGTTTGAAGGGCGTTGGCCGTGAACTTGGTATATATACACGACAGGACTTTTTCAGCAAACTTTCCCAAAATCACGTGGTTTTTCTGCTCCTTACCGCCACCCTTTGGTCAACTTCTGCTATTGTTGGTTGATTTTAACATTGGTTCTGAGCATGCGTATTTGTACTTCGAACTAAAGTCCGATGGACTTCTGTGCACACAATAGGATTTTGCACCGTAGAACTTTTGTTGCCGAAAAGTATGTTCGTTTGCAGAGCGAACATTTGTCTGATGAAAACCGAAAAAGTTTGTCTGATGGAACGTACTCACGGTCTGATTTTTTTGAAAACCTGGGAATTTGGAAGTTTGTTGTCAAAAAGTCCGATTGTGTGTATGGGGCTTTACAGACACTCTCAGCTTAGACAACTCCTGCCAGCAAACCCACTGCGAAGCCATAGTCTGGTCTGAATAATGTGTCAGGTTTTCTGGTGGTCTGAAACCCGGACACATGATTCAAAACCCGCGGCAACCCTAGGCACAGGCAGGCCCGGCTGCATTGGGCACAGGTCACGCTGCATTGTCATGCTGCATTGGGCACATGTGAGGCTGCATTGGGCACAGGGAACGCTGTATCCTGGCCTAGGCCAACACTTTGCACGGGGGCAGCACAGAAAGAGTCCCCGCCGGCTTGTGCTACACTGTTAGGACAGTCAAAATTAGAAGCAGCTTCCGTTACACTATCAGCCTGGACCACAAACCTTCCTTACTGTGCTATGTTTTCTGCTGCACCATTGGCATGGTTATATCACCCTAGTCCTCTCCATAAAATTATCAGAAATTTGTGCTTAAAGTAGAACTATAGGCAACACGTTTTTTCCATTTTGGATAGAGTAAGGGAGGGTTATAGCCCCTGTCAGTTTATTTTTTTTACCATCCCTGTCCCATTGCAGAGATTTCCCTTCACTTCCTGCCCCATAGCCAAACAGGAAGTGATAGTAAATCTATGCAAATTACGGGAATCCATTGCTCCATCCCCCCCCAGGCCCTACGAACTAGTGTCCCCACTCGGTGTGGCCTTGACAGGAAGGGGTGGGTCATATTTAAATTAGGGGGTGCACGAGTTTAGTCAGGCCTAGGGCAGCACAAGACCTAAATACACTACTGGGCACAGGTCACGCTGCATTGGGCACAGGTGGGGCTGCAATGATAAAGTTGTTGTTATTTATCTTTGTAACTTAATTCTGCATAAAACATTTAAGTGTCATTTCATGAGATCATTTATGAGAGCGTGTTTAAGGGTGGGATTAGGGGGCAGGGTATGGTAGGGGTTGGGTGGGGCAACTGGTGGCAAGTAACCCTCAAGGCCTGGCTAGTAGCTCAGGACTTGAAATGTTGAGCCCTGGTTCAAACTATATATATTGTGGCAGAGCGAGGCTCTGTCCCAATGAAAGTGAAGATAAAAGGGACACAGGGTTTGCATATCTGCAGACTGCAGGACTACAGAGTGTAGAATTTAAATGGAGAAAAATGCTCTGTCAGTTTTCTCCAGGTTTTCCTACTTTAGCATGGGATTCGGTAGTTTGGTGATCCCTAAGAGACTTGGGTGGGACGGGATCTCCAACCCCTGTGTCCGGGTCTTGTGGACAGCCAGCATGGTGTGTGCGCTCAGGTGCACACAACCAATATAATGAGGGGCTGGTGAGAGCAGAGAGTGGAGGATGGTGGAGAGTGAGCACCATGCTAACTGCAGTGGCTGCTGCTAGTGAGTGTCTCTGTGTGAGGACTTGACGTAATTGTAGCCGTATTAGTGCAATTGTGACAGAGAAAATTAAGTACTGTCCGTGATACTTTTTTTATTTGCACTAACATAGAATTTTTCAGGACAAGCTTTCGGGGTATGTCCCCTTCTTCAAGGTCCAAGCAGTACTGATTCACAATTTTTTTAGCAGAATGTTGAAACAAAACAAGAAAAAAATCTCAGAGGGAAAGGAAAAAAAACACATACAAATCAATGGTAATAAAGATAGCAGCAGAGTTAGTGAGATAAGACAGAGTTAGTGAGATAAGACAGAGGGAGAGCTATAGACTTGAGGGGGGAGATGCTAGTCACAGAGGGGGTCATAAAACCTTAGTATAATGGGTAAGGAAACCAATATCTAAATTTAGGCCATTCGTTTTTGTGTTAAAAAGAATTATCATTCTTAGTTCAAATGTTTTCCTTTCCTGGATAGTTCTGAAATTCCCTTTAAGAACTAAAACATTGAGGTCTTCTATAGTGTGGTCTGGTTGTGAGAAGTGATGTCCCACAGGTGTGCAGAAACTCTCTTCTTTATGTTCCTTGATGGAGTGTCTGTGAAAATTCATCCTCGCTTGCAACTTCTGTCCTGTTTCACCAACATAAGATCCTTTGCCACACCTGTTGCATTGGATGAGGTACACAACATTACTGGAGGTACAGTTGTAAGATCCCATGATAGTGAAGGTCCCATTTGTGTGTGTGACACTTTTGGATAGATTGATCTGGTTGCACAGTTTGCAGCGTTTTTTATTGCAGGGTTTGCTTCCATTATTTGTGACTTCATAATCAGAGTGAAGTTTCCTGCTGATTAGTTCAGACCCAGAAGTCAGAGATAAACATCTCAGAACACTGGCAGGCTCTTTCCAGAAGAAAGGATATAAAGACAAAACCATCAACAACAGCATAAACACAGCCTTGAAAACCCGAAGAGAAAATCTCCTCCAATACAAAGAGAAAAAAACAAATAACCGAGTACCTCTAGTCACCACATACAACCCAACACTAGAAGGGATCAAAAAGATAATCAAAGATTTACAGCCCATTATAACAGAGGATGAAACTCTGAAAGAAATATTCCAACAACCCCCATTATTGGCTTTCAGACAACCACCCAACCTCAGACACAAACTAATCAGCAGGAAACTTCACTCTGATTATGAAGTCACAAATAATGGAAGCAAACCCTGCAATAAAAAACGCTGCAAACTGTGCAACCAGATCAATCTATCCAAAAGTGTCACACACACAAATGGGACCTTCACTATCATGGGATCTTACAACTGTACCTCCAGTAATGTTGTGTACCTCATCCAATGCAACAGGTGTGGCAAAGGATCTTATGTTGGTGAAACAGGACAGAAGCTGCAAGCGAGGATGAATTTTCACAGACATACCATCAAGGAACATAAAGAAGAGAGTTTCTGCACACCTGTGGGACATCACTTCTCACAACCGGACCACACTATAGAAGACCTCAATGTTTTAGTTCTTAAAGGGAATTTCAGAACTATCCAGGAAAGGAAAACATTTGAACTAAGAATGATAATTCTTTTTAACACAAAAACGAATGGCCTAAATTTAGATATTGGTTTCCTTACCCATTATACTAAGGTTTTATGACCCCCTCTGTGACTAGCATCTCCCCCCTCAAGTCTATAGCTCTCCCTCTGTCTTATCTCACTAACTCTGTCTTATCTCACTAACTAACTCTGCTGCTATCTTTATTACCATTGATTTGTATGTGTTTTTTTTTCCTTTCCCTCTGAGATTTTTTTCTTGTTTTGTTTCAACATTCTGCTAAAAAAATTGTGAATCAGTACTGCTTGGACCTTGAAGAAGGGGACATACCCCGAAAGCTTGTCCTGAAAAATTCTATGTTAGTGCAAATAAAAAAAGTATCACGGACAGTACTTAATTTTCTCTGTGTGAGGATAAACGCTGTGTGCGTTGAAGGGCTTTAAAGCTGTGTGCGTCCAAGGAGCCAGAAGCTGTGTGCATGAAGGGACTTCAAGCTGTGTGTGTTTAAGAAGCCCAAAGCTGTGTGCATCCAAGACTGTGAGACCGGAAGATCTGGTGGTTTAAGGTACCAGTACCTAAAGCAAGCAGAGGAACTGCTAACAAGAGAGCCAGGTGGCTTGGTATGTTTTCCTTATTTTTGGACTGCTAAATGAAGTTAAACCCCTGCGTGGAAATCCTGAATGGACATTTTGCTTTTGTTTTTCTGTTTAAATAAACGTGGGCTACCCGGCCCTTAACTAGAATGCCTGTCTGATATGGACTCACTGCATAAAAATGCATCTATCCACTTGAGCTAAAACACCCCAATATCACAGTGGTGGATTCAGCGGGCACAAGACGGTGGAATCCAGGTCCTTGCTCCATAGTGAGTTCAGGTCAGGAACTGTTGGCTGTGTGTGGAAGTGCAGCCAGGCGAAAGGCATTGTGTGTTGCAGGTGGTGTACCTGTGAACGAAAAGTCTTTTTTTTTTTTCTGCGATGAACTACTGCTAGCTGTGTGTGGCAGCCAGGCAAACTGCATTGCACAGAAGTTTGATGGACTGTGTTGCATGCAGGTTGTGTACCTGTGAAAGGAGAATCACATTTTCTTCCCTCTCTGCTGTGAACTGTGTTACCGGTTGCTGTGTGCAACACCGCAAGGATAGGGTGGTCAAAACAGAAAAAGGAGGCGATCCTTGCTGAAGCAAAAGAAAGGCTACTGTGGCTTGAGGGTATTTCCCCACATGCCCCAGCCAAACCAGAGAATTCGTCTGAGTGTGAAATCTCTGTGATCTGGGGTAAATTACTCATGTCACCCCCAGTTAAAAGGGAATTGAAAGAGGTTGTCCCTGGCAACAGGAAGCCAGGTGGACAACAGCGTGAGGAGAATGGTCATCCGTGGAAGCAACGTCCAGGCCAGCAGGGATGTCGGGGATCCAAGGAATCTGTCTGCTGATGGTCATGACCAGTGGAGTCCTCAAGAGTGGTATCCCGTGGCAACAGAGAACCAGGCATTGAGGAGATGCTAAGAAATTAAATTTCAGCGTCCAGTACCGTGCTTGGAATGTGGTCAAGTGGGGCATGGGATCTTTACTTGCCCAAGGTTCTGGAACACCGCTGAAGAGTCTGGAAAGGCTGCAGTGTCGCTATATGGCCCCAAAGAGACAGTAGCTGGTATTTATGCAGCTGAGAGACAGCGCACTCAAGTGAAGGCTATGATGCCAGCCACTGAAAATGGTAAGACTGTTTCAGTTTATGGTACTGAACCCAGTGAAGTGGGAGTATGTCCAGTGGGGACTCTGCACGTGCCTGCTATAGTCCAGTAGGTGGCTGGAAAAATTGCTTTAGGGGTGACCAAAACAGTGCTGGTGCCATGTTCCCTAGTGACAGGTACTGCAGGGTTGCCCAGGGAAACTTTCAAAAAGCCCGCAGTGACGGAGCCGAGCGTTTCCCAGGTCAGCTTTGGAGCTGCCCATGTAGGAAAGGGTGCCCCTTTAAAGATGGAGGGCGCTGTGAGGAGTCACTCAGAGGCTTTGGTGGGTAATAGACAATCCACAAAAGTAGCAGTTATGTCTACACGTAGTGAAAATTCTGATGGTTATGCTGTCAAAAGTGTTACTGTTGGCAAATGTGATGGTATTGGTGATAATGACATTGAAAAATGTGTTTCCTTTAATGTCATGTCTGAAAATGTTGGAAATGTGTTTACTACCAATTATGGGAGTGGGATATCTCCCATGACAACCAGACGTGCAGAATTGTCCATGGAAGTCTCATGGGGCCTCCATGTGTTGGAGCCAGAGGTTTTCCAGGATTGCTGTGGTGCTACTCTGGTGAAACAAGGGAAGACTGTCACATAGGGTTGTGGGGCTGCGCCCACACACACTCACTAAGTGTAACCCAGTTGTCAAGGGGTTAATTCAGCCTGCAAAAGCTGAAAGTGCAGAGCTGTATGTATCTGTAGCGCCACCAGAGCAAGGTGGTCAAAATAAGGTATTGCACGTTGCCTTGGTTGAGGATGCAATCTCCCAGTGTGATGTGAGAAAAAAATTATTGTCACAATGTGGGGTAGATAGAAGTGACAAGTGTGGTGTTTTTGGCTAGTGAATCCCAGGTGCCTGTTGGGCCTTCTAGAGCAGGTGATGCAGTGCTGTGGAGCACCAGTGATGGAACCACAGGAGACTGGAATGATTTGTGCAAGGAAGCAGTTGCGGCACTAGGCCAAGTGACAAGGAATTACGAAGCAATGATGTGTAACAAAGTTGTGGACAGAACACCTGCTATGCCCAATGGAGGGATCGCAGAATGGCCAGTGCTCAAGGGCACGCCAGCCCCTGCAAAGGCTGATGCCCCCCAGTCTGAAGAAACGGTTCTGGGCGCAGGCATGGCAGATGGGTTGTCCACGGCCCAGCAACTAAGTAATGGCAAGTGTCAAGGTGACAATGTGACTAATGTTGACTCGCAGAGGCTCATTGGTGTAGCGTTGGAGGTGAAGAGGAGACATGTGTCTGACAGCACTCCAGGGGAGCAACAGGCTGGGATGAGGGGTACCTCCAAGGAGACGGAGGTCTCTTCAAATGTCTCAACCTCACAAGCTGCAATGGATGAGCCCCTCCATGTCTCAGACAGGGGAAAGGTTCCCAAAAAGGTCACGCATTTAGACATCGGTTGCATAGAGTTGACAAAAACTTTATTAGAAATGCTGGAGTTGGTAAAAGTGCCCTCACTGTACACTTGGGTGTCTCCACCGCAGTCGGACCAGGTGGTGCTGCGTGGTACCAATAGGTGGAGCCAGGTGGTGCAGGCTGTGCTGGGAAGCTTATTAACAGTGTGGCAAATAGTCCTGAGGTTCTCTAAGAGGGTGATCCCCAGTTACTGAGTGGCCTGGAAGGCGCTCAGAACTGTTGGAGACATCAAAGGTCTCCCTGGCTGGTGTAGTGACTGGAAACATCTCTGATGGTGTGGTCCGAGGTGCAGCTGAGCAGTGGTCAGTAGAGGGCGCAGATACTGTCTCAGCCGCTAAATCTCATGAGAAGGAAGGGGCCAGAATAGATGCAGCACTAGCAGAGATGCTTTCTATCGCTCAGAAAGAGGTACAACTTAAAGTACTCGGAGACACTGTGAGAAAAAGTGCTAATGTTGGTTGCTGCAACAATGTAATGTGTACAGCAGAAAGAAATAGTTTGTGCTTGGATGAGTGTCATCTGTTAGATCAGTTACCCATGGAGTGTTGGACAACAGGTGAGGTGGAACTTGGCTTTAGTCCTGTGGGATGTAGTTCCTCGCCTGTGTGTGGTCCCTCCTCAGGTCTGGTACTAACAAGCACTGAGATGGACAGCACTGATTTCGTTGGAAAGTGTGACATTAAAATATATGATTTAATGATTGGCGCTGTTAAAAGTAATGTGGTTGCCCTGGGTAACCAGAGAGGTTTTTGAACCTGAAAGACCTGTGGTGAAAGATAAAACTTCCATAAGCTGAAAGGTAGGATCAGGGTAGGCAGAGATCCCCCCAAGAGAGGAGAGTATGCTCAGGGACCCCAAGAGAAGAGAGGGAAGGCAGAGTGTACGGAATTATAGGACCCTGTTAAGATCCAAGCTGGGACGTACCTGGAAGCACACCCGAAAAAAGGGTTGGGCCTACGTGGCTGATGGCCAGCACAGAGGTGTCCCAACTGCTATGGTGGGTGCAGGTGTTTCTCCCTCCGGATCAAAACAAGGGAGGGGGGGGGTGTGTATGTGGCAGAGCGAGGTTCTGTCCCAATGAAAGTGAAGATAAAAGGGATACAGGGTTTGCATATCTGCAGACTGCAGGACTACAGAGTGTAGAATTTAAATGGAGAAAAATGCTCTGTCAGTTTTCTCCAGGTTTTCCTACTTTAGTATGGGACTCGGTAGTTTGGAGATCCCTAAGAGACTTGGGTGGGACGGGATCTCCAACCCTGTGTCCGGACCTCTGCCGGGTTAGCCCCCCCTTATCAAAATTTTTGAAAAAATCTTATGCAGTTTGTTAGATCTTTGTTAGATCAGGTTAGATCAACCGTTGTTTGCGTTAGATCTCACACAGAAGAAGCAATATTAACAGTTATTTGCTGGGGGGGCTAACCCGTCATCAGCCCCCCCTTATCAAAAAATTGACCAAACAGTTAGCTATTTTGGAAGCTATTTGTTAGATCCGGTAAGATCAAGTGGTTTTAACGTTAGATCTCACATAATTAGAGACTTATTAAGTGATTAATGAGGGGGGGCCAGCCCCCCCTTATCAAAATTTCTGGCCAAAAATGATTCAGGCTAATAGATATTCGTTAGATCCGGTAAGATCAAGTGGTTTTAACGTTAGATCTCACATAATTTCTGAGATATTCCACATAAAAATACTGATATTAGGTGGTACATAAGGACGGGTTGGCCCCCCCTTATCAAATTTTCGGGCCAAAAATCATTCAGGCTAATAGATATTCGTTAGATCCAGTAAGATCAAGTGGTTTTAACGTTAGATCTCACATAATTTCTGAGATATTCCACATAAAAATACTGATATTAGGTGGTACATAAGGACGGGTTGGCCCCCCCTTATCAAAATTTCGGGCCAAAAATCATTCAGGCTAATAGATATTCATTAGATCCGGTAAGATCAAGTGGTTTTAACGTTAGATCTCACATAATTTCTGAGATATTCCACATAAAAATACTGATATTAGGTGGTACATAAGGATGGGTTGGCCCCCCCTTATCAAATTACACAGTACACACCTGACAGTGACACAAGGCCTGTCTGGTGCCCCAGCCACCTTCCAAAGGCTAATGGAGAAGACCGTGGGTGACATGAAACTGATCAAGGTGTTGGTGCACTTAGACGACATCATCGTTTTCGGCAAGACCCTGGAAGAGCACGAAGAACATCTGGAGAAGGTCCTGAGGAGACTGCATGATGATGAGGAGGTTGAAGCTGTCTCTGGAAAAGTGCCAGTTTTACCAACCCTCAGTCAACTACCTTGGCCATATTGTGTCTTACGACAAAGTGGCCACCGACCCCCAGAAGCTGGAAGCTGTCACCTCCTGGCCGAGGCCTACCAACGTGACTGAGCTTAGGTAATTTCTGGGATTCTGTTCTTATTACAGAAGATTTGTCAAGGGATTCGCTAAGACGCTGATCTGGCGAAGCCTGTCAGACCAGCTGGAGGGCCCAGAAAACCCAGAGAGTCCATTCAGGAACAATGGACTCCGAAGTGTGAAGAGGTTTTAGGCAGCCTAACAACCGCTCCTGTTCTGGCCTATGCAGATCCAACCAAGCCATATGAGCTACATGTTGACGCCAGTCGAGATGGGTTAGGTGGGGTGCTATATCAAGAGCATGACGGTCATCTACGGCCTGTTGCCTACATGAGTCGGAACTTGTCCCCCCGCTGAGAAGAACTACCCCATGCACAAACTTGAGTTCCTGACCTTGAAGTGGGTGGTGGTTGATGAGCTGGGGGATTATCTATATGGAGCGGAGTTCGTGATCAAGACTGACAACAATCCTCTCACCTACATCCTCACTACCACCAAGTTGGATGCCACAGGTCACAGATGATTGGCTACTCTATCAGGGTTTATTTTCAGCCTGAAACAAGATGTGGATGCTTTGTCAAGAAGGCCCCATTGTTCCAGAGACCCCCCAGCTGACACCTGAAGGGGTACGAGCCTTATGTCAAGGAGCAGAACATCAAGCTGGAGAAGGATCCAGGGCCGAAGACTTTGGAGTGTCAGCCGCTGGTGTCCCCAGATGTTATTGCAATGTCACCCAAGTCGGGGATAAAGGTCTGCCCGAAGCTGTCAAAGAATGACCTGCAAAGGGACCAGTTGGAGGACACTCCCTGCAGCTTGGCATTGAAGGCCTTGGAGAGCCAACGCCCTAACTTGCTCCTCACTGACTCCCCAAAGGAAACCCGTCTGCTGTACCGAGAGTGGGATCAGTTTCAGGTGCACCAAGGGTTGGTCTACTGAAGGGGCCCCTCTGACGATTCTGAAAAAAAATTGCAGCTATTCCTACCTGAAAAACATAGGGAGACAGTATTAACTGCCCTACATGACAACCATGGCCACCTAGGGCCCAAAAGGACTTTTGACCTGGTGAGGGACAGGTTCTACTGGCCCTGCATGCAGGCGGAAGTTGAGGACTATTGCCACTCCTGCGTCAGATGTATCCAAAAGTAGACTTTGCCTCACAAGCTGCCCCAATGGGCCATCTTCGGAGTCAGGGACCCATGGAGCTGGTGTGCATTGACATTCTGTGCTTGGAGCCTGATTTTAGCGGGCAGGAAAATATCCTGGTAGTGACTGACCATTTCACTCGGTATGCCCAGGCGTTTTCCACGAGGGGCCAACAAGCATCCACGGTGGCCAAGATCTTTGTGGAGAAAATCTTTGTGCACTATGGTCTGTCCCAACGCATCCACTCTGATCAGGGGAGAGATTTTGAGAGTAGTCTCATCAAGAGACTTTTAGACCTGTTGGGCATCAGGAAGTCTAAAACCCCCCCGTATCATCCTCAAGGAGATCCTCAACCAGAGAGATTCAACCAAACCCTCCTGGATATGCTCGGAACTCTAAATTCAGAACAAAAACAGCACTGGAGCAAGCATATAGTGGCTATTGTGCATGCTTATAACAGCACCGCCAATGATGCCACAGGTTACGCTCCCTATAGTTTGATGTTCGGACGGTAGGCCCGGCTGCCAGTCGACTTGGCCTTCGGCACATCCCTCGACCATACCTCAGCAACTTCCCGCTGGAAGTCGCAGCCCTATGTCATTTGCAAGCATCTGCCTGGACTCCCAGTATATCAAATCCGGCCAGAGGGAAGCACAGGACTTGGCATCGCAATCATCTGTTGCCTCTGTCAGAAGCAGTTCATGTGCCACCACAGCCAGATTTACAGCCCACACCCACGGCCTCTCAAAGATCCCAGCCAGTGACTAGATCTCACTCAGTCTGTACCCCTTGCTGAAAATGAAAACCGCGAGGCAGGACAACCTCCCCTCCTATGCTAATTGGTTGGATATTCCTCTGCCATGGTTTTATGCAGATGCAAATTGTATGGTTTCCTGTGCACACTAACCTGTTTTTTTTTTTTACGTGTGTATATCAAAAGCATGTAACAGGTCATAGACTCTTTACCACCTTTGGCGGACCTAAGGTTTTTTGGTGGGGGGAGTGTGTAGCGGGGGCTGCTCTGTCTCCCATGGTCCCACACCTCCCTCCATTCCCGCCAGGAACCGTCGGACTGAATAGACACTGACACAGGCACTTACTCAAGGAGAGCACGCCTGTCAGTACCTGGGGGGGATTTCTCCCCCTAACTCTACTCTTCCTTGAGTGACGAGCAGCGGTCACTCACGGGCATCAGTCGGCTCTGCTCTCTTCTCTGTGTTCCTATTGGCAGGGAGAGGAAGTCAATCAAGCAGCAGCAGAGGACCACAGGACATAAAGGCTCATCACAAAATGGCACCATTGATTTTTACTGGGGATGGAGCTGCTACTTCTGCTGTGAAAGAAGGGGGCTAGCTAAAGACTTAATCTTGTGTGTCTGAAAAGAGATCACCATGAGGCTGGGAGGTGAACGGAGGTGTGAGAAGAGACAACAGGCATCCGCTGAAGAACCATCCAAAGACAGTTGCAGAGACCATCCAGAGACGGTTGAAGATGGATGTACCTTCTGTAAAACCTAATATCCCTATTTTTATGTGAAATATCTCTGAAATTATGTGAAATCTAACGTTAAAACCACTTGATCTTACCGGATCTAACGAATATCTATTAGCCTGTGTAGCGCCCTGCTCCTATTGGGTAGGTGCTAGTGTAAATTTAGTTATCTGAGCTGTCGTTTAGCTCAGAACAATTGTACCAAATTATGGTCTCTGTTCCAGTTTAGCTGGGCTGCACATTTCCACCTGACTGTAGGTGTCGTTGTTACCACAGGTCAAGGTTGGAATTGCTGTAGGCTGGATGCATTGGGTATTCCTTTCCCAGGGACAGCGCAGTGGGAGTGGTGACCCCCGCTGTGCATTCTGGGAGAGGGTACTTAAGGAGCAGACACCGTTTTTCGGGGTCTTCCGATCCTGACCTGACGGCCCTCCTGGCCTCAGGGATGTGTTAGTAGTGTTCTGCGTCGGGGCCTGTAGGCCCGAGGCTCTGTTGCTGAGAGTAGGCCCAGGAGTTTCTGGGGGCCTACTGATCTCTGGATGGTCCCGTGTTGCCTTGCCTGAGGGAAGGGACCGAACAATTGAGAGCTCAATTGGATGACGCATCCGGATAAAAATATGCCTTGCAGTGCTGCCGGCTGGCTGAAAGATCATGGCACTGTGTGTTATGTTTTCAGAACTTTATCAAGTGAGTGATTACCCAAGTCTGTGGCAGAAACTATTTGTATTCTTCAAGTCTGGCAGAAACTATTTGTATTCTTCAAGTCTGTGGATAGAGACTTTTGGCCGAGCACCACACCGGCTGCTAGGTCAGTGAGAGAGGCCTATCCGGTGGTTGCTATATCCAGTGTGGAGACTGTTTGTCCTCTGGATTAAGAAGTACCCGTGATCCGCAAGCAAGGTACCTGAATCCCCCCCTAACCCTCCATCCCTCTGTTAATAAAACCCTTGAGAAAAAGAGACTAAGTGTTTGGTGCAGACATTTGTGAGAAATTCTTCAAGGAAGACCCCCTAGGACGGACGTGGTGAACAGTAAGGTAATGGCAGACCCAAATCTTAAACCAGCGCCCCCTGCGGGGGTATTGCTACACCTGATATAGACACTAGTATGGATATCCGTGCATCGATACCAAATATCCATAATATCCCTGTAATTATGTATAATCAACCATTAAAACCACTTGATCTTACCGTATTTAACGAATATCTATTAGCCTGAAGGATTTTTGGACAGTAAATTGCATGTGGGGGGGCCAACCCGTCTATATGTACCACCTAATATCAGTATTTTTATGTGGAATATCTCTGAAATTATGTGAGATCTAACATTAAAACCACTTGATCTTACCGGATCTAACAAATATCTATTAGCCTGAATGATTTTTGGCCCGAAAATTTGATAAGGGGGGGCCAGCCCCCCCCTCATTAATCACTTAATAAGTCTCTAATTATGTGAGATCTAACGTTAAAACCACTTGATCTTACCGGATCTAATGAATATCTATTAGCCTGAATCATTTTTGGCCCGAAAATTTGATAAGGGGGGGCCAACCCGTCCATATGTACCACCTAATATCAGTATTTGTATGTGGAATATCTCTGAAATTATATGAGATCTAACGTTAAAACCACTTGATCTTACCGGATCTAACGAATATCTATTAGCCTGAATCATTTTTGGCCTGAAAATTTGATAAGGGGGGGCCAACCCGTCCATATGTACCATCTAAAATCTCTATTTTTATGTGGAATATCTCTGAAATTATGTGAGATCTAACGTTAAAACCACTTGATCTTACCGGATCTAACGAATATCTATTAGCCTGAATCATTTTTGGCCCGAAAATTTGATAAGGGGGGGCCAACCCGTCCATATGTACCACCTAATATCAGTATTTGTATGTGGAATATCTCTGAAATTATATGAGATCTAACGTTAAAACCACTTGATCTTACCGGATCTAACGAATATCTATTAGCCTGAATCATTTTTGGCCTGAAAATTTGATAAGGGGGGGCCAACCCGTCCATATGTACCATCTAAAATCTCTATTTTTATGTGGAATATCTCTGAAATTATGTGAGATCTAACGTTAAAACCACTTGATCTTACCGGATCTAACGAATATCTATTAGCCTGAATGATTTTTGGCCCGGAATTTTGATAAGGGGGGGCCAGCCCCCCCTCATTAATCACTTAATAAGTCTCTAATTATATGAGATCTAACGTTAAAACCACTTGATCTTACCGGATCTAACAAATAGCTTCCAAAATAGCTAACTGTTTGGTCAATTTTTTGATAAGGGGGGGCTGATGACGGGTTAGCCCCCCCAGCAAATAACTGTTAATATTGCTTCTTCTGTGTGAGATCTAACGCAAACAACTGTTGATCTAACCTGATCTAACAAAGATCTAACAAACTGCATAAGATTTTTTCGAAAATTTTGATAAGGGGGGGCTAACCCGGCAGAGGTTGTGTCCGGGTCTTGTGGACAGCCAGCATGGTGTGTTCTCAGGTGCACACAACCAATATAATGAGGGGCTGGTGAGAGCAGAGAGTGGAGGATGGTGGAGAGTGAGCAGCTTGCTAACTGCAGTGGCTGCTAGTGAGTGTCTCTGTGTGAGGATAAATGCTGTGTGCGTTGAAGGGCTTTAAAGCTGTGTGCATGAAGGGACTTCAAGCTGTGTGCGTTTTAAGAAGCCCAAAGCTGTGTGCATCCAAGACTGTGAGACCGGAAGATCTGGTGGTTTAAGGTACCAGTACCTAAAGCAAGCAGAGGAACTGCTAACAAGAGAGCCAGGTGGCTTGGTATGTTTTTCTTATTTTTGGACTGCTAAATGAAGTTAAACCCCTGCGTGGGAATCCTGAAGGGACATTTTGCTTTTGTTTTTCTGTTTAAATAAACGTGGGCTACCCGGCCCTTAACTAGAATGCCTGTCTGATATGGACTCACTGCATAAAAATGCATCTATCCACTTGAGCTAAAACACCCCAATTTTTACTAATATATATATATATATATATATATATATATATATATATATAATTTTGCTATTAAATAACATTTCTAATCATATGAAGTTAATAACAAGAGTCCCCCCCCCCCTCGACGTCAGAGTCCACAGAGTTCCCCCCCCTCGATGTCAGAGTCCACAGAGTTCCCCCCCCTCGACTGTTAGGGGGGACTCTGCAGACTATGATGTAAGGGAGACCTCTGGGGGCCTCTTACATAAGGGATGCTCTGGGAACCCTGGTTTAAGGGGGAACACTGAGAACTCTGATGTACACCAAGAACTCTGATGTAAGGGGTGCTCTGAGAACCCTGATTTACCTTAGTGTACTCACTCAGAGGCTGGGGGGGGGGGGACTTCAGTCACAGACAGGGATGGATGGTGAACTCACTCACCCCTTGGCAGTCAGCACCTCTCATCCAGATGTATCTGTGGCTGCTGGACTTCAAATTTCCAGCCCAAACTTCCCTTTTCTGAGGCACAGCCCTGGGGATGGGAGTGTGGGCAGACACAGAGGGGTAGGGGTGGGGGAAGAGGTGCAGATTGAGCCCTCTCTCCTCTCCCGTGCGTGTGTGTTTTTTTTTTCTTAGTGCTGGCTTTGGGCAACATGACAGAGAGTGTAACAGACACTCTCAGCTTAGACAACTGCAGCCAGCAACCCTGCTGGGAAGCCATAATCCAGTCTAAATATTGTGTCCGGGTTTCAGGCAGTCTGAAACCCGGACACATGATTCCAAACCCGAATTGTCTGGGAAAATCCTGGACAGGTGGCAACCCTAGTTTGAACAATGCTGATTGGCATTCTCAATTCCTTGGATATATTTTTATATCCATTTCTTCTTTTTATACAGTTCAACTACCTTTTTCCACAGATCCTTTGACAATTCTTTTGCTTTCCTCATGACTCAGAATCGTCCGTGCAGCACTGGATGAAAGATGCAAGGGTCTGTCAGGAGTCCAGAAACTAATCTACCTTTTATATTAAGGTGACCAGATTTTTAAAATGAAATCCGGGGACATATTTTTATACGACGGCAATCAGCGACTCTCTGCCCATCACCGCCGGCGCCGCCCACCACACAGCCTGTCAAGTCGCACTCTCCGGGGCCCCCGACTACTACTGGGTTGGGGAGCGGAGGAAGATCACTCCGCCAGGGAAGGCAAGGGGATAGGCAGGCGGCTGGCCAGGACTTGAGCCAAGGCAGAAGAACATGCGAGCGGGAGCGAAACGGGCATGCCCCCGAAACGGAAGAAATATTCCCTCCGCTCCAACCAGCACATAATCATCAGAAAGGGGCACAGATAATGAAAAAAAATACACCACCACCCCCCAAGCTAGTAGGAGCGGCAGAGTGGGGGGGGTGTAATTCAGACTTTTTTTTAATTCTACACTGACTGTCTTTGAAATTGCCCCAGCCCCTGTTCAAATCCAATCCAGGGACAAAACCGGGGACAGATTTGGTCTGGGGACAGTGTCCTCAATCCGGGGGACTGTCCCCTGAAACTGGGGATGTCTGGTCACCCTATTTTATATATACACACACTAATTACAAGCAAACAGATCACAGGTGAGGATGGTTACCTTTAATAGCCATTCAAACCACTTTGTGTCAACTTGTGTGCATGTTATCAGGCCAAAATCACCAGGGTATGTAAACTTTTGATCAGGGTCATTTGGGTAGTTTCTGTTGCCATTTTGATTTAAAAAGAGTGTATGTAGCAGAGCCTCACTCTCCCCCTATCTTTAATGGCTTGTGTCTAGGGGTACATGGGAGAGGAGAGTGCAGGAACACTTACGCCAAGCTCTCTTCTCGTGTGTACATTAGGGTTGAGCAAAGTTAGTTAATTTACCTCCGGGTCTGTCCACTGCATACGAAGCCTCAGTTGTTCCATGGAGACGTGTCTGCCAATAATAGAGCCCCACACCAATCGAAAGTCCAACACTCCTTTATTTCTTGTACAATAGGGTGAACACAATCAGTTGAACTTCCAATAACAGACGAACATGGGGGTGTGGGAACGAGTAGGCCCAGGCACAACTGAACTCTCCTATTCCTTTGCAAGCGAATAGGCCTGGCGCACGGTCTCTGCTACCGACCGTGAGTTTTGGTCGCTGCCACCGACCGGATGAACTGTTGAGGTCCCTGCCACAGGCCTAATAGCAGGCCTCTGCCACTGACCTGATTGAAATAGCTGGACCGCTGCCACCGGTCATTGAACGTGGACTAGACTTCCTCGCTGAACTTGGCCCCTGTTCGGGAAAGATATCCCTCCGGGCGGTCTCCAGAGGTTCACCCGGCACTGGCAATCTGCTGCACCAGGTCTTCGGGTGAGTCCCTCCTCCGGTCCCTTACGCCTCTGGATTCGGGTGCCCCACTCCCGGGGCCCCCTAGGATGATCCCTCCCTCGCGGGACCCAGCGGAAGGTACTGGGCCCCAGGCCTCCGGCTGAGTACCTCACCCCAGACTGAAGGTGTCTGGGATGGACCACGAACTCCAAGTATCCAGGCCTAGGCCACCTGGACACCGACCGCAACAGCCCTCAGGCTGAAGGTGCCTGGGACTCTCCTTCCCGTGGCGAAGATGTCCGCCCCTTTATACCCTCTCCCAGGATGCACGGCAGGTCCCCCGCCCCGCCGTACAACCGCTGCGAGAGGCCACAAAGGGTACGGCACTGCAGCGATGGTTCAACCCCGGCCCAAAACTGACAGCGCCACCTGCTGGGCCGCAGGGAACTATGCATCACTGGTGTCCTTACCAGTTTTAAAAGTACATACCCGCTACAAGAGTAAACACAGTTGATTGATAATAAATAGCTTCAGGCAAACACTAACCAGGAGTGAAAGAAATGTTTTCGTGTTATCATTCATATTCTCTGAAAAATGGCCAAGAAATCATAAATTCTGCCAGGGTATGTAAACTTATTAACACAACTGTATAAGAAAAAAAAAATACAACAACTTTAATCCATTTAGTGACTATTTGAGCCCCACCAGCAGGGAGGCTAAAGAGAAGGCCTGGCAGCACTTGAGTCATTAGTTCAAATCCCAACCACAGCACTACCTGCCTGGAGTTTGCATAGTCTCCCTGTGCCTGTGTGGGTTTCCTCCCACACTCCAAAGACATGCTGGTAGGTCAGGGACTGATATGAATGTTCAATGTGTATGTGAAGAGCTACGTAAAATGTAGGTGCTATATAATTTATTTATTTGAGGCATATCTACAGCACAGGTGTGCGCAGCCTGTTGCATTAGGGTGTGCACCTGAAAGCTCAAAAACACGGTATCGATCTCTCACTGTGTTCATTCAGAAAGGGAAGGGGCCGGTAAAGGACATTAGCCCTTCCCCCACTCATCTTGAAATATCATCTATGTGTGCCCACTGCAGTAGCCAATGGGAGAGGAGGGAAGCTAGCCCTGCTGTGGGAGGGGACACCGGGCAGCAGGGGGAATCTGCACTACAGGGAGTGATTAGGGTGTGCCTGGGCACACCTGGCACACCCTGTGCGCACGCCTATGATCTACAGCAGGGGTCTCCATACTTTTCAAGCAAAGGGCCAGTTTACTGTCTTTCAGACTTCAGGGGGGCCGGATTCTGACCAATGAGGGTAGAAAATGCCCCAGGGCCGAGCATCAGTGAGAACAAAAATGGCCCCAGTGTTGGTGGGCAGTAGGAGGAGGAATAGTGCTCCATCATTGCTATTAGTGGAAGAAATAGTGCCCCATTGTTGGTGCCATTGGGAGGAATAGTGCCTCATATCGTTGGGAGTAATACTGCCCCAAGGGCCGGATAAAGGCTAGCAAAGGGCCACATCCGGCCCTCGGGCCGCAGTTTGGAGACCCCTGATCTACAGTATCTCACAAAAGTGAGAATACCCAAATTGGGCCCAAAGTGTCAGTTTTTTGTGTGGCCACCATTATTTTTCAGCACTGCCTTAACCCTCTTGGGTATGGAGTTCACCAGAGCTTCACAGGTTGCCACTGGAGTCCTCTTCAACTCCTCCATGATGACATCACGGAGCTGGTGGATGTTAGAGACCTTGCGCACCTTCTGTTTGAGGATGCCCCACAGATGCTCAATAGGGTTTAGGTCTGGAGACATGCTTGGCCAGTCCATCACCTTTACCCTCAGCAAGGCAGTGGTCATCTTGGAGGTGTGTTTGGGGTCGTTATGTTGGAAAACTGCCCTGCGGCCGTAGCTCTCCAGTGCTTTCAGCACTCATATAGCCCAGGACACTCCCACCACCATGCTTGACTGTGGGCAAGACACACTTGTCTTTGTACTCCTCACCTGGTTGCCGTCACACACGCTTGACACCATCCAAATAAAATAAGTTTATCTTGGTCTCATCAGACCACAGGACATGGTTCCAGTAATAAATGTCATTAGTCTGCTTGTTTTCGGCAAACTGATTGCTGGCTTATTTATGCATTATCTTTAGAAGAGGCTTCCTTCTGGGACGACAGCCATGCAGACCAATTTGATGCAGTGAGCGGCGTATGGTCTGAGCACTGACAGGCTGACAGGCTGACACCCCCCCCCCCCCCTCAAGCTCTGCAGCAATCCTGGCAGCACTCATACGTCTATTTCCCAAAGACAGCCTCTGGATATACCGCTGAGCACTCAACTTCTTTGGTCGACCATGGCGAGGTCTGTTCTGAGTGGAACCTGTCATGTTAAACCGCTGTATGGTATTGGCCACCGTGCTGCAGCTCAGTTTCAGGGTCTTGGCAATCTTCTTATAGCTTATGCCATCTTTATGTAGAGCAACAATTCTTTTTTTCAGATCCGCAGAGGGTTCTTTGCCATGAGGTGCAATTTTGAACTTCCAGTGACCAGTATGAGAGAGTGAGAACAAGAACACCAAATTTAAAACACCCGAGACCCCCACCTAAGAGGGCTGCCAGTATAATTTTTGGGCCCTGTAGTGCACCGCTGTCAACCCCAAGCAATTAGCCCTAACCTCCCTTGGCACAGTTAGTAAGGGGTGAAAAGACTGTGTGGCCTGTAACTCACGGAGACACAGTCCTATAGTAAAACACACAGCAATAGATTATAGCTATCCTTAACCGTCTCTTCTGCAAAGTAAATGTCAAACACCAGTAAACTTAGCCCATGCACTTTTACTCAGATTGTTGAGCAAGCATGTAATTAACAGTGTACATATCATGTGCAGAGCCCTGCAATAAAAGAGTATCTCAACAAACAGATATACAGTACTATGCATAACACCAACTGTTCCGTACCTCCGATGATGAGTCTGACTCGTAGGAGAAGACCTCTCATACAGCTCTGGTTCAGGAGCCACCGGAGTGGGAACAGTGGTCTCGGGAACACAGCGGGGTAGGAGTGCCTGCAGAGACTGTGGTGGTTGACGCTGTAGCTGGTTGATGATCCTCCAGATTTGGCTGGAACTGTGGATGACAGCAGGATCAGTACCAGGCTGAAGCAGGGAGAGATAAGCCAGGTTAACACGGTAACACACAGAGTAAGTAGCAGGCAGGTGCAGGGTCAGGCGAGCCGGGTCAGATCGGGTGGTCCGGCAGAGCAATGCGGAGGACTGGAGCAGGGTCAGATAAGCAGGCAGAGGTCTGGCAACGGAGCAGCAAGCAGTAGTAGCAGAGTCAAGACAGGCCGGGGTCAGGGTTGGAGATAACAGGTAGAGCCGGGTCGTTCAGGTAAACAGAAAGCAGATGCGGGTAGAGATACTCAGAAGCTGCAGATCAAACAGCACTGCATGAGTGCAGCTGCTGTCCTTTTAAAGGCCCATTGGTGCCAAACAGCGTTCAGCGCGCGCATGCGCAATAGCAGTGGAGGATCGCGCATATGCGTGCGCACACTTGCCGAAGAGGCGCGCACCCGCGCAAGCGCGTTCCTGTGTCCAGTCATGGTAAGTCCCTGACACCAACAGTCCCCGCTGCAGCTATCCTCCCTCGTGGACAAAATAGCGCCCAGAAATGTCTACGCTAAGTCAGGCCTGACTGTACTGTGTAGAAGTTCTGTAGGGGAAAATCTTCGCTAGCAAAACGGTGGTGCACTTGTTGAAGAAATAAACTGTAATCCACAGGGTAAAAGGGGTTTGGATAACTTGGTGAATTTAGAACAAATCTCTAAGTTAACTCCGATGCATTGTCTCTCTGTCGTGCAGCAGCAAGCACTAGTGATAACTCCGAATAACAGTTATTGGGCCTAGAGATCCTATATAGTTCTCTGAGCAGGTGCTCTCTCTCACCCAACCGGACCAGGCCGTGTCCTTGTCTTCCGCTGCTGTGTCTCACGACCTCCGGGTCTTCGGTCCTCCTGACGATGAACAGCAACAGCAGAAAAAGACGTTCCTCAGCGAGAGCGGAAGGCTCTTTGGAGAAAGGCCCAGGCCTCAGGCCTTGTATCTCAGCAGCCACGGAAAAGAGTTCCACTTGCTGGGCAGGCGGTGTCCAAAGAGACTGAATTCAGCCCCACCCTTCGGTTAAATAACCCACCCCAGCAGTCCTTGCGCGGGGCAATGCACCCTGGGTGTCCCGTTGCGCACTGGGTACTGTAGTCTCTGGGGGATTAAAGGGCAATACCCCGCTACATAACATTAATCATTCACATAACATTGGGGAGGGAAAATAGCCAATTGGGCCCAATTGGGAAATTTTTTACTTAGGGGTGTACTCACTTTTGTTGCCAGCGGTTTAGACATTAATGGCAGTGTGTTGAGTTATTTTGAGGGGACAGAAAATTCACAGTTATACAAGCTGTACAGTCACTACTTTACATTGTACAAGTGTCATTTCTTCAGTGTTGTCACATGAAAAGATAAAATATTTCCAAAAATGTAAGGGTTGTACTCACTTTTGTGAAATACTATATATGAACATTAAGGACAAAATGATCAGAAAGGCCATGTAAGACATCAGTATGTGGATACATTTAAATTGTTACTAAACCCAGGACCCTGCATTCACTATATCTGGCCTCCCATAGTACACAGAACATGGAAATGCAATAGTTTTAGTAACTCTAAACTGCTAAATACCTTTTCTCATCAGCAGTATATGGCAGTCTTGGGATTTCTATCAGTGTGTGCTTAAAGCTTGTAGCGTTTTCATTCTCCCCTGATTGTCCTATGTGGCTGCAGGACCCCTGACCCTCTGTCTGGAGAGTGCTGATTGGCTCTGTGCTGATCACATACTCTCTAGCAATACACACCAAACTGAGCATGTGCATGTAATGTAACCTCTGTACTATTGGGAGATACAGTGGGGACAGTGGAAGAACAATTGGATCAGAGGAGACCGGATCAAACAGCCTTTTTACACAATGCAGAGGCTTAACCCCTTAGGTTCCACAGTGAGACAACAAGCATGCTTTACTGCATATATAGACTGATTTTACCGTTGTGGGTTTAGTAACACTTTAAGTGTCTAGCAGGCTAATCCATGGTAACTCCCGAAGAACGAGATCAACTTGTGTCTATTGGGGCTAATACATAGTAGCTGCCAGAGAATTAGGCCAACTATAAAATGTAAAAATTAATATAACAACATTTTTATACCAAAAGTGCTCTTATTATACAAAGGTCAAAGTACAAAAGCAGGGGGTGGATGGTGTGGCATACCAATCCCCACCCACTATTGATAGTGTATTAAGAAGGGTCCGAAAAAAAAAGACCCAGACTAATAAGCAAGCCATTTGTAGACACCTTAAAATTATTTAGTCAAGTTTACCTATGTGGAACAGTGACACTGCATCTAATCCAGCGGTCCCGCAACCCTCTGTGGCACCGACCCAGCCAGTATGGGTCCATTTAGGGTTGCCACCTGTTCAGGATTCACCCGGACAGTCCGGGTTTTGAATCATGTGTCCGGGTTTCAGGCAGACTGAAACCCAGACACATTATTCAGATTGGGCTGTGGCTCCCCAAGTAACCAAAATGGTCACACTGCGGGTGGCTGTCTGGGAGCAGGTTCGGCATCACTGGGGGGCAGGGCGATGATGTCAACAAGAGCAATTTCACCACACCCACTGTTCACTGCAGCACACCATGCGCACCACATTATTACTCTACTTGGGGCACCCAAAAGGTGTCCCAGGCCGCTAAAGTGTTCGGGTTTGGCTTGAAGAAAAGATGGCAACCCTAGGTCCATTCGATGATTACTCTGCCCATTACGTACGCCCCAAGGGTGTCACCAACCAGTGCTAGAAAAGCCGGTCTGAGATGAGCCCACTCAGATCAGCGTAATACAGCGGGTGAAGTCACCTGAGCTTGTCCTGGCCCAGTTCTACAGTCGATTGCAGTCCCACACATCGGCAAATCACATGGTACAGCACTATTAAAAAAAAAAAAAAAACAACAACAAAGGGGTCAGAGACTTCTTTCCCCGCATTTTGTGCAAATAAGGCAGCCCATTGAAATGAACGGTCTTGTCCTACAGGCGACATGGACACACATGGGTGTGAACTTCGGCTAAAAGTCTGCTTATTTTATCATCAATATTTTAGAGTTCACTACCGTTGCAGCTGGTACTCAATTTTCTTGGGGAGGTCAGCCCCCACCCCCCCTAGCTAGCCAGCCATTTCCGTTTCATCTCTGGGATAGGAAGTGAGAGAACATTTCCCCAACTGGACAAAGACCACAAAAAGAAAACCGACAATTATAATTCCTTCACTGCTCTATTAAAAAAAAAAAAGACACCCTCCTACTCTGCAAGCAAACAAATCCCATATGTCTGAAATATTTACAGAGCAGTAAGTAGCACAGACCAGTCACTCTGAAATCGTAGTGACATGTTATCACTATAGCACATCTCATACCGATAGAGCAGGGAGCAGCCATAGATGAATCCATAGGACCAGATACTATTACACGGGTTTCACTTTTATTATATCCTGTTATATAAAAATTGAGTTAAAGCGTTTTTTTTTTTTTTTTTTTTTTTGTCATACTTGCCTCCACTGTGCAGTTCGTTTTGCACAGTGTGTTGCCCCGATCACCATCTTCTGGGGCCCCCCAGCGCCTCTCGCGGCTCCTCACCACATCGGTAAACCCCCTGGGAGAAGTGCTCTCCCAGGGAGGGTTACCTTGCGGGCGCGCTCCCGAGTCCAGCATTTGCGTCTATTGACACAGAATGCCGGACTCGGCTCCGCCCCCGCGTCATTGGATTTGATTGACAGCAGCGGGAGCCAATCTATCCAATCAAGAGACGAGAACCCCAGGCAGAGAGGTACAACGCGTCTCCGCCGGGGGATCGAAGGGCTCAGGCGAGTAAAACATGGGAGGGGGGGCGTGGCAACAGGTCACTGTCAGAAGTTTTTTCACCTTAATGCATAGGATACATTAAGGTGAAAAAACACGAGGGTTTACAAGCCATCTAATATATAAAGTACAGTATTGGAAATCAGGCATTAAAAGAATTCTGCCTAACACTAACTAGTATTAAAAAAAATATATACATACCTATTTTCGGCCTATTCCGGGTCTGGTCATGTGATCTGGCTCCCCTGTGTCAGTCAGCAGCAGCTGCAGGGGAGAGTGCCCAACAAGGCTTGGGCATGGGAGCCTATGGGTGAGTCACCACTCCTGTATGTACCACCCATTGTTAAACACTCTCTCCTCTCCCCAATAGCTACCACTCACTGACACAGGATCACATGACTGGAGCAGGCTGAAAATAGGGAAGTATATACTTTACTTTTTTTTTTAGACAGGTTAGTCAACATAGGTAGCAAGAGGGGGGAGGGGACATTTTTAAGATTAGTCAGTATTGGTCAGGAATTCCACTTTACGTACTCTTTTAAAACAATATGCCATGACACATTGAGACATAATTTCCCATCACTAACACTGGTATGAAGCCTCTTTTTTACTGGCCAACCATATAAATACCACATTGTGACATCAGTCACCATGTGTATAGCCCTAGGAAAGCAACTATATTCAATACACTATTACCTTGTGATGACTTCCAACAGCTGATATTTACAAGCAGTGTGTGCAATGGCAGACATGAATGTGAATCATATTTCATTCCTTTTTTGTTACCTATACCACATAAATAATATAAATGTACATGTCCATAATGTTAATGGACAAAGACTTTATTTTTACTGTAGTCTGTTAGAACCCTGAAAAGATAGTGTGCATTATACTAAAAACTATGTTGCTCTTGTTAAATGTACCCTATAGTGCCGGGGTCTTCAAACTTTCTAAACAAAGGGCCGGTTTACTGTCCTTCAGAGGGGCCAAATCATGGCATGGGGGAGTGGTAATTTTCCTGGCATCAGTGGGAGTAAACATTTGGTATTAGGGAGAGGAATAGTGCCCCAACATTGTTGTTATCATAGGGAGGAATAGTGCCCCAACTTTGTTATCATAGGGAGGAATAGTGCCCCAACTTTGTTATCATAGGGAGGAATAGTGCCCCAACATTGTTGTTATCATAGGGAGGAATAGTGCCCCAACTTTGTTATCATAGGGAGGAATAGTGCCCCAACTTTGTTATCATAGGGAGGAATAGTGCCCCAACTTTGTTATCATAGGGAGGAATAGTGCCCCAACTTTGTTATCATAGGGAGGAATAGTGCCCCAACTTTGTTATCATAGGGAGGAATAGTGCCCCAACTTTGTTATCATAGGGAGGAATAGTGCCCCAACGTTGTTGTTATCATAGGGAGGAATAGTGACCCAACGTTGTTGTTATCATAGGGAGGAATAGTGACCCAACGTTGTTATCATAGGGAGGAATAGTGCCCCAACGTTGTTATCATAGGGAGGAATAGCGCCCCAACTTTGTCATCATAGGGAGGAATAGCGCCCCAACATTGTTATCATAGGGAGGAATAGCACCCCAACGTTGTTGTTATCATAGGGAGGAATAGCGCCCCAACGTTGTTGTTATCATAGGGAGGAATAGTGCCCCATTATTGGTGTCAGTGGGAGAAATGGTGCTCCATTGTTGGTGTTAGATGGCAGAATAATGTCTTGTATCAATAGGAAGATTAGTACCCCAAGGGTCGGATAAAGGCAAGCAAAGGGTCGCATCCAGCCCCTGCGCCGCAGTTTGGAAACCCCTCCTATAATGTAAAAGATTTGTTTTACTGTCCTTACCACAATGTGTATTCTAAAACATAATGTGGTAGTTTCTCACCCAATCCAACCTGTATTGGCTTTCCCGTATTTTAGTCCAGTGCTTGGAAATTGATAATGCTAGACAATTAGCAAATATGCTTAAAGTGTACCTGTATTGGCATACAGCTTTTAAATCAGACACTTGCAAGCACCTTCCCGTGCCTGTTTATAGTGTAGTGCTCACCCCCTAAACGGGCTGCTGGATTCTACAGGTTCTTCTCCCACATTAGTGCAGCAGCAGCCAGGCACACAGCAACAGTTCCCTCACTCCGGCTCAATAATAAGTCTAGGCGTAGTGATGGCGAACCTTGATATCCCAAATGTTTTGGAACTACATTTCCCATGATGCTCATGTACTCTGCAGTGTAGTTGAGCATTGTGGGAAATGTAGTTCAAAAATATTTGGGGTGTCAAGGTTCACCATCACTGGGAGGGATCTCTTTTTTGATTTATTGCTGAAGCACAGTCTTTCACTCCCAGCTGTGGACCAGGAGAATATTAAGTACAGAATTAGTAGAGGCGCCTCTCCCCTTGGTAGAAGCAACATTCTTGCTCCCAGCTGTAGACCAGGAAAATGTTGGAGCATGAGTAGGACATGGAGGTAGACTGGAACACACAATCAGGTTTTCGTCTGTTTTTTGTTGCATGCTAGTCTAATGTCGAAAGTTAAGCGGTTACTTGCCATACGAAAATTCTCGTACAACAGAATACAACTTCAGAAATGACATAATGTGTTGAATAGTTTTGTATGTATTCTTTTGTTTGCGTAAGGATGCGTAGTCTTGCTCTTACGATTTCTTTTTCGTACATCACGGGACACAGAGCGACATAGTCATTACTAATGGGTTATATAGTTACCGTCAGGTGCTGGCACTGGCAACTTCCAAAACCGGAAGTACCCTCCCCTATATAAGCCCCTCCCATCCGGGAGCACCCCAGTTTTTTGCCAGTGTCTAAGGTGTTGGCCAAGAAGAAACATGTGTTTTTCACTGAGCTTGCGTACAGGTTCTTTTGGGCCTCAGTAAGCTATTCCGGATCCGACCAAAAAAGCTTCATAGCTAAACGGTCGGTACCCGGGCCTTGCAGAGAAGAGCAAGGTTCTGCCTGTAATGCTTCTCTTAGGAGAGCTGGACCCTGGGATCCAGAGCTCTGGTCATACCCACGACCAAGATGTTTTCTGTGCAGGGTGCTATACAGGTCCAGGGGAGTGGAATCCTTGGGAACCCGGTCCCTGAAGGTTTGATTACAATGCCTGCCGTGATAGGTGAAGTTTGGGCTTTTGTGGACCAAACAAAGTCCTGCGGCGGGGAACAGGTAAGTGGGGGCCCCCAGGAACTTGGTTCCATTGGGGGACCCCCAAGCCTAATTTGTCTTTCTGTCTGTTACCTAACGGTATTCCCGCTAATATCTGTGCATGCCTGTAACTACTAAAAAAATGTAATAATTTTTAATGGTGGTCAAGAAAAAAAAAAAAAAAAGGAATGTTTTTTTATATATGTTTAGTATATTAAACTGCGGTACCTGTGTTTGTCCACTAGAGGCCGCTGTGGAATGTTTTTCTTGTCATATGGACTAGTTTCTTCTCAGAGAACAAAGTCCAGGCAGCTGGTGAGTTCTCCTACAGGAAACTGTTTCCTCTGCCATGTTGCAGTGTTCGTCTATCCCCCGGCCTGCGGCAAAGGGGGCCCTGGCTCCTGTCCCTGGTTTCCATGTTTAAAAATTAGCGCCGAGGCGCACGTGGCCGCGCGCGTGCGCGTGCACGCGCCTCTATATATAGAGGTGGCCGGAAAAAGGGGCGGGGCCTGGGGGATGACGCTCTGTGCGCGCCGCAGCGCTTCTGCGCATGTGCGGGCGTCCCAGCAGGTTTTTAAAAAGCCACATTATTGCAGTAAGCTGGCTATGAAGTACAGAGACAGAGCTGGCAACATTTAAAGGCATACAGCAAGCGGTTGATACAGGCATCCCCTAGAAAGGCACATTAGTAGACACCAACTGTTATATAGCAGCAATTGTGCTAGACTATTCTCAGTAAAAGTGGTGTATTACGGCTGGAATACCTCAGCTTTAGGCTTAGGAATATGCCGTCCAGTAGCTCCGGAACTGAATCTTCCAGGAAGCGAAGGGGGTCTCATCGGGCTCTGAGGATCTTGGGCATACTCCTGCTGCACCAGTCTCCCCTGAAGTTCAGAGGTAAGTGACCGTAGAGACCCCGCAGGGGTACTTGGTACTGTGGCTGTCCTCAGTCACCTGCTCCTGTGTATGTAACAGAGGAGGTTTTTTCCTCAGCTCTGGGAGGATTAGAGAGAGATTGTCAAAATTTATCGCTGCCTCCCTGTCAGGGAAAGCACGCCCGATCTCCGTCTCCTCCTTCAGAGTGCCTGTTAGCAGAGCAACAGTCCCATACAGGGATCGACCTGCCTGAAGGGGATCAGGATAAGGTTGATTCTGTTATAGAGGAATCAACAGTGGGGGAACCTTTTCTCAGCATCTCAAGCTGAAAGATTATGGGTTCAGTCTCTGACTAACATGGTCCGATCAGCATTTAAAAATGCACCTTGCGGAACCATCAACCACTACTGTATCCTCGTTGGGGTCGCTAGAAGCCCCCAGACTGTTTGTTCTTTTCCACTTCACCCTTTACTGAAAGGGCTCATTTACCAGGATTGGGAACGTCCTGAGAAAATATTTATTCCCCTAAGAGATTTTCGGTGGTCTATCCCATGGAGGATAAGTTCATCAAAAAAAAAAAAAAAAAAAAAAGGAAGGTCCCTACAGTGGACGCAGCCATCTCTTGTATGTATAAATCACTGACATGTCCAGTGGATAATGTCCAAATGTTCAAGAACCCAATAGATAAAAGATTGGAGTCCTTATGAAAATCTGCTTGGTGATACAACCAGCAGTAGCAGCTATTGGGGTCTGCTAAGCAGTGAAGGATCAGTTGAAACAGGTCTTGAGGGACTTGACAGATCAGCAGGCTTTGCCCTAGCTGATCTACCTAGAGCCTTAGGCTTTGCGGTTGACGCCATAGAGGATTCAGTCCATCAGGCCTCCCGCCTTACGCTGTCTATAGTACATATGCGTAGGCTCCTATGGCTCAAAAACTGGTCTGCTGAAGCTCCCTGTAAAGAATGGCTGGTTAGCGTCCCATTTCATGGTGAACGCTTATTCAGGGAAAACCTGGACAAATATATCCAGAAAATTTCCAGCGGTAAAAATACGCTCTTGCCGGTTAAAAGCAGAGTTAGAGGTCCCTCTTTAAGAGGCCTGCTTCTCCAGTCCCTGGGGCATCGGCTGTGTAACAGTTCCGACGGCCTCCTCGGTTAAATCCCGGGGGTAAAAAACAGGGACAGTAGCAGGGTAATGAGAAACCCTGGGTCAGGGGAGGTACAAAACCTCCCCCAAAGTTAAATTCATTGAAGCCCCCACTCAGTCGGGTGGGGGGAGGACTCCAGTTGTTCGCAGGAGACCTGGCGGGACACGATCAAGACAGATAGGTGCTCTCCGCAGTAGGTTTGGGATACAGTTTGGAGTTAAAAGACTCCCCTCCTTCCCATTTTGAGGTCAAACGTGCCAAGGGATCCCCGGAAGAGAGAGTCCCTCCTGTTGGCACTAGAACAACTATTGCTCCAAGGAGTAATTATGGAGGTTCCCCTGGAAGAATGAGGGTTCGGGTTTTACTCAAACCTCTTTACAGTCCCGAAGCAAACGTGGACGGGAGGCCCATATTAATTCTAAAAAGGGCTATACAAATTCCTGTATATCAGGACTTTCCGATGGAGTCGATCCGATCGGTGGCCACTGCCCTACAAGGGGAGGATTGGTTAGCCACGATCGACATCAAAAATGCTTATTTGCACATTCCCATCTTTCCAGTCCACCAAAAATTTCTACGCTTTGCAGTAGAAGGGCGCCATTTTCAGTTCAGAGCCTTACCCTTCGGTTTGGCCACAGCACCAAGAGTGTTCACAAAAATTCTGGCCCTTTATTGGCCAATCTAAGAACACAAGGTGTAATGATAATGGCATATCTGGATGACTTGTTGCTGATAGACCACTCAGTGAAAAAACTAGACGTGGTCGTTCACAAGACGATCAAGTATCTGGAATCTCACGGTTGGATTATCAACCGAGACAAGTCAGCCCTAAAAACCAGTCAAAAGTCTGGAATACTTGGGGCTAAGGTTGGATTCAGGCCAGAGAAAAATATTCTTGCCTCGAGGAAAGGTGTTGTCTTTGAAAGATTTGATCCACTTAGTGGGTACAAAAAAGACAGCCGTCCATACGCCTGTATATGAGGCTGCTGGGAAAAATGGTGGCATCATTCGAAGCAGTACCCTACGGTCAATTCCATTCAAGGAATTTGCAAGGGGCCATACTGTCAGCCTGGAACAAAAAAGTTCAGGCCCTAGACTTACAATGTCCTTGTCCCCTTCCGTTCGCAAGAGCCTCCGTTGGTGGTTGGTTCCCCAGAATCTGGAAAAAAGGAAATCCTTCAGTCCGATTTCTTGGAAGGTGGTCACTACAGATGCCAGCCTTATAGGCTGGGGAGCAGTATTGGAGCAATAGTCTCTCCAGGGCAGATGGTCGGATGCAGAAAAGGCCCTGCCCATCAATCTCTTAGAGATACGAGCAGCCCGGTATGCCCTAGTAGCATGGACATCCAAACTCCAAGGGTCCCCTGTCAGAATTCAATCAGACAATGCCACAGCAGTGGCATATATCAATCATCAGGGGGGCACCAGGAGTCGTGCAGCCCAGAGGGAAGTAAATTACATCCTGAAATGGGCAGAAAAATATGTCCCAGCCATATCTGCGGTATTCATTCCAGGAGTGGAGAATTGGAAGGCGGACTTTCTAAGTCGCCAGCAATTAGGCCCAGAGGAAGGGTCCCTTCACCCCGAGGTTTTCTGGACAATATGTCAGCGGTGGGGAACATCGGATGTAGATCTTCTAGCATCCAGATTCAACGCAAAGGGGGACAGGTTTGTCTCTCGGACAAGGGATCCCCTAGCTTGCGGCTCGGATGCCCTAGTGTTCCCTTGGGATCAGTTCAAGCTGATATATGCATTCACACCGCCACAATGGTTACCTCGATTACTCCGCAGAATCAGGGTAGAAAAGAAACCAGTGATTCTGGTGGCTCCAGCGTGGCCCCGAAGAGCGTGGTACGTGGAGATTGTAAAATGTCAGTGGGGAGTCCTGGGACTTTCCCACATCGTCCGGACCTGCTTTCGCAAGGACCGATATACCCCCCTTCCTTACCAGCCCTAGGTTTGACGGCCTGGCTATTGAAGCCCACATTCTAAAAAAGAGAGGGCTCTCTAATTCTGTGGTATCTACCATGATCAATGCCAGGAAGCCGGTATCCAGGCAGATCTACTATAGAATCTGGAAGGCGTACATCGCCTGGTGTGAGGCCAAGAAATGGCATCCACGTAAGTACGTAATAGGTAGGAGTCTGGACTCCCTACAATGGGCTGTAGATAGGAAGCTTGCCTTGAGTACTATCAAGGGTCAGATTTCGGCCTTGTCAATATTTTTTCAAAGGCCCTTGGCTTCGCATTCACTAGTCAAAGCCTTTATACAAGGAGTGATGCGTATTAGTCCTTCGGTTAATATTCCCATATGTCCATGGGATCTAAACTTGGTTCTGTCGGTTCTACAGAAACAACCATTTGAACCATTACAGCATATTTCCTTGGTGCTTCTCACCAGGAAATGGATTTTTCTAGTAGCCATTTGTTCGGCTAAAAGAGTATCGGAATTAGCAGCTATGTCCTGTAGGGAGCCATATCTGGTTATCCATAAGGACAGAGTAGTGTTACGTCCTCATCCAGCCTTTCTTCCTAAGGTGGTATCGAGGTTTCATTTGAACCAAGATGTGGTTCTTCCTTCTTTTTTCCCCAAACCTACTTCGGTGGAGGAAAAGTTATTGCATTCTTTGGATGTAGTAAGAGCAGTTAAAGCTTATCTAAAAGCCACTGCTCAGATTCGCAGAACGGATACTTTGTTTATTCTGCCGGAAGGCCCCAGAAAGGGTCAGGCAGCGTCAAAATCTACTTTAGCCAAGTGGATTCGACAGGTCATTATGCAAGCTTATGGCTTGAGAAGGAGACCGCCTCCGTTCAAAGTTAGAGCGCACTCCACGAGAGCAGTTGGAACTTCATGGGCAGTGCATCACCAGGCCTCCCTGGCTCAAATCTGTAAGGCCGCAACGTGGTCTTCAGTTCACACGTTTACTAGGTTCTACCAGGTGGACGTTAGAAGTCAGGAGGATGTCGCCTTTGGGCGCAGTGTGTTGCAGGCCGCAAAAGATCCTCATGTCTGATAGCGCTCAGCTTATATATGGTGTATCCCCCCCCTCATTTGGCATTGCTTTAGGACATCCCATTAGTAATGACTATGTCGCTCTGTGTCCCGTGATGTACGAAAAAGAAAATAGGATTTTTATAACAGCTTACCTGTAAAATCCTTTTCTTGGAGTACATCACGGGACACAGAGCTCCCACCCCTCTTTTGGGGACACTTATTGCTTTGCTACAAAACTGAGGTGCTCCCGGATGGGAGGGGCTTATATAGGGGAGGGTACTTCCGGTTTTGGAAGTTGCCAGTGCCAGCACCTGACGGTAACTATATAACCCATTAGTAATGACTATGTCGCTCTGTGTCCCGTGATGTACTCCAAGAAAAGGATTTTACAGGTAAGCTGTTATAAAAATCCTATTTTTTTTTTCCGTATGAAAACCGTACTAATTTAAACGAAAATCGGACATTGAGTTCATGTAGATAAAAATGTATAGTCTGCACATCCAGCTTTTGTCTGACGAAAAATCGTAATCGGCTGTCAAAAGCACCGTATTAACGATCCAAAAATCGTCAGATCGTTCGTCGGACTAAATTTAACTTCCAATTTTTGTATTGTGGGTACAGGCCTTAAAAGATAGGTTTGGGCAGTTATTAGGAGCAGATTGGAGCAGTCTGGGTTCTTGGAGCTGAAGACCTCAAGATAGAATAGCACACTGGAGCAGTTTTTAACATCCACAGCTAGGGAACATGGATAAATATGCAGCTCAGGGGAGTTGGCTCCACTCACGAATACCACTAGAAGCAAGGCCACAGACTTGATCCAGGTGATGGAGAAGTCCAGCAGCCAATCAGGAAGGCTTCAGGGCTTAGCAACCCTCTGAAGCACACAGTCCCCCTCCTCCAGGAGAAGAAACCATCTCTCTGGCTCCCTGGCTATTTACTTGTCTCCCACCCACCAACTGCGCATAATTCCTCACGGATTGGCTGGAGCAAGGTAAGAGCCCTGCCTGGGCATTTTAATTTCACCACCCTGAGCTCTGGAAAAGTTCTTAACAGGCTTAGGGGGAATCTATCAAATGTCCAGACTGTGGAGCCAGAACAGACCAAAATAAATTAAATCTAGCATCCTTAGCCTAGGAGGGTACTACAGTAGTATTCGCATCCCTCGTACAACACACCAGGAGTCCCTTTAAAGAATAACTTCACTTTCATAGGAAATAAACCAGCAAATCAAAAAAGTAATATAGCATATACAAAATGTGCCATATTGTAATTGAATGTTATTAAAAATTTCCTTTCCTTTATAATCGGCAGCCCCTGCTAGGCGTTCCGTAGTTAGTGTATGTTACATAGTTAGTCAGGTTGAAAAAAGACACAAGTCCATCCAGTTCAACCATAAAAAAAAAAAGAAATATCGTACAATCCCATATACCCAATTCTATACCCACAGTTTATCCAGAGGAAGGCAAAAAAAACCCAGCAGAGCATGATCCAATTTGCTACAGCAGGGGAAAAAATTCCTTCCTGATCCCCCGAGAGGCAATCGGATTTTCCCCGGATCAACTTTACCTATAAATGTCAGTACCCAGTTATATTATGTACATTTAAGAAAAAATCCAGGCCCTTCTTAAAGCAATCTACTGAGCTGGCCAGAACCACCTCTGCAGGGAGTCTAATTCCACATTTTCACATCTCTTACTGTGAAGAAACCTTTCCGTATTTGGAGGTGAAATCTCTTTTCCTCTAGACGCAAAGAGTGCCCCCTTGTCCTTTGTGTTGACCGTAAAGTGAATAACTTAACACCAAGTTCACTATATGGACCCCTTATATATTTGTACATGTTGATCATATCCCCCCTTAATCTCCTCTTCTCAAGAGTGAATAAATTCAGTTCCTCTAATGTTTCCTCATAGCTGAGCTCCTCCATGCCTCTTATCAGTTTGGTTGCCCTTCTCTGCACTTTCTCCAGTTCCCCAATATCCTTTTTGAGAACTGGGGCCCAAAACTGAACTGCATATTCCAGATGAGGTCACTTGCTTTTCATTGCTAGCATTATGGAATACATGTCGATGTACCTGTTTGTTTTTCTGCTGGGGTTTTAATTTTTCTATGCCACCCCACGCCCAGGGTGCGTTTCTTTTCGCAGGTCGTCCAGGGGTTCCAGTTCTTGGTACAGGTAGGTTCGCCTTCATCTAGCGGGGGGAGGGGCGGTGGCTCGGGTATCTGGTAGGTGGGATGCAGTGTCACCTTTCTTACTCTGCCAGCCTCGCCTTCCACCTCTTGTTGGTTCGACTGCCCCCTCATCAGGTCCTTTGGGGGGGGGGCCCGGGTTACTAGAGTGGGGGTCTGGGCTTGAGGTGTCCTCTACGCCAGGTTCTCCCGGTTCACTTCATCGGCTACCTCTGGTCCACTTCCCACTTAGGTTAGCTTGCACTAGCTGTCATTTGCAGGTTGCCGGGGCGCTAGTTCAGCCGGCAGGCCACGGGGCTGCTTTTTCCATACGTGGTCAGCACTCGTTCACGCCTTGTCACTGGGTCCCGCTAGGGTTCGTTGTAGCTTCGGGTTAGGTCACTGTCGGGTTGCTTCTTCATTTCTCTCGTTTGTCATTCCCGCCACAGTACACGTACACTCTGTGTTGCTCAAATCACCACGAATTTGGTTAGGGGGGCACAGCTCGCTCTGGGCGTCATTTGTTCAGTGCGTACATCTAAATGTTGTTACAGGTGGAATTCTCTGTTCATTCGGACGCTTCAGGTGCGTACTGTGGCCTTTTTACTCAGGGGTAGTTAGTAGGTTACATTCCAGGATCTGTCACGTCTTTGGATCCGTACAGGCTGAGGTTTTCATTTTTTAATTGATTTGATGCAATCTTCTCGCCTGTACATTCATACGTCATACGTGCACGTCACTTACATGCCTATATCTGCCTACCACGGTCTGTAGGTACTAAGCCCTGAGTGTTCGTTTTTAATTGCCTGTCCGGCGCCACAGGTTGCTCGGGCTCACGCTACACTCATGCAGGGGGTCACGGTCATTAGCTTCTTCAGGCGCCTGGTTTGGCATCAACTGCACACATCATTACGTTAGGGCAGGTGGGCAGGGGTTAGGTAGGTAAGTGGTGTTGACTGGTGGATTATTTGTGTTTTGTTCACAGATTGGGAGTATGTCGCATATCTCTGAGAGCGGGGAGTTTGCGTTCATCCCTTCCACGCCAGCGGGCCCTTCCACACCAGCTGGTCCTTCCACACCAGCAAGGGGCTCGGAGCTCGGCAGCACGCCTTCCTTGAGGAGCTGGACTATACCCAAACTCATTTCCGAACTACGTTCCAGGGGCATTCCTTTCTCGGCGTCGGCCAGGAAGGCGGAGTTGTTCAGGCTCCTTTTTCCAAACCCAGCCCAGCCTCTTCCTTCCACCGGTACGGAGCATGCGTCCCTCCTCACCGCTTTGACGCAGATCCATTCGGTGTTAAATACTCTTTCATGTTCGGTCCAGCTTTTACAAGATAGGATGGATGGCTGGAGGCCCATCCAGACAATGTGGTGGTTCCGGTGGCTTCCTCAGCTCCTGGTCCATCTGGATCTCCGTCAGGTGTCACAGGTGGGCCGCTACCGCTGGCTGATCCTGCTGTGGCCAGTGTTTTTCCTTCTGTTTCCCCTGCCCATTTTGTCCCAGCTAATCTGAAGAAGGACATCCTGGAGGGGAAGGACGTCAACCTGGCATCCCTGCTCATTGCCTCACAGGACATTGTGGAAAACAAGGCATATGCTTGCGGGGAGGTCTCGGTGGTCCTCAGGGCCCGGGATCCCAGGCTGAACTGTAAGCTTAACGTGGCTGAGTTTGTCCTTGCGTTTGGTATTTTCAGGGATGTCATTTGTGGCGTTAGTCCCGGCAGGAGGGAGGAGTTGGACCTGTATCTACACAAGGTAGTCGATTTGGCCCACAAGTATGGTGGCAGCACCTTTTACGACTATCATAGGTCTTTTTCGTCTAAGGTCGCTGCCATGTGGGCGCAGTTTCAGGTGGTATCATGTTGGAGTGTCATTGACACAGAATTGTTTTGCAGACATTTCGCCAGTCAGAGATCTCCAACATGTGCTACCTGTCAGTCGGCTGCTCACACCACCAACTGGTGTCCCAATGTTGATCATCCAGGGGTAGCTGGGACCAGTAGGTCAGGATCTGGCAGTCTTGCCGTAGGGTCCTCAGGGTTGGTGGACAAGCTTGGCAGGCCCATCCATATGCTGGGCAGGTCACAGCTGTGTAATAATTACAATTACACATCATGTAATTACAACCAGTGCAGACTGCTGCATGTCTGTGCTAACTGTTTCAGGGCCCATCCCAAAACCGCGTGTCCAGTCAAGCCATCCAGTGTATCTTGACTGAGCCGGGTTAATGTCTCCAGGTTGGGGTTCTGGCTGGATCTCCACCCATCCCCGGCTCTCAAGCAGTTTTTGATGAATGGTTTTGTGGAGGGTTTCCATACGGGCCTGATTACCCTTCAGTGTCACTCACACAAGTGTGATAATCTGGTGTCGGCTGTCACCAATCCTGAGTTGGTGGATGAGTTGTTGAGGGTGGAGTTGTCCAAGGGATTTGTCATTGGGCCTTTTTCTTCCCCGCCTTTTGATTTATGGAGAGTGAGCCCCATCGGGGTGGTCAAAGGAAAGTTTTCTAATAAATACCGTTTAATTTACGATCTGTCGGCTCCTCATTTATCGCCAGTACCTAGTTTAAATTCGCTCATTCCTTCGGAAGAGTTCTCCTTGAAGTACGCTTCAGTGGATTCCGCTGTTCGGCATATCCTGCGGTTAGGGAGGGGGGCATGGTTGTCAATGGCGGACGCTGCGGACGCCTTCAAACTCCTCCCGATCATGCCATCTCTCTGGCAATGGTACGGTGTCAGATGGCGGGAGCAGTTTTACTTCGCCACCAAGCTGACGTTCGGGTCCAAGAGCAGCCCTTGGCTTTTTGATACGTTTGCCACTGCGCTGGAGTGGATCCTTTCTGCACAGCTGGGGTGTGGCAAGGTTGTTCATTATTTAGATGATTTCCTGCTGCTGGAAAGCCCTGCACGGCCACCCAAGGATCTTGCCACTCTCACTGAGTTGTTCAGGGATCTGAACGTCCCCTTGGCTGTCCACAAGATCGATGGGCCGTCCACCGTGATCACGTTTTTAGGGATCACTTTGGACACCGACCGTATGATCGCTTGTCTACCTCAGGACAAGCTGATCAGGATTCGGGGGGTCATTCATGAGTTAGTTAGATCCCCAGTATGTTCTAAGAGAGAGCTGCAGTCTCTCTTGGGCATGCTTAATTTTGCCATGAGGATCATCCCACAGGGCAGGTCCTTTGTCTCCCGCCTGTTGGCTCTCCTTCCGATCTACCCAGACTCGGACTCGGTGGTCAGTTTGGGGGCGGGTGCCAAGGCTGATCTGCTGATGTGGGATCAGTTTTTATGCAGCTGGAATGGGGTTGCTTTATTCATCCGTCCACCCACGGCAGCCTCCCCGAGGGTGTACTCGGATGCCGCGGCCTCAGTGGGGTTTTCGGCCATTTTCGGGGGCCAGTGGCTGGTAGGCCCCTGGCCTTCTGAGGTGGCGGATATTCCAGGGTTTGCCAGGACTTCAGCGCTTTTCGAAATTTTCCCCATTGTGGCTGCTGCCTGCACCTGGGGTCCCTCGTGGTCCGGGCAGACCGTCATCTTTTTCACTGACAACAGCGCCACGGCTGAGATCATCAACAGGGGGAGATCTGCTTCCCTGTTGATCATGTCATTCATGCGCAGGTTGACTTGGTTAGGCCTCAAATTTAACTTCCATTGTCAGGGGCAATTTGTGAGGGGGGTCTATAATGGGGCGGCAGATGCCTTGTCCAGAGCTGACCTTCCTCGTTTCTTTCTGCAGCATCCGGAGGCGGAGCAGATAGGCTTGCCTGTCCCGTCGTTTGCCCAGCTGACGTTGGACTAGTCGCTCTCGGGTCTCAAGCAGCCTGCCTCATCAATGCTTCCTTGTCCGCTAACACTCTCAAGGCGTACAGAACGGGGTGGAGGTGTTTTGATGGTTTCTTGTCCCAGTACCCGGGCCCCAGGGCGATTGATGTCAAGTTCCTCTTTGCATTCATGGCCCATTGTCATGGTAATCTGTCTTTGTCCCACAGCACCATCAAATCATACCTGGCTGGCATTCAACATTTCCTTTCCCTACTCCATCCTGGGTCATCATCGGTTTTTGCGGCTCATCCTATCAGGGCCATGCTCAAGGGTATTCAGAAGACGCAAGGTAGACCAGTGGTCAGACATTTACCTATCTCGGGGGTCATCTTCCGGGGGCTGTCAGATTTGTTGTCCCGCTCTCCCTTCGGGTTGGGTCCCAGCTTGGTCCTGAAAGCTGCGGTATACCTCAGCTTCTTTGGGTTCCTCCGGCCGGGGGAAGTGACCAGGGCAGGGCCCCATGCTCCCGTTCTCCTCAGGGGCGATCTCATTAGGTTGGCGATCATTTCGTACTGCAGCTCCCCAGGTGCAAGAACTCTCAGGTGGGGCTAGGTTTTGTTGTCCATTATTACAGGACCGGCACGGCCTGGTGTCCGGTGGTGGTTCTGGATCAGCTCATGGGCTTATTCGCTGCCACCCCGCTTGATAGCCCTTTGCTCCCTTTTCCTACACGGGCCCTAACTTCCAGTCTCTTCATGTCCCATGTCAGGCTTTTGATCGGTAGGCTGGGTCATGACCCTGGCCAGTACTCTGGGCACTCGTTCAGGATTGGGGCGGCGTCTGCGGCTTCCAAGCAGGGGGTTCCGTCGCATGTCATTCAGTATATGGGGCGTTGGCATTCATCATGTTACAAGAGGTACATACCAGATCCCCATGTAGAGGTGAAGCGGGCTTTCACTGTTTTGTTGGATTGACTGTCATGTTTGCTTTTCATTAAATTATCTTGCATACCTAGTCAGTGTCATTTTTGCCCTCTTTTAGGCGTACTCTCACGGGCGACCATGGCACAACTCAGGTCGCCAGGGGTTGGCAGTTACGGCTGCTACTACTACGCAGTATCCTGTATCCAGACTCTGACTACAAATTAAAAAGTAAGGGTCCCAGCACTGAACCTTGGGGTACACCACTGATAACCTTGGACCATTCAGAGTAAGAATCATTAACCACTACTCTCTGAATTCTGTCTTTTAGCCAGTTTTCTATCCATTTACAAACTGATATTTCCAATCCTGTAGACTTTACCTTGCACATGAGCCGTGTGTGGGGAACTGTATCGAACGCTTTTGCAAAATCCAAGTATACCACGTCCACCGCCACCCCTCTGTCCAAGGTTTTACTTACCTCTTCATAAAAAGAAATCAGGTTTGTTTGACAACTTCTGTCTTTCATGAATCCATGCTGTCTGTTGCTTACATAGTTTTTTTCCAGCAAGAACTCATCTATGTGGTCTTTTATTAATCTCTCCAGTATCTTCCCAACTATAGAAGTTAAACTAACAGGTCTATAGTTACTTGGTAAAGACTTAATTCCCTTTTTAAATATAGGCACCACATTGGCCCTGCGCCAATCCAGTGGTACTATTCCTGTCATTAATGAGTCCCTAAAAATTAAATACAATGGCTTTGAAATTACAGAGCTCAATTCTTTTAGGATCCGTGGGTGTATGCCATCTGGTCCAGGTGCTTTATCCACCTTTATTCCATCTAAATCTTTCTGGACCATATCACTTTTGAGCCATTGTGGATTTGGGGCTGTGTCACTACCACCCCCATTTTGGACATGAGCTCCCCCATGCTCCTTTGTATACACAGAACTGAAGAAAGTATTTAATAAATTAGCCTTCTCTTTGTCCCCAGTCACCCACTCTAGATTATTTTGTAAAGGGCCTACATGCTCATGTATGGTCAAAGCGAGAAATTTTACCAGCACATCATGGATCTCCAGAATGGGTCCAAAGCTGTATTCAGGGATCACATCATTACAGCAAATAGCAACATTTCAGAGCCAAGCAGGACCCCTTCATCAGGCAGGGGTTCTGCGTAGCTCCAAAACATTGCTATTTGCTGTAACAATGTGATCCCTGAATAAAGCTTTGGATCCATTCTGGAGATCCATGATGTGCTGGTGACATTTCTCGCTCTGACTATTCCCGGTTCCAGCCGGTGGTCGCTTCAGCACCCACTTCTACACACAGCCATTTCTACAGGAACGTGTGCGTTGGGAAGAGTGTGTTGGAATAATTGGTGTATGGAACACCCCCCAGATATGTCATTGCCTGCTTGTATAATTGGCTCACTGATTTTCCCAGAAGTTTGCACTTATTAGAACTTTTAATTCGAAATTCCTCATTAGAACTCTACAAGAGCAACAGCTAATTAATAATGAAAAAAGTCACACCCATTCACTATGCACGTAGACACAAATAATCAACATTTCTTTCAGGTTAACAAAAGGTAGGAATCGGCAACGTTTAGTAAAATCCTTGCAATGTACAACACTGTACATTGATCACCTAGAGGGAATCTTTTTTTTCTCAACAAAAGTGGAATTACCTTTAAATCTCAAAGTGCTCTTGTATGCAAATTCTGACTTCAACTAGAATGTCAGCCTTTGGCCACACCCCAGGATGAGGGCCAGACTCTAGGAATTTGGGGGAGGGGAACCTACGAAATAAACAAAACTTTGGACCTTACGTCCACATCCCTTTCTTCCTAAATAGTTTTAGTTACCTAGCCTGTGTTGTGAACAGGAAATTCAGTTACTATGGGTTTCACCAATATTTGTTCTTCACACTAATCGTTACTAAGCCATAGTGTTGATGTTAATGCGCAGTGACTCTTCTATGAAGAATCTTATGCAAGGAGAAGCAGGGAGGAGATTTGTTAGAAGCGCTTTAAAAAAGGAAAGAGATCAATATCATTAAAGTATTTCCATGTGGCTCAGCCACAGAGCAGGTTTGTGACATAATGTTGTTATTTGATCCTTGCATTGCAGAATTCGGAACCTTCTTACATGACAAAGTAATCACAGGCCTGCAGTTAGTGTTTAACCACTTGAGGACCAGGCCTTTTTCTGACATTTGTTTCTTACAAGTTAAAATCAGTATTTTTTGCTAGAAAATTACTTAGAACACCCAAACATATATATATATATATATATATATATATATATATATACACACGTGTGTATGTAGCGGGTACTTGAATTTAAGGGAGGCATCTGGGTGGTAGTGTAACCCAGATGCACAGATTGCTAGGGTATCCGGGACGTTTTTCTGGTTCTTGGAGGACTCTGGTGGTGTGAGGTTCTTTGCGGCCCACAGGTGGCACTGTTGCCCTGGGCCGGGCTGAACTCACACCGCAAGACTGTACCTTTTCGTCCTCCCCTGGAGCTGGTACAGCGGGGCGGGGAACCCGCTGTGACGCAAAGGGAGAGGGGATAAAAGGGGCGGACGCCCTTACCACAGGGTTCAGAGTCCAGAGTTGGAGGACGCAGCCGCACCCAGGCACCTTTGGCCTGGGTGCTGGCGTTCCAGTGTTCCGGGCCTAGGTGCCCTTGACCTGGCCGGAGCGAGGATGGAGTCCATCCCAGGCACCTTTAGCCTGGGGTGAGGTACTATGGCGGATGCCTGGGCTCAGTACCTTCGACTGAGTTCCGCGAGGGTGGAGGAATCCAAGGGGGCCCTAATTCCTTGGGTGCCCGTGTCTGAGTTCGTGAGGACTGGTGTGCGGAACTTCTCTAGAGAGTCCGGCGCAGCATCGCTGGTGACAGAGGCCTCCTGTTTCTCCCTTGGACGGATCTTCTTCCCCTGACAGGGGCCGTGCTAGCGAAGGTAATTCACGTTCTACCTCACATAGTCAGTGGCAGTGACTATCCGCCACTGGTGATATCACAGTGTGTATATATATATATATATTTAGCAGAGACCGTAGAGAATAAAATGGCGGTCATTGCAATATTTTATGTCACACTGTATTTGCGCAGCGGTCTTTCAAACACATTTTTTTGGGAAAAAATTCATTTCAATTAATAATAAAAGAAAAAAAAAAAGTAAAGTTAGCCTAATTTGGAGATTTTTTTTACCTGTTTAGAGGTACAGAGGAGGTATTGTACTAGAATTATTGCTCTCACTCGAACCATCGCGGCGTTGGCTCATATGTGTAGTTTGAACACCATTTACATTTGCGGGCGTAACTTGCATATGCGTTCACGGAGGGATGTCGCAATTTTTTCCTTTTTTTTTTTTTATTTTTGGTTTTTATTTTTACACTGTCCCTTACAAAAAATGTATCACTTTTATTGCTGTCACAAGGATTATAAACGCATCCCTTGTAACAGTAATAGGCAGTGACAGGTACTCTTTATGGAGGGATCTGGGGTCCCTCCTCTGCACTTGAAAGTATTCAAAATGCTAAGATCTGCATTTAACACTTTAGATTTTTTTAAACTGGTGCATTTGGCTCCCGAGTAAACTGGAAGTGATGTCATGACATCACTTCCAGGCTACTACATCCTAGACCCTGTCAAAGCCGATTCCGGCTTTGTTTTGGTCCCTGGTCAGCCGGCGGACGTTCTTGGCTGGTTGCAAGCACAGGCGAGCAGCCGAAGGCGGTGGGAATGGGGGGGGGGGGAGGCGTCCCCTCCCGCTGCTTGTAAGAACAGCCGTGTGGCTGCTTAGCCGCATCAGTTGTTAATCACAAGAAAGCCGACTGCCAGCTCTAAAAAATGGTACCAGGTTGATGTCTGCAGCTGCATGCATCACTCGGGTACAATTTGTCGGCAAGTGGTTAACACACCAGTACCATACCTCCCAACTGGCACGGATTGTGCGGGTTTTACCCGCAGAGGCTCCTCCTTCCCGCACTCCCGCGAGACTATCATGTTTCCCGCACAGCAGGAAACATGAAGAGAAGAAGAGGAGCAGCAGCAGGTGAGAGCCCCCCCCGCGATCGGCGCACTAGTATGCCCCCCGATCGGCGGCCCCCCGCCGCGCCCCAAACCCCCCCCCCCCGTTTAAAATATTTTTTTAATGTTCCGGCGGCAACCATCACCCCCCCCCCCGCTCAACAACTTCTGTGGCAATTCCCGTTTTTTTTTGCCAATGTCCCGCACCCCCCCCCCGCTCAACACAACAACTCTGGTTGGCAGGGGAGAGGGGGGACATCAGAATGTCCCGCGAAGGGACTTTACAAAGTTGGGAGGTATGCCAGTACTGATGCAAAACGTTGGGTGACACAGCATCAGTATGATGGTCATAGAGGTCAACACTTCCTGGGCTCACCAAGGGAAATCTTCCTGGGCTCACCAAGGGAAATCTTCCTGGGCTCACCAAGGGAAATCTTCCTGGGCTCACCAAGGGAAATCTTCCTGGGCTCACCAAGGGAAATTTTCCTGGGCTCACCAAGGGAAATTTTCCTGGGCTCACCAAGGGAAATTTTCCTGGGCTCACCAAGGGAAATTTTCCTGGGCTCACCAAGGGAAATTTTCCTGGGCTCACCAAGGGAAATTTTCCTGGGCTCACCAAGGGAAATTTTCCTGGGCTCACCAAGGGAAATTTTCCTGGGCTCACCAAGGGAAATCTTCCTGGGCTCACCAAGGGAAATCTTCCTGGGCTTCACTAAAGAATATCTCATGAGATAAATGAGAAAGGAAATAAATAAATGCATAAGTTAAATAAGTAGTGGTCCAGGCATGAGATATTTAAGGAATGTAAAAAATAAATAAAGCCAATTTGGAGTAGTCTCTCAATTAGGGAAAATCACACTATTTGTCCTGTTTACCATTCTCACTAATGGTGAAAGAAAAGCCAAATTTTGGGTTGTCCCCAGAAAAGTAATAGAGGGTAAATCTTCCAATAGGGACATTATCTTTGGTGACCTGGGGGTCCCCAAGGGATTCTTTTACTGTATAGGGATTTCCTCACTTCCTATTTTGGCTATGGGAGAGAAAGTGAAGGGAAATCTCCCCAATGACAACATTGTCTTTTTTTATTGGTGGCAGAAGGATTTATAAATGTGTGTGATTTTCTGATATTATTTTCATTCAATATTTGATATTTTATTTAATTTAACTTAGTTGTTTTTGATACACCACGTGTGTCCTGTGAAAGCAGCTTCCCTTTGACTGTTATTCCAGTCACCTTTTTCGCTTGTATTAATACATTTGCTGTAGGGAGTGCACTGACTTAGTGAGTTGGCATATTTCTACGGTTTAAACCATTTTACCTCTTTATTATCAATAAAAACTGGCAGGGGTTCTAATCCTTATCCACTGTATCCATTCCACTGGATATCACATCATGAGATAAAATACTGCATGGTTTCATGAGTAAAATACCTCACCATTTTGATTACATTTTAGTAGCATTTTTTTTGTGAATTGAAAAAAGAGTAGCGGGCTGCTGATTGACTCTATACCCCACTGGCCACCCCAGCTCTGCAGATCCCCTTCTACCTCTGACACCTTGGGTTCCATGCTGAAATGTCACGTTAGTAATGAGAAACTCACTGAACCACTCAGAAATGTTTACTGTGATATAATATAACACAAGGAAAAGGGTATGAATAACAGATGAACTAACACAAGTTATGATTGTCAAAAGTATTATTCAGTGCACATATATCATTCACTTGTAACCTAGTGACAACCTGAAGGGGTATATGTGAATATGTGAACAGGTGCACAGGGAGATAGATCTTCAATACTTTGGGGCCGGGTTCACACCTATGCGTTGCGTTTTTGAGCTTGGAGTCTGACCTGGGAAGTCTCACCGCTGTTATCATGAGGGGGAACTCCACGCCAAATTTTAAATGAAAAACCGGCATGGGTTCCCCTCCAGGAGCATATCAGGCCCTTAGGTCTGGTATGGACTTTAACGGGAACCCCTACGCCGAAAAAAGCGGCGTGGGGGTCCCCCCAAAGTCCATAGCAGACCCTTATCCGAGCACGCAACCTGGCAGGCCGCAGGAAAAGAGGGGGGACGAGAGAGCGCCCCCCCCCCTCCTGAACCGTACCAGGCCGCATGCCCTCAACATGACGTCACAGTCCCGGGGAATGATGGGACTGTGACGTCATATGGGGGCAGGGTCACTGGGTGTCATCACCTGGTGACCACGCCCATGCTTATAAAAGTGAATGCACTCCGCTCATACGGCATTACAGCCGGAGACAGCGACGAGTCAACATCTCCAGGAGAGAAGAGGGAAGAAGGCGACGAAGAAGACCGGGCCCCGCTAGCAAAAGAGCTGGAAGAAGATAGCGGAGGCCCGGCAGAAGGAAGAAAGAACCGGAGAGCGAGAGAAGAACCGGAGAGCGAGAGAAGAACCGGAGAGCGAGAGAAGAACCGGAGAGCGCGGCGGAGACGACACCGGAGACCCCCCGAAGTCGAAAGAAGACCCCCGAAGTCGAAAGAAGACCCCCGGAGCTGACTAATAAATGACTTAAAAAACCTGTTTAGTGTTTTTATTGCCATTTTTTTGCACCAGGTGAATGGGTAGGGGTACGGTGTACCCCATACTCATTCACATAGGGTGGGGGGGCCGGGATCTGGGGGCCCCCTTATTAAAGGGGGCTCCTGGATTCCGATAAGCCCCCCGCCCGCATACCCCGACAAAAAACGGCCAGGGTTGTTGGGAAGAGGCCCTGTCCTCATCAACATGGGGGCAGGGTGCTCTGGGGTTGGGGGGCCGCAGTGCGCCCCCCTGCCTCGAAGCACCCACCCCCCCATGTTGAGGGCATGCGGCCTGGTATGGTTCAGGAGGGAGGGGGGGCCACTCTCTCGTCCCCCCCTCTTTTCCTGCAGCCTGCCAGGTTGCGTGCTCGGATAAGGGTCAGCTATGGACTTTGGGGGACCCCCATGCCGTTTTTTTCGGCGTAGGGGTTCCCGTTAAAGTCCATACCAGACCTAAGGGCCTGGTATGCTCTTGGAGGGGAACCCATGCCGTTTTTTTGTTTTTTAAATTTGGCGTGGAGTTCCCCCTCAAGATCCCTGTTCAGAACGCAACACATGTGCGAATCAGATGCATGCCCATAGAACATAATGGGCATGAGTTCGCACCTGAGCCGCACCGCAATGCCTAAAGAACGCACACGTTTTTTTCGGCAATGCGCAGTGCAAATGCATCGCACATATGTGAACCAGCCTCATTGGAACCAATGTATTTTATAATGTTATGCAAATTGGATGCGGTGTAAGCCGCAACCAATTCGCATAGGTGTGAACCGGGCCTTAAAACACAGGTATTTAATAGCTTCCCACTGAGGCCTCAGCACACAGACCAGTAGGAGAAATGCACAAACAGTGAATATAGTGAAACAAATCAAGTTCTGACTAGTTCTCACTAAATGGCTCCCCCTAGGTTGTAGTTCAGAGCATATCCAATGTAGAACAGTAAAGCTTGGTGAAAAGAAGAAAGTGGTGATTGTTCCTTAATTTCCAGATGTCTTTGGCTAGCCTGATATTATACTGCAGTGCTGATTCTGTATGTATTTGTAATCCACAGGATGAAAGGCAATGGCTGCAGAATAAGATGCTAATAATTGCTCAGGTGAAGAAATATTCCCACTTATAAATTCCTTCTTATATGTGTGAGTAATACAGTACTGACCTTAAAGCACAGGGAGAAAGACAAGGCCCCAAAGTCTAGCTGTATGATGCCTGGAAAGAACAGATCCACAGCCGTGGAACTACAATTTTCACCAGCAGTCTGTAGGAAAGAAACTCACTGCTTGGATGGGCAGGTGCCCTCTCACCACAATGGATTCCAGCAGATGATCAGATGCTGTCCAAAGTCTCCTCCTGGTGTCTCCGTTGGGGAAGATGGCGTCGCCACGCCGTGCTGCAACTCCCAGTGGGCTGGAATGCAGATGGCTTCAAATGCTCTGAAGCGCAGGCCAATCCACCTGCTCGATTAGCAGGGCTGTCCTCAAAGATCCCTCTGGGGTGGGTGATCCGGCTCTCCGCTGTAGGCCGCAGTCTCCCACTCCTGGTCACAGACACAGACCTCCTGCTGGCAGGTGTTCAATGGCTGTTGAATGGCGTCCAGAGAGGCTGGAAGCAGGCCACACCTGTCCTTTTATCTCTCCTCCCAGCAGGCTGTTCTGTGCACTTGGCATTGTGTGTCACATAGTCCAAAACTGATTCAACATGAGTCACTTCCTCATCCAGACTATATATCCCACAATGCATGGCTGCATTTGCTTCTTAAAAGGAAGGAAAAAATCCTGACAGAGTTCAGTGGTCACTAGAGGGAGCCAAACCCTTATCGAAGAAACAATAAACAACTTAACATAATAACCATAGTAGCAACCCCGTGGCTACAAAAGCTATAAAAGTTATTTTATCTCAGATTTTAAGAGGTAAATAACTCTTTGTGAACTGAGCCACCTGTTCTTTAACTGCTTCAATACCGGGCACTTTTACCCCCCCCCCTTCCTGTACCCAAACTACATTTTTATCATTTTGTTTGGGACAGACCGAGCTTTCTTTTTCAATCGCCAATAGGTTTTTTATTTTTTGCTAAAAAAGCGAAGCAAGATTAAAAATGTTATTTATTTTTTTAAACGTTTTTCTTAGTTTCTGGTGGAAAATTTTGTAAATAAGTAATTTTTCTCCTTCACTGATGTGTGCTGATGAGGCTGCACTGATGAGGTGGCAATGATGATGAGTATGCAGCATTGATTTCCCTATACGGCGGGCAGGAGGTGGTTAAAAGAGAAGGTACAGCCTGCCCCGAGAGCTTTTATACTCAACCCTGTCTCTCCTAACGTCTCCCCGTTCCAGCTCTTCAACCTGTCAATGTCGTTAGCAATTGGCACTTCCAGGAAAGTTAAAGTGTAACGAAAGGCAAAACGTTTTATTTTTATTTTGGATAGAAAAAGGGAGGGTTATATGTTTTTTTGCCATCGGTCCCAGTGGAGAGATTTCCTTTCACTGCCCACAGCCACAACAAGAAGTGAGAGGGAAACCCCAATGGTTCACGAGAACTAGTGTCCCCATTGGAAGATTTCCCCTCTATTAGTGTTCCGATTATAACTCAAAATGTTATTCTACTTTCAATGATAACCGTAAACAGGACAAAGAGAGAGTTAATCTCCCTAATGGCGGCACAGACAGCAATAAAAACTGACAGGGGCTCCAATCCATCTACACTCCAAAAAAAAAAAAAGTTTTACCTTTAGCCACACTTTTAAATGCCTATGTTCTCTGCCACTCTCTGCGGTTCCATCGTCTTCCAGTGGTAGAGGTCAGAGGATGGTAACCACAATGAGCAGTAGGGGGATACAACCATTGGACACTTCTGGAGTCTTACAGAAACAGCAATACTGGAACTGGGGGAAGGTTGAAGACACAAGGAAGAGGTGAGCATAAAAACTCTTCTATTGCAGCGACCTTTGATCTTTTTTTTTTTTTATCCGACGGGATCACTTTAAGAACTTTCCAGGTAGACAACCCATTACAATAAAGCCTATGGAGGGATTTTTCCTGTTACAATCAGTAGCAAAACCAGAGATTTCCCCATTCAAGAAAATATAACTTCATAATAGTTTTGGATCTTGTGCGATTTACAATGTCTTTACCGCTGCCACTTCTACATATTGTGAAAGATTTGTTGTACTTTGAGTACAGCTCTGATGAACCCCTACTTTACCCACCAGAAATCTCAGCCCATATCTGCATTCTTGGGTTCTGTTTTTGTATAGAAAACAGAATATGTCAGCCAAGCAAGAGAGCATTGGTAGCCTCCTGTTCCATGTTTTCTATTAAATCAGGGGTCTGCAAACTTTCTAAACTAAGGGCGAGTTTACTGTTCTGAAGGCTTTAGGGGGGCCAGACTGTGGCCAGTGGGAAAAGAAAATGCCCCGGCACATCATTGGTTGTAATGGGAGGAATAGTGCCCCATTAATGGTGTCAGTGGGGGTAATGGTGCCCCAAGGGCCAGATAAAAGCAAGCAGAGTGCCACATCCAGTTCGGGGGTTCTGCTTTAAGTCCATGAAAACCTTACTCTTCATTCAAAGTTTTTTTCCCTTAAAGGCCAACAATTATTTCTAAAACCAATGTTCTCATGGGAATATAGCAAAGTAGCTCTTTGAGATTTCTTGGTGAAGTGAGAAGAGTTCTTATGGATTATCTTGGTCCTGTTCTAGTCTATGTGCTGCCTGCTCAACCTCATATCTTTGACCCCTGGAATCCTTTGCTATCTGCAGCATCTCTGTTTTTTCTATACCTCGTCTGGGTTCTACTTCTGTCTGCAACTGTCCCCTGCCACCAGTGCGATGAACCAGTAGTAAGGGTTTGCAGTACATTTGCCATGTTTCTACGTGCTCTGTTTAATATCCCATTCATGTGAGAGCCCGGTGCTTAGAGAACAGAAGTCTGAGTTCCTGCAAATGCATGCATCCTTGACCAAGCTTGGCCTTGACCTGCTGTTAATTCTCTTCAGCTCCTGACCATGAACATGCAAACATTCTGGCTGGGGACATCCACAGAAGGGGTGAGTAAGGACATTTTAAGCTGTGCAGTGGCCATGCATTAAACATTGCAGGAGCAGGGAAATTAAATCACAATGGCTTACAGTATATACCACACTACTATCTAGAGGCAAAAGCTGAATTTTAGGTATGTTTTTTTTCTTTTCTTGCATTATTTAATTTAGTCCAGCTTGGACCAATGCAAGTATGCATATGTAGCGGCCTCACCCCTCACTCCCCTTCTTCTCGGCTTGTTGTCTTGTCTAGGGGAACCTGGGAGGAGGGATACGGTACACCACGGCCCATGTCCTCTAATGTGTAGAGGTGAAGGCCAACACCATTTTTACCATCGGGTCGTGTGCATTACCCAGAGCCACATCCTTTCTGTAAATGACCCTCTGTCTCTGCTCCCAGTAACTGGAGTTCCACACCACTGAAAAGGTCCAACTCGTATTTATTCTCTGATAGCAATAAATCGTCCTTTAACACAGACAGGTTGTAACCCAAAGAACAGTTCAGTATAGTTGGGGAGTAGGTCAAGGCACAATCCTCAGATAGAACTAACCATTGTGATGTCACCAACGGTTATGGCGCACAGCCACTGCCACCGACTGTGTAGAACAGAAAGTGAATTACCTTCGCTAAGCGCAGCCCCTGTCAGAGGGAAGACATCCGTCCAAGAGAGTTACCAGAGGCCCCTCCGTCACCGGCGAATGCTGAACCGGACTATCCGGAGAAGTTCCGCTCACTGGCCTCCTCATCTCAGACTCGGGCACCCAAGGCTTTAGGGCCCCCTCGGATTCCTCCACCCTCGCGGAACCCAGTCGAAGGTACTGGGCCCCAGGCCTCCTCAATAGTACCTCACCCCAGGCTGAAGGTGCCTGGGATGAACTCCATCTCCCGCTCCGGCCAGGTCAAGGGCACCTGGGCCTTTGAACTCCGGAACGCCAGCACCAAGACTGAAGGTGTCTGGGTGCGGCTCTGACCTCCGACTCTGACCCTGTGTTCAGGGCGTCCGTCCCCTTTTATCTCCTCTCCCCAGCGTCACAGCAGGTTCCCCCCCCTGCTGTACAACCGCCGGAAGAGGACAAAAAGGGCACAGTACTGCGGTGAGAGCTCAACCCCGGCCCAGGGCGACAGCGCCACCCACAGGCCACAGGGAACCCCACACCACCAGAGTCCTCCATGAACAATAAAGGATCCCAATTCCCTAACAATCAGTGCATCTGGGTTACACTACCACCCAGATGCCTCCCCTAAATTTAAATACCCGCTACACATATGACATACTGTACCTGACTGATCACTTTGGAAAAAGAAAATCAATGTAGTAGCCACCACTACTACAGTGATTCTCACTGTTCTCCACATCCTGAACTGAGTGGCTGCCCTGCTGCATAATGAACACAGGGAGTTGTCATGGGCACCATTCAGGGCTCGTTAACACCATAAGGTGCATCCAAACACATGCTTTTTTTTCTGTGTTCACACGCGGTGCATTTTTGGAAGCCTATTCCTTTCAATGGTCTGCCCAACACGCAAAAATGTAGTGCAGGCAAGAATTTTTTAAATCACGCTGTACTGTGCGTTTTGGTGCCTGCAAATGTGATGCATGACAAAGGGGTCCTGCGTGGCACTGAAATGTTACACTTGGTCCTTTGTGAGTTGATCTTTCTGCAATAAAAGTTTTGGACGATATCTGATGATCCATTGTGTGTTGGTGAATATGTACGCTGTCTGCAAAAGGTAGCAAAGGGTTCACCGATTGGACAAGGTAGAGAGGCAGGGTGATGACATCACAATCTCCACCTCACCCAATCAGAGAAGGCTTTGCAATTATTGAGGAAAATGCAAGGCCTTCTCTAATGGCATCCATGACGAACAGGCAACCCTCTGTGTTCACTTTGCAGCAGGGCTGCCACTTGGCATGGGACCCAGAAGACAGCAAGGATCACTGTAGTAGAAATAGCTATTACAGTGATTCTCAGCTTCCACAGGGATTGGCCAGGTATGGCATATACATTCTTACATTGGTCCAAGCTTGTCCAAGGTAACACATGGGGTTTTTCCGCCTTCCCTTGGATCAACTGTGGGTATAGGATTGTGTATATGGGATTGTATTTTTTTTTGGTTAAACTGGATAGACTTTTTTCAACCTGATTAACTATGTAACTATGTACAACACAATACCTGCAAATTCAGCTTTAAAGTGATTGTAAAATTTCATTTTTTGTTATACTTACCTGCTCTGTGCAGTGGATTTGCACAGAGCAGCCCTCCCACCTGTTCAGTGTCCCCACAGCAAGCGGCTTGCTATGGGGGCACCCGAGCCGAGTCACAGCTCCCTGTGTTCATTCAGACATGGAGCCCCGCCCCCTCTATCCCCTGATTGGCTATCTGACTTTGATTGACAGCAGCGGGAGCCAATGGTGCCGCTGCCATGTCTCAGCCAAACAGGAAGGAGAATCTCGAATGGCTGAGACACTCGTGGACATCGGTGGATAGAGAGAGACCTCAGGTAAGTAATACAGGGGCTGAGGGGCTGCTGCACACAAGGCTTTTTGTCTTAATGCATAGAATGAATTAAGATAAAAAACCTTCTACCTTTTACAACCCATTTAAAGTCCACCCATCAGTACCACTGTAGGAATAGCAGGTTCTGGAAATAAAATGCAGGCGCAGAATGGTGCCTAGACATGTGTAACCTTTAGATGTCCTCTTTAACACCCCATGTGCCCAAAGTTATGATACTTTCTGAGCCTTGAGCACTGCTAAAGCATGTGAAGAGATCTATACCATTTTCACCAATTTTTTTTTTTTTTTACACTTTGTTGCATCTCCTGTAGCCTCTTTGTAGTAATTTCCAATTTACATGCCCTCTTGCAATAGCTGCATGACATGGTGGCCTTCATGATGGTGACAACAGTGGACCATGTCTGTGTAAAGCCTAGTACACACGGGCCGACTGTCAGGTGGCATTGGCTGGTTCAATAGAAACATTCGGCCTGTGTGTACTGCAGACGGTCCGAGAGAGATCACTGACGTGTTCTGGTGGTAGGCCGTCCCCATCAGAACACAACAAAACAGCAGGGGGAGATCGCTGTACTAACGTTGGATAGTTAGTACAGCAGCTCTTCCTGAGCAGTCAGTTTTTTTTTGCTGGGTTGAACGAAAAAAAAAAAAAACACGACTAGTGTGTAACTAGGCTTAAAGGGATTGTGAACCCTCATGTTTTTTTACCCTAATGTATCCTATGCATTAAGGTGAAAAAACTTCTGACACTGAACGTCTCCCCCAGCCCCCCCCCCATTTTACTAGTTCGTTCCCTCAGCGGAGACGCGCGGTATCTCTGTGCCCGGGGTTCTCGGCTCTTGATTGGATAGATTGATAGCAGCGCAGCCATTGGCTCCCGCTGCTGCCATTTAAATCCAATGACGCGGGGGGCGGAGCCGAGTGCGGCATTCTGTGTCTATGGACGCGGAATGAATGACTCGGGAGCGCGCCCGCAAGGTAACCCCCCAGGGACAGCGCTTCTCCTAGGGGGTTCACCAATGCGAGGAGCAGCCGCGAGCGCCGTTGGGAGACCCCAGAAGAGGAGGATTGGGGCCACACAGTGCAAGGTGGAGGCAAGTATGTTTGTTATTTAAAAAAAAACAAAACAAGGGTTTACAACCCCTTTAACGTGTGTTAAATCAGGCACTTAGCATAATGACAACCCAGGAGCACAGCTGGGAGACAGCACAAAGCGTTATGACAGGAAATTCCTAAACAAAACCTTCATGGTATGATCACCTTTTATTGTTTTAATGAAAGATTCAGCATATAAAATATTGCAAATGACTTTTGAAATTCCATTCTCATGTTAAAGTTTATATGAGATTTTAGGGATTACCTGCAGACTGCTGAAAACGTGGCTCAAACAAACAAGCTGCTGTCTTCACATGTGAATGCAGTAAAAAGTTTAATTGTATAGACCTGGAACAGAAAACAGCACACCCGTCCAATCAGCTCAGACAATAAATATACACTGTAGTCTGTCCTGCTGCCGGAGTCTATTATTGGAGCAGAGAGTACAGTACAGTGAGTACAGTGAGGACACGTTGCAGGTATAGTACACTATTACACACACACAGCTCCCGCCCTCCCAGTATTAGCACTAGAGAGACAGCTTACTCATAATAATAATAATAATAATAATTACCTACACAAAACCTGAGAGCTTGCTGAATCAGTTCATTACTCGGCAGGACTGTGCAGATGACGAGTTCTCCTGCCTGTGGATGTGCTGATTCCACTTCTTCTGCTGGTGTAAGGACTAAAAGACGCTGGACCGGAGGTAAGATAAAGGGATATGTTGGGGAATATGGGGAGAGGGTGGAGGATTAGGTTGGTTTTGCATTGTTTTTTTTTTTACCATTTTATTTTCATATTGAATTTATATAATACTGACAAATTCTGCAGCATTTACGGGGTGCATGGACCATTCACATCAGTCCTTGCTCTGGTGCAGATTAACCACTTTCCCTCCGGAAGCTTTACCCCTCTTCATGACCAGGCCATTTTTTGCGATACGGCACTGCGTTACTTCAACTGACAACTGCGCCGTCCTGTTTACACCTTGCTTTTGCTTGGAGCTTCGATGAGGCTTCGGTGGGGCTTCAAGCGAGCTTTGCCATAGACTTCTATAGAGGCTTTGAAGATGCTTTGAAGCACCACTAAAGCTACATGGGGTATAATTTTTGATTTAAAGCCAAAGCAAGGTGTAAACAGGACTATAAGCTAACCATTTTATTTAGTGACAGGAGCTTTGACTAGCTTTAACAAAGCCTGCCCGAAGCCTTGTTTTGAAGCAAGCGTAAACTAACCGTTAATGTATGTTGAAGCCTAAGCAAGTGTAAATGAGACCTTAGTGTTCAATTTGTCCACCGCAATGTCACTGTCCCGCAAAAAGTCGCTGAAATAAACCGCTAAGTGACACTTTTTTGGGACCAGTCACACCAATACAGTGATCAGTGCTAAAAATATGCACTATCACTATATTAATGACACTGGCAGGGAAGGGGTTAACATCAGGAGCGATCAAAGGGTTAAATGTGTGCTGGGGGAGTGCTTGCTAACTGTGTGGGGGGTGCGTGTACTATGGGATGGCAGAGATCCATCTTACTGTAGGAACACAGGATCACAACCTTCCCTTCTCATAGAACAGCTATCAGCCTTGATTACATAGGCAGACCGCCATTATGCATGTGTCCCGAACAATTGGACCCGCTGATTGGTTCCCACTGTGTCCAATCACAGCGGGAACGGTCTCCGGCGGCGCGCCCCAGAAGTGCAAAATCATGTACAGGTACGTGATTTTGCACAGGAGAGCTGCCTTGCTGGCATATATCAGCAAGCAGCAAGTGGTTAAGCCCTGTACACACGATAATATTGTACAAAAAATACTGCTTTTGAAGCGATTTTACGATAATCTGACCGCTAGTACACAGCTTTCGCCTGAAACTTTACGAAGGGACAAACATGAAAAATTCTCTCGTACGATACCAGATCAGACGATTTTTGTTCATTCAGTACAGTTTTCGTCCGAAAATACAATACAATACATCACTTCTGAATTTTTATTCTATCGTACGAGAATTTTCATGCTTTAGTAACTGATTTGTTTTCTAAATGGAGACTAGGCATGCAAACAAAAAATAAAACAGACGATCATTTGTCCAATAATCTCATTGTGTATACTAGGCTTTAGTCTCATGCCCTTACTCATTATGGAAAGGACAATTTGGAGAAAAATAAATTATAGCAACCCTCTAGCTTTGATTTAAAGGCAGCTATAAAAGGAAAATAATAAAAAAAAAAAAAAAAGAATGCCCTGAATGCATTGATACATAATTACGTTTATTTAATTTTTAATGCAAGCAGTCTAAGTACCTGATTTTGATCTGGTATCAGCCTCCTGCAGTCCCTATATGGCAGAGCTCAAACTGGAAAAAGGAGAATAAGCGCAAGTAGCCACTCACTTGTGCTCATGTGCTAACAAGGAACATGCTGACAGGAGGAGAGAGCAGATTGACAAAGCTTAGCCTACCAGTCTGCTGCTTCTCCTTTCACTGTCCAGTCAGAGGCTGGGGATAGGATAATACCTGTAAGTGTTACTTAACTGCAGGAGCGAAAAGTCAGGCCTCCCGCCCTGCCAGACAGGGATGTCCTCTGTGGCAGAGCTGTGTAAATTTGAGGACTGGATGGGCTGAAATACCAATTCTTTGGCAGGTAAAACAACCACCCAATATTTATTTATGCCATCTGTGTATTAACCTGTTGGTTTGGAGTTCAGCTGTTAAGAAAATTGGGTTCACCATCTGTCGCACTGCTCCAGTCCTCCAGGGCCGGTCCTCTTCCAGGTTGAATGATTGCCAGGATCATCCAATCCTCTTGCTAGGAGCCCTGGTTGGACTGGGGTAAGATGGTGTTTGAAGCCAATCTTTTGCTCTGTACAAAAAAGTGGTAACCACCCCAACCTATAACTGGCCTTTGCAGCAAGGTGCACATGGAAGGGCAATGTACATCACAAACAAACAAAAGATTTCCCAGCACCCTTACCAGCCAGCCTGCAAAACAACCAAATTGTCCTAACAGTTTACGTTAAAAACAGAGTATTTTGTTTGCACGTGTAGCGCACCAACCCCAGACTTTACCTGCTTTTCTTCTGCTTGGCTCCTCCGCAGGAAAGAATGAGGCACACCGCACTACAAGCCCGTACCCTCCTGAATAGGGTGGTTGAGCGGTGTTAGTTTCTCGGGCCTGCTTGCAGCCAGTGTTTAAAAACCTCCAGTGCTGACCTCACTTCTGTGGTAGTCAGAAACAAGCCTTTAGTTCTCCCCAGTAAGCAACTGTCCACACAAACTGAAAGGTCCAACTCTTATTTATTCTTCTCAGCACAATAAACAGTCTCTGTGAGAGCAGACAGGTTGGGACAAGACACAGGTCAGATAAGGTGGGAGGAGGTCCAGGCACAAACTTGAATTGGGTTTTCTCCTGTTCTGATTAGCACAAACAGGCTTGGCGCACGGTCTCTGCCACAGACCATGAAGTTGGTCACTGCCACTGACGGGGTAAAAAAAAAGATAAAAGCCACTGCCACTGACCTTGTGTGCGTAGTGTTGCTGCCACTGTGACTTAAAGAACCCGCACTTCCTTCCGTTAGTAAATTGGCCCCTTTTTAGGACAAGAACATCCCTCCGAAGAGTTACCAGAGGCCCCATCTGTCACCACGACTCTGCGCTGGGTCTTCAGAAAGGGTCACCTCCCTGGCCTCCTCGACCTGGATACGGGTCCCCTCGCAAGGCAGATCCCTGGGAGTCTCGGTCCCTGGCGGATCCCAGCCGAAGGCTGCTGGGCTCCGGGTCTTTCTCAAAAGTACTTCACAACAGACTGAAGGTGTCTGGGATGGAACAGCAGCTCCGTCTCCAGGCCTAGGGCACCCAGAGACGACCCGACCAGGCCCCCGGGCCTAGGGCACCCGGAGGCGACACACACGCACCCAGGCCTAAGGTGCCTGAGCGCGGAACCGACCCCACCGGAAGATGGCCTTTTATATCCTCTCCCGACAGGCACAGCAGGTTCCCCGCCCTGCCGTACTGCTGCCAAGAGGGGACAAAAAAGGCACAACCCTGTACCCTGTTCAACCCGGGCCCATGGCAACAGCGCCACCTATAGGCCCCAGGGAACTACACACCAGTACCATCTCCCAGGGATAGAAATGGTCCATGAAACCTAACAATTAGTGCATCTGAGCCTAGTTACCACTCAGATGCTTCCCTCTAAACGTAACCACCCGCTACACACACATTTGCAAATATATGCATAAGCCACAGTGCCCACTCCAAGGGACCTCTGTATATACTGCGGTCCTAACTCTAAATTTCCAGAGTTTTCATAGTACGAGTGCATATAAGAATGGATAGATTAGGGCAGGTATGCCTGGAGGGAGCCCACCCCTCCTTAAAAGGCACAGGGATAGACGTAATGCCCAGCAAGTGCACAATGGCAGTAAAGGCATCCAGTGAGTCTCTGCACCCAATTCATCCAACTGTACAACAATCTGTTGCTCTACCTTAAAAGGTTTACCTTAACCTGGCAGTATGTATTGAACTGAGTGAAGGGGGCTTGGCGTAAACATCAGGAGAACATAAAACGTTCAATTGGAACGTGTCACTGGAAGGGTGCAGGGGTCTCAAACAGGCGGCCCTCCAGCTCTTGCAAAACTACAAGTCCCACGAGGCATTGCAAGGCTCACAGTCACAAGCATGACTCCCACAGGAAGAGGCATGATGGGACTTGTAGTTTCGCAACAGCTGGAGGGCCGCCAGTTTGAGACCTCTGGAAGGATTCCAGCACTACTGTATGGAAAATGTATTTGCAAAAAAATGAATGTTCAAACCTACCGGACTGCTTGCTTTATTTTCAGACGAGGAGCTGTAGGTACAACAGTTGGAAGATGATTGGTTGGGCAATAAGAATTTTTTTGTAAGGCGACTTTTCAGACTTAATCCCCTTAGTCACTTAGAAGATGACATATAATGCGCTGTCTGTCATTAACACCAGAAAAAAGTCCTGGTATAAGGGTGAGGCTTTAGTGAATGCATACCCTTGAAAATTTAATGTACCGTATATACTCGAGTATAAACCTAGTTTTTCAGCACATTATTTTGTGCTGAAAATGCCCCCCTCGGCTTATACTCGAGTCTGTGTCCATCTTTACCTTTGTGTGCCTGACCCCAAACTTGGCACACGTGTAGCCCCACTATTACTCTACAAGTGTACAAAGTTTGTTGTCTGGGGGACCTACGGCCGGGGAGCACTGATTTTTCAAACCAGACCCCCCTTCTATAGACTCCCATGATAAACGGTAATTTCTCTGGTGATTTTGGGGACCTGGTACCGGCTGGCCCTAGGTCCCCTGGACTCCAATCCTAGCACACATGTAGCCCCACTCTTCATATATAAGTTTGCAAAGTTTGTTGTCCAGGGGACCTACGGCCTGGGAGCACCGATTTTTCAAAGCCGGGCACCCCTTCCATAGACTCCCATGTTAAACGTCAGTCTAGTCACACAGCGCCGGAGATCAGGTAGGGAGATTGGACACAGTGAGGCATGGGCACAGTGACAGTGAGGCACAGTGAGGCATGCACACGGACACAGTGAGGCAATGTGAGGCATGCAGATGGACACCCTAGGCTTATACTCGAGTCAAAAAGTCTTCCCAGTTTTTTGTGGTAAAATTAGGTTCCTCCGCTTATACTCGAGTATATGCGATAAATGATTTTATAGGATGTTAATGTTTAAAAAAAAAAAAAAGGTGATTCTTTGAATAGTGTACAGTTATATTTGTGTATGTACAAAAGGAACGGGTGTGGCTAAAAATGGTCCACTCCAATGGGGTGGTCACTCATAGATCACTCACTGTGTATGGTGTAGTTACCGTAACCAAATACATATAAACACAGCAAAACCTGGTATAGGACACCATGAAAAGGATTACTATGGTAATAGATGGATCATAGTAGAGTAAATCTTTAAAATATAATTTCAATAAGGTAAGAAATGGCAAAAATAGAAGTGTCGGCCAAAAGGATAACACAGCTTCACATATATACAAGGCTGTCACTGCAACATTCCGTGACACGTGTGTGCAACACTCAAATACATTAGACATAAACATGACATACAACATAAAACATTGTGATCCGTCTGGCGTAATTACGCCTTATTGGTAACAATACAGATATAATTCTCAGTAGGAAAAAGGCATACCTTCCGTGTGTGGCCCCAAGAACAAGGTGGGGAGGTGGGGGCGGATTTCGGGAAGCCGGCTGGTGTGGACTGGTATAGCTGAGGCTGGATTGTTCAAAGGAATGGATAAGGAAGCAGGAATGTTCAAACTAGAATGTGTAGCCAGGGAAACAATGAATCCTGTTGTGCTGAAGACATTAGTACATGAGATATACTGCATCTTCATACTCGGCCAAAGCTTATGGTAGTAATTAAAGTCCTGTTATTCAAAGATGATGTACTCAATGACTGTGTTTAAAGCGAAAGTTCTGCGGTCCATACATTTTTTTTTTTTTTTTTTCAGTCCATTCTATGCTACAACCCATGCATTTGTATTACTCACTTCTCCAGCGCTGTTAAACATCCCCCGTCCGTTTTCGGAATAAATAACACTTCATAAAAAAGCTTCCTGTATTTGCCATTTTGCTTGTGGGCATCTTGAAGCCCACAAGCATGTTCTTCCGGGTAGCAAAGAATGCGCGTCTCGTCACGTGACCGGGTAGACGAGTCACGTGACGATTGAATTATCGTGATGTTTGCAAGGAAGGCGTCTTTTACTCCTAGGAAGCAGGACACTTTGCTCCCAGGAGACATTGCAGCACAATTCCCGGCATACACAGCGACACATAGCACAGCAAAGGACATGCCTACTCCCGCGGGAGGAAATCCCGGAAGTAGGAATGAAGAAAGAAGATTAATGAAAACTACACAAAAAAAAAAAAAAGGTTAGGCATTTGTTTCTATTCATGCTAAGAGGGAATGGTGACAGCAATCTTTAAAATGTGGGTGAACCTCCGCTTTAATAACAGCAGGAAAAGTTCCTTGAGAAAAGCGGTGCACCTGAGTAGTTGCTGTAGTATTAACCTAATGGGGTCAGCAAGTGCTGGCAAGATGTAGTTAAACAGGCGTTTGCATATGCGGCATCAGAAAAACATGGAGATACATAGATGGCATATTATGTGTGACCAGATCACTATAGCAAGCTTCCTATGGTTGGCTTATATATTATTACTTGCATATGGGGGGTACATTACCATTCCCATGCTGTAGTCCACTATAAAAATATAATTCCAGTGATCGGTCCACATGTATCCTGTAGTGCCGTCTCCTGTGGTGTGCCCGATGAGGATAAACAGAGCCGCCAGCGCTGATACGTTGTGTGGCTGTAGAGTGCGTCTCACCCGCTTTTCCTGTCTCCTTCTCGCGGCCAGCTTACCCAGCGGGACGGGGCTTGCGTCAGTGGGGTCACGTTATTAAAATTATATTTTAAAGATTTACTCTACTATGATCCATACTAACCCTAATCCTGGTGTCCTATACCAGGTTTTGCTGTATTTATATTTGTGTATGTCATATTTTCTCATTACATATGCATGCTTGTAGAGGGAACCGAATGCAGCCCTTTGCTTGCCTTTATCCGGCCCTCAGGGCACTATTCCTTCCACTGACACCAATTGTGGCGGACCATTCCTCTCGCCGACCTCAACAATGGGGCATTTTTCCTTCCACCGACACAAATAATGGGGCATAATTCCTCACACTGACACCAGCAATGGAGGATAATTCCTTCCATTGACACCAGCAATGGGGGATAATTCCTTCCATTGACACCAGCAATGGGGGATAATTCCTTCCACCGACATCAGCAATGGGGGATACTTCCTTCCACTGACACCAGCAATGGGGGATAATTCCTTCCACTGACAGCAGCAATGGGGGATAATTCCTTCCACTGACACCAGCAATGGGGGATAATTCCTTCTGTAGCGATACCCCCAGTTAAGAGGGCTGCCTGTATGATTTTTGGGCCCTGTAGTGCACCGCTGTCAACCCCTGGCAATTGGCTCCAACCTCCCTTGGCACAGTTAGTAGGGGTGGATAGGACTGTGAGGCCTGTAACGCACAGCGGCACAGTCCTATGACAAGAACACACAGCAATATATTAAAACTTTCTTTAACTGTCTCTTCTGTAAAGTAAAGGACACAGACACCAATATACTTAACCCTGGTATTTTAACTTAGACTAGTGGGTAAGCAATAAACAGGAATGTACATGTCATGTGCAGAGCCCTGCAATAAACAGTGTTTGAATGAGCAGACAAGTATATATTGCTACACAACTCTAACAGTCCCCTTTGCAGCTATTTCCCCTCGTGGACAAAATGGCGCCAGGAAAATCTACGCTACACAGTCAGGCCTGACTGAACTAAGTGGAAGTTCTGTAGGGAAAATCTTCGCTAGCAACGATGGTGCACTTGAAGAATAGAATTTGTAATCCACCAATGTAACAGGGATACTGTGTCTGTCTATGAGCAAGTGCTCTCTCACCCAACCGGACCAGTCCACGTCCGTTTCTTCCGCTGCTGTGTCTAGGTACACAGATCCCTCGACATCCGGGTCTTCGGTCCTCCTGGCAATGGTGCAGTAACAATGGAGAGACGTTCCTCGGTGCGTGCGGAAGGCTCTTTGGAGAAAGGCCCAGGCTTTGGGCCTAAAGTCACAGGAGATCAAGCGGTAGTTCAACCTGCTGGGCGGGCGGTGTCCAAAGAGAAAGACTGGGCTCCGCCTCTCCCTTATAAAGTCCACCCCAGCAGTCCTTGCTCGGGGCAATGCACCCTGGGTGCCTTAAAGTGTACTGGGTAATGTAGTCTCTGAGATATAAAAGGGCAATACCCCGCTACACTTCCATTGACACCAGCAATGGGGGATAATTCCTTCTACTGACTCCAGCAATGGGGGATAATTCCTTCCACTGACTCCAGCAATGGGGGATAATTCCTTCCACGGACACCAGCAATGGGGGATAATTCCTTCCACGGACACCAGCAATGGGGGATAATTCCTTCCACGGACACCAGCAATGGGGGATAATTCCTTCCACGGACACCAGCAATGGGGGATAATTCCTTCCACGGACACCAGCAATGGGGGATAATTCCTTCCACGGACACCAGCAATGGGGGATAATTCCTTCCACGGACACCAGCAATGGGGGATAATTCCTTCCACTGACACCAGCAATGGGGGATAATTCCTTCCACTGACACCAGCAATGGGGGATAATTCCTTCCACTGACACCAGCAATGGGGGATAATTCCTTCCACTGACACCAATAATGGGGCACTATTCTTTCTCCTGCTGACCACAGGCACTATGTAATTTTTTTACTCCCACTGACGCTGGGGCATTTTCTACTTCCACTGGCCACAACAGCCCCCCTATAGTCTGACGGACAGTGAATGGGCCCTTTGTTTAGAAAGTTTGGAGACCCCTGATCTAGAACAGTGGTCTCCAAACTGCGGCCCTTTTGTTTGCTTTTATCTGACCCTTGGGGCACTATTCCTCCCACTAACAAGGGGGCTCCATTCCTTCCAGGGACACCAACAGTGGGGAACAATTCCTCTCACTGATACAAACAATGGGGCTTTTTTCCTTCCACTGACACCAGAGGGACACTATTCCTCTCACAGACACCAGCAATGGGGCATAATTCCTCCCACTGATATAAACAATTAGGCACTAATCATCCCACTAATACCATAATTGGGCACTATTCATCCTTTTACTGACTACAGGCACCATGTCTTTTTTTTTTTTTTTTTTTTACTCCCACTGATGCTGGGGCATTTTCTACTTCCACTGGCCACTCTGACCCTCCCTAAAGTCTGAAGGGCAGTTAACCAGCCCTTTGTTTAGAAAGTTTGGAGACCCCTTATCTAGAAGCCCAGAATATACAGAACTTTAAGTATACCATTTTCCAGTTTTGTTTTGCAGTTGGTAAAGGGAGTTTACCAACAAGTATGGGTACAATGGGTTCAACTTACAGATCTTCCACACTGACAGAACAATGAGTTTAAGCAGAGAATGCATCCCTTAAACCCCAATTCCCTTTAAGTACTGAGTTTCCCTAGTGACTCCTCACAGTCCTTAAAAAATGGGCTTCTTTGGGTACCAAGGCCTCACATCAAAAGGAACGGCTTTGTAGGTTTTCCTGGCGGAGATACAATTTGTGTCGGCAACGGGGTCTTTGTTTTCGACTGTCTGAATCATCTGGCTCCACACCTGCAGGGTGAAGCCCAGTCCGGACCCCATTTATCACTGATAAGACAGGTTCCTGTTCCTAAAGCCTGGTATACACTATTCCTTTTTTTCCCATTCAACCCAGCGGGTTGAATGAAAAATAGAGTCAGCACCGATCTGAGCCGCTGTACTAACAATCCAAAGTTAGTACAGCGATCGCCCCCCCCCTGAGCTGTTGTGTTCTGGCAGGGGGGGGGCATACCCCATCAGAACACTCCAATCACAGCGCTCCACCATTGGCTGAGAGCGCTGATGGGGAGCTGGTCTGTTGCTGGTTTTCCAGGCTTCTGTTGGACCCTCTGGCTTCCATACGGGCCAATGTCGGCCAGCATTCGGCCCGTGCATACAGGGCTTAACTCACATTTTCCAATCCAGGACCTCTTGGATACCTTATGGTTATGTTGATTGTTCTACAGTATTTATAGCATATCTGCATCTCAAAATGGTGACCAAAATCTTGCAGAAAATGTGACAAGCTCCCCATAATGCAGCCTTGGACGAGGTGGTTGCATTCATTTTCCTTTTTCTGGCCTCTTTTCCCCTTGTAATCCTGTGAATAACACACTTCCTGTCCCCTCGTGGCTACAATTATTTGTCCACTGTACCCATGTGGTGAAATGTTAGGATTAGTAGTTTACACAATAAACTCCTTTGTGGTTTCTTTTCAGCTCACAGGAAGTGACAAGGACACTGCATTTCTGGCACGGTCAACAGGTATTTTCTGTACTTTCTATATATGTTCTTAGCCTAAAAATGAAAAGTAAAGCAGCCACCACATTAAAGGACTGGTAAACTGCAATATATTACATTTTGGTCTTTTGGGTTGAGGTATTCTTTAAGAATTAGCACTACTAATCTAGTGAAAAGGCAAATACAGCACTATAAATAAATATATATTACCATTAGTGCCTTTGTTGACAATAATCTCTGCTCACTTGTAGATCTAGGACTACTATTAAAGGTCAACATCTGACACTGAGTATATCAGACGCCTATACATCCCAGCTACAATTCTACCTACTTTCCAGGCCACTACATCACTGTGTCTCTGCAACTCTAAAGGTATAGTACTGTACATGAGCATGTTTGACCCCCAAAGTCCAGTTCATTTTAATAGTGTGATCACCCTGTACCATACCTTAACCCACTTGAAAGAGGTGACCTGGGGCCAGGGCTGGTGCAAGGATTTTTGACACCCTAGGCGAAATCTCATTTTGCCCCCCCCCCCCATTGGCTACACCCCCTTTGCGCTGCCCATGTATACCCCACTTTTTTAATGAAGCGCCCATCAAATGCAGCCTCACCAGCGCCCATCAAATGCAGCCTCACCAGCGCCCATCAAATGCAGCCTCACCAGCGCCCATCAATGAATGTTTGCTTGCTTCCATTAGGGAGTCGGGACACTGCGCCTCAGACACTTTTAGGTAGGTTTATTAAAGATGTTGCACTCAGAATCTGTTGCAGCTTTGCATGGTAGCCAATCAGCTTCTAATCTCAGCTTGTTCAATTAAGCTTTGGCAATACAACCTGAAAGCTGATTGGTTTCTACGCAGAAGTGAGCCTGATTTTGCACTCTTCGGCTTCAGTAAATAAACCCCTATGTGCGAACAGAGTGGCGGCTGCCTGCTGATGCTGAAGCCCTGTACACACGGCCGAGATTCTCGTCAGGAAATAAATGTTTTTCCTGACGAGAATCTTGACAAGAAACTTGTCCCGGCCGAGTGTACATACGTACGATTCAAAAGAACCGCCGTTCTTTTGAATGGCACGAACGCGTTGACGTCACCGACTACGATGAGCGTGCGCTCGTCACATTCAATGCCGTCGCCGCCATCTTGCTACACCCTATCCCTAGGAAGCTACCGCACATGCGTCAAAGTTATTTCGAGCCTGCGCGGGTTTCCACGGCGACAGGCATGTGTACACACGCTCGGGTTTCTCGTCGAGAAACAGGCCGACGAGATTCTCGACGAGAAAAAAGACCGCAGGTCGTCTTTTTTCTCGTCGGGGAATCTGGGCAGTTTTCTTGACGAGGAAAACTGAAAACCGCGTACACACAGCCGGTTTTCTCGGCAAGAAAGCTCTCCCGGCAGTTTTCTTGTCGTTTTTTGCCGAGAAAACCGGACGTGTGTACGCGGCCTGAGACTGAGTTGCTTGCTGCAGAGAGAAGAGAGTAGAAACACCAGTGGCCAGGTGCCCTAGGCAACAGTATACCCTAGGCGGCTGCCTAGTTTGCCTAGTGGTAGCACCGGCCCTGCCTGGGGCATAGTTGTACTTTGGCATGGTATGCTTAGTTGCGATAGCTATACCTGAGCATAGAACTCTCATGGATGACTGAGCACTCATGGAGCATGGAAGCAGGGATAACTGTGGTCTGGCTGGCGGAGGTGATGACATAAGCAAGCTCAGGCCTGGAGGGAGGTGCAGGGTAGTGGGGACACTCATACTCTGGCTTGGAACAAGGCATTCAAGGCTAGTGTGAGTACCCCCTAAAATGAGTCCTGCTCACTTTTTGGTTTAAAGCTTTTTATTAATTTATTTTTTATTTTTTTAACTACGAGCAGGCAGGATGTTTATTTCCGCAGAGCAGCAATGTCTCCACTGCAATAAAATAAACCTACATGGCTGCTTTCAGTCTTCCTTAGAATGTACACTGAGGTGCACATGTACATACATTCCGGGATTGTGCCTGTGTTCTGGGATTACTAAAGCCCTGCCCATAAGGTGGAGTTACCGGCCAATCAAGATGGCAAAGATGGTTGGCACCTGGAAAAAGCTTGTGAGAAGATGCCGGTGAGGAAGCTTGTGGCTGTCGGTCCATTGGAGTTAAAGTGGTTCTAAAAGGAGGAGGTGTTTTTTTTTTTTACCTTAATGCATTAAGGTAACAAACCTTCTGCATGCAGCTCCCCCAGCCCCCCTCATACTTACCTGGGCCCCATCAATGTGCATGAGAGCAGCGGCTCTCTCCCTCATCGGTTTAGACACAAAAATTTGCATTTACAATCACTATAAAAGGTGGGCATTTCAGCATTTAGTTCCTCCTAAACGCAACATTACAGGCCACAGGTTTCCTTTGAAGTAACATACCATGCAATTAGAAAACATTTATGTATCCAAAGGCAGTACCTGTAGTTTCTAACCACTGTGAAAGAGAGTAACATACTTACCTTTCCAGCACCCTGTATATTGAAAAGCCCCCATAGCTCCTCTCCCCAGCTGTTGCAGGTGTTTGACTGTTGAAAAAGTTGAATTCCAGCTCTCTCCCCTGGCCACTGTGGTTCCACCAATACAGGATATACAAGCCCATGGGAGATACCACAGTAGCCACACTCAGATAGGAAGAATACATGCAGCAATTGGGGAGCAGAGAACGATTACTTTTTATTACATGGACCGACGGAAAGTTAAGAATATTACATCTTCTTTTACAGCTAGTGACCTAAAAAGAGAAAGTGACCTTGAGTTGACAGGGTCCCTTTAAAGCCTAGTACACACTAGTAGTTTTTTTTTTTGTTCAACCCAGGAGGGCCAAATGAAAAAAAAAAAAAGGAGGAGCCCCTGTACTAACTATCCAATGTTAGTACAGCGATTTCCCCTGCTGTGCTATTGTGTTCTGACAGGCGGACGGCCTGTCAGAAGCAGCAACTCCCAATTGACATGAATGGAACTCATGGCACGGGATACCTGTGCATCCTGTGTAGGCAAACACACCCTCGCAGAGGATTACACTTAAGTATGACCCTGTGAATGAGGCCCTAACTTCAAAAGACCCAACAATATTGAAAGATGGTTTTGGTCATCACTGAAAATTAAGGACACTTGAACGGGGAAACATTTTCCTATTTTTCAGGGGCAGTGCCAGCTGACAGCACTAATGGACAACATGCTTTGCTTAGGTCTGTTGAGCTCTACTCTGGGATCAATGTAATAAAAAATAAACTGGAATAAAAAAAATACCAGTTTTCCTTACCTTGACCCATGGTCATCTGATGCCCCAAGTCTTCTCCTATCATCTTTACTTGCTACTTGGGGGTCCTTGTTTAGGTGTTCACATCACTGCATGCATGACGTGGACACTTCCTACTGGATGGCCACAGGCGGGGTCATCTCTGGAAACAGAAGAGGACCAACGTTATCTCAAGAGGACAGTAGGAGTGGTGGTAATAAACAAAATAAAATTGCGCCAATACAAGGAATTAAGTCCAGAGGCTGGTGTGCGTAAAGCACTGATTAGTCAGCAAAAAACACCAGAAATTAGAAGTGAGTTTTGTTCATGGTCTGAACAATGAAAAAAATGTCCAGATAACGTCCAAATGATACCCAAATATAATGAATTAATAAATATAGTCCCATGCACATCTGAACGAATCCACTTGATGGTAGGATAAATGATCAGTATGTAAATAGCACCCGGTGATCACAACAAACATAGGTGCCCTCCACCACTTAAATTAGCAGCTTGCCAGAGGCAAGCCCACGAGAGTCAGTCGACTGTAACCCAGCCTCGGCCTTTGATCCCAGGGGACAGCAGGATGCTGGCGGGCTTGAGCAGAACAGGCAAATCACCGTGGACCAGGAACCAATGGAGGGTAGTGCTTCACCCGTATCGCGGGCGTGCAACCAAATCAATGGGAGGAGAGGACACAGACCATAGCGTGATACTTACTGTCCTCCTCCATCAATGAAATCAAAGTAGGAGTGGTGGCCCTGGGGCTCCATCACATTGCTGGATTAGCGCCCCTCCGTTCCGGAACCAGCTGCAGTAAGGGACCTGGATGGGGGACATGGGAGAGTATTGCTGGCTTCACAAGCTAAGGGGGCAATAAAATACGGTCATCCTAGTTTAGAGGTGGGTGGTAAAAGTTTAGTTTTATCCCAAAGTGGGGCTTTAAGTCTGCCATCCACAGCTCGACTTTCAGCCTGCTTTCATTTCCTGCAGAATCATCTAAAATTTGAGCTGTGCCCCCCCCCCCCCAGTCAGCACCACCTTGCTCATCAAAAGTTGATTGTCCAATCAAATTTGCTGGATACAAATGTGGATATTGTCAGCAGAACAGCACCTGCATCCAATCAGATTGCATGTACTGCTCAGGTATCCTGACAGCCATGGAAGTCAGCTGTCAGCATACAATAGCTGCCACTGCAGATTTGTCCCTCTTCGCTGCTAGCATGGATGGAAAATCCATGTGTGTACATCCAGTTTTCCAGTGAACACAGCCGACTGTAGCTCTGCAAGAAATTAACATGTTGCCTAATCCTCTGTCGCAATCCAGTACATATTAGGGTTGGGAATGTGGGCACAGAATGTACATTACATAATCACCAACATAGTTCAAGTCTGTCTAGAAGTACAAGTTAGAAAATGAAGGGATTAACACGACCGCTGAACTCAGCTACTGGGAGCGTTGGTCTCCCTCATCCCCTCACAGCTCTCACCGGTTCCTGCCGACTTCCATGACATTACTGTCTACCAATCACTAGAATCTTACAGCCTTTCAAATATGAATGAAATTAATTCATTTACAAATAATAATGAAATTTAAAAATACATTTTCAATCTTTTTGAATCTGTTGCTTTCTTTAGTCATCTAGTTAGGGTTTGGACCTAAAACAACAATGACAAAAATATGCCATCTATGTTTTAATTGTGGATCTGATTTGATACAGGTTTATTTTTATTTTTTTATAAAACGACAATGAAGATCTGGCTGGAAATAAAACCCTGATAAAAGGCCTCAGGTCAACATGTCCCCTCCAGCATCTGACCATTATGGAGAGAAGCATGAAGACCAAAGTGATTACTATCCATGTTCATTGCTTCCCGTTGGATGTTCATTTATCGCAGAGCTTTGGGAGGTGACTAGATTGCCTTGTTACTGGGGAAATGTGGACAAGTACCAAGCGGAAATTTTGTTACTAGGGCATCCTGATGGCACGTTTATCCTCCGAAACTCATCCCAAGAAGGTTGCGCCTTTGCGGTCACTTTCCGCAGAAAAGGATGTACCCGCCACGCTCGTGTTCAGTACAGAGAAAAGTACTTCAGTTTTCCATGGGGGAGCGTCCACTCTCCTACAATTGATAACCTACTGAAGCAGTACGATGATCCTAAAACATGTACATTCTTTGAACCACTTCTAACCAAACCTCTAAATCGCACTACAGCTCTAAGCCTACAAGAGCTTTGTCGGGCAGCAGTCAATGCTGCCATACCCTACAACACCATCAGTCAACTTCCACTGCCAGGAACTATGAAGCAGTACTTGCTTGACTATCACTACAAGGATATACTTTCAAGAAACGAAGAAGATTCCTTATGACTTACAACTGAAGGACTTTAACAAATCGATAGTTCAGTAATATGAACTGCATCGATAACATTTGTGTGTTGAAAGTTTTTGGATTTTGCCCATTTGTGAAATGTGCATTGAAAGGATTGGCAAAACGGACAGTCTTCACACTATGACATCCAATGAAGTACAGCTTTGACAATTTTGGCATTTACTTATAGTAATTTGTTTGTTTGGTTCTATTAATGGGCTGGTCTTAGTTATATAAAATGAAAAACTCCATTAAATTTTTTTTTTTAAATATGTGTTTAGGTGATTGTAGGCATGTCCGGGTACTTACAACAAGACTTTCAGTGATAACAGTTTTTTTACTTGCACTAACCGTTAAATATTCAGGAAACTTTTGAGGGAATATCCCCCTCTTCTAAAGTCTAGAAGAAGAGGGTATACCTCAAAACCTTGTCCTGAAAATTTAACTAAGGCCCCTTTCACACGGGGCAGACTCTGCCAGGACACAGCCTGCTCTCCCCTATGAGCGGTCAGGTGTAATAGGAATGCTAGTCCGTTTACACCTGACTACCATCCGATCCGCTAGACAGCTCGGGGATGCCCATTCGTCTGTTTTTGTTTGTTTACATCCACCGCACCATAGAGGATAATGGCGGGTCCGATCGGGTCAACCTTAAAAACTAATTGGTCCGCCTGTGTGAAAGGGGCCTTATAGTACAAATAAAATATCACAGACCGCACTCAACTGTGTTAAAAGCCTGGGACGTCAGAATGTTTTAAAGGGGAAATTTCAACTTATACCATGTTATTTTGTAAGAACACATAAAAAAAAAAACAGGATTTGCACTTAGTGGTACATATGCTACTAAAATGAAGCGGATAGGGGGTGAAGATGAAAGACATACCAAATACTGATATGTAGTATTAAGCAGTCCTCTCTGTCCACTTATGAGCCTTTAAAAAAAATGCAAAACTCACTCACTGGAGCAGCTCAATTTATTATATTATGTATTTATTTTCTGGGGGAAAATGTAAAAAATGGAAAAGGTTACATTTGTCAAATAAAAAATATAAAGGAAGGGAACCTTCCTTGAGGCTGGGTTCACGCCTATGTAAATTGGATGAGGGTTTCTCGGCATCCAATTCGCATAGCAGGAGATTGTGACCGGCTCTCTATGGAGCTGGTTCACACATCTCCACAGCAGCTCCGGAGCGTCTTTTGGTCCTTTTAACCACTTAAGCCCCGGGCCATTAGGACCAAGCCTGTTTTTGGGATTCGGCACTGCGCTGCTTTAACTGTAAATTGTGCGGACATGCAATGTTGTACCCAAATGAAATTTGCGTCCTTTTCTTCCCACAAATAGAGCTTTCTTTTAATGGTATTTGATTGCCTCTGCGATTTTTATTTTTTGCGATATAAACAGAAAAAGACCGAAAATTTTGAAAAAAAATGATATTTTCTACTTTTTGTTATAAGAAAAATCGAATAAACTCAATTTTAGTCATACATTTAGGCCAAAATGTATTCAGCCACATGTCTTTAGTAAAAAAAATGTCAATAAGCGTATATTTATTGGTTTGCGCAAAAGTTATAGCGTTTACAAACTAGGGTACATTTTCTGAAATTTACACAGCTTTAAATTTATGACTGCCTATCTCATTTCTTGAGGTGCTAAAATGGCAGGGCAGTACAAAACCCCCCCAAATGACCCCATTTTGGAAAGTAGACACCCCAAGGAAATTGCTGAGAGGCATGTTGAGCCCATTGAATATTTTTTTTTTTTGTCCCAAGTGATTGAATAATGACAAAAAAAAAAAAAAAAAAATTACAAAAAGTTGTCACTAAATGATATATTGCTCACACATGCCATGGTTATATGTGGAATTGCACCCCAAAATACATTCTGCTGCTTCTCCTGAGTACGGGGATACCACATGTGTGGGACTTTTTAGGAGCCTAGCCGCGTACGGGACCCCGGAAACCAAGCACCGCCTTCAGGATTTCTAAGGGCGCAAATTTTTGATTTCACTCCTCACTACCTATCACAGTTTCGAAGGCCATAAAATGCCAAAATAGCACAAAACCCCCCCAAATGACCCCATTTTGGAAAGTAGACACCCCAAGCTATTTACTGAGAGGCATGTTCAGTCCATGGAATATTTTATATTTTGCCACAAGTTGCGGGAATATGACAAACTTTTTTTTTTTTGCACAAAGTTGTCACTAAATGATATATTGCTCACACATGCCATGGGCATATGTGAAATTACACCCCAAAATACATTCTGCTGCTTCTCCTGAGTACGGGGATACCACATGTGTGGGACTTTTTGGGAGCCTAGCCGCGTACGGGACCCCAAAAACCAAGCACCGCCTTCAAGGTTTCTAAGGGCATAAATTTTTGATTTCACTCCTCACTACCTATCACAGTTTTGAAGGCCATAAAATGCCAAGATGGCACAAACCCCCCCAAATGACCCCATTTTGGAAAGTAGACACCCCAAGCTATTTGCTGAGAGGCATGGTGAGTATTTTACAGCTCTCATTTGTTTTTGAAAATTAAGAAAGACATTTTTTTTTCTTTTTTTTTTTTCTTTTTTTACATTTTCAAAACTTTGTGACAAAAAGCGAGATCTGCAAAATACTCACCATACCTCTCAGCAAATAGCTTGGGGTGTCTACTTTCCAAAATGGGGTCATTTGGGGGGGTTTTGTGCCATCTGGGCATTCCATGGCCTCCGAAACTGTGATAGGCAGTGAGGAGTGAAATCAAAAATTTACACCCATAGAAATCCTGAAGGCGGTGCTTGGTTTTTGGGGTCCCGTACGCGACTAGGCTCCCAAAAAGTCCCACACATGTGGTATCCCCGTACTCAGGAGAAGCAACAGAATGTATTTTGGGGTGTAATTCCACATATGCCCATGGCATGTTTGAGCAATATATAATTTAGTGACAACTTTTTGTACATTTTTTTTTTTTTTTGGTCATTATTCAATCACTTGGGACAAAAAAAAAAAATATTCAATGGGCTCAACATGCCTCTCAGCAAATAGCTTGAGGTGTCTACTTTACAAAATGGGGTCATTTGGGGGGGGGTTTGAACTGTCCTGGCATTTTATGCACAACATTAGGAAGCTTATGTCACACATCATCCACTCTTCTAACCACTTGAAGACAAAGCCCTTTCTGACACTTTTTGTTTACATGAAAGAAAATTTTTTTTTGCAAGAAAATTATGTTGAACCCCCAAACATTATATATTTTTTTAAAGCAAAGGCCCTACAGATTAAAATAGTGGGTGTTGCATTTTTTTTTCCACACAGTATTTGCGCAGCGATTTTTCAAACGCATTTTTTGGGGGAAAAACACACTTTTTTTATTTTTAATGCACTAAAAAACACTATATTGCCCAAATGTTTGATGAAATAAAAAAGATGATCATAGGCCGAGTACATGGATACCAAACACGACATGCTTTAAAATTGCGCACAAACGCGCAGCGGCGACAAAACTACATTCATTTTTAAAAGCATTTAAAAGCCTTTACAGGTTACCACGTTAGATTTACAGAGGAGGTCTACTGCTAAAATGACTGCCCTCGATCTGACCTTCGCGGTGATACCTCACATGCATGATGCAATTGCTGTTTACATATGACGCTAGACCGACGCTTGCGTTCGCCTTTGCGCAATAGCAGGGGGGGACAGCGGTGCTTTTTTTTTTTTTTTTTTTTTTTTTTTTTTTTTATTATTTATTTGGCTTTTTTATTTTATTTTTAAACTGTGCCTTCCATATTTTATTTTTTTACCATTTTTATCGTTATCTCAGGGAATGTAAATATCCCCTATGATAGCAATAGGTAGTGACAGGTACTCTTTTTTTGAAAAAAATTGGGGGGTTAGACCCTAGATCTTTCCTCTGCCCTCAAAGCATCTGACCACACCAAGATCGGTGTGATAAAATGCTTTCCCAATTTCCCAATGGCGCTTTTTATATCCGGGGGGGGGGACATTCCCTCCCACTGCTTGTAAAAGCAGTCTAGAGGCTAATTATCTGCTAGAATTGCTTTTACATGAAAGCCGGCTGCTGGCTGAAAAGAATGATACCAAGATGATACCTAAACCCGCAGGCATCATTCTGGTATAAACATTCAAAGTCCAGCAACATACCAGTACGTTGCTGGTCCTTGTTGGACATGTATTGTAATCTTTTTTTTCATACAGCCTATTGGCTGAACGAAAAAAAGAGATTGATTGGTGGGTATGCCCACCATTAGAATACCTCCCTTCATCCACCCACTTCTAATGATGGGCATATATGCCGAAGCATGGGGGCATCCTCCCGCAAAAAAGTTATGCCGCGTACACACGGTCAAGCCTTCGTCGGAATTTCGACCGTATGTACGCGGCATAAAAGGTTATGCCGCGTACACACGGTCGGACTTTTCCACGGATAAGCCTCCGTTGGAATTTCGACCGTATATACGCGGCATTAGGAGCAAAATCGCTCCTCCGCCCCTGCTGCCCCCATGCTTCGGCATATATGCTCTTTTTTTTTAACTGTGGTGGTGAAATCACCTCCTACAGCGTTGGAGTCACGGCTTTATGTATCGTGGGAGCAAACGCTGTTGCTGTCAAGATAAATAGATCCGCGCTGCAACTGAATGGCGTACCTGCTAAGCAAATGGTGGTTAACATTAAAACAAAGTAACATTACAGTACAACAGTAAGACCTTACCATACCATACCTGCAAAGCAAATACCAAAACAAAACCTAGTAAAAAATAAAAAAATGTTTTAACGCAACCTGTGCCTAAAATATATATATGCCGAAGCATGGGGGCATCCTCCCGCAAAAAAGTTATGCCGCGTACACACGGTCGGAATTTCGACCGTATGTACGCGGCATTAGGAGCAAAATCGCTCCTCCGCCCCTGCTGCCCCCATGCTTCGGCATATATGCTCTTTTTTTTAACTGTGGTGGTGAAATCACCTCCTACAGCACTGGAGTCACGGCTTTATGTATCGTGGGAGCAAACGCTGTTGCTGTCAAGATAAATAATTCCGCGCTGCAGTTGAATGGCGCACCTGAAAACAAAAAATTACATACCTGAAAAGCAAGCATGATAAAACATTGCAGAATAGAATACAGTAAAAAAGAGCAGAACAATAGAGAGAAAACAGAGAGAGAGAGAGAACAATAAAACGACAACTATTTTTGTTTTTTTTATTTTATATTTTTTTTGTGTTTTGTTTTTTACGTTTTTTTTTTTTTCTTTTTTACACTTTTTTTTGTAACTTTACAACTGTAATGGTTCGGGTCTCTCAAAATGTAATGGCATCTTGGGAGACCCTGTGTAAGTGTGTCCTAGTCTGTGAAATGCTGTACCCTACGCTAAAACTTCACTTTTGAGTGGAAGCGTTCAAAACATTCACCTTGGCAAAGACCAGGCTTGTCAGGACAGAGTGGACAAAAACTACGGGTGTCACGCCTAAATCCGCGCTTGCTACAGACACGACATCTTTTTTGGGGGTGGCTTTGGGTAGGGGTACTCGGGAGGACATACGAATAATGCCTCTCATGCAGCCGGCTTACTGCATTTGGTTGGGGATGGTGAGGTGCAGAACCGCCTGGATACAGGAGTTCTGTGACTATCTCATTCTGGAATTTTAGAAGAGATAACGTCCCGCCTGAAGCTCTGTATAGCACATGAGCGTTCAGCAAAGCCAATTGGAATAATGATAGAGACACTTTTTTGTACCAGCGTCTCGCCTTACGGTCAATTAGATACGGCGCCATCAACTGGTCGTTGAGGTCCACCCCTCCCATATTTTGGTTATATTCGTGGACACAGAGGGGTTTCTCCACAACACCAGTCGCCGTACGAATTTGGACTGTCGTGTCTGCATGAAGGGAGGTAAGAAGGAAAACATTCTTATTGTCCCTCCACTTCATAGCGAGCAAGTTATTACACTTCAAGCAGGCTCTCTCCCCCAGCCTAAGACGGGCATCTACAAGCCGCTGGGGAAAGCCCCGGCGATTAGGTCGCACGGTGCCACATGCTCCAATCTTATGATCAAACAAGTGACTAAACAGTGGCACGCTCGTGTAATAATTGTCCACATACAAGTGGTACCCCTTTCCGAATAAGGGTGACACCAAGTTCCACACTATCTTGCCAGCGCTCCCTATGTAATCCGGGCAGTTGACCGACTCAATCTGACTGTCTTTTCCCTCATAAACCGTAAAGTTCACTACATAGCCTGTTGCCCTGTCACAGAACTTGTAGAGCTTGACCCCGTATCTGGCACGCTTGCTGGGAAGGTACTGCTTGAAAGACAAGCGGCCAGAAAATTTAATCAGGGACTCATCAACGCAGACAACTTGATCGGGAGTAAACAAGGCTGCAAAACGTTCGTTGAAGTGGTTTATGAGGGGCCGAATTTTATAGAGCCGGTCGTATTCAGGGTCCCCACGTGGACGACAAAGTTCATTGTCGTTGAAGTGCATGAACCGCAAAATCTGCTCGTATCGTGCCCTGGACATGGAGGCAGAGAACACGGGCATGTGGTCAATTGGGTGCGTGGACCAATAAGCACGCAATGACGGAAATTTATGTGTGCCCATGTTGAGGGAAAGGCCCAGAAAGGTCTTAAATTCGGAAACCGTAATTGGTTTCCAATTTCTGGCAATTTTAGGCAACTGGGGGTTAGCGGCGATAAATTGACCAGCATATAAATTACTCTGGTCCACAATAGATCTATAGAGATCTTCCGTGAAAAACAGCGAATAAAAATCGATTGGCATAAAATCAGCTGTTTCCACCTGAATACCGGGTTGGGCAGTGAATGGGGGAAGTACGGGTTCTGCAGAAGTGGTGGGGACCCAATCAGGATAGGCGAATTCTGCAGGAAGGGCAGTATGGGCACGACGGGCCTGCCTTTGTCTTCTTGGTGGCAGCGGGACACTACTTGTGCTTGCCACCTCGCCAGCTTGAACTGCACTTATGGGACTCGCCACGTCACCAAGTGTTACTGCAGTGCTGGATGTACGTCCAGGCTGTACTAGGCCGCTGGTGCTTGCCAGTTCACCAGAAGGAATAGCGGCGCTAGTACTACTCTGCTCCATGATACGAGAGACCTGCGGTTCTTGCTCCTCAACAACCTCAGAAGATCGGGATCGGGTACGCCTGACCTTAGCAGGGACCTCAACTTCGTCGTCAGAGCTATCTGACGTGGGGCCGCTGACGTCACTGTCTTCTACGGGAAGATATTCTGAGCCTGAATCTGACAGATACGTGACCTCCTCTTCACTATCTGTCATGCTCAGAATCTCGTAGGCCTCTTTACTAGTGTACCTTCGTCTTGCCATTTTGGGCTCTAAATTTAGGGGTACACTAGTAAGATTCACAGGAAAAAAAGCACCCGACTGTCGTCAGCAAATATATCAAACGCTACAAAAAAAACTGTTAGCGATCGCAGGGATCAGGCCTGTCTCTGCGAACGCTGCAGTTATGTGTGTTGTGTTTGGCAAGTGACAGTGATCGATCGATACTGCACTTGGGTGGGCTGGGCTGGGCGGAGGGGCTAAACGCAGGTACTAGCAGGTATCTGGGCTGATCCCACTAACACTGCGTTTTTGGGAACCCTAAACCGCTGGGGATGCTAGTATAGATCTGATCAGATACTATACCACTAAGGGAGGTGTATGCTTTGCGCGTGGGTGTTAGCGTTACTGGCACTAACCTAACACTGCCTGGGGCGACGCAGACCCTCTCTGGCGCTAAAACCTAATTGATCTCACCCGCCGGGCGATCAGGGGGTTAAACCTTTATTGGGTTATATACGGCGGGTGCCCTGATGCTATAAAAAGCAAACTAATCAACCAGCGTCACCCGTAACCTTTATATGGTGATCACTGGTGAAAGGGTTAACTAGGGGCAATCAGGGGGTTAAAACCTTTATTAGGTTAAATATGGGGGTACCTGACACCAATAAAAACCTGCGGCGAACCTAAAAAAAAAATAACTGCCTATCTAAAACACCAGTGACACGAATACAGCGATCGGAAAAACAATCGCTTAGTGACGCTGAAGTTAGGGGGTGAAAGGGTTACCTGGGGGGTGATCAAGGGGTTAAACCTTTATTAGGGGGGGTTAGGGGGCTACCCTGGACCTAATCCTAACTGCCTTGCAACTTTTTACAATCACAGATGACACTAAATGCAGTGATCAGTAAAATAAATGATCACTGCAATCAGTGACACTGTGATTGGGGGCTTTGGGGTGACCTGGGGGGTGATCTGGGGGTGACTGGGGGGTGATTTGTGTGCCTATGTGTACCTACGTGTCACTGGACTGTTGGAGCACTAACCTCTGTCTTCACTCCTCGGCGCCGGGAACGAAAAGACCGCGGCGAGGGAGATGACATCACTTCCTCCAGCCTGTGTTTACATCACATGGCGGAGGAAGCAATTTCATTGGCCGGGAGCGATCGCGAGGGGGGGGGGGGCGGAATCGAGCGGCCGCCCCCTCATGCCTGATCGCTCCCGAACACTTAACGGCCGCTCACTGCAGTGAAGGGGGGTCCGGATGGACCCCCCAACTGCACAAAGGCGATCACGTAGATCTACGTGATTCTGCCTGTCCGTGCCATTCTGCCGACGTAAATCGGCGGTGGGCGGTCGTTAAGTGGTTAAGGTCCGAATTTAGCCCAAAATTCGGACCTGAAACTGTGAATGGAGACGCACCGGACTCCTGCTGTGAGCCGCTGCGTTCTCAAGTGTGAACCCAGCCTAAAACTGAACTACACGCTCTCAATCTCCCAATCAAAATTAACTATTTTTAATATGCTGCTAGCATTAGTAAATAGATTAGAGAGTATAATATATTTACTGGTTTTAAACTTTTTTTTTACATTTCATCAGTGGCTGATTTTTGGACTAGGCCAAAATGATGCCATGCATCCCAGGAGTCTTGATGGGATTTTTATTTCTTTCATGTGGAGGAGGGGAGGGGCTTTCTCAGCTAAGCACACCCTCAGGCTTGCATACCTGAGCTAAGGGTAGATGGATTCCAGGAAGTAAATGCTACATGAATCTGCCCTTATTTATAAAGGCTGCAGCTGGAAATGCTAGGGGGTGTTTTTCAAAGTGATATCTCAACAAAATAAAGCATGGAGACACGGATGGATGTTATATTAGAAATTAAATAGTGTTTTCAGTTTGTGGTACTCCGACACAGTCATTAGCCTTCACTAGTCCTTATGGATTGCCGTGATTTCCACAAAAGCAACCTATAGTGCTCAGATGTGTGGGATATAAAAGGAGGATGGGAGAGACAAAGAGGCTTCCAATGGTGTAGTACGTATTAAAATAGTTAGGGTTTATTTCAAACTGTACGGGTGGACTCTTACATTTAAAAAGTTAAAAACAAGCAATAAAGTTCGCAGCGTTTTCCGCGCTGGCTCACGTCACTTTCGGTTTACGACAGCCAATCCTATGTCGTGAACCGGAAGTGACGTAAGCCGGCGCGGAAAACGCAGCGATCTTTATTGCTTGTGTAGCACACACACCCCCCTCTCTTCACCTGCATTAATTTCGGCTCCTCGCAGGAAGGGAGAGGCACACCGCACCACAAGCCCGTACCCTCCTGTGTAAAAGAGGTTGAGCGGTGTTAGTTTTGGGCCTTGTCTGCGGCCAGAGTCAAAGTCCTCCCAAGAATGATCTCACCTCTATCTTGGATAGATGCAAGTTCTTGCTTCCCCCAGAAATGTGAATGTCCACACTAGCTGAAAGTCCAACTCAATATTTATTTCTCACAGGATAATAAACAGCCTCTTTGATAGAAGTCAGGTTGGAGCGAAGATACAGGACAGCTTAGGTGTGGAGGAGGTCCAGGCACAAACTTAGCTTAACTCTTTAGACTGTTTAGGTTTCTCAAACAGCTTTGGCGCACGATCTCTGCCACAGACCGTGAGGTTGGTCTCTGCCACAGACCGGGTGAATAAAGTCACTGCCACTGACTTGGAGAACAGGGTCACTGACACTGACCTTGAACGTGAACTTCCTTCTTAGAGTATCTGGCCCATGTCAAGGAGAAGACATCCCTCCGGAGAGTTACCAGAGGCCCCCACCGTCACGACTCTGCGCTGGGTCTTCGGAAGGGGTTACCTCCCTGGCCTCCTCGTCCCAGATACAGGTCCCCTCGCAAGGCGGCACCCTGGGAGTCCTTGATCCCTAGCGGACCCCAGCCGAAGGTGCTGGGCCCCGGGCCTTCAAAATAGTACCTCACCCCAGACTGAAGGTGTCTGGGATGGAACAGGAACTCCACCTCCGGGGCCTAGGGCACCCGGAGACGACCCTCACTCACAACCAGGCCGAAGGTGCCTGGACGTGGACCTCGAACGGAAGATGTCCGCCCCTTTTATACCCTCTCCCGACAAGCACAGAAGGTCCCCGCCCCGCCGTAATCCTGCCGAGAGGGGACACAAAAGGCACAGCACTCTATCGGTGGTTCAACCCTGGCCCACGGTGACAGCGCCACCTGTAGGCCACAGGGAACTGTACACCAATACTATCCCCCGTGAACAGAAATGGTCCATAAACCCTAACAATCAATGTGTCTGAGCCTAATTACCACTCAGACACTCCCCCTAAATTGAACACCCCGCTACACTTGTTTTTAACTTTTCAAATGTAAGAGTCCACCCGTACAGTTTGAAATAAACCTTAACTATTTTAATACGTACTACACCATTGGAAGCCTCTTTGTCTCTCCCATCCTCCTTTTATATCCCACACATCTGAGCACTATAGGTTGCTTTTGTGGAAGTCACGGCAATCCATAAGGACTAGTGAAGGCTAAGGACTACAGATATACAGGAGGAGGAGATACTGTGAGAGAAGGCTGGGGGACCACTTTGCTAGAGGTCGTAATATCTTATCTATGCAAGTTTAAACATCTAATGAGGTGAGAGTCCTGAGAGACCGGGCTTTGGATATCTATTGTTGCTGAGTTTATCCAGTTTCATCCATTGATGTGAAGATACTGTTTGGCATCATATATTGATCCTGAGGGACTTTATGTTAATTTTTTTTTTTTTCATCCGGCACGGATTGAAATATCTGGACATTTTCTTGTAGCATTGTTTTGGATTATTTTAGTGTTTTAGCGATTATCACATATAGCGCGAGATCACTCTATTTGATCTGTGTGCAAATCTACCAAGTAGAGCACACAGAAAAAAAAAATGGGATTTTTGTACCATAAAATCTCACTCTGAGTCAATTGGCGGACACAGCGACTCTTCTCTTGATGGCCATAACAGATAGGGTTTTATAGTGCCACCTACCTATCTGTTATGACCATCAAGAGAAGAGTCGCTGTATCCGCCAATGAACGAAAGAGAAATTGGGTTTAAATATTCCTTATCCAAAAATAAAATTGGCTAGATACATTTTATTGTGTTTTAAAGCTGAACTCCAGTCATATATAATAGATTGAAATGAATACAGCTCTGTAATTATTAACATATTATTAAATGTATTTTCTTTTTTTAAATGTAAGTAACCAAATGTGACTTGGTATCAGCCTTTTGCAGCCCCTGTACAGCAGGCATGAACTGTGAAGGAAGAAACAGTACAAAGAGCCAATCCATTCATATGCCAAGAAGAAACATGCTGATAGGAGAAAGCAGAGTGAGAGAGATGAGCTCATCACTGTACTGCTTCTCTTTCACTGTCCAGTCACAGGCTGGGGCAGGTCCAGGATGGCCAATGGGTTGAATGATGCTGGCCATCAAATTGAGGGCATCTAGGATCCAGAAAAATGTACTGTGGGGGAAATCTCTAGATTGAAGGTGAAACTTGCAGCATAAGCTAGTTTTGTCCTTTTATTTTGGGCTGGAGTTCTGTACCCACTTAAGGTCTGCCCTATAGCAGTTCTACTGCTACAGGGCAGCACCTCTGCACCGGATCACGTGTATATATGTGATCCGACATTTCCGGGTAGGGGACACACATGTGCTTCGCCTTGTATTCGCTGTGATTACGAATCGATCCTCAGACAGAATGGCGGTCTGCCTATGTAAACAAGGCAGATCGCCATACTGACAGGGGGGAAGGGATGGCATTTTTGTCCCTGCAAAGCATAGAATAAATTCCATCTCTTCCCCTAGTAAAAGCACCTCCCACAGTATAGTAAAACACTGGCTAGGCACGCAGTGAACCCCTTCACAGCCATCAGTACAGTGACAGTGCATGTATTTTTTTTAGCACTTAAACTATTAGTGTCACTGGTCCGCAAAAAGCGTCAAAAGTATCAGTGTGATTTTGTCCGCCGCAATATCGTAGATCTGCTAGAAGTTGCTGATTGCCGCCATTACTAGTAAAAAGAAATAAAAATATCCCATAGTTTGTAGCCGCTATTTTTGTAGCCGCTAACTTTTGTAGCCGCTAACTTTTGCGCAAACAAATTAATATACGCTTATTGGGATTTTATTTTACCAAAAATATGTAGCAGAACACATATTGGCCTAAATTTATAAAGAACTTTTTTTCACATTTTTTATTGGATAGGTTTTATAGCAGAACGTTAAAAAAAAAAAAAGATTTGTTTTCAAAATTGTTGGTCTTTTTCTGTTTATAGCGCAAAAAAAACCAAAAAAAAAAACCCGGTGGTGATCAAATACCACCAAAAGAAAGCTCTATTTGTGGGGGGGGGGAAAAAATTAAAAATGTGGTTAATAAGGTGCTCTCTCCCCCCCCCCCCCCTAATCTATGACATGCTGAGGAGTAGTAATGAGGACACACTGCTCCTAATTTTTCAAACTATTTTACATGGAGGCTCCTTGACCTAATGTGAACTTTTTAAAAAAACACTTTAGTAGTTTTGCAACAAATTCACATAAATTTATGTTTTTAACACTTGTAAACATGAAGAATTTTTTTTTCTTAACAGTGGCAAAGCGTAATAAACCTTTATGTGTTATGAATATTGCAGTTACCTGCACTGGTTCATTTAGAAGAACAACGTGCCGGATGAAAACAGATAGTGATGAGCCCTAGTCAAGCACTGGGTGTACAAGATAATTGCAGCCAGACTTCCAGCTCATTATGTTACATACAACCAGGACATTGTGTTACATAACTGGGGAGGGTTCGGCAGCACTCCAAATCCTGCACATAAATATTGGATGTTCTTGGCGAGTGCCGCATGACCTGGGTGTGACACACACTAGGATGAGGCGCGACACGTGTGTCTGTGTATGATGCCATGGCTTTGGCTCGTCTGTTGTGCCACACCAAGAATCTCCAGGAGTACTGACACACCATTCTGGCTCTACAAGGACAATGGAGGAAGTAGAATTGGCAGCCACATATTGTTCTAGTCATAAATAACTTTCTTATATAGAGTCCTTGCCAGAGGTGTAATTTAAAGCCACAAGCCAAGAGCAAACTTTAAAAAGGAATAAGTCAGGACTACTTGGGAACAAGTCAAAGCCTTTCATGGGCAAATGTGGGACATTTCCAGATTCCAATAAGCCCCCCTCCACCTCCTCCACAACCACTAGGACAGGGTTGTGGGAAAGAGGCCCTTGGTCTCAAACATGCTTTGCCAGGGGGAACTCTGATGGCGAGGCACCCCTCCCCATGTCAAGGGAATGTGGCCTGGTATGATTCAAGAGGGAAGAGGAGGAGGTTCTCCTTGCCCCCCCCTTTTTCCTGCATGGAGTTCCCCCTTAAAGTAGAACTATAGGCAAAACCTTTTTTCTCTCATTTCGGATAGAGTAAGGGAGGGCTAAAACCCCCGTCAGTCTGTTTGTTAGGGAGATTTCCATTTGTTTCCTGTCACATAGCCAGAACAGGAAGTGAGAGTAAATCCCTGCAAATTAACCACTTCAGCCCCAGAAGATTTGGCTGCCCATTGACCAGGCCATTTTTTGCGATACCGCACTGCGTTGATTTAACGGACACCCGACGCTGTACCCAAACCAAATTTACATCCTTTTTCTCCCACAAATATAGCTTTCTTTTAGTGGTATTTGATCACCTCTGCTGTTTTTATTTTTTGCGCTATAAACAAAAGAGCGACAATTTTGAAAAAAAAAAAAAACATCTTTTACTTTTTGCTATAATAAATATCTCAATGTAAAAAAAAAAAAAAAAATTTCCACAGTTTAGGCTGATATGTATTCTTCTACATATTTTTGGTAAAAAAAAAAAATCGCAATAAGCGTATATTGATTGGTTGGACAAAAGTTATAGCATCTACAAAATAAGGGATAGATTTATGGCATTTTTATTATCTTTCTTTTTTTACTAGTAACGGCGGTGATCAGTGATTTTTATCGGGACTGCGATATTGCGGCGGACAGATCGGACACATTTGACACATTTTTGGGACCATTGACAATTATACAGCGATCAGTGCTATAAAAATGCACTGATTACTATGTAAATGTCACTGGCAGGGAAGGGGTTAACACTAGGGGCAATCAAGGGGTTAACTGTGTTCCCTAGGAGTGTTCCAACTGTAGGGGGGATGGGACTGACTAGGAGGAGAGAGAGAGATCAAACGGTGTCCATACTTAGTTTGAACACATAATCTGTCTCCTCTCCCCTGAGAGAACTGGGACCTGTGTGTTTACAGTGCACCCCCTAGTGGTCAAATGGAGAACCGACTTAAGGTTACGGTCGTTGCACTATAAACAAAAAAAGACTGACAATTTTGGAAAAAAAATCAAATATTTTTTTTACTTTCTGCTATAAAACACATCCAATAAAAAATGTAAAAAAAAAAAATCTAAATTCTTCATCAGTTTAGGCCAATATATATTCTGCTACATATTTTTGGTAAAAAAAAAAAATCCCAATAAGTGTATATTGATTGGTTTGTGCAAAAGTTATAGTGTCCACAAACTATGGCATATATTTATGGAATTTTTTTTCTTTACTAGTAATGGCGGAAAATAGCAAGTTATAGCTAGACTGCGACATTTCAGCGGACAAAGACACCAAGTGACACTTTTTGGAGGACCTGTGACACCAATACGGTGATCAGTGCTAAAAAAAATATGCACCGTCACTGTACTGACACTGGCAGGGAAGGGGTTAACATCAGGGGTGATCAAAGGGTTAAATGTGTCCCTAGGGAGCGCTTGCTGTGTGTGGGGGGGTGTTTGTACTGCAGCAAGACAGATATCCATGTTCCTGCTTAGCAGAAACACAGGATCTCGGTCTTCCATTGACACAGAACAGCGATCTGCCTTGTTTACATAGGCAGACCGCGGTTCTGCCTCTGTTGGGAATGATCGACGGATCCCGGTGGACATCGGGTCCATCGGATCCGCTTATTTGCTCCTGCTGTGTCCAATCGCAGACAGAGTGGGTCGCCGGCGGACCGCCGCAGACCTGGAAGCGCAGAATTACGTACCTGCCTGTAGGAGCTGCCGCCCCGCAGTATATGTACATGGGGCAGTCGGCAAGCAGTTAAAAGGGCAAACTGCAAATGGGAAAAAAATAAATCTTCATGGAATGGAGAAATGCTACAAAATGGAAGAAAATCGCGCTGACTCAAAAAATTTGTTAGATACTAAAAGGCAGCAGCTTGGGTGGGATAAACACGAAAAAGCATATAGAAAAAATAAAGCTGCGCCAAACATTAAGTCTATAGAATGTCCTCAGGTGACGTCACCACGCTGATGTGGAGGAGGAAGGGCTCCTTGGTATGCTGGCCGGCATCTTTTTTACAGGCTGATTTTAACTTGAACTGTTGCAAATACAATTTACTTTAATAAATTATATGATCCTTCCCCTGGAGGTTAAAGGCTGTGGCTGGGTTACAGCGGATTGCTAAATTGGGCTTACCCTCTGTTAAGTGGCCTCTATATTCGGTGGTGGGCTTCTCACTTATTTATGGATTGTCTGTGGAGTCACTGCGGTGTTGTTTAATCAATGCTTAAGGAACCATGATATGATTATAGACTGTTGCTTGGCGTTTCACTCCGTCTGGAGTACACCTACTACATTTATCCTCCTGTCATCTGAGGACTTTCTATAGACAAGGATATGCAATTAGCGGACCTCCAGCTGTTGCAAAACTACAAGTCCCATCATGCCTCTGGGTGTCATGCTTGCTGCTGTCAGAGTCTTGCTATGCCTCATGGGACTTGTAGTTTGGCAACAGCTGGAGGTCCGCTAATTGCATATCCCTGCTATAGACTTAATGTTTGGCGCAGCTTTATTTTTTCTAAATGGAGAAATGCTACAAGGTTTTACCCCATTGCTGTTGTCCCTGTAACCAATTATTATTGATTTTTTTTTGCATTCCTTGTCAAAACCAAACATTTTTACAAAGTGAGTAAAAAAGAAAACAACATTAATTCATTCATACAGTAGAAACCACCCTATAAAAGGGCCTCCAAAAAAGCAGACACCTAATCATAAAAGAAAAATGGACCTATTTATACGACCATTCCTGAAAACAGTGGCAGACCGGAACATATGTCAGGTATCCAACCGAAAGAGAAATCTGTCTCATCACCTCCCCGCACAGCCAGCTGTGTGGGTGGCTTCACCGGGATCTCCTATTGGTGCTGTAACTGATTTTTTTTTTTTTATGTTTTCAAATATTTTATTTAGTCATAGGACACAATCAAGGGCATACAACTGGACATTCCAGAAAACATAACATTGCAATTAAACATTCCAGATTTAGAACATATCATTAAATCCCAAAAAAAAAAAAAAAAAAAAAAACACATTGAATCGCCATCCAGAATGTCTTCTCCATTCCACATTACTAATTCTAAAACTAAAATGTATTAACTCCTGGCGCCCTTAAAATACAGGAAGCAGCAACCCATATATACTGCCCCATCTTTATTCCGAGACCCATCCTAAACAATTTTTTAACTTATATAAAAAAAAACAACAAAAAAAAAGGGAGAAGGTAGAAAGAGAAGGGGAAGGATAGGAAATCGGTATACGGAGGTGGACCCTGTGTGAGCTCGCAGGACGCAGGGAAGGATAAAATGAAACCCTTGGATGTCTCCCTAGCTATTCAAATTGCTGTCAAGAAGGGTTCTTCCCTCATCTGAGGACAAAGGCATTCCAAGGTAACCAGGTCTTGGAGTAGAGTTCCTGTTGGTGTCGTGCGGAAAGAACCAAGTCTTCTAATCTCTTTCACTTTACGTAGCCACATCCCGACTGTCGGGGGTAGTGGCGATTTCCTTGTGAGGGGAACACGAGCCTTAGCTGCGTCTAAAAGATAACAAATAATAGACTCCTTGTATATCTTTTCTGGTATATGGGACACATGGAGGAGGAAGAAGGCCGGATCTTCCGGTAACGTGTAGTCTAAGATTTCTTTAAGATTTTGAAGAATACGTCTAACCTCTGTCCAGAAGTGCTTTAGTTTGGGGCAATTCCAAAAAATATGTAGAATGGTGCCTTTGTTTCCCTGACATCTCCAACACAAATCGGAGCACTCAGGAAAGATTCTCTTCAATCTTTCTGGTGTTCTATACTAGCGAGTGAGAATCTTGAAGTCATTCTCTTGTGTTTTTGTGCAAATTGATGATTTGTACGCAAGCCTAAAAATATGTTGTCGCTGTATTGTACTAAAAGATTTACCTAGATCCCGTTCCCATTCCCGAACAAATTTCGGGAAATGGGCTTCCGCAGGCATTAATGATAATTCATAATTAGCCGATAGTGTGCGAGGCATTGCTTCTGTCTCCGAGCAAAGGTGGTAGGGGGCCTGGCAAACAATCCCAGGGCCGGAAGGGTACTGAAAAAAATAAGTGATCTGGAGAGCACTCCAAAATCTTAATTTAAACGCACCGACTGTGCCATCAGCTCCGAGATTGTCAACCACCTCCCCACCTTTATATAACGGGACTCTTGTGTACAGCCTGCGCTCAGTACGTGCCAAAAAGCAGCATCACGAACCCCGGTGGGAAAAAGGGGATTTCCAAGTATCGCATATAAGGGAGAGGTCTCAGGTGGTATACCCATGGGGGATAGCAATTCTGAACAAAGTTTTGCAGTATTCCCTATTAAAGGATGGTTGTTAACCTCTCTTGGAACGGAGGCATAACACCAAGGGGCTCTGCCCAGAGGCACAGGGGATTGGGCATGTTTAATCTGCACCCATAATTTAATATCTGTGTCTGTTCCAATCAATTACTCTACTCAAATGTATAGCTTGATAATACTTACGTTTCGCTATTTTAGGTGGGAGCAAAGTACCCAGGTACGTTAACGCTCTGTCAGTCCATTTAAACTTAACATTTTGCTTAAGTTGCGTGATTTATATCTGAGGAAAATTAACCCCCATTGCTTCCGACTAAGTAAAGTGGATACGAAGATTAGAAAGCGAGCCATATCTCTCGAACACTCTCCTCAAATTTGAAAGCGTAATCAGGGGGTTCGTGAGAGAGAATAACATATCATCGGCATAGGCCGAGATTTTATGTTGGGTATCTCCCATCTGTACTCCTGTGATGTCCCGATTTAGGCGGACAGTGCAGAGAAGCGGTTCCAGTGACAGGCAAAAAGGAGAGGTGACAGGGGGGCACCCCTGTCGTGCCTCATTTGTAATTTGAAAAGTGTCTGACAATACTCCGTTTGCCCGTACCCGGGCCATAGGACGGGAAAAAATGGAGGTAATCCGCTAACATTTTATTGCCAAAACCTCCATAGCGTAAAACTGCTAACATGAAACTCCAATTCACCCTGTCAAAGGCCTTCTCTGCATCTGTATTTAAAAACATGCATTGTGTCCGGGATACATTAACTGCCTGTAGTAAGTTCAAAGCCTTCGTAGTGTTATCTCTTGCTTCTCGTGTGGGGACAAATCCCACTTGATCCAGATGGATCAAGTTCGGGATAAAATGCTGAATCCTTTTTGCCAGTATTTTGGTAAAGATCTTGAGATCTAGATTAAAGGGGTTGTAAAGGTACATGTTTTTTCACCTTAAAGAGGAAGTTAACCCAAATCTTTTTTTCCTTGGAAAAAAAGAACCCTGCAAGAGAAAGGCATAATGAGCTAGTATGGATAGCATACTATCTTATTATGTGGCACTTACCTGAGATCGAAGCCCCCGAAGCGCTCCTCGTTCCCCTCTGCTGCCATGTCCCCTCCGAGCGTCTTCCGTGTATCGCCGCTCTGGCGCTGTGACTGGCCAGAGCGGCGATGACGTCACTCCCGCACGCATGATCCCCGCACATGTGCGCGGGAACGGCATTATCCCATTCAGAAAACCGGAACGCTCAGTGCGCCTGTGCCGTTGTCTACGGCGCCCATGCGCCATAGACATTGGTGCAGTGTTTTCTGTAAATATCTCCTTAACCGTGTAGGTTAGATATTTCTTGCACCTACAGGTAAGCCTTAATCTAGGCTTATCTGTAGGTGCAAGTTGTCAGAGTGGGTTTACAACCACTTTAATGCATTCTATGCATTAAGGTGAAAAAACATCAGAGGATTAGCGGCCCCAACCCCCCCCGTTTACTTACCTGACCCCTCGAAAGTCTCGCTCTGTGAACGCGCTGGCTTCTCGGCTCATTCATTGGTTGATAGCAGCGCAGCCATTGGCTCCTGCTGCTGTCAATCAAATCAATGACGCGGCACACCGGGGGGCGGGGCTGAGTGATACTGTCGGCGGATATAGCCGCAGGCTGTATCACGGGAGCGCGCCGGCAAGAACTAACCCCCATGGGAGAGAGCTCCCATCAGGGGGTTAGTTCTTGTGGGGAGGAGCCGAGACAGCCGCCGAGGGACCCCAGAAGACCATGATTGTGGCCACTCTCTGCAAAACGAGCTGCACAGTGGAGGTAAGTATAACATGTTTGTTATTTAAAAAAAAAACAAAAAAAACGGGAACCTTTAGTGTCCCTTTAAGCAAAGAAATCGGCCGATAATTTCCACAAGAGGTCAGATCTTTCCCCTCTTTAGGTATCACCGAAATGTGAGCTAGCAAAGTATCAGTTGTGAAAGTTGCAGAAGAGCCCAGTGCATTAAATAGTTTAACCATATATTGAGCGGGAGAGGGAAACAGAATCTTATAATATTGGGGCGTCAGCCCATCAGGACTGGGTGCTTTACCCATTTTAGTAGCACCTACTGCTCCCTGAAGTTCTTCTATTGTTATGGGTTCAAGATTATCTCTATCTATGTCTGATAATCGGGGCATTAATAACGAGGAGAGATATAAATCTATCTGAGATTGGGTAGGGGGCTTAATCTGCAGGTTATACAAAGATTTATAAAACTCTTGGCATTCCTGCGCTATGTCGTGTGGTTTCAGGACCTTAGGCCTATTAGGTGAGGCCAGCTGTGGAATGTAAGTCTTTAATTTCTGCTCTCGCAAGGTTCCGGCTAATATATTCCCGCATTTATCCCCAGATTCATAGGAAAATTTCCTACAAACCTCTAGTGCCGCCATGGCCTTATATTGAAGAAGGTCTGAGATTTGTGTCCGTTTAGCAAGAAGGTCTCTCTCCAAGACCCGGGAGATATCCTGGATTCCTTTTTATGTTTCTATAAAGACTTGTATACCTGTAGGGTTGATTATGACGACACCCAACTGACTGATTACCTGGCTGACATATCTCTCCCCTCCTTATCTACTGAGGGGCAGGATATGTTGGAGGCACCTATCTCGGTGGAGGAGATTGCTGCAGCCATTTCACAAATGCCTGCTCATAAGACCCCTGGGCTAGATGGTTTCCCGACCGAATGGTATAAACAATTTAAAGACCTTTTGTGCCCCCTCCTTTTGCGGACATATAACAAAGCTCTAGAGGCCGGGGTCCTTCCCCCAACGATGCGGGAGGCTCCGATTGTGATTCTTTTAAAACCCCCGTAAAGGACCCACTTAAATGCAAATCTTACCGCCCCATTTCTCTCATCAATGTGGATGTTAAGATTCTGGCCAAGATTTTAGCCAACTGCCTAAATGATGTAGTAACGTCCCTAGTTCACAGTGATCAAGTGGGCTTTATTCCTGGCAGGTCCACCAGAATGAATATTCGCAGGCTGTTCCACAACCTACAGTATCCACACGACTGTCCTCCCACCCGTGCCATTGTGTCCTTGGACACATGCAAGGCATTCGATAGTGTGGAATGGCCATATCTTTTTCGGGTACTACAAATGTATGGCTTTGGCCCACGGGTGATAGCATGGGTAAAACTTCTTTACACTTCCCCGGTAGCTCGGGTGCGGGTCAACTCGATCACTGAACCTTTTCCGATAACTAGGAGCACGCGACAGGGGTGCCCGTGGTCACCCCTCTTGTTTGCCCTGGCCATGGAGCCACTGGCAGTACATATCCGGTCCTCCCCTTCCATCAGGGGTCTCCCAATTGCCACTATAGAAGAACGCATTTCACTATATGCGGATGACACATTGGTATATCTGGCGGATATAGATGGGTCACTGCAGGCTTTATTGGAGATTACCGCCTTTGGTGATTATTCAGGCTTCCGGGTGAATTTCCTCTGGACGTGGCTGTGCCCCCCCCTTATTCACCCGGATTCCAAACTTCAGGTGGTGTCATCCTTTAGGTACCTTGGGGATGTGGTGCAAACCCCTTTATCTTCATATATCACCAAGAACCTAGATCCCCTATTGGTCTGCCTTCAGACCTAATGGGAAGGGCCAATGTTTTAAAAATTATTTACTTACCAAGATTATTTTATATCCTTGCTAACTCCCCTTGCAAGGTGCCTAAAGCTATCTTTAACGCATAGACACAATATGCACGACTTTCCTGTGGAAGGGTGGCTCCCCCAGGGTGGCACTTGAAACATTGAGATTACCGGCACACTTGGCATTTCCAAATTTCTTCCTCTATTACTTAGCATCCCAGTTGGTGCACATCCATGATCGGCTGTGTCCAGTCACAGCAAATGCTTGTACCTCCAGGGGGCTATAGCATCCTCTCTGGAGACTCTGCATAATATCATCTACAGAAGACGGGTCCCTGACCGCCCCAGAACCTCTCTATTGGCCACCTCCCTTTCATCTTTCCGTTACATTGTCAAGAAGGTATCCACGCATACCTGGTCACAGTCCCCTAACAACCCTCTGTGGTTCAACCCAAACCTGCAGGAACTGTACTCTCTTCCTGATCCCAATCACTGGTACTCTAAGGGGGTCAAATACCTATGTCACTTATACAACGCTCAGGGCTTTAAAACGTTCTCTCAACTACGCTTAGACTTTGACCTACCAAACTCATACTTAATTTTACTACTACCAGCTTCGGCATGCTATGCAGGCCCAGTTTGGTTCCCTGAAAGACCCCACTGACCTGCCACCATTGGAAAAATTGCTCTTACAACCAGATCCCACTAAACTTATTTCCAATTACGCAACCCTGCTGACCGATTCTAACCCCAGATTCCATAGAGCTTAGGACAAATGGACTTATATGGACATCTCCTTAGAGGCTGAGGACTGGTCGGAATTTAGTGATACCTACAAAATGTCTGTCATTGCGTCCCGAGACCGAGTCATACAAGTTAAGATTTTTCACCAGACCCACCTTACTCCTGCGAGGTTGTATAGGATGGGTCTCCTGTCCTCAGCCGCTTGCTTCCGCGGCTGTGGCCAGGAGGGCGATTTCTTACGCTGTTTTTGGTCATGCCCAATGATTCTGGACTTCTGGGGGGGGGGGGGAGGTGGGTGCCTTTGTCTCCTCGGCATTGGGCCTCCCAAATATAAATTCACCCCAAGAACTGCCTACTAGGCATTTTTGGTGACTTACACCCATCAACGCATGCCAAGAGACTGCTCCGTATACTATATTTTTATGCAAAAAAACCCCACTTTTTATTATAAATCTTATTTAATTTCTTAAACAAACAAAACATAACATGACAACACATCATAAACATTAATATCTAAAATATATTAATAAAACACAAGCCCATCACCTTGCATAGCAAAAAGAAGAAAGAAAAATTATGATCATCACTATTATTTCCAATCATTTCTAAACACAAAATATCCCATATAGGGAACATCCCTTCTATGAATTGTTACCTCCCTCTATGTTAGATGCCGTATATGGCTTATCCAGCCACTTTGCCCAAACCTTATCGTACTTATTAGGGCGACCCCTATTCCTATAAGTATCTCTATACAATTGAAGATTATTATTAATCAATTGTTTCCAGTATATCAGCAGAGGAGGATGAGGTTTCTTCCAATATAATGCAATCGATTTTTTTGCGTAGAATAATGTTGTATTAATAAATATTCGTTCGGTCTCTATAGGGGTAATATCCTCTACTAAGCCCAGCAAACAGACTGACATTGAAAATGGTAAAGGAGCAGAAGTGATAGAGTTTAATAGATCCACTACCTCCATCCAAAATGTAACTATATATGGACAGGTCCAGAAGATGTGTGTGAAATCCCCTCGAGCTGCTCCGCACCTCCAGCACTTAGAGGAACAAGCAGGATTTATCTTTTGAAGTCTATATGGCGTGATATATGCTCTGTGTATGAGTTTAAATTGGATAACACGATCCCTCAAGGAGACCAGAGATCTCAAAAGGGAAATCCCACACACAGCTCCAGTCCTCCATACTCAAATCTGGTATATCTCAAATCCACCTAGCTCGAAGACTCTCTAATGGCAGGATAGAAGTTAAATTAAAGATGAGAATAGTCTTGAGGTAGGCTTATCCAGACACTCAGACCTAAGTACTAACTCCAAAGTAGATTGTATCATCGTTAAGCTATCCTGTGGAAACTGTGCATGAAAAGTATGTGAAAGCTGATAGTATCTAAATAGAGAAGAGCTAGGAAGAGTACAAATTGAGGTTAGTGTAGAGAAGGTAGATAGTCTCTGATCAGTAACCACTTGAGCAAGTAATTTAATATTGTATTTGGTCCATGCTATAGGGTCTGGTGTTTTAAAGAATTGAGAGAGGGTATAAAAAAAAACATTCTACTGTCCTGGAAGGGTGCACAGACCTCTTTGGTTGAAACTTATTAATTACTCCATCCCGCTATAAAAGCTTACTTTTGAAATCCAGAAACGGACCAAAACCTTTCATAAAATTTGGGGTAGGTGGCTGGCTAGCCCACTTACTCCCTCTTAGCACTAACTGAAGTACACTTGTTTGACCAGTGGTAGACCACGCCCTAAGGATCTCCAACGTCTAGACTCCCACCTTTGCTGTGCCCGTATTGGTCTACATGCACCTTTTCCCGGTGTGCCTACTGTATATCCTTTGTATTGATCTCTTTATTTGTCTATGTCTGAACATATTGCCTACCGTTTCGGACCAGTCTAACTGGTACGGTAATTGTGTTTTTTTTTTCTGTGTGTGTATTGTTTTTTTTTCTGTTTGTTAGTTTGTTAAAAAACTTCAATAAAAAATATCTTTAAAAAAAAAAAAGTCTCTCTCCAAGGAAGGGGTCTGAGTCAGTTTATGACGGAGCTCCAGGGTGGCTAGATCTTCAAGTAATAACTTAAGTTTTTCAGAGCGTTTCCGCTGGATCCTGGCTCCGTGCTTAATCAGCACGCCTCGGATAACCGCTTTGTGTGCCTCCCAGACAATTCCAGGGTCACAATCTGAGGTGTCATTAATGCTGAAGTAGAAATCTAGCTCCTTAATTATATCCTCTAAAACATCTTTATCTTGTAGGAGGCTTTCGTTCAATCTCCAATGAGTAGGACTAATCGTCAAAAAATCGTGTAGGGCATATGTCAAGGATATAGGTGCGTGATCTGACCAGGTAATAAAACCTATAGTAGCAGCTCATACTGCATGGAGTTGGGCATGCGAGACAAAAAATTAATCAATACGAGAATATGATTCATGAGGGGGAGAGTAAAAGGTATAATCTTTTTCCCTGGGATGGAATAGGCGCCATACATCAATCAATCAACTTCTGTGTAAAGATTGGACGATGCGATTTTGTGCCCTAAAAGAAATGGATGACACTCCGGAGGATGTGTCCTCTACTGGGACTAATGGAATATATAGGTCACCTCCTACAATCAGCTGTCCCTTTGTGAACTCAGTCAGCCTTCCAAGCGTCTTACTTATAAAAGTCTCTTGATGGTCATTAAAGCGGTTGTATACCGCAAAACTTTGTTTTTTCACAACCTGCAAGGCAAAGGCATAATGAGCTAGTATGACTAGCATACTAGCTCATTATCAATCAGTTACCTTAGATCGAAGCCCCCGCAGCGGTACTCGGACACGTCCTCCGTCGCAGCCATGATACCCGGAGTGACTTCCGGGTATCGCCGCTCCGGCGCTGTGATTGGCCGGAGCGGCGATGACATCACTCCCGCACATGCACGAGGAATGGCACGATCCCCGCGCATGTGCGAAATCCAGCAGGCTGCCATTCAAGAGCCGCCGCGCTCAGTGCGCCTGCGCCGTTATCTACAGCGCGCATGCGCCGTAGATATCGGTACAGACTTTTTTGCAAATATCTCCGAGACCGTGTAGGTCTCGGAGATATTGCAAGCACCTACAGGTAAGCCTTAATGTAGGCTTACCTGTAGGTGCTTGTCATTATTTTGGGTATACAACCGCTTTAAGGGTGTATAATGTCGCCAAAGTAACCCCATCACCACCTACTGTGCCTTTTATAAACAAGAAACGTCCTCCTGGGAACCTCAGAATCTATACAAGACCATGGTACCCTGCCCGAGAGGAGAATAGAAAACCCCCGCCCCCCTTGGCTTTGCTGATTGGTAGAATGGTATGCTGTCGCAAATGACCTACTCCGTAGGGTGGGTACTTTGTCATCCCTAAAATGTGTCTCCTGTATAAAAGCAATATATGACTTGAGACGTTGCAAATCATGTAGGAGCATCCGACTCTTCTCTGGCGTATTTAGTCCCTTAGCCTTAAGCGAGGTTACATTGAGGGCCTCCATACCAGGATGTAAGGTAGGGAAGGGTATGGTAAGAAGGAAAAGGAAAAAGAAGGGAATAGAGGGGAGGAAAGGCAAAAAAAAAAGGCAGAAAATATATCTACCCATAAAAAAAAAAAAAAAAAAAAAAGAAGAGCAAAAATATTGCCAAGACGCTCACCGGTTTTAAACCGGTATTCGAGCATCAACCTATGTGGGAATGTGGATGGAAGTTGCTGGAAGTAGTGCTCCGGGCCCCTCCAACTGCAAAAAGTATTGGAGGACACCCGCCTGTACTGTGGAACCCCGTCTGGTCGCCCACCTCGACAAATCCCATAGGGGACTTCAATTGAGGACGGGGGCCCACAAGGTGATCCACAGTCAGGTGATCTGTCCTCCAACATATTGGCATAATAAAAATAAAATAACCTTCCTCTGCATCCTATTACCGACATACAAAGAAACCTGCATATAATGAGAAAATATAAGTACCACCGAACATGCAACCCTTTCCCATCACCAGAAAGCAAGACAGGGGCAATATCTCAATAGGGTTGTCTCTAAGCTACTATCTGCCACCCGGGGTGGGGGGGGGGCAAGTCTAGAAAAGTGAGGAAAAATAAAATTGTCAAAAAGTGAGAACTGGTGACAAAAGTGAGAACATAAGAGGGTGTTATATGGGCGCACCCCAAAAAAGGTATATTATTAAAAGTATGCATAGAAAAAAAAACAAAAAAAAAACAGATATTACATCTGTGCAAAGAAAAAAAAAATAGTGCCATTATCCTATACGAGCTGCAAAAAGCACAGCAAAAAACAAGAATAAGTGCTGCAAGTGTAGCAGGAAAAAAGGGGGACCAAAAAAAATAGCAAAAATAATTAACAGGTGCTCAAAATGCATAAGGGTAAACAATTACCTTAGTGATACGACCAAGTGAAATACTACAATAAAATAATAATAGGAACAAGTACAGATAAAGAATACGTATTATAAATATTATAATCACAACAAATAGACACATATCTTCTTATTCCATAGAGGCTTGTGCGACAAAAATAGAAGTGCTAAATAAATAATAAAAAAAAAAAAAAAAAGGTGAGTAGCATTCCCCCTAAATAAAGAGCTAGCAACATTTTAATAATTCAGATTATTCTGTTCAAGTGATTCCCCCCGGTAACTATGGGGCACTGCCTATAGCTTTATATCTAGGGCTACAAAACAAATGTCTTAGTATGTGAGGCAGGGACCGGTGTCAAAATCCCCCAGGATACCCAGGGGTTGCGGGGACTACCAAGAACGTCCGCCAATGTCTCCTCTGTCTCCTATCCCACTCGTTAAGAATTTAAGACAGGTAAATCATGGAACCCGGTTCCAATCTCCAAAGGGATCCTGGGATCCTCTTTGGGGCTGTTGTTGGTGTATTTGAGAGCGGCTCTGATGACCTTGCCTATTCGAGGGGCCCAGGAGACCCCCGGTATGTGGGATAAAACGAAAGCCAGTTGGTGATTTGGATAGGAGCCACATCTAAAAATGTAAATGGTCCCGGGAGGTCAGCTGGGGTTTGAATGGTAAACGAGGATGATGTCCTGCGAAACCTCACCGCCAGTGGGTATCCCCACCTGTATGTACATCCCTGGTCTCTGACTAGGTCTAGGACTGGGCGCAGGCGAGCTCTACGCTGGAGAGTAGCCCGAGATAAGTCTGGTAAGATCTTGATGAGGGCCTTATTAAAATCAATGTCCCCTGCTTCCCATGCTGCTCTAAGTATCTGCTCCTTCTGTGGGTTATGGTGAATATGACAAACAATGTCCCTGGCTCTCTCTGGGTCGTTTGATCTAGGGCCCAGGGCTCTATGCACCCTGTCCAGTTCTACTGTCTTCTGGGGGGACTTCAGAACCGCCTGGAAGATGGCATTTACTGTTACCTGGAGGTCCACCACACCAGTCGTTTCAGGGAGGCCCCCAGGAGCCGCAGGTTTTTCCTGCGGCTTCTGTCTTCGAGGTCCTCCATGTGAAGCTGGAGGTCAACCGCTGTAGTTGCATGGGTGATCTGTGCTCTCTCAAGGGACCCGACTCGCTGCTCCAGAGAGGACACAGATTCTTCCCCCCCGTTCACCCTCTCTGCCAGTGTATTGATTTCTGACTTTGCCACCTGGATGTCTTGGCGGTGTGTCTCCTCCATCCGCAAAATCAGAGCCTCGATGTCCCGGCGTGTAGGCATCGCCCTCAGCAGTGTTCGAATGTCTACCTCCAGACTTCCCACATCTTCAGCTTGCGGGAGAAGAGCCGTTTCCCGCGGGCCAAGATGGAGAAGCGCCACATCATCCGCCATGGAGTCTGACCTGGGTAGTAAGGCAGAGGAGGCCGGAAGGTCCGGTATGGTGTTTGCAGCACGGCCCAAGATACGTGGTGTCACCACTAAAATGCCTGGGGATGTTCATGGAGGTAAGGTGAAATATTGCTGGATATCCCCCTGGGAGGTACAAGGATGACCTCTCTTTGTTGAGGATAGAGTCTTGTACCTATTGCCTGTACTCATGCCACGGTATTGGCTACCAGTCAGCAATCACTAGCTGGAGCAGGCATGGAGGTCCCAGAGCTCTAGTAGAAGGTGTCTTCACGCCGCCATATCCAGGCCAGGCCACGCCCCCACCGCGAAGCACGCAGCTGATTTTTTTAATGCCAGGAGTCAAGCTTCCTGATCATGTGATCACTGTGATTGGCTGTTACAGTGATGAGCCCTTATGCTGCTCCTGATTGTAAACAGTGACTGGAAGCGCACTCCCAGCATAACACAGCAGCACCGGCTGTACAGTGCATCCGGAAATTATTCACAGCGCTTCACATTTTGTTATGTTACAGCCTTATTCCAAAATTGATTAAAATTTATTATTTTCTTCAAAATTCTACAAACAATACCCCATAATGACAACTTGAAAGGAGTTTGTTTGAAATCTTTGAAAATGTATACAAAAAAATAAATAAAAAATCACATGTACATACAGTATCTTACATTTTTGTAAATATTTTATTATATCTTTTCATGTGACAACACTGAAGAAATGACACTTTGCTACAATGTAAAGTAAATTTGCTGTCCCCTCAAAATAACTTAAAGGGGTTGTAAACCCTCATGGTTTTTCACCTTAATGCATTCTATGCATTAAGGTGAAAAACCTTCTATGGTGCTGCAGCCCCCCATTTTACTTACCTGAACGGTCATTCTTTGGCCGGGATTGAGCATACCAGCTCTAGCTGGAGTCTTGTGTCCTGATTGGATAGATCGATAGCGCAGCCATTGGCTCCCGCTGTGGTCAATCAAATCCAATGACGCAGCGCCGAGTCCTGCATTCTGTGTGAATAGACACAGATGCAGGACTCGGGAGCACGCCCGCATGGGTGTCCACCAAGGAGATCGTTTTTTTCACCTGAGCATGCCCTCCATGTTCATCCTCCCCTGTACACTTTGGAGATAGAAATTCTGTCTCCTTTGCCCCACAGGGGGGAGGATTTCTTCAGCCGGGCTTTTGGAACAATGGGCAAAGCTTTGGTGAATAACCTGCCTTCCTTGCACTCTGGGATCTATATGCATTAGGGCTTTGTGCTCTGCCGTATTTAAAATACATACATCTTTATACATGCATCACATTGTATGAACTTTAAAGTGCCCACTGTACCCATGTCCCTCCCTCCCCTCCCCCCCTTCACCCCCATCATCTTATTTGTACTTCACACACAAATTCTGCCACTACTACAGCGAAAAATAGGATTTTTTACTCACCGTAAAATCCTTTTCTCTGAGTTCATGGACTGACACAGCTTCCTTTTGACAAGTGGGTATTATCCTATCTTTAGGAGTGACTAGGCAGAAAAAAACTTGTAAAAAGTGTTACATCACACCTTCTACAGCACTGTCCAGGGGGCGGACCCTCTGGGTATAATGCGTCTCTCTGCACCTCGCAGATTAGTTCGTCAAAAAGCAGTACAAACTTAAAATGAGGGGTGGGTGCTGTGTCAGTCCATGAACTCAGGGAAAAGGATTTTACGGTGAGTAAAAAATCCTATTTACTCTTTCGTTCATGGACTGACACAGCTTCCTATTGACAAGTGGGATGTCCCAAAGCAGTGTAAAAAACAAGGGGTGGGAACAGCATTAAAACAACTTCACCCCAAAAAAAACAGAGCTCCTCAACAGAGGAGTTGCAATTCTAAAACAGCTGCAATACCTTGCGGCCCGAAGAAGCATCCGAAGATGCACACACATCAACTCGTAAAGTTTAGTAAAAGTGTGAACGGACGAGCAGGTCGCCACCTTACACACCTGGTGAAATAGACGCTAGATGCTCTCAGAGCTCGGGCAGCGTCCAAAAAATACAACGTCGTCTCCTAGGATTCGACGGATGAAGACACAAGGATGGTAGTACATTGTCTTGAGATGGAAGGTCGAAGACCCTAGGAAGAAACGAAGGCTGCGGACGCAGCACCACCTTTCTGAGAAAGTGTCAACAAGGGAATCTCCCCGATGTACTCAAACTGTGGTTTCTGAGACACTTAGAGGCCATGCCGTTGAAGCCATTGACTGCAAGCAGGATGGCATATGGTACCCTGCGCCAGCAGGTCCTCTCGTAGTGGTAGATGCCAAAAGGACATCTGCTACCCAAGCCCCACGGAGGTAGTGAAGAGTGGACCGGTGTGGCCGCCTGCCGAACCCACTGTACAACATTCTCACTAGAGAGTGAGCCACCAAGGGTCGTTCAAAAAGACAGCCAGGGCAGATACCTGCCCCCTAATTGAACTTAAGTAAAATTTTTGGCCCGTTCCCTGCTGAACAACAGCAGGACTCAAACCAAATAAGTATGCGGATGCCACCTCATTTCCTCACAATTGGATATGCAGGTCTTCCAAGTGCGATGGTAATCTTCCTAGGGGATGATTTCCGAGCACTCCTCATGGTAGAGATCGAGTCTGACAGGTCCCGGTCTCTTAGCACCTGGCTCTCAAGCCATGCCCTCAAGCCAGTGACTGTAAAAACAGGATGGCATATGGGATCTAGCGACAGCAGGTCCTTCTTAATGGTAGATGCCAAAAGGCGTCTGCTACCAGACGCACTAGATCGGCGTACCAAGGACGCCGAGGCCAATTCAGAACAATTGGGACCATTGTAATCCTCTCTGCCTCCAGTCTGCGAAGGAAGGAGCTTCCGAGGAGGAAAGGCATAGATTTACGGTGAGTAAAAAATCCTATTTACTCTTTCGTTCATGGACCGACACAGCTTCCTATTGACATAGTGGGACGTCCCAAAGCAGTGTCAAAAAACGAGGGGTGGTAACAGCATAAAAGTAAACTTCACCCCAAAAACAAAACAGCACTCCTCCAATGGAGGAGTTGCAACTCTAAACAGCCGCCTGCAAAACTTTGCGGCCGAAAGAGGCATCCGAAGATGCACCTACCTCAACTTTGTAGAATTTGGTAAAAGTGTGAGCGGACGACCAAGTTGCCGCTTTACATAATTGGGAGACAGACGTTTGATGTCGGAAAGCCCAAGAGGCACCTATTGCCCTGGTCGAATGTGCCGTGACAGGAAAGGGGGGTGCTTGACCCCTTTAAGTGGTTGTAAACCCTGGTAATGTTTTTTTTTTTTTAATCCCACCTGCAAGACAAAGGCATAATGAGCTAGTATGACTAGCATACTAGCTCATTATGCATCACTTACCTTAGATCGGGCCCCCTGAAGCCGTCCTCGTCTCCCTCTCCTCGCTGCGGCGATAGCCAGAACGTTACTTCTGGGTATCGCCGCTTCAGCCAATCACAGCGCCGCTCCAGCGCTGTGATTGGCCGGAGCGGCGAAGACGAATTTGTGAATGGGATTAACCCTATGAATGCGCCGTAGACAACGGTGCATTGTTTTTTGTAAAATATCTCCTAAACCGTGTAGGTTTAGGAGATATTTCCTGCACCTACAGGTAAGCCTTAATCTAGGCTTACCTGTAGGTGCAAGTTGCATAAGTGGGTTTACAACTACTTTAAGGCGTAAGCCTGGATTACTATCTGTCGGATCCACCTAGAAATGGTGGCCGACGAGACTGCTTGGCCCTTCTTGGGACCAGCCACCGAAACAAAATGTGAGTCTGACTTCCGGAATTGGGAAGTAGCAGATAAGTAAACTCTCGAAGCTCGGACAACGTCCAAGGAATGCAACGCCGACTCCTTAGAATTCGACGGATGAGGACACAAGGATGGAAGTACAATGTCCTAGTTGAGATGAAAAGCCGAACCGACTTTCGGAAGAAGGGAAGGCTGTGGCCGCAGCACCACCTTATCCTTGTGGAAGATCAGATAGGGAGCCTTGCATGACAAGGCTGCCAGCTCAGAAACTCATCTAACTGACGTAACAGCCACCAAAAAGACCTCTTTCTGAGAAAGTGTCAATAAGGGAATATCCCTAATATTCTCAAACGGTGACTTCTGAAGCACCGAGAGGACTAGGTTCAAGTCCCACGGAGGTAGCAGGTGACGGACCGGAGGAGCCACATGTCAAACTCCCTGCACAAATGTACTCACGAGAGAGTGAGCCGCCAGGGGTCGCTGAAAAAAGACAGCCAGGGCAGATATCTGCCCTTTAATAGTACTTAGGGCAAGCCTTTGGTCCACCCCACGCTGTAAGAACAGCAGGATTCTGGAAACCAAATAAGTACGCGGATGCCACTTCATTTCCTCACACATGAAAATGTAGGCTTTCCAAGTGCGATGATAAACCTTCCTAGAGGATGGCTTCTGAGCACTTCTAATAGTAGAGATTACTGAATCTGACAGGCCCCGGTCTCTCAGTACCTGGTTCTCAATAGCCCTGCCATTAAAGCAGTGACTGTAAAGCAGGATGGAGTATGGGACCTTGCGATAGCAGGTCCTTCTGTAGTGGTAGGCGCCAGGGGACTAGATCAGTGTACCAAGGACGCTGAGGCCAATCTGGAGCCATCAGAATCATTGCAATTCCCTCTGCCTCCACTCTGCGAAGCAGATGAGGAAGGAGCCTCCTGGGATACTGACCCCACGATGTTACCAACGCGTCCGTTGCGTCTGCCCATGGGTCTTTTGCCCAGGCCACAAACCTCAATACCTTCCGATTGAGTCGGGACGCCAGAAAATCTACGTCTGGCGTGCCCCATCTTTGGCAGAAGAGCTGGAACACCTCCGGGTGTAAGGACCATTTTCCCTGGTCCAGCATTTGGCAACTCGCCTGCCAGTTCTTCACACCCGGAATGTACACGGCCGACAGTGCCGGTATGCTCCTTTCTGCCTACCTCAGGATGCGAGCGACCTCCGATGCTGCAGCTGAGCTTCTTGTTCCTCCTTGATGGACATATGCCACTGCTGTGACGTTGTCTGACTGGATCCTGACTGGACGCCCTTGCAGCCTCTGAGACCATTTGAAAAGGCACAGCCTGATCGCCCGGAGTTCCAGGACATTGATCGGCAGGCGGGATTCTCCCGGGGCCCAGCGACCTTGCGTCGACTGAACACCCCAGATTCCCCCTCAACCTGTAAGGCTGGCGTCCGTCGTGATTACTATCCAATGAACAGGAAGGAATGACTTCCCGGCCAGCAGAGCCGGTGATGTCAGCCACCCTACCAGGGATCTCATGACTAGGTGGCTTACCCGGATTAGATGATCCCGAGATGATGGGCATCTGGACAGAACGTCTTTCTGTAACACTCGAGTGTGATCTTGAGCATCTGGGACCGCCTCGAAGGAGGTTACCATGAGGCCCAAAACTCGCGTGTAAAAACGGAGTGACGACCAACTCTTGGAAGTCAGCTGCTGCGCTGCAGCCCGCAGGGTCTGCAATCTTTTCACAGGGAGGAATCCAGAATCAACCCCAGATACCCTAGGCGTTGAGTCGGCACCAATACTGACCTTTGCGCGTTTTGTACCCAACCACAGTCTCGGAGAGTCTGATAGGTTATAAACACGCTTACCTCTAATTCTGAGCTCGAAAGGGCCTTCAGAAGAAGGTCGTCCAAGTAGCCTATGATAGCGATGCCCCTCTGTCTTAGAAGGGGCAGACACGTGGCGAGCTCTTGAACTGGCCTGTAGCTTGAGGAGATCACTTCGCAAACCCACTGGTCGGAGCTCAAAGCTGTCCCCGAGTCGCGAATTTGCGAAGATGTCCCCCTACCCGAGAGCTGGGTGGGGGCGGACCTTCATGCAGACGCAGATTTGTTGGGCTTGCGGGACCAAGGACGTTTTTGTCCTTGAGCAGGCGCTTTGTCTGTCTCGGGTCTTTTCTCTGTCGCCCTGGGCGGACGAAAAAAATGCTTGCGTGCAGTAAAAGAGGGCCCTTGCCCCTGGCGTGGCCCCTTACCCTTCTTGGTTTGATGAAGCAGAGTACTCTTACCTCCTGTGGCATCTTTAATGATGTCATCCAGAGAAGCCCCAAACAGTCTGTCGCTCCTTAAAGGGCATATCCAACAGGGCTTTCTTGGAAGCTTGGTCCGCAGACCAGTCCTTTAGCCAAATCAGGCGGCGTATTGCTACCGCATAAACCAAAGATTTAGACAGCAAGGGAATAGTATCCATTTCTGACTCGCAGACAAACTTAAGGCCTTGTACCAACTGGTCGGCCAAAGATATTTCATCAGGAGGAGCATCTCGCTCCTTTAACTCTTGGAGTAGCAATTTTGCCCATTCAGTAAGTGTCTGGGACACTAAGGCCCCAGCCAATGCCGGGCGCACCGCTGAGCCTACCACTGTGTATAGGTAGCGAGCGCCTCAACTTTCTTATCCACAGGGTCCTTGAAAACAGGAGCCCCTTCCACTGGGATAGTGGTAGCTTTATTAAGTCTGGACACCGGAGGGTCCACTATAGGGGGGGGGGGGAGGTCCATTTTTTCAGGAAACTCTCCTCAAAAGGGTAACGTACCGCAAAATTCTTTGGGGATGTAAAAACCCTTAGTGGGTTTTCCCACTCCTTGTACAAGAGCTTATCAAAATAAGACACACAAGGAAACACCATAGCAGTGCGGGCAGGTTTACAGAACCCAAAAGGGACCGGTGTCTCTGCTGCCTCTGCAGCAATCTCCAATTTTAGCGGACCCCGCACTGCAGTAATAAGGTCAGATACCAAAGCCTTTTCGCATACTGACCTGGAGTCAATCTCACTGTCCGATCGGTCACGGTCTGCAGTCTCTGATGCATCAGAATCCGGGTCATGAGCCATAGCTGGGCCTGGTTCTGCATCAGAATTATCCCCGGAATATTGCAGGGGACGGGGGCGTTTACTCACCCCCCCCGTGTTCAGCTTCCACCCTGGCAACAAAAGCCTCTAGGATTGCCGACATAGTGTTCGCAGATGTAACAGGGGCACCAGCCGCTAAATCTGGTGTTTCAGGGGAAAAACGTCTGCTTCAGATGCGATGCTGACCCACACGCTGACACCCACAGGGCTCCAGGCAAGGTATCAATAGGCCACCCTCCTAGCTGATATGGAGATGCAGGGTCTCCCAGAGGACTCACCACCCTTAGAACGGTACTGATGTGCTGCCGTGTGCTCCGCCTGTGATGCTATCCCACCGCTGCCTGTGTCCGTCTGATATTTATCAGCCTTTCCTGTGTAAATTCGCGCCAGTGCAAATGCACCCTAGAGGCCGGAGACTATCACAAAATGGCCGCTAAGCGGCTGTATGTGGGCGCCAAGAAAATGGCCGCCGTGCCGAATATAGAGGCCAAAGCGGCCGCGGACCACAAAAGAATGGCCGCCGAGCGGTGGTCTATTCATACAGCAAAAATCCTCGGAAACATGGCCGCCGAACATACGACAGAGGCCAAAGCGGGTGCGGCGATATTTACATATGGGCGCGAAACCACAAGAAAATGGCCGGACAGTCACTAGAGGCTGAAACAGGCATGGACCACCGCAAGATGGCCGCCGACAGCATGGAGGGGGAAAAGCACACAAAGGTAAGCAGAATGACATCTTTTAAATGATAGCTACAACCAGCCCCGCTTCAGGTGGAACCCCCTAGGTGACCCCCAGCACCCAGCAACCTTAGCTCAGAGCCCAGGGAGGAGGGAAGGCAGGGAGAGAGGAAAGAAAGAAGCCACAACTACTTACTTGATCTTTCTAGGAATGTCCAGCCCAGTAACCCTGCCGAAGCAGGGGAGCTACTTACCTATCCTGCGTGTCTCATGCTGGAAGACATTCCGGACAGATCATCATCCGCGCATGGAAGGTGACTGTCGGCCAGGCATGCTGTGATTGAACCCTAGGGAATGATCATATGCTTGCCCTGGAGCGCTAGCTCACCGGCCAGGCTGCTGCGACTCAGCCGTAAGGTCAGCCGAAGCTGAGCGGTCCCGATGCAAGCCCTGGAGCGTAGGCTCACTGGCTACCCGTAGAGCGACGGGCATGTCGTGGAAAACCCAGCGCGTAGCTAGGGTCGGCACACGCTCGATGGCCAAAACTGGGGAGACTACAAGGATCGTGAATCCAGCCTGTCACCCAGTCGGCAGTTGATCGAAGAGCGCAGGAAAACAAAAAATAAAATGTAGAAAAAAAATTTGGGCCCTAAGGGAGCCATGTCCTACTTGGCTAGACAGGAAAAAAAAATGATCTGTGAGATGCAGAGTGAGGGGATACCCAGAGGGTCCGCCCCCTGGGCGGTACTGTAGAAGGTGTGATGCAACGCTTTTAAAAAAAAAATTCTGCCTAGTCACTCCTAAATAACGGATAATACCCGCTATGTCAATAGGAAGCTGTGTCGAAAGAGTAACTTTGCCATGAAAGTCTTATCTAAATTTTAGCCAACAAGATCCTAATTAACAAGAATTCAACTACAGGTAACTATTTATTAAACAGATGTCCAGCAGACAGTTGCTTATAAAAGGGCGTTTCATAAAGAAAACCGCTTCCTATTTCATGCTCTCAGCAGTGGCACCACATGGAAGAGAAATGTCACAAAGCCTGAGAAAGAAAATGATTTCTTTACACAAGAAAGGTGAAGGCTACAAGAAGTTCAGCAAAGTTTTACTTATCAGAATACTGTAGCAAAAGTGATAAAGTTTAACAAAGATGAAACTGCAACAATCTCACAGAGACTTCCACGGAAGTTAACACCTCGACAGGAGCGTCTTCTGACGAGAAGGGTTGAAGAAAAACGCCATGCAGGTTCACTGCAGTTAGCTAAAGAAGTAGAAAGCCAAACTGGGGTTATGGTTTCCCATGACACAATACGGCATACACTGCAGAGAAATGGCATGCATGGGTGTCGTCCACAAAGGAAGCCTTTTCTAAAGCCCATGCACAAAAAAAGCCCACCTAAGATTTGCCAGGGCCCATGCTGAAAAAGAAGACTACTGGGACTTTGTATGACCAAAATAAATGTTTTTGGAACTGATGGCTTCAAAACTGTATGGCGCTGCAAAGGTAAGGAGTACAAAGAAAAATGCATGGTGCCTAAAGTGAAAAGTGGTAGTGGCAGTGTCCTTCTATGGGGCTGCATGAGTGCTGCTGGTGTCGGGGAGCTACATTTCATTGATGGTATCATGTATGCATAGATGTGCCCTTACGTCCGGGAGCTCACGGACATAAATTTCTCCACACTCGTGCAGGTAAGGTCAATATATGCAGGTTAAAAGAAAGGGGGAGGACCATAGCATAACTCTGTATAGATATGTTTATTAAAAAAATAGTAAGTTATACTTACAGCATAAAAGATAAAAACAGCATATGTATGATGCCGGCCGGCATAACAGGGAGCCCTTACTCAAGTGGTGACGTCACTGCGCGTCCTTACATACGCGTTTCGTCATCAGACGTTCTCAATGGGGAAACATCTAAAACCACTGTTGCATTTCTGAAGAACAGGGTGAAAGTTATTAAGTGGCCTAGTATTGTCTGAACCCAATCGAACACCTCTGAGGAATTCTAAAGAGACAAGTTGAGCATCGCTCTCCAACCAGCATCCAGGCTCTAAAAGGGGTCGTTCTTAACCACTTAAGCCCCGGACCATTTTGCAGCTAAAGGACCAGGCCCCTTTTTGAGATTCAGCACTGCGTTGCTTTAACTGACAATTGCGCTGTTGTGCGTCATGGCTCCCAAACAAAATTTACGTCCTTTTTTCCCCACAAATAGAGCTTTATTTTGGTGGTATTTGATGACCTCTGCGGTTTTTATTTTTTGCGCTAAACAAAAATAGAGCGACAATTTTGAAAATAATTCAATATTTTTAACTTTTTGCTATAACAAATATCCCCATCCCCCAAAAATATATAAACAACATTTTTTTTTACTCAGTTTAGGCCGATACGTATTCTTCTACATATTTTTGGTAAAAAAAAAAAAAAAATCGCAAGTGTTTATTGATTGGTTTGAGCAAAAGTTATAGCGTCTACAAAATAGGGGATAGTTTTATGGCATTTTTTTTATTATAATTTTTTTGCTGTTAACCCAAAAAATTATCTGACCCGTGACTCTGATCCGAGGAACGATCCGAAGAGTGAGTTTTTTGATCCGTTGCACCCCTATATGACACCCACTTTTCCCTGAGAAAGCAGCTCCACTGCCGTGTAACATGTAAAAACCTATCAACTGTGAAACGGTTTCCCATGTGTTTTATGAACAGCTTTGTAAAATCCGTTTAAATATCATTGTTATATCGGGTGTATATACATAACGCATGGGTACGGCAGTGCAGTCTTTTGGGAGTCTTTGCAGGCATGAAGATTATAGGTTTGTTTTTAAATATTTTGTAATAAAATTGACAAGATTTTTTATTTTTTTTGGGTTGTGGTTGCAAAGTCTTTAGGGGGTACCGATATAGTCCTTTTCCTTATCAAATAAAATGTTTGCATATATTTATGACAAGGTGCCTTTAAATATATGATGGTACATTTCCAACAATGAAGGGAAATTTCCTTGTTGTGAACTGGAGCCAGCCATATCCACCCTGGGGGACAGCCAGGAGTACCTGCCAGCCATACCCGCCCTAGGGGATAGCAAGCAACAGACACCACCAGTCACCTGCTCTGATGGACAGGGGACAGCAGCAACCAGCCATACCCGCCTGGGGGACAGCAGCAACCAGCCATACCCGCCTGGGGGACAGCAGCAACCAGCCATACCCTGCATGAATCCTGGAGGAAGAAGTGAAGATTGAGGTCAGTTTTTAATTAAAATCAAACAGCAATGGGCATATCTGTTCTCTACACTGGTACACTAGCTACACTGGGCTGCTTTTCAAACTGATCAGCAGGTGCACTGCACCTGTGGGTTACTTGCAGTGAGTCAGACTTATTATTACCTGCGGGTTTGGTGCGCTTCCAGAAAGTGCACCACACACCTGCAAGCTATAATAGAATTCTTTGGCAAAGTGTAGCTCACCCACAGGAAAGCCACAGGTACACTGCACCCGCGGTGTGGGTAAACCGAAGAGCATCAGTGTGACCTTTCACATGATCAGTCCAATCGGGTCCACCTGTCGGACCCTCAATTCACCTCTATGGAGCATCAGATGTAAACAGATTTGTGTCCATTTACAACCACCTACCTCCAATTCGATCTCCTAAAAAGAAAACAAACACTGAAGGTGATCTGTCCCCTTTCCGTCTGGGCGGGTAGGATTGAAGGGCCCATAGAGTATAGGGTGCTGTGTCGCTGTCTGCTCTGAATATGCGTAGAGTGGACATGAACCTGTGTGCCCGCTCCGCTCATTGTGGCCCACGACTGGTTACAAAGTTGCTAAAGTGGCCCTTGCTCTTCAAAAGATTGGGCACCCCTGTGCCAAAGGTTTCCTGTACCTAGAGGCCGACAAGTATAACAAGGAGGCCAGGAGATCCACATCCAACATAGGTCCAGGAACACTTTTGGGTGTTTGAATCACTCTCCCGAGTTCACATGCAGACCAAGTCTTCCTGACAATTGTTAATGCCTGGACAGAACACAGCTGACAAGACTGGAACATGAAGATCCACCCAGGACAGTATCTGATCCAAGTTTCTTGCTGTTCTGGTTCCTCCCCAATGATGGATGTACACCAATGTCATGGCTTTGTCCATCTGTATGGATGACCCTGCAGTAGGATGGTCAACACACTGCAGAGACAGCCAGGATGTTGATTGGACTACTCTCTATCCCAACAGGCTGATGCTCGGTGACAGACTAATTGGTCTAGAGACTGGGTCAACTTGTCACACAATTAAAAGAATGTTGCTTTGTAGAGGTCACGAGTGAAAATGGGCAAATGAAACTGCCCCAAAAGAGACCCATCAGACCTATGATTCTCATGCAAAAAAAATAAAAAATTAGTCAGGTGGCTCCTGGATTGAATAGTTGTAATCTAAGACTGGAGGGTCAGAAGATTCTGCCAATAATGTGTACAGGGCTAGACCCAGATGCTTCAAATGAAGAGTCTGTTCCAGTGACGATTTCTTAAGGCTCAGGATTCACTTGAATTGTGAAGTCTGAACCCCATACCAACAGTTCTCTTAGCAGAGCTTGTCCTAATCTACAGTGCCTTGAAATGGTATTTATACTCGAGACTGGGGCGGAGGTTTGCAAATGCACGCCACACTTTTCAGATTTTTTTTGTAAAAAAAATTTGAAAACCATTTATCATTTTCCTTTCACTTGACAATTATGTGCCACTTTATGTTGGTTTATCACATAAAATACATTTACGTTTTTGGTTGTAACATGACAAAATGTGGAAAATTTCAAGTGGTATGAATACTTTTTCAAGGCACTGTAAATATCCCACAAATATAGCAGAGCTAGTACTGGATAGCTCTGATGTGTTGAAAGATGAGGACATGCATCCAGGTCCAGAACTGTTAGTGGAATGTGAACTGAGGGCACATGGTACACAGCAGGACTGTCCCCACCCCATGCCTGGGATCAGACATGTTGCAACTGCATGGCAGTAAGCCAATAAATAGGCTCAGGGTTAGAAGTCCTCCGGTATTCACAAATACTGAACAGCTAATAGCAGGTGAGGGTCAGGCAGCCGGAGATAACCAAAAGTAGGCAGCAAAAAAGGATCAGAAATCAAAGTTCCTTTTTCTCTTCAAACAGCAGCAGGAAATGCTTCCCCAACACTCTATGGCGGGATAAAGCACAGAGTGTGCATGACAATACTCAGATTTCGGCAGTCAATCCTAGAGTGTTAAAGTGGTTGTAAACCCACTTTGACAACATGCACCTACAGGTAAGCCTAGATTAAGGCTTACCTGTAGGTGCATGAAATATCTCCTTAACCTACACGGTTAAGGAGATATTTGCTGTAAAACACAGCACCGATGACGTCACACGCATGCGCACTAGCGGGCCGGCATCACTGCCGGTTTTATGAATGGGATCTTGCCGGCCCGAGCGAGCATGCGTGCGACGTCATCGCCGCTCCGGCCAATCACAGCGCCGGAGCGGCAATACACTGACTGCAGTGACAGGACATCTAGGTAAGATGGCTGCGGAGGTGACCAAGGACCGCTGCGGGGGCTTCGATCTCAGGTAAGTCATTCATAATGAGCTAGTATGCATACTAGCTCATTATGCCTTTCTTTTGCAGGTTTTTTTTTTTTTTTAATGGCTTTACTTCCTCTTTAAAGCCTTCAACAGCATGGCGCAGGGCCTAACTGGCCTACTCATTAAGTAAGTCTTCAGCAACAGGTCAAGCACTAAGGCAATGGCAACAACTCTGGACCTAGCAGAAAACCCACAGCAAACTTTTTGCAGAATGGCAAATGGAAAGAGCCTAAAGCTAAACCCAGTGCCCAAAAGTCACTTTCAGTCTAGCCCCAAACAACCAGTCCAGTGGGGTTTGAATGTGATATTACAAATACCAGGCTGAAGATGATCTTGGCAGAAAGCTGCAATTGAAACAAATGCTCCAGGAGTGATGTATAGAACAGTACTAAAAAATTAAATAAAAAAGAAAATCGTTGTGGGAGAGGTAGTTTTATTTTCTAGCATACAATCCTTCTTTAGGCAGCAATCAATACAGCCCGAAGGTCAAAAGACTTCCTGTGTCCCTTAATGGATGAGAAAGAGACAAAAAAAAAAAAAAAAACTTACCATGATTATCCAAAGTGCAAAATAAAGCAGACAGACAAGGACACGCAGTTATTTTTATATTTTCTTTTAATAATTTTGTACTCATGGTTACCAGCCATAGTCATAACAAAAGTTATTCATAATAAAATGTATCTAAAATAACAATTTTGTTTTCTATCAGAAAAGGAGCTGTGTTTCTATGTTAGAAATAAATAGTTAGCGCTATTCTGAAAATACTTTGGAGAAGGTGGCCACAAGGCGGTCTTGGCAGGCTTTGCCCAGCTCCTGACCCCTACGCGCTGCGTGTGGGTACAGGGGCAGTTCCAAGTCCACCGTTGACAGAGGAGGCAGGTGACGGCCAAACAGAGCCAAAAACAAGGATTACATACATGGGCTGTGAAGCACAGTAGATAGGAGGAGGCGGTTATCTAGTTTATATAGAGCTGACCAGCCATGAACTCTATTCATTTCATGTTAGTGTAGATAAAATGGTATGTTCTACCATACTTAAAGGGGGTTTCTAAGAAAAAATGAAAACCCACTATCACCTGGCACCCTTCATTGTAGGTCCTCACCATCCACAACCACTGTCCTTTTTGCAGTGGTCAATGAACTTGCATCCGACAATTTAAATAAAACAAAAAAAAAAAAAAAAAAACACAAAATAGTCCCTTAACAGAATACCAGAATTCAGTAGTTGAAGCTACTAATCTACGAAACAAGCTCCACAAAGCCATCAAAACGCAGGCCTCAGACCATTTCTAACATTCACTGAACACTCCTCAATGTCTGGTCCTAAAATCTTTACTTAGCCAAACTGCAAAATCCACAGGAGTACCTATCGAAGATCACCTAACTAAGCATTCAGAGAACACTCTGGGCAGCAACAGAAAGGCAAATTCAACCCAGGTCCTCTACCCCTCTCTGTCTGGGAAAGACATTACATAACCAGGACAGGTCAAGTCACGGAACACAAGTGCTGGGTGTACTTGGCATTAAAGAACTGTAAGAATAGCAATATGGGTCCACGTGCTCATTTAAAGTACAAGCTCAGGGACTGTCATCCTAATCCATGCTTCAGAACCAAATGAGCCATAGATCGGGAAAACTATGCAGGTTGGAAGCACTAAACTTCACTGCTGCATGCTTGTTATGGGCCTGTGATGTATTAAGGATAACCATACATATTACAATCAGATCATGCAGTCTCCTTTAAATTTACCAATGAGAACAAATAAGAAATCTATATCCAATTGTTCAGGGCCTTGTATTATAGTTGTTGCCAGAACTAAATAAGAGTGCACAATGAGGTTGTAAAGGCCTGCGTTAATGGAATCCGCTAGAGATGCTTCTGAGATCATTCAAAATTCACTAACAGGTGCAGCTGGCCTGTATTTGATCCGCTTCAAGCGGGTTTTGTGATCCTATATAGGCATGTATGAAAAAAGCATTTGAAGTGAACAAAAGCCTATCCACACAGGCCTTAATATGTGTAAGTCAACACTAAGAAATGAAGATAGAAAGAGAATGACAGTCACAGAACAGTTTCAAAGAAAAGAGTTGGAAATTGTTTTTTTTTTATATACATATATATCCATGCTGCAAGTTTTTTTTTGAATGTTCAAAGCTTGGATATAGCCTGGAAGCAGAGAGAAGAATCGGTCAAGATAAATACTATTTAGAGAAGCCTTTGATGGCAGCTGGCACTACGACTCCCAGCCTGCATACTAGTTCTGGAGAAGTTGCTACAGAAGTGATGCTGTATCCCTTTGCATTCAGCATCCCTAGTCACAACCTTCCCTTTCACAAGACTTTTACACACAGGTCTTTTCAATGCACACATCTTTGTATTCAGCTTGGTGAACACTGCTGGCTAGCACATAAGAGTTGAGTGAACACCATGGGTTGTGCCATTGTAGTGCAGACATCAGCGTGGCATCACTGCCAAAAACAAGTCAATGGTCTGCACTGAAACCAAGTGCCTGTCAGCACCACAGCCATCTGTGAAGTCCAGTCAGCTCTGTTCAGTAATATCAATACAAAGTAACATGCATATCACACCAATAACGTCCAATGAATGTGACAGAAATAGATAAATGTCGGTCATCTACAGAAACTCAACTGCAGGTTTTTTGAAAATAAAGAGGCTGCAAGTTCACATCCCACCAGTACAAAGCAGAGATGCACCTAGCCTGAAATAAAACAAACATACAGACCAGGATTATGTGAGAGTTCTGCTTAAGTAACCATCCCATGTTCCCAATGTCTGCTAAATGCTCTCCAGCCACCGGGGCTGAAGAAGTGCAATTAGCCAACAAACAAGACTGGCCAGTGAAATATTTGATTCTTGCCCGATCCTGGACTTGGCAAGGACTGATGGTGTGGCCTCAGGTTATCTTACTGGCTTCTTGATTGCTAGGTAAAGAAAGTGGAGTAAATAAAAAAACAAAAACAAACACCAGGTACACTGTGCATGCTTATACAAGCCCTACGAACCCTGGCATTGTGCAAGCAAGAGACAGAGGAGGATGTCCCATGTTGGGCAATAGACTGACAAAAGCACACCTTTCTGCCAGAACAGGTGGCTCACAAAAAGATCTCCAAAATAATTGGCACAAAGAAGAAAGCCATGAATATAGATGCCATCTCCTAGCCAGGAAAACCTGAGGAGAAAGGGGGAATTTCTTTCAGCTTCTTTAGTTGTCCACACACCCAACATAAGCTAGGTCTCCTGTGTAAGTAAAGAAAACCCGTGTTCAAAAGTTCCAAAGAGAAAAAGACAGTACATCCCTGGCTTCTGGGTACCTTCATAGATCAATGTATTTTCTCTCAAGCATGCATATTAGCGCTACTACACTTTATCAATGTCTATGCTGTGCCGTCCCCTCCTCTGTTCATCGGTGGGCTGGTGACTGCACAGGGCAGTGTCCTGTCTGACAGATGCCAGTCCTTGTAGTGGGAACAATTGCTGTTCCTTAGCTTAGTGTGTTTGCTCGACAGAGGTTCCTTCTCTGGAGCGCCTGGCTCCACAATGAAATGGCACACCTTGCCTGTCCAGCTTTTGCACGTCCTAGAGGAGCTTGCTCCTTCCTGCTCACCTCCACCAGGGCTCTGTGCCTCTGTGACCCTTCCAAGTGCATGGTGGGTAAAGCGGTGTGCACCAGCACAGACTCTTCACTAAGCTCCCCCAGGGTTACATGTCTTGGTATTCGGGTAAACAAGAGAGAAGAAAAAAAAAAAAAAAAAAAAAAAAAAAAAGCTCCTTCCTCAATATGAACTCTTAGCAGTGCTGTGTGTATTTGGATATTAAACCAAAAGTTAAAAAGTTATGATAGCTGAAACGAGTATTAGAACGCAGTGGGTGGATGATGTAGTGACGGCCTCGGGGGGGAACTGGCGGGGAAAAAGGCGTTGTCACTTCCCTTGCCAAGGTCACGGGAAGGGATACAAAATGGCACCCCTCGGGGAGAAGTGTTTACCAAGCACACGGTCAAATGGTCGATGTTTTGTCTGTTCCCTCTGTAAGAAACAAAAATAAATAAAAAATTTAAACAAAATAAAACTAAAAAAACACATAAGGGTCTTATTTAGATAGCAAGTGAAAAAATACAGTTCACACTGGGAATTTTCTTCAGCTAAAACAAAGTTGAAACAGATGTAGGAGATTTTCTAAACAGAGAAGTGTAAAGTAATGCCCATATTATCCTGAGCCACCCACCCCTGTTAAGCACAAAGATGGAAACGCCACTTTACACAGGAAGCAGTACTGTAGACTGTGTCTCTTCCCTGCCTCGAGCCTGCTCTATGGACTAAAGGCAACATCTACTCACTATAGTTTTGCCCCTCTTGAACACGCCACATTCCTTCACCACCAATTTATAAAGCAGGAATTCCTACTGAAAGGCATATTTCAGCCGACATGTCTCGTGCCAAACACAAAAAGCTCTGCCAGTAGGCTTCCATTCATTTTAGACTACCATACCTGTGGTGTATCACAAGCTGTCACATTTATAATATGCATAGGCATTATCGTATGGGCAATACCTGCTCTGTTTGATGGGGATAGGATGTAACTCCTAAGGCATACATTGATATCAACAAACACAGCACTGTGGAAAAGGCACTGCAGCATAAATAAGCCTTTTCACTACTAGTTTGCAGTCTGGCCTTTAACTCTGAATGTCACTGATAAGGTGTCTCACCCTCCAATGCATGCTCTGTCATACTCAGGCACAAGGACTCCAGCCGGGGATTAATCTCCAAGTCAGCCCCAGGAACCTGGCAGTCTGTGGTAGGAAAAAATGTGTACATGGTCAGTGAATACACAATAACAAAACCACTGCAGGTGCATAATGGCACAGTCGATACATAGACAAAAGGATGAGAGGTACTTTACAGATGGTAATAATTATGTGATAGCTACCAGTTACAAGAGGAAGTAAAACGATTTAAGAGTCACAGGTCACAACTGTAAGCTTTAGTGACCATTTGGCCTCATTCACATGGCAGCCTTCTCTACCACCCCTCTGAAAAGTGATCCACGGTGGGTAAGAGGGTGGTAGAACAGCAGACGCTAGGCATTCAGAAGGTGGCTTGGCTCACAGTTGCGGCGCAGCCACATTCACTTGAATGGTTTGTGTCTGCCAGTATTACTGCCTGGCAAACACAACATGGGGTATAATTTTTGCCGTACCCGCGATGCTTTGCTCCTTGGCATGTGTAAGATCCACTAGCAGCTGCTCGTTCTCTTTGAGATGGTCAAACCGTGGCTCAGCCATTTAACCCACCCCCAGTGAACGAGGCTTTATTAAAGAGACAGCAGTGGCTTGATTAAAACTAACTGTTTTGGGGTGTGTGTAGAGAAGATTTCAAAACTAGAAAAAGTGGGACAAGAAAGATAAACCTAAAGCCAAATTGTACCTATAAGATGAAATTAAAAATAATTTGCCAAGCATTTGTTAAAATAAAAAAAATAGAAACATAAAAAAAATAGAAACCACCTTCTGTAAACCCGGACCTGTAAAGATACAATCCTTGGGGGTGCATCATCACACTAGTTTAGGATTCCAGTATTGCTCAAGGAAAAGTGGCCACGTTCTTAAAGCGGAGTTCCGCCAAAAAATAAAATGAATTAAAAGTCAGCAGCTACAAATACTGCAGCTGCTGACTTTTAATATATGGACCCTTGCCTGTCCAGGGCGCCCGCAATGTCAGCACCCAAAGCTGATCTGTCCCTCGGCTCTCGGGTGGAGGCACTGTCATCATCGGTCGGTAAGGGAATCAGGAAGTGAAGCCTTGCTGCTACGCTTCCTGGTTCCCTACTGCGCATGTGCGAGACTCACTGCGCAAGCCCACTGTTCCATGCCGTCTTCTGGGGCCTGTGCGTCTCCCAGAAGACAGCGGGAGGGGGGGGAGTAGGCATCGGACGTGGCGTAGGTCGACGGCGACCTATGCCTGGAAGTGGAAGCAAATACCTGGATTACACAGGTATCTTTGCTCCCTCCTCCCCCCTGAAAGGTGCCAAATGTGACACCGGATGGGGGTAGGATTCCGAAAAGCGGAAGTTAAATTTTTGGGTGGAACTCTGCTTTAAGTGAGCCCTGTTTTGTGCAAAACTAAAGACCTCCCACCACCAAAACAGGAAGGATGTCAGATGATCAACCAGAAGACTGGTAAAATTTAAAGAGTCTTCATGGGATTATCACACAGGATTTATATATAGCGCCAACAGTTTGCACAGGCAAAAGGCAGATAGTACATTTACAATACGATTCAATACATGACGAATCAGAGTACTCAAGCACTTGATAAGGAAATCCCTGCAGAAGAGAAGGGTTCACGAGCGCTAATTAGTAGATTTCCCTCACAAGCCAAGAACACAGGACCAATACCTAGACCAGTGATGTCAAACCTTGGCACTTGACATGTTTTGGAACTACATTTGATGCTCATACACTCTGCAGTGAAGTTGAGCATCATGGAAAATGTAGTGCCAAAACATCTGGGTTGCCAAGGTTCGCCATCACTGGCCTAGACCTTCTTACGTTGTAGCATTGAAGGGGACAAACAGATCTAAAGTCCCTTCTTTTACTTAGCTGTTTTTTTTTTTTACTGCATTCTTTTTTTTTTTTTAAATGGGTGATACAACAGAAGAGGTACGCATTGCATTACTCAAGTATGCCATGCATTCGGAGCGCTGTGCTGCGAACGTGGGCTTTGTGACATCACCGCAACTCAGACAAACAGCTGGATCCAACGTACCCAGGTGAAGATGGAAGCCCTGTCAGCGCACCACTGGAAGGAAACCTTTTACAGCCAAGTCTTTCATAATGTACTAGTATGCGATACATACTAGCACACTATGTCCTTGGCTTGAAAGGGGGAAGTTTTTTTTTACTCCAGACTTTACCACCCCTTTAAAACGGTCATGTCTTGTTAGAACAGTTGAACATTCAGCAATGATTTGACACGGCTTCATTTTGAGGGTATCCTGTTAGAAAAATAAACGGTTGTACCCACAAAAGAACAGCGTAAAATCTCACCTCTCCACCTGCATATGCTAATCTGATTAATAGAAATTGCTGGCTGAAGTCAGTGCAGAAACAGATAGTCCTGGGAGAGACAATCACTTGTGTCCCCTGCAGTGCTTTGTGGTTCTACCTGCTGACTTCATCATCACTGCTGAGTCAGCAAATGCTGTGATCGACACAGGAGATCAACACTCCTGGAAGTGTCAGTTTCTGAACAAACCACAGCAGATACGGCCTCTTTAATTGACAGCAGGAGAGGTCAGTACTTTCCATCTTTGCAGGAACATCTTTTAGAGATCTGAATATTCATAACAGTGTCTAACATTTGTGTGGTGGTCCACTTTAAGTTGAGGCATTAAAATATTCAGCTGAAAGATACTGATGACACTGGGCAGGCTTATAACAGGTGGCTGCAGAAACCCAGCTGAGACAATATATATGGAAAACGGAAAAAATAAAATAAACTTACCAGGAGGAAACTTGAGAATGCTCTGCGGAGAAGTGTGTACAGGCAGTGAATGGGTACGTTGCACTGAGCTGTGACTCTGACATGGCATACTATTACTACCCCCTGGATTGGCAAACCAGAGATTCTGTAGGAAAATTAATGCAGACATTTACAAATCCGTATTTCATTTAAAATTAGTAGAATATTGTACAGAAAATTACTGACCTGCCGCCCCTGGCTCCCAGTGCTTGGGCTGGTAAGTGAATGACGAGGAGAGACACCCCCAATTGATCCAGGACTCATACCACCAATCCGAGAAGGTGGCACAGCCCTAGGAGGCATCTGAAATGGGCGCTGACCCCTTCGTGTTACAGAGGCACCCACAGATCCAGCTATGGGGAGAGAGTTTGATGCAAATGCCCAGCTGCAGAGAAAGACAGTCAATGTTAACACACAGTATACCAACACACTGGGTGACAGCAGTAGCCAACACAACACAAGTGAGAACACTCGTGCCTTGGGGCTTTGGTTGAATGCATCACCTGGATCCCCAAGTATAAAGAGGCCTCCCAACAGATGTAAGAGTAAAATAGGATTTTTGACTTACCAGACAAAATCTGATTCTTGGAGTACAGTACAGGACACAGAATCTTTATAATTGGGTTATATGCTACTTTCAGGCAACTGGCAAAAAAGGAGGGCTGCAGGAACATCCACCTACAAAATCCCTCCCACTTCCTTGCTAGCCTCACTTTTGTAGCAAGCAATAGTGAGATCATAGGAACAGAGGGTAGGGGACTTGTGTTCCATATTGTACTCCAAGAAACAATTTACTGGCAAGTCAAAAACCATGATTTCTTAGTCATACATGTAAGCTATGCCCTAAGCAAAGACCTTCACCTGAGGAATGAAAAGCCAAAGGTCTGAAAAAGACTTGTCCTTTGATGGTACTCAAAGCCAGATGCTGATCCAGACTAGACTGGAGAAATATGTCCCACAGATTACTTTCCAAGATAAAAGTTCCTCAAGCAAAATAGGTCTTCCAGGTGCGACAGCAGACAATCAGAGAAGTCTTTCAGCCTACAGAAATTTAGGTATAAACAAATCCGAAATGCCCCTGTCCTCAGTACTGTGGTTTTAACAGCCATGCTGTTAAACTGTGTGTTCACGTTTCAAGAAGATTTTCAGAAAACCACCTATGCAGTTCTAAAGCTAAATGAACAATACATACCATTACTACTACTGTTGTAAATCCCGACAGGCCTCCCCATTACAGATGCAGCTGTTGGGGGGTTCTCTTGAGAAAAGCACTGGCCTCATTCCTCTCTCTTACTGTTTGCAGGATGGGCTGAATCTTTCAATAATCCCCACACCCATGGCCTCTCCAGGCCCCAAAAAGCAGGAGAGGGCCCCAAAAGCTGATTCTGTAATGGCAGGACCTTCACCTTTTGCAACAGGAGGAGCCATGGTATGTACCATTTATTGGATCTATAATTTCATAGGGGGATTTTCTTTTCTACAAACTTACACTTAAAAATATATCTAAAGACCAAACTTTTTTTTTTTTTTTTAGTTTTCAATAGAGTGGAGAGGGATTAGAACACCTGTCCGTTTTTACTGCTGTCCATCTTCCTGTTAGGGAGATTCACTCTGGTTGTCCTCTTTACCGTTATCTTTGAAAGTAAAAGTAAATCCCAAATTTTGGGTTGACATCAGAATAGTAATAGAGAGGAAATCTTCCAATGGGAACAGAAGTTCTGGTTATCCTGGTGACACCCCAGGATTCCCTAACTTTGGAGGGATCTCCCCTCACTTCTGATTTTGGCTATGGGACAGAAAGTGAAGAGAAATCTTCCCGATGGAACGCAGCTGGCATAAAAATTTAAAAAAACTGACAGGGGTTATAACCCTCCCTTACGCTATCCAAAATGAAAAAAAAAAATGTTGCCATTACACTTTAAATCCAGTGACCAAAAAGCAGGAGGATGAAACACTGGCCCTTTGGCCTGGACAAGCCACAGAGACTCTAACGCATCAGCCAGGAGTCCTAGTATGTCCGAGTACCACATCCCTGAGCCAATTGGATGCAATGAGAATCCCCTGGAATGCCCTCCATCTCTTGATCCTGCAGAGCAAATGAGCAAGAACCTGGAGGGATTGATGGCATAGAAAAGGCTGAATTGATCCCACGGCATTGTCACACTGCAAAGGTCCGTGGGTAGCTGGACCTGGCAAAAAAAATTTAAAATCATGTCTAGTTTGGTGCTTAATCTGTGCACCAACAGATCCGTGTCCGACATTCCCCACCTGTTGCAAAGGGCTTGAAACACTTCCTGATGATGGAGAGCCCATTCTCCCAGATCCAGAAGCTGAGGACTTAAATAATTTGCTAATCGCCGGGACACTCAGCTGATTTTCTCACAGATATATGCGGTCCGGCCAAAATGCAGATGTGAATGTGACCTTAACTGTACTATTAATCTAGACACTGTCGTGAATACAATATTTTAAATACAACCGTTTCCCCTTATTGTGGAATGACAAGCAAATGGAATGAGGAAGGGATAGGTTTAGAAGCTATTTCAGATTTTTTTTAGTCTGTCTCCACTGCAATTCCCGTCCCAGAGACAGAACAGGATGTGAGAAATCTTCCCAAAGTAAGGGGAAATTCCAACATTAAATATTTTAAGAAAATTTTATTTACTCCTCCTTCAGCAAAAATATTATATTTCAGGTCACTTGGTCTCAAAAATAGTGACAGCTTAAAAAAATAAAGTGTTAATCTCTCCAGTGGGACATGGTCAGATTTAAATACTTTACATGTTCTTATCCTTTCCAAAAGAAATGGAATTGGAGTTTTAACAAAAGGACTGAGTAAAAGTACTGCTGCCCAATACCCATGACCCTCACTGAGGTTTGGCCTGTTGTAGCCAAAAAGTCATTACAACAACTCAGCCGCACCCATTCTGTTCCGTTGACTAAAAGAAGCCTGTTTCTTCCCCATGCCTTGCATGTCCCTCCATACACAGCCCACCTGCACCCCTTCTGTTGCCTGTACCCCTGCATTTCCAGTAAAGCCTTGCGAGGAAATGTCCGGAGCAGTTTTAAAACCTGCTGCTTCCAGGAGAGTACTCTCTTCTTCTGTGTTTCAGTAAATGCCTGTAGAAAGATGGAGAAAAATCTTTGTATTACCAAGCTTGTGAGACACTTTTTACAAGACCTACAGGGCTACTACTATTCAAACAACTTAGTTTATATTTTAATAAGACTTGGTATTCATTTATCATCTAGCCATGAACAAATGGCAGCATAAAATACCTGAAACAGAATCTAACTCCAAGGCTGTAATAAAACCAAAGAACCACAACAGCAACCTGCTACTTTAGGGCCCCCACTGACAGCTTAAATGTTGGCGGATTCCTGCAAACACCACCTGCCTCAACAAGTCTATTTAAAAATTGACTGAGCAGGGAGAAGAACTATTGGCCAAGCAGTGACTGCATCCTACCTGGCTTCAGCGCCACTATATTTAGACAGCCACAGGTGCCCCAGCTGAATGCAGAAGCTGGTAATGGAGATTCAAGCTGTTTAGTGTGGATGGGGGAATCCATTGAACTTCTATCATTTAATGAGCAGGTGGAGAGAAAATCAAGCCATGTATGACAGCCTTTAGTTGCACTGGAATTGGTAACAAGACCTATGCGTTCACATTGCTGCCATTCACAAATTCTTACATTTCAGTAGCCAGTGCATCAGCTCAATCTGAAAATAGGATTTTTGTACTCACCGTAAAATCCTTTTCTCTGAGTTCATGGACGGACACAGCCTTAATCTTGACAAAGTGGGCATTAGCCTTCATTCAAGAGTGACTAGGCAGAAACTTGTAGAAAGTGTTAAACACATCACACCTAATACAGTAACGCACAGGGGGCGGACCCTCTGGGTATAACCTCTCATCTCGCAGATCAGTTCGTCAAAGAGCAGTACAAACTTAAAAAGAAGGGATGGGTGCTGTACCCGTCCATGAACTCAGAGAAAAGGATTTTACGGTGAGTACAAAAATCCTATTTTCTCTTTCGTTCATGGACGGACACAGCCTTAATCTTGACAAAGTGGGATGTCCCAAAGCAGTGTCAAAAAAACGAGGGGTGGGAACAGCATAAAAATAAACTTCACCCCAAAACAAAAAAAACAGAGCTCCTCAACTGAGGAGTTGCAACTCTAAACAGCCGCCTGCAAAACTTTGCGGCCGAAAGAAGCACCCGAAGATACACTTATCAACCTTGTAAAATTTAGTGAAAGTGTGAACGGACAACCAGGTCGCCGCCTTACACACCTGGGAAACAGACGCTTGATGTCGGAAAGCCCAAGAGGCACCTATTGCCCTGGTCGAATGTGCTGTGACAAGAAAGGGGGGCGCCCGACCCTTTATGGCGCAAGCCTTAATTACAAACTGTCGGATCCACCTCGAGATGGTGACTGACGAGACCGCCAGGCCCTTCTTAGGGCCAGCCACCGAAACAAACAGTGAGTCTGTCCTCCGGAACGGAGCAGTAGCAGACAAGTATACTCTCAGAGCTCGGACAACGTCCAAGGAATGCAACGCCGCTTCCTTAGGATGCGACGGACAAGGACACAAGGATGGAAGTACGTGTCCTCATCGAGATGGAAGGACGAAATGACTTTGGGAAGAAAAGAAGGCTGCGGACGCAGCACCACCTTAGCCTTGTGGAAGACCAGATAGGGAGCCTTGCATGACAAGGCTGCCAGCTCAGAAACCCGTCTGACGTAACAGCCACCAAAAATACCACTTTCTGAGAAAGTGTCAACAAGGGAATTTCCCTAATGTTCTCAAACGGTGACTTTTGAAGCACCGAGAGGACCAGATTCAAGTCCGACGAAGGTAGTGGAGGACGGACCGGAGGGGCCACATGCCGAACCCCCTGTACAAACGTACTCACGAGAGAGTGAGCCGCCAGGGGTCGCTGAAAAAAAAAGACAGCCAGGGCAGATATCTGCCCCTTAAATCGTACTCAAAGCAAGCTTTTGGTCCACCCCACGCCGTAAGAACAGCAGGACTCCGGAAACCAAATAAGTACGCGGATGCCACCTCATTTCCTCACACATGGATATGTAGGCCTTCCAAGTGCAATGGTAAACCTTCCTAGAGGACGACTTCCGAGCACTCCTCATGGTAGAGATCACCGAATCTGACAGGTCCCATTCTTAGCACCTGGCTCTCAATAGCCATGCCGTTAAAGCCAGCGACTGTAAAGCAGGATGAAGTATGGGACCTTGTGACAGCAGGTCCTTTCGTAGCAGTAGACGCCAAGGGACGTCTGCTACCAGACGCACTAGATCGGCGTACCAAGGACGCCGAGGCCAATCCAGAGCAATCAGGATCATTGGAATCCCCTCTGCCTCCACTCTGCGAAGCAGATGAGGAAGGAGCTTCAGGGGAGGGAAGGCATATAGTAGCCGATACTGACTCCACGGTGCCACAAACACGTCCGTCGCGTCTGCCCATGGGTCCCTTGATCTGGCCACAAACCTCAATACTTTCCGATTGAGTCGAGAAGCGAGAAGATCTACGTCCGGCTCGCCCCATTTTTGGCAAAGGAGCTGAAACACACCCGGGTGTAGAGACCACTCTCCTTGGTCCAGCATCTGGCGACTCAGGTAGTCCGCCTGACAGTTCTCCACACCCGGAATGTATACGGCCGACAGGGCCGGTACGCTCCTTTCTGCCCACCTAAGGATGCAAGCCTCCGACGCTGCAGCCGAGCTTCTTGTTTCTCTTAGATGGTTGACATATGCCACCGCCGTGGCGTTATCCAACTGGATCCTGACTGGACGCCCTTGCAGCCTCTGAGACCACGTGGAGAGGCACTGCCTGATCGCCCGGAGATGTAGGACATTGGTCGGCAGGCGGGATTCCTCCGGAGTCCAGCGACCTTGCGTCGACTGAACACCCCAGACTCCCCCCCAACCGGTAAGGCTGGCGTCCATCGTGAGCATCGTCCAGTGAAAAGGAAGGAACGACTTCCCGGACAGAAGCGTCGGTGATGTCAGCCACCAAACCAGGGAGGTCCTGACTAGGTGGCTCACCCGGTTTTGACAATCCAGAGACGATGGGCATTTGTCCAATCTGGACAGAATTCCCTTCTGCAACAATCAAGTGTGATATTGAGCATACGGAACCGCCTCGAAGGAGGCTACCATGAGACCCAGGACTCGCATGCAAAAGCAGAGTGACAACCATCTCTTGGTGGCAGAGGAGGTTCTGGCCAGCTCAGTAGATTGCTTTAAGAAGGGCCTGGATTATTTCTTAAATGTACATAATATAACTGGGTACTGACATTTATAGGTAAAGTTGATCCGGGGAATATCCGATTGCCTCTCGGGGGATCAGGAAGGAATTTTTTTCCCTGCTGTAGCAAATTGGATCATGCTCTGCTGGGGTTTTTTGCCTTCCTCTGGATCAACAGTGGGTATAGAATTGGGTAGATGGGATTGTACTATAGATTTTTTTTTTTTTTTTTTTAATGGTTGAACTGGATGGACTTGTGTCTTTTTTCAACCTGACTATGTAACTGCCGCACCGCAGCCCGAACTTTTCCACATGGAGAAAAACTTTCGCCTCTGAGGAATCCAGAATCAACCCCAGATACACTAGGCGTTGAGTCTGCACCAATACTGACTTTTGCGTGTTTAGCACCCAACCAACATCTCAGAGGGTCTGACAGGTTATAGACACGCTCTCCTCTAATTCTGAGCTTGAAGTGGCCCTCGGAAGAAGATCGTCCAAGTAGCCTACGATAGCGATGCCACGCTGCCTTAGCAGGGCCAGAATCAGAGCGAGCACCTTGGTGAATACCCTATGAATAGCTATGAGTAAGCACTTCTAAGTGTGAAACGCGTTAGCTGTCCCTGTTCTTTCATTGCTGTGACATGTAGTGCCTGTTTTATTTTATCACATTTTTCCAATAAAAGCCACGTTGGATTGGAGTGCGGCTGTCCAGATATCCTCTTTTTTTCTCCACTGCCTTGTGCATTGCCAGCACCCTCGGTTCCGGGAGAGGTTTTTTCCCTATAGGGGTGAGTCTGTTTGGAGCGGCAATCCCTGCCTTGTATATACTTTGGACCTCCACAAAATGGCCGCGGAACGGCCGTGCTGAACGCCGCGGACCACAAGAAAATGTCCGCCGAGCGGCAGATAGAGGCCAAAGCAGGCGCGGACCACAAGAAAATGGCCGCCAACAGCATGGAGGGAGAAACACACAGGTAAGCAAAACTGACACTCTTAATGGCAGTCCACTAGCACCCCATAAGCGGACGTACAGCGCAGTTCCCGCCCCAGATGGAGCCCCCCCCCCCCGGCTCCCAGAAGCCAGCCTAGCTCACAGAGCCCAGGGGAGGAGGGAAGGAAGGGAGAAGGGAAAGGAAGGATAGAACCACCTACTCGATCTCTCCAGAAATGTCCAGCCATGTCCTCCTGCCGAAGCAGGGGATTACTACTTCAGCTTCATTCATGGATTATGCTGGAAGCATCCCAGACAGACTATCTTCCGCGCGGTTACGGAGGTGACTGTCGGCCTGGCATGCTGTGACTCGGCCGTCGAGACCGGTCCTATGCATGCCCTGGAGCGCGTAGCTCACCGGCCACCCATAGAGCGACCCGTAGAGCGAATACAATTACATAATTAAAAGTGTCTCTATAGCCAACTTTGTTTTTCTAGTCTTGGATGGAGTGGGGAAGGATTAGGAGCCCACGCAAGTTTTACTCAGGTCTATAACTCCAGGCAAGAAAGATTTCCCCTCACTTCCTGTTATGGCGACACCATTTCCATCACACAGGAAGCAGGGAAACTCTTCAAAAACACAGACAAAAAAAACGGTTTACACAAGTAGGAGAATGCTATAACCATTGTCAGGATTTTGTCCCGTAGCCACTCCTGTGTTATTTTGGCTGTGTGCTTAGGGTTGTTGTCCTGTTGGAAGATGAACCTTCGCCCCAGACTGAGATCCAGAGCGCTCTGGAGCAGGTTTTCATCAAGGATGTATCTGTACATTGATGCATTAATCTTTCCCACGATCCTGACTAGTCTCCCAGTTCCTGCCGCTGAAAAACATCACCATAGCATAATGCTGCCACCACCATGCTTCACTGTAGGGATGGTATTGAGCAGTGTCCAGTTTCCTCCATACTTGACGCTTGCCATTCAGGCCAAAGAGGACAATCTTTGTTTCATCAGACCAGAGAATTTTGTTTCTCATGGTCTGAGTGTACATCAGGTGCCTTTGGCAAACTCCAGGCGGGCCGTCATGTGCCTTTTACTGAGAAGTGGCTTCCGTCTGGCCACTCTACCATACAGGGCTGATTGGTGGAGTTCTGCAGGGATGGTTGTTCTTCTGGAAGGTTTTCCTCTCGACAGAGAAACGCTGGAGCTCTGTCAGAGTAACAATCGGGTTCTTGGTCAACTTCCAGACTAAGACCCTTCTCCCCCGATCCCTCAGTTTGGCTGGGCGGCCCACTCTAGAAGAGTCCTGGTTGTTCCAAACTTCTTCCATTTACAGATGATGGAGGCCACTGTGTTCATTGGAACCTTCAATGTTGCAGAAATTTTTCTGTACCCTTCCCTAGATCTGAGCGTCGATACAATCCTGTCTCAGAGGTCTACAGACAATTCCTTGGACTTCATGGCTTGGTTTGTGCGCCGACATGCACTGTTAACCGTGGGACCTTAAATAGACAGGCGTGTGTCTTTCCAAATCATGTCCAATCAACTGAATTTACCACAGTTGGACTCCAACCAAGTTGTAGCAACATCTGAAGGATGCTCAGTGAAAACAGGATGCACCAGAGCTCAATTTTGAGTGTCATGGCAAAGGCTGCAATTACCTATATACATGGGATTTTTTATTTTTTTTTAATTGGCAAAGATTTCATGCTAACTTATTTCACGTTGTCATTATGGGGCATGGTTTGTAGAATTTTGAGAAAAAATAAATAATTTAATCCATTTTAGAATAAGGCTGTAACATAAAATGTGGAAAAAGTGAAGCGCTGTGAATACTTTCCGGATGCACTGTACATCCAAGCCAACATAGAATAGTATATCCTATGAACTCTAGGAAGTCCTAAATCACCGTCAACTAAATGCAGCCACACATCGCTTATCTTGAGAAAAACCTACTACAAAAAAGTTCCTTTTATGTATACAAGGAGAAAAGTCGTTTCGTATAATGTAAAAAAGAGAAAATGACTCACTTCCTGTAGTGGAGGCACAACAGGAAGTGAGGTATAATCTTTATAAAGGGAGGGGAATTCCAACCTTTGACAGTTCTTACCAAAGAGACGTTAACCTTAACCCCTTTCCAGTGACAACAGTCCAACTTTAAAATTCAGTACTCGTTTGCCCTTGTGACAATCAGGAGCAGAAAAAAAAAGGATAGTGAATTTCCCTCCAGCACAATTCAGAAAGCAAAAAAAAAAAAAAAAAAAAAACACAACACACAGGACACATTTACCACTCTATACAAAAAAAGGTTTTGTGTGGAGTTCCATTTTATAGATATACAATCCCATTTAGATGGCTGTGCATATTTAGTCTTTAATACTTTCACTTAAAGCACTGCTGGCCACTTATCAGTCACCTCATGTGTCAGACACTTCTCTAACAGTTGTAGATAGCAAGTGATATTCTCCTCATCTGGCCGAGAAACAAGCAGCTGTGTGCACACTGTAGAGAGAAATGTGAGAAATCAGCCATATGTTTAGAATGGACATACAATCTGTACAAAGACAACAAGGTGAAACCTGCACCCTCACCTTTGCCCAGCACTCTTGTTAGTTGTCCTGGTATGTCCCCATCTGCTATGGGTGGCACAGATGTTTCCAAGTCACACCTTAGATCGCTCTGCTGTTGAAATCCATCAGCTGTCAGTCCAGTGGGTGGCTCGTTCTCATCTGGGCTTTTGTTGGCTGAATCATGAACAGGCCTATGCTGGGAAGACTGTTCGCTGTTCACAGTCTCTGTCTGATTGGGCCTATAGTACTTGATGGGTGTAATAATGATCTGCTGAAGCTCTTGAAGCGCATTGCGTACATTCCCTCCCTCCAAGATGTCCTATTTAAACAATAAATAATGTTAGGTTTGTAATCATGTCATCATTGCGGAGTACCTTAGAGCAGCCTTTTTTAACCAGGATGCCTTGGCAAAATGCCATAAAATTTCCACAAATTCTCAACGAAATCAGCAAGTGGATCAAGCCTGTCTTTTTGTTGCAAAAAGCCACAGGTTTTTATTATACAGCATTACAACCTTGGGCATCGTGCAGGCCATCCACTGCCATCCTAAAAAAAAAAATACGGATAGATCCCCCACAAATCTAATCCGAGTCCACCCTGTGTGAAAGGGGACTTAGAAGAAATAATAGATTATCAATTGTATTTTACTTTTCCAACTGCTGGTGACTTGTGAAACCAATCCTGTCCAAGCTATGAGTAGGAGTGGTGCCCCTCTACAAAAAAATAGGATTTTTATAACAGCTTACCTGTAAAATCCTTTTCTTGGAGTACACCACGGGACACAGAGCTAGTCATTACATAATGGGTTAAGGGTCACCAGCGGTGATTGGACACTGGCACAACCAATGGAAGACAGTTCCCCTCCATATAACCCCTCCCATCAGGGAAGTACCTCAGTTTTGTAGCAAAGCAGTAAGGTTCCCATAAGAAGGGGGGGACCTCTGTGTCCCGTGGTGTACTCCAAGAAAAGGATTTTACAGGTAAGCTGTTATAAAAATCCTATTTTCTTTATCGTACACCACGGGACACAGAGCTAGTCATTACATAATGGGACGTCCCAGAGCAATGCTCATATGAAGGGGGGGAGACACAGATCAAACAGGCCGCTTGCGGACCAGAAGCCCTATACTGCTGCCTGCAGCACACTTCGCCCAAAGGCGGAATCCTCATGTCCTTTCACATCTATTTGATAGAATTTGGAAAATGTAGGGACTGAAGACCAAGTTGCAGCTTTACAGATCTGAGCCATCGAAGCCTGGTGGTGCACTGCCCATGAAGCACCTATCGCCCTGGTAGAGTGCGCCTTAACAGGAAAAGGAGGAGTCCTGTTCTTTAAACCATAAGCTTGAATAATTACTTGTCTAATCCACCCGGAAATGGTGGATTTTGATACCGCTTGGCCCTTCTTGGGCCCATCTGGTAAAATAAACAAAACATCTGTTTTACGTATCTGAGCGGTTGCTTGCAGATACACCTTTACCGCTCTCACTAGATCTAGAGAGTGTAATAATTTTTCCCCCGCCGTCCGCGGGTTTGGAAAAAAGGAAGGCAGAACAATGTCTTGATTCAAGTGAAAAGCCGACACCACCTTAGGTAGAAAAGCCGGATGGGGTCGTAGTACGATTTTGTCCTTGTGACAAATTAGATAAGGCTCTTTACAAGAAAGAGCTGCTAGCTCTGATACTCTCTTAGCAGAAGCTATAGCAATCAGAAAGGCCAACTTCCTACTCAATATAATTAAAGGAATATGGCGAATAGGTTCAAAAGGTTGCTTTTGCAACACTGACAATACCAAATTCAAATCCCATGGACACAAGGGAGTCCTAACTGGAGGATTTATCCTCAGTACCCCCTTAATGAATGTCCGAACTAGGGAGTGAGATGCCAATGGTCTCTGAAAGAAGACTGATAGAGCCGATATTTGCCCTTTGATGGTGCTAAGGGCTAAATTCATATCCACTCCTAACTGGCAAAAAGCAAGAATCCTACTTATTTCATATTTCTGAGGATTCCAACATCTGGATTCACACCAGGAAACGTATGCTCTCCAGACTCTATGATAGATGAGTCTGGAGGCTGGCTTTCTAGCATAAATGAGCGTAGAAAGAGCCGGACCAGAGACCCCTCTCTTTTTAAAAATGTGGGTCTCAGCAGCCAGACCGTCAACTTTAGCCTTTGTAAGGAAGGGTGGAATACTGGACCCTGTGAGAGCAGGTCGTGTCGAAGTGGAAACTTCCAGGGCCTTCCTATCGCCATTTTTACAATCTCGGCGTACCAAGGCCTCCTGGGCCAGTTTGGGGCCACTAGGATTACTGGTATTCCCTCCTCCTTGAACCTGCGAAGCAGTCTTTGTAGAAGAGGGATCGGAGGGAATGTATAGATCAGTGAGAACTGATTCCATGGAGTTATTAGAGCGTCTGTATTATTAGAGCGTCTGTCCCGTAGGCTAGAGGATCTCTCGTTCTGGACACAAAGTTGTCCAATTTCTTGTTGAACCTGGCAGCTAGCAGGTCTACATCTGGGTTTCCCCATCTCAGACATATGGCCTGAAAGATCTCGGGGTGAAGAGACCACTCTCCTGGTAGCAGCTGCTGACGACTCAGGTAGTCTGCTTGCCAATTTTCTATCCCTGGAATGAAGATTGCAGAAAGGCAAGGTACATGCTCTTCTGCCCATGCCAGGATCCGGTTCACCTTTCTTTGGGCTGCCCGACTGCGGGTGCCTCCTTGGTGATTGATGTAAGCTACTGCAGTAGCATTGTCGGATTGAACCCGAACTGGGTAGCCCTGTAACCTGTATGTCCAGGTTTTGAGGGCTAGATATATCGCCCGGATCTCTAGCACATTGATGGGCAGGATCCCCTGAGTCTTGGCCCAGGTCCCTGGGTAGAAGCCTCCTCGAATACTGCACCCCAGCCCGATAGGCTGGCATCCGTAGATACCACCTTCCAGGCCACTGGGAGGAAGGACTTTCCCTTCCGTAAATTCTTGGCTTCTAGCCACCAATCGAAGCTGTGGCGTACTTGTGAGGACAGGCGCATGGGTATATCCAGAGCTTGGCTCTTCCTGTTCCAGGAAGCTAAAATATTGCCTTGAAGTAGTCTCGAATGAAACTGGGTGTAAGGGACCGCCTCGAAGGAGGCTACCATCTTTCCCAAAAGTCTCATGCAAAGGCGAATAGACGGCCTTTTGTTTGCTTTGACCTTGTGGATCAGGTCTTTCAGAGACTGTATCTTTGGCTCTGGCAGGTATACCCTGTTTTGGGCTGTATCTATGATCATGCCCAGGTACACTATCCTTCTTTGGGCCTGGAGAGAGGATTTTTGTAAATTTATAATCCATCCTAAATGCTCCAGGTATCCTACTGTAGTGTGTACAGCGTGACCCAATCCCTCCTTTGACTGATCTATTACTAGTAGATCGTCCAGATAGGCTGTTACCGCACTGCCCCGTGTTCTTAGGTTTGCTAACAGAGGAGCTAGCACCTTTGTGAATACTATGGGCGCGGTGGCTACACCAAACGGCAGAGCCACAAATTGAAAGTGGCGATCTTCTACCGCAAACCTTAGGAATCTTTGGTGAGCGGGGAGGATGGGTATGTGTAAATGTGCGTCCTTGATATCTATGGGCGCCATGAATTTTCCGCCCTTTAAAGTGGCGGCCACGGATCGGATCGTTTCCATTCGAAAATGGCGAACGTTCAGGAACCGATTTAGGGATTTTAGATCCAGGATGGGTCTGACATCTCCATTTGGCTTTGGAATCACAAAGAGGTTTGAGTAAAAACCTGAACCTCGCTCTTTTTGGGGTACGTCTGTAACTACCCCTTGAGCCATTAAGTGATTCAAACCTTTGAAGAAGGATTCTCTTTTTTGTGGATCCTTGGAGAGTCTTGAACCTCGGAATTGAGAAGGTGGGATCTCTCGAAATTCCAGTTTGTACCCTGAGGATATTGTGGATACCACCCAATTGTCCTGGATTTCTGACCGCCAAGTCGCTGAGAACTGACAAAGCCTTCCTCCCACTCGGCCGAGCGGGGGCTCCCCTTCACTGAGAGGTTTTGGGGGCTTGCTTATTAGCTCTTGCACCCCACGGCTTCTTGTTCTTCTGAGCTTGCCCCTTGGCTTTTGTGGGCGGCTAAAACAGGCCGCCGCCACTGGTTGGAGTCAGATTTCCCGGGAGCTGGGGAGAGAGAGCGTTTAAAACAAGGTCTCTTGTTTTTCTTTCTCTCAGGTAAAAGTCGTTTTACCACTTGATATCTTTTGTATATATTTTTCTAAATCTTCCCCAAATAGGCGTTCGCCATGGAACGGGAACTTGCCAACAGCTTTTTGCATGGGGTTTCCGCTGACCAATGCTTAAGTCAAAGTACTCTGCGCATCTGTACCAGCTGGAGTGTAAGGCGTGATGCCTGTATGATAGAATCTCTCATGGCATCCACTGTGAAGCATAAGGCTTTAGGCAAATTTTCCCAATTTCAAGCCTGCTCTGAAGGCAGTTCCTTCAGCCCCTGCTTTACCTGTTGGCTGATGACCTGACACATACCGACTGCTGCTACTGCAGGTTGGGTAATTGAGCCGGCCAAAAGGAAGGAGGATTTCAACTTCCTCTCAGAAGGATCTTTTAAACCCTTGTACATTATCCACCGGACATGTCAGGTTTTTATTTACACAAGAAATAGCCGCATCTACCGCAGGCAGGCTCCATTTCTTTAAAAAAAAAAATTCCCCCATAGGATAAAGAATGTTAAACCTTTTTGGAGGTGAGAAACGCTTATCTGGATGTTGCCAGTTTGCGTATATTAGATCCTCTAGTAACGGATGAACCGGGAAGGAGCATGCACCTTGCAGGGATCTTAATGACCCTAGGGAGGAGACAGGTAATTCCGTTACCTCCGCAGAGGTTAACTTAAATGCACTGCTATAGCATTGTACCTGTGACCTTAAAATCTGGCTCCTCATCCTCTGCTGATGTAGCCTCCTCCTCCTCATCCTCCTCCCTCAGGTACTTCTGAAGGGAGGTCCAATACTGGAAGAGACCTGCTTCGCTTATTGTCCCTTTTTAGAGGACTTAGCGATTAAGGTAGCAATTTTTTCCTCCAGATTAATTAGGGCAGCTGATAAAGTGTCCTCAGTGACATATACAGGCCCAGGCTTCACTGGGGAAGCCGCCATACCTGACAGAGGTAATGGCTCATCCTGAACAGGTGCATTTAGCAACACAGGAGAGAAAGGTACCGAGTCAGCACAGTTAGAGCCTCCTCTCAGGCGGTGGTGCTTTCTTATCTCTTTTTGTCCGCATTACTTCCCCTGGAAGGCTTACTGTTTAGACAAAATACAAGGTACCTAAATGCATATACTACCGTGTTCAGTTTAGCAAATACATTAAGTATGCAACTTTTAACACATAACTATGCATAACATGGATGTCTTCTAGGAAGTACCCAATCCAACCACATGGAGTCTTATGTCCCTGTATAGCTGCTGTGTTTCTCTGCCAGGAACAAGAGAACTAACGAGCTTGCTTGCTGCTGCAATGCTTCTCACACTGACAGTCTTTTAAATTTGGCGCCGTTTCTGTGCCTGCGCGCGCCACGTGCCCGCGCACGCCTTCGCCCCCCCCCTCCGATAAAGCGCGCTCCCGCGCGCGCGGCCCTTAGCGCTATGGCGGTGGCCATAGTGAGAGAGGACTCTCATCAGCCCTTGTTCCCACTTACCTGCATCTGCAGGTGTCTGGTCGGCCACCGAAAGGAGGATCGGGGTGCCCCAGCAAGCTCAGCAGCGGAGGTGACGAGCAGTGTACTTCGCCGAAGCCGACACTGAACAGAGTGAGGTGAGTATATTCAGCTCTTTACTCCCCCCAGTGGTGGAAAAAAAGAAGACATCCACTTTTTGAAAAAGGTCCCAATCTAGTTATGGACCTTCTAATCTCACCTTATCCACGCCGCAGGTTTTTCTGCTGAAAGATTTCAGACAGATACCAAACTTCACCCTTCACGGTGGGCTATGTGTGCCAACCTTCAGGGATATGGGTTCCTATTTAAAGGATACCTCTCCCCTGGGCCTTGTACAAGACTCTTACCAGGACTTTATAGCGAAATAGCGAAAGTGCTGGATCTTAGAGCCCAGTCCTCCGAAGAGAGACATTACAGGCGACGCCTCATGGATGAGGCCCGGATCCCATCCAGATTCAGCTCATTTGTAGGCGTCTTGGATGGATCCAAAAGCATAGCTCTTTTACCCCCAGAGGGTCTCTTTGGTAGAGCTTTCCTTTAGCACCTCCTAACGCGTCCAACACCTTTCGACACTGGCAAAAAAACTGAGGTACTTCCCTGATAGGAGGGGTTATATGGAGGGGAACTGTCTTCCATTGGTTGTGCCAGTGTCCAATCACCGCTGGTGACCCTTAACCCATTATGTAATGACTAGCTCTGTGTCCCGTGGTGTACGATAAAGAAATTTGAACAGCAGATTTTGTTTTAATGAAAACACTATACAATTCTGATCTGACAGAAAATGAAAGGCTATTTTCCCAATAGGGACACACAACAACATAAACCTGAGAGGCTCTAGGTCTTCCCCCACCTTATCCAAAACAACATTTTTGGCTTGAGTGAAGCCTCGTACACACGGCCGAGAATCCCGTCGTAAAAAAAACGGTTTTCTCGACGAGATTCTGGTCAAGCTTTCCTTGCATACACACTGTCAATTAAAAATCTCGTCGTTGTAAAGCGCGGTCACGTACAACGGCAGTATAAAGGGGAAGTTCGATTCCAATGGCGCCACCACTTGGGCTGCTTTTGCTGATCTAGTGTTACCGCATGTTAGTAAAGGTTTGGGGAGAGACGATTCACGCTTTTCAGTCTTCGTGCTTTCAGTTCATTACAGCGTGACGAATGAGCCATCTCCATTACGAACGCTAGTTTTACGAGAAGGAGCGCTCCAGTCTCATACTTGATTCTGAGCATGCGCTTTTTTTTAAGACTCGGAAAAGCATACACACAACCGGTTTTCTCGTCGGGAAACATGCCGACGAGACTCCCGACGAGAAAATAGAGCAGGTTCTCCATTTTTCTCGTCGAGATTCCCGGCAGTTTTCTCGACAAGAAACCATACACACAAACGAAAACCGGCCGTGTGTATGAGGCTTTAGACTTTACCAAGAATAGAGCAAAGATTACAAACATTTTCATTTTAATATTCCAGTGAATAAAATTTTAAGTGATTGTAAAAGGAAAAAAAATTATAAAAAAACAAAAACAAAAAACAAACATGTTATACTTACCTGCTCTGTGCAGTGGCTTTGCACAGAGCAGCCCCGATCCTCCTCTTCTCGTGTCCCCCACTTGCTGTGGGGGGCATTCACATGTGCTCGCTCCCGAGCCGGCTCTCTGCGTCCATAAGACAGAGTATGGCTCAGCCCCACTCCTGCCTCACTGGCTGCGATTGACAGCAGCAGAGCCAATGGCTCCTGCATCTCAGCCAACCAGGAGGGAGAGACCCAGGAGAGCCTCAGGACTCGTGCACTTCGCTGCACCGAGTTCAGGCTCCCCGTAAACGCCCCCCCTCCCCCCACTGGGAGAACACAATAGCTTCACGGGAGGGTTTTCCCCATCAACATTGACTGTGCTGATGGAGGGAATCGAGCGCTTTCCTCTTTCTTGCAACCCGTGGTTGCAGGAAAGAAAATCTCATAATCTATGGCCACCTTTTACTTAGGAGGCTTTTTGGATCAGGATGCTCTTTAAACCAATGTGGTGATTAGCTGGTGTGGTGCAAATGATGTCTAAAGATCAGCTTTAATGACAAAAAGTAAAAAGCAGTGATGTGTGCCAACTTGCAATACGACAGAAGGATAAATCAGGCCATGAAGGAGGTTTTGTGACTGGATGTCCCAGTAATAAAGCAATTATTAAAAAGGAGAAGTACAGCCAAAGCTCGTTCACAGGCGTTTGTGACCTGGCCTAAAGCCCGCTTTCAGCTGACACAGAGCCAGTCCAGGTTGTGAAAAGATTGCGATCATATGATCGGGATCCACCCAGGAGTCTGGACCAGCACCTGGCTCAGCCTCTCAGTGATCCGCAGAGCAGCCACAACTCTTTAATCACTCAGTTCTCAGCCTTAGAGACAGTGGGGGACAGATGCAGCATTGCATTAATGCTACATCCACCTAGATAAAAAAAGATAAAAAAGATAAAAAAGAGAAGGTCATACTTGTTTTTAAATAAAGGTCAGTGTTTATTGTAAAACTTTGACGTATAGATTTCTGCTTACCTTCTCCAGTGCACGGAGCAAACTCTGTCTTTCCCTAAGTTTCTGGATACTTAGAGCTATTTTGTGTCTTGCACCTTTGGTAACGTTCTGCCATGGAGAAAAGACAAAAATAAAATTAATGAGGATCTCATTAATGATGGTTTTCCTTCCAAAGGTACTGAATCCCAACTGTATTTGTATGGTCAGACTTTGCATTTTTCCTAGCTGGCTGAAGGCATTGCAGTGAGTAGTCAGTGGTGACCCAGCTGCAGCAAGTTTATGCTGTTTTCTTAGTACACAGAAGCTCTGACATAAACACACAGTGACATTCACCAAAAATAGAACCAAGAACGTTGTAGCAGGTTCGCTGCAAGAGAAGACTAAATATACATCAAGTTCTACTGCAGAACAATTTCCTTGAGGTACATGTGTGATAATTCGAATGTGCAATCAGAACTTTATCTTGTGTTGGTTTTTATAGTTCACGTCAGCAAAACAGAGGTGAAAAATAGAAGAAAAAAAATAGGATTTTTGTACTCACCGTAAAATCAGTTTTTATGACGTCCATGGACTGACACAGCCTCTTAACACTTTACCCGTGGGTTTATGTCCCTGCTTGCAGGAGAAGACCTAGGCAGAATGTGAGATGTTACACATACATTCTAAAAGCCAGAGCTGAACAGCCCCGCCCAGGAGGGTGGTCCCTCCACACATAACCCTCCCACCTGCAGTCCTCAGCCCTCAGTTCGTAACAAAGCAGTACAAACCTTGAAAGGAAGGGTGGGTGCTGTGTCAGTCCATGGACGTCAGAGAAACGGATTTTACCGTGAGTACAAAAATCCTATTTTCTCTTATCGTCCATGGACTGACAGAGCCTCTTAACACTTTACCCGTGGGATGTCCCAAAGCAGCGTCAAGAGGGATGGGAGCAGTATAAACGGAAAACCAAAAACTTTACTCCAGACAAGGCAGAGCTCCTCAATGGCGGAGATGCAACTTTAAACAGCCGCTTGCAACACCTTGCGGCCGAAGGAAGCATCCGAAGATGCAGCCACATCAACCTTATAGAACTTAGAAAAGGTATGAGCGGACAACCAGGTCGCCGCCTTGCACTCTTGTGCAACCGATGCTTGATGTCGGAAAGCCCAGGAAGCACCAATTGCCCTGGTGGAATGCGCGGTAACCGGAAAGGGAGGCGCCCGCCCCTTAAGGGCATAGGCCTGAATGACGGTCTGTAAAGAAGTAAGAGTAAAATGCCTGATTCACATAGGGATATTAATAGAAAATGGGGATGGGTGGCCGACTGGTTGATTAGTTTTAATGTGAAAACGGGATCCTCCTAAACCATGGTCGCTTAACAAAAAACAAAGGGGGTGTTGGGAAAGAGCCCCAACAGAAGATTTAAGTGGTGAATCAACCACAACACAGCCGGCTAATTTAAAGACTTTATTGGTTGAACAGTTAATAGAACAATTAATCCCAGGGTTGCGTGACAACCTGAGGGAGAAATGGGTTTCTCCAGCACATGTACATGACATAAAAACACATAGAAACATGCATGTGGTACACAAGAACAAGCTAAAATGGGACAAACGAATGGGACCTACAACCCCTCTACGCTCTCCTCAACTGGCCCATATGTATATGCATATACACCCCTGTTATCCTGACACTTAAATCTTGAGGGGAACCATAGATGTGAAAAGGATACGTATATGTGTAAGGAGGAAATGTACTCCTAGGACAAGGACACAAATGTATAATGTGCGTATATACGAATGATTGAAAAAAGTTGACCTGATGGAAAAAATAAAATAAAAATGGAGGAGTTTATGGTGGTCCAGGGCTGATGATTATGGTAAAGAAGTCTTTAGAGCATCAAATCTGTAATCAGCATGGAGGGCCCATAAACAGGCTTGTGTGAGAGAGTAGCTACTGTGGATATACAGACAGTGGCAGAGTTCCTTTGGTCAAAGTCTGGTTGATATTAGTGCCACTAGTTCATGTACGGTAGTTGCTGATAAAGCAGACTAGTAGAGAACAACTCAGTTTTTCATTATAAAGCTTGGTAGAGAACGGTCTGCCTAGTAGGGCCAGAGCTATCAATATGGAGATGTCTGGGTTCCTCGGTGCGTCCATTGAAGAGCGTCCTACATCCAGATGAAGTGACGGTATACGTCACGAAACGCGTCATGTCATACGAGGACAGACGATATTAAGACTTCCCCCTATTCACCCCTCCATGGCCTTTGCCCCCCCCGCCACCACCAAGGGAACCCTGTGAGTGATCTGAAGAAACGTTCTTTTGCCCCTAGTGGCCGGAGCCTCATACTACGTCCAGCCAGCTCCTCTTGTGATTCCTAGCATTCCTAGTGGATTCCCAGCATAAAAATAAACTTCACCCCAAACTCAAAACAGCACTCCCCCAACGGAGGAGTTGCAACTCTAAACAGCCGCCTGCAAAACTTTGCGGCCCGAAAGAGGCATTCGAAGATGCACCTACATCAACCTTGTAGAATTTTGTGAAAGTGTGAGCGGACGACCAAGTCGCCGCTTTACATGATTGGGAAACAGACGCTTGATGTCGGAAAGCCCAAGAGGCACCTATTGCCCTGGTCAAATGCATTGTGACCGGGAAGGGGGGCGGCTTGACCCTTTAAGGCGTAAGCCTGGATTACTGTCTGGTCGGATTCACCTAGAGATGGTGGCCGATGAGACTGCTTGGCCCTTCTTGGGACCAGCCACCGAAACAAACCGTGAGTCTGACTTCCGGAACAGGGAAGTAGCAGATAGGTATACTCTCAAAGCTCGGACAACGTCCAAGGAATGCAACGCCAACGCCTTAAGATTCGACGGATGGAAGTACAATGTCTTCATCGAGATGAAGAGCCGAAACGACTTTCGGAAGAAAGGAAGGCTGCGGCCGCAGCACCACCTTATCCTTGTGGAAAATCAAATAGGGAGCCTTGCAGGACAAGGCTGCCAGCTCAGAGACTCGTCTAACTGACGTAACAGCCACCAAAAAGTCCACTGAGAGTGTCAACAGGGGAATATCTCTAATATTTTTAACGGTGCCTTCTGAAGCACCGAGAGGACCAGGTTCAAGTCCCACGGAGGTAGCGGGGGACAGACCAGAGGGGCCACACGTCGAACCCCCTGCACAAATGTACTCACGAGAGAGTGAGTCGCCAGGGGTCGCTGAAATAAAAGACAGCCAGGGCAGATATCTGTCCCTTAAAATCATACTTGGGGCAAGCCTTTGGTCCACCCCATGCTGTAAAAACAGCAGGATTCTGGAAACCAAATAAGTACGCGGATGCCATTTCATTTCCTCACACCTGGAGATGCAGGCCTTCCAAGTGCGGTGATAAACCTTCCTAGAGGACGGTTTCCGAGCACTTCTCATAGTAGAGATTACTGAATCTGACAGGCCCCGGTCTCTCAGTACCTGGTTCTCAACAGCCATGCCGTTAAAGCCAGTGACCGTAAAGCAGGATGGAGTATGGGACCTTGCGATAGCAGGTCCTTCCGTAGTGGTAGGCGCCAGGGGACGTCTGTTACCAGATGTACTAGATCGGCGTACCAAGGACGCTGAGGCCAATCTGGAGCGATTAGGATCATTGGAATTCCCTCTGCCTCCACTCTGCGGAGCAGAAGAGAAAGAAGCCTTAAGGGAGGGAAGGCATAGATTAGCCGATACTGACCACACGACGCCACCAACGCGTACGTTGCATCTGCCCATGGGTCTCTTGACCGGGCCACAAACCTCAATACCTTCCGATTGAGTCGGGAAGCCAGAAGATCTACGTCTGGCGTGCCCCATCTTTGGCAGGGGAGTTGGAACACCTCCGGGTGCAAGGACCATTCTCCCTGGTCCAGCAGCTGGCGGCTCCGGTAGTCCGCCTGCCAGTTTTCCACACCCGGAATGTACACGGCCGACAGTGCCGGTACGCTCCTCTCTGCCCACTTCAGGATGCAAGCGACCCCCGATGCTGCAGCTGAGCTTCTTGTTCCTCCTTGATGATTGACATATGCCACTGCTGTGGCGTTGTCTGACTGGATCCTGACTGGACGCCCTTTCAGCCTCTGAGACCACGTGGAGAGGCACTGCCTGATCGCCCGGATTTCCAGGACATTGATCGGCAGGAGGGCTTCCTCTGGGGTCCAGCGACCTTGCGCCGACTGAACCCCCCAGACTCTCCCCCAACCTGTAAGGCTGGCGTCCGTCGTGATCACTATCCAGTAAACCGGAAGTAATTACTTCCCGGCCATTAGAGCCAGTGTTGTCAGCCACCATACCAGGGATCTCCTGACTAGGTGGCTCACTCGGATTTGATAATCCAGAGATGATGGACATCTGTTCCATCTGGACAGAGCTTCCTTCTGTAAGGCTCGAGTGTGGTATTGAGCATATGAGACCGCCTCGAAGGAGGCTACCATGAGGCCTAACACTCGCATGCAAAAACGGAGTGACGACCATTTCCTGGAAGTCAGCTGCTGTACTGCAGCCCGAAGAGTCTGCAACTTCTCCACAGGGAGGAATACCTTTGCCTCTGAGGAATCCAGAATCAACCCCAGGTACACTAGGCGTTGAGTGGGCACCAATACTGACTTTTGCGTGTTTAGTATCCAACCACAGTCTCAAAGAGTCTGACAGGTAATGGACACGCTTACCTTGAATTCTGAGCTTAAAGGGGCCTTCAGAAGAAGGTCATCTAAGTAGCCCACGATAGTGATACCCCGCTGTCTTAGAAGTGCCAGAATCGGAGCGAGCACCTTGGTGAACGTCCTGGGTGCTGAGGCAAGGCCAAACGGGAGGGCCACAAACTGATAGTGGTTCTTCCCGATCGCAAATCACAGAAACCTCTGGTGTCTGGAGTATATGGGGACATGCAGGTATGCGTCCTTGATGTCCAAGGAGGCCAGAAAGTCCCCCGGATGGAGAGCCGTGACTACAGATCGAACCGACTCAATCCGAAATCTTTGTACCTTCACAAAGCAATTGAGGGCTCTGAGATCCAAGATTGGACGAACCCCCTCCTTCTTCGGCACAATGAACAGATTTGAGTAAAAACCCTGACCCCGTTCTGGAACAACTACCCCGCGTTCCTGGACCTCCCAATACAGGGCCTCCCGACGGGTCGGTAGTAGCTGGAGATTGGAGGTGACGAATCTGTCCGGTGGACAAGATAGAAATTCTATCTTGTAGCCTGAGGAGATTACTTCGCAAACCCACCTGTTGGAGACTAGAGCTGTCCACTGAGTCGCGAATTTGCAAAGACGTCCCTCCACCCGAGAGCTGGGTGGGGGTGGACCTTCATGCGGACGCAGATTTGTCCGCAGGCTTGTTGGGTCTGCGGGACCAAGGACGCTTTTGTCCTTGGGCAGGCGCCTTGTCGGCCTGGGGTCTTTTCCCTGTCGCCCTAGGGGGACGAAAAAAACGCTTGCGTGCAGTAAAGGAGGGCCCCTTGCCCTTGGCGTGGCCCCTTACCCTTGCTAGTTTGGGGAAGCAAAGTGCTTTTACCTCCTGTGGCATCCTTGATTATGTCATCCAGAGAGGCCCCAAAAAGTCTGTCGCCCTTAAAAGGCAGATCCAACAGGGCTTTCTTGGAGGTCTGGTCCGCAGACCAGCTCTTTAGCCAGATCAGGCGGCGTATTGCTACTGCATAAACCAAAGCTTTTGACAGCAGGGGAATAGTATCCATGTCTGACTCGCAGACAAACCTAAGACCCTGGACCAACTGGTCGGCCAATGTTATCTCATCAGGAGGAGCATCTTGCTCCTTAACCCCTGGAGTAGCAATCTTGCCCATTCAGTAAGTGTCTGAGACAATAGGGCCCCCGCCAATGCTGGGCGTACTGCCGAGCCTACCACTGAGTATAGGTAGCGAGCAAGTGCTTCAGCCTTCTTATCCACAGGGTCCTTGAAAACAGGAGCCCCTTCTACTGGAATTGTGGTGGCTCTATTAAGTCTGGACACTGGAGGGTCCACTATAGGGGGAGAGGTCCATTTCTTCAGAAAACTCTCCTCAAAGGGGTACCGTACCGCAAACCTCTTTGGGGCTGTAAAGACCCTCAGAGGGTTCTCCCATGCCTTGTATAAGAGTTTATCAAAATAAGACACACAAGGGAACACCTTAGCAGTGCGGGCAGGTTTATGAAACCCAAAGTGGACCGGAGTCTCTGCTGCTTCTGCAGTATTTTCCAACTTTAGCGTATCCCGCACTTCAGTAATAAGGTCAGATACCAAAGCCGTCTCGCGTACTTACCTGGACTTGGAGTCATCCTCACTGTCCGGTCACGGTCTGCAGTCTCTGATGCGTCAGAATCTGGGCCATGAGCCGTAGCTAAACCTGGTTCTGCATCAGAATTATCCCCAGAAGCTTGCAGGGGACGGGGGCGCTTACTACCCCCTGTATTCCCGTGTGCTGCTTCCACCCTGGCAGCAAACGCCTCTAGGATTGCCGTCATAGCGTTCATAGACACCTCAGGGGCACCAGCTGCTAAAACTGGTGTTTCAGGGGAGAAGACATCTGGCTCAGAAGCCATGCTGACCACGCGCTGACACCCACAGGGCTCCAGGCAAGATATCAATAGGCCACCCTCCTGTGCTGCAGAGATGCTGGGTCACCCAGAGGACTCACCACCCTTGGATCGGTACCGCTATGCTGCCGTGCTTCGCCTGTGATGCTGTCCCACTGCTGCTGTGTTAGTCTGCTTCTTTTATCAGTGCTTCCTGTGTAAATTTCTCGCGCCAGTGTAATGCACCCTAGAGACCGGAGACTCTCGCAAAATGGCCGCCAAACGTCTGTATGGAAGATAATGTGGGCTCTAAGAAAATGGCCACCGAGCCGGAGATAGAGGCCAAAGCAGCCGTAGACCACAAAAAGATGGCCGCCGAACGGCAATATATACATACAGCGTGGATCATTACAAACATGGCCGCCGATCAGTCGATAGAGGCCAGTGGGTGTGGAACTACAAGAAAATGGCGCCAAAACCACAGGAAGATGGCCACCGGGCATTCACTAGAGGCCGTACCCGGCATGGACCACCGCAAAATGGCCGCAGACAGCATGGAGGAGGAAGCACATACAGGTAAGCAGAAATTACATTTCTTTTAAATGTTAGTTACAGCCAGCCCCGCTCCAGTGGAACCCCTTAGGTGACCCCCAGCACCCAGCAACCTTTAGCTAGAAGCCCAGGGAGGAGGGAAAGGCAGGAAGAGAGGGAAGAAAGGGGCCACAACCACTTACTTGGTCTCTCCAGGAATGTCCAGCCAAATCACATAGCCGAGGCAGGGGAGTTTACTTACCTATCATGCATGTATCATGCTGGAAGACATTCCAAACAGATCATCGTCCGCGCACGGAAGGTGACTGTTGGCCAGGCATGCTGTGATTGGACCCAAGGGGACGATCATATGTATGCCCTGGAGCGCGACGCTTACAGGCTGCTGCGACTCGGCCGTAAGGTCAGCCAAAGCTGAGCGGTCTGATGCAAGCCTTGGAGCGTAAGCTCACCGGCCACCCATGGAGCGACGGGCATGTCGTGGAAAACCCAGCGCGTAGCTAGGGTCGGCACACGCTCGATGGCCGAAACTGGGCAGACTACAAGGATCAAGGATCCAGCCTGTCACCCAGTCGGCAATGGATCGAAGATCGCAGGAAACAAAAAAATGTAGCAAAAAAATATATTTTTCCCCGGACCAATGGGCCCGAACGGAGCCATGTCCTACTCCTTGCTAGACAGAAAAAAACTGATCTGCGAGATGCAGACTGAGGGGATATACCCAGAGGGTCCACCCCCTGGGCGGTACTGTAGAAGGTGTGATGCAACACTTTTTACAAGTTTTCTGCCTAGTCACTCCTAATTAAAGGATAATACCCACTTTGTCAATAGAGAAGCTGTGTCGGTCCATGGACGAAAGAGTAAAACCCTTTTTTGCTGGAAAGGAGGGACCCGGCTTACGGCGGGGCTCCTTTCCCTTGATAGTCTGAGGAAGGAGAGTGCTTTTACCTCCCGTGACATCCTTAATGTCATGCAGGGCAGCACCAAAAAGCCTACCACCCTTAAAGGGGAGATCCGTCAGGAGCTTCTTAGAGGCTAGGTCAGCAGACCAGCATTTTAACCAGATAAGACGACGTAACACCACCGCAGATACGGAGGCCCTGGATATTAAAGGGGCTTCGTCCAAAGTGGCGTTGCACACATATACCAGGCCCTGCACCAGTTGGTGGGCCAGCGCAATAGTGTCTGGAGGAAGATCATGCTCCTGCACAGTCTGGTGCAAAATCTTTGCCCATTCCGTGAGTGTCCAAGACACAAGGGTCGCCGCAACGACAGGACGTAAGGCGGATCCCAGCGAGGCAAACATGACTCTGCTCACCACTTCTGACCTCCTGTCAGTGGGGTCCTTAAATGCAGGAGTCTCCTCCATCGGGAGAGTGGTGGCCTTGTTCAAACGGGCGACTGGGGGGTCGACCACTGGGGGAGAGGCCCACTTTTTAAGCAGGGCCTTTTCAAAGGGGTATCTGATAGACGGACGCCGCGGTACCATAAAAGACTTCTGCGGCTTTTCCCAAACCTGAACAATGAACCTGTCAAAGAAAGGTGTATATGGAAAAACCTTTTTAGAAGGCTTGGCCTTAAAAGGAACCAAAAGGAGACAGCCTCCACCTGAGGTTCCGCAGCATCCAGCTTGAGTGTCCCTCACAGCATCAATGAGTTCACTTACAAGCGCCCTGTCATTTACTGACTCAGAGCTGGAGTCTTCCTCACAAGGAATGTCCTGTTCAAAACCATAAAAATATTCAAAGCTAGGGTCCTGAGCAGCAGCAGCTAGGCCCATATCTGAATCGGAGCACTCCCCTTGTGGAGATAATGTGGGGAGAGGGCGCTTTTTTGCTCCCCTGCGCTCGTACACCGCTTCCATCCTGGTAAGAAATGTTTCCAGGACTGCCGACAACTGGTTCAAAGGGACCGCAGGTGCTGGAGCACTGCCCGTTTCCTCTGACATGCATGGGGAAGCTGGTCAAACAGACTCCATAATTGCCCCTCTCTCTGAGACTGAGACTCTCAGAAAAAAAAAAAAAAAAAACACCCACTGGCTGCGCTGATTTAGGGGATACCCAGGGGACTCACCAACCCGGACCAGGACCGCTCAGTTCCGCTGCCTGCACCGCGCTGTACCAGCGCAAGTTAGCTGTGAGGAGAGTGTGGGGAGAATTGCGCCGTTTCAGCAGCGATAGAAGCCAAACGATGTAAAAAGCGCGCGCGGCTTCAAGAAAATGGCCCAATGTGCTCCAGCGATCCACGACAAGATGGCCGCCAAACAAATGCAAAGAGCACTAAACATGGCACAGAAAGGTGCCCAGGCCCCACAACACACAAAAAACAGCCCCCAGTGATATGCAGACAGCCGTGAGCCCCCTCCCCCGGGACAGAATGACCCCCAGGCACGCCAGCAATGGTGACAGAGAGTAGCAATAACCAGGGGGAGACAGGGAAAATCCCCCACACAGAGAAACACACAGCCTGTACTCACCTGCAGCCAGGAGAGACTACTTACCCGTCCCCTGGTGTGTTTCTGACAGTACTATCACAGTGCGGTACTGAGTAGCTGTCGGCCCTGTCCACCGGAAAAGATACAGCAGGACTGTTCAATCCTGAGAGGACCGCGGAGCATAAAAGCCCACCGGCCACCCCTGGAGTCGTGGGGCATGTCGTGAACTGAGTCTCACGCACACAAGGCGAGGATCAGCACACTTGATGGTCGGACAGGGAAGACTACGAGGATATCTTGTACCCAATCTGTTGCCCAGCCGACAGTTGATAGAAGATCTCAAAAATAAAAAAATAAAAATTCCAAAAAGGAATAAAAAAATTAAAAAAAAAAAAAAATCGGTCAGGAGACGCTCCTGAGAGAGCCAGGTCTTCTGCTAGGCAGAAAAAAACTGAGGGCTGTTGACTGCAGGTGGGAGGGTCATGTCCGGAGGGACCGCCCCCCTAGGCGGGGCTGTTCAGCTCTGGCTTTTAGAATGTATGTGTAACATCTCACATTCTGCCTAGGTCTTCTCCTGCAAGCAGGGACATAAACCTATGGGTAAAGTGTTAAGAGGCTGTGTCAGTCCATGGACGATAAGAGAAAAGATATTTAATTTCTCCCGGGATCTTGTATGTTTCTATATTGTCCCTCCAGTACAGCAGAACTCTACAAAAAAGAGCAACTTACAACTTTGCAGGCTTCCAAACATACTTAATCTGATAAAGGAATCCTTTACTGTATTAAGCATGCAGGCTTGTTCTGCTGGCCTCCTACAGAAATCATAAGCCTCTTGGATATCTCCGATTTCAATACATTCTACGGGTCTGCACCTCACAGCACAAATTTCCTCTAAAGAGGCCAAGTCCCATTATCAACCAAAGGACATACCTGTAAAGAAGAGTCTAAATAAACATCTCTCCCACCGCCTGCGTCACTTAACACTATTCTGTTCCTGAGAAATGGTCCTCCAAATTCAGCTGGGTAACCAACACACGTATCAAATAGTAATATGGAGGTGAACAGGAGGATCCAATAAACAAAAGAAGTCTGCTTAGCGTGAAGATCTTCTAAAGTGGCCACATTATTTACTTTCTATGAACTTTCAGAAAATGCTTACACTTTATAGGTTCGCTATGGCAATGCAATGTGAAAGAATTAAAGAGGACCTGTGTATCATCACTCCCCCCCCCCCCCCCCCCCGAAGTACGTCATAGCAGAAAAATCTGAGACCGAACAAGACAGTTCTAGAGGATTCCTGGCTACACTTCATGTGTCAACCAGGATGTTGCAGTGATAGTGTAACACTAAGAACATCAGGGCTTCCTCCGACTCTCAAAGCATGGTGGTCATATAAAATAAATCATTCTGGGTCAACTATTTAAAGCAGAACTCTAGTCACAGAGATCTACATAAATTCTTCAGGCAAAAAAAAATAGGATCTATGGTACTCATTGCAAACTCTTTTCCTGAAGGACACCGCTCAGATCTTGACATTTTGATTATAGGGTTATAGCGCCACCTTCCAGGGTAAGACGATGGAAACGAAAAAAAAAAAAAAGGGTTACGAGGGGCCAAGCCACCAGCAGGGGCTGTCCCTAATGTGATAGAGGCAGCTTAGTCACAAAACAGTATAAGCAATGGCAACTAAGCCCAGACGGAAAAAAAAAAAAATAGGATTTTTGTACTCACCGTAAAATCCTTTTCTCTGAAGTTCAGCACTTAATCTTGACCTTAGGGTTTATATGCCGTCTATCAGGAGAGGACTAGGCAGAACATGTAAAACATGTAACAGCAAAGCTGAACAGTACCGCCCAGGGGGCGGTCCCACTGGCTATAACCCCTCACACTGCATCCAGCAGCTCAGGTCGTCAAAAAGCAGTACAAACATAAAAAGGAGGGGGTGGGTGCTGTGTCCGTCCATGAACTTTAGAGAAATGGATTTTACGGTGAGTACAAAAATCCTATTTTCTCTTTCGTTCATGGACGGACACAGCACTTAATCTTGACCTTAGGGACGTCCCCACGCAGTGTCAAAAAAACGAGGGGAGGGAACAGCAAGCAAACAAACTTCCACCCAAAACAACCAGAGCTCCTCAACAGAGGAGTTGCAACCTTAAACAAAACCTTGCAGCCGAAGCAAGCATCCGCAGATGCATTCACATCAACCTTGTAAAAAACTTAGTGAAAGTGTGAACGGACAACCAGGTCGCCGCCTTACACAACTGGGAGACAGACGCTTGATGACGGAAAGCCCAAGAGGCACCTATTGCCCTGGTTGAATGCGCCGTGACAGGAAAGGGAGGCGCCTGCCCTTTTAGGGCCTAAGCCTGAATCACGATCTGTCTGATCCACTGAGAAATGGTGGCCGACAAGACCGCCAGGCCATTCTTTAGACCAGGGGCAGCACAGTGGTTTAGTGGTTAGCACTTTCACCTAGCAGCAAAAAGGGCCGCTGGTTCAAATCCCGAACACGACACCATCTGCCTGGAGTTTGCATGTTCTCCCTGCGTGAGTTTCCTCCGGGTACTCCGGTTTCCTCCCACACTCCAAAGACATGCTGGTAGGTTAATTGGATGTTGTCCAAATTGGCCCAGTATATATGTGTGTACGACTGTGTCCCAAGCGTGTCGAGATCCTACGGGGTAAAATGACCGCACCAGCCAAGCAGACACCGGCTGCAAAAAAGCGCCTGGAGGCGATTCAGTTCGCATGTGAGCGCTATACAAAAGTCACTCATTCATTCAGTCACTGACACAAACAGTGAGTCTGACCTCCGAAACGGAGCCGTAGCAGACAGCTACACCCGCAGAGCTCGGACCACATCCAAGGAATGCAAAGCAACCTCTTTGGGGTGCGACGGCCAAGGATACAAGGATGGAAGCACAATGTCCTCATTTAGATGAAAAGCCAAAACAACCTTCGGAAGAAACGAAGGCTGCGGGCGTAGCACCACCTTGTCCTTGTGGAGGATCAAGTAGGGAGACTTGCAAGACAAGGCCGCCAACTCGGAAACCCTCCTGACTGAACGTCCCTGCAGTCTCTGTGACCATGTGGAGAGGCACTGCCTGATCGCCCGAAGTTCGAGCACATTGACCGGCATGCGGGATTCTTCCTGCGTCCAGCGACTCTGTGTCGACTGTACGCCCCAAACTCCCCCCCAACTGGTCAGGCTGGCATCCGTTGTGATCACCGGGAACGGGAAGGAACGACTTCCCGGACTGAAAGGCCGGAGACCTCAGCCACCAGATCAGGGAAGCCCTGACTAGCTGGCTCACCCGGATTTGACAATCCAGGGACAACGGAGACTTGCCCCATTTTGACAGGATCTCCTTTTGCAAGACTCGAGTGTGGAATTGAGCATACAGTGCCGCCTCGAAGGTGGCTACCATGAGACTCAGGACTCGCATGCAAAAGTGCAGCGACGACCACCTGCAGGATGCCAACAGCTTCACCGCAGCCCGAAGAGTCTGCAACTTTTCCGAAGGGAGAAACACTCTCGCCTCTGAGGAGTCCAGGTATTCCAGGCGCTGAGTCGGGACCAACACCGACTTCTGGAGGTTCAGTACCCAACCAAACTCTCGAAGGGTCTGACTGGCTATTGTCACATCCTCCTCTAATTCTGAGTCTGAAGGTGCTCTCAGAAGGAGGTCGTCCAGGTAGCCCACGATAGCGATTCCTTGCTGTCTCAGCAAAGCCAGAATCAGGGCGAGCACCTTGGTGAAAACCCTTGGTGCCGATGCCAGGCCAAAAGGGAGAGCTACAAATTGGTAGTGATCATCCCCGACTGCAAAGCGCAGAAATCTGATGCCTGACGTATATGGGGATATGCAAGTATGCGTCCTTGATGTCCTGGGATGTCAGAAAATCCCCCGGATGGAGAGCAGCAACCACAGAGCGAACCGATTCCATCCTGAACCTTCGACTTTTACAAAGGGGTTGAGGGCCTTGAGATCCAGGATTGGACGGACCCCGTCCTTTTTCAGAACTACAAACAGATTGGAGTAGAATCCCTGAAACCTTTACGGCGGCGGCACAGGTACTATTACCCCGCGCATCAGCAGGTCCTGCACTGCCCCAAACAGGGCGTTCCGACACCACTTCGCAAACCCACTGGTCAGAAAGCAGGGAGGTCCACCGAGCTGCAAACTCGTGAAGGTGACCCCCCACCCGAGAGTCGGGCGGGGGCAAACCTTCATGCCGTCGCAGATTTGTTCACAGGCTTGTTTGGCTTGCGAAACCAGGGACGCTCAGCTGGCACCTTGTCGGCCTGGGAACGCTTACCTGCGGGCCCGGGCGGACGAAAAAAATGCTTCCGAGCGGAAAAGGAGAGCCCTGGCCTACGGCGTGGCTCCTTACCTTTTCTAGATTGTGGGAGCAGCGTGCTCTTACCCCCAGTGACATTTTTAATATTGTCATCCAGCGAGTCTCCAAATAGCCTCTCTCCCTGGAAGGGCAAATCCGCCAGAGCCTTCTTGGAAGTCTGGTCCGCTGACCAGCATTTTAGCCAAATCAGGTGGCGTAGCATCACAGCAGATACTGAGGCTCTGGAATGCAAGGGAGCCGTATCTAAGGCCGCATCGCACATACTTAAGGCCATGCACTAACTGGTCGGCCAGTTCCACGCAGACCGGGGGAAGCCTGTTGCTCTACCAACTCGTGGTGCAACAATTTTGCCCATTCGGTAAGTGTCTGACACCAGGGCCGTGGCCAACACTGGCCGCAATGCTGACCCCACCACCGTGAACATGGACCGGGCCACCGCCTCCTGTCTGCAGGGTCCTTAAAAGCAGGGGTTCCCTCTACCGGAATCGTGGTTACCTTGTTTAACCTGGATACCGGGGGGTCCACAATCGCGGGGAAATTTCAATTTTTTCAGGAAACTCCTCAAAAGGGGTAACGGACCACCATGCGTTTCGGGACTGAAAAGGCCCGCTGCGGTCGTTCCCATTCTTTGTATATAAACTTATCAAAATAACTTAGGTAGGGAAACACCTTAGCAGTGCGGACCGGCTTGTGGGACCCAAAAGGGACCGACACCTCAGTAGATGCCCCCGCCGTATCCTCCAGTTTTAGGGTCTCCCGCACTGCGGGAGTGCTCCAACCAGTGTCTTTTCCTGCTCTGACGCAGACACAGAGTCATCTTCACTGTCCGAATGGTCCTGGTCTGAACAGGGGCCGTGAGCCACAGCCAGGCCAGAGTCTGAATCAGAGCTTTCCCCAGCAGATGGTGGGGGGAGGGGGCGTTTTTTACCCCCCTTGCGCCCGCACACCGCTTCCACCCTGGCAACAAAGGACTCCAGGACCGCCGTCAAAGCGTCCATAGGCACCGCAGGTTCAGGGGCACCGGTTGCTATCACAGGAATGTCTGGGGAAGAAGCGCCAGCTTCTGACGCCATGCTGACCCGCACTCGCCTGACACCCGTTAGGGACTAAAAGGCAAGGTACACAAAAGGTCCACCCTCCTAGCTGCTACAGACTGAGGGGCCCCCCAGAGGACTCACCACCCTGACCCAGGTACTGCACAGCGGTGCCGTCTGCTCTCTCTCCTGCACTGCCTGTGGTGTTCTGTGCTGTTCAGAAGATATTCCCAGCGTTAGAGGCCAAAACTAAGCTGGGGCTACAATAAAATGGCCGTCTCAGGAAAAAAAGAGTGCGAGCTACAAGAAAATGGCCGCCTCAGCAAAAACAAGCGCGGGCTACAAGAAAATGGCCTGCGGGCACCCCAAAAACGGCCGCCGGACGTTCTGAGGTAAAGAAAACGGCTGCGAACACGCTGATTCTCCGCGCGGAGGCATCCACACGGACAGACCCAGAACACCCCCCCCCCCGTGGAGAGCGGACCCTGAGCACCTAGTGCAGGCCCCAGCCAAGACCCGGAGCCCCCCCCCCGGAGGACCCCCGTCAGGTACACAGCAGGCCCAGCCACCACATATGCATGGGGAGGAGGGAAGGGACAGGGAGATTAGAAAGGGAGAGTGAGAGACCCCCTAGTCGACCTCCCCAGGAATGCCCAGCTGTTCCATCCTGCCGAAGCAGGTGGAACCCGACTTAGCCGTCCTGCAGGGACTGCTGGATGCATTCCGGACAGACCCATCACCCGAGCAGTACGGAGTGGCTTTCGGCCACGGCACACTGCGACTCGGACAGCAGTAGCCCGGTCATGTGTGTGCCCGGAGCATATAGCTCACCGGCCACCCCTGGAGCAAACGGGGTATGTCATGGCTGACCCAGCACGTAGCTAAAGGTCTGCTCACACTCGATGGCTGGGCTGGGGTGACAACCAGGATCTATATTATCCAGCCTGTCACCCAGCCAGCTGTTGATAGTAGATCTCAGGATCAAAAAAAAAAAAAAAAGTAGAAAAAGGAGCAAAAAATTTCCAGGACCAATGGTCCCATCCGGGAGCCAGGTCCTTCTCCTATGCTAGGTAGAAAAAAACGAGCTGCTGGATGCAGTGTGAGGGGTTATAGCCAGTGGGACCACCCCTGGGCGGTACTGTTTAGCTTTGCCTGGAATGCATTGCACCAGCAATCAGATCGTCCATGCCATGCAGGTCTCCTTCAGACTGACAGTGTAAGCTTTCTTGCCCATACATCGTACAGGCAGGCAGTTTTACACTGACAGGAAGAATCAATGATTTACCTAGAGAGCCGTAGTAGTTCATTGAGAACTACAAGCCGACAGCCGCAAAGGTTCATTGATTCACAGGGATCTGTGAATAAATAAGTGGTCGTATGGGAGGAGCCCTGCATGGCTGCGCTCTCTTTGAATTGTGGCAGCAAGTGGGGGAGAGGATCGGTGCTGAACATGTTATACCCCAAATATGGGTGTAACATGTACCATGTTCAGAAAGGCGAATTTATCCTTTAAGCATGGTAAGAATTACTGAATCACAGACACCTGTCCTATAATACCTAGCTTTCAATAGCAAGTCGATAAAGCCAGCAATGGTAAATCAGGATGGAACATTGCACCTGGGGACAAGTCTGCAGGAAGAGGAAGGTGCCAGCAAGCATGAAACTGTCTGTCCAGTGTTGAAGGTGACTTGACCCATTTGGTCAGAATCTCCCACTGCAGAAGCAGCGTTGTGCACACAAGACCACCTTAAAAAAGGTAGAGACCACGAGGCCTAAAAACGTGCATACAAGTCCGAAGAGATGGCCACCTGTGAGACAGCCATAGATGTGAATTCTGAACATCTGGAGTTTGTTCAGTGGAAGGAACATCTCCAAGCAAGGAGATTGAGTCAGCAAAGATTTTTTGAAATTCAAGATCCAGCCAAACATTTTCAAGGTGCAAATGATAATGTGCTTCATGGAGAATTGCTACCAGAGTAAGAATGGACTCCATCTTCAATTTTGCAGACCCACACAAAGGCACTGAGCATCTTGAGGATTGTTTTAGTAATGTAAACGGATTGGAATACAAAACCTCTATCTAGCTTTCGAGGGCTTCAGCAAGGAAACATCATTCCAGTTCTCTGCTCAGATTTACACAGATTCAGAGCACATGGATACGAGATGGGAAAAGGCAGAGACTGGAAAGAACCTAATAGGCCGATACCAATGAAAGTCTATTTTGTAGCCCAAACTACCAGTTTGTGGACCCAGTTGTCAGAGATGCGAGAATCCAAGGATCTGCAAGTTGTCCCCCTACACCACACACACCCCCCCTCCAGATGAACAGATGGGAGGAAAAAAAACTTTATATAGTGGAAGACTTGTCTGCCCACTTGGTCAGTTTGTAATTCCAAACATGCTTGGGTTCGCCAGGGAAGGTGGTCTTGAAGAGCTTTGAGCCCTTGTGCAAGGCAACCTAAGGGCAAAAACTGTTTGGGGGAAAAAAGAAAAAGAGGGGCCTCAGCTGCAACACAATTCTTTGCCTTTCTCAATCAGATGTCGTCATTCAGTGATGCGATAAAGATTTGTCCCCCAGGAATGGCAAGTCTGCAATGGGTTTCTTAGAATTCTGGTCTGTCGACCAACACTAGCTAAAGGATTTGCCAAATAAGCGCCTAGACCGAAAACATGGAGAGCAAAAGATGCTGCATCCAGTGATGCATCACATACACAAGTCCCTTGGATGAACAGGTCTGCAAACTCCATCTAAACAGGAGACACATTTGTTACCCAAACATTCTGCTGGTTCTTGATTGGGACACAAGTGCCGCGGCTAAGATGGTGGAGGGTGGATTCAGCAATGCTATGCTTCTACACAAATCTTTCCAGGCGTCAATGTGGAATGTTCAAAAGACCCCACAGCCTCCAAGGAGTCACCCAACGGGGAAGAAGCAGTCTGCAAATCTATATCGCAATATAACTCAAAGACATGCCACAAGGAGCAGGGCCCATAGCACTGCAGTAGGGGATAGTTCCTAGAGACCCCACAACAGAAAGTATCCAGCTCCCCCAGAAAACTCCAATAGGGTCAAGATCCTACAGATAAGTGTAGCGGTCGGAAATGGGAGGACTGACCCCCAGCAGGACTTGCCACACCACCAAGAGACACTTGTAGCCCACAACAATGATGGCCACTGCAGCCATGTGCAGGAGACACAAGGCTGCTGCAGTTGGATGCTAGGCGCCTAGAAAGTGGGTTACTTGAACCTCCACACAGGGGCAGTGGCAAAAACCCCTAAGCCAGGTGCAAGCAAATGGCCAAGAAATTAAATTCTGCCAGGGTATGTAAAATTATGAGCACAACTGTACATAATATAACTGGGTACTAACATTTATAGGTAAAGTTGATCCAGGGAAAATCCGATTGCCTCTCGGGGGATCAGGAAGGAATTTTTTCCCCTGCTGTAGCAAATTGGAGCATGCTCTGCTGGTGTTTTTTGCCTTCCTCTGGGTCAACTGTGGGTGAAGAAGAATTGTGTATATGGGATGTATTTTTTTTTTTAACTAGACTTGTCTTTTTTCAACCTGACCAACTATGTATCCTGGCAGGCTCCTTTAAGAGATCACCTTATTTCATTATTACCTGCCATCCTGCCTTAAGAAACTTGAACAAAATCCTGTATTTATTGGCGTATAACACTTACTTTTTCACCCTGCAAATCGGTTGCAAATAGTGTGTGCATGTTATACGCAGATACTGCAATTTGGGCTGACTCGGAGAGAGCGGGGAGGGGGCGGGACGAGCGCCATAAGATTACATACAGCGAGAATCTCCTGTTTACTCAGTGGCCTCTGTAATAGGAAGTCCCATCTCCTGGGACATCATTGGACCAGTGTTCTGTCTGTCAAAGAAGCCGGTCCAGGAGGCGGGACTTTGTATTAAAGAGGCCAACGAGTAAAAATTAGATTCTCCTGTATGTAATCTGATGGCGCTCATCCCGCCCCCTCCCCGTTCTCTCCGAGTCAGATGTAATCTGAGGTGAGGTGAGATGGGCATTGATCAGGCTGCATTCATGGCAATGGTGAGGCTGCAGATGGGCATTGATCAGGCTGTATCGCTGGGGACTTATTTTGCTTCAAAGTTCATTTAAAATGTAAGTTTTTTTTCCCTGAAACTTCCCTCTTAAAATTAAGGTGCGTGTTATACGCATGTGCGTGTTATATGCCGATAAATACGGTAATATGTTATTGATTTAAACAGGCTTCCTTTACAGACAAGGTTTGTGTGTTCATTTATTAACTGGAGATTTTACTAAAGGATAGGTTTAATTTAACAAACCCATTGTATTGTTTCTTTTATCACCAATAAACAGAAAAATGGTTATAGTATATGAAGACCGAAAATAGCGCAACCAATCACCTGTGACTCCAGATGGTGCTCTGTCAGGGTCATCATTTCCTCATAGGTCATTTGTGAGAAGAGCGATGCATATTTGTGTAGGCGTAAACTCTTCAGCCAGGTCGGCACGTCTGCACAGGATTCAAGGAACAGGACATATTAGATGTGAAAACAATAGGTAATCAAATAAGAGTATAACTTAGAATATTTGACAAAGATAAGCTGCGATTACACGAAGACCTCTTTTGTACCTTTCCTTATTAATGTTAATTGTTTTTTTGGTCTTTTTAATTGCCTGTGCTCAAAAAGCGTATTGTATTTGTACTGTTTATCATTGCTATTGGTGGCATATAAACTGTGGAACATGCTCATTGTGAAGAAGCTTTGCAGGGGAGGACCAGGGATGAGCTCAGGCAGGTTCGGCCACAAGTCCTAACCCGCCTGAGCTGTTAAAGTGGACAGCCAATCGTAGGCAATAGAGGCAAGCCCCGCAGATGCGCATATACACGCCCCTTGTATACTTGTGGCTGCAAGGTGAGATATGCCTCTGCAGCTTTGACAGCTTCCTGTTGTGTGCAAACTCATCTGAGCTCACCCCTAGTGAGGACCCTAGTACTTCTAAAGAGTTTTTAACCCCCCAAAACAAAAAAGTAATATATTGCAGCTTACCAGCCCTTTGATTCGGTCGCTGCATTAGTTTTCCTTTTTCTGTCTTTTTTCCTTTATTTTCACCTGGCAATGCTAAAAATAACACACTTCCTGACCCAGGTTGTTCAATAGTCCACTGCATCAATGGAGGCAGTCATGGTTGTCACACATGCTGGACTCCAAACATGTCTGCCCTTGCTCATCTCAATTACATTGTGGCTGATCATATTAGTAGTTTACAGAAGGAAAAAAAAACATTGGTTGATCTTCCTGTTAAAATGAAACTAAAGGCAGTTTTTTTTTTTTTTATAACAAATACAGAGGCACACCTCCAGCTCTGTGGCTCTCATTGGCCCTCTTAAGACTCACCCCCCCTCCCTTCCTGGTAAACTCTCATGATAGTGAGAGAGAGAGCTGCGCATAATGTCATAAGCCTAGGCTTTTTACCAGACAAGAAACAGGAAGTTGGCTGTATAAAGGTATTTACTGGCAGAAAAAAAAAAAAAAAAAAAAAAAGTTTTACTATCTAAAGTTAAAACAAGGGCAGACGATTTTAATGGATGAAAAGTTAGGCCTCATGCCCACGGACGTTTTTTTCAGCCACTTTTATGAGCATTTTTTGCAGCTTAAAAACGGCTCACCATGTTAGCCTATACCCTCATGCCCACCATGACGTTTTTGAGCTGTAAATGGCATGGGCGTTTTTAAGCTGCAAAAAAAAACAAAACAAAAAAAAAAACAGGACCAGCGAGTTCTGAAGCTCCAGCATTAGAGCTGTAAAGATGTCAGACGCCGGCAAAGGGTGTCAAACGCGATATAACGAGGCTTAACGCTGTGTTAAGCCTCGTCCGGCGTTTCTTTCTCTATTCCAAATCAATGGTTCCCTATGATTTGAATAGAGGTCGCACCAGAAGACGGATCAAGATGATCCGACTTGCGGGCGACTCGTGCGCGGAGAATCCTGAAGGGGAACCCTGCGTAAATTGAAAAAAATAATTTTTTCTTCAGTCTGGTATGGATCTTGAGGGGAAGCCCCCGCAAAAAAAAAAAAATGGCGTGGGGGTTCCCGGCAGAAGAACTAGAGACCGGGAGAAGAGACCCCCGAAGTCGGAAGAGACCCCCGAAGTCGGAAGGAAGAGACCCCCGGGGCTGTCTAATAAAATTACTTTTAAAACCTATGTAGTGTGTTTTTATTTTACACTTTTTTCCCCCAGGTGAATGGGTAGGGGTACGATGTACCCCATACTTATTCACATAGGGTGGGGGGGGGCAGGATCTGGGGGCCCCCTTATTAAAGGGGGCTCCCAGATTCCGATAAGCCCGCCCGCAGACCCAAACAACCAACGGCCAGGGTTGTCGGGAAGGGCCCTTGTCCTCATCAACATGTTGAGGGCATGTGGCTTGGTATGGTTTAGGAGGAGGGGGGGGGCGCTCGCTCGCCCCCCTTTCCTGACATGCCGGGCTGCGTGCTCAGATAAGGGTCTGGTATGGATCCTGGGGGAATCCCCACGCCATTTTTTTGGCTGTGGGGGCTTCCCCCTCAAGATCCATACCAGACCGAAGGGTCTGATATCGTCCTGGGGGGAACCTCACGCAATTTTTTTTTTTAATTTTCGCGGAGTTTCCCTTCAAGGTTCTTCATCCGACTTCTGGTGCGACCTCTATTCAAATCAATGGGCTCCCATAGGGAACCATTGATTTTGAATAGAGAAAAAAAAAACACGTGGCTGAAAGCTAGCACGGGGAAAACGTGCATTGAATTCAATGCAAAACGTGGAAAAAAATTGCGTTAAAAATGCTGGCGTCTGTACTAGCTTTACAGCCCGTTTTTTAAAATGTCCGTGGGCATGAGGCCTTAAAATAATGACTGAAGGTCCGCTTTAATTTTATGCAAAGAGTCAATATTTGCAGTGTTGACCCTTCTTTTTCAAGATCTCTGCAATACGCCCTAGCATGCTGCCAATTAACATCTGGGCCACATCCTGACTGATGGCAGCCCATTCTTGCATAATCAATGCTTGGAGTTTATCAGAATTTGTGGGGGATTTTTGTTCACCCACCTCTTGAGGATTGACCACAACTTCTCAATGGGATTAAGGCCTGGGGAGTTTCTGGCCATGGACCCAAAATTTCAATGTTTTGTTTTCCAAGCCACTAACTTTTGCCTTATGGCTGGGTGGTTGGGAGAAGTTGCTCTCGGAGGATGTTTTTATACCATTCTTTATTCATGGCTGTTTTTAGGCAAAATTGTGAGTGAGCCCACTCCCTTGGCCGAGAAGCAAATCGGACACACGAATGGTCTCAGGATGCTTTACTGTTGGCATGACACAGGACTGATGGTAGCGCTCACCTTTTCTTCTCCGGACAAGGTATTTTTTCTGGACGCCCCAAACAATCGGAAAGGGGATGCAGAGAAAAATAGGATTTTTTACTCACCATAAAATCCTTTTCTCTGAGTCCATGGACCGACACAGCTTCTCTATTGACAAAGTGGGTATTATCCGTTAATTAGGAGTGACTAGGCAGAAAACTTGTAAAAAGTGTTGCATCACACCTTCTACAGTACCGCCCAGGGGGCGGACCCTCTGGGTATACCCTCAGTCTGCATCTCGCAGATCAGTTTGTCAAAAAGCAGTACAAACTTAAAAGGAGGGGTGGGTGATGTGTCGGTCCATGGACTCAGAGAAAAGGATTTTACAGTGAGTAAAAAATCCTATTTACTCTTTCGTGCATGGACCGACACAGCTTCTCTATTGACAAAGTGGGACGTCCCAAAGCAGTGTCAGAGAAAAAACGAGGGGTGGTAACAGCATAAAAATAAACTTCACCCCAAACACACAACAGCACTCCTCCAACGGAGGAGTTGCAACTCTAAACGGCCGCCTGCAAAATTTTGCGGCCGAAAGAGGCATCCGAAGATGCACCTACATCAACTTTGTAGAATTTAGTGAAAGTGTGAGCGGATGACCAAGTCGCCGCTTTACAGAATTGGGAAACAGACGCTTGATGTTGGAAAGCCCAAGAGGCACCTATTGCCCTGGTCAAATGCGCCGTGACCGGAAAGGGGGGCGCTTGACCCTTTAAGGCGTAAGCCTGGATTACTATCTGTCGGATCCACCTAGAGATGGTGGCCGACGAGACTGCTTGGCCCTTCTTGGGACCAGCCACCGAAACAAACAGTGAGTCTGACTTCCGGAACAGGGAAGTAGCAGATAGGTATACTCTCAAAGCTCAGACAACGTCCAAGGAATGCAACGCCGACTCCTTAGGATTCGGACGGATGAGGACACAAGGATGGAAGTACAATGTCTTCGTTGAGATGAAAAGCCGAAACGCCTTTCGGAAGAAAGGAAGGCTGCGGCCGCAGCACCACCTTATCCTTGTGGAAAATCAAATAGGGAGCCTTGAAGGACAAGGCTGTCAGCTCAGAGACTCGTCTTACTGACGTAACAGCCATCAAAAAGACCACTTTCTGAGAAAGTGTCAACAGGGGAATATCTCTAATATTCTCAAACGGTGCCTTCTGAAGCACCGAGAGGACCAGGTTCAAGTCCCACGGAGGTAGCGGGGGACGGACCGGAGGGGCCACATGTCGAACCCCCTGCACAAATGTACTCACGAGAGAGTGAGTCGCCAGGGGTCGCTGAAAAAAGAAAAAAAAAAAAAAAAAAAAAAGACAGCCAGGGCAGATATCTGTTCCTTAAATCGTACTTAGGGCAAGCCTTTGGTCCACCCCATGCTGTAAAAACAGCAGGATTCTGGAAACCAAATAAGTACGCAGATGCCATTTCATTTCCTCACACATGGAGATGTAGGCCTTCCAAGTGCGGTGATAAACCTTCCTAGAGGACGGTTTTCGAGCACTTCTCATAGTAGAGATTACTGAATCTGACAGGCCCCGGTCTCTCAGTACCCGGTTCTCAACAGCCATGCCGTTAAAGCCAGTGACCGTAAAGCAGGATGGAGTATGGGACCTTGCGATAGCAGGTCCTTCCGTAGTGGTAGGCGCCAGGGGACGTCTGCTACCAGATGTACTAGATCGGCGTACCAAGGACACTGAGGCCAATCAGGAGCGATTAGGATCATTGGAATTCCCTCTGCCTCTACTCTGCAGAGCAGAAGAGGAAGAAGCCTTAAAGGGAGGGAAGGCATAGGTTAGCCGATACTGACCCCACGATGCCACCAACGCGTCCGTTGCGTCTGCCCATGGGTCTCTTGACCAGGCCACAAACCTCAATACCTTCCGATTGAGTCGGGAAGCCAGAAAATCTACGTCTGGTGTGCCCCATCTTTGGCAGAGGAGTTGGAACACCTCCGGGTGTAAGGACCCTTCTTCCTGGTCCAGCATCTGGCGGCTCAGGTAGTCCGCCTGCCAGTTTTCCACACCCGGAATGTACACGGCCGACAGTGCCGGTACGCTCCTCTCTGCCCACTTCAGGATGCGAGCGAGCGACCTCCGATGCTGCAGCTGAGCTTCTTGTTCCTCCTTGATTGACATATGCCACTGCTGTGGCGTTGTCTGACTGGATCCTGACTGGACGCCCTTGCAGCCTCTGAGACCACGTGGAGAGGCACTGCCTGATCGCCCGGATATTGATCGGCAGGAGAGCTTCCTCTGGGGTCCAGCGACCTTGCGCCGACTGAACACCCCAGACTCCCCCCCCAACCTGTAAGGCTGGCGTCAGTCACTATCTAGTAAACCGGAAGAAATGACTTCCTGGCCATTAGAGCCGTTATTGTCAGCCACCATACCAGGGATCTCCTGACTAGGTGGCTCACTCGGATTTGATAATCCAGAGATGATGGACATCTGTTCCATCTGGACAGAACTTCCTTCTGTAACACTCGAGTGTGGTATTGAGCATATGGGACTGCCTCGAAGGAGGCTACCATGAGGCCTAACACTCGCATGCAAAAACGGAGTGACGACCAATTCCTGGAAGTTAGCTGCCATACTGCAGCCCGGAGGGTCTGCAACTTCTCCACAGGGAGGAATACCTTTGCCCCTGAGGAATCCAGAATCAACCCCAGGTACACTAGGCGTTGAGTGGGCACCAATACTGAATTTTGCGTGTTTAGTATCCAACCACACAGTCTCAAAGAGTCTGACAGGTAATGGACACGCTTACCTCTAATTCTGAGCTTGAAGGGGCCTTCAGCAGAAGGTTGTCCAAGTAGCCCATGATAGCAATACTCCGCTGTCTTAGAAGTGCCAGAATCGGAGCAAGCACCTTGGTGAACGTCCTGGGTGCTGAGGCAAGGCCAAACGGGATGGCTACAAACTGGTAGTGGTTCTTCCCGATCGCAAATCACAGAAACCTCTGGTGTCTGGAGTATATGGGGACATGCAGGTATGCGTCCTTGATGTCCAAGGAGGCCAGAAAGTCCCCCGGATGGAGAGCCGTGACTACAGATCGAACCGACTCCATCCGAAATCTTTGTACCTTCACAAAGCAATTGAGGGCTCTGAGATCCAAGATTGGACGAACCCCCTCCTTCTTCGGCACAATGAACAGATTTGAGTAAAAACCCTGACCCCGTTCTGGAACAACTACCCCGCGTTCCTGGACCGCCCCATACAGGGCCTCCCGACGGGTCGGTAGTAGCTGGAGATTGGAGGTGACGAATCTGTCCGGTGGACAAGATAGAAATTCTATCTTGTAGCCTGAGGAGATTACTTCGCAAACCCACCTGTTGGAGACTAGAGCTGTCCACTGAGTAGCGAATATGCAAAGACGTCCCTCCACCCGAGAGCTGGGTGGGGGTGGACTTTCATGCGGACGCAGATTTGTCCGCAGGCTTGTTGGGTCTGCGGGACCAAGGACGCTTTTGTCCTTGGGCAGGCGCCTTGTCGGCCTGGGGTCTTTTCCCTGTCGCCCTAGGGGGACGAAAAAAACGCTTGCGTGCAGTAAAGGAGGGCCCCTTGCCCTTGGCGTGGCCCCTTACCCTTGCTAGTTTGGGGAAGCAAAGTGCTTTTACCTCCTGTGGCATCCTTGATGATGTCATCCAGAGAAGCCCCAAAAAGTCTGTCGCCCTTAAAAGGCAGATCCAACAGGGCTTTCTTGGAAGTCTGGTCCGCAGACCAGCCCTTTAGCCAGATCAGGCGGCGTATTGCTACTGCATAAACCAAAGCTTTTGACAGCAGGGGAATAGTATCCATGTCTGACTCGCAGACAAACTTAAGGCCCTGGACCAACTGGTCGGCCAAAGTTATCTCATCAGAAGGAGCATCTCGCTCCTTTAACCCCTGGAGTAGCAATTTTGCCCATTCAGTAAGTGTCTAAGACACTAGGGCCCCCGCCAATGCCAGGCGTACTTCCGAGCCTATCACTGAGTATAGGTAGCGAGCGAGTGCTTCAGCCTTCTTATCCACAGGGTCCTTGAAAACAGGAGCCCCTTCTACTGGAATAGTGGTAGCTCTATTAAGTCTGGACACAGGAGGGTCCACTATAGGGGGAGATGTCCATTTCTTCAGAAAACTCTCCTCAAAGGGGTACCGAAACGCAAACCTCTTTGGGGCTGTAAAGACCCTCTCAGTGGGTTCTCCCATTCCTTGTATAAGAGTTTATCAAAATAAGACACACAAGGGAACACCTTAGCAGTACGGGCAGGTTTACGAAACCCAAAGGGGACTGGAGTCTCTGCTGCTTCTGCAGTATTTTCCAACTTTAGCGTATCCCGCACTGCAGTAATAAGGTCAGATACCAAAGCCGTCTCGCGTACTGACCTGGACTTGGAGTCATCCTCACTGCCCGATCGGTCACGGTCTGCAGTCTCTCATGCGTCAGAATCTGAGCCATGAGCCGTAGCTGGACCTGATTCTGTCTCAGAAATATCCCCAGAAGATTGCAGGGGACGGGGGCGTTTACTACCCCCTGTATTCCCGTGTGCTGCTTCCACCCTGGCAGAAAACGCCTCTAGGATTGCCGACATAGCGTTCATAGACACCTCAGGGGCACCAGCTGCTAAATCTGGTGTTTCAGGGGAGAAGACATCTGGCTCACATGCCATGCTGACCACACGCTGACACCCACAGGGCTCCAGGCAAGATATCAATAGGCCACCCTCCTGCGCTTCAGAGATGCTGGGTCACCCAGAGGACTCCCCATCGTGGACTGGTACTGCTATGCTGCGCCTGTGATGCTGTCCCACTGCTGCTGTGTCAGTCTGCTTCTTTTATCAGCGCTTCCTGTGTGAATTTTTCGCGCCAGTGTAATGCACCCGGAGACTCTCGCAAAATAGCCGCCAAAACGTCTGTATGGAAGATAATGTGGACTCTAAGAAAATGGCTGCTGAGCAGAAGATAGAGGCCAAAGCAGCCGTAGACCACAAAAAGATGGCCGCCGAACGGCAATATATACATACAGCGTGGATCATTACAAACATGGCCGCCGATCAGTCGATAGAGGCCAGTAGGTGTGGAACTACAAGAAAATGGCGCCGAAACCACAGGAAGATGGCCGCCGGGCAGTCACTAGAGGCCGAACCCGGCATGGACCACCGCAAAATGGCCGCCGACAGCATGGAGGAGGAAGCACATACAGTTAAGCAGAAATTACATTTCTTTTAAATGTTAGTTACAGCCAGCCCCGCTCCAGTGTAACCCCTTAGGTGACCCCCCAGCACCCAGCAACCTTTAGCTAGAAGCCCAGGGAGGAGGCAAAGGCAGGGAGAGAGGGAAGAAAGGGGCCACAACCACTTACTTGGTCTCTCCAGGAATGTCCAGCCAAATCACCCAGCCGAGGCAGGGGAGTTTACTTACCTATCTTGCATGTATTATGCTGGAAGACATTCCAAACAGATCATCGTCCGCGCACGGAAGTTGACTGTTGGCCAGGCATGCTGTGATTGGACCCAAGGGGACAATTATATGTATGCCCTGGAGCGCGACGCTCTCCGGACAGGCTACTGCGATTTGGCCGTAAGGTCAGCCGAAGCCGAGCGGTCCGAAGCAAACCTTGGAGCGCAAGCTCACCGGCCAGGCTGCTGCGACTCGGCCGTAAGGTCAGCCGAAGCTGAGCGGTCCGATGCAGGCCCTGGAGCGTAGGCTCACCGGCCACCCGTGGAGCGACGGGTGTGTCGTGGAAAACCCAGCGCGTAGCTAGGGTCGGCACACGCTCGATGGCCGAAACTGGGGAGACTAAAAGGATCGAGGATCCAGCCTGTCACCCAGTTGGCAATTGATCGAAGATCGCAGGAAACAAAAAAAATTTTGCAAAAAAATATATTATTCCCCCGGACCAATGGGCCCGAAGGGAGCCATGTACTACTACTTGCTAGACAGAAAAAAACTGATCTGCAAGATGCAGACTGAGGGGATATACCCAGAGGGTCCGCCCCCTGGGCGGTAATGTAGAAGGTGTGATGCAACACTTTTTACAAGTTTTCTGCCTAGTCACTCCTAATTAGCGGATAATACCCACTTTGTCAATAGAGAAGCTGTGTCGGTCCATGGACGAAAGAGTAATGTCTTTACCCCAGTGCTCAGCAGTACAATTTCTGTACCTTTTGCACAATATCAGTCTCTGTCCCTGATGTTTTTCCTGGAGATAAATTGCTTCTTTGCTGTCCTTGACACCAGGCCATTCTACAAAAGCCTTTCCCTCACTGTGCGTGAAGATGTCCTCACACCTACCTGCTGCCATTCCTGAGCAAACTCTGCACTGGTGGGTGCCCCGATCCCGCAGCTCAAACAACTGTAGGAGACGTCCTGGCGCTTGCTGGACTTTGAGCGCTCTGGAGCCTTCTTCACAACAACTGAACCTCTCTCCTTGAAGTTATTGATGATCAGATAAATGGTTGATTTAGGTGCAATCTTAGTAGCAGCAAAATCCTCACTTGTGAATCACTTTTTGTGCAAAGCAATGATGACTGCACGTGTTTCCTTGCAGCTAACCATAATTAACAGAGGAAGAACAAGGATTTCAAGCACCACCCTCCTTTTAAAGCTTCCAGTCTGTTATTCTAACAATCAGCATTACAGAGTGATTTCCAGCCTTGTTCTCGTCAACACTGACACCTTTGTTAACAAGAGAATCACCGACATGTCAGCTGGTCCTTTTGTGGTGGGGCTGAAATGCAGTGGAAACAGTTTTTTTTGGGGGGGGATTAAGTTCTAGGGTTTAGTAAATATTCAGGAGTATATGCAAATTGCTATCATAAAAACTGAGGCTGCAGACTTTGTGAAAAAAATTTATTTGCCATTCTCAAAACTTTGGCCAGAGCTGTACTACTTCAGGTGCTACTTGGTAGGAAGAGATCTGTGACTTCATGCACAGATGTCTATTTAAAGTGGAGCTCCACCCTAAATAGCAACTTTTGCTATTTGGAACCCTCCCCCCCTCCGGTGTCACAATTGACACCTTTCAGGGGGGAGGGGGTGAAGATACCTGTCTAAGACAGGTATTTTCACCCACATCCGGGAGTCCTCTCTCCGGGAATCTGCGGGAGTGACGTCACTTCCCCCAGACTTCCCGTAGTGTTGTGGGAGACACTCGGCTCCCAGAACACAGGAGGACAAATCAGAACGGCGCAGCGCGACTCGCGCATGCGCCGTAGGGAAACGGGCATGAAGCCGCAGGGCTTCACTTCCTGGTTCCCTCAGCGAGGATGGCGGAGGGAGCAGCAGAGTGACGAGCGATCGCTCGTCCTCTGCTGCGGACGTCGCTGGACTCCAGGACAGGTAAGTGTCCAAATATTAAAAGCCAGCAGCTGCTGTAGCTGCTGGCTTTTAATATTTTTTTTCCGGCGGAGCTCCGCTTTAAGTTGTACCTGAACTTGAAAAAAGTAGTGCAAGAACTACTTTCTGCTTCAATTGCAGACAATAGGGTGCGACTTGTCATGTGATTTTAAACTATCAAATCGATTGACAAGTAGCACCGTTGTGACCAGGGGCTTAATTCCAGGATGTAACCACACAAAATAAAAAGGCAACTACCAGGAGGGCTCAATGCTAATGCAAAACACAGATGAGGTAGTTGCAGTATTTTGTGGGCCAGTCCACTCAAATACATCACTGACTTAGTGTCAATAGCGATGTCAGTGTCAGTTGTGACCCCTCCCAGCCAGTATCTGTTAGCACCAGATTGCCCACCACCCTCACACAATCACACTATAGGTCGCCGACCATCGCCAATGCCAGAAAAGCATCTATAGCTGCGTAAATTCCAGTATACATACCATTGTTTGTAGACGATATAACTTTCACACAAATCAATTAATATACACAGTTTTTTTTTTATACCAAAGACATGATGTAACAGAATACACTTTGACCTTAATTTATGAAGCAATTTGATATTTGGATTGGTTATGTTTTAGAACAGAAAATATTTTTTTTGTTTTTTTACAATTTTCAGTCCTTGTTTTCTATTTTTTATTATAGAAACAAAGTGGTGATTAAATACTACCTAAAGAAATCTCCATTTGTGCGGAAAGAACATATGAACTTAATTTGTGTACGTAAAGTGTTGCACGATCGCACAATTTCTAGTTAAAGTAGCGCAGGCCTGAAAAGCAAAAAATGCCCTGGTCATGAAGGGGGTAAAACATTCCAGAGGTCAAGTGGTCACTGTTTTCCGACACAAATACAGCATATCAGGCAATATGCATACATCAGAACACCCGTTACAATAATGAACACCAGTGTTATTCCTACCTTTCATTCCACTGCCGTCTTCCTGGAAGGAGTTGCGTCCAGAGAGGAACTCCTCTGTCTGTTCGCTGCCCGATGAGGCCACACTGCTCTGAGGGGAGAGGGGAGCATGGTCTGGGGTGAGGAAGACAGAACGGCCAGAAACCTCATCCGCCCCCATCCAGTCACTGGATGTCTGCTGGGAAGTGGGAATCAGGGACATAGAGCGCTTTAGGGGGCTGGGGTGCATTTGGCAGGAAAGCCCTGAAAAACAGAGAGCTCAATGAATCATTACGGAAGAAGAGACATACTCTGAGATAAAACTTACCAACTAATTTATGCTTTTTTTTTCATTCTTTTAAACTCAGGATGGTGAGGAGGATGAATCGCAGATGTGCTTATCCATTTTTAATATGTAAAAGTCCAAAATGTAGTGAAAACAACAACATTAACAGGGGGCGATTTTCAAGATCAGCCCATTTACTGAAATTATGCAATAATATACACACCAGCTGATCTAGGTTGTGCTTCCACTAGCTTGTAATGATTGCAGGCCAATCCTGACTCAAGTTACCTTCAGCAAGTCTTGTTACTGTGATACACAGTGCTCCAGAGGATACACTTGTATGCTTTGCCAAGTGCACCAGAAATCATCTTAGTGGGACCTATTCCCATTTATATGTTTTCCACTATGGCCGGTTTTAGTAGCGCTCCGCATTTTTTCTGCCCAAAAAGCTCCTCTCCTGAATGCGCAAGTGATGTTTTCTTTTTCAGCCTCTGAACACTCCTCTAATACACCTGTAAACGCCTATGTGGGCATGGCCACATAAGCTAACAGAGGCTGAAAAAAAACAAACAACGTCAAACGCCTGTGAAAGCAGCATTTTTTAAGTTCAGTGTGCATGAGGCCTAAAGCAAAGTTCTTAGTGTAAGGGCTGCAACACTGCAAGAAGAGTGCTCCTGCTGACACTGCTTTTCATTAACAAAAACTTAACGTTAGCAAGCACAGGGACTAAAGAGCGAGGCTAAAATCCTTACTGCATGGGAGGGTAGAGCTATGGTAAGCAGATGCTGCTGGGAGAGGAGAGGCCCTAAGTAAACCGCAAGTTAGGATCTCCGACCTACACTGATACACTGCAAGAGCAGTGACCAGACCAGTCACCCAAGAGATAGGAGCAGGCTGTGATGACCAGTACTAAAGACAAGAATTAGGAGCCTTAGGACTGCAATAAGGCAACCTATATGTTAATTTTGTGGACCTGCAATAAAAAAAAAAACGAACATTGCAGGTATGCAATGATCTGTTTGCCAGATATTAGTTTTGCTCAGAGTTCAGACTTAAAAATGCAACTTCTGGCACCTGAAACAAGCAAGATGAATGGGAGAGCAGGCTTCATGCTCATCAGTACGTCCAGATTTAAGATGCACCTCAAAAAACAGGTCTGCAATGGCCATATATATTTATATCCTATATATTTAAATCAGTTAAAGGGGTTGTAAACCCTCATGTTTTTTCACCTTTGCATTAAGGTGAAAAAACTTCTGGCAGTCGCTGCCCCCCCCCGTTTTACTTACCTGAGCCATGGAATTCACTCGGCGGTGACGCGCTGTCCCTCTCTCCACAGGGTCCTGGCTCTTGATTGGATAGATCGATAACAGCGCAGCCATTGGCTCCCGCTGCGGTCAAACAAATCCAAACGCGAGGGGCGGGGCCGAGTCATACATTCGGCGGCTATGGACGCTGAATGAATGACTCAGGAGCACGCCCGCAAGGTAATTCCCCGGGAGAGCGCTTCTCCTAGGGGGTTATCTGATGGGGGGAGGAGCCGCGAGAACCGCCGAGGGACCCCAGAAGTCGCGAATCGGGGCCACTCTGCAAAACTAGCTGCACAGTGGAGGCAAGTATGACATGTTTGTTATTTTTATTTTTAAACACCAAGCTTTACAATCACTTTAAAATTATTACAGGCGCATCAAAACTAAAAAACAAAAAAAACAAAAAAAAAAAAAAAAGTGTTTAAAGCCTTACAGCTAATTTTATTAAGAAAGCAACAATATCCTAAAGACCGCCCACAGCATTCTGATGAGATAGAATTATGAGCTTTATTGACTGGAGAGCTTGAGCTCTAATTCAGCAGTGAGTCGAATCTCTACAGAGAGACCAACTCTTCCACGCAGAAAGTCTGGGTCCTTCTCTACAGCCCACTGGCAGGGTGCCGGCTTTCCTTTTCAGGCTGTCACCACTTTAATATGTAAGGCTTGGAACACCTTTTGTATTGAAGCACCTGGAATGTATTTAACATGGAACTTTACTCTCAATATCAACGTTGACTATGTTTAAACCTTATGATGCTAGGATTAGTAAATAGATAGGAAATTATACCATATTCTCTTGTTTTAAAGTTGCTGTTTTTTTTTTACATTTCTTCCTGGTTTCTGGCCTAGGCAAAGGATGTCATACATCCCAGCAGTCTTCAGGTAATAGATAAGGTAAAAAAAAAAAAAAAAAACTGTGAATCCTCACCTGGGACCTCCCATTCGCCTGTTCCCGGACTATATGATAATGTAATCGGAGGAGCCAAAACTGCAGTTCTACAGTTAAAGTTCTATGGTCATAGCATACATTTTATTTTATAACACGAGAATAGAAATAACACAAATGGTTATTTTTGACAATCCAATACAAGCTTACTTGAAAAATCTGCCCGTCTGCTGTCATCTCTTTCCAGAGCTTCCTAAACTCCCTGCATGCTTTGCAGCATCTCCTCTGCTGTTTACTTTTAATTTCTAAGGACTACATATCCCATGGTGCCTTGCTGCCTCTGCAAGCAGTGACCCCTTTACTGACTCTCTCAGCATTTCTAATTCACTAGGCAGGCTCTGTGCATCCTGTAATACAGCAGTGCCTGATCACAGGGCATAGTGAAGACACGTCACAAAGTTAAATTATGTAAATGTGTTGGGATCTTCACAAAAAAGTTTACAAACTTCAAAATCATTCAAATGAACAGGAGTAGGATAGAAATAAATGAAAATCTGATTTTATATTTTGACTATATATCTGCAATATAATCGCTGTAGGGCAGTTTTTATCCCAAAATTTCCTACCCAGGTACTTGGCTTTGTAACAATCCATTAAGTGAGTGAGAATACATGAATTCACAGACTACAACAAAAGAGTGGCACACTGGGTACTCAGCACTTGGTGAGTCTCCCAACACCTACCTGTACTACTTCCGACACTCTGGATAGCAGAGGGCACTGAGCTGGATGAATGAAAGGGCATCAGTCCATTTTCTCTTGGTGGCTTTTCTTGCCAACTATGTCCAGAATCTCCCATGCCAGGCTCTCCTGCGGCCTGCCACTCTTCAGAGCCTTGCCGTAAGTGTGTAGCAGATATATCTGGTCTGCCATGCCGGCTGTAACCTGTGGAAAGTCGTTCTTCTAGATGATTGAGCCACAGTGCCAGGGAGTTGCGGTCATCCAGCGTGGTGGCTGGGTGGATTAGTGCATAGGACAAAAGTTGCCGGCTCTCCTCTATGTACTGGTTGCTCTCTGTGGTGTATGCCAGCACTTTCTGCAGCAGTTTCATGTACTCGCATTTTGCTTCGGTGTTCCGGGGCTGCAGCAGGGGCAGGTGAGACAAAAGCAAAGCGATCACCTTCTCCTTGGACTCTTGATGCCATTGACTTATCAGAGCTGCAAACACAACAAGATAATGATATAAACGTGGTTATAAAAAGTAAAAATTTGCGCTAGGTGCAAAGTGATTTAAAAAAATAAATAAATGAATATGTCCCTTAAGGAAACCTGCTGCTAAACACCAAAAAAACCTTTGATATAAGGTACAAACAAAATGAGTATACAAAAATAGTGTAGCGCTGGAAAGAACTGTATATATCTATACAGTTAAAATTAAATACGTGAAAAAAGTATCAAAAACACTAATAAAACAATACAAATAAACCAATCAAGTTCATAAGTGCCCGTGAAGAAAGAAGATTATAAAATAAATGTGTAGAGGATTTCCTCTATATTGATGATAAGAGTTCCACAGAGAAGATATCCGATGAAGCTGGTAAGTGCTATTCCAACAATAAGTGAAGATCCCGCCACCAAAGTGAGAAATGAAGGCTTACCAAACAGCCTGCGACCGCCCTTCTCAGGGGGGTCAAAACAAGCTTAGTAGAGCGATGTTCACTCCATGGAAGGCAGAGAAATTCCAGTGAAGACACTTCATCCACAATAGGCGAGTCTCCAGAGACGTGTCTGCACAGCTGATCCAAATCGGAGATGAAAAACACTCTTGATTGATCAGAGTGAATAATCCTCAGCAGTTAAAACAATGTCCAAAGAGAAAAAAGAAAAACTTTCCATAGTGTAGCATTCATCAGGGAAGTTTTATTAGAAATGAACAGGAGAGAAAACAGCTCTCACATAGGTATATAAAAATAATGATAAAACGAGAAAATCCTTGGGTGACACGCACATGCATTGCGCACGCGCGAATCAGCCTTTGACAGAAACTCGGAGCTTTTTTATTTCCTTGCAAGGATTTTCTCGTTTTATCATTATTTTTATATACCTATGTGAGAGCTGTTTTCTCTCCTGTTCATTTCTAATAAAACTTCCCTGATGAATGCTACACTATGGAAAGTTTTTCTTTTTTCTCTTTGGACATTGTTTTAACTGCTGAGGATTATTCACTCTGATCAATCAAGAGTGTTTTTCATCTCCGATTTGGATCAGCTGTGCAGACACGTCTCTGGAGACTCGCCTATTGTGGATGAAGTGTCTTCACTGGAATTTCTCTGCCTTCCATGGAGTGAACATCGCTCTACTAAGCTTGTTTTGACCCCCCTGAGAAGGGCGGTCGCAGGCTGTTTGGTAAGCCTTCATTTCTCACTTTGGTGGCGGGATCTTCACTTATTGTTGGAATAGCACTTACCAGCTTCATCGGATATCTTCTCTGTGGAACTCTTATCATCAATATAGAGGAAATCCTCTACACATTTATTTTATAATCTTCTTTCTTCACGGGCACTTATGAACTTGATTGGTTTATTTGTATTGTTTTATTAGTGTTTTTGATACTTTTTTCACGTATTTAATTTTAACTGTATAGATATATACAGTTCTTTCCAGCGCTACACTATTTTTGTATACTCAATGATATAAACGTGCAATTATTAATTTTCACAATTATTTACTAATCTAAAATAACCATATAGATGTCGATAACTGGGGTGGCCAAAGACATCACTTCTCCCACTGACCGACAATGATCCTGAAATTGAACATTTATTTCATGCTAAAGAGACAAGCAAGATGCTGATACAAAGACTGCCAAACAGATTCCTAGCGATAAAGATTTTGTTGGTTCTGTTCAGTGATACCTGAGCAATTCAAACTAAGTATATTGTATACTCCTGGTTTAAGCCCTAGAGAGCTAGTGATGTCCAGAATTTTACAATGTCCATAGAACCAACATGTACTTGTGTGGAACTTAGAAATGCAATATTGTAGTGCTACACTTCAGCATACATCTGGTGTTTGTCTGCGGGGTAAAATCTAAGTTTTTGTACATTGGAAACTGTTGTGATATATCGTATGTTCAATAAAAACTAAAAACGATGTATATTGGGCAAGCACCGATTCGGACGAGGGCGTTGTGGGCAATAGCCGCTGATTTGGCATGTGCTTTGACAGGTGAAATCACATGCCAAATCAGGCCTCTACATTTGACAATCCACCCTTCAGATGAAAGAACGTGGGCTAAAACAAAATATTAAAGCATAAGTCCATATTAAGGGTGTAACATGTTACAGGTGCACCAGCCCCCTCTCCCCCATTCTGACAGCTAGCAAAGGGATTCCCCCCACCCGCTAGCTGTCACAATCTACAACAAATGTGGCTGTGTAGGGCTCCAGACGTGTCATCCATTCACTGTGTTCTGTAAATAGGAAAACTACAAGATGCGACAGCCTTTGCAGCTGTCGGCTTTTCTCAATGAACTACCACAGCGCTGCTGTAGTTCATTCATGCTTCCTGTCACAGTAACTGCCTGGCTGCATTAGCGGTATGGCCACCACATGGTACAATGCAATGCTTTATAGGTCTATTAGAAAACATAATGAATGAATATTTTTTTTCCTTCTAAATATAAACTTATTAAAAGCGCAACTCCACTTTTGTTGAGGAAAAAAAAAACATTCCCCTCTGGGTGATCCATGTACATTGCAAGGATTATAACCACCTTTGTTGCAGATTCCAACCTTTTGTTATTCTGAAGAAATCCCTGTGTTTTTCTCTGTGCCTCTGTGGGAAAGTGAATCTAATAGGAGTGGCTTCATAATTATCAATCAGCTGCAGCACCTGCAAAGCTCCAACGAGGAAATCTGCTGGGCCTGCATCCCTTTAGTCATGTTTCTATTAGGAGTATCTCACTAAAAAATAGGATTTTTGTACTCACCGTAAAATCCGTTTCTCTGACGTCCATGGACTGACACAGCCTCTTAACACTTTACCCGTGGGTTTATGTCCCTGCTTGCAGAAGACCTAGGCAGAATGTGAGATGTTATACATACATTCTAAAAGCCAGAGCTGAACAGACGCCCAGCGGTCCCTCCGGACATAACCCTCCCACTGCTGCAGTCAGCAGCCCTCAGTTCGTAACAAAGCAGTACAAACCTTGAAAAGAAGGGTGGGTGCTGTGTCAGTCCATGGACGTCAGAGAAACGGATTTTAAGGTGAGTACAAAAATCCTATTTTCTCTTATCGTCCATGGACTGACACAGCCTCTTTAACACTTTACCCGTGGGATGTCCCAAAGCAGTGTCAAGAGGGATGGGAGCAGTATAAATGGAAAAGCACAAACTTCACTCCAAACAAGGCAGAGCTCGTCAACGGAGGAGATGCAACTTCAAACAGCCGCTTGCAACACCTTGCGGCCGAAGGAAGCATCCGAAGATGCAGCCACATCAACCTTATAGAACTTAGAAAAGCTATGAGCGGATGACCAGGTCGCCGCCTTGCACACTTGTGCAACCGACGCTTGATGTCGGAAAGCCCAGGAAGCACCAATTGCCCTGGTGGAATGCGGCGTAACCGGAAAGGGAGTTGCCCGCCCCTTAAGAGCATAGGCCTGTAGGACGGTCTGTCTGATCCACCTAGAAATGGTGGCAGACGAAACCGCTTGTGTCTGTCTCTGGTCCAAAACAGGGCCAAACAGTGAGTCAGACTTCCGAATGGAAGCAGTAGCAGACAGGTACACCCGTAAGGCTCGTACCACATTCAACGTGTGAAGCGCAAACTCTCTGGGATGCGATGGGTGAGGACACAAGGACGGGAGTACAATGTCCTCATTCAGGTGAAAGGCCGAGACCACCTTTGGCAGAAAAGAAGGTCGCGGACTCAACACCGCCTTATCCTTATGGATGACCAAATAAGGAGACTTGCAGGACAAGGCCGTCAACTCAGACACTCATTCAACAGAAGTAATGGCCACTAAGAAAGCCACCTTCTGAGACAAGGTTAAGAGAGGAATATCTATGTCTCTGATATTTTCAAAAGGGAGGTTCCTGTAGAACCGAGAGCACCAAATTCAGATCCCAAGGAGGGAGGGGAGGTTTGACAGGAGGGAGCACATGGCGAACCCCCTGCACAAAGGTGCTAACCAAGGAATGGCCCGCTAGCGGTCGCTGAAAGAAGACTTCCAAGGCCGATAATGGTACCCTTAATGGCCCTTAATGGTACTCAAAGCAAGCTTTTGGGTCACGCTACGCTGCAAGAACCGCAGGATTCTGGGGACGGAATACGTCCGTGAACGCCAGCCCAGCTCTTCGCACATAGCGATGTACGCTTTCCAGGTACGGTGATATATCTTTCTGGAGGAAGACATGCCCTTAACATGGTCTAAATGATCGAATCCGAGAGACCTCAGTCCCCCAGCACCTGCCTTTCAATAGCCATGCCATTAAAGTCAGAGACTGGATGAAATATAGGACCTTGAGACAGAAGGTCCTCCCTCACTGGCAATCGCCAAGGAACGTCCGCGACGAGACCTATCAGATCGGCGTACCAATGACGCCGAGGGCAATCCGGAGCAATGAGGATCACCGGAATTCCCTCGGTCGCCACCCTGCGCAGCAGGCGAGGAAGCAGCTGCAGCGGAGGGTAAGCATATATCAGGTGATACTGACCCCATGGGACAACCAACGCATCCGAGGCGTCCGCCCAAGAGTCCCTGGACCTGGCCACAAACCTCGACACCTTGCGATTGAGTCGAGAGGCCATCAGGTCCACATCCGGCATGCCCCACCGCCGGCAAAGAAGTTAAAAACCTCCGGGTGCAAGGATCACTCTCCCTGGTCCAGCGTCTGGCGACTCAGATAGTCCACCTGCCAGTTTTCTACGCCCGGAATGTAGATGGCCGACAGAGCCGGCACGCTTCTTTCGGCCCACCTTAGGATGTGGGCGACCTCGGATGCCGCGGCTGAGCTCCGAGTCCCCCCTTGATGGTTGACATATGCCACCGCTGTGGCGTTGTCCGACTGGATCCTGAGAGAGCGGCCCTGTAGTCTCTCCGACCACGAGGAGAGGCACAGTCTGATTGCCCGTAGTTCCAGGACATTGATCGGAAGACGGGCTTTGTCCGGAGTCCAAAGCCCTTGGGCTGACAGGACTCCCCAGACTCCACCCCATAAGGCTGGCGTCCGTCGTGATCACCGTCCACTGGATGGGGAGGAACGACTTCCCGGACCGAAGAGCCAGGGACCTCAACCACCACGTCAGGGACGCCCTGACCTGGTGACTCACCTGGATCTGAAGATCCAAAAGGACAACAGGGATTTGTCCCAAGTGGACAGGATCTCCTGCTGCAATGCCTGTGTGTGATTGGGCATACGGAACAGCCTCAAAAGAGGCCACCATGAGTCCCAGGACTCTCATGCAAAAACAGATTGACGACCACTTCTGGGACGTCAGGACCCGCACTGCAGACTGAAGTGTTAGTAACTTCTCTGGGGGTAGGAATAACTTCGCCTCTAAGGAGTCCAGGATCAGACCTAGATACTCCAAACGCTGAGTCGGGAGCAGGAACGACTTCCGAATGTTCAGGAGCCACCCGAAGTCCCGGAGGGTCTGACTGACAATAGTCACACTTTCTTCTAATTCTGAGCCATTGTCTGCTCTTAGAAGATCGTCCCGATAGCCCACGATTGCAATGCCTCGCTGCCTCAGCAAAGCTATAACCGGAGCAAGCACCTTGGTGAAAACCCGTGGTGCCGAGGCTAGGCCGAAGGGAAGAGCCACAAATTGATAGTGGACTTCGCCGATCGCAAAGCGCAGAAAACTTCTGGTGACTTGCGCAGATCAGAACATGCAAGTAGGCGTCCTTGATGTCCAAGGACGTCAGAAAGTCCCCTTGATGGAGTGTAGTGATCACCCTGTATGAATGGATTCCATACAGAATTTGTGCACCTTCACAAAGGCATTCAAGGCCTTGAGGTCCAGGACTGGCCGAACCCCGTCCTTTTTCGGGAAAACAAACAGATTCGAGTAGAACCCCTGAAACCTCTCCTGTGACGGTACCGGCACAATTACTCCGCACCTGAGCAAATCCTGTACAGCCCCCAAGAGGGCCGCCCGACGGGCAGGAAGGAGAGGGAGATTTGAGGGAAAGAATCTGTCCGGGGGCCAGGAATGGAACTCTATCCTGTATCCTGAGGTGACCACCTTGCACACCCACCGATCGAAGATCTGGGAGGTCCACCGATCCGTGAAGCTGCAAAGTCAGGCGGGGGCAAGACTTCACGCGGAGGCGGGCTTGTTCGGCTTACGCACCCAAGGACGCTTCTGTCCACCAGCCGCACTGTTGTCAGTCTGGGAGGGCTTACCCGTGGACTCTGATGAAAAAAAAACTTTTTTGCTGGAAAGGAGGGACCCGGCTTACGGCGGGGCTCCTTTCCCCTGATAATCTGAGGAAGGAGAGTGCTTTTACCTCCCGTGACATCCTTAATAATGTCATCCAGAACAGCACCAAAAAGCCTACCACCCTTAAAGGGCAGATCCGTCAGGAGCTTCTTAGAGGCTAGGTCAGCAGACCAGCATTTCAACCAGATAAGACGCCGCAACACCACTGCAGAGACGGAGGCCCTGGATATTAAAGGGGCCGCGTCCAAAGTGGCGTCGCACACATATACCAGGCCCTGCACCAGTTGGTGGGCCTGCGCAATAGTGTCTGGAGGTAGATTATGCTCCTGCACAGTCTAGTGCAAAACCATTGCCCATTCCGTGAGTGTCTGAAACACAAGGGTCACCGCTACGACAGGACGTAAGGTGGATCCCAACAAGGCAAAGATGGCTCTGCTCACCACTTCTGACCTCCTGTCAGTGGGGTCCTTAAATGCAGGATTCCCCTCCATCGGGAGAGTGGTGGCCTTGTTCAAACGGACGACTGGGGGGGGGTCGACCACTGGGGGAGAGGCCCACTTTTTAAGCAGGGTCTCTTCAAAAAAGGGGTATCCGATAGACAAACGCCGCGGGACCATAAAAGTCTTCTGCGGCTTTTCCCAAACCTGATCAATGAACCGGTCAAAGAAAGGTGTATATGGAAAAACCTTTTTAGAAGGCTTGGCTTTAAAGGAACCAAAGGAGACAGCCTCTGCCTGTTGCCTCTGACATGCATGGGGAAGCTGGTGAAACAGACTCCATAATTGCCCCTCTCAGACTTTCTCAGAAAAAAAGTCCACCCACTGGCTGCGCTGACTGAGGAGGGGATACCCATGGGACTAACTAACCCGGACCAGGACCGCTCGGTTCCGCTGTCTGCACCAGCGCAAGTTAGCTGTGAGGAGAGTGTGAGAAGAATCACACCGTTTCAGCAGCGATAGAGGCCAAACAATGTAAAAAGCGCATACGGCTTCATAAAAATGGCCGCCGCAATGTGCTCCAGCGATCCACGGCAAGATGGCCACCAAAGAAACAAATGTAAAAGCACTGAGCATGGCGCCGAATGGCGCCCAGGCCCCAAAACACACAAAAACACCCCCAGCGATATGCAGACAGCCGTGAGCCCCCTCCGGAACAGAATGACCCCCAGGCACCCCAGACAGCACAGCGCCAGCAATGGTGACAGAGAGCAGCAATAACCAGGGGGAGACATGGAAAATCCACCACACAGAGAAACACACAGCATGTACTCACCTGCAGCCATGAGAGACTACTTACACGTCCCCTGAGGGACCCACTGGTGTGTTTCTGACAGGACTATCACAGTGCGGTACTGAGTAGCTGTCGGCCCGATCCACCGCGAAAGATACAGCAGGACTGTTCAATCTTGAGAGGACCGCGGAGCATAAAAGCCCACCGGCCACCCCTGGAGTCGTGGGGCATGTTGTAAACTGAGTCTCACGCACACAAGGCGAGGATCAGCATGCTCGATGGTCGGACAGGGAAGACTACGAGGATATTTTGTGCCCAGCCGACAGTTGATAGAAGATCAAAAATAAAAGAAAAAATTCCAAAAAGGAATAAAAATCGGTCAGGAGACTGACTCCTGAGAGAGCCACGTCTTCTGCTAGGCAGAAAAAAAACTGAGGGCTGCTGACTGCAGTGGGAGGGTTATGTCCGGAGGGACCGCCCCCTGGGCGGGGCTGTTCAGCTCTGGCTTTTAGAATGTATGTATAACATCTCACATTCTGCCTAGGTCTTTTCCTGCAAGCAGCGACATAAACCCACGGGTAAAGTGTTGAGAGGCTGTGTCAGTTCATGGACGATAAGAGAAATTACATTTTTATTGCAGGGGATGCCTGAAATCTGACTTGTATCTTAGTGCAGACTTCTGGGAAAATCGGTGAACCAATCACACAAGCAGGAAATTATATTTTTGAGGGGCGTTCTGTACACATTCTGTATACAGGACAACTCCACGTAGCCATATTGCATTTTCAGAAAATTACAGAGCTGCAGATTGGAAAGGCAATTTTTAACAACATTCAGCTACAAAATTACTTGTGTCACAATTGTATATGCTAGATTATTTTTTCTTTATTGGGTATTTTTGTTACCCTACGTAAGTGGAGTTACCCATTAATGCCTAAGCACAATTTAGCAACTTGTTAGTAAAACTTTACAAATCACAACTACTTTGTGCATCCAGATGGATTATACCGCGTTTTTTTCAGGAAACATCGGGATTTCATTTAGTGGTTAATGGTACTGTATATCTCCAGAGACATTTTTTTTTTAAATAAATTTAGCTGCATGTTACTTTTTACTACCAGAACCTACCACCAAAGAACTCAAATTATATTCTACCGACGATTGAAGCGATACCACATATGTGTATATTAGTTGTTCTTTGTACCCGTAGTTCAGCCCAAAAACAATAGTGCGCATTTTGTTTTTTCTGACCTAAAACACAAAGACACGAATAATATAAAAAAAAAAAAAAAAAAAAAAACACCCTGACCAATAGAAAATACTGACCCTAACCTTTGACCCAAACACTAATCCTGGCACTGACCAAGATCAAACCTTGATCTAGGTATTTAGTATTTTTTTTAATTCTTATTCTGAAGGGGTTAAAGTGTACTAAACGATATGGAGACGAGAGGGTTAGAACCAATCCTGACTTTAACAGGAAGTGTCAAGATTTGCATATAATTTTAGCTGCTTACTAAATCACTAAAAATAGCGCTGCTATACCGCCTGAAAAAATCGTGCCCTGAAGTCTTCAGTGAGAACGCCCGAAGGCTTTCACACTGAAGCGGTGTGCTAGCAGGACCGCTCCCAAAGTCCTGCTTGCCGCATCTTTGCAGCGGTGAAGGAGCGGTGTGTTTACCGCTCCTTTACCGCTGCTGCCCATTAAAAGCAATGGGAAACCGCGGTAATACCGCCGGCAATGCGCCTCTACAGAAGCGCATTGCGGGCGGTATTGACCCTTTTTTCGGCCGCTAGCGGGGGTTAAAATCACCCCACTAGCGGCCGAATATCACAGTAAAAACGACGGTATAGCGGCCCTAAAAATGACGACACTATACCGCCAGCGCACCTCCCCGCCCCAGTGTGAAAGGGTTTTTAAAGAGGTTTTCACTTAACTCCTTGGCGCAGAGCGCACTCAGATATAACTTACTGTGCTATCTGCTTTTTCCTGTTCACTTCTGTAAACTACAAAACAAAGATACATCACTTCTTCCACTGACACTCAACAATCCTGAAATGTAACATTTATTTCATGGTAATGAGAACCGGGTTTCAATTTAGGATTGCAGGTAAAAGCAAAAAATGTAAGCGTCACAAAACCCATACCATGTCCCCAATTCAGCTAGGGATTTTGCAGCTGTGGTGGCAACTCTTCTTAGTTTTCAGCAAGTTTCTATACCAAGCGTTTCCTCCCTATCACATCTGAGCAGCCCATAGGACTATAGAGTCACATATGTGGGCGTATTCACAGCGGTAAATGACAGCCCACCCCCTCCCTCCTCCATGCCCACTAATCAACTAAACACAATGGGGTGGGATATTACATGTAGATTAATGGATTAATGGAGGCTTCACCTCCCTCTTATTCTAAGACACAGGCCCGGGGGGGGGGGGGGCTTGACACATCGTAGGAATGGCATTAATCTGCCCCCACCATGTTATTTCCACAAAATGATAAAGATTTGATTTCAAATATATATTTGTATGCCAGTTTAAAACAGTTTATTGATCATTCATCTTTACTCTGTATCCCAAAGGCCGTTTTTTTTATTTTGTGACCAGCAGCAAAGAATTAGAAGCTCCTCCTGCTTATGCTTCCCTGCAGACAGGCTGGGAAAGAGCTGGGTCATGCGACAGTTGTATATTGATTAGGACGAAGGTACTTGGATTTTATTTATTTTTTATTAAAAATAATTACAGTGCTATCATCCCTATACAGATATAGACGGGACAATGTAATTTTAACTGTGTGTGTTTAGCATCACTTTAAATCTTGTAAAATGCTCACTTAGAATACAATATTTATTGCAGAAGAGTCAATTTCCTAGCAGAGCCCCCTCTGTCGCACATTATGGCCCTTTCCTCTTCTAGGAGTGTCTAATTTCTGTCTGTGCTGACCCAGCATGTCCTCCCCTCACCTCTCTACATAACCTTTTATGTAGCTTTACGCAGAGAAGCTAGACCAGCACAGACAGTGATTAGTCACAGAAAGGGAGAGGGTTATAATATTCCAAGGGTGTGTGGACTGTGCTAGGGAGCTGATTCTTCATGAACAAGTCAACAAGCCATCAAGTGAATAATAAAATGTTTATGGAAAATAAAAAAGGTTGCAAATAAACATTAATATATGATTTTAATTGGTTTTATCTGCAATTTTTGAAGTTGGTGACAGGGTCTCTTTAAAGTGAACCTTCAATTCTACACAAAATACACATTAGACATTCGGTTCCTGCTCTTAAGACCTGGTTCACACACATGCAGGTTGCATATTCCAAGTGCATTTTGCAATTTTCAAATCACGGAAAAAAGTCCCTGACCTTTTCATAAAATGCATAGATGTGAGCATCACCCATAATAAACCATGTTAAATGGACTGTAGTGTGTTTCTGCAAAACTGAAAACACACTAAAAAATATATAGGTCTGAATCAGGCCTTACTTTACCATGCCCATCCCACTGCTTCAGTCCCCTGAAATTTCTTTCTGAAATTTAATATCTTCCTAAAACTTGGCACATGCTCCATTGCATTTGAGTAAGCATGGGGCTGGCAATTGGTCACTAAAGCTCTAATCAATGCATTGTGGAAGGCAGGAGGTACTCCACTGCTGAAGATGGCAGGGAATAAAAAAGTAAGCACCCTATGATGGCACAGTATATTTATCAGCTTGAATTTTGTTCACAAAGCACATATATCGTGTATAATAATAATAATAATAATAATAATAATAATAATAATAATAATGTTCAGGTTAAATTCACCAAGCAGACATAGCGTCCTTGCTGACTGGCTCTAATTTTATTCTACGCCTCATTATTTTCTGAATCTGCCTAGAAAAATGCATATGCAGCAAAAAATGCATAGCATATATACTATCGTACTTAATTTGTAATGAGTATGACCAGGGTCTTTGTACACATCAGCATGAGAGATCTACGCTATGATAAGCTCTACTGCCCAGACATTACTGGGGCACTTTATGTCACTCACAGTCTGCTAATGGTAAACCGGTGTTGAACAGTTCTTGCATTACTTCTGCTATTACAAGTAATGGAAAAGACTAAAAGACACTATTAACTGCTTCCGGTCCAGCCGCCGCAGTTATACTGCGGTGAGCTGGCCCCCCTGCGCGAGCCGTCTTGGCTGTACGTCGGCTCTTTACTGCGGCGCCTGCCCCTTAAGGGCATAGGCCCGTATGACGGTCTGCCTGATCCACCTTGAGACGGTGGCAGACGACACCGCTCAGCCCTGTTTTGGACCAGACACAGACTTCCGAATGGAAACCGTAGCAGACAGGTACACACTCCTAAGGCTTGTACCCATCTTAATGTATGAATCGCAAACTCTCAGGGATGCGATGGGTGAGGACACAAGGAAGGAAGGAAGAACAATGTCCTTAAGGTGAAAGGCCGAGACCATCTTTTGAAAAGGATGGTCGTGGGCGCAAAACACCGCCATACCCTTATGGAGGACCAAGTAAGGCGACTTGCAGGACAAGGCCACCAACTCAGACACCCGTCTAACCGAAGCAATGGCCACTAAGAAGGCCACCTTCCGGGACAAGGCCAAGAGAGGAATCTCTCTGATATTCTCAAAAGGGATGTTCTTGGAGAACCGAGATGCATCAAATTCAGATCCCAAGTAGGAAGAGAGGGCTTGACGGGGGGGGGGGGGAAATCACATGGCGAACCCCCTGCACAAAAGGTGCCATCAAGGAATGGCCCGGTAGCGGTCGTTGAAAAAGACCGCCCGGGCCAAAATCCGACCCTCAAAAAAGGTATGCAAGGCCAGCTTTTGGGTCACACCACGCTGTAAGAACAGCAAAATCCTGGGAACGGAATACATCCGAGGACGCCACTCAAGTTCCTCACACATAGCGATGTAAGCCTTCCAGGTACGGTGAGATATCTTTCTGGAGGAAGATTCACGTGTCAACAACATAGAAGAGATGACCGAATACGAGAGAACTCGGTCCTTCAGCACCTGGCTTTAAACAGCCATGCCATTAAAGCCAAGGACTGTAAAGCAGGATGAAGTATGGGATCATGAGACAGAAGGTCCACCCCAATAGGCAGTCGCCAGGAACGTCTGCGACTAGCCGAAGTAGATCGGCGTACCAATGTCGCCGTTCCGGAGCAATGAGGATCACTGGAATGGCCCCAGCCCCTACTCTGCGAAGCCGGCGAGGCAACAACTGTAGCGGAGGGTAAGCATATATCAGGCGATACTGCCCCCATGGGCTTCCAACGCGTCTGACGCGTCCGCCCAGGGGTCCCTGGACCTGACCACGATCTTGCCACCTTGCGAGTGAGTCGAGAGGCCATAAGGTCCACTTCCGGTGCCCCACCTCCGGTAAAAGGAGGTGGAAACACCTCCGGATGCAAGGACCCTTCCCCTGCAATGCACACGGCCGACAGGACCGTCTTGCAGCGAGATGTATGAAAATCCCAAAGAGACTCCGCAATGTATCGGAGAAGAGAGGCCCCGGTGTACAGGGTGCCTCAACTGTTGGCCAATAAAGGCAACTTTACAGAGCTTCCCTAGAAACTCTGTCAGAGGACCAGTACCTCAGCCTCCACAGGTGGCGCAAACCCACCCTGGGCACAGAGATCCTAAAGGCTAAAACAGTTGCAGTGCACCTGCTAGACGACTGATGGATAAAGCAGAGGCTTTTGCCCAGTCATTGAGCTACAAAAAACGCCAGAGACGCAGCCACTAACTGGCGTAACGCTAACCTCAGCCTGGCGAACACAGTCCAAGCCAGCGCTTCTGATCACCACTGAAAGCAGGTGGAAAGTGGTACCCCTGAAACCAGGGATCCTTGTGACAATGCTCCATCCAGCAGCTACCCATGGATAAGTGCTGATTGTACAAACACATAGTTTTATACTATGTATTGCGTCAAACGCGCAAATAGAGTGTGGGAGGAAACCCACCCAGCCACAAAGAGCATAATACCACCACATACGGCGTATGTAGTTTAGTATGTGTGGATAAACCTATTAAAACACGTTTATACCGTGCCAGCGACGAAGGCGCGCACATCATCGGGGCTTGAACGTAAACCAGCCACGCAGATTGCGTACACAACCGTGTAGGTATGTTAGCCTGCGAATAAACAAACAAATTGCACATGTTTATACTGTGCATAGCGCTGAAAATGCACACACCATTGGAACGCAGGGGAGAAACCTGAGCACCTGGATGAAACCCATGCAGACTGCATACGCATACCGTATAGGTATTATAGTGTGTGTGCTAAACATTTTGCACAAGCCCATGTGTGCATAGCACCGAAGGCGCGCACACACTGTTGGCACGTGGGAGGAACCGAAGTACCCCACGCATACTCAGAGAATGCAATACCTACAACTACTGTGAATGTATTTAGTGTATAAACATAATGTGTATGTTTACACCGTGTATTGCACCAAAGGCATGAATGTCATGTAGCGTGGGCGGAAACCCACGCAGACGGCACAGACATACCGGGTAGGTATGTTAGTATGTGGATATCCAATCGCACAAATTTAGACTGTGCATAGCGTCAAAGCGCCCATACCAATGGAGTATGGGAGGGAACCGGAGTACCCAGAGGAAAACCCCACAGACTGCCTACACATACCGTCTAGGTATTATAGCATGCGTGATAAACATTGAACATGTTTAACTGTGCAGAAGGCCAAAAGGCGCACATACCGTCAAGCGCGTGGGAGGAAACCGTAACACCCGGAAGAACTCCACGCAGACAGCACACAGATACCGTGTAGGAATGATAGCATGTGAATAAACATATTGCACATGTTTATGCTGTACATTTCCAGAGGAACCCCACGCAAACAGTATACTTATACTGTAAACATGTATAGTATGTGCAACATATTGAACATGTCTATACTGTGCAGAGAGCCGAAGCGCACATACCATGAGAGCGCGGGAGCACACCGGAGCCCCCGGCGGAAACCTGCGCCGACCCAGAGAGTATAATACATACATACATATACTGTGAATGTATCTGGAGTCGTGCATAAACATATTTTGTACGTTTATATCATGTATGACACTGAAACACAGCATTGGAACGTGGGGGGGGACACAGAGACCAATAACACATACATACACTGTGAATGTATGCAGTGTAGAGGTATAGAATGAGTTTAAATTATGGCGCAGAGGCGCATAATCTTATCTGTACCATTCCAACCTGCTTGACTGTGCTGCCGAAGCAGCATGCAGGTAACAGGTAACCTCTGACCCTCAGACCGTGTGTCTGTCAGAGCTCAAAGCGTTCCCCAGGAAATGGCGGGAAATGTTGCCTCAGGATATCACACAGAAGGCTCACAGGGACTAGAGACATAAATGAATAAAGTCCTCCCCCCCACCATGCTGCACCGACCAGGGGGAGGGAAACACTGTGTACCACTGTATCATCCATGCTGCTCTTGACGCAGCGTGAGGAAAAAACAGTGAGGAAGCTGTGTAAAAGAAAGGCTTGAAGGAACCAAGGGAAACAGCGTCCTCCTGAGGTACCTCAGCCACAGCAATTCCAGCTCGAGAGTGTTCCTCACATCAGTGAGATCACTTACAAGCGCCCTGTCATTCACTGACACAGAACTGGAGTCTTCCTCACAAGGGAATGTCCTGTTCATAAACATTAAACATTCAGAGGTAGGGTCCTGAGCACAGTAGCTAGGCCCATATCTGAATCCGAGCACTCCTACACTAAAGATTTTTGTGGGGAGAGGGGGCTTATAGCTGCTTTTGCTCGCACACCGCTTCCATTCTGACAGGAATGATTCCAGGACTTCTGACAGGAATGATTCCAGGACTGCTGACAACTGGTCCATAAGGACCGCAGGTGCAGGAAACATATGAACATGTTTAACTGTGCAGCACTGCCAGTTGCCCCAGACAAGCGTGGAGAGCAGGTGTATCAGACTCCATAACGCCACCCTCTGAGACCTTATAAACTATACAGTGAATATACAGTCCTCCCACTGGCTACGCTGAGGAGGGGATACCCGGAGGACTCACCAACCCTAAAGCAGGCCATACACGGTCGAATTTCGAACAAACTTTCTTTTCAAAATCAGAAAGTTTGTTTCTTTTGTGATTCGATGATGCCACCATTGATTTTCGAAATTCGGCCGACCAAACCTTCATGTTGCCGGGAATATTCTTTTCTTGCACATGTGCATTTTTTTTTCTATTACATTTCTCGCACGATTCTCCCATCATTGATCAGAAAATCGTTTGTTTTTCAAAAAATTTCCAACATGTCGGATTCCTCAAATTTGATTGCCGCACGAAAATCAGCTGTTGCTGCAGCCCACTAATGGTGCGAAATTCGTATGAAAATTCTTTGATACAATTTTCGAAAGAAAATTCTTTTGAAATTCGAACCGTGTATGGCCGCCTTTAAGGACCGCTCAGTCCTGCTGAAGCGCGCTGTGAGGAGATTGTGAGGAGATTCGCGTGTCAGCTCCGCCGCTAGAGACCGAAAAATAGGATTTTTTGTACTCACCGTAAAATCCTTTTCTCTGACATCCATGGACTGACACGGTGTCTCTTTACACTTTACACGTGGGTTATGTCCCTGCCTGCAGGAGAAGACCTATGCAGAATGTGAAATGTTATACATACATTCCAAAAGCCAGAGCTGAACAGCCCCACCCAGGGGGCGGTCCCTCCGTACATAACCCTCCCACTACAGTCAGCAGACTTCAGTTCGTAACAAAGCAGTACAAACTTAAAAGGAAGGGTGGGTGCCGTGTCAGTCCATGGATGTCAGAGAAAAGGATTTTACGGTGAGTACAAAAAATCCTATTTTCTCTTACCATCCATGGACTGACACGGTGTCTCTTTACACTTTACACGTGGGATGTCCCAAAGCAGTGTCAAGAGGGATGGGAGCAGTATAAATGGAAAAACCAAAACTTCACTCCAATAAGGCAGAGCTCCTCAACGGAGGAGTCGCAACTTTAAAGAGCGGCCTGCAGCACCCTGCGGCCGAAGGAAGCATCCGAAGATGCAGCCACATTAACCTTATAAAAAACTTAAAAGGCATGAACAGACGACCAGGTCGCCGCCTTGCACACTTGTGCAACCGACGCTTGATGTCGGGAAACCCAGGAAGCACCAATTGTCCTGGTGGAATGCGCCGTAACCGGAAAGGGAGGCGCCCGCCCTTTGAGAGCATAGGCTTGAATGACGGTTTGTCTGATTCCCCTAAAAATGATGGCAGACGAAACTGCTTGGCCCTGTTATGGACCAGAGACAGTCACAAATAGTGAGTCGGACTTCCGAATAGAAGCAGTAGCAGACAGGTACACCCGTAAGGCTCGTACCACCTCCAATATGTGCAGCGCAAACTCTCTGGGATGCGATGGGTGAGGACACAAGGACAGGAGGGTAATGTCCTCATGTAGGTGAAAGGTCGACACCACCTTTGGCAAAAAAGGAAGGTCACGGATGCAACACCGCCTTATCCTTATGGATGACTAAACATGGCGACTTGCAGGACAAAGCCGCCAACTCAGACACTCGTCAAACAGAAGTGATTGCCACTAAAAAGGCCACCTTCTGAGACAAGACAAGAAGGGAATATCCCGGATATTCCCAAAAGGAGGTTCCTGGAGGACCGAGAGCACCAAATTCAGATCCCACGGTGGGAGAGGAGGCTTGACAGGAGGGAGCACATGGCGAACCCAACACAAGGTGCTAACCAAGAAAATGACCCGCTAGAGGTCGCTGAAAGAAGACGGCCAAGGCCGAAATCTGATCCTTGATGGTACTCAAAGCAAGCTTTTGGGTCACTCCACACTGCAGAGGACGCAGGATTCTGGGGACGGAATACGTCCGAGGACGCCAGTCCAGCGCTTCGCACATGGCGATATAAGCTTTCCAGGTACGGTGATAGATCTGCCTGGAGGAAGACTTCCGTGTCCTTAACATGGTCAAAATGACAGAGTCCGAGAGACCTTGGTCCCTCAACACCTGGCTTTTAACAGCCCTGCCGTTAAAGCCAGAGACTGTAAGCCGGATGAAGCATAGGACCTCGAGACTGAAGGTCCTCCCCCATCGGCAATCGCCAGGGAACGTCCGCGACGAGACGTACCAGATCAGCGTACCAGTGATGCTGCGGCCAATCCGGAACAATTAGGATCGCCGTAGTTTATATCAGGCGATAAGGACCCTATGGGGCCACCAACGCATCTGAGGCATCGCCCAAGGATCCCTGGATCTGGCCACAACCTCGACCCTTGCGATTGAGTCGAAAGGCCAGCAGGTCCACATCCGGCGTGCCCCACCGTCGGTAAAGGAGTTGAAATATGCAAGGACCACTCTTCTTGGTCCGGTGTCTGGCGATTGGCGACTCAGATAGTCTGCCTGCCCATTGTCTATGCCCAGAATGTAAAATGGCCTACAGAGCCGGCACGTTTCTTCCGGCCCACTTCAGGATACGGACTACCTCGGAAGCCGCAGCTGAGCTCCGAGTTCCCCCTTGATGGTTTACATACGCCACCGCCGTGGCGGTGTCCGACTGGCTCCTGATGGAGCGACCCCGTACTCTCTCTGACCTGAGGAGAGACACAGTCCGATGGCCCGTATTACCAGAACAGTGATTGGTAAACGGGCTCGCCCGGAGTCCAAGGAATGAGCTGACAGGACTCCCCAGACTTCACCCCAGCCCGTCAGGCTGGTGTCCGTCGTGAGTACCGTCCAGTGGATGGGAGGGGAACGCCTTTCCGGACCGAAGAGCCGAGGATCTCAACCACCATGTCAGGGGCGCCCTGACCAGGTGAATCACCTGGATCTGAAGATCCAAGGACAACGGGGATTTGTCCCAGGTGGACAAGATCTCCTTCTGCAATGCCCTGGTGTGTGATTGGGCATACGGAACGGCCGCGAAGGAGGCCACCACGAGTCTCTGGACTCTCATGCAAAAAACGGATTGACAACCATTTTTGGGATGTCAGCACCCGCACCGCAGACTGAAGTGTCAGCAACTTCTCCAGAGGTAGGATACCTTTGCCTCCAAGGAGTCCAGAATCAGAACTAGATACTCCAGACACTGAGTCGGGACCAGGACTGACTCCTGAATGTTCAGGAACCACCCGAGTCCCTGAGGGTCTAATTGATGATAGTCACCTTTCCTCTAAGTCTGATCCACTTTCTGCTCTTAGCAGAAGATCGTCCAGATAGCCCACGACAGCAATACCTCGCTGTAACAGAAGGCTAGAACCGGAGCAAGCACCTTGGTGAACACCCTTGGTGCCGAGGCTAGGCCGAAAGGAAGAGCCACAATCGATAGTGGACTTCGCTGATCGCAAAGCGCAGAAACTTCCGGTGACTTGCGCAGATCGGAACATGCAAGTAGGCGTCCTTGAAGTCCAAGGACGCCAGAAGAAAATCCCTTTGGTGGAGTGTAGCGATCACCGTGCGAATGGATTCCATGCGGAATTTCTGCACCTTCTCGAAGGCATTCAGGGCCTTGAGGTCCAGGACAGGTCGAACCACGTCCTACCTTTGGGACGACAAACAGATTCGAGTAGAATCCCTGAAAACTCTCTTGTGACGGAACCGGCACAATCACTCCGGACCTGATCAAATCCTGTACAGCCCCCAAGAGGGCTGCCCGACAGGTAGGAAGGAGAGGAAGATTTGAGGGAAAGAATCTGTCTGGGGGCCAGGATCGGAATACTATCCTGTATCCTGAGGTGACCTCCTCGCACACCCACCAGTCGGAGATTCGGGAGGACCACCGATTCGTGACCTGCGAAGTCGTCCCCCCACCCCAGAGTCGGGCGGAGGCAAGACTTCACACGGAGGCGGGCTCGGGAGCCGCTTGTTTGGCTTAAGCAACCCAGGGGCGCTTGTGCCCACCAGCCGCACTCCGTCAGTCTGGGAGGACCTACCTGTGGACCCGACTGACGAAAAAACCCCTTGTTTGCTGGAAAGGAAAAGGCCCTGTTTGCGGCGGGCCCCCTTACCCTTGCCAGTCTAAGGAAGAAGAGTGCTTTTACCTCCCATGACATCCTTGACGATGACATCCAGAGCAGCACCGAAAAGTCTACCACCTATAAAAAGGTAGATACGTCAGGAGCTTCTTAGAGGCTAGGTCAGCAGACCAGCATTTCAACCAGATAAGACGACGCCATACCACCGTCGGGACAGAGGCCCTGGATGTTAAAGGGCCCGCGTCCAACGTGGTGTCGCAAACATAAACCAGGCCCTGCCCAGTTGGTGGGCCAGAGTAACTGTGTCTGGAGGAAGATTATGCTCCTGTACAGCTAGGTGCAACATTTTTTGCCCAACCTGTAAGTGTTTTAAAACACAAGGGTCGCCGCTACCACAGGCCGTAGGGCGGATCCCAACAAGGCGAACATGGCTATGCGCACCACTTCTGACCTCCTGTCAGTGGGGTCCTTAATGCAGGAGTCCCCTCCATCGGGAGAGTGGTGGCCTTGTTCAACAGGGCGACTGGAGGGTCGACCACTGGGGGAGAAGCCCACTTTTTAAGTAGGGCATCTTCAAAGGGGTATCTGATAGACAAACGCAGCGGGACCATAAAAAATTCTTCTGCGGCTTTTTCCAGACCTTATCAATGAGCTTGTCAAAGAAAGTACAATGGAAAAAACCCCTTTAGAAGGCCTGGCCTTAAAAGAACCAAAAGGAGACAGTATCCGCCTGAGGTTCTGCATCCGCAGCATTTGAGCTTGAGAGTGTCCCTCACCGAAGTCATGAGCACACTAACAAGCGCCCTGTCATTTACTGACTCAGAACTGGAGTTTCCCTCATAAGGAATGTCCTGTTCAAAACCATCCATACATCCAGAACTAGGGTCCTGAGCGATAGTGGCTAGGCCCATATCTGAATCAGCGCACTGCCCTCGAGTAGATAAAGTGGGGAGAGGGTGCCTTTTTTGTACCTTGCGCTTGCACACAGCTCCCATCCTGGTCAGAAATTGATTCCAGGGCTGCCCACAACAGGTCCATAGGGACCGCAGGTGCTGAAGCACTGCCTGTTGCCACTGACATTTTTAGGGGAAGCTGGTGACACAGACTCCATATTGTCCCCCTCTGAGACTCTCTCAGATAAAAAGTCCACCCACAGGCTGTGCTGACTGAGGAGGGGGCGCCCAGGGGACTCACCAAACCGGACCAGGGACCGCTTAGTTCCGCTGTCTGTACCGCGCTGTGTCAGCGCTGGTGAGCTGCGAGGAGACTGAGGAGATTCGCGCTGCTACAGCAGCGCTAGAGGCCAAACTAGTGCTGAAAAGGGCGCGGGCTACAAGAAAATGGCCGCCGCACTTCACTGAGGCGATCTGCGGCAAGATGGCCGCCATGACGCAGTTAAAATGAAACAGCACACACGCACAGCGCCACTCGGCGCTCAGGCCCCCAAAAAAACACACAAAAAAGCCCCAAAGCATACATTGCAGACCAGCATGAGCCCCCCAAGAACAGTGTGACCCCCAAGCACCCCACACAGCCAGCGCCAGTAATGGTGACAGAGAGCGACAATAAAATACAGGGGGAGACAGGGAAAATCCCCCACAGAGAAACACACAGCCTTTTGTACTCACCTGCAGGCAGGAGAGACTACTTACCCGTCCCCTGAGGGACACACTGGTGTTTCTGACAGGACTATCACAGTGCAGTACTGAGTAGCTGTCGGCCCGGTCCACCGCGAAAGATACAGTCAGTCAGGAGCTGTTCAGTCTTGAGAGGACCGTGGGAGCATGAAAGCAAACCCGGCCACCCCTGGAGTCATGGGGCCTGTCGTGAACTGAGTCTCACGCACACAAGGCGAGGATCAGCACGCTCGATGGTCGGACAGGGAAGACTACGAGGATATCTTGTACCCAACCTGTTGCCCAGCCGACAGTTGATAGAAGATTCTCAAAAATAAAATAAAAAAGAATTCCAAAAAGGAATAAAATAGGTCAGGAGACTAGCTCCTGAGGGAGCCACGTCTTCTCCTTCTGCTAGGCAGAAAAAAAAATGAAGTCTGCTGACTGTAGTGGGAGGGTTATGTACGGAGGGACCGCCCCCTGGGTGGGGCTGTTCAGCTCTGGCTTTTGGAATGTATGTATAACATTTCACATTCTGCCTAGGTCTTCTCCTGCAGGCAGGGACATAACCCACGTGTAAAGTGTAAAGAGACACCGTGTCAGTCCATGGATGGTAAGAGAAATAAATGCGCGGCGGCCACAAGAAAATGGCCGCAGCTATAACTACGCCATTGAACCACCCAAGATGGCCGCCAAGCGCGAAATTCAAGCTCTAATGCGCGCTAATGGCGCACGCAATAACCACCTCAAACAGCGCTAATGCCCACGCAATAATCACCTCACACTCCAGAAAAAAACTGCCCCTCTCTCCAGAACCCACTACAGACATGAGCGCCCAGCCAGGCCAGAGTGACCCCCAAGCACCCCACAGCACCAGTACAGGGTGAAGAGAGCAGCATAACAGGGGGGAGACAGGGAGAAACCCCGCATATAAAAGAAACGCAGGCAGCATGTACCCACCTGCAGTAGGAGAGACTACTTACCCGTCCCTTTTAGGGACCCACTGGCTTGTTTTAGACAGACCTATCACAGAGCAGTACTGCGTAGCTGTCGGCCCGGTCCACCGCGAGAGATACAGTCAGTCAGGTACTGTTCAATCTTGAGAGGACCGCGGGAGCATGAAAGCAACCCGGCCACCCCTGGAGTCATGGGGCATGTCGTGAACTGAGTCTCACGCACACAAGGCGAGGATCAGCACGCTCGATGGTCGGACAGGGAAGACTACGAGGATACCAGTGTACTCAACCTGTTGCCCAGCCGACAGTTGATTAAAGGTCTCAAAAATAAAATAAAATTCCCAAAGGAATAAAATTTAAAAAGTAAAATCTTCCAGGAGACTGGCTCCTGAAAGAGCCACGTCTTCTCCTTCTGCTAGGCAGAAAAAAAACTGAGGTCTGCTGACTGCAGGTGGGAGGGTAATGTCCGGAGGGACCGCCCCCCCTGGACGGGGCTGTTCCGCTCTGGTTTTTTCCAGAATGTATGTTTCTAACATTCTGCCTAGATCTTCTCCTGCGAGCAGGGACATATACCCACACATTTACAGTTTTCAGCAGTGTCAGTCCATGGACGTTGAGAGAAATCGTGTTTTTCAAAATTGTCGCTCTTTTGTTTATAGCGCAAAAAATAAGAATCAGAGGTGATCAAATACCACCACAAGAAAGCTCTATTTGTGGGGAAAAAAAGACGTCAATTTTGTTTGGGTACAGCGTCGCACGACTGCGCAATTGTCAGTTAAAGCAACGCCGTGCTGACTCGCAAAAAATGGCCGGTCATTAGGCAGCCAATTCGTCCGGGGCTGATGGTCCTAAAGGCTGAAGGTTTTTTCTCTTAATGCATTCTATTAGTATTCGACCCCAGACGAAGTGTATTGACACAAAATGCGTAGGGAGGACTCCACTACCACCTTATTTTATACAAGTGCTTGAAACCTTCTGCTAAATGTAAGTTTATCAGCTGTAAATATTCTTTGTAAAATTTTAAATGGGATTACGCGATGTGGCCTTCTCTTTTTTCCCTAAACTATTAATAGAACATCAGTGTAAGTTTCCATCATGCACCATTGAACCATTCCTTCCTTTGGATTGCATGGATTTTGTCCTTATGGATGTCCGGATGCCATATGATATATCGATCGAGGATTCTCCAGTTTTCACCTTGTTGGTTATAACAACACATGCCTTTTGGGGTCATGGAGACATATGTTCCCGAGTCCAATTTCTCTGGTAAGCCTACACTTTTACTGGTGGCGGGTCTGCACATCATATGCAAGAGTCACGGTTTACAGTCTTGAAGCTTGCAAATTTACTTTGAAGTCGTTGATGTTCCCCCTTCATAGTTTTCTTGCCGGCACACGGTGGATTTTAATTTCTATTCATGGACTTTGAAGTCTTTCATATGTGTTTTTTGCAGATTTTATGTTGATATCACATTTATTGCCATTGGAGCACATCACTTTTTAGGGGTACATCCCCTCATCATTATTCAGTAATTGGGTTATATTTCCTAATTTATTGGTTTAAGCGCTACAATTTATTACATCCATTCTATCAGTGCCGAAACAACTAATCGATTCTGAAAATAGTTATCAACTATTTTCAAAATCGGTCAGCTGATTAGTTGGCCTGCTTACAGAATGCATTGTTTACATATCAGGAAATACAGTGCAGCACACATATAGCTCAGTACACCATCCATGCATGTCAATAAATGCCTGAGAACGTGTGAATGTGTGAGGAGCATGGGACATGTAGTCCTGGGCAGGAAGTGAGTGGTTCTAAAGGCAGATTTTTTTTTTTTTAACCTTGCTATAGGGGCACTCTATACTATACAGCGATACCTCGGTTTACGAATGCTTCTGTTCACAAAAATTAGCTTTGGCTCACGAAGACGAGACGTGGCCATCTTCCCTGCTCCGACACATTCATATTGAGAAGAGCAGTGAACATGCCCACTCAGATGATAGGGATTTTTGCCCTGACTACCATGAGGGTGGGCTCACTTGATTGGGAATCACGGAAAAACAGTTCATGTGAACCCTACAACGTTATGTCCTTACATGATCTTTTCCTGGATGCACAGTGCCGTTTTCTGGCCCCTACATTGGTCATTTAAATTGGGGTTTGGGATTGTTTAGAAAAAAAAAAAAAAAAAAGAAGGATTAAAAAGAGGAGCTCTAGTTTTATTTTCTTCTTTGTACATATGAAAAATACATGTTTAAAATCTTTTTTTGCACATACATTTCATAATTTAAAAAAATAATATATAATACACATTTTTTATATATATATATATATATATATATATATATATATATACACACACATACATACATATATATATATATATACACACACACACACACACAGGTATATATATATATATAAAAAAAGTTCAGAACGGATTAACCTGATTTACATTGAACCCTATGGGAAAATTTGCCTCAGTTTCACGACCAGAGTCATTTCACGAATTAAGTTTGTGAGCCGAGGTATCAATGTACTTTGCAGCTTGCTATAGGGACTATCAAAAGTGTGAAATAAAAAAAAAAAAAAACAACATAGTTGGGTACCAATAACATGACCCCCACTGTAAAGAGGTACTGTACATACAATAAGCATACAAAAATCAATGCCAAGATTTTGCCTCCAGCAAACATACTTGTCCCTCTTTCCTGTAGTACCACGAGCGACTCCCAAATATCCCAGCGGCCAAACTACATCATGACAATGCAGAGCTGGAAGGAGTGCTTTGGGAAAGAAAGCTTTCGGAATTACTCAGATCAAGGTATCTATTTTTAGGTATTTTGCTTGTCACTAATAATGTGCTTGGTGACTCAGCAGGATGCCGATACACTGACTGCCAACCAGATTCCTAGAGATAAAGATTTTGTTGGCTCCGTTCAGTTCTACCAAGCAAAATAAAGGGTATGATCTCCTTACCCCCTTCCAGTACATCTATCACAAACAAGTGCAATTCTCACTAAGTATATTGTGAAAACAAAATGTCAAACAACCAGACCATAGGCAGTTGAAGCGACATACAAATATTGAGTTTTCCTGTAGAAAAAAAAAAAAGAAGAAGATTCAGTGCTATGAAAGTATTTGCCCCCTTCCTGATAATTTTTTACCTTTTTTTTTTTGCATTTTTGTTACACTTAAATGATTCAGTTTCTTCAAACAACTTTACATATTACACAAAAATACCAGTCAATACAAAATGCAGTTTTTGTAAATGATTATTTTATTTATTAAAAGGGAAAAAAAGCTGTCCAAACCTGCCTGGCCCTATGTGAAGAAGTAATTGCCCCCCTAAACCTAATAACTGGTTGTGCCATCCTTGCGGGAACAACTGCAATCAAGCGTTTTCGATAACTGGCAAGGAGTCTTTCACATTGCTGTGGAGGAATTTTGGCCCACTCTTCTTTGAAGAATTGTTTTAATTCAGCCACATTGGAGTGTTTTCCAGCATGAACAGCCTTGTTTAACCTATTCACGCCAAATGATGGCTACAGCACGGACTCACATTGCTGGGTTCAATGAAGATCCAAAGCCTTCGGCCCCTTTCACACCAGCAGACAGATGGGGTCCGCTACATGTGTCCACTGACACCCAGTGGCATCCGATCCGCTAAAAACAGACGGATGGGGATATGTTCGCCAACCGTCCAGAAGATCGGATGACAGCTGGATGGAAACAGACAAGAAGTCCATTTCCATTCGACTGCCCCATATAGAACAGTGGGCCGTGTCCACTCTGCATAGCAGGGATCAGCAGAGAGATCCCCCGCTAAGCAGGCGGCTCCACTTGACGGATTCCACTCCATCTAAAAGGGGCCTTAGAAATTTCCAGACTGATACATGTCAGTTACTTTGTTTCTTATCTGTTCTTGAATTCCTTTGGATCACTGCATGATGTGTGGCTTTGAGATATTTTAGCATGTTTCACTTTATCAGACAACTTCTACTTAAAGTGGTTGTAAACCCACTTATGCAAATTGCACCTACAGTTAAGCAAGAAATATCTCCTAAACCTACACTGTTTAGGAGATATTTGCAAAAAAAGACATGCATCGATGTCTACGGCGCATGCGCGCCGTAGACAATGGTGCATTCAGTCCCAATCCCCATTCACAAATCCGGCTTTGCCGGCTCCCGCGCGCATGCGCGGAGTGATGTCTTTGCCGCTCCGGCCAATCACAGCGCCGGAGCGGCGCTGTGATTGGCCGGAGCAGCGATACCCGGAAGTAACCTTCCGGGTATCTGTGGAGCGATGGCTGCGGCTGGAGGGGGAGAAGGGGACGGCTTAGGGGGCCCCGATCTAAGGTAAGTGATGCATAATGAGCTAGTATGCTAGTCATACTAGCTCATTATGTTTTTTTTTTGTTTACAACCACTTTAAGTGATTTCTTGATTCAATAGGTCTGGCAGTAATCAGGCCTGCGTGTGGCAAGTGAAATTTAACTCTGAATTGCAAAATATATGGTTAATCACAGTTCATTCGTGATTTAGCAGGGGCAGTTACGTTTTCACATAGGGCGAGGCAGGAATGGACAGCTTTTTTCCCCCTTAATAAATGAAATCATAATTTAATAGCTGCATTTTGGATTTACTCAGATTATCTGTGTGTAATATTAAAATTTGTTTGATGATCTGAATCATTTAAGTGTGACAGATATGCAAAATAAATAAAATTAGGAAGGGGACAAATACTTTTTCACGTTTGTGTACCTCGCTACCGCAATAGCGATCCTTTAATGGGTACTAAACAATTAGGAGACAAGGGGGTTGACATGAATCCTGAGTTTAACAGGAAGTGTCAAGAGTTGCATACAATTACATAAGGAAATCACCTGAAGTAGCTTTCACTTAGGCTACTTTCACACTGAGGCGTTGCGCCGTCGGCTAGCGGCCAAAAAAAGGCGCAAAGCGCCGCTGCGCTTTGCCGGCGGTTCGGTGGCACTGCCCATTGATTTCAATGGGCAAGGGCACTTTAGGAGAGGTATATACACCGCTCCTACAGCGCCTCAAAGATGCGGCTGGCAGGACTTTTTTGAGCGTCCTGCCAGCGCACCGCTCCAGTGTGAAAGCACTCAAGCTTTCACACTGGTGTGAAATGAGCGTCTCTTTCAGGGCGCTTTGCAGGCGCCATTTTTAGCGCTATAGCGCCTGCAAAGTGCCTCAGTGTGAAAGTAGCCTTAAGATAAACCAGCTTATAGTATTTTAATTTTTTTTATCACTTTTAAACTGGCCATAGATGGGTCGAAATTCAGCCAGTTAGCAGGAACCAGTTGAATTTTGATCTGTGTGTGTCCATGCCGGTTTGTAAAAATTTTCCCCAATCAGCCAGCAACAACCACCGATTTATTACAGGTACTTATATAGCACCCTCAATGTACGCAACACTTTACACTAGGGCCGAAACAACTAATCGATTAATCGACAACTAATCGATTATGAAATGAATCGATTACTATTTTCATAATCGATTAATCGGCCAGTAACATAATGGGGTTAAAAAAAAACTAAAATGAGCCCTTTACAGTACAAAAAGAGCAAATCGCTACTGTAAATATTACTTTCACTGTCCCACAGTAAAAAATGAACCCCTTACAGCGATTTGCTCTTTTTGTACTAATTTTAGTTTTTTTAACACCATTATGTTACTAAACATCTCAGGCCTGGGTCACACCTCTGTGTTTTTTTGGTGCTTTTTGCAGAAACACACTACAGTTCATTTACATGGTTTCCTATGGGACACGTTCACATCCAGGATTTTTTCAGCTGCTGCATATTTGGAAAGGGTAAGGACTTTTTTTTAACGCAAAACGGTGCTATTTTGTTTTTTTGGTTCAATATACTTCAATAGAGAAGCTGCAGAAAAGCATGTAATAATGTGTTTTTGCAGCAATTTGTGTTTTTTAGTCTGCCCAACAACAAATTGGCCAAAAAAAATGTAAAAATGCAGCAAAATTCCTTTTTTCTTTTTTACGGTTATTAACCGATTAATCGAAACAATAATCGGCCAACTAATCGATTATGAAAAATAGGATTTTTATAACAGCTTACCTGTAAAATCCTTTTCTTGGAGTACATCACGGGACACAGAGCGACATAGTCATTACTAATGGGTTATATAGTTACCGTCAGGTGCTGGCACTGGCAACTTCCAAAACCGGAAGTACCCTCCCCTATATAAGCCCCTCCCATCCGGGAGCACCTCAGTTTTGTAGCAAAGCAATAAGTGTCCCCAAAGAGGGGCGGGAGCTCTGTGTCCCGTGATGTACTCCAAGAAAAGGATTTTACAGGTAAGCTGTTATAAAAATCCTATTTTCTTTCTCGTACATCACGGGACACAGAGCGACATAGTCATTACTAATGGGATGTCCTAAAGCAATGCCAAATGAGGGGGGGGATACACCATATATAAGCTGAGCGCTATCAGACATGAGGATCTTTTGCGGCCTGCAACACACTGCGCCCAAAGGCGACATCCTCCTGACTTCTAACGTCCACCTGGTAGAACCTAGTAAACGTGTGTACTGAAGACCATGTTGCGGCCTTACAGATTTGAGCCAGGGAGGCCTGGTGATGCACTGCCCACGAAGTTCCAACTGCTCTCGTGGAGTGCGCTCTAACTTTGAACGGAGGCGGTCTCCTTCTCAAGCCATAGGCTTGTATTATGACCTGTCGAATCCACTTGGCTAAAGTAGATTTTGACGCTGCCTGACCCTTTCTGGGGCCTTCCGGCAGAATAAACAAAGTATCCGTTCTGCGAATCTGAGCAGTGGCTTTTAGATAAGCTTTAACTGCTCTTACTACATCCAAAGAATGCAATAACTTTTCCTCTACCGAAGTAGGTTTGGGGAAAAAAGAAGGAAGAACCACATCTTGGTTCAAATGAAACCTCGATACCACCTTAGGAAGAAAGGCTGGATGAGGGCGTAACACTACTCTATCCTTATGGATAACCAGATACGGCTCCTTACAGGACATAGCTGCTAATTCCGACACTCTTTTAGCCGAACAAATGGCTACTAGAAAAAACAATTTCCTGGTGAGAAGAACCAAAGAAATATGCTGTAATGGTTCAAATGGTTGTTTCTGTAGAACCGACAGAACCAAGTTTAGATCCCATGGACATATGGGAATATTAACCGGAGGACTAATACGCATCACTCCTTGTATAAAGGCTTTGACTAGTGAATGCGAAGCCAAGGGCCTTTGAAAAAATATTGACAAGGCCGAAATCTGACCCTTGATAGTACTCAAGGCAAGCTTCCTATCTACAGCCCATTGTAGGGAGTCCAGACTCCTACCTATTACGTACTTACGTGGATGCCATTTCTTGGCTTCACACCAGGCGATGTACGCCTTCCAGATTCTATAGTAGATCTGCCTGGATACCGGCTTCCTGGCATTGATCATGGTAGATACCACAGAATTAGAGAGCCCTCTCTTTTTTAGAATGTGGGCTTCAATAGCCAGGCCGTCAAACCTAGGGCTGGTAAGGAAGGGTGGTATATCGGTCCTTGCGAAAGCAGGTCCGGACGATGTGGGAGAGTCCAAGGACTCCCCACTGACATTTTACAATCTCCACGTACCACGCTCTTCGGGGCCACGCTGGAGCCACCAGAATCATTGGTTTCTTTTCTACCCTGATTCTGCGGAGTAATCGAGGTAACCATTGTGGCGGTGTGAATGCATATATCAGCTTGAACTGATCCCAAGGGAACACTAGGGCATCCGAGCCGCAAGCTAGGGGATCCCTTGTCCGAGAGACAAACCTGTCCCCCTTTGCGTTGAACCTGGATGCTAGCAGATCTACATCCGATGTTCCCCACCGCTGACATATTGTCCGGAAAACCTCGGGATGAAGGGACCATTCCCCTGGGCATAATTGTTGGCGACTTAGAAAGTCCGCCTTCCAAGTCTCCACTCCTGGAATGAATACCGCAGATATGGCTGGGACATATTTTTTCTGCCCATTTCAGGATGTAATTTACTTCCCTCTGGGCTGCACGACTCCTGGTGCCCCCCTGATGATTGATATATGCCACTGCTGTGGCATTGTCTGATTGAATTCTGACAGGGGACCCTTGGAGTTTGGATGTCCATGCTACTAGGGCATACCGGGCTGCTCGTATCTCTAAGAGATTGATGGGCAGGGCCTTTTCTGCATCCGACCATCTGCCCTGGAGAGACTATTGCTCCAGTACTGCTCCCCAGCCTATAAGGCTGGCATCTGTAGTGACCACCTCCCAAGAAATCGGACTGAAGGATTTCCTTTTTTCCAGATTTTGGGAAACCAACCACCAACGGAGGCTCTTGCGAACGGAAGGGGACAAGGACATTGTAAGTCTAGGCCTGAATTTTTTTGTTCCAGGCTGACAGTATGGCCCTTTGCAACTTCCTTGAATGGAATTGACCGTAGGGTACTGCTTCGAATGATGCCACCATTTTTCCCAGCAGCCTCATGCACAGGCTTATGGATGGCTGTCTTTTTGAACCCACTAAGTGGATCAAATCTCTCAAAGACGACCCCTTTTCTCGAGACAAGAAAATTTTTCTCTGGTCTGAATCCAGCCTTAGCCCCAAGTATTCCAGACTTTTGACTGGTTTTAGGGCTGACTTGTCTCGGTTGATAATCCAACCGTGATATTCCAGATACTCGATTGTCTCGTGAACAACCACTTCTAGTTTTTCCACTGAGTGGTCTATCAGCAACAAGTCGTCTAGATATGCCATTATCGTTACACCTCGTGTTCTTAGATTGGCCAATAATGGGGCCAGAATTTTTGTGAACACTCTTGGTGCTGTGGCCAGACCGAAGGGTAAGGCTCTGAACTGAAAATGGCGCCCTTCTACTGCAAAGCGTAGAAATTTTTGGTGGACTGGAAAGATGGGAATGTGCAAATAAGCATCTTTGATGTCGATCGTGGCTAACCAATCCTCCCCTTGTAGGGCAGTGGCCACCGATCGGATCGACTCCATCGGAAAGTCCTGATATACAGGAATTTGTATAGCCCTTTTAGAATTAATATGGGCCTCCCGTCCGCGTTTGCTTCGGGACTGTAAAGAGGTTTGAGTAAAACCCGAACCCTCATTCTTCCAGGGGAACCTCCATAATTACTCCTTGGAGCAATAGTTGTTCTAGTGCCAACAGGAGGGACTCTCTCTTCCGGGGATCCCTTGGCACGTTTGACCTCAAAATGGGAAGGAGGAGAGTCTTTTAACTCCAAACTGTATCCCAAACCTACTGCGGAGAGCACCTATCTGTCTTGATCGTGTCCCGCCAGGTCTCTTTGCGAACAACTGGAGTCCTCCCCCCACCCGACTGAGTGGGGGCTTCAATGAATTTAACTTTGGGGGAGGTTTTGTACCTCCCCTGACCCAGGGTTTCTCATTACCCTGCTACTGTCCCTGTTTTTTACCCCCGGGATTTGACCGAGGAGGCCGTCGGAACTGTTACACAGCCGATGCCCCAGGGACTGGAGAAGCAGGCCTCTTAAAGAGGGACCTCTAACTCTGCTTTTAACCGGCAAGAGCGTATTTTTACCGCTGGAAATTTTCTGGATATATTTGTCCAGGTTTTCCATGAATAAGCGTTCACCATGAAATGGGACGCTAACCAGACATTCTTTACAGGGAGCTTCAGCAGACCAGTTTCTGAGCCATAGGAGCCTACGCATATGTACTATAGACAGCGTAAGGCGGGAGGCCTGATGGACTGAATCCTCTATGGCGTCAACCGCAAAGCCTAAGGCTCTAGGTAGATCAGCTAGGGCAAAGCCTGCTGATCTGTCAAGTCCCTCAAGACCTGTTTCAACTGATCCTTCACTGCTTAGCAGACCCCAATAGCTGCTACTGCTGGTTGTATCACCAAGCAGATTTTCATAAGGACTCCAATCTTTTATCTATTGGGTTCTTGAACATTTGGACATTATCCACTGGACATGTCAGTGATTTATACATACAAGAGATGGCTGCGTCCACTGTAGGGACCTTCCATTTTTTTTTTTTTTTTTTTTTTTGATGAACTTATCCTCCATGGGATAGACCACCGGAAATCTCTTGGGGGAATAAATATTTTCTCAGGACGTTCCCAATCCTGGTAAATGAGCCCTTTCAGTAAAGGGTGAAGTGGAAAAGAACAAACAGTCTGGGGGCTTCTAGCGACCCCAACGAGGATACAGTAGTGGTTGATGGTTCCGCAAGGTGCATTTTTAAATGCTGATCGGACCATGTTAGTCAGAGACTGAACCCATAATCTTTCAGCTTGAGATGCTGAGAAAAGGTTCCCCCACTGTTGATTCCTCTATAACAGAATCAACCTTATCCTGATCCCCTTCAGGCAGGTCGATCCCTGTATGGGACTGTTGCTCTGCTAACAGGCACTCTGAAGGAGGAGACGGAGATCGGGCGTGCTTTCCCTGACAGGGAGGCAGCGATAAATTTTGACAATCTCTCTCTAATCCTCCCAGAGCTGAGGAAAAAAACCTCCTCTGTTACATACACAGGAGCAGGTGACTGAGGACAGCCACAGTACCAAGTACCACTGCGGGGTCTCTACGGTCACTTACCTCTGAACTTCAGGGGAGACTGGTGCAGCAGGAGTATGCCCAAGATCCTCAGAGCCCGATGAGACCCCCTTCGCTTCCTGGAAGATTCAGTTCCGGAGCTACTGGACGGCATATTCCTAAGCCTAAAGCTGAGGTATTCCAGCCGTAATACACCACTTTTACTGAGAATAGTCTAGCACAATTGCTGCTATATCACAGTTGGTGTCTACTAATGTGCCTTTCTAGGGGATGCCTGTATCAACCGCTTGCTGTATGCCTTTAAATGTTGCCAGCTCTGTCTCTGTACTTCATAGCCAGCTTACTGCAATAATGTGGCTTTTTAAAAACCTGCTGGGACGCCCGCACATGCGCAGAAGCGCTGCGGCGCGCACAGAGCGTCATCCCCCAGGCCCCGCCCCTTTTTCCGGCCACCTCTATATATAGAGGCGCGTGCACGCGCGGCCACGTGCGCCTCGGCGCTAATTTTCAAACATGGAAACCAGGGACAGGAGCCAGGGCCCCCTTTGCCGCAGGCCGGGGGATAGACGAACACTGCAACATGGCAGAGGAAACAGTTTCCTGTAGGAGAACTCACCAGCTGCCTGGACTTTGTTCTCTGAGAAGAAACTAGTCCATATGACAAGAAAAACATTCCACAGCGGCCTCTAGTGGACAAACACAGGTACCGCAGTTTAATATACTAAACATATATAAAAAAACATTCTTTTTTTTTTTTTTTTTCTTGACCACCATTAAAAATTATTACATTTTTTTAGTAGTTACAGGCATGCACAGATATTAGCGGGAATACCGTTAGGTAACAGACAGAAAGACAAATTAGGCTTGGGGGTCCCCCAATAGAACCAAGTTCCTGGGGGCCCCCACTTACCTGTTCCCCGCCGCAGGACTTTGTTTGGTCCACAAAAGCCCAAACTTCACCTATCACGGCAGGCATTGTAATCAAACCTTCAGGGACCGGGTTCCCAAGGATTCCACTCCCCTGGACCTGTATAGCACCCTGCACAGAAAACATCTTGGTCATGGGTATGACCAGAGCTCTGGATCCCAGGGTCCAGCTCTCCTAAGAGAAGCATTACAGGCAGAACCTTGCTCTTCTCTGCAAGGCCCGGGTACCGACCGTTTAGCTATGAAGCTTTTTTGGTCGGATCCGGAATAGCTTACTGAGGCCCAAAAGAACCTGTACGCAAGCTCAGTGAAAAACACATGTTTCTTCTTGGCCAACACCTTAGACACTGGCAAAAAACTGAGGTGCTCCCGGATGGGAGGGGCTTATATAGGGGAGGGTACTTCCGGTTTTGGAAGTTGCCAGTGCCAGCACCTGACGGTAACTATATAACCCATTAGTAATGACTATGTCGCTCTGTGTCCCGTGATGTACGAGAAAGAAAAATTCGTTAGTTGCAGCCCTACTTTACACACACATTTGTTATATATTCACATCAGTCAATCCCCTAAAAGGAGTTTACAATCCTGCTTGGAGAAATGTGTTCCCTTTTGTTTTTGTTCAGCCCGCTGGCTGATTGAAAAAAAATAGGATTTTTATAACAGCTTACCTGTAAAATCCTTTTCTTGGAGTACACCACGGGACACAGAGCTAGTCATTACATAATGGGTTAAGGGTCACCAGCGGTGATTGGACACTGGCACAACCAATGGAAGACAGTTCCCCTCCATATAACCCCTCCCATCAGGGAAGTACCTCAGTTTTGTAGCAAAGCAGTAAGGTTCCCATAAGAAGGGGGGACCTATGTGTCCCGTGGTGTACTCCAAGAAAAGGATTTTACAGGTAAGCTGTTATAAAAATCCTATTTTCTTTATCGTACACCACGGGACACAGAGCTAGTCATTACATAATGGGACGTCCCAGAGCAATGCTCATATGAAGGGGGGGAGACACAGATCAAAACAGGCCGCTTGCGGACCAGAAGCCCTATACTGCTGCCTGCAGCACACTTCGCCCAAAGGCGGAATCCTCATGTCCTTTCACATCTATTTGATAGAATTTGGAAAATGTATGGACTGAAGACCAAGTTGCAGCTTTACAGATCTGAGCCATCGAAGCCTGGTGGTGCACTGCCCATGAAGCACCTATCGCCCTGGTAGAGTGCGCCTTAACAGGAAAAGGAGGAGTCCTGTTCTTTAAACCATAAGCTTGAATAATTACTTGTCTAATCCACCTGGAAATGGTGGATTTTGATACCGCTTGGCCCTTCTTGGGCCCAGCTGGTAAAATAAACAAAACATCTGTTTTACGTATCTGAGCGGTTGCTTGCAGGTACACCTTTACCGCTCTCAGTAGATCTAGAGAGTGTAATAATTTTTCCCCCGCCGTCCGCGGGTTTGGAAAAAAGGAAGGCAGAACAATGTCTTGATTCAAGTGAAAAGCCGACACCATCTTAGGTAGAAAAGCCGGATGGGGTCGTAGTACGATTTTGTCCTTGTGACAAATTAGATAAGGCTCTTTACAAGAAAGAGCTGCTAGCTCTGATACTCTCCTAGCAGAAGCTATAGCAATCAGAAAGGCCAACTTCCTACTTAATATAATTAAAGGAATATGGCGAATAGGTTCAAAAGGTTGCTTTTGCAACACTGACAATACCAAATTCAAATCCCATGGACACAAGGGAGTCCTAACTGGAGGATTTATCCTCAGTACCCCCTTAATGAATGTCCGAACTAGGGAGTGAGATGCCAATGGTCTCTGAAAGAAGACTGATAGAGCCGATATTTGCCCTTTGATGGTGCTAAGGGCTAAATTCATATCCACTCCTAACTGGCAAAAAGCAAGAATCCTACTTATTTCATACTTCTGAGGATTCCAACATCTGGATTCACACCAGGAAACGTATGCTCTCCAGACTCTCTGATAGATGAGTCTGGAGGCTGGCTTTCTAGCATTAATGAGCGTAGAAAGAGCCGGACCAGAGACCCCTCTCTTTTTAAAAATGTGGGTCTCAGCAGCCAGGCCGTCAACTTTAGCCTTTGTAAGGAAGGGTGGAATACTGGACCCTGTGACAGCAGGCCGTGTCGGAGTGGAAACTTCCAGGGCCTTCCTATCGCCATTTTTACAATCTCGGCGTACCAAGGCCTCCTGGGCCAGTTTGGGGCCACTAGGATTACTGGTATTCCCTCCTCCTTGATCCTGCGAAGCAGTCTTTGTAGAAGAGGGATCGGAGGGAATGCATAGATCAGTGAGAACTGATTCCATGGAGTTATTATAGCGTCTGTATTATTAGAGCGTCTGTCCCGTAGGCTAGAGGATCTCTCGTTCTGGACACAAAGTTGTCCAATTTCTTGTTGACCCTGGCAGCTAGCAGGTCTACATCTGGGTTTCCCCATCTCAGACATATGGCCTGAAAGATCTCGGGTTGAAGAGACCACTCTCCTGGTAGCAGCTGCTGACGACTCAGGTAGTCTGCTTGCCAATTTTCTATCCCTGGAATGAAGATTGCAGAAAGGCAAGGTACATGCTCTTCTGCCCATGCCAGGATCCGGTTCACCTCTCTTTGGGCTGCCCGACTGCGGGTGCCTCCTTGGTGATTGATGTAAGCTACTGCAGTAGCATTGTCGGATTGAACCCGAACTGGGTAGCCCTGTAACCTGTATGTCCAGGTTTTGAGGGCTAGATATACCGCCCGGATCTCTAGCACATTGATGGGCAGGATCCCCTGAGTCTTGGCCCAGGTTCCCTGGGTAGAAGCCTCCTCGAATACTGCACCCCAGCCCGATAGGCTGGCATCCCTAGATACCACCTTCCAGGCCACTGGGAGGAAGGACTTTCCCTTCCGTAAATTCCTGGCTTCTAGCCACCAATCGAAGCTGTGGCGTACTTGTGAGGACAGGCGCATGGGTATATCCAGAGCTTGGCTCTTCCTGTTCCAGGAAGCTAAAATATTGCCTTGAAGTAGTCTCGAATGAAACTGGGCGTAAGGGACCGCCTCGAAGGAGGCTACCATCTTTCCCAATAGTCTCATGCAAAGGCGAATAGACGGCCTCTTGTTTGCTTTGACCTTGTGGATCAGGTCTTTCAGAGACTGTATCTTCGGTTCTGGCAGGTATACCCCGTTTTGGGCTGTATCTATGATCATGCCCAGGTACACTATCCTTCTTTGGGCCTGGAGAGAGGATTTTTGTAAATTTATAATCCATCCTAAATGCTCCAGGTATCCTACTGTAGTGTGTACAGCGTGACCCAATCCGTCCTTTGACTGATCTATTACTAGTAGATCGTCCAGATAGGCTGTTACCGCAATGCCCCGTGTTCTTAGGTTTGCTAACAGAGGAGCTAGCACCTTTGTGAATACTATGGGCGCGGTGGCTACACCAAACGGCAGAGCCACAAATTGAAAGTGGCGATCTTCTACCGCAAACCTTAGGAATCTTTGGTGAGCGGGGAGGATGGGTATGTGTAAATGTGCGTCCTTGATATCTATGGGCGCCATGAATTTTCCGCCCTTTAAAGTGGCGGCCACGGATCGGATCGTTTCCATTCGAAAATGGCGATCGTTCAGGAACCGATTTAGGGATTTTAGATCCAGGATGGGTCTGACATCTCCATTTGGCTTTGGAATCACAACGAGGTTTGAGTAAAAACCTGAACCTTGCTCTTTTTGGGGTACGTCTGTAACTACCCCTTGAGCCATTAAGTGATTCAAACCTTTGAAGAAGGATTCTCTTTTTTGTGGATCCTTGGAGAGTCTTGAACCTCGGAATTGAGAAGGTGGGATCTCTCGAAATTCCAGTTTGTACCCTGAGGATATTGTGGATACTACCCAATTGTCCTGGATTTCTGACCACCAAGTCGCTCAGAACTGACAAAGCCTTCCTCCCACTCGGCCGAGCGGGGGCGCCCCTTCACTGAGAGGCTTCGGGGGCTTGCTTATTAGCTCTTGCACCCCACGGCTTCCTGTTCTTCTGAGCTTGCCCCTTGGCCTTTGTGGGCGGCTAAAACAGGCCGCCGCCACTGGTTGGAGTCAGATTTCCCGGGAGCTGGGGAGAGAGAGCGTTTAAAACAAGATCTCTTGTTTTTCTTTCTCTCAGGTAAAAGTCGTTTTACCACTTGATATCTTCTGTATATATTTTTCTAAATCTTCCCCAAATAGGCGTTCGCCACGGAACGGGAACTTGCCAACAGCTTTTTGCATGGGGTCTCCGCTGACCAATGCTTAAGCCAAAGTACTCTGCGCATCTGTACCAGCTGGAGTGTAAGGCGTGATGCCTGTATGATAGAATCTCTCATGGCATCCACTGTGAAGCATAAGGCTTTAGGCAAATTTTCCCAATTTCTAGCCTGCTCTGAAGGCAGTTCCTTCAGCCCCTGCTTTACCTGTTGGCTGATGACCTGACACATACCGACTGCTGCTACTGCAGGTTGGGTAATTGAGCCGGCCAAAAGGAAGGAGGATTTCAACTTCCACTCAGAAGGATCTTTTAAACCCTTGTACATTATCCACCGGACATGTCAGGTTTTTATTTACACAAGAAATAGCCGCAACTACCGCAGGCAGGCTCCATTTCTTTAAAAAAAAAAATTTCCCCCATAGGATAAAGAATGTTAAACCTTTTTGGAGGTGAGAAACGCTTATCTGGATGTTGCCAGTTTGCGTATATTAGATCCTCTAGTAACGGATGAACCGGGAAGGAGCATGCACCTTGCAGGGATCTTAACGACCCTAGGGAGGAGACAGGTAATTCCGTTACCTCCGCAGAGGTTAACTTAAATGCACTGCTATAGCATTGTACCTGTGACCTTAAAATCTGGCTCCTCATCCTCTGCTGATGTAGCCTCCTCCTCCTCATCCTCCTCCCTCAGGTACTTCTGAAGGGAGGTCCAATACTGGAAGAGACCTGCTTCGCTTATTGTCCCTTTTTAGAGGACTTAGCGATTAAGGTAGCAATTTTTTCCTCCAGATTATTTAGGGCAGCTGATAAAGTGTCCTCAGTGACATATACAGGCCCAGGCTTCACTGGGGAAGCCGCCATACCTGACAGAGGTAATGGCTCATCCTGAACAGGTGCATTTAGCAACACAGGAGAGAAAGGTACCGAGTCAGCACAGTTAGAGCCTCCTCTCAGGCGGTGGTGCTTTTTTATCTCTTTTTGTCCGTATTACTTCCCCTGGAAGGCTTACTGTTTAGACAAAATACAAGGTACCTAAATGCATATACTACCGTGTTCAGTTTAGCAAATACATTAAGTATGCAACTTTTAACACATAACTATGCATAACATGGATGTCTTCTAGGAAGTACCCAATCCAACCACATGGAGTCTTACGTCCCTGTATAGCTGCTGTGTTTCTCTGCCAGGAACAAGAGAACTAACGAGCTTGCTTGCTGCTGCAGTGCTTCTCACACTGACAGTCTTTTAAATTTGGCGCCGTTTCTGTGCCTGCGCGCGCCACGTGCCCGCGCACGCCTTCGCCCCCCCCCTCCGATAAAGCGCGCTCCCGCGGCCCTTAGCGCTATGGCGGTGGCCATAGTGAGAGAGGACTCTCATCAGCCCTTGTTCCCACTTACCTGCATCTGCAGGTGTCTGGTCGGCCACCGAAAGGAGGATCGGGGTGCCCCAGCAAGCTCAGCAGCGGAGGTGACGAGCAGTGTACTTCGCCGAAGCCGACACTGAACAGAGTGAGGTGAGTATATTCAGCTCTTTACTCCCCCCAGTGGTGGAAAAAAAGAAGACATCCACTTTTTGAAAAAGGTCCCAACCTAGTTATGGACCTTCTAATCTCACCTTATCCACGCCGCAGGTTTTTCTGCTGAAAGATTTCAGACAGATACCAAACTTCACCCTTCACGGTGGGCTATGTGTGCCAACCTTCAGGGATATGGGTTCCTATTTAAAGGATACCTCTCCCCTGGGCCTTGTACAAGACTCTTACCAGGACTTTATAGCGAAATAGCGAAAGTGCTGGATCTTAGAGCCCAGTCCTCCGAAGAGAGACATTACAGGCGACGCCTCATGGATGAGGCCCGGATCCCATCCAGATTCAGCTCCTTTGTAGGCGTCTTGGATGGATCCGAAAGCATAGCTCTTTTACCCCCAGAGGGTCTCTTTGGTAGAGCTTTCCTTTAGCACCTCCTAACGCGTCCAACACCTTTAGACACTGGCGAAAAAACTGAGGTACTTCCCTGATGGGAGGGGTTATATGGAGGGGAACTGTCTTCCATTGGTTGTGCCAGTGTCCAATCACCGCTGGTGACCCTTAACCCATTATGTAATGACTAGCTCTGTGTCCCGTGGTGTACGATAAAGAAAAACAAATAAAGCTGTATAATCTATGCTCAGCTTTAACCACTTAAGGACCGGAAGGATTTGCCTCCTTAATGACCGGGCCATTTTTGTGATACGGCACTGCGTCGCTTTAACTGACAATTGCTCGGTCATGGCGATGCTGTACCCAAACAAAATTGACGTCCTTTTTTCCCCACAAATAGAGCTATAATAAATATCCCCCAAAAAATAAAAAAATGTCCTCATCAGTTTAGGCCAATATGTATTCTTCTACAAATTTTTGGTAATTAAATAAAAAAACAAAACAATAGGCGTATGTGGATTGGTTGCACAAAAGTTATAGCGTCTACAATATATGGAATAGATTTATTGCGATTTTTAATCGGGACTGCAACATTGCGGCAGACAGATCGGACACTTCAAACTTTTTTTGGGACAAACTTATACAGCGATCAGAGCTAAAAATAGCCACTGATTACTGCATAAATGTCACTGGCAGAGAAGGGGTTAACACTAGGGGCGATCAAGGGGTTAAAAGTGTGTTCCAACTGTGAGGGGATTGGACTGATTGGGGGGAGGAGACATCTCGTTGGTCCTACTTAGGAGGAACAGACGATCTGTTTCTCCTCCCCTGACAAGACATGAAATTCCCCGTTCCTGCTCTTGTGCCCAAGTTGCCGGCATGGACCAGGCCCGTCGGCCACGCGCATCGGGTTCCCCGCAGCGCAGCAGGGATTCAGGGAAAAAATTGGATTTTGGTACTCGCCATAAAATCCGTTTCTCTGACGTCCATGGACCGACACAGCTCTCATACTGATTACATATGTGTATATGTCCCTGCTTGCAGGAGAAGACTTAGGCAGAATGTTAGATGTTAAAACATTCTAGAACAAGCCAGAGACGAATAGCCCCGCCCAGGGGGGCGGTCCCTCCGGACATTACCCTCCCACCTGCAGCTAGCAGCCTCAGTTCGTAACAAGCAGTACAAACCTTAAAAGGAAGGGTGGGTGCTGTGTCGGTCCATGGACGTCAGAGAAATGGATTTTACGGTGAGTACAAAAATCCTATTTTCTCTTATCGTCCATGGACAGACACAGCTCTCATACTGATTACATGTGGGACGTCCCAAAGCAGTATAAGAAAAGGGTGGGAGCAAAAAATAAGGAACAACCAAAACTTCACTCCAAACCAGCAGAGCTCCTCAACGGAGGAGTTGCAACATTAAACAGCGGTCTGCAACACTTTGCGGCCGAAGGAAGCATCCGAAGATGCAGCCACATCAACCTTGTAGAATTTAGAAAAGGTATGAATGGACGACCAGGTCGCCGCCTTGCACACATGTGCAACCGATGCTTGATGTCGGAAAGCCCAGGAAGCACCGATTGCCCTGGTGGAATGCGCCGTGACCGGGAAGGGAGGCGCCCGTCCCCTAATGGCATAGGCCTGTATAACAGTCTGTCTGATCCACCTAGAAACGGTGGCAGACGACACCGCTTGGCCCTGTTTCGGACCAGAGACAGATACAAACAGCGAGTCAGACTTCCGAATAGAAGCAGTAGCCGCCAGGCATACCCGTAAGGCACGCACCACATCCAAATTGTGAAGCGCAACCTCTCAAGGATGCGAAGGATGAGGGCACAAGGACGGAAGGACAATGTCCTCATTAAAAGGTGAAAAGCCGAAACCACCTTAGAAAGGAAAGACGGTCGCGGTCGCAATACCTCCTTATCCTTATGGAGGACCAGGTAAGGCGACTTGCATGACAGAGCCGCCAACTCAGACACCCGTCTAACAGAAGTGATGGCCACTAAAAAAGCCACCTTCTGGGACAAAGTTAAAAGAGGAATCTCTTATATTCTCAAAAAGGAGATTCCTAAAGAACCGAAAGCACCAAGTTCAGATCCCAAGGAGGGAGCGGGGGCTTGGCAGGTGGAACCACATAGCGTACCCCCTGCACAAAAGTGCTAACCAAGGAATGACCAGCTAGGGGTCTTTGAAAGAAAACGGCCAAGACCGAAATCTGACCCTTAATAGTGCTCAAAGCCAGCCTTTGAGCAACACCACGCTGTAAGAACCTCAGGATTCTGGGGACAGAGTACGTCCGTGGACGCCAGTCTAGTTCTTCGCACATAGCGATGTAAGCTCTCCAGGTACGGTGATAGATCTTCCTAGAAGAAGACTTCCGTGCCCTAAGCATGGTTGAAATTACCAAATCCGACAGGCCTCGGTCTTTCAGCACCTGACTCTCAATAGCCATGCCGTTAAAGCCAGAGACTGTAAAGCAGGATGAAAGATAGGACCTTGAGATAGAAGGTCCTCCCTCAAGGGCAGGCGCCAAGGGACGTCCGCGATGAGACGTACCAGGTCGGCGTACATATGACGCCGAGGCCAGTCCGGAGCAATGAGGTTTACCGGAATGCCCTCGGCTGCTACCCTGCGCAGCAGACGAGGAAGCAACTGCAGCGGAGGGTAGACATACATCAAGCGATACTGACCCCACGGGGCCACCAACGCATCCGAGGCATCCGCCCAGGGGTCCCTGGACCGGGCCACAAACCTTGACACCTTGCGATTGAGTCGAGACGCCATCAGGTCCACATCCGGAGTGCCCCACCGCCTCCGGATGCAAGGACCACTCCCCCTGGTCCAGGGACTGGCGGCTCAGATAGTCCGCCTGCCAGTTTTCTACGCCCGGAATGTAGACAGCCGACAGCGCCGGCGCGCTTCTTCTTTCCGCCCACCTTAGGATGTGAGCGACCTCGGACGCCACAGCCGAGCGAGTGCCCCCCTGATGGTTGACATACGCCACGGCCGTGGCGTTGTCCGATTGGATTCTGACCGAGCGGACCTGTATCCTCTTCGACCATGCGGAGAGAGACCCAGTCTGATCACCCGCAATTCCAGGACGTTGATTGGGAAACGAGATTCGGCTGGAGTCCAGAGCCCTTGAGCTGACAGGACTCCCCACACTCCTACCCAGCCCGTCAGGCTGGTGTCCATTGTGATCACCATCCAGTGGATGGGGAGGAACGACTTCCCGGCCAAAGAGCCGGGGATCTCAGCCACCACGTCAGGGACGCCTTGACAGAGTGACTCACCTGGATCTGAAGATCCAAAAGACAATGGGGACTTGTCCCAAACAGACAAAATTCCCTTCTGTAATGCCCGAGTGTGTGATTGAGCATACGGAACCGCCTCGAAGGAGGCCACCATTAGTCCCAGGACTCTCATGCAGAAGCGATTTGACGACCATTTTCGGGACCTAAGAGCCTGTACTGCCGACTGAAGTGTCAGTAACTTCTCTGAGGGTAGAAACACCTTTGCTGCCGAAGTGTCCAGGATCAGACCCAGATACTCCAAGCGCTGAGTCTGGACTAGAGCCGACTTCTGCGTGTTCAGAACCCATCCGAAATCCCGGAGGGTCTGACTGACTATTGTCACATTTTCCTCCAATTCTGAGGCATTTTCTGCTCTGAGAAGGAGATTGTCTAGATAGCCCACGATAACAATTCCTCGCTGTCTCAGCAAAAGCCAGAACCGGGGCAAGAACTTTGGTGAAAACCTGTGGTGCTGATGCTAGGCCGAAGGGAAGAGCCACGAACTGAAAGTAGTGGACTTCGCCTATGGCAAAGCGCAGAAACCTCTGGGGGCTTGCGCAGATTGGGATGTGCAAGTAAGCGTCCTTGATATCCAAGGACGCCAAAAAATCCCCTTGGTGGAGTGTCGCGATCACCGTGCGAATGGATTCCATCCGGAATTTTAATACCTTCACATAGGCATTCAGGGCCTTGAGGTCCAGGATTGGCCGAACCCCGTCCTTTTTCGGAACAAACAAACAGGTTTGAGTAAAACCCCTGAAACCTCTCTTGTGACGGAACCGGCACAATTACTCCGCACCCGAGCAAATCCTGTACGGCCCCCAAGAGGGCCACCCGGCGGGCCGGAAGGAGAGGGAGGTTCGAGGGAAAAAAAACCTGTCTGGGGGCCACGAGCGGAACTCTATCCTGTATCCCACAGTGAACACCTCGCACACCCAGCAGTTGGAGATCCAGGAAGTCCACCGCACCGAGAACCTGCGAAGACGTCCCCCCACCCCAGAGTCGGGCAGGGGCAAGACTTCATGCGGTGGTGGACTTGGGAGCTTGCTTGGTAGGCTTACGCACCCAGGGACGTCTTTGTCCCCCAGCCGCATTCTTTTCAGTCTGGGCGGGCTTACCCGTGGAATCTGACTGACGAAAAAACTTCTTCTTCGCCGGAAAGGAAGGGCCCGGCCTGCGGTGGGGCTCCTTACCCTTAATAGACTGGGGAAGGAAGCTGCTCTTGCCTCCTGTGACGTTTTTAATAATGTCATCCAGAGCGGCCCCAAACAGTCTACCGCCCTTAAAGGGCAAATCAGCCAGGAGCTTTTTGGAAGCTAGATCGGCCGACCAGCATTTCAGCCAGATAAGGCGACGCATCACCACAGCAGAAATGGGAGGCCCGTTATTAAAGGGGTCACATCCACAGTGGCATCGCACACGAAGACTAAACCCTTCGCAAGTTGGTGAGCCAGGGCAATGGTTTCAGGAGGGAGATTATGCTCCTGTACTGTCTGGTGCAAAATTTTTGCCCAGCCTGTGAGTGTCTGAGACACAAGTGTCGCCGCCACTATAGGGCGTAAGGCGGCCCCCCAATAAGGTGAACATAGTTCTACACGCCACTTCTGACCTCCTGTCAGCGGGATCCTTAAACGCAGGAGTCCCTTCCATTGGGAGCGTGGTAGCCTTATTCAAACGGGCGACCGGGGGGGGTCGACCACTGGGGGGTGAGCCCACTTCTTAACCAGGTCCTCTTCAAAAGGGGTACCTTAAGGCTATGCGCCGCGGGACCGTCAAAGTCTTCTGCGGCTTATCCCAGACTTGGTCAATGAATGTATTAAAAAAAGGCACATATGGAAAAACCCTTTTTGAAGAAACGGCTTTAAAGGAACCAAAGGACATAGCTTCCACCCGAGGTTCCTCAGCCTCAACATTCAGCTTGAGAGTGTCCCTCACAGCATCAATAAGTTTACTCACAAGCACCCTGTCAGTTGGTGGTTCAAGACAGGGGGTCTTCCTCACAAGGAATTTCCTGTCCAAACATCAAAATCCTCAGAACTAGGGTCCTCAGCAGCATTAGCTAGGCCCATATCTAAGTCAGAGCACTCCCCATGTGTAGATTGTGTGGGGAGGGGGCGCTTTACAGCCCCCGTGCGTTCGCACACCGCTTCCAGCTTGACAAGGAAGGATTCCAGGACTGCCGACAACTGGTCCATAGGGACCGCAGATGCAGGAGCACTGCCAGTTGCCTCTGACAAGTGTGGAGAAGCAGGTGAACCAGACTCCATATTGCCAACCTCTGAGACCTTATTCACTATTACAGTGAATAATATAGTCGACCCACTGGCTGTGCTGAGGCTGAGGAGGGGATACCCAGAGGACTCACCACCCTTAGGGGCCGCTCGGTTCCGCTGTACGAGCCACACTGTAGCGCGAGTGAAGCCTGAGGAGAATGAAGAATCTGTGAGATGAGGTATTTCGCGCCGCTAGAGGCCGAAAACGAAACTGAAAGCGCCGCGGCTACAAGAAAATGGCCGCCGGGCGCCTGTGGAACTGTGCTTTGAGATGCGGCAAAATGGCCGCCGATGGCGCACTTTTTAAATTTAAAAAAACACAGCGCCAATGGCGCACGCAATAAACCCCACACACTCCCCCAGAACACTTCCCAAGCTCACTAACAGCCATGGAGCGCCCCCCCCCAGGGCAGAGCGACCCCCCCCAAGTATCCCCACACAGCACAGCACCAGAGCAGGGTGCAGAGAGCAGCATAACAGGGGGGAGACAGGGAGAACCCCCCACAAACAGAAACACAGCCAGTATGTACTCACCTTGCAGCAGGAGAGACTACTTAACTGTCCCTAGAGGGACCCACTGGCTTGTTCAGACAGACCTATCACAGAATCGTACTGCGTAGCTGTCGGCCTGGTCCACCGCGAAAGATACAGTAGGTACTGTTCAATCTTGAGAGGACCGCGGGAGCATGAAACCAACCCGGCCACCCCTGGAGCATGTCGTGAACTGAGTCTCACGCACACAAGGCGAGGACGGTTGGACAGGGAAGACTACGAGGATACTAGTGTACCCAACCTGTTGCCCAGCCGACAGTTGATTGAAGGTCTCAAAAATAAAATTCCCAAAGGAATAAAATTTAAAAGCAAAAATCTTCCAGGAGACTGGCTCCTGAGAGAGCCACGTCTTCTCCTTCTGCTAGGCAGAAAAAAAACTGAGGCTGCTAGCTGCAGGTGGGAGGGTAATGTCCGGAGGGACCGTCCCCCTGGGCGGGGCCGTTTAGCTCTGGCTTGTTCTAGAATGTTTTAACATCTAACATTCTGCCTAGTTCTTCTCCTGCAAGCAGGGGCATATACCCACATGTAATCAGTATGAGAGCCGTGTCGGTCCATGGACGATAAGAGAAATTACTTTACCCCAGTCCTAAGCAGTACAATCCCTGTACCTTTTGCAGAATATCAGTCTGTCCCTGATGTTTTTACTGGAGAGAAGTGGCTTCTTTGCTGCCCTTCTTGACACCAGGCCATTCTCCAAAAGAATTTGCTTCACTCTGGGCAAGCTCTGCTTCAGGTGCCCTGATCCCGCAGCTGAATCAACTGTAGAAGACGGTCCTGGCCCTTGCTGGACTTTCTTGGGTGCCCTGAAGCCTTCTTCACAACAATTGAACCTCTCTCCTTGAAGTTCTTGATGAGCTGATAAATGGCTGATTTAGGTGCAATCTTAGTAGCAGCAGCAATATCCTTGCCTGTGAATCCCTTATTTTTTTTTATTTTTTATAATAAAACAACCTTTAATATCACTTTAAGCTTTTTTTAGTTAAAAATAACAAACATGTTATACTTGCCTGCTCTGTGCAATGGTTTTGCACAGAGCAGCCCGGATCCTCCTCTTATGTCCCTCTTCTGTGCTCCTGTCTGGCCCCTCCCTCCTGTGGAGTGCCCCCACTGAAAGCAGCTTGCTAAGGGGGCACTTTAGCCGAGCCGCAGCTCCCTGTGTCCATTCAGACACGGAGCCGCGCACCACCCCCCTCTCATTGGCTGACTGACTTTTATTGACAAAAGCGGGAGCCAATGGCGCCACACTGCTGCGTCAGCCAATGAGGAGGGGAGTCCCGGGCAGCCGAGACACTCCTGCAACATCGCTGGATCAATATGGGGCTCAGCTAAGTATTAGAGCGCTGATGCACACAGGCTTTTTTTTTCATCTTAAATGCATAAAAAAACCTTCTGCCTTTATAATCACGTTAAACTGCCCAAGTATAGGACAAAAAAACTTGGATGGCTGCACACCAACAATCCACTTTTTTTGTAACAGTTGAGACCAAAATGGCAGGTGGTGCACCTGGAGAAGCGATATACTGTTGCCCAGGTATAGGACAGGTTTATTTAAAGATGACCTTTCAGGTTGCTCTCTTGCACAAATTCATACTTAAATGAAACATTGCAATGTTTCTCTCCCTCACTCAGCTAACGTGACCCCATTGCAGATGGAGAGGGACGGGAGTAGGAGATAGAAAGGTGCCATGCATGCACCCGACCTCCTCCTTATAAATTGATGACATCAGTTGTTAGGACCCTGACAGCCGGAAGGTTGCAATTGTGCACCGTGACTTTGTGTAACTAAAATGCTGGCTTGGTCCACCTGCTTGCAGACAATTCTTAGGCATTTTGCCAAGGCACCCCTGAAGAAACCTGAAGGCACCCTGGTTGAAAAGGGCTGGTTTAGATACACTTATAATATCTCAGAAGTTCATGTTCTTCTACAAAATGTTTTTACATTTGGCAGGAAAAGCTCCTGAACTTGTGGCCCGATGTGTAATATTAAAGGGGCTCTGTGTTTGGTGGAACCCCAAGCCAACAGCCTTTTGCATTTTTTGAAGAGGCAACTAAATAAAAGCTGTTGCGTCCTAGGAAATGCTTAATATTTTACAGTGTGATGACGTAGTGACTCAGAAAACTAAATGCAAAGGAACCATTGAGCAGGAAACCCCTGCTAGCTTTATATCAGCCCCAAAATCCAAGACATTGATTTAAAGAAAACCTTTACTGAGAAAACTAAGCAGACTGTGGCTGTTGGCCTCCTTCTGAAGTTATTTAGCAGATATGCTAGTCTTGCAACTTCAGTATTTTAAATCACCAACCCACACCAAATCTGCAGAATAAGAGTTCTGATCTGTTAGCTGCATGGCAATGGCTTAAAAAGTACTAAACCAGAGACTACCAGGCAACTAGCATTGTACAGGTTTCCTATAAAACACTATATAGCAGGGCTTGACAAATTTGCTTTGAATCTATGAGCCTGCTAAAAAAATTAGCAGCCAGTTTGTTTTTTTAGCGTAGTATGGTTTGTCAGTGCCCGGGACAGGGGCGTTGCTAGGTGGCAAAAAGACCAGGGGCTTCTGCCCCAAGTCCCTGCGTCCATCATATGTGATGTGCACCAGTTAAATTAAGGGGGTAGGGTGGTAGGAAGCTGGCAGTGAGGTACAGGGGGGATGATAACAGGGGGATGCATACGACAGGGGTAACGGGGGGGTGATGACAGGGGGGTGATAAGGGGATGCATATAACAGGGGGTACAGGGAGGGTGATGACAGGGGGATGCACATGACGGAGAACAGGGGGGGGGATGATGATAAAACGTTTGATGACAGGAATCGATGGTAGGGTGGTGGGATGCCAGGAACAGGGAAATTATGAGGGGCATGATGATGATGATGACAGGGGACAGTAGATGGCATCATATCATTAGGGCTGTGTGTGTGTTAGGTGACAGGCGGCTGATAGGGATGTTCGGGGCGCCCTCGGTCAGGGAGTGACATCACAGGATGTGTCAGTGTCGGGCAGCAGGACATGTTGTACTGTATGTACCTTGAGACTCCGGCAGACTGGCTCCCCGCTGATCGTGATGCCTGCTCTGACAGGTCCTCCACTACGGCCGTTCATCCCAGAGATGAGGTCAGAGAGCTGCTTAGCCAGGCGGCCATTATCCGCGCTCTGCACGTTAGGAGATCCACAGAGCGCGGGAGAAGCCAGGGGAGCGCATGAATCCACTCACTGACCCAACAACTAGTGGACGGAGGTTGTGACAAGCTCCCAGCGCCTCTTCCTCCAGAGGACACCCCAGACCCTGTGTTCAAACAGTCAAACTTGGCTATCTGAATGCTTTTAAGTGCAAAGAAGGGATTTGGGGTCTTATAGACCCCAGATCCCTCCATAAAAAGGAGTACCTGTCACTGCCTATTACTGTCACAAGGGATGTTTACATTCTTTGTGACAGCAATAAAAGTGATCAACATTTTTTTCCAAAAAAGGGACAGTGTAAAAATTAAAAATATTAAATAAATAAGAAAAAATGTAAATAAATTTAAAGCGCCCCATTCCTCCTTGCTCGCCCGCAGAAGCGAACTCATTTGCAAGAGGCACCAACAAATTTAAAAGGTGTTCGAACCACACGTGAGATATTGCAGCGATCGTTGGAGCGAGAGCAATAAATTCTAGTGCAAGACCTCCTCTGTAACTCTAAACTGGTAACCTGTAGAAATTATGGAGATTTTTAAGTACCGTAGTTTGACACCATTTCACGAGTATGCGCAAATTTTAAAGCATGACATATCTATTTACTCGGCGTATCATCATCTGTGACATTATACAAAAAAAATTGGGCTAACTTTACTGTTCGTTTTTTTTAATTCATGAAAATGTATTTCTTCCAAAAAAAATTAAGTTTTAAGACCGCGGTGCAAATACAGTGCGACATAAAACATTGCAATGTTCGCCATTTTATTCTCTAGGGTCTCTGCTAAAAAACAAACACACACACTATATATATATATATATATATATATATATATATATATATATATATATATATATATATAATGTTTGGAGGTTCCAAATAATTTTTTTGCAAAAAATACCTATTTTAACTTGTAAGCAACAAGTGTCAGAAAAAGGCTTAGGCATAAAGGGGTTAACAAGTACCTGTCAGAGGTGAAGCAATATTTACAATGTTGTGGAACAGATTCTAGATTTTTAGTGCCATTGCCAATGATGAGCTGCAGTGTCTGGGAGGGGGAACAAGTGAGACAACAAATGAAGGATTTGGCTGTCAAGAAAAATAAAAGGAAGTTTTATTAGGCTGCATTCACACCTGAGCGTTTCATTTTCAGGCAGAAAATCGCGCAAATCTTACCATGATTTTGACCGCGTTTTTGTACAGGTCAAAAGGTCACCCATGTAAAAAGCAGAAAAACGCCTGTAATCTGCCTAAAAAGAAGCCTGTGTTCTTTTTTGAGCTTCAGGTGTTTTGCTTCAGGTGACAAAATGCTCAGATGTGAACAGGTGCCATTGAAATGAATGGGATTTTGCTTGTTGAGCATTTTTCAGGCGTTTTACGAGCTGAAAACGCTCAGGTGTGAATGCAGCCTTATATTCATGGGGCTTATGCATATAAACTAAATTTACAACTTGTTTAGACTGTCACACAGGAACCTTTCATTGTTCTTTAATATATATTTATAATATGTATTCAGACAGTCGCATATGCAGTAGTAACATCTCATCATAACATTTCATCTATTGAACTGCTACCTGTGAAGGCTTTCATTTCAAAAGCTAAAAGGAAACACCACCAAGAGGATATAAAAGTGGAGGATCGCACTCACCGGCACTGTTGGCCTCTGTCTCTAGGATGTGTATCTCAGAGCAATCTGACAGTGAGTGCTCCAAACACAGTTGCAGGAAACGGGCCTGTGTCCTCGTGATCCTCTTCAGCAGAGACAGAAGAGCCACCGTCTGCTCACATTCGTTCCAGCCCTTGAACCACTCGGATAATGTGCTCACCTGGTCTCTGAATTTCATGATGCAGGTGAGAATCAACAACTACAAGCACAGGAGCAATTCTATGACATGGCAAGGGGTGGCCCAACCACAGGATGGCACATGGGGATATATGGACAGCCACGTAAGCACCGCAAAATCCTAAGACTGAAAAAAAAAAAAAAAAGTTAGAAGACAAAAGGGTAACACAAAATGTTAAGTACATAGATTTAAAACAGGGTTTGACAAATTTGCTTTGACTCTAGGAGCCAGCTAAAAAGAATAGGAGCCAGTTTGTGCGGCAACATACAGTGTGGATCGAAAGTTTGGGCACCCCAGGTAAAAATGTGCATAACGAAACCAAGGAAAGATGGAAAAATCTCCAAATGGCATCAAATTACAGATTAGACATTCTTATAATATGTCAAAAAAAGTTAGATTTCCATCATTTACACTTTCAAAATTACAGAAAACAAAAAAATGTTGTCTGCAAAAGTTTGGGCAGCCTGCAGAATTTATAGCATGCACTGCCCCCTTTGCAAAGCTGAGACCTGCCAGTGTCATGGATTGTTCTCAATCATCATCTGGGAAGACCAGGTGATGTCAATCTCAAAGGTTTTAAATAGCCAGACTCATCTGACCTTGCCCCAACAATCAGCACCATGGGTTCTTCTAAGCAGTTGTCTCGAAAACTGAAACTGAAAATAGTTGATGCTTACAAAGCTGGAGAAGGCTATAAGAAGATAGCAAAGCGTTTTCAGATGTCAATATCCTCTGTTCGGAATGTAATTAAGAAATGGCAGTCATCAGGAACAGTGGAAGTTAAAGCAAGATCTGGAAGACCAAGAAAAATATCAGACAGAACAGCTCGCAGGATTGTGAGAAAAGCAATTCAAAACCCATGTTTGACTGCACGATCCCTCCAGAAAGATCTGGCAGACACTGGAGTTGTGGTACACTATTCCACTATAAAGAGATACTTGTACAAATATGGTCTTCATAGAAGAGTCATCAGAAGAAAACCTCTTCTACGTCCTCACCACAAAAATCAGCGTTTGAACTTTGCAAATGAACATATAGACAAGCCTGAGGCATTTTGGAAACAAGTTCTGTGGACCGATGAGGTTAAAATAGAACTTTTTGGCCGGAATGAGCAAAGGTACGTTTGGAGAAGAAAGGGCACAGAATTTAATGAAAAGAACCTCTGTCCAACTGTTAAGCATGGGGGTGGATCAATCATGCTTTGGGGTTATATTGCAGCCAGTGGCACAGGGAACATTTCACGAGTAGAAGGAAAAATGGATTCAATAAAATTTCAGCAAATTTTGGATGGTAACTTGATGCCATCTGTGAAAAAGCTGAAGTTAAAGAGAGGATGGCTTCTACAAATGGATAATGATCCTAAACACACCTCAAAAACCACGGGGGATTACATCAAGAGGCGTAAACTGAAGGTTTTGCCATGGCCTTCACAATCTCCTGACCTCAACATTATTGAAAACCCATGGATAGACCTTAAAAGAGCAGTGTGTAACAGACAGCCCAGAAATCTCAAAGAACTGGAAGACTTTTGTAAGGAAGAATGGGCAATGATACCTCAAACAAGAATTGAAAGACTCTTGGCTGGCTACAAAAAGCGTTTACAAGCTGTGATACTTGCCAAAGGGGGCAGTACAAGATATTAACTCTGCAGGGTGCCCAAACTTTTGCAGGCGCCATTTTTTTGTTTTCTGTAATTTTGAAAGTGTAAATTATGGAAATAAAATCTTTTGACATATTATAAGAATGTCTAATCTGTAATTTGATGCCATTTGGAGATTTTTCCATCTTTCCTTGGCTTCGTTATGCACATTAATACACATTTTTACCTGGGGTGCCCAAACTTTCGATCCCCACTGTACAGCATGTGTATCGCAATCAGCATTTTAATGCGTAGGTGCCGCAACGCACGCATTTACGTGCAAATATGAGGGGGTGGGCTGGCATTTGTTTTGGAGAGGGTGCTTGGGATAGAGCTCCACGATTCTGGATAAAATGAGAATCACGACTCTCGGCGTAACATCTTTCACATTATACAAAAAAAATTGGGCTAACTTTACTGTATTTTTTCGGAAAAAATTGCGTTTGAAAGACCGCTGCGCAAAGACCGTGCAACAAAGTATTGCAACGACTGCTATTTTATTCATTAAGGTCTCTGCTAAATAAAAAATATATATATATATATATATATATATATATATATATATATATATATATATATATATATATATGTTTGGAGGCTCCAAGTAATTTTGTAGAAAAAAAAATACTGATTTTAACTTTAACAAATGTCAGAAAAAGGCTTAGGTTCACTTACCATTTCCTTCGATTTCCCATCTAAATGTTTTTTTTCCCCCTGTTTTCTTTGTCTAAATTTCTCACTTCCTGTTCCTCCTCAGTAAGCTGTTCAGTAAGCTGTTCTGGCTGACTAAACACCACTCGGATGATGGGGGCAAGCTTACTGAGGAGAAACAGGAAGTGAGAAATTCAGACAAAGAAAAAAAAAAAAAAAACATTTAGAAGGGAAATCGAAGGAAAAGGTAAGAGAACCCAACAATGCACTAGCTTAAAGGAACCTATTTAGAAAATAAAAAATGAACCTTTACAACCCCTTTAAGTGGTTAAACTGACCTAATTTGCAGACCAAAGTTTATCCCTTTGATCTCTAAAAGAACACAAGGATACAATGGGGGTTATTTACGAAAGGCAAATCCACTTTGCACTACAAGTGCAAACTACAACTGCAAAGTGCACTTGAAATTGCACTGAAAGTGCACTTGGAAGTGCAGTCGCTGTAAATCTGAGGGGTAGATCTGAAATGAGGGGAAGCTCCGCTGATTTTATCATCCAATCATGTGCAAGCTAAACTGCTGTTTTTTATTTTCCTTGCATGTCCCCCTCGGATCTACAGAGACTGCACTTCCAAGTGCATTTTGCACTTGTAGTGCAAAGTGGATTTGCCTTTCGTAAATAACCCACAATGTTCCCCCCCCCCCCCCCCCATCTCCTTCAGCACCTGGTTGATTAAAAAAAACAAAAAAAAAACACAACAACAGCAGTGTTTGACAGTTGTGAGCAGGGAACAGCTCTGCACTTGTTACATGAATTGTGAATATGCCGGATTAGGATCATAAAGGGGTTGAATCGAGATCGCAATTTTTTAACGATTAATCATACAGCCCTAGCTTGGGTGTAACTTAATTTTTTTTTTTTTTTTTTTACCTAACTTTTAGTTACAAAAAGTCCCCTATGTGATGATATTTTGGTGAGAGGTTCTCTTTAATGAGACATGCAGAGTCTAAAAATAGGATTTTTATAACAGCTTACCTGTAAAATCCTTTTCTTGGAGTACATCACGGGACACAGAGCGACATAGTCATTACTATTGGGTTATATAGATACCTTCAGGTGCTGGCACTGGCAACTTCCAAAACCGGAAGTACCCTCCCCTATATAAGCCCCTCCCATCCGGGAGCACCTCAGTTTTGTAAAAAAGCAATAAGTGTCCCTAAAGAGGGGCGGGAGCTCTGTGTCCCGTGATGTACTCCAAGAAAAGGATTTTACAGGTAAGCTGTTATAAAAATCCTATTTTCTTTCTCGTACATCACGGGACACAGAGCGACATAGTCATTACTAATGGGATGTCCCAAAGCAATGCCCGAGGGGGGGGGGGGGATACACCATACATAAGCTGAGCGCTATCAGACATGAGGATCTTTTGCGGCCTGCAACACACTGCGCCCAAAGGCGACATCCTCCTGACTTCTAACGTCCACCTGGTAGAACCTAGTAAACGTGTGTACTGAAGACCATGTTGCGGCCTTACAGATTTGAGCCAGGGAGGCCTGGTGATGCGCTGCCCATGAAGTTCCAACTGCTCTCGTGGAGTGCGCTCTAACTTTGAACGGAGGCGGTCTCCTTCTCAAGCCATAAGCTTGCATAATGACCTGTCGAATCCACTTGGCTAAAGTAGATTTTGATGCTGCCTGACCCTTTCTGGGGCCTTCCGGCAGAATAAACAAAGTATCCGTTCTGCGAATCTGAGCAGTGGCTTTTAGATAAGCTTTAACTGCTCTTACTACATCCAAAGAATGCAATAACTTCCTCTACCGAAGTAGGTTTGGGAAAAAAAGAAGGAAGAACCACATCTTGGTTCAAATGAAACCTCGATACCACCTTAGGAAGAAAGGCTGGATGAGGACGTAACACTACTCTGTCCTTATGGATAACCAGATATGGCTCCTTACAGGACATAGCTGCTAATTCCGACACTTTTAGCCGAACAAATGGCTACTAGAAAAATCAATTTCCTGGTGAGAAGAACCAAAGAAATATGCTGTAATGGTTCAAATGGTTGTTTCTGTAGAACCGACAGAACCAGGTTTAGATCCCATGGACATATGGGAATATTAACCGGAGGACTAATACGCATCACTCCTTGTATAAAGGCTTTGACTAGTGAATGCGAAGCCAAGGGCCTTTGAAAAAATATTGACAAGGCCGAAATCTGACCCTTGATAGTACTCAAGGCAAGCTTCCTATCTACAGCCCACTGTAGGAAGTCCAAAATCCTACCTATTACGTACTTACGTGGATGCCATTTCTTGGCCTCACACCAGGCGATGTACGCCTTCCAGATTCTATAGTAGATCTGCCTGGATACCGGCTTCCTGGCATTGATCATGGTAGATACCACAGAATTAGAGAGCCCTCTCTTTTTTAGAATGTGGGCTTCAATAGCCAGGCCGTCAAACCTAGGGCTGGTAAGGAAGGGTGGTATATCGGTCCTTGCGAAAGCAGGTCCGGACGATGTGGGAGGGTCCAAGGACTCCCCACAGACATCTTTACAATCTCCGCGTACCATGCTCTTCGGGGCCACGCTGGAGCCACCAGAATCACTGGTTTCTTTTCTACCCTGATACTGCGGAGTAATCAAGGTAACAATTGTGGCGGTGGGAATGCATATATCAGCTTGAACTGATCCCAAGGGAACACTAGGGCATCCGAGCCGCAAGCTAGGGGATCCCTTGTCCAAGAGACAAACCTGTCCACTTTTGCGTTGAATCTGGATGCTAGCAGATCTACATCTGGTGTTCCCCACCGCTGACATATTGTCCGGAAAACCTCGGGATGAAGGGACCATTCCCCTGGGAATAATTGTTGGCGACTTAGAAAGTCCGCCTTCCAATTCTCCACTCCTGGAATGAATACCGCAGATATGGCTGGGACATATCTTTCTGCCCATTTCAGGATGCAATTTACTTCCCTCTGGGCTGCACGACTCCTGGTGCCACCCTGATGATTGATATATGCCACTGCCGTGGCATTGTCCGATTAAATTCTGACAGGGGACCCTTGGAGTTTGGATGTCCATGCTACTAGGGCATACCGGGCTGCTCGTATCTCTGAAGCCCCATACACACTATCAGTTTTCTTGCAGGTTTTTCTCTTCAGGTTTACCAAAACCATCTAATATGAGGTCAAACCTTAAGAGTTTCAATTCGTATGCAATCAGGCAGGCCCTTGCACTACATGGTTTTGGTAAACCTGAAGAGAAAAACCTGCAAGAAAACTGATAGTGTGTATGGGGCTTAAGAGATTGATGGGCAGGGCCTTTTCTGCATCCGACCATCTGCCCTGGAGAGACCATTGCTCCAGTACTGCTCCCCAGCCTATAAGGCTGGCATCTGTAGTGACCACCTTCCAAGAAATCGGACTGAAGGATTTCCCTCTTTCCAGATTCTGGGGAACCAACCACCAGCGGAGGCTCTTGCGAACGGAAGGGGACAAGGACATTGGTAAGTCTAGGGCCTGAACTTTTTTGTTCCAGGCTGACAGTATGGCCCTTTGCAACTTCCTTGAATGGAATTGACCGTAGGGTACTGCTTCGAATGATGCCACCATTTTTCCCAGCAGCCTCATGCACAGGCGTATGGATGGCTGTCTTTTTGTACCCACTAAGTGGATCAAATCTCTCAAAGACGACACCTTCTCTGGAGGCAAGAAAAATTTTCTCTGGTCTGAATCGAGCCTTAGCCCCAAGTATTCCAGACTTTTGACTGGTTTTAGGGCTGACTTGTCTCGGTTGATAATCCAACCGTGATATTCCAGATACTTGATTGTCTTGTGAACAACCACTTCTAATTTTTCCACTGAGTGGTCTATCAGCAACAAGTCGTCTAGATATGCCATTATCGTTACACCTCGTGTTCTTAGATTGGCCAATAATGGGGCCAGAATTTTTGTGAACACTCGTGGTGCTGTGGCCAGACCGAAGGGTAAGGCTCTGAACTGAAAATGGCGCCCTTCTACCGCAAAGCGTAGAAATTTTTGGTGGGCTGGAAAGATGGGAATGTGCAAATAAGCATCTTTGATGTCGATCGAGGCTAACCATTCCTCCCCTTGTAGGGCAGTGGCCACCGATCGGATCGACTCCATCCGGAAAGTCCTGATATGTAGGAATTTGTTTAGCCCTTTTAGATTTAATATGGGCCTCACGTCCCCGTTTGGCTTCGGGACTGTAAAGAGGTTTGAGTAAAACCCGAACCCCCATTCTTCCAGGGGAACCTCTATAATTACTGCTTGGAGCAATAATTGTTCCAGTGCCAACAGGAGGGATCCTCTCTTCTGGGGATCCCTTGGCACGTTTGACCTTATAAAGTGGGAAGGAGGGGAGTCTTTTAACTCCAATTTGTATCCCAGACTTACTGCGGAGAGCACCCATCTGTCTCTGATCGTGTCCCGCCAGGTCTCTGTGAACAACTGAAGTCTTCCCCCCCACCCGATTGAGTGGGGGCAACCCTTCATGCATTTGACTTTGGGGGAGGTTTTGTACCTCTCCTGCTCCAGGGCTTCTTGTTACCCTGCAATTGTCCCTGATTTTTACCTCCGGGATTCGACCGAGGAGGCCGTCGGAACTGTTTCACAGCCGATGTCCTAGGGACTGGAGAAGCAGGCCTCTTAAAAGAGGGACCTCTAACTCTGTTTTTAACCGGCAAAAGTGTACTTTTACCGCTGGAAATTCTCTGGATATATTTGTCCAGGTCTTCCCCAAATAAAGCGTTCACCATGAAATGGGAAGCTGACCAGCAATTTTTTACAGGGAGCTTCAGCAGACCAGTTTTTGAGCCATAAAAGCCTGCGCATATGTACTACAGACAGCGTAAGGCGGGAGGCCTGATGGATTGAATCCTTTATAGCGTCCACCGCAAAGCATAAGGCTCTAGGTAGATCAGCTAGGGCAAGAGCCTGCTGATCTGGCAAGTCCCTTAAGACCTGTTTCAACTGATCCTTCACTGCTTGGCAGACCCCAATAGCTGCCACTGCTGGTTGTGTCACCAAGCCTGCTGTAGCAAAAGCAGATTTTAATAAGGACTCTAATTTTTTATCTATTGGGTCCTTGAACATTTGGACATTATCCACTGGACATGTCAGTGATTTATTCACACAAGAGATGGCTGCGTCCACTGTAGGGACCCTCCATTTTTTGATGAACTTATCCTCCATGGGATAGACCACTTGAAATCTCTTGGGAGGAGTAAATATTTTATCAGGATGCTCCCAATCCTGGTAAATGAGCCCTTCCAGTAAAGGATGGATCGGAAAGGAACAAACAGTCTGGGGAGCTTTTAGCGACCCCAACGAGGAGACAGAAGTGGATGATGGCTCCGCAAGGGGCATTTTAAATGCTGATCGGACCATATTAGTCAGGGACTGAACCCATAATCTTTCAGCATGTGATGCTGAGAATGGCTCTTCCACTGTTGATTCCTCTACAACAGAATCGACCTCATCCTGATCCCCTTCAGGTAGGTCGATCCCTGTATGGGACTGTTGCGCCATTAACAGGCACTCTGAGGGAGGAGACGGAGATCGAGCGCTCTTTCCCTGTGACAGGGAAGCAGCGATCAATGCTGACAATCTCTCTTCCAGCCCTCCCAGAGCTGAGGAAAAAACCTCCTCTGTTACATACACAGGAGCAGGTGAACTGAGGACAGCCACAGTACCAGGTACTCCTGAGGGTGCTCTACGGTCACTAACCTCTGATTCTTCAGGGGAGATTGGTGCAGCCAAAGCATGCCCAAGATCCTCAGAGCCCGATGGAGACCCCCTATGCTTCCTGGGATTTTTAGTTCCGGAGTTTTTAGACGGCATATTCCTAAGCCCAAAGCTGAGGTATTCCAGCCAAAATACACCACTTACTGACAATAGTCTAGCACAAATGCTGCTATAAAAACAGTTGGTGTCTACTAATGTGCCTTTCTATGGGGATGCCTGCATCAACCGCTTGCTGTATGCCTTTTTTAAATGTTGCCAGCTCTGTCTCTGCACTCCATAGCCAGCTCACAACACCTAATTGTGGTTTTTAACATGCTGGGACGCCCGCACATGCGCAGAAGCGCTGCGGCGCACACAGAGCGTCATCCCCCAAGCTCCGCCCCCTTTCCCAGCTCACCTCTATATATAGAGGCGCGTGCACGCGCACGCGCGCCTTCGGCGCTAATTTTGAAAAGGGAAACTAGGGACAAGAGCCAGGGCCCCTTTTGCCGCAGGATGGACGAGCTTTGCAACATGGCAGAGGAAGCAGTTTCCCACAAGAGAACTCACCATCTGCCTGGACTTGCTCTGATGAAAACTAGTCCACATGACAAGAAACGTTCCACAGCGGCCTCTAGTGGATTAACACAGGTACCGCAGTCTATTATTTATTTATTTTTTCTTGACCAATTATAAAAAATTTTAGTAGTTACAGGCATGCATAATATTTAGCGGGAATACCGTTAGGTAACAGGCAGAAAGACATATTAGGCTTGGGGGTTCCCTCAATAGAGCCAAGTTCCTGAGGGGGCCCCACTTACCTTTTCCCCGCCGCAGGACTCTGTTTGGCCACAGAAGCCCAAACTTCACCTATCACGGCAGGCATTGTAATTAAACCTTCAGGGACCGGGTTCCCAAGGATTCCACTCCCCTGGACCTGTATAGCACCCTGCACAGAAAACATCTTGGTCGTGGGTATGACCAGAGCTCTGGATCCCAGGGTCCAGCTCTCCTAAGAGAAGCATTACAGGCAAAACCTTGCTCTTCTCTGCAAGGCCCGGGTACCGACCGTTTAGCTATGAAGCTTTTTTGGTCGGATCCAGAATAGCTTACTGAGGCCCAAAAGAACCTGTACGCAAGCTCAGTGAAAAACACATGTTTCTTCTTGGCCAACACCTTAGACACTGGCAAAAAACTGAGGTGCTCCCGGATGGGAGGGGCTTATATAGGGGAGGGTACTTCCGATTTTGGAAGTTGCCAGTGCCAGCACCTGAAGGTATCTATATAACCCATTAGTAATGACTATGTCGCTCTGTGTCCCGTGATGTACGAGAAAGAAAGACCCTGCATGTCTCTCCTGTGCTCCACTGAATGTAATGCAGTGCAGATCTCACTGTAGGGCTGCAACTAATGATTACTTTCATAATCGATTAGTTGGCAGATTGTTTCGATTAATCGGTTAATAACCTTAAAAAACAAATTTGTTGTTGGGCAAATTAAAAAACACAAATTGGCGCCAAAAAAAAAAGCATTACGTGCTTTTCTGCAACTTCTCCATTGAAGTCTATTGAACCAAAAAAGCACTGTTTTGCGGTAAAAAAAAAGTGCTTTCCCTTTCCAAATACGCAGCAGCTGAAAAAAGCACAGATGAGAACGTGTCCAGGTTCAATGAACTGTAGTGTGTTTCTGCAAAAAGCACCAAAAAATACATAGTTGTGACCTAGGCCTAAGACATTTAGTAACATAATGGGGTTAAAAAAATAAAAATTAGCCCTTTATAGTACAAAGAGAGCAAATGATCACTACTGTAAGAGGTTAATTTTTTACTGTAGAACAGTGAAAGTAATATTTACTAGGGGTGTTGAATTTAATCGTCGCATCGGGATTCGACTGTCCACGATGCGGCATCGATAGTGTAGCTTTAAGTAATCGATTATGGAGGATGACGTCATCCTCGCGCCGTGCCGCTGCACCATGCCCTGCCTCCGAGTAGAGCAGAAAGCAGCCGAAGTTTAAGTGCCGTTTTTTCCCCGCCTCCCCCTGTGTCGCGAGGAGAGGAGCGGAGGCCTTCCATCAATCCCCTTCCCTCTCCCCTCATCAGCCAATAGAAAGGCGGCGTAATGCGGAAGTGAGGAGCCCATGCTGTGTGCAGGTTGGCAGGAACATGGAGTGCTGTGGCCGGAGTTTGTGGTGGCTTGAGCTGTCCCTGCTGCTGATAAGGGTGGCGGCGGCCGCGGCCGGCTTATGGAGCGCGGAGGAGAGTGGAGCCATCAGTGCCTTTGGTCCCGGAATGTTTCAGGGTGGCCACGGCGTATCCAGCTGGAGGTGTGATGGAGGAGAGCCAGAAGAACGGTAGAGCCAGAAGAACGGTAGAGCCAGGTGAGGGGGCCGCGGGGAGGACACAGAGGACTGACATGGTAAGGGAGGTGCCGTGCCAGACTGTATGCAGATAGGGCAATAAAACCAAAAAATGGTGTGCAGTGCTTTGCGGTGATAAATGTACAAAAAAAAAAAAAAAAAAAAAGAGTCTTATTAAGTAGTGAACAAATATAGTCCCGAAATATATTTATATATAACTCTTTGATCTGATTGAAAGAAATCTTCTGTGTATTCAAATTAATTCCAGTGCTGAGTGTGCTCTGCTGTGTACAAATCATTCCTGATTTCTGGTGAATGATTTGTACACAGCAGAGCACACTCAGCACTGGATTTACTTTGAATACACAGAAGATTTCTTCCAATCAGATCACAGATTTATATATAAATATATTTCAGGACTATATTTCTTCACTACTTAATATGACTCTTTTTGTACATTTATCACCGCAAAGCACTGCACACTATTTTTTGTTTTATGGTCTATTAAAAGTTGTATATTCACTATCACCATGTGCTAGCTGCCAACTAATCATACAGCGCCCACTTTATTTTGTTTTTAATAATGCAAATATGACAGCATGTTCCCCAGCTGGCTGTCAAACTGCCTAATGTCCTTTCACAGCCCCTTCCTCCCCCCGCAGGTCTCACTATCTCTCGCCCAACCCCCCCCCCCACCCCACCTCTTTTATATATGTCTCAAACTACTTCTGATCACTCAAACTACACATCAGATGGATATGGCTCCCAGCCCATTCCTCTTCCATCTCCCCATTCAAACCAAAGGCCACCGCATAGCCCTCACCCAACTCACCTCCATTCACAGGTTCCAACCCCCACCCCATGCAGCCCTAAACAATAATTATATAATAACAAAATTATCTCTGGACCGACCCCTCCATCCTTCAGTTCCTATCACCCCCCCCCCCCCAGACTCTTCCATCGAATAATATTCCTGGACTCTTCCAGCCTTCCATTCCTATCCTCCGATTCTTCCATCCTTTTTTCCTTATTCATGGATTCCTATTTCCCTATCCCCGGACTCTTCCATTCTCTCTCTATGGATTTCACCATCTTTCAATTCTTATCCCTTGACCCCTCCATCCTTCAGTTCTATCCCCGGACTCTTCCATCCTTTAGTTCCCATCTCCAGACTACTCCATCCTTCTTTTCCTATTCATGGATTCCTCCTTCCCTATCTCCAGACTCCTCCATCTTTCTAATCGTGATGCATCGCGGAATCGAATCGTTGACATGATAATCGTAATCGAATCGTGAGACCACCGAAGATGCGCACCCCTAATATTTACAGTAGCGATTTCTACTGTTTGTACTATAAAAGGCTAATTTTAGTTGTTTTTTTTAACCCCATTATGTTACTGGCCGATTAATCGATTATGAAAATAGTAATCGATTAATTTCATAATCGATTAGTTGTTGATTGACTAGTGGTTTCAGCCCCATCTCACTGCATTACATTCTTTCCCGGGTCTGCTCCCAAGCTGAGCTGGGCTGTGTGCATCCACAGACACGCAGAATAGGAATTTTTTAAAGTCAACCCTATCCATTAACAGGGCTATGCACAATCCCCCATAACGTGATGGTGTTTAAACGGCAAGCACTAAAATATGGAGACACAGTGAGCGTCATGTGAACCCCGCACCAGAAACTTCTCTCAGGTCTCTACTCCTAATTTCTCCTATGCAGCCAATTTATGACTTTGCCCAGCATGACCAAAGTACAGGTATGCTTTACAGAGAATTTCCTAAATTGTTTTATTTATAGACATGATGAAATCAGCTAAAAATAAATCCAATCTCAAAGTGTTGATGCTTTCAGAAGCCTTGTTTTTTATGGTTTGTAATAGACCGTAATTATATACAGTATGTAGCCTGTGGCAGCCACAGCAGCTTATTACATAACCTGACCGATTCCTGCTGACCCCCTCTTATCTTACCCAAAAGGACTGTCTAAAGCAGGGGTCTCAAACTGGTGGCCCTCCAGCTGTTGCGAAACTACAAGTCCCATCATGCCTCTGCCTGTGGGAGTCATGATTGTAACTGTCAGCCTTGCAATGCCTCATGGGACTCCAGTTTGAGACCCCTGGTCTAAAGCCTGGTATACACTGCTATTTTTTTTTCCCATTCAACCCAGCAGGCCGAACGAATAAAAACAGACAGCTCAGATCAGAGTAGGGCTGGGAAAAAAAATCGATTTTAATCTTGAATCGAGTTTTGAGTTGAAATCGATTCAGATTTGAAGAAAATCGATTTTTTTTAGATTTTTTTTTTTTAGATTTTCTTTTGAGATTTTTTTTTCCCCTTCAGAGTTTCCGTAGCAGGGCTGCAGGGGGCGTGTCCGGAATGGCACTGGGCGGCGTTGCCCCAATTACATCTACTCGCCGCAGCGAGTAGATGTAATGTAACACTAACTAACCGCAAGCCGCCGTCTGCCTACCTGATCAGCGTGTCATGCAGACAGATGGCGGCCATTGCAGTGTTCAAAAGCCAAGCCTCCCGAGTCCTTGTCGTCTGTGATAGGCGGAACACTCAATTTCACAGCAGGCAGTGTTCAGCCTATCACGGACATCCTCTCATCCTCGTCTGTGTTATGAGGATGAGGGGATTTCCATGATAGGCGGAACACGGAATGCTGGGAAATTGAGTGTCCCGCCTATCACAGACGAGGAGGAGGCGCGGCTTTTGAATACTGGAATGACCACCGGTGTAGCAGTAAAATCCGTATCCCATGAAAATCTGCATCAGGCACGGGCACAGTGAGGCACGGGCACAGTTCAATTCAACTAAGAGTAACCTCCAGGATTTTTTGTTTTATTAGCTAAATCCAAATACAGTATTAATAAATTTGAATGTTTAACAATCTTTGTTGCACACTGACTTTGCAGTTAGAGAAAGGGTTTGCCTTTGCAATTTTGTTTGATGATGCACTTTAATATAACAAAAAAAAAAAAAAAAATCGAATATCGAGTTTTTTATAAAAATAAAAAAAATTGCAGATTTTTTTTGGGGGGGGGGGGGGGGGGGGGGAAATCGCCCAGCCCTAGATCAGAGTCACTGTAACTAACGATGTTAGTACAGCAATCTCCCCTGCTGTGCTATTGTGTTCTGACAGGGGAACAGAGAAAACTAATGATGGGAACCTCTCCATAGGTACTCTTCTTGGCTTAATACGAGTTAAGGAAAGTACCTGGTGAACCTGCCATTTCCTTGTGAGTTTCGTTATTTCTGCTGCTGGGCCAACAACATTATTCAACCTCTTTCCAAATGGCTGATCCCACAAGCATTATTGGGCTGGGGATGGCAAGTATAACCAAAAGCAACTAAAATGTGGGGGCTGCATTAGTTTTTTTTTTCCACCTACAAATAAGACACTTCCTGACAACATTTATTCATTACGGTATCTATGAAGCAGAAGTCACCCAAGGCTGCTCACTCATAATTTGGACTGCAAAACACCTCCCCTTCTCCTCACCATATAACACAGGTAGAATGTAGAGTCCATAAAGGTAAACTAGACTCTACTATGATAAAGGCAATAAGGCCCACTCCTTGTTGGCTAGAACATTGCGTGACCACACTTATACGACCTCCCCACAGCAAATCAAAAATGGTTCAGGCTGCCTCTTAACCCATCCTCTATACATTGCCTGTTCCTTTGAAGAATTCTACACCAACCTATATAATAATCCGGGGATTCCGCATAACCCTCAGTCTCAGGAATTAATAGACAATATGCAAACTTATCTTGAACAGAGTGGGATCCCTCATCTCCAACCTTCTGACCTCACTACTATAAACCAGGCATGTCCAAAGCACGGCCCGCGTTCCGGTTTCGGACGGCCCGCCTGGTCCTTTTGACATGTATATCTTTTGTGGCCCCCAACGAATCCCCGGGCGCCGGGGACCACAAAAGAAATACATGCTGGCTGCCTTGGAGGAGGCGGGATGAGCGCCGTGCATACAGGAGTATTTCCTGTTTGCACAGCAACCTCTGTAAAAGTCCTGCTGCCATTCTGTCCATCATAGGAGGCGGGACTTTCTATTAAAGAGGCAGCCGATAAAACAGGAGTTTCTCCTGTATGTCCGTCAGCGCTCGTCCCGCCCCCTTCCCTGTCTCCTCCAATGCTGCAGATGGGCATGAATCAGGCTGCAATACTGGGTGCTGCATTCAGGGCACTTGTGAGGCTGCATTGATGGGCAGTGACCCTTATTTTGATTCACAGTTCTTTATTTAAAATTTAAGATTTCTTTCTGCAGGAGACCCCTATTCCCTCGGATATGCAGAGGTCTTTTATCACCGTAATCCCAAAACCAGATAAGGATCGTCCCCCCCCCCCCCCCTATGTACTAGTTACAGGTCTATAGCCCTTTTAAACTCTAAAGATCTACCAAACTTCTTTCCACCCACCTGAATATGATACTTCCATCTCTGATTCATAAAGACCAGGTAGGTTTTGTTCCCCTCCGTCAAGCCGGAGATAACACCAGGAAAATTATAGACTTGATAGATGTTGCAAATCAGGAAGGCACAGAGTCCTTAAAGTGGAGTTCCACCCAAAAATGGAACTTCCACTTTTTGGAATCCTCCCCCCCCTCCGGTGTCACATTTGGCACCTTTCAGGGGGGAGAAGGGAGCAGATACCTGTTTAATACAGGTATTTGCTCCCACTTCCTGGCATAGACCGTGGTAATCTAAGCCACTTCCTGCGCCTACACTGTCCTCCCCCGCTGTCTTCTGGGAAACACACAGGTCCCAGAAAACAGTAGGGACCAATGAGGACGTGCATGCGCAGTAGGGTACCAGGAAGTGAAGCCGCAAGGCTTCACCTCCTGATTCCCTCATGGAGGATGGCGGCGGCGGCAGCCGAGAGACTGATCGGCTTCAGACATCGCGGGCACCCTGGACAGGTAAGTGTCCATATATCAAAAGTCAGCAGCTGCAGTATTTGTAGCTGCTGGCTTTTAATAAATATATATATATATATATATATATATATATATATATATATATATATATATATTAGGCGGACCTCCGCTTTAATACTCAGCTTGGACGCGGAAAAGGCTTTTGACCATCTTGGTTGGCCCTTTCTACTAGCAACCCTATGGCATATTGGATTTAAAGGGGCCTTCCTGCAAGCGATACATCATCTCTATAAATAACCCAACAGCCCAGGTGAAAACCCCCTTTGCCCTTTCCTCATCGTTCCCTATCCCAAATGGTACCCAACAGGGCTGTCCGCTTTCCCCCTTACTATTCACACTTTGTGTGGAACCTCTGGCGGCGACCATTCGTAGGTGTTCGGACATTCGTGGCATATCGGTTATGGGGAGGGAGTTTAAAAATGTCATCCTTACCCAACCTCGGACCTCCCTGCCAAATTTACATGCGCCACTGGACCGATTTAGTGCTCTCTCGAGATATAAAATAAATAAATGCCTCTAAATCAGGGGACCTCCCTGTTAACATCCCCGAGGATGACGCTAATAAACCTAAAGTCTACTTTCCCCTACGCATGTCAATCTACAGCTTTGAAATATTTGGGAGTTCACGTCACACCAACCTTTGCCACATTGTATCAGGAGAACTTCCCCCCCCCCCTTGTAGCGCCAAATTAGGCTAATGATCCAGCATTGGAAGAAGCATTATGTCAAATTTTTGGGACATATAGCCTCTGTCAAGATGTCTATACTTCCCAAGCTTCTTTATTTATTCCAAACATTGCCTATACCAGTCCCCTATGACCATATGAAAAAAATTACAAACCGATTTATTGCAATATACAGGTGGTCCCCGGGTTACAAACAAGACAGGGTCTGTAGGTTTGTTCTTAAGTTGAATCTGTTTGTAAGTGGGAACAGGTAAATTTTTTAAGCGTAGCTCCAGCCAAAAAAAATAAAAAAATTAAGCTTTTTGGATAGCATAGGGAAGGGTCATCACCCCTGTAATGTTTGTTTTGCTGTCCGTGCACCTGTTCAGAAGATTTTACCTCACTCTGTCCCAATGACAATTGGATTTTGAAAATGTTGGGTTGTTGTGGAAACAGGCCTTGGTGATAAAGCTTCGATGAAGGTAACTTTTTCCCCATAATAACCCTTACAAGAGTGAATTTCCCTTCCTAGGGGTAGATGATTTCCTCTCACTTCCTGTTGTCTCCCTCCATTTGTAAGTAGGAGTCGTTTGTAACTAGGGGACCGCCTGTATATGGATCTATAAGCGACATAGGATCCCCCACTTAGTGCTCATGTCCTCACGCGCTGATGGGGGCCTAGCGTTCCCTAATCTTATCAAGTATTATCAAGCGACCCAACTTCCAGCGATTGCCTCCTGGTTTACAGGTTTGTTTAATCGGTGGACGGAAATGGAAAAAACTGTGGTTAGCCCCTATACACCCTAATGGCTTACTTTGGAATGGAAATGCGGAGGTAGCACCTAGCCAGAAGTTAGGGACAATGACCCATCTCAGAATGCTATGGCGCAAGCTGTATCGCCAATATGGCCTCTCCTCAGAAAAGTCATTGCTGACCTCTTTTATGTATAAGCCCAAGATACCTGCCAGCCTCACCTACTCCATGTCCTCCCCTTGGACGTTGAGGAATCTGTTCCATTTTGGCCATTTGGTAGACCCTAGGTCCCATAAACTATTACCATTTACCAAGCTACAGGATAAATTTGGCTTGCCTCGCCAAGTGTTCTACTGATAATCTACAGTCATTATGCCCAAACAATAACCCCCAACTTACAATTTTTAGACCCGTCCTCTTTTGAGCACATAACTCTGAAAGACACGGCATGAAAGGGCACGATCTCCGATATCTATAAAATGCTAAACGCTTATTCCATCCAAACCCAAGGTAAACACTCTTACATGACCCGTTGGAAGAAGGCAATGGGAGACGAGATTTATCTGGCAGAGTGGCAGGTTATTTGGCCCCAGGCTGCTAAAAGCTCCCTGTGTACTTTGTACAAAGAAAATGCATATAAAATCCTTTTCTTTTGGTATCTGACCCCAGATCTACTCCACTCCATCTACCCCTCCAGCTCCGACAGATGCTGGCATAGTCTAGAAGAAAAAGGCACCCTCCTTTACATCTTTTGGAACTGCCCACTGATAGTTCTTGGACTGAATGCCAAAACTGAACAATTGGGAAGCCACTTTGGGGTAACTATCCCTATGACACCGAAGTTATTTTTGCTAGGCCTCCCCCCGAAAACAATCTCCAAGGTCTGTTGGAAGTTGCTTCGCTACGTCCTTGCGGTTGCGAGAGGTCTCATTGCTCTCAACTGGAAACAGCGACCCCCTCCCTCCTCAGAGGCCCTATACACTAGAATTAAGGATGTGGAACTAATGGAGAGAATGACCACTAGATTGCAAGACAGACTGGAGGCTCATGAACAGGATCCAAACACTGCACCCATGATCTAATGATCGCAGGTGCAATGCTTTGCAGGCTCCATTGCAAAAAAATTAAAATAATAAATGCATATCTTTTTTGCCTGCAAAATCATGTGCATAATTTTATTTTATTTTTTTACAAAAAGGTAAACTCTGCCTTTAATACTGAAGAGTTTGGACCACCCCAGCGCCTGTGCTGCTTGCAAGGAATTAGATAGTGGCAGACACCAGCACTGGATGGAAGTTCTAGCTGTTCTTAACATGCTTCCTTTAGGGTTTATTCACACGGGTGATTAGCACACACTGCAAATTCCAGTGTCCAATATGCGGATTCCTGTGTGTATCAGGTGCGTGTGAAAACCTGTGGCCACTCAGCCCATACAAAACAATGATTGGCCGACAGCCTCTGCAGATAGCCATGACCATTTAGCAGCCCTTACTTGCTGTTAAGATTAAGAACAGATTATTGTGGCTGGATGCAGTTTGCCTGTCAATGTTTTGTAGGAGCTGAGCAGCTGTGATTCCAACTGCAGTAATCCGCAGATTCTTGCGGCTGGAAACCGCCAAGTGTGCTAAAACACATGTGCGAATGCACCCTAAAAGCTGAGCTCCAACCATATCTTCAGTCTTGCACATGTGTAGAGGCTCCTCTCCCCTACTGAAATTGCATATTCTGTCTTCATTGCATAGTGTGAGCTTCTCAGTGTGAATTGGAAGTTGCAGCAAGTGAGCTTGCCTCATTTCTTGCCCAGCCTGAATTGTCCCTGGCCTGTCCTTTCATTTACAGGACTTCAGTTCTTTCAATGATGGAAAGTCAGCATCATCAGCCGTTTCGCCATCCCTCCTCTCTTTTTGTCCAATCACAGAGCGCTTTGTATTCCGTGAACCTATTCACAAACTACAAAGCGATCTGTGAATGGACAAGGGCAGACAGAGCAGCTGCTGTGTAGGGGAAGCATAACAAAGGAAAAATGATGAAAGTAAAAAAGTAGAAAGTAAAAGCGTAAACCGGCTGATTTCCAGGAAGTGGAACATACTTCCTGAGATTTACATTTTTAAAAACAAACATTCTACTTTATCCACGTCCCCATTCTCTCCAAGGCAAGAATAATGCGTCCTTGAGATGTCCCAGTGATAGAAAGCTGGTGGAGAACGATCTCAAAAGCTGGGGGGGGCAGAATAGATGACGCATCATCTGGGAAGAAAGTTTGTTTATATAAGAAACCCAGCAGGTAAAAAAAAAATAATAATAAATTTCTCTCTCTCTCTCTCTCTCTCTCTCTCTCTTATACACACACACACTCTCTCCCCCCCCCCAAGAGTTCTTTTTTAAAATCTTCAGTAATGTTTATATCTGAACATGAGTTTCTTTTAGGCCTTGTTAAAAACAGGCAAAAAAAGTCTAGAACTCCTCTGAAAAATGATTTGCAGTGAATCGCTTTATAAAAAAGGGACATAGAACTGTGGCTTCCAGGCATTTAGCAGGAGATTCTGCCACCTCCTGAATGACTGTTTTTTTAACCAAAGCTGAATTTTGTTTTGGAAAAATGTGCTTTAACATAGGCAAAACGTTTGGTTTGCACTTTCGGTGCCACACTTTTCAAGTTAAAGTATAACTACAGGCAGAACATATTTTTGGTTTTGGAGAGGGATTAGAACCCCTGTCAAGTTTTTATTGCCGCCTGTGCCCCCAATTTACTGCAACAGTAAAGAAAAGTTTGACAGGCAGTGGTGTCAGTCAACCGTGACAAGTGGTAATGAATTTGCTGCGTCCACAAAGCAAAGCATACCAGCCACGGTACAACCCCTTCCAGCTGCATGTTATATTTTAGTTTCAACTACAGATTGGCCACCTTTTTTTTTTATCGCCCATGTAAACGCGTCCTTACACGGGGCTCTAGATCCACTGCTGGCCTTCATTATTTTTATGCAGTGCCTTGAAAAAGTATTCATACCCCTTGAAAAAAAATTCATGTTACAACCAAAAACGTAAATGTATTTTATTGGGATTTTATGTGATAGACCAACAAAGTTGCACATAATTGTGAAGTGGAAGGAAAATGGTTTTCCAAATTTTTTATCAAAAAATATATGTGAAAAGTGTGGTGTCCATTTGTATTCCGCCCCTCCTGAGTCAATACTTTGTAGAATCACCTTTAAAAATGCAATTACGGGGCGTGGCTTACCGCATGGAGCAGTGAGACGTGTTTCCTCACAGCTCCCTGGTCTTTTGGCTCCACGGGACTTGTAACTTCTGGAAACTTACCTAAACTTGGCACATGGGGAAGGGTAAGACCCGGGCACGGAAGGGCACCTCTGGGAACCGAAAAGGGGGCGATTTGGAGGACTTTTTCGCCCGATCCCGGGCCGCATCACAGCTCCGTTCCGAATCCAAGATGGCACTGGCACCTCCGTCTCCAGCCCGCTCTGAATTATCCCTGCATTCCCAGGTGAGCTCCCGCAGCCGTTGCCCCCCCTTGAGGACTCTGATTGTGTGCTCACCAGAAGCCGTTCTAATGCATCCCTGGGCTCTGGTGATGGATGGGACATGGAGGCACAGATTCGCTCGCTGCACAGCTACATTAGATCCCTGCCCACTAAATCTGATCTTGAGCAATGTGTCCACAGAATTGAGAAAGCATACAGGAAAAAGGTCTCCGACCTCAAGAGAGACGTGGGTGCGCGCTTTGAAGATCTGGACGCTACCACTGACAGTCTTAGCATCACCGTGAAGTCGCACGACAAAATACTTAATACCCATACCGTCATGCTACAGCAACTCGCGTATCAGCAGGACGACATCGAAAATCGCAATCGCCGCAATAATATACGCATACGCGGGATCCCCGAGTCTGTAGAGGCCAAACATCTGCCTGCGGCTGTGGCCACCATTTTTAACCAACTGCTGCACCGGCCCAAAGATGACCCTATTGAGCTGGACCGCGTTCACAGAACCTCAGGCCCCGGACCCCTCCTTTGTGCGGGACACGCTGTGCCGGGTTCATTTCTACAAGATTAAGGAAGACATCATGAGAGCTGCTAGCTCGCAGGACACCATACTCTTTAACGACACCCCCGTGATGCTTCTCCCAGACCTTTCCCGTCAGACGCTGGCGATGAGAAAAGCACTTAAGCCGCTAACACAGCTTTTGCAATCCAAACAGATGAAATATCAATGGCGGTTTCCATTCCATCTCAGAGTACACCACGAGGGTAAAACCGCAATCTTCCGCACGCTGGGAGACCTGCCGTCCTTCCTCGGCACGCTGAATCTTCCGCAGGTGTCTATCCCGGATTGGCCGTTCACACCAACTACTCCTGGCCTGCCTTTTGTACCACAATGGCAATCGCAAGGTCGCAGACGTAATCCCAAACCCCAGCCTCAACGGGACACTAATGATTGAACCAGACTCGATCGCAGTTGTTCCTTCATTTGCAATGACTTTCCTGGGGCCCCTTCTGGGACACAGCGGGTCTGAACCGTATGTGATCCTGTTGCCGTCTGCCCCCCATGTTTACGGACCACCACCATCATTGTTTCCCTTTTGCCTCTCCCTTTTTTTTTTTTTTGAGGCCTGCTTTGACCCCCTCTGCTCCTTGTTGCTTCTCCATTGTGGTCCTACTACCTTGAGCACTGGACTATAGTGTCTGTTGCATTTTTGTTAACCACCATTATATTTCTTCCAGGTTGCTCCGGATATTTGACTCAGACTGCCTACCCATTGCAATGTGTTCTCTCCTTGCCTCCCGTGTTACTATTTGGATGCCACCTCTCGTGCCACCTCTCACCTATGGTTTCTCTAGGGTGGTTGCCTTAAGCGAGGTTGCCTGCCTTATTGCATTCTGAAAGTTTCCTTATTATCTGTTTAGGACCAATTTTATGCGTAACTATTTTCATGTTGTGACTTTTGTATGTTGGTCCTGTCAGTTGACTGATTTCCCATGGAGCTGGGGACCAGGGGACTGCCCTGCCCAGCGAGTTTCCACTGCACCCCCCCCCCCCAAGGGGGTTTTTCTTTTTTTATCAGTGTCATTATGGACACTGGTTGGTATGCGGCTGTATGCCATGCTGTAAGGTTTTTTTTTATTCTACTTACAGTCTTTTGGAGCCACCTAGTGGCCTTTTTTGTTTCTGTTTATTTTCTCTTTTTTTTTCTCATTACTCCTGCTCTGTTGGTCTTCCTCCACTTTGCCTCGATATGAGTATGCTCTGATGTTTATGCTTTTTCTCATGGGCTGGGGGGACAACGACCATGTCCAACCAAATTGCTTACATACTCACATGGTCCTACGGACCTGCTCCACCCCCCCTCTTTTTTCCCTTTGTCTCTTCTTTCCTCTCTTCACCTCCCCTCCTCTGCCTTCATCTTTTTTCTTCCCACCTTTAGGCCTCCTATGGCGCTGTTTTCTTCTTCAAGAGCTACTGAACTATGAACCACCTACCGTGATTTACTTCCTCCTTCACCCCCGCTCCCCACATCTGACTATGTTATGGCTTCTGTTTGCCCAATATCTTTAGCGTCCTTCAACTGCAGGGGTTTCAACACACCAGAGAAGCGGAGCCAGATTCTCTATCACTTTCATAAAAGACGCTCCAGTATCTTGTTGTTACAAGAAACCCACTTCCATACGGGTTCTATACCTGTTCTACGTAACAGGTATTACTCACAATGGTACCACAGTGCTAACCCCCAAGCCAAATCGAAAGGTGTATCAATTGCCTTCCATAAATCTTTTAAACCTGAGGTTCTAGAATCTTTTGTTGATGTTAATAGTCGCTTCATTTTTCTTAAACTGAAACTAAACGATTTTCTCTTCACAGTGGCCAACGTATATGTACCTAATGTGGATCAGGCTCGGTTCCTCTCGTCAGTTCTCACCAGACTGTCCTCCTTTGGGGGTCCCTGCTTCATCATCGGTGGGGATCTAAATTTCGTTATGTGCCCGTCTGTAGACTCCTCCTCGGGTAAGTCCTCTGTTCCATCCTCCGCACTTGCACACATCAAATCCCTACTACATTCCTCTCACCTGGTGGATGTCTGGCGTGTCCAGCACCCCACGGAGAGGGACTACAGCCACTATTCAGCGGCACACAATTCATATAGTAGACTTGACCATTTCCTGATATCCCAATCTCTACTAGACACCCCCATCCAGGCGTCGTTGGGCCACCTTCTCTGGTCCGACCACGCCCCGGCCTACCTGACCCTGTCACACCCCCCAAAATCGCGTAGGGGTACGCAGTGGAGGCTCAATGACAATTTACTGCGGGACTCTGTTTGTGTAGCGGATGTCACCAAAACCATTCGGAACTTTGTTTCCGATCACTCCTCGGATACCACCTCCCCCCTCATTCAGTGGGAGGCTCTGAAGTGTGTGGTTCGGGGCATACTTATACAACATGGCTCGCGCCTCAAGAAGATACGTACAGATGATATTCGCCGTCTCCTCTCTACTATAGCAGAACTCGAACCTCTGCACAAACAAGATTTGGACCCGGCCATTTTTGTCCGATTGTCGAATGCACGTAGGGACCTACTTCAACTTCTAGACGCACATTCTTTAATAGCCCGTGACAGGGCCCGCAATTTCCATTACTCCTTAGCAAATAAATGTGGCAAACACTTAGCACGGGTCCTCCACCCCAGACCACCCCGATATTCCATTCCCTCTATTGCGCATCCCGATCAAACCACAAAGTTCTCCCCGAGGGGCATATCTTCGGCCTTTCGGGAGTACTATTCCCAACTTTATAATCTACAGCCCACAGGTCCAAACGCACGCACTGCCTCCTCGAACGACGACATGCGAGATTATATTTTGGAAACAGCATTACCCAATACCAATGAGCCTGATGCCGATGAACTAGAAAAACCTCTGGTCGCGCCCGAATTTCTGGGCGCCATCAGGGATTTGAAGATGGGCAAATGTCCCGGCCCGGATGGGTACACCCCCCGCTTCTACAAAACTTTTGCCACCCTCCTCACCCCACTTATGGCTAAGGCATTCAATGCTGTGGATGACTCTCATATGCCGCCTAAGGGCCTCTTATCCGCCAATATCTCCGTGTTGCCCAAACCAGGAAAAGACCCTTCCCAATGCAGCAGCTACCGGCCAATATCCCTGCTCAACATAGATCTCAAATTGTTCGCAAAGGTACTGGCCACAGGCCTATCCCCTCTCCTCCCTGGAGTGATCCATAATGATCAGGTGGGTTTTGTCCTGGGCCGCGAGGCGAGGGACAATACGACCAAAACTATTCACCTCATCTCCTATATCCAACGCAAGGACCTAAAAGCCTGTCTCCTTTCCTTTGACGCTGAAAAGGCGTTCGATAGGGTCAGTTGGAGATTTCTCCGACTTTCCCTAGAACAGTTAGGATTGGGGACATCATTTATCTCTAAGGTGATGTCCTTATACTCTCAACCTTCGGCCTCGGTGTTGGTCAATGGCACTGCCTCTGAGCCGTTCGATATCTCCAATGGCACTCGGCAGGGCTGTCCCCTTTCCCCTCTCCTATTTGTGATTGTTATTGAACATCTGGCCTGTGCCGTTAGACAAAACTCTTCCATACACGGTATTCAGACGCCCTCCTCCCACTACAAACTATCCCTTTATGCCGATGATCTACTGGTCTACGTGCAACACCCCCATATCTCCTTGCCATCTCTTTTCTCAGAATTTCAACGATTTGGATCTTTTAGCAATTTTAAACTTAATCTTTCCAAGACTGAAGCCCTCAATATTTCCCTCACCTCCACTACGATGTCCACTCTTAGATCAAACTTCTCTTTTCGGTGGCAGAAGAAGGGGATTTCGTACCTGGGGGTAGTTATACCCTCTAACCTTCCTAATCTTTTCTCCTTGAATTACGTTCCTTTGCTCTCCCGCATTCGGAAGGACCTCGAGGAGTGGGGGGGGGGGGGGGGGGGGATCTTCCTTGCCTTGGTTCGGACGAATCAATACCCTAAAAATGGATACCCTACCCAAACTTCTGTACCTTCTCCAAACAATACCCATCTTGATCCCCAAGTCTTTATTTTCATCTTTGCGTACTATCGCTATCAGATTCATGTGGAGCCGTGGGCTGCCTAGGGTTAAATATAACTTGCTCTCCTGTCCGAAACTTCAGGGCGGAGCGGGCCTCCCCGATTTTGAACTCTATTACAAGGCCACCCATGTGGCACGCACTCTGGAATGGTTCCCTCGCCCTTTCTTAAAGGCTTCTGTTGCCATTGAGCAGGACCTGGCTCCGGTCAATCTCCAAGCACTGCTTTGGGGATATAAATCTGATCTCACCCGTATACCCTCTTCCTCCCCTCTGACGCTGGCCTCCCTTAGACTGTGGTATAACAGGGGTTTGTGTTCCATTCTGTCCTCTGATCCCTCCCCATTATCCTCTCTTTTTGACAACCCTGCCTTCCCTCAGGGTGTAGGAACGTCTACATTGGGTCCCTTCAGGAGGACTGACTGGCCCCAGGCGCACTCCTTCGTACACCCCACGCTCGGAACACCTGTCACGCCGACAGGATCCTCTGATTGGCTCACCACACTGCATTTAGCTACGCTCGCGAAGCACTTGCACTCTTCCTCCCAAATACACCGCCCTAAAACCGAGTTTGAACAGCTGTGCTCCCTCTCCGAGACACCCAGACACCTACTCTCGACCATTTACTGTCTCTTACAAAATCTTACACATGCTGACTTACCTTCTTACACCAGGGCATGGTCTACAGATATGGGTGAGGACATCCCAGGTTCAGATTGGCAGACTTTGTTTCATTTCACTCATAAATCTACGATATCCTGCTATTCACAGGAAAAAAAAATTACAAGATTCTGTCAAGATGGTACAGGGACCCCTATACTTTGCACAAAATCTTTCCGTCCACTCCGGCATCCTGCTGGCGATGTTCGACCTCTACGGGGACCTACTTACATGTCTGGTGGGAATGCGAGAGGATCCGCCCCTTCTGGACTCAGGTATTTGATTGTTACGACAAACTCTATGATGATACGCTGTCGCCCTCCCCTAAGATTGCCCTTCTCTCTATTCTCCCGGGTTCAATATCCTCCCAGAAACAGAACCTCCTTTGTTTCTTTATGTCATCAGCTAGACAACTCATCCCTTCCTACTGGAAGTCGACCACCATTCCTCCCTTGTCACACTGGGTCTCGATTATGAATGATACTATGAGAATGGAGGAGATGCTGGCCCTTGACAACGATACTTTTGACAAATATAAAGCACTGTGGTTCGTCTGGCTCCGCTTCTCCTCTTCTGACACTCTGGCGAGTATGTTGTCGACCCCAAATTGATTATCCTTGCACCTAAAGTGACAGCGGGACGAACGGGACTTGTATCTGAGGGTCCCCCTCTCACCACAGCCACTTACTTATCTCTCCCTGTTCCCTGACTCAGTAGCTCTGACACTCTTCTACGATTTCTCCTTGCCTACTTTTCTTTCTCTTTTCTGTCCTTCCTTCTCTTTTCTCATCTCTCTCTCCCTTCCTCTCTTCCTCTCCCCCTGTACCCCTCCCCACTCCCACCATCCGACCCCCACTACCACTCCTTTTGTTCCCCCTTTTTTTTCTGTTTGTTTTAACCTTAATCCCTAACGTATCTGTTTTCAATCCCGTTGTATATGACGACGGGGCTCTTCTAGCTGTACCCGTTTTCTATTCCAATTACCGGTTACCACATCTGATATTGTATAACTATGTATTATGAGTTATGCTGTGGGCGATAGCCATTTGGCTGACTCTTTGCACAAACTTATATGTGACTACTTACGGATTGTGACTTCATATATATTTTCATGTACTCACTGTTAAAATTCCAATAAATATATTTTCAACCCTAAAAATGCAATTACAGCTGCAGGTAGGGTTGCCACCTCATCCCTTTAGGCCTGGTTCACACTGGGGCGACAAACACTCCGACATTGGGAGCTCATGTCGCATGACGTGTGAAAATCAATGTTTCCCTATGGGAGCCGACTTAACTGGTCCGACACATGTCGGTCCGACTTTGAAAATGCTCCCTGTACTACTTTGGTCCGACTTTGATCCGACTTCAGCCCATCGACTATCATTGAAGTCGGATCAAAGTCGGACCGCAGTCTTGCATGATCCGACTTTGGCATGCGACTTGTGCTGTGCTGCTCTTGAGGGGGAACTCCAGGCCAAATTTTAAATAAAAAACCGGCATGGGTTCCCCCTCCAGGAGCATACCAGGCCCTTGGGTCTGGTCTGGATTTGAAGGGGAACCCCTACGACGAAAAAACGGCATGGGGGTCCCCCCAAAATCCAAACCAGACCCTTATCCGAGCACACAACCTGGCAGGCCGCAGGGGAAGAGGGGAAGACTAGAGAGCACCCCCCCTCCTGAACCGTACCAGGCCGCATGCCCTCAACATGGGGGGGTTTGGTGCTCTGGGGCAGGGGGGCGACCTGCGGCCCCCCCACCCCAGAGCACCCTGCCCCCATGTTGATGAGGACAGGGCCTCTTCCCGACAACCCTGGCCGTTGGTTGTCGGGGTCTGCGGGCGGGGGGCTTATCGGAATCCGGGAGCCCCTTCAATAAAGGGGCCCCCGGATCCCGGCCCCCCCACCCTATGTGAATGAGTATGGGGTACATCGTACCCCTACCCATTCACCTGGTGGAAAAAAATTGCAATAAAAAAACCACACAGCTTTTTAAAGTATTTTATTGCACCGCTCCGGAGGTCTTCTTCCGACTTCGGGGGTCTCCGGTGACGTCGCCGCGCTCTCCGGTACTTTCTTCTGCCGGGCCACCGCTAACTTCTTTAGCTCTTTTGCTAGCAGAGGCCCGGTCTTCTCCCGCTCTCCGGTTCTTCTCCCGCTTCTTTCTTCTGCCGGCCCCTCCACTAACTTCTTTAGCTCTTTTGCTAGTGGAGGGGCCGGTCTTCCCGTCGCCGTCTTCTTCTCTCCTTCTCGATGTTGACGCGTCGCTTCCTCCCGCTGTAATACTGGCTGTTCGCTCTGCTCCGCATTAATATAGGCTTCTCATGACGTCACAGTCACATGTTCCCATGACGTCACAGTCACATGCTCCGGGGCCATGTACCCCGGAACATGTGACTGTGACGTCATGAGAAGCCTATATTAATGCGGAGCGAACAGCCAGTATTACAGCGGGAGGAAGCGACGCGTCAACATCGAGAAGGAGAAGAGAGAAGAAGACGGGAAGACCGGCCCCTCCACTAGCAAAAGAGCTAAAGAAGTTAGTGGAGGGGCCGGCAGAAGAAAGAAGCGGGAGAAGAAACGGAGAGCGGGAGAAGAAGAAGGCGACGGAGAAGACCGGGCCTCCGCTAGCAAAAGAGCTAAAGAAGTTAGCGGTGGCCCGGCAGAAGAAAGAACCGGAGACCCCCGAAGTCGGAAGAAGACCCCCGGAGCTGTGCAATAAAATACTTTAAAAAGCTGTGTGGTTTTTTTTATTGCAATTTTTTTCCACCAGGTGAATGGGTAGGGCTACGATGTACCCCATACTCATTCACATAGGGTGGGGGGGCCGGGATCCGGGGGCCCCTTTATTGAAGGGGGCTCCCGGATTCCGATAAGCCCCTCGCCCGCAGACCCCAACAACCAACAGCCAGGGTTGTCGGGAAGAGGCCCTGTCCTCATCAGCATGGGAGCAGGGTGCTCTGGGGTGGGAGGGCCGCAGGTCGCCCCCCTGCCCCAGAGCACCAAACCCCCCCATGTTGAGGGCATGCGGCCTGGTACGGTTCAGGAGGGAGGGGGGTGCTCTCGTTCCCCCCTCTTCCCCTGCGGCCTGCCAGGTTGTGTGCTCGGATAAGGGTCTGGTTTGGATTTTGGGGGGGACCCCCACGACGTTTTTTCGGCGTAGGGGCACCCCTTCAAATCCAGACCAGACCCAAGGGCCTGGTATGCTCTTGGAGGGGGAACCCATGCCGGTTTTTTATTTAAAATTTGGCCTGGAGTTCCCCCTCAAGATTCATACCAAACACAGTGCCTGATATTGGCGGGGATCCAAGTCGGATCCCCGTTCATTGAAAGTCGGACATATGTCGGCTTCATGTCGCAGGGCAAAGTCGGATCCAAAGTAGGACAGATGTCGTGTCGCACTAGTGTGAACCCAGCCTTAAACCCGAACACATATGAATTACACAGGTTCTGAGGCTAATTTAATGCAGGTAAGGCACCACATGAGTTTAATTACCACCTCAATCAGCCACAGAAACTGTGTAATTAATATGTGTTCGGTTTTAAAGGGATGAGGTGGCAACTTTAGCTGCAGGTCTTTTTGGGGATGTCTCTACCAGCTTTGCACATCTAGAGAGTGAAATGTTTGCCCATTCTTCTTTGCACAATAGCTCAACCTCTGTCAGATTGGATAGGGAGCTTCTGAACAGCAATTTTCAAGCCTTGCCACAGATTCTCAATTGGATTTAGGTCTGGACTGTGACTGGGCCATTCTAACACGAATATGCTTTGATCTAAACCATTCCATTGTAGCTCTGGTTGTATGTTTAGGGTCGTTGTCCTGCTAGAAGGTGAACCTCCGCCCCAGTCTCAAGACGCCAACAGGTTTTCTTCTAAGATTGCCCTGTATTTGGCTCCATCCATCTTTCCATCAACTCTGACCAGCTTCCCTGTCGCTGCTGAAGAAAAGCACCCCCACAACATGATGCTGCCACCACCATGTATTAAGGTGGGGATGGTGTGTTCAGGGTGATGTGCAGTGTTAGTTTCCTGCCACACATAGCATTTTGCTTTTAGGCCAAAAAGTTACATTTTGGTCTCATCTGACCAGAGCACCTTCTTCCACATTTGCTGTGTCCTCCACATGGCTTCTCCAAACTGTGACTTCTTATGGCTTTCTTCTTGCCACTTTTCCATAAAGGCCAGATTTGTGGAGTACATGACATAGTTGTCCTGTGGACAGATTCTCCCACCTAAGCTGTGGATCTCTGCAACTCCTCCAGATTTCCCATGGGCCTTTTGGCTGCTTCTCTGATTAATGCTCTCCTTGCCCGGCCTGTAAGTTTAGGTGGACAGCCATGTCTTGGTAGGTTTGCAGTTGTGCCATACTCTTTCCATTTTTGGGATAGATTGAACAGTGCTCTGTGAGATGTTCAAAGCTTGGGATACTTTTTATAACCCAATCCTGCTTTAAACTTCTCCACAACTTTATTCCTGACCTGTCTGATGTGTTCCTTGGCCTTCATGATGCTGTTTGTTCACTAAGGTTCTCCAACAAACCTCTGAAGGCTTCACAGAACAGCTGAGATTAAATTACACACAGGTGGACTCCATTTACTAATTAGGTGACATCTGAAAGCAAATGGTTCAACTAGATTTTAATTAGGGGTATCAGAGTAACGGCCCTGTACACACAATCCGAAAATCTGACAAAAATGCAGCTTTTCACGCAATCGTACGTACAGTAATCGGATTGTTAGTACAGAGCTTTCGAGAGCCGATCACGACAGTTTATCCGATGGGACGAGCGCGATTTTCGTTTATAAAGTCCAGTTGTCGTTCGAAAATGCAATAGAAATACAGAACACCACATTACATCACTTCCGATTTTTAATTCTGTCGTACGAGAATTTTCGTAACTTTAGTAAACTCTCCATTTTTGATATGCGACGATCTGTCGTCCGATTTTCAGATCGTGTGTACGGGCCATAAAGGGGGCTGAATAAAAATGCACGCCACATTTTTCACATATTTATGTGTAAAAAAAATTGGAAAACCATTTACCTTCCACTTCACAATTATGTTGGTCTATCACCAATAAAAAAAACATTTATGTTTTTGGTTGTAACATGACAAAATGTGGAAAATTTCAAGAGGTATGAATACTTTTTGAAGGCACTGTATGACAGTTTCTATGACATGCGAATTGATGGGCCTTCCAATAATACAAGGAAAGTTCTATGCCAGGAACATACAAGCAGCTGACCACATACAGTCAAAAGAAATGTGCGAGTCGTCAGGCAAGAATGTTTTTGTCAAGACATATAGGGGTCTATTTATAAATGAATATCATCCAAGACACACAACTACACCCAAGATTCATCTCATTCTTAATGAATTTAAAAAGAAACATTTATGAAAGCTGTGTGAAAAACTGATAAAGAGGAACTCCAGTTATTTTTTTTTATTTTTAATTCAACAGCTATATTTAGACACAGAGCTGCCATTTGGCCAAGCCCCCTCTCTCTCTTGATTGGCTAACCGAGTTTGATTGACAGCAGCGGTTAGCCAATGGCGCCACTGCTCTCTCAGCCAATCAGGAGGGAGAGTAATGGACATCGCTGGATAGAGATGGGGCTCAGGTAGGGCTGGGAAAAAAATCGATTTTAATCTAGAATCGAGTTGAGTTCAAATCGATTCAGATTTGAAGAAAATCGATTTTTTTTAGATTTTTTTTTTTTTTTTTCCTTCAGAGTTTCCGTAGCAGGGCTGCAAGGGGCGTATCTGGAATAGCACTGGGCGGCGTTACCCCAATTACATCTACTCGCCGCAGCCGCCGCGAGTAGATGTAATGTAACACTAACTAACCGCAAGCCGCCGTCTGCCTACCTGATCAGCGTGTCATGCAGAAAGACGGCGGCCATTGCAGTGTTCAAAAGCCGCGCCTCCCGAGTCCTCGTCTGTGATAGGCGGAACACTCAATTTCACAGCAGGCAGTGTTCAGCCTATCACGGACATCCTCTTATCCTCGTCTGTGTTATGAGGATGAGCGGATGTCCGTGATAGCTGGAACACTGAATGCTGGGAAATTGAGTGTTCCGCCTATCACAGACGAGGAGGAGGCGCGGCTTTTGAATACTGGAATGGCCGGCGGTGTAGAAGTAAAATCCGTAACCCACGAAAATCTGCATCGGGTACGGGCACAGTGATTGAGGCATGGGCACATTGAGGCACGGGCACAGTGAGGCATTGGGCACAGTGAGACACGGCCACAGTGAGACACGGCCACAGTGAGACACGGCCACAGTGAGACACGGCCACAGTGAGACACGGCCACAGTGAGACACGGCCACAGTGAGACACGGCCACAGTGAGACACGGCCACAGTGAGACACGGCCACAGTGAGACACGGCCACAGTGAGACACGGCCACAGTGAGACACGGCCACAGTTCAATTCAACTAAGAGTAACCTCAGGATTTTTTGTTGTTTTATTAGCTAAATCCAAATACAGTATTAATAATTTGGATGTTTAACAATCTTTGTTTCACACTGACTTTGCAGTTAGAGAAAGGGTTTGCTTTTGCAATTTTGTTTGTTGATGCACTTTAATTAATATAATAATAAAAAAAAAAAAAAAAAAAAAAATCGAATCGTAAATCGAGTTTTTTATAAAAAAAAAAAAAAAAAAAAAAAAAACGCAGATTTTTTTGGGGGGGGGGAAAAAATCGCCCAGCCCTAGGCTCAGGTAAGTATTGGGGGGGCTGCTGCACGCAGAATGCTTTTTACCTCAAAGCGGAGTTCCACTCGTGTTTTCGTTTATTAAAAGTCAGCAGCTACAAAAAGCACAGCTGCTGACTTTTAATAAACCGACACTTACCTGCCCGCGGTCAAGCGATGCGGCCACCCGGAGGCTTGCTCCTCTCCGCCTCCTCTCTTCGGCGCCGTCATCGTAACTGTGGGCACCCGGCATTGACAGCTTACGGCTTCACGGCCGAGCGCGCGCTGCGCATCTCTTATTGGCCAGCTGATCTTCTGGGACCCGAGTTGTGTCCCAGAAGATCGCTGGCAGGGTGGGGCCGCCTAGGGCGAGAGGAGGAGTCGCCTAGGCAGCCGAAGACAGGAAGGAGGAAGTGGGACAGGAAGTCCCACTAAAGAGATGTTACGCACTCCCCCCCCAAAAAAATGACATGCCAAATGTGGCATGTCAGGGGGCGAGGGGTGCTTAAAGCGGAAGTTCCACTTTTGGGTGGAACTCCGCTTTAATGCATAGAATGCATTAAGATAAAAAACCTTCCGACTTTACAACCACTGAATGGGTTGTTTACAAGGTGAGGGTTCACATCTACTTTAAAGTGGAGGGGGGGGGCGCCTTTGTACCTTTTTTTAAACATTTTTTAGCAGGGCTTCTGTCCTACATCGTCACGGTGAGGTACGTCTTCTCTGGATTTAGATTGGCCCCTCCTCCTGCTGCCTTCCGAGACCTGTGTGTATCCCAGAAGACAACGGGACTATTCAGAAAGTGTAGTGCGACTCGCGCATGCGCAGTAGGAAACCGGCTGTGAAGCCTTCAGCCGGTTTACCTTAGTTTCAATGCCTGCAAATCAGTTTCAGGGGGCTGACATCACGGGATCCCTGGACAGTTAAGTGTCCTTATATTAAAAATCAGCAGCTGCAGTATTTATAAGTGTTGACTTTTATAAAAAAAAAATAAAGTGGCTGGAACTCGGTTTTAAGCACTTGACCTCCAGATAGTTTCCCCCCGTCAGAACCAAGGCATTTTTTGCTATTCGGCACTGTGCTACATTAAAGTGGAACTGCAGTAATTGTTTCCAGCTTTCCATCTATTAAATCTTCTGCCCTTGTTGTTTTTAACTTTGGATAGTAATTTTTTTTTTCTGCCAATACCTTTTACAGCCCACTTCCTGTTTTTTGTCTGGTCATTAGCCTAGGCTTATGACATCATGCACAGCTCTCCCTCTCTCTCTCTCTCACTCTCCTGAGAGTTTGCAAGAAAGGGGGGGGGCGAGTCATAAGAGGGTCAATAAGAGCTGCGGAGCACACGCCTCTGTGTAAATCCAGGAAGTGAACAGTCAGCAGTTTTAGCTCCCCCCAGTGGAGGGAGATTTCTGCAGCATATTTGGCAAGTACAGAATCACAGTATATATGAAAATAATATGCAAAGTGGTTGGAGGGAATCTTCAGAATGGCAAATATATTTTTATTACAAAATTATGTGAGCAGACTGCAGTTCCTCTTTAACTGGCAATTCCGCGGTCATTCAATGATATACGCAAACTAAATTTATAGCATTTTTTCCCCACACAAATAGAGCTTTCATTTGGTGGTATTTGATCACCTCTGGATTTATTTTTATTATATAAAATAAATAATAAAAAAAAAGTTTGAAACTTTTGAAAAAAAATTACCATAAATGATATATTTTCCACTTTCTGCTAGAAAACATCCAATTTTTTTTTTTTTGTTTTTAAACCAAAATTTTTTCAGACATTTAGACCCCATTCACACAGGGGCAACACGACTTCCAGCGTGACTTTGGGAGGCAACTTGGACACGACTTGAGTTTGAATCACAGCGCGACTTGGGGCGACTTAAGCCTCGTACACACGGTCGGACTTCCATCGGACTTTTCCGTGGATTTTTGTCCGAACGGAGTTGGCCGGGCACACCCATAGCATACACACCACAGGACTTTTCTGCAAACTTTCTAAAAACTTTTTGCAACATCACGTGGTTTTTCTGCTCTTTACCGCCACCCTTTGGTCAACTTCTGCTATTGTTGGTTGATTTTAACAGTTGTTTTGTCCATCGGACAAAAGTACTATGGTTTTCTGTACACACGGTAGGACTTTGCTCCATAGGACTTTTGTTGGGCAAAAGTTTGTCCGTTTGCAGACCCAACTTTTTTCCGATGAAAACAAAACCAAACGGAAAAAAGTTTGTCCGATGGAGCGTACACACGGTCGGATTGTTGGTCCAACTTGCTTAAAACGAAGTTTGTTGGGCAAAAGTCCGACCGTGTGTACAGGGCCTTACAACACGACTGAAGTCGCCTCCAGGACAGGAGGCTTTCCAGTGGCCAATCAAACAAGAATCAGCTCTGTGGGAGGGAGGGGTTTGCCTGAGAAATGTATGTTCTGTTCCTGTATTGTTGCTTCAGTTAAGACAGGGGATCCGACTTCTGAGGCGACTTCCATTGAAATCTATGGGTACAAGTTGCCTAGCAGTTGCCTAGAAGTCGGATTGAAGTAGTACAGGGACCTTTTTTGAAGTCGGAGCGACTGCAGTAGTGTACATTAAGACGGCTCCATTCACTTACATTGATTTTCTCATGCAGCGCGACTTGATGCATCTAGGGGCGACTTGGAGCGACTTGAAGTCGGATCCAAAGTCGTCCCTGTGTGAATGGGCTCTTAGGCCAATATGTATTCTGCTACATGTCTTTGGCGGGAAAAAAAAAATCCCAATAAGCGTATATTGATTGGTTTGTGCAAAAGTTGTAGCGTCTACAAACTATAGTACATACCGTGTTTCCCCCGAAAATAAGCCCGGGTCTTATATTCATTTTGGCAACAAAAAAAGACACAGTAGGGCTTATTTTCAGGGTAGGTCTTACCATGTAATGTGCTTTCTTCTCTCCCCCACTCTCTTCCTGTCTGACAGGAATCCCCAGTGTGAACCGAGTTAAAATGCTTGTAAAATCCTATAATCCACTCTTTTACAGTAGTATATAATGTACAACATGTGTGTTTCTGTAAAATAATTGTGCCAAACACCTTCGTTATAGCGCCGATCTGCGCTTCTGTGACCCGCCGGAGCTCTCTTCCCCGCAATTATATTACAGAAACACACACATTGTACATTATATATTACTGTAATAGAGTGGATTATAGGACTTTTCAAGCATTTTAACTCAGTTCACACTGGGGATTCCTGTCACGCGGGGAGGAAGAGGGGGAGAGAAGACAACACATTACATGGTAAGACCTAGCCCGAAAATAAGCCCTACTGTGTGTTTTGTTGTCAAAATTAATATAAGACCCGGGCTTATTTTTGGGGAAACACGGTACATTGGAATATACGCAGCTATAAACACTGTAATGGCGGCGATCAACAACTTATAGTGGCACTCTGATAGGGTGACAGGTAACAGACATGGCTGGGGGGGGGGGGGTCACAAACTGACACTGATGTTGTTAGTGACTCTAATGCAGTGATCAGTGCTAATACTATACACTGTACTAATGACACTGGCTGGGAAGGGGTTGACATCTAGGGGCAATGAAAGGGTTAACGGTGTGCCTTACAATGTGTATTATGTACTGCTTTTACTTTCTGATCTGGCTGTTTTTTCTCCCTGCTATTCTGGGAGAAGAAGCAGCCAGATCGCTGTTCCCTGTGTAAAACACAGAACGCTGCCTGTGATTGGACACTGCCGATCAGCTGAAATCTGCTGCTGCTGTGTCCAATCAAAGCACGGGTCCGGTCAGCAGGGAGCGCGCGCGCATTGAACACAGACAGGCGGCAACATACAGGTACATTCTCCGGCCTGCCTGTGCCGCCCCACCACACTAAATCTACTGCAAGCTGGTAATGACACCCCGATGATTGCTGGCAGGGGTACATTCTGACGTGGTGTAGGGCTTACACTGGCGAGTTTGCGGCTCGTAGGGCAGTCGATGATGAGGATGCCCAGGTGTGAATAGGCCCCTCTATTTCCTGTTCTGGTGGTATTTTCTCACCACTCACCACTACCAGTGACAATCATCCACCAGTACAAATAGACTGACACCCCCCAAAACAAAACCTGCCACAAGTTCTATCTATAGCTGTATGAAGTAGTTGTGCACAGGAAGTGATGAGGGATGGGGTGTAGAGGACACAGATGGGAGCTGTGCTATTGGCAGTGACAGGGTGGGCTGACACAGCTGTACAGAACACACACATCCCCCACCCTGGGCTCCCCTTTACCTCACAGCACAGCCCCAGGACGGTTGCTATGGAGATAGAGTTAGGGGTGACTCCTCTGCCCACCCCCATTTTCACTGCCGCTTCCCTTCAGCACCGGAGAAGTCCCCAGTCCCTCCACCCGCTCCCGGAAGCCTTCCCTCCACTCCCCGTTCTCACTTACCGCCCGCTCAGGCCGTTGCACTCCCCCGGGGAGCCACACAGGCAACCACCGCCGCCAGCACGTCGCACGTTACGCTCGGCGTTGGAGACTGACGTCACCGCGCACGTCGAGGCCCCCCACACAGAACACGCCTCCGAGTGCGGATTGGCCGGCCAGGGCCGGTGATTGACAGCCGCGCTGGTGAACCCGCCTCCAAGCCCCGCCTTGGACGGAGACAGCGCGGCGCGATTGGCCGAGACGGATTTAATTGACAGAAAGAGAACAATGCAGGAGGGCGTGGCGTGGAGAGTACTGCAGAGGGAGAAATGTCATGTAGATGGCAGGGATGTGAGTGATGGTTCTGGATGACAGGCCATCCACAGGGACATCCACAGGGACTTCAGAACCCCCCGCCCCTTTTATTCTCCAAGACAACGTGAGCTTGGTTGCTATGGGCAACGGCACCACTTTTGCTCCAGAATAAAAACAAATCGAATCCCCCCAAAAGCTAAAATAGATTGCAGCTGACCAGTCCTAAAATGTGGTGGCTGGAGGTTTTCTTTATTATTGCTTTATTTTCACCTGGTGATCCTGCCAGTTATAGGGTGACAACACTCCCTCACTATACTGTATGGAGGAGCAGCGTAGTCACCCCAGGCTGCTCCCCTGGTTTGGACTACAAACCCCTCCCCCTATTCTCATCTTCCCAACCACTTCAATACCAGGCTCTGTCATCCCCTTCCAGTCCAGGACAGTTTTCAGCTTTCAGCGCTCTCACATTTTGAATAACAATTGCGCGGTCAGGCAACACTGTACCCAAATTAAAATGTTATAATTTGTTTTGAGACAGATAGAGCTTTCTTTTGGTGGTATTTACTCACCACAGTTTTTTTTCTGTTACATCATTTTGTAAATAAGTAATTTTTCTCCTTCACTGATGAGCACTGATAGATGGCATTGATGGGCACTGATAGGCGGCACTGATGGGCAGCCTTTATGGGCACTGATAGGCGGCACTGATGGGCAGCCTTTATGGGTACTGATAGGCGGCATTAATTAGCGGCACTGATAGGCGGCACCGATTGGCACTGACAGGCAGCACCGATGGGCACTGACAGGCATCAATGATTGTCACCACTGGTGGGCACTGATTGTCACCACTGGTGGGCATCGCTGGGGGACACTGGCAGGCATCATTGATGGGCCTGCGCTGATAATCAATGCACTGATTATAAGCGCAGACCTCCCCCCCTGTCAGGAGAGCCGCTTATCGGATCTCCTCTACTCACGCCCTGTTAGAGTGAGTAGAGGAATACCGATAACCAGCACTTCCTATTTACACTGTGATCAGCTGTGTGAATGGACACAGCTGATCACGTGGTAAAGAGCCTACGTCGACATAGGCTCTTTACTGTGATCAGAGATGCGGTGTGTCTGGGCGACACATCGCACCACTGATCGCCACGCTGCGTGCCCCCAGGGGAGCGCACAGCAGCTTGTTTCAAAGGACGTCATATGATGTCCAGTCAGGACAATGAAGCCCCTGCCCGGCCGTCATTCTGCTATGGGCCAGGCGGGAAGATGTTTAGGGAGGAGGGGTTGTAAATTTCACAGACCATAGCTGGGAAAGCTGATAACAGTGTTGGAGATGTCATTTCAGTACACAGGACGTGACACTTGTCATTGCCGGGCAAACCATCTGCATGCAGGACATGCCCTGACCCAGCCCACAGCTGAATGTAAACAAAGGGGGCGGAGATGTTGGTGACATCATTGACCTAATATGGGCACAAAAATTATACTCCTGTCACGTTTGGCTGGCAGTACCACTAACAACTGTGTTATACAAGTAAATATGCGCATGAGTCCAAATCGCTGTTATCCTTAGAGTATGGGGTTTAGGATAGTGTATGTACAATGCATGTACAATCGGTAAACATAGAGACCAGGCTCTCGGGGCATGTGGAGGGGAGAGAGAAAAAATGAATAAATGAATGAAGGGGAGGGAGCCGGGCGGGGAGTAGTAAAAACAGTCACATATACAGTCTCAGGGCTGCCATCAAGGAGAAACAGAAACCGTGTTCCAAAAGTACTGAAAAGAAAAGCAAGGGGAGAGGCGCCTCTGAGTGCAGATGTTTAAAACAATTTAATAAGAGATTGCAGTACAAGCAACTCACATTTTACTGGATAAAAACAGGCATTGTATGATTTCCATATGTAGGAGAGGGTATCATCAGGTCAGTCATCAGCCTCCTTCTCCTGCTGGGGCGCTGTGTTGCTGGTTCTTCCTATCTGCACCACTTTAGATGGATGGAATAGCCGGCGGCGGTGAAGATACTGCAGAGCACGGCCTGGGTGATGGTTTTTCCGGCAGGCGAGGGCCGATGACGTCACTGGCATGCAACGCGTTTCCTGAGCCGGCGTGCTGCGTGTGACGTGGCAGTCGCGCTCCTTTGTCAAGCGTGACGTCATCGGCCCTCGCCTGCCGGAAAAACCATCACCCAGGCCGTGCTCTGCAGTATCTCCACCGCCGCCGGCTATTCCATCCATCTAAAGTGGTGCAGATAGGAGGAACCAGCAACACAGCGCCCCAGCAGGAGAAGGAGGCTAATGACTGACCTGATGATACCCTCTTCTACATATGGAAATCGTACAATGCCTGTTTTTATCCAGTAAAATGTGAGTTGCTTGTACTGCAATCTCTTATTAAATTGTTTTAAACATCTGCACTCAGAGGCGCCTCTCCCCTTGCTTTTCTTTCCACTAACAACTGTGCCTCACTTAAAGTGGAACTGAACTCCCTGCTATACTCCCCACTACTTTCCAGCGACGCAGCAGTTACATCCCTCACTGGCTGCTGTTATCTTCTAATGAGTGCTGTTTTTTTTGGCCTCTTGATTGTCCAGCAGTGAATGGCATCATCCTGCACACGTGCACGGGAGTCAGTCATTCCAGCACAGCCATAGGGGTCGATTTACTAAAGGAAAATAGAGAGTGCAGTTGCTCCAGAGCTTAGTAAATGAGGGGAAGCTCTGCTGACTTCCATCATCCAATGATGTGCAAGCAAAAATGCATTTTTTTTTCCTTGCATGTGATTGGGTATTCTTTGCAAAGTGAAGCTTTACCTCATTCACTAAGCTCTGGAGCACCTGCACTTTCCAAAGGGCACAGTCCATTGGCGTTTAGTAAATCAGCCCCAGAGTCTGCAAGAGCCTTGCATTGCACCCACAATCTGCTGATCGTGGGTGTAATGCTTTCCAAGCTATCAATAAAAAAACTGAAAAAAGATGTGCATTTATTTAATTTTTTTAAAAGCTGAACCTTATAAATGGATCACATTTGGCAGCCGTATAGCCCACCAAATGCAACAGAGAGGCACCTGTATATCTTTGTATTATTTTAAAGCAAAACGAAAACCATCAAATTAAAGTGACACTAAAGGTTTTATTTTTATATTTTTAAAATAACAAACATGTCATACTTACCTCCATTGTGCAGTTCGTTTTGCACAGTGTGGCCCCGATCGTCCTCTTCTGGGGTCCCTCTGCGGCTCTCGCGGCTCCTTCACGTATTAGATAACCCCCTAGGAGAAGCGCTCTTCCAAGGGCGTTACCTTGCGGGCGCGCTCCCCAGTCCAGTATTCGCCATCCATAGCCACCGATTGCAAGACTCAGCCCCGCCCCCCGGCGGCAACGTCATTGGATTTGATTGACAGCGGCGGGAGCCAATGGCTACGCTGCTATCAATCTATCCAATGAAGAGCTGAGAACCCCGGGCAGAGAGACTGCGCGTCCTCGGTGTGGGACATTTGAGGGCTCAGGTGAGTAAAACGGTGACTGACAGAAGTTTTTTCATAGGATGCATTAAGGTGAAAAAACAGGAGGGTTTACAACCCCTTTAGACCCCAATTACACTGGGTTGCTTTGCAGGCGCTAGAACGCCAAAAAAAAAAGCGCCTGCAAAGCGACCTAAAACAGCCGCTGCTGTCTCTCCAGTGAAAGCCTCAAGGGTTTTCACACTGGAGTAGTGCGCTAGCAGAACGGTAAAAAAAAGTCCTGCTAGCCGCATCTTTGGAGCGGTGAAGGAGCAGTGTGTATACAGCTCCTCCACCACTCCTGCCCATTGAAATCAATGGGCACCGCGGCTATACCGTCGGCAAAGCGCCTCTGCAGAGGCACTTTGCCGTGGATTTTAACCTGACAGGCAGGGAGAAGGGCTGATGACAGGAGGGACTGATAGGGTCTCTTCTCCCATAAAAATCCTACCTGTCAGCATATTTTTGGGGGTTTTGGGCTTCATTAACCACTTGCCAACCGGCTCACGGCAATATACGTCGGCAGAATGGCACGGCTGCGCAAAGCAACGTACCTGTACGTCGCCTTTAAATTGCGGCATTGTGGGCGCGTGCGCCTGCGGCATGCTCCCGAAAGCGTGCCCGTGAGTCCCGCAGACTCGATGTCCTCCGGGTGCCTGCGATCATGTCACAGAGTGGCAGAACAGGGAGATTCCTAAGTAAACAAGGCATTTCCCTGTTCTGCCTAGCAACATGACAGAGATCTACTGCTCCCTGTCATTGGAGCAGTGATCTCTGTCATGCTGTAGTGAGCCCATCCCCCCACAGTTAGAATCACTCCCTAGGACACACTTAACCCCCTGATCGCCCCCTAGTGTTTAACCCCTTACCTGCTAGTGTCATTTACACAGTAATCAGTGCATTTTTATAGCACTGATCGCTGTATAAATGACAATGGTCCCAAAATAGTGTCAAAAGTGTCCGATGTGTTCGCCATAATGTCGCAGTCACAATAAAAATCGCAGATCTGCGCCATTACTAATTAAAAAAAATATATAAAAAAAATGCCACAAATCTATTCCCTATTTTGTAGACGCTATAACTTTTGCGCAAACCAATCAATATACACTTATTGCGATTTTTTCAACAAAAATATGTAGAAGAATACATATCGGCCTAAACTGAGAAAGAAATTATTATTTTTTATATATTTTTGGGGATATTTATTATAGCAAAAAGTAAAAAATATATATTTTTTTCAAAATTGTCGCTCTTTTTTTGTTTATAGTGCAAAAAAAAAAAAACGGAGAGGTGATCAAATACCAACAAAAGAAAGCTCTATTTGTGGGGAAAAAAAGGACATAAATTTTGTTTGGGTGCACGTTGCACGACTGCGCAATTGTCAGTTAAAGCAACACAGTGCCGAATCGCAAAAAGTGCTCTGGTCAGGAAGGGGGTAAATTCTTCCGGGGCTGAAGTGGTTAACAAGGGCATATGCATATTTTCTACAGAAAATGCAGGTTCTTGTTGGCAGTGCTAGCAGAAGATACTGCGTTGCATACTTACCTAAAGTACTTGCATTTAGATGCATACAGTTGCTCCAATAGTATATTTTATTTTATTTATTTTTATTACTATAATATAGCATGTGTGTTTGTGTGAATGTTTACATGCATTTATGAGTGCACATGCATACAATCTATAGATGTATGTGGCCTTAGGCCCCTTTCACACTGAGGCGTTGAAAAAACGCTTAAAAATAATGACATTTTTTACCGCGATTTTACCGTGTTTTTACCGCGATCGCGGTAAAAATAGCACTAACGCCTATGCGTCTTTACCGCGTCTTTAGCGCGAACGCGGTAAAAACGCGGTAAAAACGCATAGGCGTTAGCGCTATTTTTTAACATAACGCTTATGCCTATGCGTTTTTACCACGTTTTTACCGCGAATCCCATTAATTTCAATGGGGATAGGCGTTTTTACAGCGCTATTTTATGCGCCCTAAAGTTGCTCTAAAAAAGCTGTTTGCAGGATTTTTTTCAACGCCCAGCCAGCAAAACGCCTCAATGTGAAAGCCCTCAGAGATTTCACATTGAGAATGCTGGGGCAGGATTATTTCAGGCGTTATTACAGCGCTATTTTTACCGCGAAAACGCGGTAAAAACGCCTCAGTGTGAAAGGGGCCTTAGACCCAGCTGTGTCCTACCTTTTTTTTTTGTGTTCAGCTACAGTAAATGCCGCACACATTTTTGCATGAAAAAGCAGCTGTGTGTATGGGCTTATTGGTTACTATAGTGCTGCAATTAGATGCGTGCAAAACTATATGCTGCACGCATCTAAACTCAGTGTTTTTTGTCCATATGAATGAGCCCTTAAGCCTCGTACACACGGCCGGTTTTCCCAATGGGAAAACTGCGAGGAGAGCTTTTGGTCGGGAATCCCGGCCGTGTGTATGCTCCCTCGCAGTTTTTCAGACGGGAAAACTGCCAAAAACCGCCGGACAAAAAAAGAGAACCTGCTCTCTTTTTTCCCACCGGGATTCCCGACTGACTTTTTTCCATGGGAAAAACTGCGATGGAGCATACACACGGCCGGGATTCCCGGCCAAAGCTCTCATCAGAGTTTTCCCAAAGGGAAAACCGGCCGTGTGTATGGGGGAAAAGTTACCGAGCAGGTTCTCGGCTTTCCCCTCGGGTTTTCCGACGGATCTTTTCCCGTCGGAAAACCCGCTCGTGTGTACTAGGCATAATACTATTTTAAAGTGGAAATAAAGGTAGTAATACTTACCTCTGATCCAACAGTCCGACACCCCTCATCAGGTCTCACCAAGACTGACATCTTCGGCCATCATTAATGGACAGCATGCAATGACATCACTACTGTGCAAGCTCAGGAGGGCAGTCCTCCCGGCAGATAGGCAGCAGCTCAGTGTACATTCTACAAGGTATTGCGAACAGGCAGGTAAGGCTGGACATACATTATACAATTTTCTTGTACAATTTTCCTGCAGATTTACCAAAACCATATACAGTGGAAGTATGGTAAATATTGCGCTGAATGTGAAAAAAGAAAAAAAGGAGGAGAAAAAAGCTGCTACATAACAATATGACAAAAATTGCAAACGTGATGGGGATAAAGAAAGTAGCGCTGCCAAGAATGAAGAAGAAACAAATGAATGTCTCTCAAGGTGACAAGGTGGAACTAATAAACAATAAAACAATAATGTGAATGTGTAAGCAAAAAGTCAAAAAAATACACCAACATGTAACTCGCAAAAAGAGTTATACAATGTGTCCATCAAAATAATGTGAAAAGAATCAATATAAGGACATGCAGGTGTATAGTTCGTCAAACAAAGAACATCTTCCGGTTACAGGAATAGGTGAAATACTCTTACCAGAGCCCGTGGATCTGCCTGTCGATGACAGCAGATCATGAAAGCATATGAAATCCACCCACGACAACGAACAGCTTGTCTGATGACATCTGTTGCTTTAGAGTCTTGATTTTAGCCGTTGGAACACCGTGATCGTCTACTTCAAAGCTTGGAGGGAAATCCTGGATAGTTTGAGCAAATCTGAGCTTGTGAGAAATCAGCCCGACTCCCAATCAATGTACAGGGAATTCTACCTCAAAAGAGACCGACCATGGGTAGCTGGATAGTATAGAGTGGATCCAAGTAGAAATCTCTTTACCTCACATGCATGAAAAAGAAGAGACAAGGCTCCAATGGTATAGATCGAAAAAAATTTGTATAGGTTTTATTGGAATAAAACCAAAAATGTAACCTTACATTACAAGGTTACATTTTTGGTTTTATTCCAATAAAACCTATACAAATTTTTTTCGATCTATACCATTGGAGCCTTGTCTCTTCTTTTTCATGCATGTGAGGTAAAGAGATTTCTACTTGGATCCACTCTATACTATCCAGCTACCCATGGTCGGTCTCTTTTGAGGTAGAATTCCCTGTACATTGATTGGGAGTCGGGCTGATTTCTCACAAGCTCAGATTTGCTCAAACTATCCAGGATTTCCCTCCAAGCTTTGAAGTAGACGATCACGGTGTTCCAACGGCTAAAATCAAGACTCTAAAGCAACAGATGTCATCAGACAAGCTGTTCGTTGTCGTGGGTGGATTTCATATGCTTTCATGATCTGCTGTCATCGACAGGCAGATCCACGGGCTCTGGTAAGAGTATTTCACCTATTCCTGTAACCGGAAGATGTTCTTTGTTTGACGAACTATACACCTGCATGTCCTTATATTGATTCTTTTCACATTATTTTGATGGACACATTGTATAACTCTTTTTGCGAGTTACATGTTGGTGTATTTTTTTGACTTTTTGCTTACACATTCACATTATTGTTTTATTGTTTATTAGTTCCACCTTGTCACCTTGAGAGACATTCATTTGTTTCTTCTTCATTCATATACAGTGGAACCTTGGTTTACGAGTACCACGGTTAATGAGTGTTTTGAAAGATGAGCAAATTTACAAGAAAAATCCTGACTCGGTTTGCGAGTGTTGTCTCGCTAAACAAGCAGAATTCAAGCTAATGGGGTCTGCAGTACCGCATTTGGCCAGATGTGCGGGGGCGCTGGTGACACCCTGAACGGTTCGAAGCCATTCGGAAATACTCGGAATCACTCGGAAATACTCAATTTCAGAGCCTTTCCGAGGGGTTCCGAGATCAGCCGAGCTGTCCCGAGTATTTCCCCCCCCCCCCCACCTCTGGCCACATGCAGTATTGCATGCCATAGAAGTCAATGCGGAAAAAAAAAAAATCTTTGTTTCCATTGACTTCTATGGGGAAACTCGCTTTGATATGCAAGTGCTTTGGATTACAAGCATTCTCCTGGAACGGGTTATGCTCATAATCCAAGGTTCCACTGTAATATGAGGTCAAACCTAAACACTTTCAATTCAATTTGTATACAGTCAGGTAGGCCCTTGCACTACTGAAGGTAAATCTATAGGAAGTTGAACAAGAAATTGTATAATGTATGGCCAGCCTAAAGCGTAACTCCACTTTTGTTGAGAAAAAAACATTCCCCTCTGGGTGATCAATGTATATTGCAAGTGTAGCGCTACCCCCAGTTAAGAGAGTCGCTGGTTTTGTTTTGGGCCCTGTAGTGCACCGCTGTCAACCCCCGGCAATCGGCTCTACCTCCCGTGGCACAGCTAGTAAGGGGAGAGATAGGACCGCGTGACCGCAACTCTAGGTGAAGCAGTCCTATGGCAAACACACACAGTGATATACTTTAAAACTTCTATTAAAGTAAGTGAAACGGACACCAATGTACTTGACCCAGATATTTTACTGAGGCTAATGGGCAAGTAATAAACAACAGTATAACAAGTTGCAGATCCCTGCAATAAACAGTAATAAAGATAAACAGAGTAATCAGAATAATAAAGTATTGCTATGCAACTCTAGCCCTGCCCTTTTACAGCTACTTCCCCTCATGGGTAGACTAACACCCAGCAATGTCTACCTATGCAGTCAGGCCTGACTGATCTAAATGGAAGTTCAGTGAAACAATATTCGCTAGCAATCTTTCGGTGGTGCACTTGAGGAACAACTTTGTAATCCCAACGAATAGTAAAGATAAAAGTATCTGTCTTTAAACAGCTCTCACCACCCGGACAAGTCCAAGTCCGTTTCCTCCGCCGATTCATCTAGGAACAGGAATCCACCGACATCCAAGTCTTCAATCCTTCTGGTGTACTGCAGCAAGGAGGAGAAGATGTCTCTAAGGCTCTGCTAGGCTGGCAGAGGGGCTCTTTGGAAAAGAGCACAAGGCCCAGGCTTCAGGCCTTGTGCATACAGCAGTTCAGCACAGAGATCCTTTTGCTAGGAGAGGGGGTGTCCAAAAGAGGCAGAACAAACTCCACCTCCCCTTTATAAAGTCTGCCCCAGCAGTCTCTGTTCCGGAGCAATGCACCCTGGGTGCTGCAAGATGTACTGGGAGATGTAGTCTCTCTGTATTAAAGGGGAATACCCCGCTACACACTCCCCCCACTTTGAATCTTTGGTCCCCAAAGACATCTAACATTTTTAGATCTGCAAAACATTTTAGCTTCAATGCGGTTGCATAGGATTGACAGAGGAGCCTCCCACCGATCATCATATGATGGGGAGCTGTCCTGTCCACAGGTCGCTTCAGTGGGAGCGACCTGTCTAACTGTGCCAGGAAGTGAGTTGGGGTTGCCCTCCACCAAATGTACAGTGGAGGGACCAGATGTGGGCATGGTCCTTCTTGAGGTTAGGACCGTGTCTTCGGAACTTTCTCCCATCTGATCAGGAGTTAGTTTCTGGGGAGGATGAATGACTCTCTTCCTTCTCTTCTCCCTGGGAGTCACAGTCTCAGCTACTCTTGGTTCTTCCTCTGGTACTGAAGTAGGAACCTCTTCTGGTAGTGAGGTTATGGGATCACATCTGGGGACAGCAGGGGCTAAAAGCCGTTTCACCAGATCAGTATTGGTCCCAATGATGAGAGAACTTCTTGAGGGCCCTGGCAGCCAGGGACAGACAATGGCCAGTGTCTCAAAGTTCTGGGGCTCCCCAGCCCTCAATGGATCACACAACAACTTGATCCGCACACATCCATCACAAGAGTACTCTTCTGCTTGGATACCCTGAATCTTGGTGTCTCCCATCTCTTCCAGGGGCAGGTATGACAGGTACTTCTTGTAAAAGTCTCTGGTCATTAGGGTAACCTGAGCACCTGTATCAAGGATGGCTCTGGTGTAGATCCCTTCGATCAGAACAGGCACTACAGGCAGAGGACCTACCAATTGGGTAGCAGTCCTTTTGGAAACACCTGTAACAGCAGACTGGCATACTTGAACTTGTGCTCTCTTCAGCTTCTGGCGCTGGGAATGCCGTTTCTGGCGTTGTTTGGAAGGCTGATAAGCGTTGTTCACTGAGACCGCATAAACTGCAGGTGTCCTCCACCGCTCCCTCGCAGATTCAGAGAAAGTTATTTTTGAAGGCCCGGATCTTCTCTCCATTCTTGGACTTGGACATACTTGCTGGTAGTGACCTACACCTCCACAGTTTCGACAGATGTCTTGCTTCGTGGGCTTTTGGGCGAACAATCCAGTACTTTCTGCCATCAATTTGTTCATCATCTCAGCCAGCTGGGACACTTGCACCTTCAGTGTGTCTATCTCAGACCTGACATCCAGTGACCCGGTCCCCATCTCCATTATTTTGGACATCTGAGTCTTCAGGATCTCGACTTCTGAGTCCCGTTCCGCAGCCGTAACTGATCTGACTCCCACCGCGGGGAGGGTAGTGGTCTTCTCAGCCCCTTGCTGTTCATTTAAGAGGGCTTCTTAATCTCTTATGATTTGTAGAAGATCTGGGTAACTCAAAGTCATCACTCCTTCAGAGGTCTTCAAGTAGAGCCAAACTGGATCTGAACGCAGGGCTCCCCTCAGGATCTGCTTCATTCGGGTTGTGTCTATGACCTGCGGCCATATTCCCTTCTTTAGGACAATTTGGCACAGCTTCCGGTTTAGCCTCCGCACATATTCGGATAACTTCTCTCCCGGCTGTTGGAGGGTATGTTCGAACTGGTATATCAGTTCAGTCACCTTCTCCAGCTGGCCAAATTCCTCCTCCAGCATAGCCAGATAATCGTTTGCGGTACAGGTAGCGTTGCTAAGCCTGAGGTTCTTTACAGCTTCAGCAGCAGCGCCCTTTAGACTTTCGCTGATGCGCTGCTTCTTCTGCGCCTCTGGTACCTCCCATCCTTCTACCGCTTGCATGGCCTGTTCAATCCAGGTGTCAAATTCTTCTTCTCCGGCAGGCACTGGTTGCTTCCCTGAGAAGGTGCTAAGCTTCCGGTTATCGGCCTCCACATGCACCGTACTGCTTTTCTGGCACTTAATTACAAGGTCTCCTAGAGCATTCAACAATTCAGGCCCTATAGCGGCCAGCGGTGATCCCGGGCTTAATAGTTCCTTAGGCTTTTCTGCTTTAGGGGATAGTGGTGGAGATAATCACGGGGGTGATGGCTTTGGTGTCTGAAACCATTCTTCCTTCACTGGCAGCGTATGTATCAAGTGATAGGTCTGATTATCTATGGCTTGTATACTCTGACTTTTAAAATGCTCTGGGATTTCGTTTTTCCATTCTACCAGTGCGTATGTAAACGAGATCACTGGATCTGGCCTAAAATCCATCACCCATGCTTTGTGGCTCGGAGACAGGAACAATACGAGTTGTTTTATCTCCTCTTCCTTCCATCTTTCCCCCGGGAGTACAATGACTACCGCCGCGGTTGGATCGGCGCCAATCGCTGCGCACCATTGTGACATTGCTAGCGGGTCCATGCTGGTACTTCTGACCGGCTTGATTGTAGCGTGCAACGTACAAGGATCCCAGACTCGAGCCCCCACGTGTAGCGCTACCCCCAGTTAAGAGAGCCGCTGGTTTTGTTTTGGGCCCTGTAGTGCACCGCTGTCAACCCCCGGCAATCGGCTCTACCTCCCGTGGCACAGCTAGTAAGGGGAGATAGGACCGCGTGACCGCAACTCTAGGTGACGCAGTCCTATGGCAAACACACACAGTGATATACTTTAAAACTTCTATTAAAGTAAGTGAAACGGACACCAATGTACTTGACCCAGATATTTTACTGAGGCTAATGGGCAAGTAATAAACAACAGTATAACAAGTTGCAGATCCCTGCAATAAACAGTAATAAAGATAAACAGAGTAATCAGAATAATAAAGTATTGCTATGCAACTCTAGCGCTGCCCTTTTACAGCTACTTCCCCTCATGGGTAGACTAACACCCAGCAATGTCTACCTATGCAGTCAGGCCTGACTGATCTAAATGGAAGTTCAGTGAAACAATATTCGCTAGCAATCTTTCGGTGGTGCACTTGAAGAACAACTTTGTAATCCCAACGAATAGTAAAGATAAAAGTATCTGTCTTTAAACAGCTCTCACCACCCGGACAAGTCCAAGTCCTTTTCCTCCGCCGATTCGTCTGGGAACAGGAATCCACCGACATCCAAGTCTTCAATCCTTCTGGTGTACTGCAGCAAGGAGGAGAAGATGTCTCTAAGGCTCTGCTAGGCTGGCAGAGGGGCTCTTTGGAAAAGAGCACAAGGCCCAGGCTTCAGGCCTTGTGCATACAGCAGTTCAGCACAGAGATCCTTTTGCTAGGAGAGGGGGTGTCCAAAAGAGGCAGAACAAACTCCACCTCCCCTTTATAAAGTCTGCCCCAGCAGTCTCTGTTCCGGAGCAATGCACCCTGGGTGCTGCAAGATGTACTGGGAGATGTAGTCTCTCTGTATTAAAGGGGAATACCCGCTACACAAGGATTATAACAACCATTGTTGCAGATTTATACCTTTTGTTATTCTGCAGAAATCCCTGTGTGTTTTTCTGTGCCCCTTTGGGAAAAGGAATTTCATGGGAGTGGTTTCATATTTATCAGTCAGCTGTGCAGCTGCAGAGCACTAATGGGCAAAGCTGCTTGGCCTGCATCCCATTAGAAGTGTTCCTATTGGGAGTACCTCACCAAATTTAGATTTTTGTTGCAGGGGATGCCTGAAATCTGATTTGTATTTTAGTGCAGACTTCTGGGAAAATTGGTGAGCCTATCACACAAGCAGGAAATTATGTTTCTGGGAAGTGGTCAGTACACACTCTGTGTACAGAACAACTGCAGGTAGCCAAATTGCATTGCATTTCACAGAAAATTACAGCGGCTGCAGATTGAAAAGGAAAGGTAATTTTTAATAACATTCAATTACAATATGACTTGTGTCACAGCCAGTGTCATTATCACTAGCACAGTGACAGTGTATAGTATTATCACCAGAGACCTTCAAAATGTGGCATTTATTTTTACAAAATGTGGCACTAAAAAATGTGGCAATATGGCACTTATTTTGGCCAAATGTGGCATTTATTTTTCAACTTTCCACCCCCCTTCCCATCGTAAAAGGGATATTAAATTGTGCAACTTGAATCATATTAAAGCGGAGCTCCACCCTAAAGTGGAACTTCCGCTCATCGGAACCCTCCCCCCCTCCGGTGTCACAATTGACACCTTTCAGGGGGGACGGGGGTGAAGATACCTGTCTAAGACAGGTATTTTCACCCACATCCGGGAGTCCTCTCTCCGGGAATTTGCGGGAGTGACGTCACTTTCCCCAGACTTTCCGTAGTGTTCTGGGAGACACTCGGCTCCCAGAACACAGGAGCACCAATCAGAACGGCGCAGCATGACTCGCGCATGCGCCGTATGGAACCGGGCAGTGAAGCCGCAAGGCTTCGCTTCCTGGTTCCCTCAGCGAGGATGGCGGAGGGGGCAGCAGAGTGACGAGCGATCGCTCGTCCTCTGCTGCGGACGTCGCTGGACTCCAGGACAGGTAAGTGTCCAAATATTAAAAGTCAGCAGCTGCTGTAGCTGCTGGCTTTTAATATTTTTTTTCAGGCGGAGCTCCGCTTTAACTACTTTATTACTATTTACAGGTATTTACAACAATTTTAGTTTTAATTATAGTATAATTTTACATGAGCGACTATGCTCTCCATAGAAAAATTGAGGCGACGGTCGCTGAGGATGTACTTTAATTTTGAAAAAGTCCTCTATATGTCGGCTGATGTTCCAGGCGGGTATTTCATTGCCAGCACGTCTGCAGCGTCCCAATCTTCTTTCAGCGGGGATTCCTTTCCTTCGAGGTTCGCGGTTACGTTCCTGACTTCCTCCCAGCCACAATTCCTGGTCAGGACGGCCTGTATTTTGAACTTAATCCTCTTTCCAATGGCTCCTGGGTAATCTGTGTTGGCAATCTCCTCCATCTTTGCCACAGAGGTCGTCAGGAGAATCTTCTGAGACTGAAGCTGCTCCATGACTTCTGGAATTGACTTGAAATTGGCCTCCAAAAAGAGAAGCTGCGGGAAGAGGGTCGGCCGTCTTTGAGGTCTTTTGCCTTTTTCACTGCACCAGAATCGTCTTTCAGCTCCTTCACCACGGTTTTGAAACCTTCAAAATGCTTCACATACCATGATACTGCAGACAACCAGGTGCCCCACCTAGTGACAACAGGCTCGGGAGGTAGTGGCACGCCAGGCAAATGTTTCCTGAATACCTCGACCCTCTTTGATGCCTTCAGGAATATTTTTTTCCCCGCCAAGATGAGTTTATTGACATTGGGGTGCTCTTCCCGTATGGCCTCCACAACACAATGTAGTCCATGCGCCAGACACGTCTCGTGGATCATTTTTGGGTAGATAGCCTTAAGGATCCTCCCCGCGCTCAGCATGTATGCTACACTATCCGTGACAAGTAGTAGCAAGCGTCCTGCCGTGTTGGGGGCTCCTTGCCACAGCAGTCCTGAAACAGATAAATAAATGAAATATTAGTATGCTGTATATAAGCACTAAAAATGGCACCGTGACAGACAAAAGCTAAAATTATAGCCTGAAGGGTGCTGGTTTAGTAGTAGTAGTAATGTAGGAAAAAAAGGCACTTACTCAGGGCTTCCTGGACAGTTTGGACGATGGTTGAAGCATTGTTTTTTTCCAAATGAGCCACGTGGATAAGATGACCTTTTTGGGCATTGTCAGGATCCAATTTTCCCACAACGACGTTGGCGATGTATTCTCCGAGTTAGTCTGTCTGGCTTTGTTTACGCGGAACCAGATCCTTGAGTCACCAATGTCCTTGCGAATTTCCTCCAAGTTCTAAGAAAGAAAAATATATACACATATACAGTTGGCACCATTTCATGAACATTTGTTTTTTTTTCATACCTACACGTAAACATGTTTGTAAATTTTTACTCGTTGATCTTAATTTTTGCAGAAGGTATTGTTGCTCAACCAAAGGTACCTATGCGTGATTTGAACATAAACTATCATTGAACGTTGCTTACCTTTTCACACAATTGAGGTACCATTCGTCTTAGGGTGCTCACGCTTGCCAATTTGATGTTACAGTACTTGTCAAAAATGTCGCGCAGGGGACCCTTCTCCAGTTTGTGTAACGAAATGCCTTCTTTAAGGAAAGCCATGGTGACGTCTCTGGAAAATTCCTGAACCTCGGGCTGAATTTCCCATGACACCACATCTCTAAGGAGCTGCTGCTGCTTCCGATCAGTACTCTGAGCTTTGTCCCTTGCCAGGTGCTGCTCGCATTTCTTGTGCACGTCGAATTGCCACTTCTTCTTAAACTCATACTGTAAATTAAATACAAGAAAAGGTTTTGTATTCAGTACCGGTGAAAATTCTCCAGTAAAAGTCAGTTTCCTACACAGGCCAGAATAGATCAGTTTCGGAACGGGGACTAAGGTGAGGACAGAAAACAGTTTTCAACTATAGAAAATTTTGACACTTGAGGAGCATTTCAAGGCTACTTGGGGTACAAGGCTGTTGGGTACCATAAAACGAATATACAGTGCTTGTGGAAGTAATAGAAAAAGATGATATTCTCTCGAAAAATGGAAAAAGTGAGAGAAATGAGAATGATATAGGTATAAGAAGAGTTCTCAAAGAAAACTGAATAAAAATGTACCGATTTCGTGCACAACTTGCAGAATATCTTCCCACCTTCCACGGCGAATTTGCTGTCACCATTAATCCACTTCTTGAAAAGTGTTACGTTTGAACTAGCAACTTTAGGCATATTGAATTAGGAAAACACGAAAATGTAAAACATGAGCGATGACTTCAGTAATACACTTCAGCTTGGTATGAAGGACGTGAGAAAGGGAGCTGATATACTGTATATACACGTTTCCCTACGGTCCTCCCCCCTGCTAATGGATTTTTACATACAGTGTACACAAAGATATACACTGTGGGACAATCCCCCCTCCCCCTTAGCAGCCAATCCACATACACATATACATCCAATAATAAGTTTATCTTAAGGCAGACAGAACAATGTGAGGTCATTAACATTTAACAATGAGACAGGCACAATCCACATTCCCTCCCAATACACAAACAATAGGGAAGTCCGCCAATGACAGTCTGTGTGTCTCTCTCACAGACAAGCACACTGAATACACTGTGTAAGGTGGTATTAAATCTTCATATTTCTATATGAAGACATTGCTGACAAATATTACTGTCCCACTTGAAGAATATTAGAATATTTTTATTTTTTCTTGGCCCAAATAAGGCAAAATAAGGCAAAAAAAATTGTAATTTTCCAGAAAATCTGCGAATTATGGCATTTCACCGAAAAATGGGCAAAATGTGGCATTTTAGTATGGCGCCTTGGCAATGTGGCATTTGAAGGTCTCTGATTATCACTGATCACTGTATTAATGTCACTGGTGATGTCAGTGGCAGTTAGTCAGTTCCCCCCAGCGTCTGAGATTGGCCACCGCACAATACCATTAGAAGTCATTGATCTCCGCCATTAGTAGTATACAAAAAAATAAAATTCCAATATACTGTATGTATCATAGTTTGTAGGGTTCGTTTGTTTGTTTGATTGGGTACAGCGTTGCATGACCTGACCACTCAATCACCAGTTTAAAAAAAAAATGGCCTGGTCATGAAGGGGATAAAATATCCTGGAGCTGAAGTGGTTAAAAGGGTAGATGTATGGCAATGCATGGGGGTACCTTAAGCCATGAAAACAGTTGTATAAATAGACGTATGCTTCTTTTATGTGCAGTATTTACCGGTATATAGTGCCAACATACTTTGTGGAAGCCATAGATCTATTTACATCAGTCCCTGTCCCAAAGCAGGTGACAATCAATTTTTTTTTCAATTCAGCGTAGCCAGGTGCAGAGATGCTGGCACACTAGGGGAACTGGAGAGATAGAAAGGACTAGAATGACTATGATGCTGTCGCATGGAACCTTAGGAAATGGAGTTTGCAAGGACAGCTACACTGTGGAGTTGAATGCAGCTATGAACTACAAAAGCCACAAGAATTCCTGTGAGAGAAGGGGGGAACAGAACGTTTTTCCTGGGCTCTAAGACACAGATAGAATATTGCAGTGTGGGAATCGAAGCAGTACAGACTTTTTGCTGTGGGTGACCAGAGACAGCTACTGAGGACTAAAGGGCATGGAATGAAACCTCTGAGGACTGGAGTGCTGGTACTGAGCTTTGAGGACCTGAGGACCAGTGTCAGAGGAGTGTCCAGGACAAGGTTCGCTGGGTGCCAGGACTGGTGAGCGGTTGTGGCTGTGTTTACTGTACCACTGTTTAGCGGTTCAGTATCAGAGGAGGCTGCCTATTTGCTTATAGCTCCAAAACTGATCACTGCTAAATCTAAATGCACCACTGTACAGATTGGGCCCCACCATTAGCTGGCTGAAGTTTGCAAGTCAGGCACCAGAAACTGTACAACCACCTCCCAGGAGTACCCCTTTCAGAAATATACATATCTACAATCACAGGGATATCCAGAGTGCACACTGATACACCTGTTAATGATTTATGGCAGTGGGGTTACTATTAGACCTTTCCTCACTGTTTATACAGTTCACTGTTTATGCTGCTGTTTACTAGTGCTGCTGATACTAGGTTAATTTTGCTTAATATCATATTGTTCTAGATTTAAGTATAGCTAAAGACAAAAACCTTTCCTTTTTAGCTTTGGATCGAGTTCAAAAAGACTAATTTCCTTGTTCATTGATTTTTGTGCATTGCCATAAAATTTTTCCTTGTGATAATATACCTACTTTATTCACAACTAAGTAGCCTGGTGCCTATTTCCTATATGCTAATAGAGTTGTGAGTAGTTTGCCAATACTTGAGCTCATAGGTATTTGCATTAATATATTTTTTAATTTTTATCATAGAAAAAGATGGAATATTCAGGGTGTAACATGTGACATGTTACTAAAGCACTTGCCCACAATGCCCCCCGATCCCCCATTGTGACAGCAGGCGGGAGATGCTCTCCATGCAATCGCTGTCACAATTTAAAAACAGTGCATCTGTGCGGGGCTCCGCCCACACACCCACATCATTCATTCACAGAGTTCTGTAAATTATTATACTACAAGTCCCGTTTTCCATCGTGGAAGACAGCTTGTAGTTCTTAATGAACTGGGAGGGTGCTGGGGAGCTCTCTCTCGTAGTTTATTGATTATTCTAGACTTCAGTAGCTGTCTGCCTGTAAGGGAGATATGAGTAGACAGCTGTACTGGGAGTCTGCAGGAGTCTGACATTGCATTTACTGATCTTGGGTGCAATGCTCTTCAGGCTGCTAAGAAAAACATAATGCATATTTTGTACCTGCAAAAATGTTACACCTTTATTCCAAAATAGATTAAATTCATTATTTTCCTCAAAATTCTACAAACAATGCCCCATAATGACAACATGAAAGAACTTTGTTTGAAATCTTTGCAAATTTATTAAAAATAAAAAACAAAAAAATCACATGTACATACTGTAAGTATTCACAGCCTTTGCCATGTCACTCAAAATTGAGCTCAGGTGCATCCTGTTTCCACTGATCATCCTTGAGATGTTTCTACGACTTGATTGGAGTCCACCTGTGGTAAACTCAGTTGATTGGACATGATTTGGAAAGACACACACCTGTCTATATAACGTCCCACAGTTAACAGTGCATGTCAGAGCACAAACCAAACCACAAAGTCCAAGGAATTGTCTGTAAACCTCCAAGACAGGATTGTATCGAGGCACAGATTTGGGGAAGTTACAGAAAAACTTCTGCAGCATTGAAGGTCACAATGAGCACAGTGGTCTCCATTATCATAAATATAAGAAGTTTGAAACCACCAGGACTCTTCCTAGAGCGGACCGCCCAGCCAGACTGAGCGATCAGGGGAGAAGGGCCTTAGGGAGTTGACCAAGAACCCGATGATCACTCTGACAGAGCTCCAGCATTTCTCTGTAGAGAGAGGAGAACCTTCCAGAAGAACAACCATCTCTGCTGCACTCCACCAATCAGGCCTGTATAGTAGAGTGGCCAGACGGAAGCCACTCCTCAGTAAAAGGCAAATGACAGCCCACCTGCAGTTTTAAATAAATAAATAATGTTTTCGCGCTAAAAGCAAAATCCACTCCCTAAAGTGCAATAGTGTCCTTAGTGCACATATAGTGTATGTCGATCTAACAAAAAGGATCGATAAACAAATGTGCAACACTAAACCAAAATATACATCAATATGGGCAAATTACGCAATATGTGCAATTCCGTGACAGGTGTAGTATAAACCAATGTAACAACCTGTTCAATAAAGTGCTAAATAAGTGCTGATGAGGATGAGTCCAAATGGACAGAAATGGCTCTAAATATAAAAGTTCCTTAATATGATAAAGTCATTGGACAACCAGGGTGGTGTTAAATCTTGTTCCAACAGAAATGACAGTGACACCAAGGTGTCACGATAGCAATAGGGTATCCCAAAACTGTCTCCCAGAACTCTCACCTCTATATGGAGATGAGAAGGCATCAACTGTAGTCTTCTCCTTTCAATGCTCAATCCTCACCATTCGATGTCCGGACTATGGTCCTCCAGTGTTATCCTGGCATCTCCTGTAGTTGATTCACTACAGGGGGGGGGGGGGGGAGGGGAGAACACTCCAGTAGTGGGGTTAAAACAGGAGTGGGGGGAGAGAGAAAGAAGCCTCCAATAGTGTAGTAGGTAAGGGTATGGCTAGTTTATTAAAATAAAATATTGCACGTACATCTAAATATAAAAAAACAACGTATATGTGGATTACGGCGTTAAAACGCAGTCTTACTGTTCCTCGGGGAACTTCCGGTTCACGATGACCTTGCTTCCTCCCTACGCCGTTACGTCACGCACCTCGTGACTTCATCAGGGGAACCTGATAGGTTGCTGAGGTGTTGTTTATATAATGGAAGACCGGAAGTAGTTATTTGGCCGTTTTATTGTAGCCTATTGAATGCATATGGAAGCTGCCATGTTCCTGATGATACAGGGATCTATGGAAGCGCCATGCTATGCAACAGTCATTCTCTTAGGAAAGACAAAAGACTGCTACAATTGGCAAAACGTTGCCAAAATTCCATAGGCATGAAACCTGCATGTCTAAAAGGGGGACTACAAATTCAATTGATTAAATGATGTTTGAAAAACTATCCCATACACATACGGACACAGCAGGCTGACTGTGTAAATAGGGATATGGGACGGCATGGAGAACACCACCTCACTTACATTGAATGTGGATCATATGTAAAATATTAACACATATTGTTAAAATGTATATAGACAAAAATGAATTTAAAATACAATGATTAATTAAAAACAAATAAAATGTGAACCTAACTATTATTATTATTATTGTTCATCCCTACCTTTTTCACCTATCTATTCTTTGATTTGGTTGGTCATATAGATCCTACATGAACTAAATTATTTTAGTCATGTATGGATAAGTTTGATGTACATATTTAAATTTGTCTTATATGGATGTAATTATATTTTTCACCTACCTTTGGTCATATATGGATAAGTTTGATATACATATTTAAATTTGTCATATATGGATGTAATTATATTTCTGTCCCCCTGGGTGCTTTCGGTTTGAGGTGACCTGTGCTAGATACACTTCCATAGTACAGGACCCTGTATCCTAGTATCCCAGTATGGGTCCGATACACAGATATATCAAAGTCCTAATAATATAGTTAGGTTCATATTTTATTTGTTTTCAATTAATCATTGTATTTTGAATTAATATTTTGTCTATATACATTTTAACAATATGTGTTAATATTTTACATATGATCCACATTCAATGTAAGTGAGGTGGTGTTCTCCTTGCCGTCCCATATCCCTATTTACACAGTCAGCCCGCTGTGTCCGTATGTGTATGGGATAGTTTTTCAAACATCATTTAATCGATTGAATTTGTAGTCCCCCTTTTAGACATGCAGGTTTCATGCCTATGGAATTTTGGCAACGTTTTGCCAATTGTAGCAGCCTTTTGTCTTTCCTAAGAGAATGACTGTTGCATAGCATGGCACTTCCATAGATCCCTGTATCATCAGGAACATGGCGGCGCCCATATGCATTCAATGGGCTACAACAAAATGGCCGAATAACTACTTCCGGTCTTCCATTATATAAACAACACCTCTGCAACCTATCAGGTTCCCCTGATGAAGTCACAAGGTGCGTGACGTAACGGCGTAGGGAGGAAGCGAGGTCACCGTAAACCGGAAGTACCCGGAGGAACAGTAAGACAGCGTTTTAACGCTGCGATCCACATATATGTTGTTTTTTTAGATTTAGATGTACGTGCAATATATTTTTTTAATAAACTAGCCATACCCCTACCTACTACACTATTGGAGGCTTATTTCTCTCTCCCCCCACTCCCGTTTTGGCCCCACCACTGGAGTGTTCTCTCCCCCCCCCCTTGGGTGAATCAACTACAGGAGATGCCAGGATAACACTGGAGGACCATAGTCGGGACATCGAATGGTGAGGATTGAGCATTGAAAGGAGAAGACTACAGTTGATGCCTTCTCATCTCCATATAGAGGTGAGCGTTCTGGGAGACAGTTTTGGGATACCCTATTTCTATCGTGACACCTTGGTGTCACTGTCATTTCTGTTGGAACAAGATTTAACACCACCCTGGTTGTCCAATGACTTTATCATATTAAGGAAATTTTATATTTAGAGCCATTTCTGTCCATTTGGACTCATCCTCATCAGCACTTATTTAGCACTTTATTGAACAGGTTGTTACATTATTTATTTATTTCAGACTGTTATTGTGTAAGGTGAACACGAGGAGTTTTTGCAGCTTTTTGCACATATTTATTTATACTCTCCCTTTTTTCATTTATATATACTCACCAGTAGCATGAAAGATTTTATTTTATTTCTGTAGTCAGCCACCTGCAGTTTTGCCAAAAGGCACCTGAAGGACTCTCAGACCACGAGAAATTAAATTCTCTGGTCTGATGAAACAAAGATTGAACTCTTTGGCCTGAATGGCAAGTGTCATGTCTGGAGGAAACCAGGCACTGCTCTTCATTTGGCTAATACCATCCCTACAGTGAAGCATGGTGGTGGCAGCATCATGTGCTGGGGATGTTTTTCAGCGGCAGGAACTGGGAGACTAGTCAGGATCGAGGGAAAGATGAATGCAGCAATGTACAGAGACATCCTTGATGAAAACCTGCTCCAGAGCGCTCTGGACCTCAGACTGCGGTGAAGGTTCATCTTCCAACAGGACAACGACCCTAAGCACACAGCTGAGATAACAAAGGAGTGGCGATGGGACAGTTTTGTAAATGTCCTTGAGTGGCCCAGCCAGAGCCCAGACATGAACCGATTGAATATCTCTGGAGAGATCTGAAAATGGCTGTGCACCGATGCTCCCCATCCAACCTGATGGAGCTTGAGAGGTCCTGCAAAGAAGAATGGGAAAAACTGCTCAAAAATACAGTGCCTTGCAAAAGTATTAACCCCCCTTGGCTTTTTACCTATTTTGATACATTACAGCCTTTAGTTCAATGTTTTTTTTAATCTGAATTATATGTGATGGATCAGAACACAATAGTCTAAGTTGGTGAAGTAAAATTAGAAACATATATACATAAAACTATTTTTCAGAAATAAAAAACTGATAATTGGCATGTGCGTATTTGTTATGAAGCCCATAAAAAGCTCTGATGCAACCAATTACCTTCAGAAGTCACATAATTAGTGAAATGATGTCCACCTGTGTGCAATCTAAGTGTCACATGATCTGTCATTACATATACCAGTGGCGGCTGTTGCTCAAAATTTTTTGGGGGGGCACAAAAAACGAAAAAAAAAACCCATCAATTGCCGCCACTGTGCCCATTAAACACAGCCACTGTGCCCATCAAATGCCGCCAGTTTGCCCCCTCAAATGATGCCAGTTTCCCCATCAAATGCAGCCAGTTTCCCCTCAAATGCAGCCAGATTCCCCCCAAATGCAGCCAGTTTCCCCCCAAATGCAGCCAGTTTCCCCCAAATGCAGCCAGTTTATCCCAAATGCAACCAGTTTCCCCCCTCAAATGCAGCCAGTTTGTCCCCAAATGTAGCCAGTTTCCCCTCAAATGATGCCAAATTGTCCCCCCCTGCCTGGCACTTACCTTTCTCGGGTCCTCCACGCTCCCTCCGAGTCCTCGATGTCTTCTCCCGTCCTCGATGTCGCTTCAGCCAATCAGGTGACCGGTAACCAGACCCGGTGCACCTGATTGGCTAAGAGGCGGGTCAGTGTTAGGGAAGCGATTCCCTAGCACAGCATGGTTTAAACAGGGAACGCACAGCCATGCGCCCACTGTTTAACCATTTGGAAGCCGATTAGAGCCCACAGGCTCTAATCAGGAACCCTATTAGAGCCGATGGCTGTAATCAGGCACTTCCAAAACACACCCACCCCTGTAATTCAGATGGCCGGCGCTCAACAGGGGGCCGGACACCTGAATAGTGGGCGGCAGCTGCGACAATAGATATATTCATGCAATGCATGAATATATCTATTGTTGAGTGACGGGTGCAGGAGAGAGGGGGCAGCGCTCCTGCGCCCACTATTGACGCACCACCAATGACATATACACACCTTTTTGAAAGGCCCCAGAGGCTGCAACACCTAAGCAAGAGGCACCACTAACCAAACACTGCCATGAAGACCAAGGAACTCTCCAAACAAGTAAGGGACAATGTTATTGAGAAGTACAAGTCAGGGTTAGGTTATAAAAACATATTCAAATCTTTGATGTTCCCTAGGAGCACCATCAAATCTATCATAACCAAATGGAAAGAACATGGCACAACAGCAAACCTGCCAAGAGACGACTGCACACCAAAACTCACGGACCGGGCAAGGAGGGCATTATTCAGAGAGGCAGCACAGAGATCTAAGGTAGCCCTGGAGGAGCTGCAGAGTTCCACAGCAGAGTTCCACAGCAGAGACTGGAGTACCTGTACATAGAACGACAATAAGCCGTACGCTCTATAGAGTTGGGCTTTATGGCATAGTGGCCAGAAGAAAGCCAATACTTTCAGCAAAAAACAAAATGTCACGGTTTGAGTTTGCGAAAAGGCATGTGCGAGACTCCCAAAATGTATGGAGGAAGGTGCTCTGGATCGATGAGACTACAATTTTACTTTTTGCCCATCAAAGAAAACGCTATGTCTGGCGCAAACCCAACACATCACATCACACAAAGAACACCATACTTTTCAGCAGTCGGGACTGGGAAACTGGTCAGAGTTGAGGAAAACATGGATGGTGCTAAATACAGGGACATTCTTGAGCAAAACCTGTACCACTCTGTGTGTGATTTGTGGCGGTTCACCTTCCAGCAGGACAATGACCCCAAACACACTGCTAAAGCAACACTTGAGTGGTTTAAGGGGAAACATGTAAATGTGTTGGAATGGCTTAGTCAAAGCCCAGACCTCAATCCAATAGAAAATCTGTGGTCAGACTTAAAGATTGCACAAGCGCAAATCATCCAACTTGAAGGAGCTGGAGCAGTTTTGCAAGGAGGAGTGGGCAAAAATCTCAGTGGTAAGATGTGGCAAGCTCATAGAAACGTATCCAAAGCGACTTGGAGCTGTGATAGCCGCAAAAGGTGGCTCTACAAAGTATTGACTTTAGGGGGATGAATAGTTATGCACATTGACTTTTCTGTTATTTTGTCCTATTTGTTGTTTGCTTCATAATAAAAAAAAACAAAAAAAAACATCTTCAAAGTTGTGGTCATGTTCTGTATATTAAATGATGCAAATCCTCAAACAATCCATGTTAATTCCAGGTTGTGAGGCAACAAAACACAAAAAATGCCAAGGGGGGGTGAATACTTTTGCAAGGCACTGTAGGTGTGCCAAGCTTGTAGCATCATACTCAAAAAGGCTTAAAGCGGAGGTGCAGCCCAAAAAAAAAGTCTACTAACAGTGTAGCTGCTGACTTTGAATAAGGACACTTACCTGTCCTACTCGTCCGCAATGTCGGTCCTGCCACGGCGATCGATCGCTGCTGGCAGATCCCGGCTCCTCCATCCTGATTAAGGGAAACAGGCAGTGAAGCTGCCCGTTTCCTACTGCGCATGCACCACTCGCACGGCGCTTTGTGAATGGGCGGCTTGCCTCCTGGGATACACACAGTTCCCAGAAGGCAGCGCGCCCATTCACAAGAAGAGGAAGCGGAAGGAGACCCACCGTGGACGAGAAGAGGAACATTAGAGGCAGATTAGGGGACTTCCACATAGTAACAGGCATTTAGGGTGAGTATAATTTTTTTTTTTCTATTAATTTTTTTTATTTTTTTGGGATTTTTAATGTAAAGATTTTTTCAGGGTTGACCTCTGCTTTAAGGCTGTAATTGGTGCCAAAGGTGCTTCAACAAAGTATTGAGCAAAGGCTGTGAATACTTATGTACGTGATATTTTTAATAAATTTGCAAAAATTTCAAACAAACTCCTTTCACGTTGTCATTATGGGGTATTGTTTGTAGAATTTTGAGAAAAATAATGAATTTAATACATTTTGGAATAAGGCGTAACATAACAAAATGTGGAAAAGTGAAGCACTGTGAATACTTTACAGATGCACTGTATGTACTAACTGAAAACACGCAATATTTTCTCTATAAAACAGAAATAAACTCTGCAGATACTTCCCTCTAATTATCAAACATCCATGAGGTTCCTTGGACAGCGCCAACATCTGCTTTCTGGTTTCCTCCAAGGGCTGGATCTTCAGTCATCCTCAATAGCCAGTGTAGGATGATGCAAAAATGGGAAAAAATTCTGGACAGCCGCACTCCAAAAAAGTTTTTGCCTTTTATTCAAAAATGGACATCAAAAATACATGCCACAGCAGAACAGAACGGACAGAAGAGCTGGCGCGTTTCACACTAACAAAAAGCGCTTAGTCATGAGCTATGACTAAGCACTGTTTGTTAGTGTGAAACGCGTCAGCTCTTCTGTCCGGTCTGTTCTGCTGTGGCATGTATTTTTGATGTCCATTTTTGAATAAAAGGCAAAAACTTTTTTGGAGTGCGGCTGTCCAAAATGTCTTACCAATTTTTGCATTGTTACATGCATTGCCAGCACCTGGGGCTTCTAATCTGGAGGAAAGGCTTTTACTTTTGCTTGAACATCCTGGAGCGTTAAGATCCCCTTCCCCAGTGTAGGATGATGTACCTCTTGAGCATGCATAGATGGTCATTCATCTCGGCGTACCGGTCCCTCAGCTGTCTCTTCTACAATAACGATCCTGCCTGTCCACAATTGTTTTATTTTTGAAAGTTTAGTTCCACTTTAACTGCTTCCACCATACCTATACTGCGTCAGGGTGGCCTCGCTGCGCAAAATCACGTACCTGTACATGATTTTATGCACACGGAGTAGGTGGCGTGCGCCACTGGAGTGCTGCTCCCGCTGTGATTGGACACAGCGGGAGCCAATCAGTGGGTCCAGCGGCCGCGATGGCCAGTGCAATTCACTGATCGTTTACAGAAGACACAGGGCAGCGGTGTAAACAAGGCACACCGCTGATCTGTCAGTGAGGAAAAGAGAGATCTTCTGTTTCAGCTAAGCTGAAACACGATCTCTGTTTTCCTCCAATGTAACATCCCCCCCCCCTCACATTTAGAAAGCACCTCCCTAGGATACACTTAACCCCTTGATCGCCCCCTGGTGTTAACCCCTTCCCTGTCAGTGTCATTTATACATGGATCAGTGCTTTTTTTTAGCACTGATCACAGTATTGGTGTCACTGGTCCCCAAAAAGTGGCACTTAGGGTCAGAATTGTCCGCCACAATGTCGCAGTCCTGCTAAAGATTACTGATCGCTGCCATTACTAGTAAAAATTCCAAATAAATAATCTAACCCACAGTTTGTAGATGCGATAACTTTTGCGCAAACCAATCAATAAACGCTTATTGGGATTTTTTACCAAAAATATGTGGCAGAATACATATTGGCCTAAACTGATGAAGAAATTAGATTTTTTACATTTTTTTTATCAGTAATGTTTTATAGCAGAAAGTAAGGAATATTGGGGGTTATTGGGGGTAACTCCACTTTGCACTACAAGTGCACTGAAAGTGCACTTGGAAGTGCAGTTGCTGTAGATCCGAGGGGGACATGCAAGGAAAATAAAAACAGCATTTCAGCTTCCACATGATCGGATGATAAAATCAGCAGAGCTTCACCTCATTTCAGATCTTCCCCTCAGATTTACAGCGACTGCACTTCCAAGTGCACTTTGAAGTGCACTTGCAGGGAGTGCACTGTTAGTAAATAACCCCCATTGTTTTTTATTCAAAATTGCTGCGCTTTTTTGTTTATAGCAGTAAAAATTTAAACCGCAGAGGTGATAAAATACCACCAAAACAAAGCTCTATTTGTGGGAAAAAAAAGAACATCAATTTTATTCGGGTACATCGGCACAACGACTGCGCAATTGTCAGTTAAAGCAACTCGGTGCAAAAAATGGCCTGATCAGGAAGTGGGTAAAACCTTCCGGGGCTGAAGTGGTTAAAGCGGAGTTCCACCCAAATTTGGAACTTCCCCTAAATCCACTCCTCGCCCCCTTACATGCCACATTTGGCATGTAATTTTTTTTTGGGGGGGGGGAGTGGGGGCTTCAGTAGGAGTGGGACTTCCTGTCCCACATCCTCCTTCCGCCCTGGGGTCACCTAGGCGATACGTCATATCGCCTTCTGGTCGGCCCCTCCCTGTAGGTGATCACCTGGGACCTGTCCACTCAGAGAGCGCTGCACCGTTCGCGCATGCGCAGTGAGTGCCCGGCCGTGAAGCCGAAAGCTGTCACGGCCTGGTGCCCACACTATGAATGGAGGCGCCGGCGGAGAAGGGTAGAGAGGAGCAGAGCTCCGGGCGTCGCGTCACTGAACAGTGGAACAGGTAAGTGTATGTTTATTAAAAGCCAGCAGCTACACTTTTTGTAGCTGCTGACTTTTAATAAACATAAAAAAAGGCTGGAACTCCCCTTTAAGGTACCATTTACACCGGTGCACCCTATTGTCGGCAATGGAACTGTTCAAATTGATGTGACCCCGACTTTGCGGTTCACACCGATTTGAAAAATAAGTTCCTGCGCTACTTTTGGTGATTTCAGGTGCGACTTGCATAGACAGATGCATGAAGTAGCACAGATGTCAGCCTTGGTGCACCTGAAGTCGCACTGACATGCGGAACATAGGCTAAATCTTACAGAAAGATGACTGTATATCCGACACAAAGTCTCCTCTCAGCCTTTTCAACTATGTTTGTTCCTAGTCAGCTAAATCGCTGCTAACTATGGTTATGATAACAGGATGTGGTCAGAGGACACATGTTCCGAGCAGCTGCAGAGACAGTACTTTGCTGTGCATCCCTCTCCTCCTCCTCCTGCCTCTTACATCCTGCTGTCATCCAGGCAAGAGGTACAAAACCAGCAGACAGGAACCCAGTCATAGAGGAAACGCCCTGCAGGATGGTAAGATGCTTTTATCTTGTCTTGCTGGTTTATTTATTGCAAAAATGTGGAGCTTTGCTGTTATTTAATGGAATTAAAACTGACAACGAGCAAAGTGCATTAGTCACAAAACACAGGTTTCAGTTTTCTGCAGTTGGATCAGTGATCGGTTACTAGAGATTACTGCACATACCGCATTTCTGGATTCACAGGTAGATGCCTGCTGGAAGTTCTAAATGCTGCAAGCACACAGTGGGGTTGATTTACTAAAGACATATAGATTGTGCACTTTGCAAGAGTAGTTGCTCCAGAGTTTAGTAAATGAGTTAAAGCTTAATTGTGCAAAGAATACCCAATCACATGCAAGGACAATAAAAAAAAAAAACACAGAATTTTTGCTTGCTCGTGATTGGATAAAGGAAATCAGCAGCGTTTCCCTCTATGGGCATAGATGAGAGCGGAACTGTGTCCATGTCCGCTCTGCACAGAGGTCCCCACGGAGCGATCCCCCCCTGAGCTAGCGGAATCTGCAACACGGGGGCACCTAACTTTGCATGGTCATACTCCCTTCCGCCTCACTATTGGTCAATGTTGCTGACTTTGGTGAGTAGAAGGGAGCAGGGCGAAGCTTGACTTTTACAGGAAAAGTTGAAAGTTGCATGTAACGTTAGCTGACTATATCTGTGGATCTTAGGGTGACCACGTTCCCGGATTGCCCGGGACAGTCCCGCATTTTGCAGGTCTGTCCCGGGCACCTTCATTCCAAGACAATACAGTGTCCCGGAATGAAACTGACATAGCCACCCCCCGGGTCAATCTGATGCCCCCAAAAAAGGCTGCCACATCAGCGCTTTACTCACTGACAGTACTTGTCCTGGCCGGGAATGCCTGGAGGAGCACAATCCCCACCCCCTGCTTGTGATTGGAGAAATCATAAATCCCGCCTCTTGTGTCCAATCACTGTGCTGTGATTCGTTACAGCCCAAGCTGATTTTTGGGAAGGGAGGGTGTCCCTGAATGGTAGTTTGGAAATGTGGTCACCCTAGTGGATCTTCTGTCTCATTTTAAAATGTAATTTTCACTGAAGGAAACCTTTGTGTATGTGTTGCTTGCCAAATTGTGTGACAGGTTTACTTAAAGAGGAGGTCCAGCCCCCCCCCCCACGAAATATTAAAAGTCAGCAGCTACTAATACTGTAGCTGCTTTTTTAAAAATAAATGGACACTCACCTGTCCAGGGTGCCCGTGATGTCGGCACCCCAGCTGATCTTCGGAACGGCTGTAGGGTGCAGCCACCCCCATTCCTGGTAAGGAAACCCGGCAGTGAAGCCTTGCGGCTTCACGGCTGGTTCCCTACTGCGCATGCGCTTTCTAATTGGCATGGCGACGGAGGAAAGAGGAGGGGGGCCGAACTTCCGAAAAAATGCGCCACGGTGCCATCTCCGGAAATGGGGAACGGTACCTGTCAAAAACAGGTACCCGTTCCCCCCTCCCCCCTGAAATATGGCATGGGAGGGGGGGGGGGGGCGGATAAGCGGAAGTTCCTCTTCTGAGTGGAACTCCGCTTTAAAGTGGTTCTAAAGACAATTTTTTTTTTTTACCTTAATGCATTTCCTGCACTAAGGTAAAAAACGTCATACTACTTTATTAGCCCCACCCCCCAACACTTACCTAACACCTCTCACAATCCAGCGCTTTCCTCGCTGGCAGCCCTGCTCTCCTCTCTTTACAGATTCACAGGCTTCACTGAGCATAGGCTCCTGCTGCTGTTAGTCAAATCCATTGAGGAGGGAATGGGGACCGTGGCTGAGCTGTGCTGTGTGTGTCTATGTAAGCACGCAGTCCAGCTCATGAGTGTTCCCGCACTAGTGCACTCATAGCACCGGGCACTCAGAAGAAGAAGCAATGGACAGTGCAGACGGGGGAACCACAAAAGAAAAGGTTAGGGACCACTTATAAAAAAGATGTTATACTTACCTGCTCTGTGCAATAGTATTGCACAGAGCAGGTAAGTATAACATCTTTTTAATTTTAATAAGAATTTAATATCACTTAAAGGGGCACACTTACTTATATTTTATTTGTCCATATACAGTAGTTTCAACTCACTTACCTGATAATCTGCAATCAGTTGATTTGAGTCCTCTATAGATGTGCAGTAAGGATCTTCTCTACCACCAGATGCTGGTGAACCCTATATTAAGAATACTACTGAGTAATTCTCAGTAATATATAATAGGTTCAGAATGCAATGCTTTAACACAGTGGTCTCCAAACAGGTGACCAAAGGCCAAATGTGATCCTTTGCTTGCGTTTATCTGGTCCTTGGGGCACTATTCCTCCCACTGACACCAAAAGTGAGGCACTATTCTTTCTACTGACACCAACAATGGGACATTATTCCTCCCACTGATACCAGGGATGGTGCATTATTCCTTACACTGACACCAACAATGAGACATTATTCCTCCCACTGATACCAGGGATGGTGCATTATTCCTTACACTGACACCAACAATGGGACATTATTCCTCCCACTGATACCAGGGATGGTGCATTATTCCTTACACTGACACCAACAATGGGACATTATTCCTCCCACTGATACCAGGGATGGTGCATTATTCCTTACACTGACACCAACAATGGGACATTATTCCTCCCACTGATACCAGGGATGGTGCATTATTCCTTACACTGACACCAACAATGGGACATTATTCCTCCCACTGATACCAGGGATGGTGCATTATTCCTTACACTGACACCAACAATGGGACATTATTCCTCCCACTGATACCAGGGATGGTGCATTATTCCTTACACTGACACCAACAATGGGACATTATTCCTCCCACTGATACCAGGGATGGTGCATTATTCCTTACACTGACACCAACAATGGGACATTATTCCTCCCACTGATACCAGGGATGGTGCATTATTCCTTACACTGACACCAACAATGGGACATTATTCCTCCCACTGATACCAGGGATGGTGCATTATTCCTTACACTGACACCAACAATGAGACATTATTCCTCCCACTGATACCAGGGATGGTGCATTATTCCTTACACTGACACCAACAATGGGACATTATTCCTCCCACTGATACCAGGGATGGTGCATTATTCCTTACACTGACACCAACAATGGGACATTATTCCTCCCACTGATACCAGGGATGGTGCATTATTCCTTACACTGACACCAACGATGGGACAATATTCTTTTCACTGAAGCAAGCAACGGGGCATCATTCCTCCCACTGACACCAACTGTGGGACACTATTCCTCCCAATGACACCAACATTGGGCACTATTCCTTTACCTGACATTTATGATGGGAGACTATTCCTTCTATCTACTGACCTACTGATCACAGGCACTATGTCATTTTCTTACTCCCACTGACACTGGGGCATTTTCTACACTCATTGGCCTCAGTCCAGCCCCCCTAAAGCCTGAAGATCAGTAATTTGGCCCTTTGTTTAGAAAGTTTGGAGAGCCCTGCTTTGACAAAAGGATAAGGATTTTGTTTTCAAGCATCTGATTGCTATTTTGAAATCTCATTGGACCCAGCATAAATATACACCGTGTAGCGCACCAACCCCAGACTTTACCTGCTTTTCTTCTGCTTGGCTCCTCCGCAGGAAAAGACTGAGGCACACCGCACCACAAGCCTGTACCCTCCTGAATAGGGAGGTTGAGCGGTGTTAGTTTCTCGGGCCTGCTTGCGACTGGTGTAAAAAGGCCTCCAGTGCTGACCTCGTTTCTGCAGTAATCAGAACAAGTCTTTAACTTTCCCCAGTAAGCAACTGTCCACACCAACTGAAAGGTCCAACACTTGTTTATTCCTTCTTGCACAATAAACAGTCTCTTTTAGAGCAGATGGGTTGAGACAAACACGGGTCAGATAAGGTGGGAGGAGGTCCAGGCACAAACTTAAATTTGGGTTTCTCCTGCTTGGCGCACGGTCGCTACCACCGACCATGAGGGGTCTCTGCCACAGACCAGGTGAATAGGGCCTCTGCCACAGGCCCGGTTGTTGGGTCTCTGCCACCGACCAGATTCACGATGGGTCTCTGCCACAGACCATGAGAACGTGGATTACCTTCTAAAAGTATTGACCCCTGTCAGGGAAAGGACATCCATCCGGAGAGTTACCACCAGAGGCCCCACCGTCACCAGCGATACCGCGCCGGGTCTTCGGGAAGGGTCACCTCCCTGGCCTCCTCGTCCTAGATTTGGGCACCCACTTCCAGGGGGCACCCTAGGAGCCCTCGATCCCTTGTGGGACCCAGTCGAAGGTACTAGGCCCCGGGCCTCTCTCTCTCTAAGTACCTCACCCCAGACTGAAGGTGTCTGAGATGGAACAGCAGCTCCATCTCTGGGCCTAGAGTACCCAGAGACCTCCCGACAGGCCTCCGGGCCTAGGGCACCCGGAGACGACACACCCGCAACCAGGCTTAAGGTGCCTGAGTGCGGAACGACGACCCCTCTGGAAGATGGCCGCCCCCTTTTATATTCTCTCCCGACAGGCACAGCAGGTTCCCCGCCCCGCCGCACTGCTGCCGAGAGGGGACAAAAAGGACACAACCTCTTACTGCAGTTCAACCCGGGACCCACGGCAACAGCGCCACCTATAGGACCCAATGAACTTAACCACCAGTACTATCTCCCAGGGATAGAAGTGGTCATTGAGACCTAACAATTGGTACATCTGAGCCTGGCTACCACTCAGATGCTTCCCCCTAAATGTAACCACCCGCTACAACTATATTACCGAATGTATTGGGACGCCTGCCTTTACACGCACATGAACTTTAATGGCATCCCAGTCTTAGTCCGTAGGGTTCAATATTGAGTTGGCCCACACTTTACAGCTATAACAGCTTCAACTCTTCTGGGAAGGCTGTCCACAATGTTTAGGGTGTGTGTCTATGGGAATGTTTGACCTTCTTTCAGAAGCGCATTTGTGAGGTCAGGCACTGATGTTGGATGATATAGTGTATGTCTGAAGAATTGCTTTAAATGTCTCAAACTATCTATCCTAAAAATGACTTTTTAGGGCCCCTGGGCCACTACTTAAAAACATTTGATAGCCGTTCTATAAGGGGCACAGCCCCCCTAGTTTGCATAGGTTTCTATGAGTTTTTTTTTCCAAGCTTGAGGCTCTAATTGGCTTAAAAAAGTTTGGGCTTGGGGCACAGAGCACTGCGCCCCGACCCACCAACTTGTGACACTAGCCAATCAATATTCGCTATTGTCTTCCGACTTCTCCTCCTGGTCAATCAGGACAGGATTCGGATCAGGTTGGCCGGGAGGAGAAGTCGAGGAAGACGCGGTTCCGTGACCATGGAGACGTGAATGCGGACCTGGGGGGGGGGGGATTGTATGCCGCCCCCCCCACAAAAAAAGTTTAGCACCAGCCGCCACTGTTTGACAGTGGCCACTGATGCATGCTGGCCCTACTAAAGTCAAGTATTAAAAATGTGGCAAAATATAAGACCCAATTAAACAAGACTGCAGGAACAATGACAGCTCCTTTTAAACACCTTTGAAGGACTAACAGAAACTTGAATGATGTTGCTGTAACTGTGTGTAATGGAACTGTGGTCTTGACTTCTGCAGAGCTGGCTTAGGCAATCTATGACAGCAGTGGTTATGAAATCCCAGTGCATTTTGTAACAGAGAGGATAGAGGGATGTTCAAAGTCTGTACACCCATCTTATTACTACACAGAGAAGAGAACACTACTCATAGTCATTAAACGGTCATTGCCATCACCTTCCACTGATAAATACAAAACTCTAAGCTTGATAAAAAGTCAACATGGCAAGATTATTAAAGATGATGACAGTGCAAGGATAACTTTTGCAATCAATGCTGCAAGAGCATTCAAAGTAAAGCACAGTCATTAGCATTGTATGCCCAATATATTTTAAGCATCATCACAAGACAAAAGCAGTAAAATGTGACGTGGGTGGCTTGAGAGTTGTCAGCCTATGATTAACATCAACTAAAAGGGATCTTACATGCTCTAAAATGAGTAAAAGGTGAAGACAGGTGTTTGAGCTTTCCTGACAGTGCAATGCTAGCACCATCTAGAGGATCCAATAGATTATTACAGTCCTATGTGACAACTGCTGAAATGTAAAGAGAGGCCTGGAGCGAGGGGATTGAAAAGGAGGTTAGCAGAGGGTCGGCATGACAGGAGTGATAAGGGCAACAGCAAGGGGTTAAAGAAAATAGTCCAGAGGTGGGGGAGTAGTGGATTGGAGGAAAGCTAGGGATAGGAGGGGTTTTGTTTATTTAAGGGGTTAGGGGGGTGACCCGGGCAACACTGCAGGGGATCGTTAGGAGGAGCAGTTAGGGATTCACCCGGACAATCCGGGTTTTGAATCATGTGTCCAGGTTTCAGACGAACTGAAACCCAGACACATTATTCAGACCGGGCCAGGGCTGGACTGGGACAAAAATTTGGCCCTGGGCTTCATCCAGACCGGCCCACTTTAATTCAATAAAATGCTGCCCCCCCCTTAAAAACATAAATAAATCACGCCCACTAAAAGGCCCCTACCCTACATACATTATTGTATATCATGAGAGGGTGAGAGAGAGAGAGGGAGTGAGGGGGGGGGGGTTGAGGGAAAGGGGATGAGAGGGGGTGGGTAAGTAAGAGAGAAGAGGTGAGTGTAAGAGAAAGGGGGTGAGTGTAAGAGAGAGGGGGGGAGTGAGAGAGAGGGGGGGGGGTTGAGGGAAAGGGGGTGAGAGGGGGTGGGTAAGTGTAAGAGAGAAGAGGTGAGTGTAAGAGAGAGGGGGTTAGTGTAAGAGAGAGGGGGTTAGTGTAAGAGAGAGGGGGTTAGTGTAAGACCCCTTTCACACCCCTGCAGTCCCACCACCTTCTCCGAATCCCCGCCGCTGTTTGCTGCCACGCTCCCGCTGCCGCCGAACTCTGCATAAAAAAACAGCCCACTGAGCCATCAGCCCACCGGGAAACTCCCAGTAGTCCCGATGGCCAGTAAATGCCTGAACAGGGCTGTGACTCCCCAAGTAACCAAGATAGTCACACACAAATCTGTTGCTGTTCAGGGGCTATAGGAAATGCATTGATGTCAGCAAGAGCAATTTGGCCACACCCACTATTTACTTGCACACTGCATTGCTAATCTCCCTAGGGCACCCAAAGGTGTCCAGGTTTGGCTTAAAGAAAAGGTGGCAACCCTAGGAGGAGGGGTTTTCTCAGCTAAGCACACCCTCCTGCATGCATGCCTGAGCTAAGGGCAGATGGATTCCAGGAAGTAAATGCTTCATGACTCATATGGCCTTACTCAAGATGGCCACTGTCGGAAATGTTAGGGGGTGTTTTTCAAAGGGATTTATCAAAGTGATTTATCAGCAAAAGAAAGCATGGAGACATGCCCCCCCGTACTGCATTTCAGGGTTCTTCTCCCTGCAGGCCCCTGTCATTTTCTGAATTTGGTATAGCTGTGTGTGTCTCAGTTCAACATTCATTTACAGCTATCTATAAATGAAGAGACTACAATTCCCATCTTTCACTGCAGCAGAGGCACTCATAGGGGTTGATTTACTAAGGGCAAACAGAGCTTAGTAAACGAGGTAAAGCTTCAATTTACAAGGAATACCCAATCACGTGCAAGGAAAAGTTAAAAAATAAAACAGCATTTTTGCTTACATATGATTGGATGATGGAAGTCAGCAGAGCTCTCCCTCATTTACTAAGCTCTGGAGCAACTGCACAGTCTCTTTGCCTTTAGTAAATCAACCCCATAGTTCTCAGTGAAGCACAGATCAGTGATGTCAACTCACTTGCAGTCTACTATATTTCTTCCAGCATCATTACCAAAGATCCTGACCTGCAGCTGGATGAACAGTCCGCAGGAGCCTGTGCATTTCAGCCGCGATTCACTGATCACAGTTGCAATGCGTTGCAGAGTTAATTGCAAAAAAATGTATCAAAGTGATTGTAAATGCTCCTTTTTTTTCTCTTAAAATAATAAACATGTTATACTTACCTGCTATGTGCAGTGGTTTTGCACAGAGCAGCCCAGACCCTCCTCTTCTGGGGTCCCTCGCCAGCGCTCCTGGCTCCTCCTCTTCTCGGTGTGCCACCATGGGAAGCCACTTTCTATGGTGGCACAACTGCTGGCTCAATCCCGAGCTGCACTGCCTGTGTCTATAGGCACACACACAGTGCAGCTTGGCCCTGTCCCCTCTCTGTGCTCACAGGATTTGACTGGCAGCAGCAGGAACCAATGCTCCTGCTGCTGCCTTAGTCCCTGTGAGAACGGAGGGGAGAGAAGACAGGCTGACAGGCTCAGGAAAGAGTTTAGAGAAGGGGGGAAGGGAAATGCATAGTGGGGTGTCTTTGACCTTAATCCCTAGTTCACACTTACGCAGTATTGAAATTGAGACTTCAGCGCAATTTCAAAGCCATACATCAATGCAATTTGCACTGCCAATTTGATTGGCTTGCTTGTAAATTAATTTAACAGAAGTCTATGCAAGTGGCAATGAAATCGGTAAAAAGTAGTGCAGTAACCTTTTTCATAATCGCTGCGTCAAGAGTCGCGGCGACATGAACTGTTCCATTTTCGGCAATGGGGTGCAACTTGTCATACGATTTGGAACTGTCAAATCGCATGACTCACCAGTGTCAACGGGAGCATATGCAGGGAATGCAAAGTAAAAAACACCAGGAAGTTGATTTACTAAAACTAGAGAGTGCAAAATCTGGTGCAGTTGTGCATGTTAGCCAATCGCCTCCTAACTTCAGCTTGTTCAATTAACCTCCCTGGAGGTAATCCCGAGTCTGGCTCGGGGTGGATTTTTCATGTAGAAAGCGGTAACCCCGAGCCAGACTCGGGATCGCATTGCAGGATACAGGGGAAGTTACTTACCTTGTCCCTGGATCCTGCGATGTGTCCCGCTGTGTGTGCGAGCTGTCTCCTCGCTCGATTCACACTGCCGAGTGCCGCCGAGCTTTGTTCACTGCGACGTTGCGGCGCACGGGAACGGAGTTTGGCGGGAAATTCAAAAAAGTAAAAACACAGATTACAGTACTGTATAAAAAAATTACACATCCCCTTTGTCCCTAGTGGTCTGTCCAGTGTCCTGCATGCAGTTTTATATTATAAAAACGGTTCTTTCTGCCTGCAAACTGGAGATTGTCCATAGCAACCAAAAAGTGTCAGTTTACGTCAAAAGTGGTTTTAGAGCAGCTAGAAAACAGCGATAATAAATTAGAATCAGAAAACTGAAATTTGCTCAGTTGCAGAATTGTCGCTGGCATTAGATTTAGTGTTTGATGACGAATTTCCCCACAAATCGCTATCGCGAGCGATAGCGATTTGTGAGGAAATTCGTCATCAAACACTAAATCTAATGCCAGCGACAATTCTGCAACTGAGCAAATTTCGCGAGCGATAGCGATTTGTGGGGAAATTCGTCATCAAACACTAAATCTAATGCCAGCGACAATTCTGCAACTGAGCAAATTTCGCGAGCGATAGCGATTTGTGGGGAAATTCGTCATCAAACACTAAATCTAATGCCAGCGACAATTCTGCAACTGAGCAAATTTCAGTGTTTTTGATTTGATTACATTATTGAATAATTTGTATTATTATTATATTATTATTTGTTATAATTATTTATAGTTATTTATTATATTATAATTTATGATTTTGTGTTTCAAACTTTATCATACCCGGGATGTCTACTAGACTCTTGTTTGGTCAGGTTTAAGTAAGTAATTACTAATAATTGCAGGCCTACAATACATAACACCAAATTTCCATGCAAAATAATTGTACCGCTTTTGGTACATAATTCCAGACAGAATCATACCGCCAGGGAGGTTAAGCATTGACAAAAAACTGGAATCTGATTGGTTTCTATGCACAGCTGCACCAGATTTTGTACTCTCCAGTTTTAGTAAATCAACCCCCAAGGCTTTAGAACCACTTTAATGCAATTTGTTTCAATCAATGTAGGTGCATTTAATATTTTTTTCCAAAAGGTGCAATTTGTCTTAAAGATTTGCTCTCATTACAAATGCACCCTTTGCCTTGTATACTTCCCACACATTACAGCCTCATAGTTGCATATCTGCAGTATAAGATTATCTGCAACATTGCTGCCTCTGTCTAATAAGATTTGAAAATGTTACTGCTGTGCTGTTTTCCTTTCTGGAGAGGAGCTGTACCTGAGAACCTGCAGTACTAGTATCTCCCTGCTTCTGCTTCATTCAGTCTGTGGATCTACTTTCTGCACCTCTCCTGCTGCTTCTAGATTAAAGCGGAGTTCCACCCAGAAGTGGAACTTCCGCTTATCTGTCTCCTCCCCCCCCTCCGGTGCCACATTTGGCACCTTTTGGAGAGGGGAGCGGGTGCCTGTTTTTTGACAGGTACTCTGTCCCCACTTCCGCCGGCGAGGTACATCAGAAGTCCGGCCCCCTCCTCCTTCCACCCCTACTGTCGGGCCAGTAGGAGAACTCAGCCGCACTTCGCGCATGCGCAGTGGGGACCAGGGACCAGGCCGTGAAGCCAAAAGGCTTCACGGCCGGTTTCCCTTATCACCACTGGCGGCGGCAGCACCCGACAGCTGATGGAAACATCAGCTGCTGTGCCGGCATCGCTGGACTCCAGGATAGGTAAGTGTCCTAATATTAAAAGTCAGCAGCTACAGTATGTGTAGCTGCTGACTTAAATTTTTTTGAGGGGAAGTCAGAACTCCGCTTTATTACTCCACCACACATTAGATCACCAGTCATCAGGGGGCAGGTTTGACATGTAAAACCAAAGTTCTGTTCCTCTACCAAGATGACCACCTCCACTCAGGGAAAGTGTAGAATGAGACATGGTAAATCTGTAATGCATAGCTCCCAACTGTCCCTGATTTCGAGGGACTGTCCCTGATTTGGAACAAAGTCCCTCTGTCCCCCTTTCCTCCTCATTTGTCCCTTATTTTGGTCTGATCTATATGGTTGTATATAAAATGCACTTTTTATCTTTCAAAAAGTGTTTCCCAGTGATAAACCTTTCATCCAGTTTCTAAATTGCTACATTTGTAAATTTCAAAAGCCAGTATAAAGGAATAGTAGTGGTAAAAAAACAAATCCTTTTTTTGTATAATTCTCTTTTGGAGGTGTGGCCGGGGCGGGGGGGGGGGTGTCCTATGCCTACATACTTTTGCTTATAGGTGTCCTTCGTTCCCATTTAAAAAGTTGGGAGGTATAGTAATGGGATAAGGATCAGCTGCAATGAGGCCACAGGCAAAAGCTGGAGACGAGTGCCTTGCTGTCTGCCTGTCTTTGTTGGGAAGAGCTTCCAGAGTTCAGTTCCTCTTTAAAAGTAGTTTTCAACATAAACTAAAGTAAAAATGCATGAGAGTTGTTTCCTTGGTCGTCATATTAATTCCACATGTAGATAGCTGAAATAATTTTTCAAAGGTACAACCCTGTCAGAATTCTAATTTTTAACCTCCTGCTGGCCCCTACATCATTCATTACAGGACACTATAGTGATATGGGGGCAACTGATCAAACCACTGAGTACTAGACATGTGCAATTCGTTTAGTTACAAATTCGTTATTTGTCACAATTAGTTATACTCGTTAATTCGTAAACATACGAACGAACGGTTTACTAAAATTACCAACGAACAACGAATTATCGAAAAGAACGAATATGGAAAACAACGAAAATATGAAATTATTAAATTAGAAACAGCGAAAATACGAAAGAGTCAAAAAACGAAAAACTTAGAAACAACGAAAATACCGAACAAAGATTCAAAATAACGAAAATCAAAATGAACGAAAACTCGAAATTACGAATATTCAGAAAACGGAAATCAAAACAACGAAAATACCGAACAAAGATTCAAAATACCGAAAATCAAAATGAATGAAACAAAAAACAACTAAATTACGAATATTCGGAAAACGGAAATCAAAACAACGAATTCGTTAGTTCTGAAATATTTCTGGACGTTGGCCAAGAAGCTTGTCCCTTCCCCTGAAGAGGTTGTCCCTTCCCCCAATGAGTTTGTTTCTTATTCCCTTGTGTGTTTTTCTGTGTTAGACTGCAGTGCATTCCATCCAGAGTCCAGATAGGGTGTGGTTGGGTAGGTGGCACTATTTTGGTCAATTTGTGAGTTAAGTTGTGACTTGTGAGAGAGAAATTCTTTGTTTCTTAAGCATACTCTGTCTAGAATCTAGTTTCTATATTACGAATTGTGCCCCGATTACGAATCTACGAAAACAATGTTGCAAAAGTACGAATAAATGAGCTGGTCAATCTCACGAAAGTACGAATTACAAAATTACGACAAGTAGTGTTTCGAATAAACGGAAAATGTATTCTAACAAAAGTACGAATGTAATTAAATCTACAAAAGTACAATTTTCCAATCAACGGAAATTAGACACAGTGATAAACGAATTATTGCAAATCAACAAAAATATAGATCTTACGAAAATACGAACACGGCCGAATATAAAATATAACGAATGTAGCGGGCATATACTTTTCTATCATGTTTAAAACTGGCAGAGACACCAGTGATGTATAGTTCCCTGCGGCCCAGCAGGTGGCGCTGTCCCTGTGGGCTGGGGTTGAACCATCGCTGAGTGCCGTACCCCTTTTTGGCCTCTCTCAGCGGTTGTATGGTGGGGCGGGGATACCCGCCGTGCTTGCTGGGAGAGGGTATAAAAGGGCCGGCCATCTTTGTCACGGGGTCTTTGAGTCCCAGGCACCTTTAGCCTGAGGGCTGCTGTCCGTGGTCGGTGTCCAGGCGGCCTAGGCCTGGACACCAGGAGTTCGGGAGCCACCACAGACACCCTTAGTCTGGGGTGAGGTACTTTATTCCAGGCCTGGGGCCCAGCTACTTCCACTGTGTTCCGCCCGGGAGGGATCGTCCTAAGGTACCCAACGGACCGGGTACCTGAATCTAAGACACAATGGACCGCGCAGGTGACCTTCCCGTAGATCTGGTGCAGCATATTGCCAGTGCCGGAACAGGGCCTCCGGAGACCGTCTGGATGGATGCCTTCACCAAATAGGGGCCTTATTCACACGGAAGGTGGTTCATACACTACAAGGTCGGTGACAGAGACCAGTACTTTCAGGCCTATGGCAGGAGCTGCAACAGTTCACCCGGTAGGTGGCAGCTACCAATTCACGGTCGGTGGCAGAGACCGTGCGCCAAGCCTATTCGCACGCAAGAAAAAGGAATAGGAGAGTTCATTGTGCCTGGGCCTACTCGTATCCACACCCCCTGTCTGTCTGTTGAGGGAGTCCAACTGATTGTGTTCATTCTGACATTGGAAAATAAAGTAGTGTTGGACTTTTTATTGGTGTGGGGCTCATTTACTGGCAGACACTGTTCCAGAGAAGAAGCGGAGGCTCCAAACACCGAACACCGACCCAAAGGTAAAGGAACTTTGCTCACACCACACAAACATCTGCGGTGAAAGCTTGGCGTGGTGACCCCGCACTCTCTCCTCCAAGGTACCCCTAGACAAAAGCCAGAGAGAAAGAAACCGGAGCAAGAGAGAGAGTGTGGGGGGGCGCTACACGAAAAATACGAATTTCGAAGCAACGAAAATTAGACTAACGGAAAAACGAATCAACGAAAAAATAACCCTTACGGAAATAAGAAAGAGTCCGAATACGATAACCAACGTCTTACGAAATTACGAATCCTTACGAATCAACGGAAACAAACAGAAACGAAACCAAACTAAACAAATTTTTATGTTGTGCACATGTCTACTGAGTACAACGGGACCAGACATCTGAAAGACCTGGAAGTGTGTTGAGCGCTGAATATTTATTAGGCAGCTTTACCTTTGCAATACAGCACAACCATGCACAACCCCCCCAATCACTACCCCCTTTAGCTGCAGAGGCAGGGCCGGGGGTTTACATATGCCACGGGCATGATGCTTTGCTTTGCAGCCATGGCAGCATATATATCTCCTTTTTCTTTCTGCAGGTGCAGCCCCTGCTGAACATGACACATCCAAGTGAATAGGGACACTCTGCAAGCGTCCTGAAACTGCGTGCAGTTGCGGCGCGCTAGTGCAGGGTTTAAAACAGGAGGCAATACAACGCCTCCTCGCTGCCTTTCAAATGCTAGTATGAACGAGCCCTTATTTTAATGGGGTGTGACGGACAGACCCCCAGGTTTTTACTCTGTGTGTTGTCATTCTGGTATGTTGGTTTTCCTAAGGTCTTTTAATGTCAATGTCTTTTATTTTGCGCATCGAGGCCTTCGGGTAAGACTGATTAGGTTAAGCATTTTAATAAATAAATAAATAAATAAATATAGACTGGAAAGCACTGATTTGTTTGTTTTATTCTATCTAGAGCTAAAATAACCATTATATCTGCTTGCCTCTCTCCAGTCTGACTCGTTGGTGGTGTGTGATGTGGACCCTGAGCTGAAAGACAGGCTGAGGAAATTCCGCTTCAGGAAGGAGACCAATAATGCCGCCATCTTGAGTGAGTTACCACGAATTGAGATACAGGACACTGGGACCAGTTGTGCCACCAAATCCAAGTGGACACATGTGGATGTTTTATACGGGGGCCACAAAGTCTGTTCTCCCCTCACACTCACCTTTCTTATTTGTTCCCTAGTGAAGATTGACAAGGACAAACAGCTGGTGGTCCTACAGGAAGAGTTTGAGGTGGGTTGTCCATGTCGCATACACCATACTCATCTTCTGTTTATTCTCTCCTCATCTGGGATTTGTCAATAAATGAATAAGGGATGGAAAGTGGAATGGGATAACACAGAGCAGTGGTCTCCAAACTACAGCAACGTGTGCAAGATGCAGCCATTTGATTGCCTTTTATCTGGCCCATAGGACACTATTCCTCATACTGACATCAACCATGAGACACTATTCCTTCCTCTGACACCAACCATCGGGCACTATATCTCCCACTGACACCAACCATGGGGCGATAGTCCTCCCGCTGACACCAACGATGACATATTATTCTTCCCAATGACACCGACCATGGGGCACTATTGCTTCCATTAGGAAGAATGATGGGGACTATTCCTCCCACTGACACCAATGATGAGGCACTATTTACTGACACCAACCATGGGGCACTTTTATCTGGCCCTTAGGGCACTATTCCTCCCACTGATATAATGCACTATTCCTCCCACTGACACCAGCAATGAAGCACTATTCCTCATTCTGACACCAACCATGGGGCACTATTTATCCCAATGACACCAACAATGGCGAACTATTCTTCCAAATGACATGAACCATGGGGCACTGAGAAGAATGATGGGGCACTATTCCTCCCACTGACACCAGCCATGGGGCACTATTCCTCCCACTAACACCAACAATGAGGCCATTATTCCTCATACTGACACCAACCATGGGGCACTTTTATCTTGCCTTTAGGGCACTATTCCTCCCACTGATATAAAGCACTATTCCTCACACTGACATCAACGATGAGGTAGTATTCGTCCCTCTGACACCAACCATGGGGGAGTATTTCTCTCACTGACACCAACAATGACGTACTCTTCTTTCCAATGACACCAACCACGGGACACTATTCCTTCCACTGAGAAGAATGATAGGGCACTATTCCTCCCACTGACACCAATGATGAGGCACTATTCCTTATACTGACACCAACCATGGGGCCATGTTCCTTCCACTGACATCAGCGATGTGGCAATATTAATCCCACTAATACCAATGATGGACCACTATTCTTTCTCCTACTGACCACAGGTGCTATGTAATTTTTTAAAAATCCCATTGACACTGAAGCCTGTGGCATTGTTTAATTCCACTGGCCACAGTACAGCCCCCCAAACTCTGAAGGAAAGTAAACTGGCCATTTTTTAATAAAGTTTGGAGCCCCCCCTGGCTTAGAGAATTGTTTTGGATGCAAAAACACATTTGATGCTAATTCAATTCCTACCACAAATGAACATCAGAAAAACAACAGGAAGAATCACAGAGTGCTATGTCTTTCTCTCACCTTTTTTTGATGATTGTTTATGGCAGGCTGATTATTTTCCGTAGATACTTTTTTGCATAAGAAACTAAACAAAGGGCTGAGATTTTTTAAAAGCCAGCAGCTACAGTATTTGTACCTGCTGACTTTTATTTTTTTATTCCTAGGGTGAAGAACCTTTTTAATTCCCTGCTTCCCAGGTGCACACATTCACCTTCTCTCATTTGCTGGTAGCAAAGACGATACCTGGTATGTCTGAGAATAGAGGAGCATGTGATCTACTCCCCTTCCTTCCATTTTACCGGCAAACAAATGTCTGGGTGGTTGTGGTTTTCTTCAATCCCAGTGAACTTTAGGGCTCATTAATACTTGTCGTAATCGGTGGGCTATACCCCCATCAAACACAACCCATTCAAGCGAATGGGGACACCCCGCAACTGACCCATAGGGTTAAGACATACTGTATATCACCAGCTTAATATCGATCATTAAAATAGCATCAAAAAGTTTATTAAAGTGATCACATCACAGCAAAAAATTGTGATGTTTCGCGGCCACACAGGACCCCTTTATCAGGCATGTGATTACTGCTGACGAGCATGTGCGATGGGAATATATATTTTTTATATGATCTTTATTGAGGACAAAATAAAATAACACCAGAAACACATCTGAATATGCAAGAAAGCACAAATTGCATAAACATGTACCAGGCATCTAAATACAATGTACCACTGAACATATCCAAAAAAAAACAATCACAGACAAGCCCAAGGGATGTAGGTGTTATAGCTAAAATAGTAGGTCTATCCCGTAACGGCCCTATCAGCTCCCGACCGGGGAGGGGGGCACAAAAGGGCCTCCCATCATAGCCAAGAGCCATAACCAGGACCATGTCGGAGCAGACCCGGAGTCATATAAGCATCACAACCACGCATATGAGTAGCATCCATCTATACTGTGCTATGTACTGGCAACTGATACACAAGACAGGGCACGCTCTCTTGTGGAGTATCTGGTCAGCATTAGCAATTGGTTTGATTAACATTTTATTTAAACCTTAGAAAACAAACAGCAAAAAAAAAATATGAAAAAGAGAGAAGGAGGGAGTGGAAAAAAACAAACCCTCCTCCGGGCATATTCTTACACTCCCGCTAAAGAAACAAAGAAGAGTTGTCCATGATCGCTCACACGGAAGATCTCTGCTGAAAGGTTGATCATGACAAAAAATTGGTCCTTCAGCGGCCAGAGAATAGCTCTAGTCTCATGGGCTCTAGTGACGGAGGCGTCCCTATAATGAGGGCTCCGCTAGCTTCAATAATGCGACATCAAGGCTGTACCTGGACAAGATCTGCTCCGGAGTAGAAGTATGTTCTAGCCATAGTGCCCAGATGCAGTTAAAGCAATGGAAATATTTTAATGGGCAACGGCCCTGTAACCACGTGCAATGCATGCGGTTTCAGCGTGTTGGCGTGGCATTCATAGGGTTTAAGGAGAAGTATTGTCAAAGCTTATTTGGCCATACTTGTTGTGGGGACCAAGGAGTGCACTTAATTCTACACTCCAGTGCCCCAGATTCACAGTAGGTGCGGCAATTTAGCCACACATGTAAACTTAGCATTAATGAAACCACATCTCGACCCCAATCGGAGCTTAATCACAGGGATCGATGTGACAATATTGGTGCTAGGTGATTGGTTCAGGGCTGTGACATGGTGGTGAGAATAGCTCTAAAGAGACTGTGACCTTGCACAGGGCTTTCTTTCCTCACTTTCAGCAGCCAAACAGTGTGGCAGGGAAATGAAAGAAATACGAGGTGTGTCTAAAAAGTTTGGTGAATGGTCCGATATTTTAACGGTAACATGGGCCAGGTGCGTACGCATGCACATGGCTATCCAGAGACACATCAAGAAGTGTGACCTAGCGTGGAGTACACGTGACTGTCAGGGTAAACCTGCTGCGGGCAGTTGAACATAGTCAGTGTGAGACAGAGTCACAGTGCAATGGAGCAACGAGTGAACATCAAGTTCTACTACAAATTAGGGAAAACGGTGACGGATATGCATGAAATGTTGGTGCAAGTGTAGGGGACAGAAGCAGTGAGCAGAAAATGTGTGTTTGCAACTGGTTCAAACTCTTTTGAGACGGGAAGAAAATGACTAGAAGAACCCTAGACATGATTGAGCGAGTGTGACAAATGCTGGCACGAGATCGGCGACTGACTCTACAATTGATGGTGGAGCAGTCTGCAAAAGTCCAAGGTCAAGACAATGTTGATCAGCCGTCCAAGAATGTGTGACAGTGGTTCTGCGGTCGATTCCTAACGAGACCTTTGCTGACAGTTTCCTGAAGCTTTATGAACGTTGCCAAAAGTGTGTTGTGAAGCATAGTGATTATTTTGAAGGCCAATAAAGGTAATTTGTTTGTATCTTCTGTTTTGTTTGTTTTCTGATACCATTCGCCAAACTTTTTAGGCACACCTTGTATATGTTTTGCTGGGGAAGAGGGCACAAAAGAATGCACAGGCAAATTGATTTGACTTTCACATGTTTACAGGTTTGCTCTCTCTAGTTTTATTATGGCAGTAAAGCAGTGCTCCAGGCAGCACTTTTTCTTACTGCTGACAGGGTAGGAAAAGGTTACCTCTGTCAGCTTTTTTCTCTTGTTTGCTGCCTAATTGGGGAGATTTTTCTGTCGGGATGAAAAATGAAAACCCAACACTGGGCTCAGATCCCAACCCGAGTGCTTCACCTGCTCACACTGAAGTCCCTCCTGTCATACGTCTTGCTTTTTTATTTACCTTATTAAGAAGTCTTCAGGCTACCCTTAACTAGTCAAAGAGGTAAGTAAACCAGCAAACCCATGCTCCTGACTAATGCCCTGTACACACGACCGTTTTTCCCGTTGGAATAAACTCAGATGGTTTTTCCGACAGAATTCCGCTCAAGCTGTCTTGCATACACACGGTCACACCAAATTCCGACCGTCAAGAACGCGTTGACGTACTACACTACGTTGAGCCGACAAAAATGAAGTTCAATGCTTCTGAGCATGCGTCGACTTGATTCTGACCATGCGTAGTTTTTAGTGCGTCGGAATTGCATACAGACGAATGGATTTTCTGATAGGAAGTTTTTCCGTCTGAAAAATAGAGTACATGTTCTCTACCTAAGTCCGTCAGAATTTCCGACAGAAAAAGTCCGATGGGGCATACACACGGTCGGAATATCCAATGAAAAGCTCCTATCTGACTTTTTCCATCGGAAAATCCGACCGTGTGTACGTGGCATAAGTGGTTTTATATATCCATGGAGGATAGGTTTATGGGTTTACCTACCTTCTTGACTGGTTACGTTTTTTTTTTTGCCTCTTTGGGGTTTGTATTCACTTCTACTTGAGCCAATACATACACTACATACATATTTTCTCTTTAGCTGGTCAACTGTGACATGCATGATAGGCTTTGATAACAAGGTTTGATGGCAAATGTTCAGATAGTCCAGTGAAGCACCATACAATTCAATCATTCAAACACATGCAAGGGAAAATCCTATTCATTTGAATTCCTGGGGGTATTTAAAGTAAACACACATCTACAGGTCTGAGCAAAAATTCTCATTCTTTAGCAAATCAATACTTCAGTATCATTGGTCTAGTAGAAGAACTTATGTGCAGCGGTCAATCACTGATAATTTCATCATTCAAAAATTTGTATTTCTATTTCAGGACATTTCCCCTGATGACCTACAGAATGAGCTACCAGAACGTCAGCCCAGATATCCTTACCAGACATGTACCATGTAGTAGTTATGCATGAATCTGCCAGTGGCTTCTTATAAGTAGGGATGAGAAAATCTCTTTGTGCAGTCCTCCAAGGCAGGGCTCCCGGAAATGTAGCAATTTCTTCACATGACCTGGTAAAGTGGTCCAAAGGACTACCTACCAGTTCGATTCTGGTTGCAGAGTGGCAGTGCACTCCCTCAGAGTATCGAGAAGCCAAGTACCCAGTATGACATCATCTCTGCCCTAATAAAACTGTACTATACATCTTTAGATCTATGTCACACCAGCAACGTTGTAGCAGCTACAAATAATTTGTTATCTTCACTTCTCCCCAGACCTCCCACTCTTCAGCTCACTTGTTACCTCTTCTCTTGCTCGCCTCCAGGGCTTTTTCAGAGCTTCTCCCATCCTCTGAAACTCGTTACCCCAGTATGTCTGGCTAACTACTACTCTAAAGCCTCGTACACACGACCGGGATTCCCGACAGGAAAACTGCGATAAGAGCTTTTGGCTGGGAATCCCAGAGAACCAGCTCTCTTTTTTCCCGTCGGGATTCCCGGTGGACTATTTCCCGGCGGAAAACGGCCATTTCTGTCTATTTTCCTGTGGGGAAAAAGTCAAATGGAGCATACACACGGTCGGGATTCCCAAGTGAAAAGCTCTCATCTGAGTTTTCCCGACGGGAAAACCGAATGTGTGTACGGGGGAAAAGTAGAGAGCAGGTTCTCGGTTTTCCCCTCAGGATTTCCGATGGACCTTTTGCCGTCAGAAATCCCGGTCGTGTGTACAGGGCATAACACAAAAAACTATTCAGGATGGTTGGGGGAATCCACTAATTATTAGGGGTGCCCATCCCTATCATTTAGGAGGGTGTCACCACAAATGTACTGATAACACAAAAAAGAAGCTGTGGAAAACACAACACCAACTAGAGCTACCTCATATAAATTTATTGAAAGCAATAAAAATTCCATATCAAAAAAATTCCCATACTCAACAGGTAACTCCTACTCTATCCACCTTTAGGTGATACCTGAAAACTCATAACTTCAGAGAGGCCTATCCAGCCTTTAAATAATAAACTGAACATTTACTTTCTCTATTAGCTCAAAGTTAATACCATTTCTACCACTTGACCCTTCCATTTAAGCTCTAACGAGCGGGGCTCTCTGACCCCTGAATTGTATTGTAACCGTGATGTCTCCCTCTATTTTGTAAAGCACTGACTGTTGGAGCTATAAAAATCCTGTATATCAATAATAATAGCGATTTTATAGATGGTATACAATTAATGTTCTAGCTGGCCTCAAAGCTTCTTTACTCAGCCACAAATCAGTAGTGCTCTGTGATCACTAGCAGATGCATTACATAACCGAATGAGCTACAGAAGATGAAAATTCAGTAGCTAGGTCAAAAAGATGAAAAAGGCAGTCACTCAGCAACCAAGTGACAAAATTGTAGTCCTAAAGATCTTTTGTTAAACAGGTATTGTCAGCATTTCTGTTCAGGGCAAAGTGACAGTGTCTCATTTGCTCATCCCTACTGATCCTTTAAAGCCCTGTACACACGATCAGTTTTACAGATGAAAACAGTCCGATGGACTTTTTTTATAGGACAAACCGATCATGTATGGGCCCCATCGGTCTTTTTTCCATCGGTGTTAAAAAATAGAACATATTTTAAATTTATCCGATGGAAAAAAAAACAATAGCAAATTACTATCGTCTGTGGGGAACTCCATCGGATAAAAAACCCACGCATGCTCAGAATCAAGTCGACGCATGCTCAGAAGTATAGAACTTAATTTTTCTCGGCTCGTCGGAGTGTTTTACGTCACAGTGTTTGGGACGATCGGTTTTTTGACTGATGGTGTGTAGGCAAGACTGATGGAAGTCAGCTTCATCGGATTTCCGATGAAAAAATCCATCGGTTTAAAATCCATAGGAAATCTGATCGTGTGTACAGGGCTTAATACTCACCGTGTCCACGCTCCTCAGCCACTCATGCCTTTGCTGAACCTGATACCAAATCTCTAGTACTGGATGGTGTCCGACGCGGTGACATCACCCCCTTTATAATGTGTCAGCATTTGGACTTAGTGATTGATTGTTAGACCTAACCTCTGTCTAAGGATGCATTCTTTTCAGGGAAAAATGCCAGCCGTATGAACTCTTTCCTATTAACGACATTTGCAAGAAGCCCCAGTTTTACTGGCCAGGCCATTAAGATACTGGCCAAGTGGTAACCCTTGCACCAGTGGTGTGCCCAGGCTATTGCATTAGGGTATGCACCCCAGAGCACAAAACATATATGCATGTATATCAGCAGAGCAGTGGAGGGTGCCAGTAGCGCAGGGGATGGCATCAGATTTACATTTTATTTATTTTTTACAATTTCTTTAGTAGCCCCTTTGGGGGGCTTTGGTAAAATATCAGAGGGTCCAAACAGAGAGAAAGGGACTGAGGACAGAGCTTCCCCAGTCACTTTCTCTGTAGCCTCAGCGGCCCTGCACAGTGAATGAATGGGAAGTACTCTGTGCTGAGCAGCTTCCTGTTCATTCACAAACTGAAGCATAGTAAATAGTTTACTGTGCTTCAGTGAAGAATGAACACAGGAGAAATCTGTACAGATAACTCACTGTTCACTTATTAATCCCGAAACATCCCCCGGAACAGCTGGCAGAAGAGCTGAGGGAAGCTGGCAGCACTTCAGAGGGGAGATAGGGGGCGCCAGGAAGCAGGGGGAATTGACACCGCACAGGGTGATTAGGGTGTGCTTAGGCACACCCGGCACACCCTGTGCGCGTGCTTATGCCTAGCACTGTCACATGGGTTGAACTCACATGTTCCACCAGTTCCAGAAGCACGAGGTGTTTTTGCCCTAAAGAGATACAGGATACATTTTCAGACAAAGCACATTTATTTTTTTAGCGCACCCTCCTGACCTAAAAATACCTACCTCTATTCCAAAGCTGCCACCCTGTATTGTTGACCTCCTTTCCTAACATTTTACCCCTGAGGAACCCTTGATATAATTTTCAGATCTTAGCAGAAACTCCTGCTAAAAAATAATTATACTCACCACTCACAGTACATTAGCAATGCATGATCAATCATTTGTACAAGGTTAAAAATAAATAAATAACATGACCTGTGATTGTATTTTTTACCTCTATCCAAACTCAATAGTGAAAAAATAAGTGGCGCTAAATTACACTCATGTGTATGGAACTCCAAAGTGCAAAGATAAACCTAAAAATAAAATAAAGACAACTTCATACGCGGTACAATTTAGTATCGCTATAAAGATGATAACAATGTGATAATTCAAATTATCAGTGTAACAATATCACCCTGTGACAAGTGAAATAATACTACATTCAATAAAAAGTTCATAAACATAATGAAATTCATCCGAAAAAGAGTTGATAAGCCCCTGAGTGGGCAAATCTTTTGTGTTCATAAAAACTTCAATAAAAAGATTTTACGAAAAAAAAATATCTTATCTTCCACCACACCACTAAGTGCCAGTGATACCGCCCCCTTTGGATAACACACTCACCAGATATTTATGCCTTACACTCTCGTGCTTGGCAAAAATCGCTTTAAACCACCCAGATAGGGTTAGCTGATCTCCGTTATCCAGCTGCAAGCATGTAAATAGGATCTCTCTACATGTAAATAAAAAGTGCTCCAAATAGTGTAATTGTCACACCGTGTCTGGGATTTGATCCCAGGGCCTGGTGTTCATAGACTGTTTTCCTATGTCTTGAACCACCAGTGAACTAGCTTTATGTAACCATCCTAGTTATGTTCTTTTTCACTAGTGGGGGATGTTTGCTCCACCCTGGGACCAGCTGTCAGCAGTCTTCTTATTAGTGTCCCTATATATTCCCACTTCCCCTTCCTGTCCGTGCCTTAGGATAGGTTCCTGTTTATGGATGCGCTTGGTTTTGGTTACCTACTTGGCGCGGCTTGACTACGATTCCTGGATTATCCCTTGGACCTGGTTTACCTTGCTGCCGACCCTCCCTGGCTTGTTCTGACTATGTTACCTGGATTGTCCTTTTCCCTCCTGGGATCCTGTCTTCTGCCTAATAACTGTGAGTTGTTGCTGGGGGTTGTGGTTAGGCTATCTGCACCTTCCTTTGCGGTTCCTTATTTCCAGGCTGCAGGAGATCTCAGCCGTCCCTCCACCTGACACCGGAATAACAAGACTACCGGTCAGGAAAGCGGAGGGACGGTTGTAGTTTCCTGGCAGACCTGACAGTAATATTGTAAAACCAGTTTAAAAAAAACGCTATATGAAAAACTTTAACCATTGCACTCACATCACTTCAAAGCCAGCAAGTAAAATCACAGCAAACAGCTCTTGGAGAAAACCTCTGTAGTAGTATATAAATGAATATGTAGTAGTATATAGTGTGGTCACGGCGGACTCGAGGTGTACGGCTTAGGTATCACTCTCACCCGCTCCTCTAGCTCGAACTGTTCTTCTCTGATCTGGTGTCCAGTGAAAAGTGCTTACAAATGGTTGCCATTTAGCCACGCCTCCGACATGTTTCATGATACAGACTTATTGATGTAGTGTTTTATTAAACTGGTTTTATAATATTACACTATTTGGAGCACTTTTTATTTATATGTAGAGATCCTATTTACATGCTTGCGGCTGGATAACGGAGATCAGCTAACCCTATCTGGGTGGTTTAAAGCGAGTTTTGCCAAGCACGAGAGTGTAAGGCATAAATATCTGGTGAGTGTTATCCAAAGGGAGCGGTATCACTGGCACTTAGTGGTGTGGTGGAAGATCAGAAAAGTTTACACTGGATCAACTCTTTTTCGGATGAATTTCATTTTGTTTATGAACTTTTTATTGAATGTAGTATTATTTTACTTGTCACAGGGTGATATTGTTACACTGATAATTAGAATTATCACATTGTTATCTTTATAGCGATACTTTAACTTGTACCGTGTATGAAGTTGTCTTTATTTTATTTTTAGGTTTATCTTTGCACTCTATTGGAGTTCCATACACATGAGTGTAATTTAGCGCCACTTATTTTTTCACTATTGAGTTTGGATAGAGGTAAAAAATACAATCACATTTCTACATCATTAAAGTGGCAGCAGGTTAGTCAGGTGTTTTTCCTTAAGGCGCAGTGGTGGTACTTCAAGTGTGGGCATACTAGACTTGCTGACCATCAGCCATAAATAACATGACCTACCTATCATAATTGACACCCAGGGCAAAAAAAAATCTTGGGAAAAAAAAAGGGAATAATAGCAAAAACAAAACAAAACACAGGCAGTTAAAATTGTAGTTTTCGGTGCGGGGTACTATATTTATACAAGTCATTGGGAGCCAAAAGGATCTTATCTGGGAACTCTGCAGAGGAGTCTGCCTGTGGATGTCTGAAGGTGACATCCAAGCTCTGGGTACACTGTAAGTACAGACCAAAGCAAAAAAGGGATCCTTGTTACTGCTGCTAACCCCTGCCACACTAATAAGACTTGCCTAGTTTGGGACATTGTTAATGGTATATCAGTGCTGTCCACTACATGTCCTAATACTTGGAGAATTTTGTTAAGAAGCAGTTGCAAAGAAGATAGCGTGCATTCTTGTTTAGTGTTCTGGAGTATCCCAAAGCTCCCTGATCCTCATCCAAGTTGATCTGCAATAAAATTTCTAAAAAGACAACCCCTAGACCAGGGGTCCCCAACCCCGGGCCACAGACCACTGCCGGTCCATGATTTGTTGGGGGCCGGGCCGTCAGCCATAAACCACCAGAGGGCACCCGCTCCCTTTCTACCAGCACCACTACTTCCTTCCCTGTCTGTGGTCACCTTACCTACAGAGAGGAGGGGGGGAGAAGAAGCCGCTCTTACCCGGAGGCGACAGGCCGCACACGCCCCACTACCCCCCAGAGGTAACCGGTTGCAGCAACACCCCCTCCCAGGTGACAGAGAACAGAGCACACACAAGAGAGGTGACAAGTTGCACACCACCCGGAGGTGACAGGCTGCACCAAGCACTCCCCACCCCCGAGGTGACAGGCTGCACCAAGCACTCCCCACCCCACAAGGTGACTGGCTACACCAAGCACCCCCCACCCCCGAGGTGACAGGCTGCACACACACACACACACAACCCCAGCCCCCCCACCTCGGAGGTGGCAGGCAGCACACACACACAACCCCAGCCCCCCCATCTCGGAGGTGGCAGGCAGCACACCCACGACCCCAGCCCCCTAAACTCCCCCCGAGGTGACAGGCAGCACTCACACAGAGGAGAGGTTTTGGTCACTGAGGAGACCACTTCCCTTTCTTAAGCCAGAAAGGTTTTGCCTGGCTGTGCTGCTTTAGCGGGAAGAGAACCTGGGACACAAAACTAGCGGTCATAGCGGGGGCAGCGCTACAAAAGTAAAATCCTGTGTAAGCTCTAGTCAGAGCTCACACAGGGTTAGGGACCCTAAACTGGAGTATATTGTGTTTGTTGACTTCCTTAACCACAGGACACATTTCTGGTATACAGTTACAAGTACAAGCATGAAGATGGGCGCGTCTCATACCCACTGTGTATGATCTTCTCCAGCCCAGTCGGTAAGTGTCCACATCTGGGCAGTGGTGGGACATCCAGATTACCTGTATACTATGCCTCTTTAATACCAGAACTGGACATACTCAGTTCACATTATACTACAGATATAAATAGAAAGATGTAGTTACTGGTCTCAGATAATGCACATAGATCCTTTAAAGCAGGGGTCTCAAACCGGCGGCCCTCCAACTGTTGCGGAACTACAAGTCCCATCATGCCTCTGCCTATGAGAGTCATGCTTGTAACTGTCAGCCTTGCAATGCCTCATGGAAATTGTAGTTCTGCAACAGCTGGAGGGCCACCAGTTTGAGACCCCTGCTTTAAAGTATAACTAAAGGAAAACCTTTTTTATTTTGGATAGAGTCGTGAGGAATTGGGACAACTTTCAAGTTTTTATTGCTGTCTGTGTCCCCGTTATGCCCTTTTTCTCGACGTGATTCTTCTCAAGCCTGCCTTGCCTACACACTATCGTGAAAAAAAAATGCTCGAGCAAAGCGCGGTGACGTACAACGGCACTATAAAGGGGAAGTTCCATTCGGATGGCGCCACCCTTCATGTTAGTAAAGTTTATTGAGCGACGATTCGCGCTTTTCAGCCTCGTGCTTTTCAGTCCATTACAGCGTGACGAATGTGCTATCTCCATTACGAACGCTAGTTTTACCAGAACGAGCGCTCCCGTCTCATACTTGATTCTGAGCATGCGCATTTTTTTTCGAGTCGTTAAAGCCCACACATGGCTGTTTTTCATGACGAGAAAAACGACGATGTAAAAAACGACGTAAAAAATTAGAGCATGTTCCAATTTTTTCATGGCCGTTTTTCACGTTGTGAAAAATGCTCGGAAGCCCACACACGATCATTTTTAATGACCATTTTAAAAAATGTAATTTTTCTCGTCATTAAGAACGGTCGTGTGTACACGGCATTAGGGAAATTTATGAATAAAGGACAATTCGCAACTCTATGCATGCTCTTTTATCAGTCCAAATTTATTGTATCTCCATAAAGATAAAAGTACAGCAGAGGTAGATGCGTTTCAGCCGCAATGGCCTTGTTCACAACATTTATGTACAAAAACAGCACAGAATATATACTTGTAAAAAACACTCCCCCCCCCCCCCCCCCCTTTCATTGGTCACAGAGACTTCCAATTAGCCTCTTAATCCTCAAATTGATACAATGAGACCAGAAGGAAAGGAGGATTGAAGGTTGTTCTTTAAGAAAGCAAACCACAATAAGAATGCAAAATAAAGATAGAATGTATGTAATTCATAATAAAAAATAAAATTTGATAAACAATAGTGTAAATGGCCAAGGGGAGACAGAGATAGGACAACAGAATATGAGAAGTAGTGGAAGAAAAAAAAAGGAAAAAATAATATTTATATATTAATACATTATAACTAGCGTAAATGTAAATCCAAGTCCCACTTGAGGTTCAACCCCAAGGGGACTCTTGTTTGAAGCTTAAAAATCCACCACGCTTCTCTATTCAAAAGTCGCCTACCCCAATCTCCACCCCTGGGCATTGGAGTTAATCTCTTGATGCCAGTGAACCTGAAAGATGACCAATCCTGAGCATGGCATTCTCTGAAATGTCACAAAGCATTTGAAATGTGTTTAGCATCGGGTGCTCGAGTGTCACAATAAGTCTCCCCTATTCTAGTGCGTAGGACACGTGTAGTGCACCCCACATACTGCAAATTACATGCGACACAATATATAATATACACTACAAAATGAATCCCACAATTAATATACGGTTTCATTTCTTAGCATTCTCCTGAGCTAAAAGAGCTAACCGACTTAGTAGGGGCATTAAGATGACAGTATCTACATGTTTTTAAATTACATGGGAAACTTCCAGGGTAGGACAACCAGGTAGGTTGGCGTTTCTGCAATGTAAATAGGCTCAGGGACAGAAGGGAACCCAAGGTGGGGGCCCTCCGACTAGAGAAACGGCAACCTATCCCCAGTATTTTGTGAAGACTTGTATCTGAATAGAAAATCTGCAAATTCCTTTTGATTATGTCCACCACCCATTTGTACTCCTTAGAAAAAGTAGTAACAAAGGTGGCTGGACCATCTATTTGTCCTGTTTACCGTTATCATCCAAAGTGAAAGGAAAATAAATTTCCCAAATAGTTCTACTTTAATGATAAAAAAAAAAGGATTTAACTTAGGACTCCTATATCCTGTTGGCAGTGGCATAAGGGTTAGCCCTTAGCCACTTGGGCGGGCAGTAAAAGCAGGCGGTTGAGCCATGGTTTTACTGGCCCATGACTGCCCACCTAAAAACAGAAATGCAGCAGCTCACACATGCCGTGGCAAAAATGAATTGGCTTATCAGATTCGGTGAGTGTCAAGTGAATGGGGCTGTGCCGCAACTGTTCAGCAACCACATGCAATGTATGTGGCTGCAGCATGGTGGGTTGACATTTTGAGAGTTAAAACAGATGGTGAGGAAGTGAGATAATGCCTCCTCACTGCTGGTCAAACACCCTCTGAAAAGCAGCAATAATAGCCGCATGTATGAACAAGCACATTAATGTTTTCCGTTGTCTGTAGTCATGCTAGGGAGATTCCCCATAATATCCTGTCCCTTAAAGCCACACGATCGGATTTTCATCGGACAAAGTGTAGGACTTTTGTCCAAAGGGCGTTGGCCGTGAACTTGTCTTGCATACAAACAGCAAAGAATTGTTGGCCGACAAACACTAAACAACGTGGTTTTTCAGCTCTTTAGCGCCACCCTTTGGGCAACTTCTGCTAAGGTGAGCATTGCTTCTGAGCATGCGTGTTTGTACTTTGGTGTTTTATCCGACAGGAATTGTGTGATGACAGGCTGTTGTCGGAAAATCCGACTGTTTGTATGCTCCATCAGACTATTGTCGTCGGATTTTCCGCCAACAAATGTGGAATAGCATGCTTTAAAATTGTCCGCCAACAATTGGGAGGTGTTGGATTTTCCAATTGTGTGTACACAAGTCCGTCGGACAAAACTCCAAAGTACAAACACGCATGCTCAGAAGCAATGCTCACTATAACACATTAGCAGAAGTTGCCCAAAGGGTGGCGCTAAAGAGCTGAAAAATCATGTAGTTTGTTGGCCGACAATTCTTTGCCGTTTGTATGCAAGACAAGTTCCTGGCCAATGCCGGACAAAAGTCCTACGCTTTGTCCGCAGAAAATCGTGTTTAAGATAAAACCTCTCCAACAAAGACACAATTGTAGTAAAATACTTGTTTCATTAGTCTAGGAAATTTAGAACATCTATCAGTTTTCTACTCCTGTCTGTGTACCCATTGGAGAATTTCTCTCACTTATTTCAGTGACAACTTTGCCACTGGGAGGGAAAAACATATATAAAATGTGACAGTTTAAAGTGGTTGTAAACCTCTGACATTCAATATGAACAAAGCATATCCCTCTAGTGTACCGTGCCTTAATTAAGAGTACTAAGAGTCATTTCCGTCTGCTGCTTCATTCCTCTGCTATCAGCATGAGTCACTTCTGACAAGTTTTCCTGACACCAAGAGAAAAAAAGGTGACAAGGGAAGGTGCTCCAGAACACAGCCTTTGACAACCTCAAATCTGTTCCTGTGTGCTGTGTGAAGGGGGGGGGGGGAGTCTCTTTCCTCCAATCAGCTCTCAGAGTGCTCCTCAGTAAGTTCTGCAGAGTGTAACTTCAGCGTAACTCCAACCCCTATTTTCTGACCGCTCAGAAAAGCTTTATAAATTCAGCACTTTGAACGTCTAGAGAAGAGAAGACTTCAGATAAATGGGTACAACGTATGAAGGAGGATTTGTTTTATCTGTGTATCACCTGAGGCTGTACACTTCAATGGGTATATGTGAGGGTTTACAACCACTTTAACATCAGTCTTATTTGTTTGTTCATTGATAGAAAGCAGCAAAATTGGCATGTGTACGGCCAGGCCGCATTAAGGGGCCCATGTTCTCTTTATATGTTTACTTTTGTGCCAAGTTCAGCCATCACTCCTTCAAACCTTTCAGTGATTTGACTAACCACATAGGTTACAATCTAATTGTACAAGAAGGGATATTTCCCCCACCGGTTTTCAAGGCAGCAGGGGTTGGAAAAAATAGAACAATGAATTGGTAAAATTGTACTTTATTGGTGGCAACCAGGACAAATAGACATTTGACGGTTAAGATGTGGTTAAGATCTGGTACGAGAAATTAAAAGGTCAATACAAAGGATGCAAAAACGATGTATCACACAACATCGTTGGGGGTAATACAATGTAGGTGGGTACATGAATCTTGACGCGTTTCGACCCGTCAGGGTCTTCTTCAGAAGATATGTTTGCTGTGAGGAAATTGCATTTGATCAATAATTATCGAATTTAAAAAACATGTTACTAGCATAGGTAGGTATTAAAAAGCATATTTACCAATCACGCTGTATTGAAAAAGGTCTCATGACCAGAGGTCCTCTAAAAGTCTTCTTATGATCCCAAAGCAAAGTCCGTCGACCAGCCGATACTCCACAAGGGGGGTGCACCCCAACAAACCGTGCGTGGCTTACAAGGAGTCACACCAACAGGAGCAATTTCCCATGCCTGAAAGGCATGGAGAAGGGGACCACACCTGCAGCAAATTAACAGGGGATATCATTGTGGGTATATAATATTGCACAAACATGGGGTTCTGTAGTTTAGTGCAAGGGCTAGTTATGCATAGCTAGCTATTGAGTCAGGCTCACAAGTACAGACCCATGTGCCTGTATATGGTGTATGTATACTAATTAAAAGATGACAATCAGGTAGAAATGTAGTATTGAAATCTAACAATAATAATAATAATAAAAGTTGAAACATGAGGTAAGGGATTGTGTGATAAGGTGGACAATTACACCTATATCACTCGTATAGAAAAGGTTATATAATTTAAAAAAAAATGTTTCTAAATGGAGTCGTCTTCCCCTTGATTTCAACAATCTAATTGTACAATCTCCTTTAGATCTACCAACAACTATGTAGTCGAAGGGCCTGTATGTTTGGATACCAATTGTTTGAAAAAAGTAGGAAGGTTTACATATTACAAACAAACGGCAACTGCTCACATATTACATTGAGTTGGTGAATCTAAAGTTGACTGCGTAAAGCTTGTATGGTCAGATTATAAGCTGTATGGGGACCCTTTGGCATAGTGGAATCTGGTTGGTTGCTATAGGTTACCACTCTGAACTTCAGCTTTATCCCTTGCGCTGTTATTGAATAAGCACCTGCCCTCATTCCCATACATTCAACATTTATATTTTTCCTGTGAACAGGTTGTAAGCCTGAGCAGCAGATGATGTACGCAGGAAGTAAGAACAGACTGGTACAAATCGCAGAGCTTACTAAGGTACAGTATACGCCGATCAGCCATATGACCATGAACTCAACTAGAATCCTGAAGATTCCAAAGCATACCTGTGAAGGTATGCTTTGAAATCTGGCACCCAACCATCAATAGCAGATCCCTTTAGACATGTAAAATTTGTTTTGGTTTAAATGTAAATTCCGAAAATGTTTTGGTTATAAGGAAATAGTACGGAATTCCATTGAAATTTGTTTTGTTTATTCCTTTTCGAACAAATTCCAAATTTTCGAAATTATTCGAATTAGAATGTGTCAAAAAATGATCGACCAGTTCGAATTCTGTGTGAAAAATAGCGACTCACCCTAAACACCATCCAAAATCTATCAAATCACACCCTCTTATAGGCCCCACATTAAGAATATTCCTCAACACTTTCAAACCTTCCAATTCAACCCCTTGGCTAAGCCCCCTAACTTCACTGAGAAACAATCCGGAGTTCCCCCCGGGGCAGGAAAGGAATTTCTTAATACACAACTGGCCACATAAGAAAATACTGACCAAACATTTCTTCAAAAATGGGAAAATATTATCTAGAGAAGAACTTAATAAAGCCATAGAACCATACCAAATCCCACACTGGAACTACATTCAAATCAGACATTTTCTAACTAGAAAAGAAACAGCTTTAGCATGGACAAAACCCCTTACGGAACTTGAGAAACTTTGTACGGAAAAAACCCCACACAGACACATTATTTCAACACTTTACAACTCACTCTTTGGGGATCTGACGGACTTCTCCAGCTCGTCATGTCAGAACTGGGGAAAAAGACCTAGATATCACTATAACTGAAAAAACCTGGGAAAAGATTTATATGCATGCTCACAAAGGCTCCCTAAACGTAGCCACACAAGAATGCGCTTACAAAATCATCACCAGATGGTACAGGACCCCTTCAATCTTGCATAAATTTTCACCACTAATCTCTGACCGCTGTTGGAGATGCAAACAGGATGAGGGCTCGATGCTCCATATATGGTGGACTTGCCAACTGATTCAAAAGTTCTGGAAAACGGTTCATAATATCATTATCACTATCACAGCAGAAAACATAAGTTATGACCCAGCACAATACCTACTACACCTAAACTCTTTCCCAAGAAAACAATATTTAAAATCACTAACTATGTTCCTGATCAACGCAGCTCGCCAATGCATTCCATCACATTGGCGCACAACAGTGCCTTCCACAGCGGAATGGTTTAGGAGAATCAATAACACTGAAAGGATAGAGGCGCTCATAAGTATCTCTCAGGAAAGAATAACGAATTTCTCTGCAACATGGTATAACTGGACACTATTCAAAGAATCCCAGACATCTAAAACTACCATTAAATAAGAACCAAAACCTCACTCTGAGGCCATAGGAAGATAGTTTGGAGAGGAGGATTAGACAAAAGTAAAAGAAAAGAGGAAAAAAAATATATATAAATGAATAAAAAACAGATAAGGTAATGGAAAGGATTATCCACATAGTTCACTTCAGTCCCAATCGAATACATCAGGCTCCCCTTACCCACCCCCTCATCCCTCCCTCCCATCCTAGTCCCCTTGGAAAATATATATACTTTAATAATTAAAGTACCTATTGCAAAAAAAAAAAAAAAAATACGGTGTAATACTTGTTAAATATCTAGCTCATTTTCAACCCTTGCTTTACTATTATTACGATCACCAAATATGTCTCAACAGTCTAACATATTGTACATTCTACAGCTTTTACTCTTGTAAACATATGCAATTTTGTACTGTATTATTTTACTGTTCCTTTGTCACTCTCTTGATCACCTAATAAAACTTTATGAAAAAAAAATAGCTGGTTAAGGAGCGGGCCGGAAAGCCGCCCGCCGCATCCTTAACAACTGATGACTCATCAGCTGTCAGCGGGCTTCCCCACTTACAGCTGAAATGTAAACAAAAGAATTCAGAAAAAAACTGCGGGGGGACACCCTCAAAATTCATATCCGACCCTTAACGCTTCACAGCCTTTTGGATAAGATCAAGTGTAGTATCTGTTCTTATCAGTGATCCAGTGGGGACGCTGTGCTATTATCCTGACCTGACCAAGGTTGGGGTGGTGGATGCAAACCTACTGCAGTGATGGGGGCTTGGAAGGTTAGTACCGGCTGGAACAGAAACCAGGGCGCCCACAGGCAGTTGGGGTACAGGAGTAATTCCCCTGAGAAAGCTGGAGGAGCCCACTACCTCCTAATCTGAACGTTCTACCTTGTCTGGCAGTAGGCTGGGAAGGCAGAAGGTCCATGGTGCCTGTGCCCTCTGGGAGTGGTCGCCCTAGGGGTGCTCTTAGTAACACTTGGGTGTGGGACCCCACGGTGTGAACAGAACACATGGTCACAGCACCAAATTATGCTTTCTTTCTGCATTGCACCTCATGGGCTGGGCCTTTTGGCTAAAGTCCGGGGCAGTTTTTGTCTACCAGGCCTCAGGGCCCAGCCAGTGCACTATTTGGCACGGAGACTTTTTTATTTTATGTTTTTCTCCCACTGTTTGTCACCCTTCACTTTTGTGTGTGTTTTTTACCGGATGAAGGGTCTGAGTCCTGGGGCTTACCCTGACGTCTAGGGGGAGGATATGTGGCCATCAGGCTCCTTCCTCCCTTGCCTCTGGGGTCTCTCCTTAGGAGAGTTCCCCCGACCTAGTATTCGAGGATGGCTTCGAACGGTGGCTGCCAGGAATTCTGGCTGGGCAGAACATGTAAACCTATCTCTACCATCAGGAGCCTTGCCACTCGGGGGTCAGGGTAGAGGTCCTAAATAGGGATGAGCCCGATGTTCGAGTCGAATGTAAGTTCGACTCGAACATCAGGTGTTCGCCGAATAGCGAACAATTTGGGGTGTTTGCGGCAAATTCGAAAGCCGCAGAACACCCTTTAAAAGTCTATGGGAGAAATCAAAAGTGCTAATTTTAAAGGCTTATATGCATGGTATTGTCATAAAAAGTGTTTGGGGACCCGGGTCCTGCCCCAGGGGACATGTATCTATGCAAAAAAAAAGTTTTAAAAACGTCTGTTTTTTCAGGAGCAGTGATTTTAATAATGCTTAAAGTGGTATGGATATTAATGGGAACCCTGCGCCAATTAAAAAAAAAAAATGCATAGGGGTTCCCCTTAAAATCCATACCAGACCCTTCAGGTCTGGTATGGATTTTGAGGGGAACCCAGCGCCAAAATAAAAAAAAATGGCGTGGGGGTCCCCCCAAAAATCCATACCAGACCCTTATCCAAGCATGCAACCTGGCAGGCCGCAGGAAAAGAGGGGGGGACAAGAGAGCGCCCCCCTCCTGAACCGTACCAAGCCACATGCCCTCAACATGGGGAGGATGTCCCCATGTTGATGGGGACAAGGGCCTCATTCCCAAAACCCTTGCCCGGTGGTTGTGGGGGTATGCGGGTGGGGGCTTATCGGAATCTGGAAGCCCCCTTTAACAAAGGGGACCCCCAGATCCCGGCCCTCCCCTATGTGAATTGGTAACGGGGTACATTGTACCCCTACCATTTCACAAAAAAAGTAGACAGCTTGGGAAAAGTCCTTTTATTAAAAAAAAAGAAAAAAAAATTCCAGCGATGTACATCCATTCTCGAGCGGAGGATACAGAGAAAAACCTGCCGACATGATCCGCCTCCATGGATGGTTCCCGTTGAATGACACTACACCCGCCGTGACAGCTCTTAAATAACACCCGCTCCCTCTGACGCCACGAGGAAACGCTGCGGGGTTACCCAGTGACATGTAGGGCCCCCCTCCGACGCCACGGGAAACCGTGGGGGGCGGGGTCACCCATGCACGTCCTCCGCAATATTGCAGTTCCACTATAAGTCGCTGATAGCCGTCATTACTAGTAAAAAAAAAATATCCCATGGTTTGTAGAAGCTATAACTTTTGCGTAAACCAATCAATATTCACCTATTGGGACTTTTTTAAACCAAAAATATGTAGCAGAATGCATATCGGCCTATTTTTTTTTTTTTTTTTTATATTGGATGTGTTTTATAGCAAGTAAAAAAAAAAATTTTTGTTTTTCAAAATTGTCAGTCTATTTTTGTTTATAGCGAAAAAAATTAAAACCGCAGAGATGATCAAATACCACCAAAAAAAAACTCTGTGGGGAAAAAGGACATACATTTTATTTGTGCACAGTCCGCACAACCTCGCAATTGTCAGTAATGGCCTAGTAATGAAGGGGGGTACATTTTTGAGTTAATGGCAGGATTACCGGGGGAAAAATAAATGGGGGAAAAAAAAGGAAAATTAATGCAGCCACCACATCAATGTTTTTTTTCTTGAGTCTGGATATGCTTTAACAAATAGAATGTTCTTTCTATGCTGATTGCAGGTATTTGAGATTAGAAACACCAGCGACCTTACAGAGGAATGGCTGAGAGAGCGCCTGGCTTTCTTCCGATGAAGTGGACCAATATGGATGCTAGAGACGAGCACATTTTCCAAAATCGGTCACCAACAGTTCGCCCCCTGCTGTCTGGGTGATGATGTGAATAAGAACCATGATTTGAAAAATTTCCAACTACTGTATAAGTGTTAATAGGTTACAGTAAACCTGTAATGAGAGAAATATGGGGCTGACAATACTGACCTCTCCTTCTGAAATTGTTGGTTACCTGGCAGTGATCCTGACCCTCTGGCTTCAATACTTTTTTATTGACTCGGAACATGAATGCAGATAAGGACTTCTGACGGTTCTGCTCTGCCTAATTGTTCTAGGTCAGGGAACAGTTAATTGAAGTCAACAGGTCAGGATAACAGCCAGGCAATGAGCATTTTAGGAAAGTAATAAGGCCCATATCTCTCTCATGACAGGTCTTTTATAAACATGTTTTATTTTTCGCTCTTGGAGAGCAGAGGACATGTGATTCCTGTTGAGTTCTCACGTTCATCAGCCCTTTGTGGCCCAGAGCGCACAAAAATCTTCAGATAAAAATATGGAATGGGAATGTACAATTTTGCTATGTACCTTGCTGCATTTCGACTGCCAATATACATTATGTGGGAAGGAACCTGATGTCTGATTGAGATATTGAAGCTTGCTACACAACCAAAATTGCCTGAGAAATGCATTTGTTAAATAATGAATGTCAAAAAGATGAATGTGTGGTTATAATGGATTTCATATCTTTCTTGCCCGGAATTGTTTGTTGGAGAAATGCACATGAATTTTATATACATTATGAGTAGTACTCGTTTTTAATAAAGGATCTGTCATAAGGTTTTACACTATCTAGTGTCATTTTATCCATATACAGTATATTACACTTATGGGAGTCGGAGGTATTCATCCTGAGATATATGCCGAGGCATACTGTAGTTCCCGTGATGGTCCATATACACACGCCTAAACCTTGTGGACAGCCTTTCCAGAAGAGTTGAAGCTGTTATACAGAAAGAGAAGCCGCTCAGGTGTGGAAGTCTTATCAGTGATCACTTCCTCCCAGAACTACGGGTGCAGGCAATGCAAACATAGGCAGAGCAAAAGAACAGATTCTTCTGGACAGCAGCACTCCGAATAAAATTGCCTTTATTTGTAAAATCCAAAAATCCAAAACCACACTACAGGTCACAGCACACTGGTCAAGCTAACGCGTTTCACACTGTACTAGTGTTTAATCATAGCTTAAATATGATTAAACACTAGTACAGTGTGAAACGCGTCAGCTTGACCAGTGTGCTGTGACCTGTAGTGTGCTTTTGGATTTTGGGATTTTACAAATAAAGGCAATTTTATTCGGAGTGCTGCTGTCCAGAAGAATCTGTTCTTTTGCTCTTGAAGCTGTTATAGCTGGGATGCCAATAAGTCTGGGTTCACACCTATGCGAATTGGATGCAGGTTTCCCTGCATCCAATTCACATGGTAGGAGGTTGTGGCCAGCTCTCTATGGCGCCAGTTCACAAATCTCCGCTGTGGCTCCAGTGCAATTTTGCACAGGGGTCCTGTGTGTCTTTTGGTCCGTTTCAGCCCAAAAATACGGGCTGAAGTCAAACTTGAAATGGTGAACAGGGACGCACAGGACCCCTGCTGCGGCAATAGTGTGAACCCAGCCTTAAGTTCATGTGCGTGTAAAGGCAGGCGTCCCAATACTTTTGGTAATATAGTGTATCTCACTATTGTGTTTGCAGGTCTTTAATAGGTTTAACATTTTTTTCTCTTGTTTTAAATGGATTCCATATGTCAAGCCTCGTACACACGACCGATTTTCTCGTCGTTAAAAACGCATCGTTTTTTTCGCCGAGATTCTTGTTAAGCTTGTCGATTTTCTCGTCAAGCTTTCCATGCGTACACACTGACAATTTCCAATTTCCTCGTTGTTCTCCGCGGTCACGTCCAGCACGTACGACGGCACTATAAAGGGGAAGATCTTTTTTCTTGGCGCCACCCCTTGGGCTGCTTTTGCTGATCTCGTGTTACCGCGTGTGAAGTAAAAGTTTGGGAAGAGACGATTCGCGCTTTTCAGTCTTCGTACTTTTCAGATCGTTTTCTGCGGTTCAGTTTGTGCTTGTGGGTTCGTATCTTGACTTTCAGGGCGTCTAGGCAGGTCGTATCTGTTTTACAGTGCGTTCTTGCCTGTTCGTTTCTGATTTTCAGTTTGTTATTCATAGGCCTTGCTGTTCTAAAGTGCGTTCTGTTCTGTACGTTCTGATAAGACGACCGTTTCTTAGCCATGTCGCCTGGACGTTCTCGTCGTCGAGTTCGTGCTGTGCGTGCGCTTAGTGTTGGTCTGCTTGTTTTGGACCAAGACCAGTCCATGAATGGTGTGAGGAGGAGTTCATGGACCAAGAATTGGTTGCTCCAGCGGGACCAATTCTGCCATATGCCTCTGCTGCGGGAGATCGTCGAGAATAATCCTGAGGACTACAGGAATTTTCTGCGGATGTCTGACCCTGTTTTTCAGGAACTGTTGGCTTTGGTGTCCCCCTATATTACCAGGAAGGACACCGTTATGCGGGAAGCCATCAGTGCTGAGCAGAGGCTCATCGCCACGTTACGTTATCTGGCGACAGGGAGAAGTCTTCAGGACTTGAAGTTCACCACAGGCATCTCCCCCCAGGCTCTGGGCCTCATAATCCCATACACCTGCTCTGCTATTATACAAGTCCTGCAGGAGGACTATATTAGGGTAAGTTTTCTCCATTAACATCACATTTTATGTATTACATGTATGCTAATGTATTGTATTTCTTTCATCCTTCCCTAATTACCATGATTGTAATATGCTGAGAATGTCCCCATGCATGCTGGAAGCTTTAGCTTGCCCCTTTTTTCTCCTCCATAAATATTTCCCTTCACTAACTTTTCCAGCAGGGGCGCCTGTTGCTCCAAATGTTTGGGGGTTCAAACCCCAATTAGGAAATAAACTTCCTCTTTTGCTCTGGTGCCTATTAAACGCCCCCAGTTGTTCCCTCCAATGCAGCCATTTTGTTCCCTCCAATGCAGCCATTTTGTTCCCTCCAATGCAGCCATTTTGTTCCCTCCAATGCAGCCATTTTGTTCCCTCCAATGCAGCCATTTTGTTCCCTCCAATGCAGCCATTTTGTTCCCTCCAATGCAGCCATTTTGTTCCCTCCAATGCAGCCATTTTGTTCCCTCCAATGCAGCCATTTTGTTCCCTCCAATGCAGCCATTTTGTTCCCTCCAATGCAGCCATTTTGTTCCCTCCAATGCAGCCATTTTGTTCCCTCCAATGCAGCCATTTTGTTCCCTCCAATGCAGCCAGTTTCCCCCCAGCCCTGCACTTACCTTCTTGTGGTCAGCGCCATCCTTCTTCTGTCCTTGATGTCTTCTCCTTCCCTTGATGTTGCATCAGCCAATCATGTTACCATTAAACAGACTTGGTGAACATGATTGGCAGAGCAGCCTGCCAGTGTTTCCCCAAGGAATGCCCCCCCCCCGCGTCCCCTATTTTACTTTTAGGAAGCCAATTACATCCCTCAGGTTGGAATGTGCAAGACTATTTTACTACCTGTTTCTGCTATGCAATTTGAACCCCCTAAATGCCGCAATTATTCATATGTCGGGTGCTTTACAAGAGGCCATCCACCTGAATAGTGGGCGGCATAGACAATACATAGGTTAATGCAACGCATGAACCTATGTATTGTTCTGAGTGATGGGCACAGGAGAGAGGGGGCAGTGCTCCAGCGCCCACTCTGGACGCACCGCCACTGCAATGCTATCCTGTGGACAAACACATCTCCCCCCCCCCCCCCCCAAAATAATTTAGTAATGGCCCATCAGAGGGGGTGATGAATATGATAAATGAGCCTTCCATTATACTTATTTTAAACACCTTAATAAACGTAGAATTTGATTGATGTTGGCCTCTAATGTTTTTTCAGAGAATTTCATTGTAATGTATGATTTTTGTATTCTAATATTTCATCTTGTTTCACTCCACAGCTTCCTTCCACGCCACAGGAATGGCAGACTGTTGCACCGGAGTTTGCCACGCGGTGGGACTTCCCCAACTGCGGTGGTGCCATAGACGGGAAGCACGTCCGCATCGTGCCGCCACCCCGTTCTGGGTCCTACTACAACAATTACAAGGGGTTTCATAGCATTGTGCTGATGGCGGTGGTGTCAGCACGGTATGAATTCCTCTATGTTGATGTAGGGAAGAATGGCCGGATGTCCGATGGGGGATCCTTCATCCAGACGGAGTTTGCCCTCCGTCTCCAGAGTGACGACCTTGCATTGCCACCGGATGCAGGGAATATTGAAGGACTCCCCTTTGTTTTTTTGGCTGATGAAGCCTTCGGACTCGGACGGCATCTTATGAGGCCATTTCCACAGAGGACCCTGACCCCAGACAAGAGGGTGTTCAATTACCGGCTGGCCAGGGGCCGAAGAGTTGTCGAAAATGCCTTTGGCATAATGGCCAGCCGGTTCCGCCTTTTTATGACTTCAATACACTTGGCGGACTACAAAATAAACTGTCGTATTATGCTGCTGTGTGCTACACAACTTTCTGAGCCAAAAATCAAATTCCTATATGGCCTCAGTTTTGCCAGAGGCTGGACTTTCCCCTGCAAATCCCCTGCCGGGCCTGGAATCTGCCCGTCCTGCCTTGCCCTCCCAAAATGCCCGTGAGGTTCGGGACAAATACATGGAGTATTTCACGGGTAGGGGGGCAATTCCTATGCCAGCCTATGTCTAAGGATCCAAATAAAAAGCTTGTTTAAACCTTTAATTATTTGTTCTTTCCTATCTCCTAGTTTGTCTTAGTGCATTTGTAGTGCCAAGTGTATTTTACTTTAGTAACTAACAACCATTTCACTATGTAACCTTACAAAATAACCAAATAGGCTTAGAGGGTATTATAAAAAGAAGCTACACGTTGTTTGTGGTCAAATATTTTACTCTGTGCACATTCTCACCATTTTTAGTTTTTTCTGTTTTTTTGGGTTGGCCTGGCCACAACCCGGCAATTTTTTGCTTATGAAAATACAAAAATAACAGTTGCATTCCAAAAATTACAACACTGGCTACCTCTGAGCAATCTGAGACATTCACTTACACAAACTGTCTCTATGTGCCCGTCCTAATATGGGGTCCTGCCACCCCTTGCCCAGCCAAAAATTGAATATGCACACATTTGTGATTTTTTTTTCATCTAGGAAGTTTACAATCCTGATCCCTATTGTCAACATGTGCTATCTGCCATCAGGGGTGATCAATGGACGTGTTTTGGGGGTGCAACCCCTTCCTCAGTTCACCGACTTTAGATACGAGGAAGGGGTTGCACCCCCAAAAGACGTATATGGATATCCCCTGATGGCAGATAGCACATGTTGACACACTGTGTGCAGATTCAATTTTTGGCTGGTTTGATTGTCAAAAATATTCTAAAGTGCAATAACAAACGTGTAAAAACAAATGTGTTTGGATGGCTTATTGAATTCTCCCCAAAACATCGAGAATGTCTTTAAATGTTTGTTCCATCACATGGATTCTTTGTTTAATTAGGTCCAGTTCCGTGCTACATTTCATCACTTGCTGGATGAGGCGGAGGGCACTGTCAGCAAAGAACCGTGTACTATCCTTCACAACATTTATATCCCCTAAAAAACAAAAACAAAAGGAATTATAACTCTGCAGGCCTACATCTCTTACCTGAAGCTGTGGTGACAGATACTGACCTGTTGTGGTGACCAGATCCACAACGTCATCCACCTCTCCTTCCTGCACTTCTCCTTCCTCAACTTCCTGCACATCTTTTGTTTTGTGGGTCTTTGGGAGTTTGGGGTTACTTGGAAGTTGTGGGGTGCATGTGCTCCCTGGAGTGTTCTCCTCCCAGTCTTCTCTCCCCTATAAGAATCAAACAAAAGGTCTATTTATCACACTGTAAATCTCAATGTTAAAATAAAAACAGGCTAAATTGCTTGGAAGTGTGGTACAAGTGTGTGTTTGGGCGGAATTGAAAGAAGAATGCATTATTTATGACCAAGAATATGTTTAGTATTCACCTTTTGGATGTAATTTATTTGACATGGAGGCACCACAAAAATTCACTGATGCACCTGTGTGGGACACCCAAAAAAGGCGGGTCTGGTGGCCCACACTATAGTGCTCCAAAGTACAGATGTGGAAGCAGCTTCTGAGTGTACTCTCCTTTTACACTGATAAAAGTTAGCATTTCATTCTCTTTACAAACACATCATCTAGCCTAAAAATTTCGCCACAATATTTGAGCAAAAATGGCAGATGTCTAATTACTTTTGTGGCTCTAAAATAAGCCAAAACCGCTGATAGTGGCCGAACGAAGTGTCGGTAACGAACGATTACTGTGCCCAACCAAGTTCAAAATATTACATTTTGGAAGGGAGTCCAATATGAGAAACCAAAATAAAGAGCAACATGTAAGTTTAGAAAAAGATTAATAGCAGAAAAGACTACATTTTACTTACTTTTAGCGAGCATTCTCTTTATGCTCCTCAACTGCTCTGGCTCCCTCAGTTTGAGGTCTGACCACCTCTTTCTGAGCTGCTCATTTGAGCGTTTCACCCCGAAATTCGCCTTCAGACTCTACACGACTTTAGTGAGGATTTTGGCCTTCCTTCTATTTGGTTTGCTATACGGCCCATGCTTTGCATCATAATCAGACTTGAGCAAGATGTCCACCATCTCCGCCAAAGACATATTCGATGCCTTGAATCTCCTCCTTGATCGTGACGTTTCCTCGGTCTCCGGGCTTGTCTCCTCCTCGTTAGTTGCGGAATTATCAGACACCTGCTGTAACTCCGCCATATCTGTCTGCGCGCCGAAAGAGAAGGGGCGGGGAAAAGATGTTAGTTAGAACGTCATGGGCGGGCGACGTGTGCGGAGCGACGTGTTCGTATTTTGACGCATGCGTGGTGTGTGTGTATATAGCAAACACACATGTGACTATAGTACGTTCGGTGTGCGGAGAGAGGAGTTCAAGTGACGGACGTGCGAACGAAGGTATGTGATTTTGTGACTTGTACAAATTGTTGGCCTATACTGTCTTGAGAATGTTGGAGGATATATATGGTGACTAGGATGTTAAGGAGGTTAGACTGTTTGACTCACATTAGTTATATATAATTTATTTAACTTGCAGATACAATATGAATGTCTTTATAAGCGACAAGGATTTCCTGGCGGAATTTATTGACCGGGTAAGGGAGCTGCCGGCTCTGTGGGAGACGAAAACCCCCATCCACAAAAAGAGGGGGTGAGAAAAGCAGCGCTGGAGAAGCTGCTCCCATTTGTGCATACCAAGGTGCCCACAGCCACAGCAAAACAAGTGGACACTAAAATTGGCAGCTTGAGAGGTACCTACAGGACTGAACGCTCTAAGGTGCTGGCTTCTCAGAGGTCAGGAGCAGCAGCAGGTGATGTTTATGTCCCGATTTTGTGGTACTACAACAGGATGTCCTTCCTGGATGACCACATTGAGACAAGGCCATCACTCTCCACTCTTCCCCCCAGACTTCCCTGCAGCCAACCTGAGCCTTCTCTGGAGCAAGAGGAGGCAGCCATCCTGGATGATCCTGATTTGGCCATCTGGAGCCAGGTATAGTATTAAGTGAAAATGTATTGGGATAAACTTAATGTTTGACAAATATGTCAAGATGACAAAAACAAAATATTTTGGATTCCACAAGTGAAATCAAGATCTGTAGACATTATTCTGCACTTAATTGGGTGCTAAATAGTCAATCTGATGTAGTGGTAAATTTAAAGCAAGGATTTATGGATTTACATTCTAATTGCTTCAATCAGGATTACAAAGTTTGATGCAAAGATTAAACCAACATATTAAACTATGTCCCTTTTTCATACACAGGATGAAATCAGCCAGGAGGAGGGTCTGGAAACTTTCAGGCAGGAGGTGGCAGGGCCCAGTGGCAGCCAGGAGGTGGCAGGGCCCAGTGGCAGACAGGAGGTGGCAGGGCAAAGGAGAAGCACCAGATTCCAGGTGCCTCCCATCCGGCTAACCAAAAGAGGCAGGAGGGACAGGAGCACGAGTGAGGCAGCAATGGCCCTTATTCGTGAGGCCCATGCCACCCTCCAGGAACCCACATCCCCTGAAGAGGCCATTGCCGGCCTAGTGGAGGCTAAGTTCAAGGTGATGAGCATGGAGCAACGCCTCCTATGCGAGCCCCTGCTCATCACCTTGCTCAACAAGGGGGTGATGGGAAAAAATTACCCCCAATACTGCAATTTGTGAGGTGGCACAACTGACCCAACCTCAACCTCCACCTCCCCCTTCTTCTGCCCCACCCCCTTCTGATACACCTCCACCTTCTTCTGCTACACCTCCCCCTTCTTCTGCCCCACCCCCTTCTGCTACACCTCCACCTTCTTCTGCCCCACCCCCTTCTGCTACACCTCCACCTTCTTCTGCTCCACCCCCTTCTGCTACATCTCCTCCTCCTGACAGGAGTACCCCTCCAGTGGGCCAGCCTCCAGCCAAACGAAGAAGGAAGGCTGCCAGGAAGAAGAGGAAGTGATGGCCTTGCTTCATTGTGGTCGGACAGAAGGCAGCCTGTTGTAGTACCACACACTTGGGACATATATATCACCTGTTGCTGTTCCTGACCTCTGGGAGGCCAGCATCAGATTGTGTTCAGAAATGTTGGCCTTCTCAAGCTCCCAATTTTAGGGTCCACACAGGGTTGCTGTGTGCTCTGGGGTCCCTGGGATGCACAAATGGCAGCAGGTTTTCCAGCGCTGCCTTCTCTTTATTTTATTTCGAAACATGAATAAATGTGATTTTTGTTTAAGTTCATACTTGACTATGTGTATTTGTAAAAATTAAAAATCTAGCTTTGGAGTAAGCAGATACATTTGACTGTCAAAAAAAGGGACAGATATCAACCCCCCGAAAGAATAACTAAATCTGATTTGCAAAAAAACATGGTGGAAAATTTAACTAATATAGATTCCAAAATTAAATGGGAGATCACTATCAAAACATTGCGAAATTATAATTAACATCATTTTGAGAAATATAACCATTTAAATTATTCCTAAAAACTTGCACGATATAATACACATAAATCTTCTTAAGAGCAGCATGAAAAAGGTTAAACAAAAATAGTCATAACTCTGTGTGAATATCAGCAGCAAAAGAAGGTCACTCGTTTTTATTAATGTAACATTCTAACGAAGATTTCAATGCAGAACATTTAAACGATGCAATAATTTTGAGCGTGACGAATGTGCTCTCTCCATTACGAAGGCTTGTTTTACCAGAAGATGCGCTCCCTTCTCATAGTTGCTTGTGAGCATGCGCGCTTTTGGAAGAGTCGTGAAAGCATACACACGAAACAGGCCGACGAGAAACACGACGAGGAAATCTGGAATCCTGATGAGAAAATAGAGAGCGGGTTCTCTATTTTCTCGTCGAGATTCTCTGCAATTTTCTCGTCGTAAAACCATACACACGAACGTTTTTCTCGACAAAAAAGCTCTCGCGGCACTTTTCTTGACGGTTTTGGATGAGAAAATCGGTCGTGTGTACGAGGCCTCAGTGTCAAAACTTCGGGAAAAGCAACATTCTGTATTTTTTTTTTATTTAAATAAACAGCAAACAAAGAAGTGCACCAGGACACCTTTTCTGACAATATCTTTGGATGATAGTGGCCGCTGGACCCCACACAAACCGCAAACTTGTCCTAAAGCATCTAACTCTGTCCCTACATCTTCCCGGTTTTCTTCTTAACCACTTGAGCAAAGGAAGATTTTACGCCCTTCATGACCAGGCCATTTTTTGCTATCCGGCACTGTGCTAATTAAGCTGGTAATTGGGTGTTCATGCAACGCTGTACCCGAACAAAATTTATATACCGTAATTTTTTTCACACAAATAGAGCTTTATTTTGGTGGTATTTGATCGCCACTGTTTTTTTTTTATCACCAATTATCTGCTATCCGGATATCGTAGTTCAGAGCGGTGCTACTTTTTGTTGTCAAAATAAAAAAAAAGAATAAGTATATATTGATTGGTTTGCATGAAAGCTATAGCACCTACAAACTATGGTATATACAGTTGTGCTCATAAGTTTACATACCCTGGCAGAATTTTATGATTTCTTGGCCATTTTTCAGAGAATATGAATGATAACACAAAAATGTTTCTTTCACTCATGGTTAGTGTTTGGCTGAAGCCATTTATTATCAATTAACTGTTTACGCTTTTTAAATCATAATCACAAGAGAAACTACCCAAATTACCCTGATCAAAAGTTTAAATACCCCAGTTCTTAATACTGTGTATTACCCCCTTTAACATCAATGACAGTTTGAAGTTTTTTAGTATTTGTGGATGAGGCTCTTTATCTTCTCAGATGGTAAAGCTGCCCATTCCTCTTGGCAAAAAGCCTCCAGTTCCTGTAAATTCTTGGGCTGTCTTGCATGAAGTTTGAGATCTCCCCAGCGTGGCTCAATGATATTGAGGTCAGGAGACTGGGATGGCCACTCCAGAACCTTCACTTTATTCTGCTGTAGCCAATGACAGGTTGACTTGGCCTTGTGTTTTGGATCATTGTCATGTTGGAATGTCCAAGTACGTCCCATGCGTAGCTTCCTGGCTGATGAATGCAAATGTTCCTCTAGTATTTTTTGATAACATACTGCATTCAACTTGCCATCAATTTTGACCAAACTCCCTGTGCCTTTGTAGCTCACACATCCCCAAAACATCAGCGATCCACCTCCATGTTTCACAGTAGGAATGTTGTACCTTTCATCATAGGCCTTGTTATCTCCTCTCCAAATGTAGCTGTCAGGAGTCCAGAAACTCATTGACCTTTTATACACACACACTAATTACAAGTGTAGCGATACCCCCAGCTAAGAGGGCTGCTGGTATAATTTTTGGGCCCTGTAGTGCACCACTGTCAACCCCAGGTAATTAGCCCTAACCTCCCTTGGCACAGTTAGTAGGGGATGATAGGATTGTGTGGCCCGCAACACATGGAGACGCAAGCCTATAATAAAACACACAGCAATAGAGTATAGCTATCCTTAACCATCTCTTCTGCAAAGTAAATGACACAAACACCAGTATACTTAACCCTTGCACTTTTACTCAGATTGTTGGGTAAGCATGTAATCAACAGTGTACATATCATGTGCAGAGCCCTGCAATGAAAGAGTATCTCAACAAACAGATAGGTATACAGTACTATGCATAACACTAAAGGTCCCCCGCTGCAGCTATCCTCCCTCGTGGACAAAATGGCGCCCAAAAATGTCTACGCTAAGTCAGGCCTGACTGTACTGTGTAGAAGTTCTGTAGGGGAACATTCTCGCTAGCAAACGGTGGTGCAGTTTTGAAGAAATAAACTGTAATCCACAGGGTAAAAGGAGTTTGGATAACTTGGTGAATTAAGAACAAATCTCTAAAGTTACTCCGATGCACTGTCTCTCCGGTGCGCAGCGGCAAACAACTGGTGATAACTCCGGATAACAGTTATTGGCCCTAGAGATCCTATATAATTCTCTAAACAGGTGCTCTCTCACCCAACCGGACCAGTCCGCGTCCGTATCTTCCGCTGCTGTGTCTCGGTACACAGATCTTACGACCACCGGGTCTTCGGTCCTCCTGGCGATGATACAGCAACAGTAGGAAAAGACGTCCCTCGGGTTCCTCAGTGAGAGCGGAAGGCTCTTTGGAGAAAGGCCCAGGCTTCAGGTCTTGTATCTCAGCAGGCTCGATCGAGAGTTCCACTTGCTAGGCGGGCGGTGTCCAAAGAGACCGAATCCAGCCCCACCCTTCAGTTAAATAACCCACCCCAGCAGTCCTTGCGCGGGGCAATGCACCCTGGTTGTCCCGTTGCTCACTGGGTACTGTAGTCTCTGGGGGATTAAAGGGCAATACCCCACTAAACATGTAGCGCACACACCCCTCTCTTTACCTGCATTAACTTCGGCTCCTCGCAGGAAAGGAGAGGCACACCGCACCACAAGCCTGTACCCTCCTGTGTAAAGAGGTTGAGCGGTGTTAGTTTTGGGCCTTGTCTGCAGACAGAGTCAAAGTCCTCCCAAGAATGATCTCACCTCTACCTTGGATAGATGCAAGTCCTTGTTTTCCCCAGGAATGTGAATGTCCACACTAGCTGAAAGTCCAACTCAATATTTATTTCTCACAGGATAATAAAAAGCCTCTTTGATAGCAGACAGGTTGGAGCGAAGATACAGGACAGCTTAGATGTGGAGGAGGTCCAGGCACAAACGTATCTTAACTCTTTAGACTGTTTAGGTTTCTCAAACAGCTTTGGCGCACGATCTCTGCCACAGACCGTGAGGTTGGTCTCTGCCACAGACCGGGTGAATAAAGTCACTGCCACTAACTTGGAGAACAGGGTCACTGCCACTGACCGGGTGAATAGGGCATTGCCCTATGAGGCCACTGCCACTGACCTTGAACGTGAACTTCCTTCTTAGAGTATCTGGCCCATGGCAAGGAGAAAACATCCCTCCGGAGAGTTACAAGAGGCCCCCACCGTCACCACGACTCTGAGCTGGGTCTTCGGAAGGGGTTACCTCCCTGGCCTCCTCGTCCCAGATACGGGTCCCCTCACAAGGCGGCACCCTGGGAGTCCTTGATCCCTAGCGGCCCTCTATTGGTGGTTCAACCCTGACCCACGGCGACAGCGCAACCTGTAGGCCACAGGGAACTGTACACCAATACTATCCCCCATGAACAGAAATGGTCCATAAACCCTAACAATCAGTGTGTCTGAGCCTAATTACCAATCAGGCACTTCGATTAAATTGAACACCCCGCTACACAAGCAAACAGATCACAGGTGAGGATGGTTACCTTTAAAAGCCATTCAAACCCCTTTGTGTCAACTTGTGTGCATATTATCAGGCCAAAATCACCAGGGTATGTAAACTTTTGATCAGGGTCATTTGGGTAGTTTTTGTTGTGATTATGATTTAAAAAAGAGTAAACACAGTTGATTGATAATAAATGGCTTCAGCCAAACACTAACCATGAGTAAAAGAAATATTTTTGTGTTATCATTCATATTCTCTGAAAAATGGCCAAGAAATCATAAATTCTGCCATGGTATGTAAACTACAACTGTATAATGGATTTTTTTTTCCATTTATTAAAAGCAGGCAGTTTCCAGATTATTTAGATGACCAGACACACACAAAAGGAAAAAAAAGAATTTAGCTATAGGTTTTTTTTTTTATACTACTAATGGCGGTGATCAGCGACTTACAGTAATATTGGGACTGTGATAGTGTGGTGAGCAATCAGGCACTAACTGATGCTGGGGGGGGGGGGGGGGGGGACTAACTGACTGCCACTGACATTACCAGTGACATTAATACAGTGATCAGTGTGATAATACTATATATTGTACTAATGACACTGGCTGGGAAGGGGTTAACATCTAGGGCAATCAAGGGGTTAAATGTGTGCCTAGCTAGGTGTAATGTGTGTACTGTGTGCTGCTTTCACTACTAGATCTCTCTGTACAGAGCACTATGTTGTTTATCAACACAGAGCTCTGAGCTGTGATTGTACATAGTCGATCAGCAGGTCCCGGCCGTGAATCATTGCCTGGGACTTAATGACAGGTTTTCGCTGTGTATGATCACAGCAGATGCTGGGCGGGGGGTGCGCATGCACACGCCCTAAACCCAGAAGTAGGCAGCAACGTACGGTTATGTCGATTTGCCTACATCGGCTGCTAGCCCGCAGGACATTGCAGGCAGGTGGTCGAGAAGTGGTTAACATGACACTAAACAATATCCTTATTTCCCAAAAATACTACTTATAATGATCTCTGTTAAATCCCGAACCTCTTCTTTTCCCCTCACTTCTGTTTGGAATGAGCAGTGTATGTTATCCACAGTCCATAGTCCCTAATCCACCTTGGATGGCTCCTACATACAATGGAACCATGGGAAATGAACATAGTCACCCTCTAACAGGAAGTCAGATTACAGCAGCAAAAAAAAAAAAGGGGGGAATTTAGAAATTTGGAGGCGGCTGAGAGCAATAGAAGGGACATTTTGAGTGAAGAACATTTACTTGAATATAATTTTTTTAATTTTTTTTATTGAGTTTAGTGTCTCTTTAGTTCTGTCCTAGTCACAAATTGATCCTCCTAGTGTTCCTGCTTAATGCTGGCTAATTTCCATTCAATTTTGACTTTCAAACCACTGAAACCACAAATATGATCACAAGTAATCTCCAGAAACTACTACCCCCAAGTTGGATCGACCACCAAAATTCGGTAGATTATAAAGTCATAACAGGTCAATAATTTGATACCTTCAATACAGTTTAATAAAATATTTAATTGAAATGGAATAAAAAAAAAAAAATGTCAGGACAGTGATGTCACACTCTTCACCTCGTCAAATCAGAGAGCGCTTTGCATTAATTCAGAAAATGCAAGGCATTCTCTGAATGGCACCTGTGCTGGGTGGCTGACCTACTGTGTTCACAATGCATCATGCTGGTTGCTCAGCACGGGATCCGAATGCAAGTGGAGATCAATGGAGGTGCACCTGCATGTTTTCTCCCGAGTCGGGCTGTGTGCATCTATAGACACACACAGAGCGACTCGGGCCCGGCCGCCACTCTCTGCTTGCAGGATCTCTATTCTGTGAGGAGAGAAAGAGGGACCATCACAGCTGCAGACAGGCACAGTGCTAGATCGAGATAGGATCCAAGTAAGTATAAGGAGGGGGCATTAGGGAACGAGGGAGCGATATTTTGACTGGAACATTTTTTACCTTAACGCAGGGAATGCCTTAAGATAAAACTTGTTCTGCCTTTAGAACCACTTTAATGACTACCATTAGAAGACTATCAGGCTGCTAAAATTATAGTGCAATAGAAAGTAATATAAAAACAACTATAATTTCAGTGCCTTCATTATGAATTTGAAGAAGAATATCTCCACAATGCCTATAGCTACAGAGGTAATTGAAATCTTGTATAAAATGCTTTTGCTGCTTTATCAGAATATTTAAATACAATTGCATTCATAGTCTGGGCACAGGTTCACTTTAGGGCTGGTTCACATGTCCAATGTGTGTTTTTTTTTTTCTTTTATCAAGCAGGATTCATTTATTAAAATGAAGTAAATGAAAAATACAAAGAGCAAAAAAAAAAACAACAAACAAGTTGACATCGCACAATCCAGAGCATATTTGCACACAAGACAAAGTCCGCTGACAGAACAGCAATGAGTTTAGAGGCAAATAGAACAACTTTGACTACAAACATACAGCACAAGAAGCATGCAGAGCATTTAAAGAGAAACCACCCAATACCAAGAGAGCCTCATGAAGATGGGAAGTAGGCGGGGTGGGGAGGCTGATTGGGGGAGGTAGAGAAGTATATAAAAAAAAAAAGTAGGGGGGATCTGCCAAACCAATAATCCATAAGATATAACCCCAGCCAAGTCTACTACTGAGATGACCAAGGGAGCCAGACCTTATCATACTTCCAGGGGCAGCCACGGTTGAGATAGGTCAATTTATACAGAGGTAGAGCAGCATCTATCATGGACTCCCAGGACAATATGGGGGGGAAGAAACTGAGGCCCATTTACACAAGATTTCCTTCTTGGCATAATATAACAAATAAGAGATTAAACGTTTCATATGGTAAGGTCTTTGCTCATCATTGTGAATACTCAGAAGGGCAAGTTCTGGAATCACTGGAAGGCTTAGCTAAAGCCGAGAACTAGGAGGTCAAAGACCTCCATCCAAAACTGAGAAACTTTAGGGCACTCACAGGACATGTGAATATAAGTACCTGGGTAGAGCAGGCATAGCAGGTAAGTAGATGTACGCCCAGAACAAATCCTATGTAACCGTACCGGTGTGTAATAGACCCTATGAAATGTTGTTTGGTTATTTCCTTCAGGGATGAATTAATACAATTTGGGAAAGGGCTCCAGGCAATCCTCCCAGTCCTCTCTGTCAAGATCTGGGATGTCAGCCTTCCATACATCCTACAACCTTCGGAGAGTCCGTTCATAAGAGAACTGCATATAGAGCAGAAAGGGGCTTACTCAGGTCATCTTGATTCAACAATTCCTAATCGGGTTGGCATGGAGGACAGGCACATGTATAAACTGAGACCCGACGTCATGGTGCAGTTGAAAGTACAGAAAAATAATCCAGTCCGGCAATCTGAATTTCCAAGAGAGGTGGGAAAAGGGTAGCAAGGAGCCAGATGGCATAATATCTCCCAAGGTCCTAATTCCATATCTGGCCCACACCTGAGGATCCAGAATGGTGTGGAAGTGAGGTAAGGTAGGATTTTTCCACATGGGTTGCATGGATAACCAATTATTGACTTCAAGAAATCTACGTCTAGCCGCTCCCCACATCCGTAAGGTGGCTTTGGTAGGAATAGGAAGCGTGGCATAAGCCCTCGGCCCTCTGTAGACCAGATTCCGGAGCCCAGAATGAGCCCAGAAATGCAGCCTCCAGACAGACCGCAGCATTGGAGTGAGATCCAAAAAAAAACACCAATGGAAATAAACCAGGATGGCCGCCCAATAACACATCTGGAAATTGGGAAGGACCAAACAGCTGCAACGAAGTGGGAGTTAAAGGATGAATTTAGCCAGTCAGGGAAGGGTCCCATACCAAATAAAAGTACTCACATAGCTGTCTATATCCAGAAAGAAGGAAGCTGGAACCCACAATGGGCAATTCTGAAAAACATATGTAAACGTGGGCAAGATCATCATTATTATTATTATTATTATTATTATTATACAGGATTTATATAGCACCAACAGTTTGCGCAGCGCTTTACAACACCAGGGAAGACAGTACAGTTACAATGCAATTCAATACAGGAGGGATCAGAGGGCCCTGCTCGTTAGAGCTAACAATCTAGAAGGGAGGGTCAAGTGGAACAAAGGGTAGTAGCTGTAGGGGATGATCAGATGGACAAAATTAAAATACAGTTGATAGGTGTGGGTAGGATAGGCTTCTCTGAAGAGGAGGGTTTTCAGGGATCCTCTAAAAGCTAATAGAGAAGGAGATAGACGGACAGATTGGGGTAAGGAGTTCCATAGGCTTGGAGAGGCTCTGGAAAAGTCCTGGAGTCCTGGAGACGAGAATGGGAACAGGTAATGAGAGAGCTACAGCTAGAGCAGGAGGTCTTGAGAAGAACGAAGAGAACGATTAGGTTGGTATTTATAGACTAGGTCAGTGATGTAGTTGGGGGCAGAGTTGTGAATGGCTTTGTAGGTAGTTGTTAGTATTTTGAATTTAATTCGTTGGGTGAGCGAAAGCCAGTGGAGGGATTGACAGAGAGGAGTAGCAGAGACAGAGCGGTTGGTAAGGTGGATGAGTCTGGCAGCAGCATTCATGATGGACTGAAGGGGGGATAGAGTATGCAGAGGTAAGCTAATGAGGAGGGAGTTGCAGTAATCGAGGCAAGAGATGACCAGAGAGTGAATTAAGAGTTTTGTTGTTTCATTGGTCAGAAAGGGGGCATATTTTGGAGATGTTGCGGAGGTTGAGGCGGCAAGATTTGGACAGTGATTGGACGTGGGGCTTAAAGGAGAGTTCAGAGTCCAGGACTACTCCTAGGACCTTGGCATGTGGGGATGGGCTGATAGTTGTGCCATCAATTTTGACAGAGAGATCAGGGGAAGAGGCACGTGGGGGAGGAAAAATTATAAGTTCAGTTTTGGTAAGACTGAGTATTGATCATCATCTTGATGAGATTAATGCACCCCAAAAGATTGAGTCGGAGACTCAATGCACACCCAGATACCTAAACTCATCCACCCAGTGCAAAGGAGAAGGACTAGCTACCCATCTGGCCCCAGAGTCTAGAGGAAACAGAACAGGCTTGGACCAATTATTATGAATGACAGAATATATACTGTACCAAAGGTGTCAAACAATTCCAAGGCCGCCAACCAGGGCCGCCATCAGGGGGGTACAGGCAGTACACCTGTAAGGGGCCCTAAGGTCCCCAGGGGCCTGGATGGCCCCCCTTTTTTTTGTAAGGGGCCCAGAGGTCCCCAGGGGCCCAGAGTTCCCCAGGGCCCCGAATGTCAACCCCCCCTTTTTTTTTTTTATTATAATTTTTTTTATTATTCATTTTTTTATTTAATTCGTTTATTTATTTATTTATTTTATATTTACTTTATTTATTTATTTTTTTGTAAGGGGCCCAGAGGCCCGGAGGTCCCGGATGGAAACCTCCCTTTTTTTATATATATATATATATATTTTTATAATTTTTTTGTTTTTGTAAGGGGCCCAGAGGTCCCCAGGGCCCTGGATGGCAACCCCCCTTTTTTTTGTTCTCCTGTTTTTTTTTGTGTTTGTCAGCACCCTGCTTCTCAATTCGTGGCACCCCCCCTGCTTCTCAACTCGTGGCGACAGCACCCCCCGGTTCTCCTCGGCTCCAGGGGAGCCGTGTAAGGGGTCCCAAAATTCCTGATGGCTGCCCTGCCGCCAACAGGTGCCTGCGTCCTGTAAATACAGCAAGGCATTGTTGGCATTAAGGGACAATTTTTCCTCTAGCTGTCCAATGCAAAGACCTCAAACTCTTGGAGAATCACGAATTAAGATAACCAGGGGTTCAAGGACCAGGAAAACAAACTAAAGGAAAGGGGACATCTTTGCCAGCTAAACCTCCATGACAGAAACGGGTCAAACAGCTGAGTATTTGTGCAGACCCTGGCTCAAGGAGACCTACTGTATAGTCCAATGTGTTTTTAATCTGCATTACAAAGCATGCACAGTGCTTTTCATGTACTCCAATGGCCCTAATTCACACCAGTGCAGTGCATTCCAGTGCAGTCAACAAAAGTAGAACATGCTGCATATGGAACACATCTGGAAGGCAGCAAAATTAATCAAAAACACATTGCATGCAGAAACACAATGGAGAAACTGTGGTGTGAACCAGCCCTTAAGGAATAATTCATGTTGTCCAAGCAGAAGAGAGCTTGACATCAGTGCTGTAAATACCAATAAAAAAAATTGGTCCCTGGTTTTTGATATCCTCTCAATAGCTTATTGCCAAGTGTCCATCAAAGTGCCCATGTGGAAGTTTAGATAGATCCAGGGGATTCTTTCAAGTTCTTGTCATACTGTGGTCGGTTACATTGTCAGAGACTGCTTTGTAACTAGTGTATGTATCTTGTTTATAAATAAAGAATTCTGCATGATCCAGACCTCGACTTCCTTTTTACCTGGGTGAGAATGATGTCTCCAAACCCACCCGCCTTCTGGTCTGAAGCCTCTTGGGATACTGACATCACACATCCTAGGAGGCTTTGACAAGTTTGGCCTCACTGCATATGCTCTGGAAAAAGATTCCTGCACTGCACATACACCGCTACTTCATAAGTGGGCCAACTCAAAGAACCCGGAAGAGACTGCCGGCCTCCCAATTACATCACAGAAGATGGTAGCATGCAACCCAAAAGGTCTGAGATAGAGGAGTGGATTACACCAGACAATCATCTATCAAAAGGGTGGACACCCAGAGACTGCCCCGTCTATTGTGTAGCAGTTCGGCTTCAGCTTATGTCCTCCTGCACCACTCCCCACTAATGCCTTGTACACACGATCGGATTTTCCGTCGGGATAAACTCTGACGTATTTTTCCGACGCAATTCCGTTCAAGCTGTCTTGCATACACACTGTCACACCAAATTCCGACCGTCAAGAACGCGGTGACGTACAACACTACGACGAGCCGAGAAAAATTAAGTTCAATGCTTCCGAGTATGCGTCAACTTGATTCTGAGCATGCGTGGTTTTTCCTCCGTCTGAGTTCCCTACAGACGAACTGATTTTCCGATGTTCTCTTTCTAAATTCCGACGGAAAAAGTCAGATGGGGCACACACACGGTCGGAATATCCAATGAAAAAATTCCGTCTGACTTTTTCCATCGGAAATTCCGATCATGTGTACAAGGCATAACGTGTTTCACTCATGGGCTAAATTGTAGTGAGTAGGTGAATCTCGATACAGTGGCATGGCTTGGGAGGAGACAAGCTGAGGCCAAAATGCTACACAATCGACTGGGTGGTCTCCTGGTGTGCGCTTCCATCCTCTTTTGATAGATTGTGGTTGTATTGGGCAGGACAGGCCCTATAGAAGCTAGCACCGGTAGTGTTTGGAGACACCGGTTTGTGTATATATGGTCTCTACACCAAACAGTTGCTGGATTTGCAAGGTGGTTGAGTATCTTTTTTTTTGTGGCCCACCCAATGGTACAAGTAAGAGGGTAAAAAAAATGTAAAGTGGAATCTTTAAGTTTAAAACAACTCAAAAGCAAAGCAGCTAAGAAACAGTTGAAAATATGCCGCATTAGACTTACCTCTTGGTCTGATGCCCATGTACGTAATAAAGTAATGGAAGGCACAAAGTGCATATAATATTCTTAAACTGACATAAAACATTATTTGAGTGCAAACATTACAGTAATTTCCCAAAATATGTACACCCTGAAAATACACTATAGTTTTATTTTATTATAAAACCCGCCTAACTGTATAAGTGTAAACTCTGCCGCACAAATCTTTGCCTTTGATACATCTTTAACTCGAGATTCTAAACGAGGTCTTCTTTGTTGTGTAGCCTTAGATTGCAGAGAGAACATGTTGTTCTCTGCTCATAAAAAATAGATTGAGTAGCTGGCTTTTTGTAGCTCTTTAATACTATAATGTAAACCTGTCAGTAGCTAGTGATGCTATAAGAATAAATGTATGCATATAAGAACATTTTACACCACAATTTTAAGGACGATGCCTTCAAACTCTAAAAGCACAGCAACGTGCATTGCATTCATATTTTGCCATGAGAACAATGGGCAGAGAAAAGTTTGCATTGAAATATAATTAGGGGAAGGCAGCCGAGGCAGCTGTGAAGGGCACAGAGAACACAGGGGGGCAAGTATAATAGTTATTGATCAATTTCTCATATATATATATATATATATATATATATATATATATATATATATATATAAATATATATATGTAGCGGCCTCACCCCCTTCGGTTGTCCGAAAGCTCTTGTCTAGGGGTACCTAGGTTTCGAGAGTGAGGTGCGCTACGGCCCATGTCCTCCCCATGGCTGTGGGTGAGGTGAAGGCCAGTATCAATATCTTCCTCGGGCCAAATGTGCATTGGGTTGCGGAACTTAGCCCTGCTATGCTGGAATCTCCCTTTGCTCCCATCAACAGAAGTCCATACACCGATCACAGTCCAACTGTTAGTTTTATTTCGTAGCTCCACAACAAACAATATATGGCAGGATACGGTGGGATGAGCAGGCCGAGGCACTATCCGGATTGTAGTCCCTACACCCCCTGTGCTATGACCAGGGGTTGCAGGAGTCTTGATTAGAACAACTTCGCTGCGCTGCAGCCCCTATCAGGGGAAGATGACCCTCCAAGAGAGTTACCGGAGGCCCGTCCGTCACCGGGTTGACGCTGCTCCGGAGTCTTCAGACGGGTGACCTCCCCAGCCTCCTCACCTCAGATGCGGGTCCCCTCGCAAGGGGCACCCTGGAATCACTTCACCCTCGCGGGACCCGGTCGAAGTCACCAGGTCCCAGGCCTTCTACAAAGTACCTCACCCCAGGCTGAAGGTGCCTGGGATGGACTCCAACTCCAGCTTCATTCAGGCCAGGCCTAGGGTGCCCAGGCCGGAACCTTGAACCGCCCGCACCCAGGCCGAGGGCGCCTGGGTACGTGAAGAGATGATCCCCCCAAAAGACCTCGTGGCGAGGGCGTCTCCCCCTTTTATCTCCTCCCATCGACACCACGGCGGGTTCCCCGCCCCAGCCGTACCATCTCCAGGAAGGGACAAAAAGGGTAGCACTGTGGTAGTGATTCTACCTCGAGCCTGTAGGTACCCCGCCACCCACAGGCCAAGGAGAATATTGCACCACCCAATCATCCACGAATAACAAAAAGGGGTCTAATCCCTGACATAATTACACACCTGGGTCTCTCTACCCCCAGGTGTATCCCACTAACTTTGAAGACCCCGCTACACACTCCCCCTTGTGATTTGACGCTGGTCCCCAGCGTCAGGTGCACACCCATGTCTCCCAAGGAGTGGTGACATGAAGTGGGCCCCAGAGGCTATCCCTCAAATTTTGGATACTGTGTGTGCCAAGACCTGCTCCAGGGAAAGGGAACTATAAAACATTAAAACTTTTGTATAAAACATCTGTCATGTACACATATACAATCCCTCCCGTTACTGTCTAAGAACCACCCCATACTCAGTAGTCTTGACCGACGAATCTCCTGCAGAAGGGAAACAAAAAAACACATCCTAACACTCTGTGTTAACTTGGCATGAGTGGGTCCGTCAGCCGAGAGACCCACTCACTCCAATAAGTAAGTAATGCATGTGTAACATTTCAAACAACCGTTGCACAACACTGCCACCTGGTGACAGCGCTGCGGTAATGACACTTGGTGAGATCTTCATTCTTCCTGCTTTCCTACTCTGACTCTACCCCAAAAGTTTCTGCCTTTGGCACATGAAGAAAAGGGAGAAAAAAAAACAACAGCTCCCAAGTCTCCAGTGAGTAAAAGAAAAGCCCAAATCAAAACAAAAGTAGGGCACAGTTCTAGGCGTCTGGGAATGTCTCTTCCAGAAAGTTTCAACAGCAACAAGATAGGAGCTCACTTCTCCTATAAGTAGAACCTTGGATCCGGCAGAAACAGGGGCTTCAGGTGCCCGTCAAACACTTCCACCGAATACTCGACATCCTCTCCTTCTTTCCTGCAGATGAGCACCTTATCGGCATGAATATGGCGCCCAAGTCTCCAATCAGCTCTGCAGTCCTTGAACTTTTTAGACACAGGCGGCGAACATGACAGGTATCGCCTGGCATGGGGTACTTTAAGCTTTTCCCATACAAACTCGTCATACCACCTTGGTCGCAGGACCTCGACTTCATACAATAAGTCCCGAGGCAAGTAGGGGTACTCCCACCCATATTCACGGGCGACTCTCTGGGAGAAAAGTCTCTGCAACCTGGCTAGAGGCGGCATCACATCTCGCTCACCTTCTCCTGGCTGCACGATGGCCTCCGGGTGCCGAGGTACCTTCACCATCTCGGGTTGCTTTGTCTTTGGTGCCCGCAACGAAGCACGCTGCATCCCCACCATCAGAGCGGGTGATGTAGTTGAATGAGGAAAGTTGATCAGAGGACTAGATTTCCTCGGGAACTCCGGGGCCTTACTGTGGATGATTCGACCTCAAAAAGAAATTCTTTGCACGCTTCACATCGCCCGAACGGCTTCAGTTGGACCACCAGTCCCGAGCATCCGGGACAGATCACACCGAGGGCCTCCGTGTCTCTGTATAAATACAGAGCCAACTGTCCTCGGGGCCTGAGCCTTATCCCCGTGTCTGTAATGGGCGCAGCAAATGCAGTCATTTTCGTGGGGTAAGGTACCGGCATCCACGGGGAGCTTGAGGCCATCCCGACCACCTGCTGTTCCATCACGCGCTCACCTCGCGCCGGAGTCTCCACGTGTATCTCCACACTTGGCCAGACTCCTCCCACGACTTGCACGTTTTCGCGGGCTTCCTTCAGTCTCCTCCCACGAATTGCGCAGTCATGGGGTGCCTCGTGGCGCAGTGCATTAACAGTCCCCACATGTAGTACTTCACACGGCTGGACCTCTCCCTTTTTACGCTCCTCCGCGTGGGCCTTTCCCGACTTAGGGTCATGTCCACAACTCCGAGCAGGGATGCACTTTGGCCAATCACATGGCCGACCTGCTCGGACCTCCTCCGGGCAGCAAAGTCCAGACACAGCCGTTCCAACCCTTAGGATCAATACACATTTCATCCCGGACTCACGAGCCCCCACGTGTAGTGGCCTCACCCCCTTCACATGTTTATCGGTTGTCCGAAAGCTCTTGTCTAGGGGTACCTAGGTTTCGAGAGTGAGGTGCGCTACGGCCCATGTCCTCCCCATGGCTGTGGGTGAGGTGAAGGCCAGTATCAATATCTTCCTCGGGCCAAATGTGCATTGGGTTGCGGAACTTAGCCCTGCTATGCTGGAATCTCCCTTTGCTCCCATCAACAGAAGTCCATACACCGATCACAGTCCAACTGTTAGTTTTATTTCGTAGCTCCACAACAAACAATATATGGCAGGATACGATGGGATGAGCAGGCCGAGGCACTATCCGGATTGTAGTCCCTACACCCCCTGTGCTATGACCAGGGGTTGCAGGAGTCTTGATTAGAACAACTTCGCTGCGCTGCGGCCCCTATCAGGGGAAGATGACCCTCCAAGGGAGTTACCGGAGGCCCGTCCGTCACCGGGTTGACGCTGCTCCGGAGTCTTCAGACGGGTGACCTCCCCAGCCTCCTCACCTCAGATGCGGGTCCCCTCGCAAGGGGCACCCTGGAATCACTTCACCCTCGCGGGACCCGGTCGAAGTCACCAGGTCCCAGGCCTTCTACAAAGTACCTCACCCCAGGCTGAAGGTGCCTGGGATGGACTCCAACTCCAGCTTCATTCCGGCCAGGCCTAGGGTGCCCAGGCCGGAACCTTGAACCGCCCGCACCCAGGCCGAGGGCGCCTGGGTACGTGAAGAGATAATCCCCCCAAAAGACCTTGTGGCGAGGGCGTCTCCCCCTTTTATCTCCTCCCATCGACACCACAGCGGATTCCCCGCCCCAGCCGTACCATCTCCAGGAAGGGACAAAAAGGGTAGCACTGTGGTAGTGATTCTACCTCGAGCCTGTAGGTACCCCGCCACCCACAGGCCAAGGAGAATATTGCACCACCCAATCCTCCACGAATAACAAAAAGGGGTCTAATCCCTGACATAATTACACACCTGGGTCTCTCTACCCCCAGGTGTATATATATATTGTGACAGCAGGAAGGTAAAGTCACCTGGTTGCATCCAGGGGGGTAGATATATTTCGCCCAGATTCAGGCTTTACGCCGACTTATACAACTAGGTGGAGAGTTGTATAAGGCTAGTGGGCTCATGGATGACTCATACCTCTAGGGAGAGGGCTGGGCGTCGTGAGGCAGGGAGTTGATGAGACCAGCTGAAGCTTGTCAGCTCATTTAGGCCTCTATAAGAACTCCCAGATTCATTAGGTGTTAGCTCATGCCTGGAACCAGACCTGTGTGGACTGTCTAGGGAGAGTGAACCCCTGTGCGGTGAGGCAAAGCCTGTGTGGCTATTTGTTTGGACTTTTACTAAACCAGGGACTTAGGGACTAGGACAGCACTAGGCTGATCCCAGTTGTTAGTTAGGAAACCTGTATGTTTAGTCAGAGGTCAACTTGACCAGGATTTATTTTGGTTATGTTTCTTTTGCTTTGCTGTGTTTTGTCACTGTAAATAGAAAATAAACCGCACCTTTTTTGATTTTGAAAACCACAACCTCCGTTTGCTGGGCCTGTTTTGTGTGGGGAGCCCATCCCGGGGGTCACACACACCCGCTGCCGAGCTAACCCCCTCACAGTTGGTGGAGAATGCGGGCAGTTTTTTTTTAAGCCAGCATGGAGGAGATACTGAAGCAGCTGGCTCTAGCAAATGCCAATCAACAGCAGACAAATGCAGGTTTGCAAAGGAGCCTTGCAGCCCAGCAGCAGACAAACGCAACTTTGCAACAGAGTCTGGAGGCTCAGCAACGAGCCCAGCAGCAATCTGAGGCCCGCTTCATAGACCTGTTGCAGAAGCAAGAGCAGAGACTACAACAACAGATGGAAGCAGTAATGCAGCAACGTCCGCAGACCAGTGAGGAAAGCCGTCCCACTAATACCGCGTCCTTTGGGGTGAGTCGTTTATTGACAAAAATGACTGGAGAGGATGATCCAGAGGTATTTTTGACCACATTTGAAAGGACCGCTGAAAGAGAAAAGTGGCCTGAGGAGCAGTGGGCTGGACTGGTGGCTCCTCTGTTAACTGGTGAATCGCAGAAAGCTTACTATGACCTAGAGCCTAACCAAGCAAAAGACTATGTGATGCTAAAAGCTGAAATATTGGCAAGGCTGGGTGTCACCCAGGCTGTCCGGGCTCAGCGTGTGCATAACTGGACTTTCCAGCTTGGAAAACCCCCCAGGTCTCAAATGTATGATCTCATTCACCTGAGCAGAAAGTGGCTACAGCCAGAGACTTTGTCCGCACCAAAGATTGTGGAACGTGTTGTAATGGATCGGTTTTTGAGAGCTCTTCCTACTGCCATCCAAAAGTGGGTAAGCCATGGAGACCCAGAGACGGCCGATGGTCTTGTGGATCGTGTGGAGAAATACTTGACTACAGAGAACCTGACGGCCTCTTCCAGAGACACTCGGACTTTCCACCCTAAGACCAGACCATCCCCAGGGGCGGATAAGAGGATTCCAAGGGGTGAGGGTGGAGAGAGTGAGAGGGTGGGAGCTCTACCCCAAGTTTGGCGAGAACAGCCTGGGAAATCAGCGGCTCAAGAGGCGGCAAGAAGGATCGTTTGCTACCGCTGCCGGCAAGCGGGACATATTGCAGCCAATTGCCCGGTTGTGGAGGAACCCATGCAGTGTGACTTTCTGACGGGCAGACGTCAGTCGCTGTGTGCGACAGTCGCATGCACTGCCATTCGAGGAACTGAGAAACATTTATGCAAAATGTGTGTTAATGGTAGAAATGTTGTGGTATTGCTGGATTCAGGTAGCCTTGTGACCCTGATAAAGGCTGAGTTAGTTAAAACAGAGGTCTCTGGGAATAGCAAGGTAGCTGTTATTTGTGTGCATGGGGACACCCGAGAGTATCCAGTGACTACAGTGTGTTTCGAGACCCCCAAAGGTACCCTCTCTCATCCAGTGGGCTTAGTATCTCAGTTACCGCATGACGCCATTGTGGGAAGGGATTTTCCGAAGTTCTGGGAACTGTGGGATGATCCTGAGCCCCTCACTGGTGCCCCTATGTACCAGGAATGTGATAGCCAGAACTCCCCTGAGAGTGGTGAGGACTCTCCGGAATTTCCCTTATCAGTATTGGCAGGGGAGACTCAAGAAACTGGAGAGGAGCCCACCTCCTCAGACGAAAACCTACCGTCTGTGGAGTTTTCTGATCTTGAGGTTCACAGGGAAAACTTTGCCACAGAACAGTTGAAAGACCCCGCCCTAATAAAGGCACGGGAAAACGTAGTGAAAATAGATGGCGAGTTAGTGAACCCAGATAATACCTGCACTTACCCATACTTCAGCGTAGAGAAGGACCTACTGTATCGGGTGGCAAAAAGGGCAGAAGAAACCGTTGAGCAGCTTGTGGTGCCCAAACCTTACAGGAAGTTGGTGTTGGAGTTGGCCCATGGGCACATTCTTGGAGGTCATCTGGGGACAGAGAAAACCCGAGAGAGGGTATTACAGAGATTCTATTGGCCGGGGGTGATGAAGGACGTAGAAAATTATTGTTCCTCCTGCCCTGTGTGTCAGAGGTTGGCCCTGATGCCACATTTCCGTAGCCCGCTGGTCCCTCTACCCATCATTGAGGTCCCGTTTGAGAGGATCGCCATGGATTTGGTAGGTCCTATAATCAAGTCCGCTAGGGGGCACCAGTACATATTAGTTATAATGGACTATGCCACCCGTTATCCAGAAGCGATCCCTCTCCGAAATACCTCGGCCAAAACCATAGCCAAAGAGCTATCTCTTGTTTTTAGCCGGGTGGGTATTTGTAAAGAACTGCTTACGGACCAAGGTACACCCTTTATGTCCCGGGTTATGAAAGAGCTGTGTAAATTGTTCAAAGTGACGCAATTGCGTACGTCTGTGTATCACCCCCAAACCGATGGGCTGGTTGAAAGATTCAACAAAACCCTAAAACAAATGTTGAAGAAAGTGGTGGATAGAGATGGAAAGGATTGGGACTGTTTACTTCCTTATTTGATGTTTGCTATTAGGGAGGTGCCCCAATCCTCTACGGGATTCTCCCCCTTTGAGTTACTGTATGGGAGACACCCAAGAGGGCTGTTGGATATTGCCAAGGAAACTTGGGAAAGTGAGAGTTCTCCCCACAGGAGTGTGATTGAGCATGTCGCCCTGATGCAAGATCGAATTGCACAGGTAATGCCCATCGTGAAGGAACATTTGGCCCAAGCGCAGTTGGCACAGCAGAGAGTGTACAACCGTGGAGCCAAGACCCGTACCTTTTCCCCGGGGGATAGGGTATTGGTACTTGTCCCTACGGTTGAAAGTAAATTCCTTGCCAAATGGCAAGGCCCCTACGAGATAATGGAAAAAGTGAGCGAAGTGAATTACAAGGTCAGACAACCAGGAAGGCGAAAGCCCGAACAGATCTATCACGTTAATCTGTTGAAAGCCTGGAGGGATAGAGAGTCCCTAGTCGCAGACACTTGGTCACCAGCTCAAACTGGTTGCGTGATTCCTGAGGTTGGAATAGCAGCCACCTTGTCACAACCCCAACAACAGGAGGTTAAGGAGTTTGTGCTTCGCAACAAGGAGGTATTCTCTGAGCTGCCGGGACAAACATCTGGGGTAGAGCATGACATCATTACCCCGCCCGGTGAAAGGGTGAAGTTAAAACCCTATCGGATCCCAGAGGCTCAACGGGAGGCAATACGGGAGGAAGTACAGAAAATGCTGAACTTAGGGGTGATAGAGGAGTCCCAAAGTGATTGGTCTAGTCCCATCGTGTTGGTGCCTAAACCGGATGGGAGCTGGCGATTTTGTAACGATTTTCGTCAGTTGAACAAAGTTACAAAATTTGACACCTACCCCATGCCACGTATAGATGAGTTGATCGACCGGCTGGGAACAGCCCGATACATGACGACTCTTGACCTCACAAAAGGGTATTGGCAAATCCCCCTGGCCAAGTCGGCCAAAGAGAAAACCGCATTTGTAACCCCAGACGGGGCGTTCCAATATAAAAGAATGCCGTTCGGGTTACAGAATGCGCCGGCCACATTCCAGCGGAAAATGGACCAGATGCTGAGGCCCCATCGAAAGTATGCTGCGGCTTACCTGGATGACGTAATTGTCCATAGCACAGATTGGGCCTCACATCTGCCAAAAGTGCAAGCAGTCCTGGACTCTGTTCGGGAAGCGGGGTTTACGGCTAACCCCAAGAAGTGTACCATTGGGCAGGAGGAGGCCAAATATCTTGGGTACACCATTGGGAGGGGAGTAATAAAACCCCAACTCAACAAAGTCGAGGCCATCCAGAGTTGGCCACGTCCCAACAGCAAGAAGCAGGTACGAGCCTTTCTGGGAATCGCTGGGTATTATCGGCGATTCATTCCCCACTTTGCTTCTAAGGCTGTGCCCCTAACCAACCTGACGAAGGGGAAAGGGTCGGTCATGATTAAATGGACCCCCGAGGCTGAGGCAGCATTCCAATTCTTGAAACAAGCCTTATGTAGCCAGCCAGTGTTGTACTCACCCGACTTCTCTAAAGACTTTGTCGTACAAAGTGATGCGTCAGATGTGGGGTTAGGAGCAGTATTGTCCCAGGTCTGGAACGGGGAAGAGCACCCAGTCATTTACCTCAGCAGGAAGTTGAAGTCCCATGAGGTAAATTACGCCACCGTTGAAAAGGAGTGTTTAGCGGTGAAGTGGGCTCTAGATTCCCTTCGGTACTACCTGCTAGGTAGGCACTTTGACATGGTTACGGATCACGCTCCGTTAAAGTGGATGGCTCAAAACAAGGAAACAAATAGAAGAGTGAATAGGTGGTTCCTGGCCCTCCAGGAATTCAACTTCACAGTAAAGCATCGCCCTGGCGTTCAAATGGGGAATGTGGATGCTTTGTCTCGAGTACATGAATGCCTGATTGCTGGTGTTCCATCCCCGAGGTTAAAACAAGAGGGGGGGGTATGTGACAGCAGGAAGGTAAAGTCACCTGGTTGCATCCAGGGGGGTAGATATATTTCGCCCAGATTCAGGCTTTACGCCGACTTATACAACTAGGTGGAGAGTTGTATAAGGCTAGTGGGCTCATGGATGACTCATACCTCTAGGGAGAGGGCTGGGCGTCGTGAGGCAGGGAGTTGATGAGACCAGCTGAAGCTTGTCAGCTCATTTAGGCCTCTATAAGAACTCCCAGATTCATTAGGTGTTAGCTCATGCCTGGAACCAGACCTGTGTGGACTGTCTAGGGAGAGTGAACCCCTGTGCGGTGAGGCAAAGCCTGTGTGGCTATTTGTTTGGACTTTTACTAAACCAGGGACTTAGGGACTAGGACAGCACTAGGCTGATCCCAGTTGTTAGTTAGGAAACCTGTATGTTTAGTCAGAGGTCAACTTGACCAGGATTTATTTTGGTTATGTTTCTTTTGCTTTGCTGTGTTTTGTCACTGTAAATAGAAAATAAACCGCACCTTTTTTGATTTTGAAAACCACAACCTCCGTTTGCTGGGCCTGTTTTGTGTGGGGAGCCCATCCCGGGGGTCACACACACCCGCTGCCGAGCTAACCCCCTCACAATATATATATATATATATATATATATTATTATTATTATTATTATTATTATTATATATTTTTTTTTTTTTGGAAGTTACGGTAAAATGTTTATAAACTGATTTTTTAAATAGTTTTAAATGCAAGATATTTTAAAAAACATTAAATTACATACATAAAAAAAAATAAACATTTATTAAAGAGAGCATTCGTGACATTTTGCTTTCTGCATGATTTCTGGCAGCTCTGGACACTGACTTATTAAAAGGAACTATACTGTAACTGTTTTGAGTCATTTTTTATTTTTATATACTATTGTTTAAGTATTTATATATATATATATATATATATATATATATATATATATAAGTACTTAAAACTGGATCCCAGTCAAGTATAAAACACAGATATTAATGAAGCTCTGTATTGATTGATACATCATTAAATATTGAATTTGATTTGGTATTAACCTCTTGCAATCTACCGCACAGCAGAGCTCAGACAGGGGAAGGAAGAAGCAATTAGTTATGCTGCAGTATAAGAAGCATGCTGATAGGAAGAGGAATCAGAGAGCTAGAGAAATGGGCACATCAATGTGCTGCTTCTACATTTATTGGCCAGTTAAAGGGTGGGGATTTGGGAAAAATATAAACTGCCCTCCCCTGCCAGGCAGGGCTGTGTGGCTCAAGACTGGATGGACAGCTGGATGTAAAATAGCTCCCTTATATATTTTATATGTCAGTTGTAAGAAGGACAGGCTAAATTGGTATTGGCGACAGTTGACCATGCATGAGACAGGGACACTCATGAACAGATAAAACAGGTTTTTCCTGCACTTTTTTTTTTAACAGAATAGTTTTATTAATTTTCAATAGACAAATATACAGCACTGGCATTGAACTGGTAAGACATATACATTGATAACTGCACTTTTTAGAGAAACATAGTTGCAATGCAGGAGGGCTTTGTACAGAAAGTCCATGGCATAAAACAAACAAAACATCTGCTCATCTGAGCAACTAACTAAATTAATGTCCGTTCCTGACCAACAGGGTGCCCCCTAATGAGTTCCCCAAAACAAACAGGCAGCACTTCTACCCTTTTATTGTTCTGTTAGCACTCAGCCTTTTCACCCAGCAGCAGGCTCTCACAGCAGGCAGTGAGGGAGCCTTAAAGTGTTACTAAACCCACAACAGTAAAATCTGTCTGTATATGCAACATAGCATGCTTGTTATACTCACTGTGGAACTTAAGGGGCTGATCCTCTGCATTGTGCAAAAAGGCTGTTTGATCCTGTATGCACAGATCCTTCCCTCCTGCACTGTCTATCCGGGGAAGGCCGCTAACACAGGCAGAGTAGCCAACCTGCATATGCTCAGTTGTCTTTTATGCTGGAGAGAACAGTTTCTTGTTCTCCGAGCTAGCCAGGTCACATGATATTGATATCACACATGTGGGCATGTATACAGGCTGTAGTGAAAGTCTCCTCCTTCCTGAACTCCTTCCTGAACTCTCAGCACTGGAGAAACTGTGCAGTTTATCATGTAACCATGGTATATAGATCATCCAAAAAGGTATATAGTGGCAGTATTTTAATGTAAAAATGATTTATAAGCTGTGGGCACTGTGGGGGTGGGGGGGGGGGGATTGCGGATGAACTATTTTCATATTACTGGGTTTAGTAACACTTTAAAGTAGAAGTCATTTCTAACACTAAAATCTCTAAATCTACAGGCATCCGTGCATCTAAGACTAACCTATCTAGCCCTGTAAAGAAGAAGTTGCTATACATACCTTTTTTGAAAGCGCTACGGTCCCACGCTGAGCTGTGGAGGAGGCAGAAGACAACAGAAGCCTCATAGTAACTCTATGGGTGGCATCACTTCCCATTCATTTCCCAGTCAGCTGTCTCCTCTGCAGAGCTTCCACCGCTGGAAACTGGACCAGATCGGCTTCAGAAAATGTATGTATACTGATTTCTTCATTACAGGGCTAGATAGTTTAGTCTGTAGATTTAGAGATTTTAGTGTTAGGCAGTGGCGGCTGGTGCTCAAATTTTTTGGGGGGGCGCAAACAAACTGAAAAAAAAAAAAACATCAATTGCTGCCACTGTGCCCATTAAACGCAGCCACTGTGCCCAAACACCACTAGTTTGTCCCCAAATGCAGCCAGTTTCCCCCCAAAATACAGCCAGTTTCCTCCCCAATAATACAGCCAGTTTCTCACCCATAATACAGCCAGTTTCTCCCCCAATATACAGCCAGTTTCTCCCCCAATATACAGCCAGTTTCTCCCCCAATATACAGCCAGTTTCTCCCCCGAATGCAGCCAGTTTCTCCCCCAATATACAGCCAGTTTGTCCCCCAAATGCAGCCAGTTTGTCCCCCAATATACAGCCAGTTTCTCCCCCAATATACAGCCAGTTTCTCCCCCAATATACAGCCAGTTTCTCCCCCAAATGCAGCCAGTTTCTCCCCCAAATGCAGCCAGTTTCTCCCCCAATATACAGCCAGTTTCTCCCCCAAATGCAGCCAGTTTCTCCCCCAAATGCAGCCAGTTTGTCCCCAATATACAGCCAGTTTGTCCCCCATATACAGCCAGTTTGTCAACCATAATACAGCAGTTTCTCCCCCATAATGCAGCCAGTTTGTCCCCCATAATACAGCCAGTTTGTCCCCCAAATACAGCCAGCTTGTCCCCCCCCAGCCCTGCACTTACCTTCCCCGAGTCAGCGCCGTTCTTCTTCCGTCCTCGATGTCTTCTCCCACCCTCGATGTCACTTCAGCCAATCAGGTTACCGGTAACCAGACCCGGTGAACCTGATTGGCCAGGGAACGCACCCCTGTGCGTCCTCTCATTAGGTATTTAGGTATTTAGAAGCCGATTACAGCCCTCAGGCTGTAGTCGGGAAGCCTATCAGAGCCTGCTGGCTCTGATAGGCACTTCTAAAGGCCAATCAGACGCTGTTATTCAGATGGTCGGCGCTCAAGGGGCCGGCCATCTGAATAGTGGGCGGCAGCAATACATAGGTTCATGCAATGCATGAACCTATGTATTGTTGTGAGTGACGGCCGGGCGCAGAAGCGAGCGGTAGCGGCGCTTCTGCGCCCACTATGGTCGCGCCGCCATGTGTAAAAAAAAAAAGACATAAAAAAATAAAAAAACTCTTAAAGGGCCCATTTTTTAATTTTTTTTGGTGACCACAGGAGGGGGGGCGGCGCCCGGGCGCCCCCTATGGACGGGCCGCCACTGGTGTTAGGGTGGACTTCCACTTTAAATGTCAGTCTGCTAATATATATAAAAGCCTGCTCAGCTGTGACTAATAATACCTATCTGGTTATCTGGTAATGATACTCAGGGCCGCCATCAGGGGGGTACAGGCAGTACACCTGTAAGGGGCCCGGATGGCAACCCCCCTTTTTTTACATTTTTTTAAAAAATCAAAAAAAATTTTTGTAAGGGGCCCAGAGGTCCCCAGGGGCCCGGAGGACCCCAGGGCCCCGGATGGCAACCCCCCCTTTTTTTTATTATTTTTTTATAAACATTTTTTTTTTCATTTAATTTTTTTTAATTTCTTTTTTTTAAAGGGCCCAGAGGTCCCCGGAGGTCCCCAGGGCCCCGGATGGCAACCCCCCTTTTTTTTTAATTAAAATTTATTTTATTTTATTTTTTATTTTATTTTTTTTATTTTTATTTTTTAAGGGGCCCAGAGGTCCCCAGAGGCCCGAAGGTCCCCATGGCCCCGGATGGCAACCCCCCCTTTTTTTTATAATTTTTTTTTGTAAGGGGCCCAGAGGTCCCCAGGGCCCCGGATGGCAACCCCCCCTTTTTTTATAATTTATTTTTTATTTTATTCTTTTGTAAGGGGCCCAGAGGTCCCCAGGGCCCCGGATGGCAACCCCCCTTTTTTTTTTCTTTTTTTTTCGTCAGCACCCAAAGCCCCCCCGACCTCAACAATTTGCGGCGACAGCACCCCCCGCTTCTCAATTCGTGTCATCCCCAGCTTCTCAGTTCGCGGCAGCCCCCCCGCTCCTCAAGTTGCGGCGGCGGCAGCACCCCCCTGGTTCTCCTCCAGGGGGCCCATGCCTGAAGATGTGTAAGGGGCCCCAAAATTCCTGATGGAGGCCCTGATGATACTGACTTGAGAATGGAGATTTTTCCACCCACAGCTCTACAAAGTCTCTGCTCTCCTTGACCCATAACCAAACTTATTAAGATCTTATTACCACTTCCTGCCCAAGGACGCCATATGACGTCCTGGACTTTGAGTGGGAATATCTGAATGATGCCTGCAGCTGCACAAATATATAGCTATATTAGAGATAACCCCATGAAGGGTAAGCCTATATCCCACCCATTATGGGGTTATCTCTGATACAGCTATATACAGTACAGTATATACAGTATGTGTGGGTATAGTGTTTGACACATACAGTATATACTGTCCACAATCCTGTCAAACACTGTGCCACAGTATACATTCAAAGAATATGTAAACTCAACCTATCATATTCCTGATATGTGCCTGATGCACCATATACTTGTTTAAAAAAGTATCCTGTTCTCTTTGTACTGCTTCCTTTGTGTGAAATCCATGGCATTTCTGCCACGCCCTCTGTTTTCCTAAAAAAAAAAACTGACCACACTAAGCAGGAGAACACAGCGTGGTCAGCTCTCTAGCTATGTTGGGAACTCAGTATGCTCTCCTCCAATGAACAGATTTGTCCTGACATGCCCCCCCACACAGCCTTTAACTTGGAAGACCAATGTGCTTGTATTTCTTCTCCCCTAGTTCTTATGCAGCTGAAAACACAGGGAGTTTGATGAGTTATATAAAAAAAGGGAAAGCAAGGTATTTATAATGTTTTTTACATCTATACATAAATGTTTTGCCTTTCATTTCTATTTTTAAAAAGAATAGGTGGTTTTACAAGGTGAGTATTTACAATCACTTTAACCACTTCAGCCCCGGAAGGTTTTACCCCCTTAATGACCAGAGCACTTTTTACAATATGGCACTGCGCTGCTTTAACTGGTAATTGTGCGGTCATGCAATTCTGTACACAAACAAAATTTGCGTTCTTTTTTTCCCCCGCAAATAGAGATTTATTTTCTTTTTTGAATTTGAATGCACAAAAACACATATATTGCCGAAATGTTTGGTAAAATATAAAAGATGATCTTATGCCGAGTACATAGATACCAAACATGGCATGCTTTAAAACTGCACACGCCCTTGCAGCGGCAACAAACTACATACATTTTTAAAAGCCTTTAAAATCCTTTACGGGTTACCACTTTAGATCTACAGAGGAGGTCTACTGCTAGAATTGTGGTGAGGCAGAAATTAGGGCTCTCTAGCTTTGGTCTCTGATGAGCAATCCGTGTTTGGATCTCTCAACAGAAAGCATTTGACAGATGGTGAGGAGGCCTGCTTGAACCCCTTGAACAGTGAACTAGTATGCTGCAACCATGTGCATTGCATGCAGTTGCAATACGCTTGTAGAGTGCCCCCATTCACTTGAAGAGGGCTATAATAACTGCTGCAGAATGTGTACACCCACTGCAGCTAAGGGGTGGGGGGGGGGTAACGGTTGGGGGTAGTAAAAGCTTGCCTCAACTACAGAGTTTTATCACCCCCCCAACCCCTAGTGTGAACGAGCCCACAGGCTGCTCCAAAATTCTTATTTATGTCCCCTGAAGATGTCCCTTGCACAGACGAAACGTGTAGGGCGGGGCTAATGGCCTATGATGCCATCACACCTGCTAGTGTACTGCAGCATGGTGTTTTTGAGCTTTTGTTACCGCGAGAAGCTTGTGAATATATATGCATTAAATAAATTGGTGTTTTTAGCAATATTACGCTGTGGTCCTTTGTATTTTCCTCTGAATCTAACTGCAAACAATTTTACTTTCTGGACAGCCAGTGGAGAAATTTTGGTGGGCGTGGAGGTTGTTACCATACCCTGGTGTAATTCTCTTTTGGTGTATCACCTATAATCAGGAAATCCTGATTATCCTGTAAGGAAAATCATATAACTATGTCCGAGGTGGTTTGGGACTAAAACAAGTGGAATTGTGGCAGTTTATTTTCACACAAGATTCTACACTGGCCCCCTAGTGGAGCCCTTAAAGTGTTACTAAACCCAGGACCCTGCATTTACTATATCTGGTCCTCCACAGTACACAAAACATGGAAATGCAATTATTTTAGTGTGACAGCAGGAAGGTAAAGTCACCTGGTTGCATCCAGGGGGGTAGATATATTTCGCCCAGATTCAGGCTTTACGCCGACTTATACAACTAGGTGGAGAGTTGTATAAGGCTAGTGGGCTCATGGATGACTCATACCTCTAGGGAGAGTGTGGGGCGTCGTACAGACAGGGAGTTGATGAGGCCAGCTGAAGCTTGTCAGCTCATTTAGGCCTCTATAAGAACTCCCAGCTTCATTAGATGTTAGCTCATGCCTGGAACCAGACCTGTGTGGACTGTCTAGGGAGAGTGAACCCCTGTACGGTGAGACAAAGCCTGTGTGGCTATTTGCTTGGACATTTAAAACCAGGGACTTAGGGACTAGGACAGCACTAGGCTGATCCCAGTTGTTAGTTAGGAAACCTGTATGTTTAGTCAGAGGTCAACTTGACCAGGATTTATTTTGGTTATGTTTCTTTTGCTTTGCTGTGTTTTGTCACTGTAAATAGAAAATAAACCGCACCTTTTTTTGATTTTGAAAACCACAACCTCCGTTTGCTGGGCCTGTTTTGTGTGGGGAGCCCATCCCGGGGGTCACACACACCCGCTGCCGAGCTAACCCCCTCACAGTTGGTGGAGAACCAGTGGCAGTTTTTTTTAAGCCAGCATGGAGGAGATACTGAAGCAGCTGGCTCTAGCAAATGCCAATCAACAGCAGACAAATGCAGGTTTGCAAAGGAGCCTTGCAGCCCAGCAGCAGACAAACGCAACTTTGCAACAGAGTCTGGAGGCTCAGCAACGAGCCCAGCAGCAATCTGAGGCCCGCTTCATAGACCTGTTGCAGAAGCAAGAGCAGAGACTACAACAACAGATGGAAGCAGTAATGCAGCAACGTCCGCAGACCAGTGAGGAAAGCCGTCCCACTAATACCGCGTCCTTTGGGGTGAGTCGTTTATTGACAAAAATGACTGGAGAGGATGATCCAGAGGTATTTTTGACCACATTTGAAAGGACCGCTGAAAGAGAAAAGTGGCCTGAGGAGCAGTGGGCTGGACTGGTGGCTCCTCTGTTAACTGGTGAATCGCAGAAAGCTTACTATGACCTAGAGCCTAACCAAGCAAAAGACTATGTGATGCTAAAAGCTGAAATATTGGCAAGGCTGGGTGTCACCCAGGCTGTCCGGGCTCAGCGTGTGCATAACTGGACTTTCCAGCTTGGAAAACCCCCCAGGTCTCAAATGTATGATCTCATTCACCTGAGCAGAAAGTGGCTACAGCCAGAGACTTTGTCCGCACCAAAGATTGTGGAACGTGTTGTAATGGATCGGTTTTTGAGAGCTCTTCCTACTGCCATCCAAAAGTGGGTAAGCCATGGAGACCCAGAGACGGCCGATGGTCTTGTGGATCGTGTGGAGAAATACTTGGCTACAGAGAACCTGACGGCCTCTTCCAGAGACACTCGGACTTTCCACCCTAAGACCAGACCATCCCCAGGGGCGGATAAGAGGATTCCAAGGGGTGAGGGTGGAGAGAGTGAGAGGGTGGGAGCTCTACCCCAAGTTTGGCGAGAACAGCCTGGGAAATCAGCGGCTCAAGAGGCGGCAAGAAGGATCGTTTGCTACCGCTGCCGGCAAGCGGGACATATTGCAGCCAATTGCCCGGTTGTGGAGGAACCCATGCAGTGTGACTTTCTGACGGGCAGACGTCAGTCGCTGTGTGCGACAGTCGCATGCACTGCCATTCGAGGAACTGAGAAACATTTATGCAAAATGTGTGTTAATGGTAGAAATGTTGTGGTATTGCTGGATTCAGGTAGCCTTGTGACCCTGATAAAGGCTGAGTTAGTTAAAACAGAGGTCTCTGGGAATAGCAAGGTAGCTGTTATTTGTGTGCATGGGGACACCCGAGAGTATCCAGTGACTACAGTGTGTTTCGAGACCCCCAAAGGTACCCTCTCTCATCCAGTGGGCTTAGTATCTCAGTTACCGCATGACGCCATTGTGGGAAGGGATTTTCCGAAGTTCTGGGAACTGTGGGATGATCCTGAGCCCCTCACTGGTGCCCCTATGTACCAGGAATGTGATAGCCAGAACTCCCCTGAGAGTGGTGAGGACTCTCCGGAATTTCCCTTATCAGTATTGGCAGGGGAGACTCAAGAAACTGGAGAGGAGCCCACCTCCTCAGACGAAAACCTACCGTCTGTGGAGTTTTCTGATCTTGAGGTTCACAGGGAAAACTTTGCCACAGAACAGTTGAAAGACCCCGCCCTAATAAAGGCACGGGAAAACGTAGTGAAAATAGATGGCGAGTTAGTGAACCCAGATAATACCTGCACTTACCCATACTTCAGCGTAGAGAAGGACCTACTGTATCGGGTGGCAAAAAGGGCAGAAGAAACCGTTGAGCAGCTTGTGGTGCCCAAACCTTACAGGAAGTTGGTGTTGGAGTTGGCCCATGGGCACATTCTTGGAGGTCATCTGGGGACAGAGAAAACCCGAGAGAGGGTATTACAGAGATTCTATTGGCCGGGGGTGATGAAGGACGTAGAAAATTATTGTTCCTCCTGCCCTGTGTGTCAGAGGTTGGCCCCGATGCCACATTTCCGTAGCCCGCTGGTCCCTCTACCCATCATTGAGGTCCCGTTTGAGAGGATCGCCATGGATTTGGTAGGTCCTATAATCAAGTCCGCTAGGGGGCACCAGTACATATTAGTTATAATGGACTATGCCACCCGTTATCCAGAAGCGATCCCTCTCCGAAATACCTCGGCCAAAACCATAGCCAAAGAGCTATCTCTTGTTTTTAGCCGGGTGGGTATTTGTAAAGAACTGCTTACGGACCAAGGTCCACCCTTTATGTCCCGGGTTATGAAAGAGCTGTGTAAATTGTTCAAAGTGACGCAATTGCGTACGTCTGTGTATCACCCCCAAACCGATGGGCTGGTTGAAAGATTCAACAAAACCCTAAAACAAATGTTGAAGAAAGTGGTGGATAGAGATGGAAAGGATTGGGACTGTTTACTTCCTTATTTGATGTTTGCTATTAGGGAGGTGCCCCAATCCTCTACGGGATTCTCCCCCTTTGAGTTACTGTATGGGAGACACCCAAGAGGGCTGTTGGATATTGCCAAGGAAACTTGGGAAAGTGAGAGTTCTCCCCACAGGAGTGTGATTGAGCATGTCGCCCTGATGCAAGATCGAATTGCACAGGTAATGCCCATCGTGAAGGAACATTTGGCCCAAGCGCAGTTGGCACAGCAGAGAGTGTACAACCGTGGAGCCAAGACCCGTACCTTTTCCCCGGGGGATAGGATATTGGTACTTGTCCCTACGGTTGAAAGTAAATTCCTTGCCAAATGGCAAGGCCCCTACGAGATAATGGAAAAAGTGAGCGAAGTGAATTACAAGGTCAGACAACCAGGAAGGCGAAAGCCCGAACAGATCTATCACGTTAATCTGTTGAAAGCCTGGAGGGATAGAGAGTCCCTAGTCGCAGACACTTGGTCACCAGCTCAAACTGGTTGCGTGATTCCTGAGGTTGGAATAGCAGCCACCTTGTCACAACCCCAACAACAGGAGGTTAAGGAGTTTGTGCTTCGCAACAAGGAGGTATTCTCTGAGCTGCCGGGACAAACATCTGGGGTAGAGCATGACATCATTACCCCGCCCGGTGAAAGGGTGAAGTTAAAACCCTATCGGATCCCAGAGGCTCGACGGGAGGCAATACGGGAGGAAGTACAGAAAATGCTGAACTTAGGGGTGATAGAGGAGTCCCAAAGTGATTGGTCTAGTCCCATCGTGTTGGTGCCTAAACCGGATGGGAGCTGGCGATTTTGTAACGATTTTCGTCAGTTGAACAAAGTTACAAAATTTGACACCTACCCCATGCCACGTATAGATGAGTTGATCGACCGGCTGGGAACAGCCCGATACATGACGACTCTTGACCTCACAAAAGGGTATTGGCAAATCCCCCTGGCCAAGTCGGCCAAAGAGAAAACCGCATTTGTAACCCCAGACGGGGCGTTCCAATATAAAAGAATGCCGTTCGGGTTACAGAATGCGCCGGCCACATTCCAGCGGAAAATGGACCAGATGCTGAGGCCCCATCGGAAGTATGCTGCGGCTTACCTGGATGACGTAATTGTCCATAGCACAGATTGGGCCTCACATCTGCCAAAAGTGCAAGCAGTCCTGGACTCTGTTCGGGAAGCGGGGTTTACGGCTAACCCCAAGAAGTGTACCATTGGGCAGGAGGAGGCCAAATATCTTGGGTACACCATTGGGAGGGGAGTAATAAAACCCCAACTCAACAAAGTCGAGGCCATCCAGAGTTGGCCACGTCCCAACAGCAAGAAGCAGGTACGAGCCTTTCTGGGAATCGCTGGGTATTATCGGCGATTCATTCCCCACTTTGCTTCTAAGGCTGTGCCCCTAACCAACCTGACGAAGGGGAAAGGGTCGGTCATGATTAAATGGACCCCCGAGGCTGAGGCAGCATTCCAATTCTTGAAACAAGCCTTATGTAGCCAGCCAGTGTTGTACTCACCCGACTTCTCTAAAGACTTTGTCGTACAAAGTGATGCGTCAGATGTGGGGTTAGGAGCAGTATTGTCCCAGGTCTGGAACGGGGAAGAGCACCCAGTCATTTACCTCAGCAGGAAGTTGAAGTCCCATGAGGTAAATTACGCCACCGTTGAAAAGGAGTGTTTAGCGGTGAAGTGGGCTCTAGATTCCCTTCGGTACTACCTGCTAGGTAGGCACTTTGACATGGTTACGGATCACGCTCCGTTAAAGTGGATGGCTCAAAACAAGGAAACAAATAGAAGAGTGAATAGGTGGTTCCTGGCCCTCCAGGAATTCAACTTCACAGTAAAGCATCGCCCTGGCGTTCAAATGGGGAATGTGGATGCTTTGTCTCGAGTACATGAATGCCTGATTGCTGGTGTTCCAACCCCGAGGTTAAAACAAGAGGGGGGGGTATGTGACAGCAGGAAGGTAAAGTCACCTGGTTGCATCCAGGGGGGTAGATATATTTCGCCCAGATTCAGGCTTTACGCCGACTTATACAACTAGGTGGAGAGTTGTATAAGGCTAGTGGGCTCATGGATGACTCATACCTCTAGGGAGAGTGTGGGGCGTCGTACAGACAGGGAGTTGATGAGGCCAGCTGAAGCTTGTCAGCTCATTTAGGCCTCTATAAGAACTCCCAGCTTCATTAGATGTTAGCTCATGCCTGGAACCAGACCTGTGTGGACTGTCTAGGGAGAGTGAACCCCTGTACGGTGAGACAAAGCCTGTGTGGCTATTTGCTTGGACATTTAAAACCAGGGACTTAGGGACTAGGACAGCACTAGGCTGATCCCAGTTGTTAGTTAGGAAACCTGTATGTTTAGTCAGAGGTCAACTTGACCAGGATTTATTTTGGTTATGTTTCTTTTGCTTTGCTGTGTTTTGTCACTGTAAATAGAAAATAAACCGCACCTTTTTTTGATTTTGAAAACCACAACCTCCGTTTGCTGGGCCTGTTTTGTGTGGGGAGCCCATCCCGGGGGTCACACACACCCGCTGCCGAGCTAACCCCCTCACATTAGTAAATATAAACTGCTAAATACCTTTTCTCATCAGCAGTATATAATAGCAGTCTTGTGACTTCTATCAGTGTCCGGCCAAGCACTTGCTAAAGCTTGTTGGAGGAGTTTGCATTCTCTTCTGACTGTCTAGCAATACACACCAAACTGAGCATGTGCAGAGTACCTCCAAGGCTCTGTTCTATCAGTAGATGGAATGGAGACTGTGGAAGAAGGGGAGGATCAGAAAAGACAGGATCAAAACAGCCTATTTACACAATGCAGAGGACCCCGTTAACCCCTTAGGCTCTACAGTGAGTATAACACGCATGCTTTACTGCATATACAGACTAATTTTAATGTTTTTGGTTTAGTAACACTTTTAATATTCTTTTGGAAGTGGACTTTTATATTTCCACAAGATTGTTTTTTCCCTTTTACTGGTTGAACTAGATGGAGACGAAAAAATGGCTGGATGGCCACACTCCTGTGCAATCTCGGGTGCTATGACTAAGCATCCGTTATAGGTGTGAAACGCGTCAGTTTTGTACTTGTAGTTCCCCATTGTGCTGTTACCTTGTTCATTGACAATAAAGAGATTGCACAAGAGTGTGGCCATCCAGCCATTTTTCGTCTCATCCTCCTGCTTGTATGCAGGGTAGGCACCCTTCATATGGTATAGAGCAGTGATGGCGAACCTTGGCACCCCAGATGTTTTGGAACTACATTTCCCATGATGCTCATCCACTCTGCAGTGTATTTGAGCATCATGGGAAATGTAGTTCCAAAACATCTGGGGTGCCAAGGTTCATCACCATCACTGGTATAGAGGATAGGGAGCAGCAGAGTGAATGAGACAGTCCTTGAGCAATGTTTTTACATTGTTGAACTAGATAGACTTGTGTCTTTTTTCAACCTGACTAACTATATAACTATGTTTATATTGTCCCCCTAGTGGAGCCCTGAATATTCCTTTGGGAGTGGACTTGCATTTGTATTATTTTTTTTTTTTTCAAATTAATTTTATTTGAAGTTTTCATAATAACAGAGATATGACATTGGCCACATGGGTTTCAAAAAATCATACAACAAGGTATAACTAGAATAAAGGTGAACCATAACATGACTTTATATGGGAATACATTAGCAACTAGCTAGATATCAGATTCTACTAGGGGATTAGAATAAAGAACGAATCACGGCCTACATACAGTATAAACTTAAGGTATGTGTGGTCGGTGTCCAGTATTCCGGGGTAAGAACGAGTTATATAACTGTAGAGAGTAGGAGGAAATGGAGTTCTTAATGGGGGTGTATCGAAGAGGAGTAGGACAAACTTGTGAAGGCCTCGTTCCCCCCACCCACCCCTATTGGGATCACACTGTGGGCGAGAAGGCGACCTATTTGTATTGACAGGACAATGAAAGACAGACGGTTTTTCAGTAGTATAGTAAAACCTGACATTTCCAGTATTACTGCTACCCCTCCGGGAATGGTCACGTAAGTACTAAGCAATCTCGTCAAGGAGACTAAGACGTCTTTTAGTGTAATGTAAAAGTCACAGAAATTATTTTAAAAGCTCGAGATATGGGATATTCAATTTCAGGTATGACGTATGGTGCAAAACTGAATTCTTAATATCCTTACTCGAGAGGGTAGAGGGAGGAAAGGGGGGGGGACTAGGGGAATGACGGAGTGATCAAAATATTCTGAACGGTGTAGTCAGGGCTTTCAGGTGGGAGTGATGTTTCCTGTTAAAGGAATCGGATTCACGTGGGGGATCATAGTTGATGTTGTCTCTCTATATTGGATCCAGCAAGCCCATATAGTTCTGAATTTAGTGGGGTTGTCCTTGGCTTGGAAAATAAGACTTTCCATCTCCGCTATTTTGTCAACTCTATTATGCCATTCGGCTACGGAAGGGGGGGCCGTGCTTCTCCAGTGGATTGGTATGCATTGGGATGCTGCGTTAATAAGGTGTAGGGTAAGAGATTTGCGGTAGGTTGAACTAGGAATGGATGTATGGTGAAGTAGGTATTGTCCTGGGGAGAAATCTGGAGTGTACGTAGTGATTTTGGTGATTAAAGTATGTATGTCTTTCCAGAAAGGTTGTATCAGAGGGCATTCCCACCAAATGTGGAGGAATGACCCAAGGGCGGAATTACATCTCCAGCATAGAGGGGAAACGGTCGGGAAGAATCGATGTATTTTGTCTGGCGTACGGTACCATCTCGTGTATAATTTATATCTATTTTCTTGCGCGGATACATTGACCGAACCTTTGTGTGTATGTTCGCAGACACGATCCCATTCTACCGTGGAGATGTTTAAGGACAGATCATTGGCCCATTGTGTGCGAGTCCGAGTGTCGGGGGGGGGCTCCTGAGAGTAAAAGGGCATACAGGGTGGATATTAAATGTCTGTGTGGTTCCGTGTCTGTGCAGAGGTGTTCGAAGGGCGTAAGAGATCTAGACCACTGAGAGAGAGGGCGAGCCTGACGGAGGAAATGACGTATTTGCAGATATTTAAAGAAGGGTATGCTGAGGTTAGGGAATTTGGAGGACAATTCAGTTTGTGTGAGAAGTGCGTCGACTTCAAAGCATTGATATGCCCTGACCGGGGGTTCCACGGGTCCTAAGTGCCTGACCTTGGCAGGTATACCCGCTGGAAAGTCCGGGTTCTGGGTAAGAGGCGTCATTGGCCCGGGAAACGGTGTCGTTTGGAGAATGTGACAGGAGGTTTTGAAGTTGTGTAGAGTTGGACCTATTAGAGGATGAGTGGAGCAGTTCCGGGGGATGGAGCCTGTGTTAATCCATGGTAGATGGGTAAGAGGAATTTGGGAAAAAGAATTTTCCACTTGCACCCAGTCTTTGCTAGATGCATGTACATGCCAATCCACAATACGTGTTAATTGGCAAGCCCTATAATAAGAGTGTAGATCTGGAAGACCTAAGCCTCCCCTACTTTTGGGAAGCGTCAATTTTGCCCAGCTCAGATGAGGGGGTCCCGCTGACCAGAGGAGGCGTCTGCATATTTGTTTAAATGAGGTAAAATAGGACGGGGGGAGTTTAATCGGAATAGCTTGCAAGAGATATAGTAGTTTGGGCAGCACATTCATCTTTAGGATAGCAGCTCTGCCAAACCAGGAAAAGGGGCCCCTTAGCCAGTCAGTTGTGTCCTCCCTAATAGTCTGAAGAGTGTGGAGAAAGTTCTTTGAATACAGGTCAGTCAATTTGGTAGGAATTTTAATGCCCAGGTAAGTGAGTTCATTGGGTTCCCATCTAAAAGGGAAGTTAGCTTGACAGAGTAGGACCATTTGTTGTGGTAAGGAAATGTTGAGTGCCAGGGATGAGCCGAACACCCCCCTGTTCGGTTCGCACCAGAACCTGCGAACAGACAAAATGTTTGTGTAAACTTTAGAACCCTATTAAATACAATGGACTCGAACGTTCGAAATCTAAAGTGTTAATTATAAAGGCTAATATGCAAGTTATTGTCCTAAAAAGTGTTTGGGGACCCGGGTCCTGCCCCAGGGGACATGTATCAATGCAAAACGAAGTTTTAAAAACGGCCGTTTTTTTGGGAGCAGTGATTTTAATAATGCTTAAAATGAAAAAATAAAAGTGAAATATTCCTTTAAATTTCGTACCTGGGGGGTGTGTATGATATGCATGTGAAGTGGCGCATGTTTCCCGTGCTTAGAACTGTCCCTGCAAAAAATGTCATTTTTGAAAGAAAAAAATGCATTTAAAACTGACTCGCGGCTATTAATGAATTGTCGGCTCCCGGCAATACATACAAAAGTCATTGATAAAAAAAAAAAAAAAAAGCGTGGGTGTTCCCCAGAATTCAATTACCAGGCCCTTCAGGTCTGGAATGGATATTAAGGGGAACCCTGCCGCAAATTAAAAAAAAAATTGACGTGGGGTTCCCCCAAATATCCATTCCAGGCCCTTCAGATCTGGCATGGATTTTAAGGGAAACTCCACCCCAAATTTTTTTAAAAAATGGCGTGGAGTCCCCCTAAAAATCCATACCAGACCCCTTATCCGAGCACGCAACCTGGCCGGCCGCAGGGGAAAAGGGGGGGACGAGAGAGCGGCCCCCCCTCCCTCCTGAACTGTACCAGGCCACATGCCCTCAACATGGGGAGGATGTCCCCATGTTGATGGGGACAAGGGCCTCATCCCCACAACCCTTGCCCGGTGGTTGTGGGGGTCTGCGGGCGGGGGGCTTATCGGAATCTGGAAGACCCCTTTAACAAAGGGGACCCCCAGATCCCGGCCCCCCCCTATGTGAATTGGTAAGGGGTACATTGTACCCCTACCATTTCACGAAGAAAGCGTAAAAAAAGTTTAAAAAAACACACAAACACCTTGAAAAAGTCCTTTATTTAAAAAAAAAAAAAAAACATTCCAGCGGTGAAATCCAGTGTCCCGCGGCGATCCCAATGTCCAGCGCTGTCCTTCATTGGTTGTGCCTGAGCGGACCTGATGGGGAACTCCCTCTCAGTATTTTAAATGTATAGACCCGCCCCTTCTAAAGTTCCCCATCAGGTCCGCTCAGCGGACCAGATGCGGAACATGAGAAGGGGCGGGTCTATACATGTATTACCAAAGTGAGAGCAGTCCCCCATCAGGTCCGCCCCCTCGGTATGTCAGACCCGCCTACGTCATTGGCTTGAGCGGGGAACTTCCTTCACTATGTAAATTTAAATTACACAGTGAAGGAAGTTCCCCGTTCAAGCCAATGACGTAGGCGGGTCCGACATACCGAGGGGGCGGACCTGATGGGGAACTTTAGAAGGGGCGGGTCTATACATTTAAAATACTGAGAGGGAGTTCCCCATCAGGTCCGCTCAGGCACAACCAATGAAGGACAGCGCTGGACATCGGGATCGCCGCGGGACACTGGATTTCACCGCTGGAATGTTTTTTTTTTTTAATAAAGGACTTTTTCAAGGTGTTTGTGTGTTTTTTTTAAACATTTTTTTACGCTTTCTTCGTGAAATGGTAGGGGTACAACGTACCCCTTACCAATTCACATAGGGGGGGGCGGGATCTGGGGGTCCCCTTTGTTAAAGGGGTCTTCCAGATTCCGATAAGCCCCCCGCCCGCAGACCCCCACAACCACCGGGCAAGGGTTGTGGGGATGAGGCCCTTGTCCCCATCAACATGGGGACATCCTCCCCATGTTGAGGGCATGTGGCTTGGTACGGTTCAGGAGGGAGGGGGGGGGCGCTCTCTCGTCCCCCCCTTTTCCCCTGTGGCCGGCCAGGTTGCGTGCTCGGATAAGGGGTCTGGTATGGATTTTTAGGGGGACTCCACGCCATTTTTTTTTTAAATTTGGGGTGGAGTTCCCCTTAAAATCCATGCCAGATCTGAAGGGCCTGGAATGGATATTTGGGGGAACCCCACGTCAATTTTTTTTTCATTTGCGGCGGGGTTCCCCTTAATATCCATTCCAGACCTGAAGGGCCTGTTAATTGAATTCTGGGGAACCCCCACGCTTTTTTTTTTTTTTTTTATCAATGACTTTTGTATGTATTGCCGGGAGCCGACAATTCATTAATAGCCGCGAGTCAGTTTTAAAAGACTTTTTTTCTTTCAAAAATGACATTTTTTGCAGGGACAGTTCTAAGCACGGGAAACATGCGCCACTTCACATGCATATCATACACACCCCCCAGGTACGAAATTTAAAGGAATATTTCACTTTTATTTTTTCATTTTAAGCATTATTAAAATCACTGCTCCCGAAAAAACGGCCGTTTTTAAAACTTCTTTTTGCATTGATACATGTCCCCTGGGGCAGGACCCCGGTCCCCAAACACTTTTTAGGACAATAACTTGCATATTAGCCTTTATAATTAACACTTTAGATTTCTCCCATAGATTTTTCGAATTTGCCGCGAACACCCCAATTTGTTCGCTGTTCGGCGAACGGGCGAACAGGCAATGTTCGAGTCGAACATGAGTTCGACTCGAACTCCAAGCTCATCCCTATTGAGTGCTTTAGATTTGTCAAAGTTGATCTGGAGATTGGAGAGGTGTTTGAAGAGGGTAAAGTCCTTGAGGTTTGGGATGGTAGTCAAGGGATTTGAAAGAAATAGTAGAATATCGTCCGCGTAAGCCGCAATCTTGTATTGATTGCGATGAATGGTAATCCCCTGGATATCTGGGTTGTCTCTAATTTTGCGGAGGAAAGGTTCCATGGTGAGGACGAAGATGAGCGGGGAGAGGGGGCATCCCTGGCGCGTGCCGTTGGATATTGAGAACGTAGTCGATAGTCGACCATTCACCCGTATCTTGGCCGTGGGGGAAGCATACAATGCCATAATCATTTGTACAAGACGTGTTGGGAGCCCCACAGCTTGAAGACAGGTGGACATATAGTCCCACGCTACCCTGTCAAAGGCTTTTTCCGCGTCAAGGGACAGAAAAAATCCCTTAGACGTAGTGGAGGTCAGCCAGTGGTGTATGTTTAAGGCCTTGGTAGTGTTATCTCTGGCTTCTCTGCCAGGGATAAAACCCACTTGGTCTGTCGAGATTAGTTTAGGGAGTAAGGGTAGTATGCGGTTTGCCAGAATCTTGGCGTAGAGTTTCACGTCTTCATTAAGGAGGGAAATAGGGCGATAGTTGGAAACTGCTGTTGCGTCCTTACCTGGTTTTGGAATGAGCGTTACATGCGCTTCCAAAATGTCCCTGTTTTGTGGGGGGGAAGAGGTTGGTAGGTCATTAAAGGCTGCTACAAAATGTGGGAGTAGGATTTCCGTAAAAGCTTTGTAATAGCTAGAAGTTAGTCCGTCCGGGCCTGGGCTTTTGCCCGGTTTCAACTGTTTCAGGGCCTTAAGGGTTTCTTCAGTGGAGATTGGTAAGTCCAGATCAGTTAAATCTTCCGGTGGAAGAGGGGTGGGGCTGTGTTGGGCTAAAAATTTGTTTATAACTTCGGGACGTCCAGCGATAGAGTCAATCAAGTGTGGAGTGGGAAGGTTGTATAATTTGGAGAAATATGTGACGAATTGGTCAGCTATGTCTACCGTGCGGTTAACGGTGGTGCCGGAAGGGGTTTTGATAGTGTGGATCGTGTGTGTGGATTTTTTCTTTTGCAGAGCTCTTGCTAAGAGTTTGCCCGCCATGTTCCCAAATTCATAGAACAATTTCTGTGTTAGTGTGTATTTACGCTTTAGAGTTTTCTGGAGTTCCTCAAGGAGGTCGGCCCTTGCTGCTAGAAGATCAGTGAGGCATTTGTCAGCCAATGATCGTTTGTGAATGTTTTCGAGTCGTTTCACTCGGTTCGACAAGTCTTTGATGTGAGCCTTTCTAAGTTTGTTTCGTTTAGCTGCCAGAGATATGAGTTCGCCCCTGATTACACATTTGTTTTTTCGGCCCACGTAACCGTCGGGGACGTGTCACCCTTGGAGTTTTCCCTAAAGTAGTGTGAAAGACATTCCGATACTTTTAAGGTATTATCTCCGTCCAGGAGAAGCGAGTCATCGAGGCGCCAGATCGCTGATCTGGTCCGTCGGGACGGGAGTGTGAGTGTCATGGTTATGGGGTGATGGTCCGATAGAACCATAGGTTCAATGGTGGCCTCTGTAAGAGTGGTCAGGTCGTCTTGTGTTACGAAGAAATGGTCGAGTCTGGAGTATTTATTGTGTGGTGCGGAGAAAAAGGTGAAGTCTTTTACCGTCGGGTAAAGTGTGCGATACGAGTCATGGAGAGTTAAGGTATTAAGGCAAGTCTTGATTGCACGAAGGGCACTATATGCGATATAGGAAGAACCATTGGAAGTGTCAAGGGATGGGACGAGAGGAACGTTAAAATCCCCACCCATAATTAAGGTGCCAATTTTAAACGCTGTGAGTCGATCCATGGTTTTACGGTAGAAGGCCACGTGTTGAGTGTTCGGTGCATAAATGTTTGCAATGGTCATGGGTTTACCATGGATAGTACCTTTTAAGAAGATAAATCTCCCGTTAACATCCCTCTCAATATCCGTGATCTGGAGGGGACAGTGTTTCGAGATTAAGATTGAGACCCCTTTTGATTTGGCCACGTCGTTCGTCGCGTGATAAACAGTCGGATAGTGGAGGTCCTGAAGTTTTGGGATATTATCTGAACGGAAATGGGTCTCTTGGATAAACGCGATTTGTGTTTTGGCTCTGCGGAGGGTATGCAATAATTGGGAGCGTTTCTCGGGAGTATTTAGGCCTCGCATGGTAATAGAATATAGTTTAAGTCGGGTAGGGAGGTTGTGCACCATAGGGTCAGAAGCATTGCTTGGAAGTTCGTCCGCCATTCCCAGGGGGGGAGGGGGGGAGTGAGATTACACAAATGTCACGGGAATGAAAGCAATACTATCAAAGTGCTTTAGAGGGGAAGATGGGAAGGAGAAGACCGATGAGGGAAAGGAACCTGTCCAAACTCCTCAGAATCGGGGGATGATCGGTGAGTTGTAGGACGCGGAGGGTAGTCACACGTCCGTCAGGCGTGTTCGTACCCTCTCACGCCTCCGTGTGGGGGTTGACCAGGATCAAAGCCTTTGAAGGACTTTAGAATAAGGTGTGGGAATGTGTATCCAAGGGATATCCCACCACCTCAGGACATTCCAAACACTGAAGCACGGAGAGCCCGTTACCATAGGGGCTAAAGAAATGTGGTATAAGCTATCACAGTTTATACTCACCCGAGGCTGTAGTGCGGGTTTTACAGCATAGAAACAGAGAGATGATGATGTGGAGTCTGGGCCATAGGGGGTAAAACGGTATCGTAAGTAAATAGGGTACCTCCTAGTGTTTCAAGGTCATGTTGGGATACCTTTTGTATATCTTCATAAGTATATCTGCCTACATACATTCCCGATCCGTCGGTCTGGAGAAAGTGTCTTAAAGAGCTTCAGCCTTTAGTGGTATCCTTACCTAAGAAGGATTCGTACCTAAACAAAAGAACCATAAAAACAGTAGAGCTGAACAAACTCAAACAAGTAGTTAACAATCAAAAGGAGCAGGGTACAGTGTGTGAATCATTGTGAAAGTCTCCGTACTGTACCTTAATGAGCACGTAAGTGGTGTCTATACACCAAACTCCAACATATCAACTAGTAACATTAAGGACCCATCCGCCCGCCATCTTAGAGGCCGACCAATAAAGGTGAGCAACCAAGGCTTTATTTATAATCTCAGGCTGGTAGCCCGAAGGTTGTAATGTTCCTTAGGGCATTTAGCGCTTAGTGGGGGTGGAGAGGGGAGGAAGAAAGATGAAAAGGGATGAGGACGAGGTAGAGAGGGGGAAAGGGGAGGGAGGGGGAAGGGGACATGAGGAGGGGGGGAGGTGGGAACCCATGTGGGGGAGGGAGTGGGGGAGGGGGGGAGGGAGTGGGGGAGGGGGAAGACAAGGGGGGTGTGGTAAAAAAAGGTGGGATGTTAGTAGAGGGAGAGGGATAGGAGGGGAAATGGGAGTGGGGTTGTGCAGGGGAGATGGGGTAGAGGAAAGAATGTGGAAAGTGTGGGTGTGGGGAAGAGGTCTGGGAAGAGGGTGAGGTCATGGAGGGGTAACCAGCCGATGCTTATACTGGTCGTAAATGGTAAGTAATCAAGGTTGTGGAGAGGTGCTCGGCCAGTGGCAGAATTATAGCCTCGCTGCTCTTGACTGCTGAAGTCGGGTTAATTGGAGCCAACACTGCCATTGAGCTCTCTGGTAAGAGTCAAATTGGGTTTTCCGGGGAAGTCAGAGAGTACATGTCACCTGCGGGAAAGAATGTAGTGGCATGTAGCTTGGGAAGAAAAAACCTGCCCTAAAGTCCTAGTCTATAGGCATCCCAAATGTTCAAATGTACAAAAAGTAGAGGAGAGTCTGAAAGATGAAAAGTTCCCTATGGGAAGGATGATGTGAGTGAGGCGAAGAGGGGCTCACCTCTGCAAAGATTGGAGCGAGCAGTCTTTGCATCAGTCTTCTAGCGGATGGGTTCTGAAGCGCAGGTGTCGTAGTGAGCGTAACGGAGCAGCGAGTCAGAGGTACCGGCATCAGATGGGAGTATAATCAAAGTAGGCGGCCGAGATCGGGTCTTCTTCCAGGAAATTGAGCGGTGTCCAGCGGATGTTATGAGTAGAAGCATCCTGTGCGTCGCATCCGGAAGTGATGTGGTAGGGTGCGCTCTCAAAGACTTCCTGTCACCGCGGGTTGGTCTGGGGGATGTAGTCCGCGTAGTACGGTGGAGTACGTAAGCTAAAGAAGGCTGGCGTGAAGGCGTCAGTATCCAAATGTCTTGGGGCGGGAGTGGAGGATCAGACAGATAGCGTACTCCTGGAGGAGCTGTTTTCATTAGACAGGACGAAGTGAGGTCTGCAGTCCATCGCGGCCTAAGACATTGCGTGAACGGAAAATATAATAAAAAGTACACCATTTAGAACTGTGGTTATTTCGGGGAAGTTGTAAAGTGGTGCAAGAGAGGGAAACCGTGTTTAATGGGGCCAAGTCATGGTGGTCAGGGAGTACGGTACCTAGCGATCCCGACGGGCTCTCCTGGAGGTAGGGGAATCCGTTGGGCTGGAACCGTGTCGGGAGTTGCGAGAAGTGGCGTGTACTCTGGATCCCGATGGGGATCGCCGCCTTCTGTAGCTGGTAGCCTGGGTTTCCATGGGTTCTTCCCGAAGTTTGGTGGGTTTGCTTACTGCATAGCGGAAATTTGCGTACCATTCCGGAACGGCCACACGAGGAATTTCCAACGCATCACAAAACGAGGGCAAATCTTCCGGTACCCTAAGCAGTGCCGTACGTCCCAAAGCGGTGGTGGCTGACAAACAAAAGGGGAATTTCCACTTATATCTGATCCCCTTATCTTGTAAAACGGTCAGCAGAGGTTTCAAAGCACGGCGATGCTGGAGTGTAATTCCCGACAAGTCCTGGAACAGTTGTATTGGCCTCCCATCATGAACCAACTGTTGACCTCTCGCCTGTTTGAGAATGTCCTCCTTCAGTGTGTAGTCCACTAAACAGCAGACCACGTCCCTTGGGGGGTCGGATTCTCTGCCTTTAGGGCGCAGGGCACGATGGATGCGTTCCATGATGATCGGGGTTTGCGGAGGCCTATTGAGGATGGAATTGAACAAGTTGGTTACCGTTTGGGGGACTTGATCTCCCTCGACGGATTCCGGTACACCCCACACTCTGAGGTTATGGTGGCGCCCCCTATTGTCCAGGTCCTCCGAATGGCGCTGCATATCCCGGAGCTGAAGGGTGTGAGTATCTATTTGTTTGGCCGCTCTGCGAATGTCTTTCTCCTGGTACTCCGCCTGTGTTTCTACGGAGTGTACCCTGTCATTTAAGTCATGGATATCCAGGCGGAGGTCTGCAATGGCCGCCGACAGGGTGTCCTTAATGTCGGCCGCAATGGAGCGGAGGTCTTGTATGGTCAGCGGAGCCTGCGGGGAGTTCGCCCCCCCGTTGTCCGGTGGAGAGGGAGCCGCAGAGACTGCTGACAGGGGTATTCCCTGTGCTTGATGGGATTGTGCCTGGGAGCGGCTCTGAGAGTGGCCGTGATGGGACGTCGCCATGTTCCCCCTGTTGTTTCTGAACATCTCGGGTATATTCTGATTCATACCTCCCGGTTGTTCGAGCGGCGAGCGCGATCTGGAGGTTGAAGATTGCCTGGAGGCAGTCCCCATCTTTTAAGGTAAGAATGGGGTGATTTTGGGGTGTCAGGACTCCTGAAAACGAGCAAAATTGTCCTGAGGTGGCAGGAGCTATTAACTCAGGCGTCCATTCAGTAGCAAGGTCCGGCCACGCCCCTCGCATTTCTATTATATCATTGTTTGATTTATACTGAATATGGTTGAATTTTTCCACTATTTTGATGGTTTTATTTTTTGATGTCAATATTATTTGCATTACTTGACTGTTTGTTTTCTTAGTGATTTTTATGGGTAGAGGTTTTGCGCACTCTTTGTGTTTATTATGTTTTTTCCTGTATCTGAAACATAGAGTGCAGCATTACCCTCTAGCACCGAGCACATAATTTGTTTATTTTCTTTTAAATTCAACGCCTGTGTGAAACAGCCCTTATGCCCCATACACACGATCGTTTTTCATGCCGTTAAAAATGGCATTAAAAAAAATGGCCATTAAAAATGATCGTGTGTAGGCTCCAGAGCATTTTTAACGACGTGAAAAACGGGCATTAAAAATTTCGAACATGCTCTCTTTTTTCACGTCGTTTTTCATGTCGTTTTTTTTAACGACGTGAAAAACGATAGTGTGTATGCTTTAACGACGTGAAAAAAAACGCGCATGCTCAGAATCAAGTATGAGACAGGAGCGCTCGTTCTGGTAAAACTAGCGTTCGTAATGGAGATAGCACATTCGTCACGCAGTCACGGACTGAAAAGCACGAGACTGAAAAGAGCGAATCGTCGCTCAACAAACTTTACTAACATGAAGGGTGGCGCCATTCGAACGGAACTTCCCCTTTATAGTGCCGTCGTACGTGTTGTACGTCACTGCGCTTTGCTTGATCGTTTTTTTAAATGATCGTGTGTACGCAAGACAGGCTTGAGAGGAAACATGAAAAAAAAAACGACGTGAAAAATGGCAAGAAAAAAAATGGCAAGAAAAACGATCGTGTGTATGGGGCATTAGAGTTGGCCAGATTGTATACATGATTTGTATGTCCAGACAGTTAGATTTTTGGATGAGTCCCTCTAGTTGTGGCCAGTTGTATTGCAGGCTGTGATAACTATTGCAGCTGGTTTTACCTTCTCAAGCCTCGTACACACGACCGGTTTTCTCGGCAAGAAAACTGCTGGGAGAGCTTTTTGCTGAGAAAACCTTTCATGCGTATGGTTTCTCAGCAGGAAAACTGCCGGGAATCTCGACGAGAAAAATAGAGAACCTGCTCTCTATTTTTCTCATTGGGATTCTCGGCAGAGTGTAGGGTGTAGCAAGATGGCGGCGACGGCATCGAATGTGACGAGCGCCGGCTTGTCGTAGTCGATGACATCACCGCGTTCTTGCCATTCAAAAGAACGGCGGTTCCTTTAAATGGCGCGTGTGTACACAGGGCTTGGCAAGACAAGCTTGCCAGGAATCCTGTCGAGAAAACCGACAATTTTTTTTCAACGGGATTCTCGCCCGTGTTTACGAGGCTTAAAAGTAAAATCTCACCTCATCCTCGCCTTGACTAGCAAGTCACCGTGGGCGTGCGTCCGTGACATTTATAATATCATATCTACGTTAAAAAAAAGGAAAACATTTTTGCTTTTTTTAAATCTTTTTATTTCTGGCAATAATAAACAAAAATAATATACAGTATGGGCTCTTTCACACGGAGGTCCGTTCAGGTCCGCCTGTCAGTTTTTTAGGCGGACCTGAAACGGATCCTCCATGCACCCCTATGGAAGCACGGATGTCAGCGGTGACATGTCCGCTGACATCCGCTCCGCTCCGAAAAAGTGTGACGGAGGAAAATCCTATTTTTCCTTCCGTCTGCGGAGCGGATCGGATGACAACGGACTCTACGGTCCGTTGTCATCCGATTCCCGATAGGGGAGAGCGGCGCTCTGACAGGGCGGTCCCTGCACAGTGTGCGGGGACCGCCCAGTCATCTGCCGGCTCAGCGGGGATCAACGGAACGATCCCCGCTGAGCAAGCGGAGCTTCACGGGGCGGATCTGCACGGATCCGTCCCGTGTGAAAGAGGCCTATCTCACAAAAGTGAGTACACACCTCACATTTTTTGTAAATATTTTATTATATCTTTTCATGTGACAACACTGAAGAAATGACACTTTGCTACAATGTAAAGTAGTGAGTGTACAGCTTGTATAACAGTGTAAATTTGCTGTCCCCTAAAAATAACTCTACACACAGCCATTAATGTCTAAACCGCTGGTAACAAAAGTGAGTACACTCCTAAGTGAAAATGTCCAAATTTGGCCCAAAGTGTCAATATTTTCTGTGGTCACCATTATTTTCCAGCACTGCCTTAACCCTCTTGAGCATGGAGTTCACCAGAGCTTCACAGATAGCCACTGGAGTCTCTTCCACTCCTCCATGACGACATCACGGAGCTGGTGGCTGTTAGAGACCTTGCGATCCTCCACCTTCCATTTGAAGATGCCCCAGAGATGCTCAATAGGGTTTAGGTCTGGAGACATGCTTGGCCAGTCCATCACCTTTACCCTCAGCTTCTTTAGCAAGGCAGTGGTCATCTTGGAGGTGTGTTTGGGGTCGTTATCATGTTGGAATACTGCCCTGCGGCCCAGTCTCCGAAGGGCGGGGATCATGCTATGCTTCAGTATGTCACAGTACATGTTGACATTCATGGTTTCTTTGAACTGTAGCTCCCCAGTGGCGGCAGCACTCATGCAGCTCCCCAGTGGCGGCAGACCATGACACTCCCACCCCCATGCTTGACTGTAGGCAAGACACACTTGTCTTTGTACTCCTCACCTGGTTGCCACCACACACGCTTGACACCATCTGAGCCAAATACATTTATCTTGGTCTCATCAGACCACAGGACATGGTTCCAATAAACCATGTCCTTAGTCTGATTGTCTTCAGCAAACTGTTTGTGGGCTTTCTTGTGCATCATCTTTAGAAGAGGCTTCATTCTGGGACAACAGCCATGCAGACCAATTTGATGCAGTGTGCTGCAAATGGTCTGAGCACTGACAGGCTGATCCCCCACCCCTTCAACCTCTGCAGCAATGCTGGCAGCACTCATAAGTCTATTTCCCAAAGACAACCTCTGGATATGATGCTGAGCACGTGAACTCAACTTCTTTGGTCGACCATGGCAAGACCTGTTCTGAGTGGAACCTGTCCTGTTAAACCGATGTATGGTCTTGGCCGCTGTGCTGCAGCTCAGTTTTAGGGTCTTGGCAATCTTCTTATAGCCTAGGCCATCTTTATGTAGAGCAACAATTCTTTGCCATGAGGTGCCATGTTGAACTTCCAGTGACCAGTATGAGAGAGTGAGAGCGATAACACCAAATTGAACACACCTACTCCCCATTCAAACCTTAGACATTGTAACACTAACCAGTCACATGAGGCCAGGGAGGGAATATGGCTAATTGAGCGAAATTTTGACATTTTCACTAAGGCGTGTACTCACTTTTGTTGCCATCGGTTTAGACATTATTGGCTGTGTGTTGAGTTATTTTGAGGGGACAGCAAATTTACACTGTTATACAAGCTGTACACTCAGTACTTTACATTGTAGCAAAGTGTAATTTCTTCAGTGTTTTTAGATGAAAGGATATAATAAAATATTTACGAAAATGTGAGGGGTGTACTCACTCTTGTGAGATACTGTATACAAAACAACTGTGCATTCCCATTATTAAAAAATAATTAAATTCCTCTTCTTTTAGCTGTCTATTTTTAGACTATAATAATAAGAAAGAGCCTTGAAAAAGTTTGTCGTAGCATAGAGCTTGCCATCTGCTTGTTGCAAGTGGTATGTATGAAACATTTACATGAAATAATACTATTTTTTTTTTTTAAACTCAATACACTAAAATGAAATTATATGAACAATTACATTCTTTTTTTTCTTTTAAATCCCTTTGAACACGAGTTTGTACATGAGTTTGACAAATAATTCTGACTATTACAATTAGTATATTCTTGCCAGAATGTTCATTGTCTTGGGAAATCTCTTATGCAAAAAGGATGTGCAATTAGTAAAAATAGATGCAAAATGGCAAAAATAGGACATGGCCTGATTTTTCCTAAGAGGAGGGCTGGGGGGGCTATTTATTTATTCTGCCCAAAACACAAAAAAATCCCCTATTAAACATTTAAAAGTAAAATGGCTTCTATATACTTGTATGTTATTTTGTTAATGATCACACGTTTAAAAAGGTATATTTGATTTTTTTTATTATTTATTAAACAAAAATTATTAAAGGTCACCAAAGGTCACCCAGCCCCCCTACAACACCCAAATGACATGAAACTGGTCTTGTTAATTAGTGCTACGTTTGTGCTGGTTTGTGCTGCTAAAATTTTTATTTGTGCTGTTATGGTTTTTAAGTTATAATGCCCCGTACACACGATCGGTTTTCCTGTTGGAAAAAGTCTGATGAGAGCTTTTGGTCGGGAATCCTGACCGTGTGTATGCTCCATCAGACTTTTTCCAACGGAAAAACTGCTGGAAAAAGATAGAGAGCAGGTTCTCTATTTTCCCGTCAGGAAAAAAAATGATTGGAATTCTCGATCGTGTGTACAAATCCCGACACTCTAAATTCCAACGCATGCTCAGAAACAAATCGACGTTTGCTCGGAAGCATAGAACTCAATTTTTTGGCTCGTCGTTGTCTTTTACGTCACTGCGTTCTTAGGAGTCAAAAGTTCACCAAAAGTTTGTGTGACCGTGTGTATGCAAGGCAGGCTTGAGAGGAATTCCGTCGGAAAAACCATCCAACTTTTTTCCGACGGGAAAACCGATCGTGTGTACGGGGCATTACAGTTTTTTTTTTATCAAACCCCACCCACTTTGCCCACTTTGCCCCCCTACAATCAGCACAAATAAAAACTCAAGCATGTTTCTTTAGTGCTACGTTTGTGCTGTTTAAATTGTGCTGTTTAAATTTACATTCTATCTTTTATGGTTTTTGCATTATTAATTATTTATTAAAGGTCACCAAAGGTCGATCAGCCCCCCTACAACAGCCAAAAGACACAAAACTGGTCTCGTTGGTTAGTGCTACATCTGTGCTGCTAAAAGTTTTATTTTTGCTGTTATGGTTTTTAAGTTATAATAGTTTTTTTTTCATCAAACCCCACCCACTTTGCCCCCCTACAATCAGCACAAATAAAAAAAGTGCGTTTCTTTAGTGCTACTTCTGTTCTGGTTGTGCTGTTTAAATTTCTGTTCTATCTTGTATCGTTTTTGTGTTATTAATGATTTATTAAAGGTCACTGAGCCCCCCTACAACACCCAAATGACACAAAACTGGTCTCGTTGGTTAGTGCTACGTTTGCGCTGATTTGTGCGATTTAAAATTCCGTTCTATCTTTGATCGTTTTTGTGTTATTAACCACTTCAATACCACCAGGCACTTACCCCCCTTCCTGTCCAAGCCAATTTTTAGCTTTCAGTGCTGTCACTTTTTAAATGACAATTGCGCGGTCATACTATACTGTACCCAAACAAAATTTTTATAATTTTGCTTCCACAAATAGAGCTCTCTTTTGGTGGTATTTGATCACCTCTGCAGTTTTTATTTTTTGATAAACAAATAAAAACAATCCTAAAATGTTGAATAAAAAAAAAGTTTTTCTTTGTTTCTGTTATAAAATTTTGTAAATAAGTAAGTTTTCTCATTTACTGATGGGCACTGATAAGGTGGCACCAATGAGGTGGCACTGATGAGGTGGCACTGATGAGGTGGCACTGATGGGCACTGACGATGGGCACTGATAGGCGGCACTGATAGGCGGAACTCATATGCAGCACCCATGGGCATTGATAGGCGGCACTGGTGGGCACTAATGGGCACTGATAGGCGACACTGATAGGCTGCACTGATGGGTACTTATGGGTGGCACTGATAGGCGGCACTGATGGCTGGCATTGATAGATTGCACTGATAGGCATCACTCATGGCACTGGCAGTCATTAATAGGCACCGATTGCCTGGGCACTGATTGGCATAGCCCTGGTGGTCTAGGGTGGCATACATGTTGAGGCTCCTTTGTGGGCATCCCTGGTGGTCCTGGCGGCATCCCTGGTGGTCCTGGGTGGGCATCCACAGGGGGCTGTGCTGATAAACAATGAGCATAGACCCCCCCTGTTAGGAAAGCCAATGACCGGCTCTCCTCTACTCGCATCTGTCAGACGCGAGTGAGGAAAAGCCGATAAACGGCTCTTCCTGTTTACGTCGTGATCAGCCGTTATTAGACACGGCTGATCACGTGGTAAAGAGCCTCCGTCAGACTGACACTCTACACCACCGATCGCGGCACTGCGCGCCCCCGCGGGCCCATGATCGCGGCTTATCCTGTTGGACGTCATAGGACGCCCAGTCAGGATAACTGAACCACTTCCCGGCGGGGCGGGAAGTGGTTAATGATTTTTTAACCACTTCAGCCCCGGACCATTTGGCTGGCCAAAGACCAGAGCACTTTTTGCGATTCGGCACTGCGTCGCTTTAACTGACAATTGCGCGGTCGTGCGACATGGCTCCCAAACAAAATTTACACCGTTTTTTCCCACAAATAGAGCTTTCTTTTGGTAGTATTTGATCACCTCTGCAGGTTTTATTTTTTGCGCTATAAACAAAAAAAGAGGGACAATTTTGAAAAAACAGCAATATTTTTTACTATAATAAATATCCTCAAAAAATATATAAAAAAACATTTTTTTCCTCAGTTTGGGCCGATACGTATTCTTCTACATATTTTCGGTAAAAAAAAATTGCAATAAGCGTTTATTGATTGGTTTGCGCAAAAGTTATAGCGTCTACAAAATAGGGGATAGTTTTATGGCATTTTTTTTACTAGTAATGGCGGCGATCAGCGATTTTTATCCTGACTAGGACATTATGGCGGGCACATCGGACACTTTTGGCACTATTTTGGGACCATTCACATTTACACAGCGATCAGTGCTATAAATATGCACTTATTACTGTGTAAATGTGACTGGCAGTAAAGGGGTTAACCAGGAGGGGGCGCTGAAGGGGTTAAGTGTGTCCTAGGGATGTGTTCTAACTGTAGGGGGGTGGGCTATGTGTGACATGACACTGATCACCGCTCCCGATTACAGGGAGCTGTGATCAGTGTCCTTGTCACTAGGAAGAATGGGGAAATGCTTGTTTACATTAGCATTTCCCTGTTCTTACTCTCCGTGAGACGATTGCGGGCATGCGATCACACTCACGTCTTAAAGGGGACGTACAGGTAAGGTACTGTAGCGGTGTGTGGTTTTTCCCGCAGGACTACATTTCCCGGGATGCTTTGCGGCACCCAGGGTGCCATTCCCTGCGCAAGGACTGCTGGGGTGGACTTTAAAAAGGGAAGGGCGGGGCTCGCTCTCCCTCTTGGAACACCGTCCTCCTTGCAAGAGGATCTCCTACACTCACCTGCTGCGCGCGCTAGGCCTAAAGCCTGGGTCTCGCGTTCCTGTTCCTGAGAGCTTCCGTTCCGCTGGGGAGTCTGCAGAGCATCCGATCCACCTGAGGTGCCATCATCCTCTGAAGGACCAAAGACTCGGTGCATCGCGGACCACTGACGCCACTCACAGTAGCGGAGGAACCGGACAGGAGTCGGTCCGGTTTGGGTGAGAGAGCGCCTGCTCGGAACCTTAAATTAATAACTTTGGGGTTGGTAGCAGTGCATTACAGGGGCCCAAACAAACAAGCAGCCCTCTTAAGCTGAGGGTATCGCTACATGTGGGGGCTCGGTCCGGGACCCGTGTATATTGCACGCTGCGATCAAGGCGGCCTGAAATACCAGCATGGACTCGCAGACAGTAATAGAATGGTGCGCAGAGGAGGGCGTGGATCCACTCCGGGCGGTAGCTATTGAACTCCCGGGAGAGATCCGGGAGAAAGAGGAGATAAAGCAATTGATAATGTTAATATCTCCAAAATGGAAAGCATGGCCGGTAGATGTGAAGTCAAATGCCTCGGGGACATATGCGCTAATAGAGTGGACAAGAGGAGTCCCAGAGGAGTTCAAAGGGCAAAGTATAAAAGACATAAAATGACAGAATGTATATCGCTTAGTGCATACTGGGGCTGTGAAGCAAGAGTCCCCAGGGACCTCCCCACAGTTATCTCAGTCACCCTTCTCCAAAATGGGAGGCAGTAGCAAAATGAAAGCGCCAAAGTCACCCCTGACCGCCATAGGTCCTGTGCCACCCGGGGAGGAAGATTTCGATACTTGGATCGAGCAGGCAATGCAGGCAGAAGAAGGTTGGGAAGTCCTAGAAGCGCAGAAGAAGCAGCGCATCAGTGAGAGCTTGAAAGGCCCTGCTGCTGAGGCGTTGAAAAATCTTAGGTGCAGCAATACTGTGTGTACAGCAATGGATTATTTGTCTATGTTGCAGGAAGAGTTTGGCCAGCTGGAGAAGGTGTCAGACTTGATGTACAAATTTGAACATACCTTCCAACAGCCAAAGGAAAAGTTGTCCGAGTATGTCCGGAGACTGAATAGAATGCTGTGCCAGATTGTACTGAGAAAAGGAATGCAGCCACAGGTCATAGATGCTACCAGGATGAAACAGATCCTTAGGGGAGCCTTACCTGAAGACCTCTGACGGAGTCATGGCCCTGAACTACACAGACCTTGTGCGGATCATAAGGGACGAAGAGGCCTTGATGAAGGATCAAGAGGGGTTGGAGAAAACCACCCCACCTGTTTTGGTAGGAGTCAGAACGACAGTCACAGAACGTGACCCAGAAGTAGAAACTTTGGAGTCTCAAATGGCCCAAGTACAGGACTTATTGACCTCTTTATTGGCCAAGAACTTTGGAGTCAAGGAGAAAGAAGAGATCTGGAGGGAACCGGACCGGAATGTCCCTATTCCAGCATCCCCAAAGATCAGGAAGGAAATTATCTGCTCAAATTGTGGAGGAGTTGGCCACCCTGATAGAAGGTGCCCCAGTCCAAGGAAGAACAGAGGCGCTCAATACCAGCCGGCGGAAAACTTCAGAGGGCCCCGGTGAAGGAGCCAGCCGGGCGCCCACTACCTACAGAAAGCTCCAAAAAGGTTCAGAGACAAGCAAAGGAAAAAAAGAAGGGCAACAATGCCCCTCCTAAAAACTCCCATACTGTCTGTCGGGAGTTGCAATTTGACAACCAGAAAAAGACCAATGCATACCAGGTTCAAAAAGGGTTGAGATCCAGGGAGAAATGGAAAAAAAAGAAAAAAAATTGGAAAAGTCAAAAAATCAAAAGGAGAAAATACCTCCAAAGAAGTTCCCGGATAAATTAGTTGGACCCTCCCCTCTGGTCTCCGTTCAAGTGGAGGGAGTCTACGCAAAGGCACTCTTAGACACAGGAGCCCAAGTGACTCTCTTATACCGAGACTTTTATCGGAAGCATTTAAGTCACGTACCTTTGCAGAAACTGGAAGACCTGAAGATAGGGGGGATTGGCACTCACAGTTTCCCCTACGATGGCTATGTTTCGATCAGGCTGGCCTTTGACCCCTCGTGACCGGGAAGGCCAAAGCTTTTGACACTTTGGCGGTGGTCTGCCCTCGCCCACCAGGAGCCATAGGGACCAACACTGACTTGGTCCGGAGACTGCTGATCTCATTGGTACAAGAACGGAGTTCTCCGAGACAGAAGATTCACCCCATTCTGCAACAGGTCTACCAGAAGATGATCCTGGAGCAAAAGGCCCCGGAAGAGGGGGTGGGAAGAGTCTGGAGACTGTCTAGAAGAGAGAAGATACTACAGCCTGGTGAGGTGACCTGCCTTCAGGCTACAGTAAAACTCTCCTGGGAGCAGCCAGGTCCCTTTGTGGTCATGGAACAGACCCCTCCAATACTCACCAAGGATTGGAAGTACTCCCTGAAGTGGTCCCATTGAGGGCACTGAAGAAAGCAAAGGGACAGATTCCAGTAAGTGTCAGAAATGTCACAAATTCTCCTGTGAAGATCCCAGCCCGGGTGCTATTGGGCAAGGTAAACCCTGCCACTCCAGTGACCCTGTCTGAATTGAAGTCAAAAGACGAAGAAGCCACCTTGGAAGAGCTCTGCCTTGAAGATACAGCCTTACCACAGAAATGGAAGGAGAGAGCCAAGGCTCAGCTAACTCGGTGGAGGAAAATATTCTCTGAAGATGAGTTTGATGTGGGGTGTGCGAGGAGTGCCACCCATAAAATCCGTCTTCAAGAAGACAAGCCCTTCCGGGAGAGCGTTCGAAGAGTTCCACTAGCTTATCTGGAAGATTTGCGGGAACAGTTGGCAGAGCTAAAGAGGACAGGGGTCATTAAAGAATCCAGAAGTCCATATGCCTCCCCCATTGTGGTGGTAAGGAAGAAAAACGGGTCGCTGAGACTCTGCATAGACTATAGGACTCTTAACCGGAGGACCATTCCTGACCAGTATACTACCCCCAGGATAGAAGATGCTTTACAGAGTCTGTCTGGGGCCAAGTGGTTCAGTGTCATGGACCTGAAGAGTGGGTATTATCAAATCCCCATGCACCCTGAAGATAAGGAGAAGACGGCCTTCATCACCCCGGTGGGGTTCTATGAGTTTAATAGGATGCCCCAAGGTCTGTCAGGAGCCCCTGCCACCTTCCAGAGGTTGATGGAGAAGACCGTTGGGGACATGATACTGATTGAAGTCCTGGTATACCTAGACGACATCATTGTCTTCGGGAAGACTCTGGAACATGAAGCAAGATTGGAGAAAGTCCTGAAACGGCTCAGTGAGGAAGGGCTTAAACTTTCCAGAGAAAAATGCCAGTTCTATCAGTCCTCGGTCCACTATCTAGGGCATATAGTATCTGCTGAAGGAGTGTCTACAGACCCTGATAAACTGGAGGCAGTCACCTCCTGGCCCCGACCAACTACGGTGACTGAGCTCAGGTCCTTCTTAGGCTTCTGTTCCTACTACCGTAGATTTGTGAAGGGATTTGCAAAAATTGCCAGACCCCTAAATGAGTTACTGAAGATGGAAGGAGAAGAGGATGATACTGGTCCCAGGAAGTCTGGAGAGTCTGTGGAAGACCAGTGGACATGGGAGTGCGAGGAAGCCTTCCAGATGTTAAAGAAGAGTTTTACCACTGCACCAGTCCTGGCCTATGCTGATCTGAAGAAGCCTTATGAACTGCATGTAGATGCCAGCCATGATGGCCTAGGAGGGGTGCTATACCAAGAGTATGGAGGGCAGTTGCGCCCAGTTGCCTACGTTAGTAGAAGTTTGGCACCCACTGAAAAGAACTACCCCACCCACAAGTTGGAGTTCCTGGCCCTAAAGTGGGCAGTCGTGGATAAACTCAGAGATTACCTGTATGGAGCTGACTTCACAGTATGGACTGACAATAATCCACTCACCTATCTCCTCACTACGGCCAAGCTGGATGCCACTGGTCACCGTTGGTTGGCCGCCCTAGTTGGGTTCAACTTCAGCCTGAAGTATAGGCTGGGAGCAGGAAACCGTGATGCGGACGCACTGTCCAGAAGAGGCCATACACCCACCCACAAGATTGGAACCAGGTAACCCCAGATGGGGTTCGGGCCCTGTGTCAAGGAGTACAACTTCAAGCTAGTGGTGGGTCAAGGGCTGAAGAGATCTGTGTTTCTGCCGTAGGGATGCCTAAGTGTTACTGCAATGTGACCCAAGTGGGAGAGGATGACCTACCCAAATTGTCCAAGAAGGACCTGAGGAAAGACCAGCTGGAAGACTCCTGGGGAAGATTAGCACTGGAGACCTTGGAAGACCAGGATCCAGAAAGACTTCTGAAGAACCCTTCAAAGGTGGCCCGGTTGGTCCACAAATAATGGGACAAGTTGCAGGTTCATCAAGGGGTGGTCTACCGAAGGGGCCCCTCTGATGATCTGGAAGATAAGTGGCAGCTATTTCTGCCGGAAAAGTACAGAACCGTCTTGGCTGCCTTACATGATAATCATGGCCACTTGGGGGCTGAACGCGGACTGAAGTGGAAGAATACTGCCACTCCTGTGCACGCTGTATCCAGAGGAAGACATTGCCATGTCAAGCTGCCCCAATGGGCCATCTGCAGAGTCAAGGACCCTTGGACTTGGTGTGCATTGACTTTCTCTGTCTTGAACCTGACTTAAGTGGACAAGGAAATGTTCTGGTAATAACTGACCATTTCACCCATTATGCCCAAGCCTTTCCAGCCAAAGACCAGAAGGCCTCCACTGTAGCTAAAATCTTAGTAGAGAAATACTTTGTGCACTACGGACTGCCACAACGCTTGCACTCTGACCAAGGGAGAGACTTTGAGAGTCGATTGATCAAGCAACTGTTGGACTTTTTGGGTATCAAGAAAACCCGCAGCACCCCTTATCACCCTCAGGGTGACGCTCAGCCAGAGAGGTTCAACAGGACTCTATTGAATATGTTGGGGACTCTGAGTAGTGAGCAGAAGCAGCACTGGAGCAAGCATATAGCGGCCATCGTGCACGCCTACAACAGTACCACTAGCGATGCCATAGGGTACTCTCCATACTGCCTTATGTTTGGCAGGGAAGCAAGACTGCCTGTGGATCTGGCATTCGGCATATCCACGGATCGCACTTCGGCCACCTCACACAAGGGCTACGTTGACAGACTGAGGAGGAGTTTGAAGTTGGCTTTTGAACAGGCTCAAGTGGCCTCAGAACAAAGAGGAGCTTGGAACAAGAGGAACTTTGACCTCAAGGTTCGAATCCAGGACCTCCAGCCAGGAGACCGAGTGCTGCTGCGCAACCTAGGAGTTCCAGGGAAGCATAAGTTAGCAGACAGATGGAGACCTGAACCTTATGTGATCTGTAAGAAGTTGCCAGATTTTCCGGTGTATCAGCTAAAACCAGAAGGGAAGATAGGGCCACTGAAGACATGGCACAGAAACCATTTACTCCCACTTTCGGAAGCGGTCAGGATGCCTTCTGTAGAAGATTCCCCTGAACCATCCTCAAGTTTGGAGACACCTAGGCCAAACACTCGGTCGCAGGTCTCTCAGTCTAGAGAAACGGATGCCTCGGATCAGAGTTTGGAAGAAGAGCTTGGATGGTTGTGGCCTTCTCAGACCCCAGAACCCGTGTCTATAGATCTTCCACCATCTGAAGGCACTGTGGACAGTACATTGAACGTGGAAGCCACTGAGTTTGTTCCGTCTAGTCCTCTGGCTGAAGAGTGGGAAGATGCCACATGGTCACCTTCTGCTGATCATCAAGATTACTCCTCACATCTGCCTATACCTGATTTGGATGTACCAGAAGTATTGGAGCCCAGTGTGCCCACTTTAGAGGAAGATGAAGTGAGGGATGTAACCGTCACCCCAAGAGAACAAAGGGCCAAAAGAGTTATTCGTCCTCCTCGGAAGTTAACCTACAACCAGATGGGGAAAAGTTCTGAGGATACAGTAACCACTGCTAGAAGGACTTTGCCAACACTTGATCCTTCTGCTGTGCATTTTGTGGAAGGCAACCCCAGCTCTCTCTCTGGCACAGTTAGACAGGTCAACCCCTTGGATGTAACCAGTGGGCAGGACAAGCTCCCTTCTCCATTCTGGTGGGAGTTTCCTCTGCCAACTTCTTTAGCTGCCCTTAATGAGTTTGTGTTTTCCTACTGTTGATACTGTCTTTGAGGGACCAAAGATTTCAAGTGGGGGGAGTGTGTAGCGGGGTGTCGTTTTACCCGCAGGACTAAATTTCCCGGGATGCTTTGCGGCACCCAGGGTGCCATTCCCCGCGCAAGGACTGCTGGGGTGGACTTTAAAAAGGGAAGGGCGGGGCTCGCTCTCCCTCTTGGAATGCCGTCCTCCTTGCAAGAGGATCTCCTGCACTCACCTGCTGCGCGCGCTAGGCCTGAAGCCTGGGTCTCGCGTTCCTGTTCCTGAGAGCTTCCATTCCGCTGGGGAGTGTCTGCAGAGCATCCGATCCACCTGAGGTGCCATCATCCTCTGAAGGACCAAAGACTCGGTGCATCGCAGACCACTGTGACGCCACTCACAGTAGCGGAGGAACCGGACAGGAGTCGGTCCGGTTTGGGTGAGAGAGCGCCTGCTCGGAACCTTAAATTAATAACTTTGCCTAGGCCTTCTATTGAATACAGTTATACTTTGGAGAGACTGTCGTCCTGAACCGAGTTTGCCAGTCTCTCCAGTTTGCCAAGTTAGCGGTTATTCACAAACCCCCTTATTGGATTACAATTTGTTTCTCTATGTGCACCACCGACAGTTGCTAGCGAAGATTCCTCACCCAACTATACCCACAGTTATAGTCAGGCCTGACTGGGTAGCTAGGACATTGCTGGGCGCAATTTCTTTGCTCACGAGGGAGGACAGCTGCAGCGGGGTTAATACCATTTTTTATTGCCCAACTGAATGTCATATGCATATAATGTGTACACCTTTATTGCAGGGATCTGCATAAGATATTGTACTCAAATTACTCTTTTATATTGTTACTTAACTATAACGGTTTACTGTAAGCAACTTGGTTGTGAGTGTCTATTATTGTGCTGGTATACCAAGGGGGTTGTACTGTGTAATATATATGTATAGAGATAGTGCAGTTGTACCACTACTTTCCCTCTTTTCTAACTGTGTAACGAGAGAAGTCAGAGCCGATTGCCAGGGGTTGGTAGCAGTGCATTACAGGGGCCCAAACAAACAAGCAGCCCTCTTAAGCTGAGGGTATCGCTACAGTACTTTAATCTACCTGTATGTGCCATTCTGCCGACGTATATATAGTCGTGAGCTGGTCCTTAAGTGGTTAAAGGTCACCAAAGGTCACTCAGCCCCCCTACAACAGGTAAAAGACACTAAACTTGTTTAGTTGGTTTGTGCTACGTTTGTGCTGCTAAAAATTTTATTTGTGCTGTTATGGTTTTTAAGTTATAACAGTTTTTTTTTAATCAAACCCCACCCACTTTGCCCCCCTACAATCCGCACAAATAAAATCTCAAGTGTGTTTTAGGGCTACGTTTGTGCTGTTTTGTGCCGTAAAAATTTAAATTTCTGCTGCTTTTATTTTTAAGATATTAGCAATTATTTTTTCCAGACTATGACATCACCTAGCCCCCCTACAACAGCCAAATTACACGAAACGACACAAAACTAGTCTTGTTGGTTAGTGCTACATTTGTGCTGTTTACATTTCTGTTCTATCTTCTATAATGTTTGTGTTATTATTGATTTTTTAAAGGTCACCAAAGATCTCTCAGCCCCCCTACAACACCCAGAAGACACAAAACTGGTCTAATTGGGTAGGGCTACGTTTGTGCTGGTTTGTGCTGGTTTGTGCTGCTAAATATTTATTTGTGCTGTTATAGTTTTTCAGTTATAACAGTTTTTTTTTTTTCCTTTTATCAAACTCCACCCGCTTTGTCCCCCTACAATCAGCACAAATAAAAACTCAAGTGTGTTTCTTTAGTGCTACATTTGTGCAGTTTTGAGCCGTAAAAATTTACATTTGTGCTGATTTTATTTTAACGATATTAGCAAATGTTTTATCCAGACTATGACATCACCCATCCCAACACTGTCTCACTATCAGTGGCCCCCGAGCCGGAGCTCACTAAATAGGTACGTGACAGGAGGGTGGGGTGATGTCATTGTCTAGAAAAAACAATTGCTATTATCTTAAAAATAAAAGCAGCACACATTTAAATTTTTATGACACAAAAAAGCACAAACGTAGCACTAACATATGGTATGTTTATTTTTAAGATTTAATAACATGGGGTGCAAAGTGGGTGGGGTGTGATCAAATAAAAAAAAAACTGTTATAACTAAAAAAACATAACAGCACAAATAAAAATATTAGCAGTGCAAATGTAGCACTAACCAACGGGACCAGTTGTGTCTTTTGGGTATTGTAGAGGGGCTGGATGACTTTTGGTGACCTTTAGGGATAACTAACCCCATTGAAGTCTATGGGACTCGAACGTGAAAAATCAAAAGTGCCCATTTTAAAGGCGTATATGCAAGTAATTGGGCATACAATGGTTATGGAGGGCCAGTACTGCCCTGGGGGACATGTATCAATAAAAAAATAAAAAAATTGTAATAAACTTCATTTTTAAATGAGCAGGGAGTTATTGATGCTTAAAGTGAAAGCATAAAAATGAAAAATTCCTTTCAATATAGTGCCTGGGGTGCAGTGGCGTACTAAGTGGGGGGCCGGCCACCCCGGGTGCCACACACTGGGGGGTGTCAGGCCAGCGCCCTCCGCAACTGAAGACAGCGGAGACAACGCCACGGGTTTAGGCAGCAGCACCGAGCGGTGACAGGACACACATGGAGAGCCCGAGGTAGTGGCTATGCAGGGGGAGGGGTATTGCGAGCCGCACCCGAGCCATTTGGCACACCCGGGACAACGATCCCATTCTCTCCTTCTCTCCGTGGTCGCGGCTCTAATCAGATTCTGCAGCTGCTTTCACAGCCGAGCAGAGCGAAGCCGCCTCCCCCGCCTCCTTTATGTCTAGACAGTGCTGTGCGTGCAGGAGGAGCGGGAGGCGGCTTCACTCTGCTCGGCTGTGACAGCAGCTGCCGAGACTGATCAGAGCCGCGAGTCCACGACCACGGAGAGAAGAAGAGAATAGGATCATGGCGCCGGGTCCCCGGTGTGCCGACTGGCTCAGGTGCGGCTCGCAATACTCCTTCCCCTGCAAAGCCACTACCTCGTTCTCTCCATGTGTGGTCTGAGGTACATGGGTCTGAAGGGGGGGTATGTCATGGCGACTGGTTCAGGTGCGGCTCGCAATACTCCTCCCCCTGCAAAGCCACTTCCTCGGGCTCTCTCTATGTGTGGTCTTGGTCTGAGGTACATGGGTCTGAAGGGGGGTCTGCACTGTAGGGGGGGTCTGTCTGTATTGTAGTGGGGGTCTGTATTGTTAGGGGGGGGTCTGTGCACTGTAGGGGAATCTGTACTGTGGGGGGGTCTGCACTGTAGGAGGGCCTGTGCACTGTAGGGGGGTCTGTGCACTGTAGGGGGGGTCTGTGTAACATGTAGGGGGTCAAGAACTGTTAGGGGGGTGTCTGTGTAACATACAGGTGTCCAGAGCTGTGGGGGGTCTGTGTAATGTAAAGGGGTGCAGAGTGCTGTGTAATGTAAAGGGGTCCAGAGGTGCAGGGTGCTGTGTAATGCAAAGGGGTCCAGAGGTGCAGGGTGCTGTGTAATGCAAAGGGGTCCAGAGGTGCAGGGTGCTGTGTAATGCAAAGGGGTCCAGAGGTGCAGGGTGCTGTGAAATGCAAAGGGGTCTAGAGGTGCAGTGTAATGTAAAGGGGTCCAAAGGTGCAGGGTGCTGTGTAATGTAAAGGGTTCCAGAGGTGCGGTGCTGTATAATGTAAAGGGGTCCAGAGGTGCGGTGCTGTGTAATGTAAAGGAGTCCAGAGGTGCAGGGTGCTGTGTAATGTAAAGGGGTCCAGAGCTGCCAGGTGCTGTGTAATGTAAGGGGGTCCAGAGGTGCAGGGTGCTGTGAAATATAAGGGGGTCCAGAGCTGCCAGGTGCTGTGTAATGTAAGGGGGTTCAGAGGTGCGGTGCTGTGTAATGTAAAGGGTTCCAGGGGTGCGGTGCTGTGTAATGTAAAGGGGTCCAGAGGTGTAGTTGTGGAGAGGGGGTACACAGTAGTGACAAAAAGATATTGAAGGATGCAGAGGTATGCAGGGGGCACAGTGGGGTGTTTTTACATTTTTAGGTGGGGGTGCCAGATATAGGATCCGCCCCGGGTGCCAAATGCTCTAGGTACGCCTTAGTCCATCTGTAAAGTGGCACATCTGTACTGTGTATAGAAGCTGCTGCAGCAATAATTGCAATTATAAAGCCCAAAAAAATGACATTTTCCCTGCAAGCTTTCTTTATTTTGTAAGTAACGGCTTGGGGAGCCAGTCTGTATGATGAGGCCACAATGTAGTGCACTGGGAACAAGAGTGGAGATATTTTGGATAAATTCTGGTGTCTCTACCACAGACTTTGGATAGAAGTAATGGGTGGGGAAAAATTGGTCTTTGGGTGTCGGTTGCGCCGTCACACCGTAACCCTATAGAAGTACTCTTGATGAAAGCAAGCATTGGCCTTGCTGTCAAAAATTGCAATGATATGCACCTGTCAAACAGGTGTGGAAAAATAGGTTTTTCGATGTTAGATGCGCCCATGAAACCTACACCAAAAACATTCTTCCAGATTAAATTAACACCCACAACAATAGGCAGCCTAGAAGTCCTGCAGAGATTCCACATCCCAAAAACACTTAATCTGCGACATCGGCATCAGGGGCTTCATAGCTGTTGGTAATCCAGGACTGATTAATTTTGATAAAAGTCAGACGGTCCACAGAGTCTGTGGACAGACGCGTTCTATGATCAGTAACAAAACCTCCAGCAGCACTTAATGCCTGTTCGGAAAGCACGCCGTCATTCACTATCATTCTCATGAACCAGTAAGCCAGCGGATCGTCGACTGGAAAGCTCTCCATCTCTGTTTTTGCCCCTAGATAATCGTCCACCATGTGATACAGACGCTGCCGATGGGATGTGGAAGCTGACAGCCCTGGGCGGCGAGGACTAAATAAATTGAGAAATGCATCACTTAGGCGGCCGCCTCCTCCACCACTCCTCTCTTCACCAACAGAAGCCTCAAAACTACAACCTACCAGAGTCGGAAAAAGCATTCGATAAACTCCTCTTTAAGGTGTCCTCAAGAGATTTCATATTTTGAACTCTCTCTGGGGACGGGATGAGTTCTAATACTTTCCCCTTATAACGGTGGTCAAGGAGGGTTGCCAACCAAATAGTAGACATGTGCATTCGTTTTCGTCCGAATGCATTTTCGTCCGAATTTCAGCTATTTTCGTTATCGTTTTAACAAACGAAAACGAAAGCACAGAATCCGAAAACTGAAAGATCCGACATAAACAAATGCTTTATTTTAGTTTTCGTTGCTACAACAGTTCGATATAGATAGGAGATTTGACGTGACGCTGACAATAACAATCTGTGTCTATCGAACCTGTGGTCGAATGTACCTAACCTTAACTCTATTAGTCCAAGATTATTCTACATAGGAGAGAAAAGATTCGACATTATAGAGAGAAAATATTCGACATAGGAGAGAAAGATTCGACATAGGAGAGAAAAGATTCGACATAGGAGAGAAAAGATTCGACATAGGAGAGAAAAGATTCGACATAGGAGAGAAAAGATTCGACATAGGAGAGAAAAGATTCGACATTATAGAGAGAAAATATTCGACATAGGAGAGAAAAGATTCGACATAGGAGAGAAAAGATTTGTTATTATAGAGAGAAAAGATTTGACATAGAGAGAAAAGATCACTGCTGGAATTGGGTGGGGGAAGTAAAATAAAAATAAAGTTGATGATGAATGTTATTGGCTGATTGTAACCAAAGAGGAGGAGCAGTAAAATAGCTAGAATGACGAAGATTCGACAAAGCATCGAAAGTTAGAAGATTCGACGGTGCAGCAAAACTGTACGACGCTGCAATCGTACATTTCCGGTCAAATGCATCCGCCCATAGGCTATAGAAGAATTCTAATGTTGCTTGACTAGTAATAGTAATGAATAAATATAATTATTACTAGTCATACAACATTAGAATTCTTCTATAGCTTGTGGGCGGAACATTCGACCGGAAATGTACGATTGCAGCGTCGTACAGTTTCACTGCTCCGTCGAATCTTCTTTGAACATTCGACAGACACCATAAGCCTTCAATGACAGATTCGACCTTAATTAATTCAGATTTTCGGACGAATGCAATTTCTAACGAAAAACGAAATAAATAAAAACGAATTTCGGGAGTAAATAAATAAATTTATTTTTCGGACGAAAACGAAATTCCGAAACGAAATATTTCAGTGTGCACATGTCTACCAAATAGTAATCCTTTTCCTTTTATGCCACATATCCTTGAGTCCTTTTTCAGGCTTTGCAAATTTGCAGAGACATGAGAAGCAGACTCCTTGGGGTCACTGAGGATTACAGTATCTGGAACTGCCTGCTCCCAGCCACGTACAGCTTCCAAGGGTTTTGGGGATGGAAAACCACCTCTTACAGTTTGACATATGTCTTCCTCTACTTCAATGCCTCCGAAACTGCCAGAATCCTCCTCCTCCTCTCTCTCCTCTTGTGTGTTATGTGGCATAGGAACAAAGGGGTATGCATAAAGTGGGCCTTGAGAAGAAAGGAAGTCCTCCCTTTCATCCCGCTTCTCTGCCTCGAGTGCCCTGTCCATAATGCCAAGCAAAATCTGCTCCAGCAGGAACACAACAGGGATTTTGTCCCTGATGCAGGCATGGTCACGGCTCACCATCCTTGTGGCCTCCTCAAATGGTGACAGTACAGTGCATGCATTCTTTATGAGCAGCCATTGGCGTGGGGAAAAAAGCAGAGCCGCCTGAGCCTGTTGTTGTGCCATACTCACACGGGTACTGGTTGACGGCCCTCTGCTGCATGTGCAGCCGCTGCAGCATTGCCAAAGTTCCACCTGGTAGGCATGTCACAAATAAGGCGGTTTATGGGCAGGTGGATATCCCGCTGAATGTCAGCCAACTGAGCACTGGCTGTATATGATCACTTGAAATGGCTACAAACTCTTCTGGCCTGCTTTAGTAGATCTTCCAACCCTGGATACCTATTTAGGAAATGCTGCATCACCAAATTGAGGACATGTGCCAGGCATGGCACATTGTCAACTTTCCCTGTCTAAGGGCGGACAGGAGGTTTGTGCCTATATCACACCATTATTCCTGGCTCCAGCTGGTGTGGCGTGAACCACCTTTGGGCCTGTCCCTGCAGAGCTGCAATAATCTCTTCCGGTGTGGTTCCTGTCCCCTAGACACACCAGCTGAAGCACTACATGGCACCTTTTAGCCTGACTCATTACATAGCCCTTTGAATGCTTAGGGGGTACTTGAGGTTCATAGGACAATTCAGCAAAGAAGGGCTTGGAGGAGGAGGAGGAGGAGGAGGGGGTAGAGTGGAAAAATCTTACATCATCACTAGCTGTATGGAGACATGGGGGCACAACAAGATGCAGCACTGAGCCCTGTCCTGCATCCTTCCGAGTTGCAAGCAGAGTTACCCAGTGTGCTGTGAATGAAATATATCGTCCCTGCTAGGGGTGCAATGGATCAAAAAACTCACGGATCGGATCGATCCTCGGATCAGGGGTCACGGATCGGATCATTTTCGGATCGGCAAAAAAAAAAAAAGAAAAAAAATTACTAATATCCACGTAATTTCCCCCTCACTGTAATATCCATAATCTTCCCCCCCCCTGTAATATCCACAATCTTCCCCCCCCTGTAATATCCACAATCTTCTCCCCCTGCAATATCCACAATCTTCTCCCCCTGCAATATCCACAATCTTCTCCCCCTGCAATATCCACAATCATCTCCCCCACTTACCTTACTCTCCCGCCGGCCAGATCCACGAGCAGCGAGGGTGAGGGGTGATGACGTCAGCACGCACAAGGCGGCCGCCGCCGCCGGGTTTACCAAGATGGCCGCGGCTCCGGAGCTAGGCCGAAGCCGCGGCCTTTCCTAAGGCCGAGGCCGCGGATCGCTCCGCGGATCGCGGTGTGTGCCGATCCGAACGGGGTGACCACTAGTCCCTGCCCATGCTCGCTGGACCATACACGCCGTTAAACTTAGTAATGTATGTAATGCACAGAACTATAGGCGTTAAACTTGCAGTAACGCACTGAACTGTACGGCGTTAAACTTGCAGTAACACAACTGAAATATACTGCGTTAAGCATGCACTAACGCACAGAAATCTACTGCGTTAAATAGCACGTAACGTACTGAAATATACGGCGTTAAACTTGCAGTAACGCAATAAAATATACTGTGTTAAACAGTCACTACACTCACACTGACTGAACTATCCATAGATTCACACCAATATAAAGATGAATGGTGGTCACTACACTTACACTGACTGAACTATCCCTACATTCACACTAATGTAAAGATGAATGGTGGTCACATTACACTCACACTGACTGAACTATCCCTAGATTTTACACTAAACTGATATTCTACACTGACAATAGAATCCGAATAGTACACTATAGCACACTTTTCTATCTCTCTCCACGCCACTATCACACTACAAATGGCCGATATGGAAAGAATACTTTTATAGTGTGGGGTGGGATAAGAGCAATGAGCCATGATTGGATACAGTCATCATGGCAAAGTCCAATCATGGCTCTGACAGTGCTCTGTGCCCTGATTGGGTGAAGCTTTCATTGCTTCAGCCAATCAAGGCTTTCAATGCACTGTGCGGCGGCGCAGTGCATTGTGGTCATTTGGCGGGCCGAGGAAACGGTCGAACGACCCGATAATTTGGTTGTTCAAACTGCCAAAGTTCGACCCGAACTCGTGCTAGGGCCGAACAGTTCGCCCATTCCTAGTGATCTTTAATAAATCATTATTACCGCAAAAACGATAAACGATAGGACGGAAATTGAAACAGCACAAACTAGCACACATGTAGCACTAACCAACAAGACCAGTTTTGTGTCTTTTGGGTGTTGTAGGGGGGCTGAGTGACCTTTGTTGACCTTTAATAAATCATTAATAACGCAAAAATTATAGAAGATAGAACAGAAATTTAAACAGCACAAACGCCGCGGCACTAACCAACCATGGTTTTGTGTAATTTGGCTGTTGTAGGGGGGCCAGGTGATGTCATAGTCTGGAAAAAACAATTGCTAATATGTTAAAAATAAAAACAGCACAAATGTAAATTTTTACAGCACAAAAAAGCATAAACGTAACACTAAAGAAACACACTTGAGTTTTTATTTGTGCTGATTGTAGGGGGGCAAAGCGGGTGGGGTTTGATAAAAGAAAAAAAGAACTTTGTTCATAACCAGTATGAATAGCAGATCTGTCAGGAGTGAGGAGACATATCTGTCCATTTACATTGACAGATCTCCATTCTGTCTCTCTCAAGAGCGATTGTGGGTGCCCGACGGACATCACGCCCGCTGGGCACACGCATCTGCTCCATCGTCACGCCGCGGGCACGCGCCCTCTAGTGCTCTTAAAGCGGCCGATGTACAGCTACAGCGATTCGTCCAGGGGAGCCAACCTGCCGCAGTATAACTGCGGCAGCTGGTCCTTAGCTGGTTAAGAGAAAGCAGTCAGACTAGCAGCCCTTTAATAGAGTGGCCCTAGCATAGGCAAGCTCAGATTCCTTTGGTCATTGCAGAGCCCCCCAGCTGACCAAAAGAGCAAACATTCTCACTTGGCATTTGCACAAGGCAAAAGCCACAAAGTAGAGCCCATTCACACAGGGGCAACACGACTTCCAGCGCGATTTTATGAGGCAACTCAGACACGACCTGAGTATGAATCACAGCGTGACCTGTAGCTATTTACAAGGCAACTCCAAGTTGCCTGCAGGACAAGAGACATTCCAGTGGCCAATCAAACAAGAATAAGCTCTGTGGGAGGGAGGGGGAGGGAGAGGTTTGCCTGATAAATGTATGTTTTCTTCCTGGAGAGTCGCTCCTATTAAGACAGGGAGAGGTGACTCCCATTGAAATGAATGGTTACAGGTCGCCTAGGAGTCGGATTGAAGTAGTACAGGGACCTTTTTTGAAGTCGGAGCGACTGCAGTAGTGTGCATAAGGACGGCTCCATTAACTTACATTGATTTCTTCAGCCAGCGCGACCTGAGGCGACTAGGGGCGACCTGGGGCGATTTGGAGTCGGATCCAAAGACGCCCCTGTGTGAATGGATCATTCTAAAAAGGTTGCTCCAAATATTTAACCCAACAAAACACAGAAAATATAAACAAACTCAAACGGACTACAACCTAGCTGCAAAAACACAATAAATGTAGCTAAGGACACTATAGCTTAGGGTAGCATCTCTACACTTTTAGCTCATTAATTAATTCTAATAAGAGAAAACTAGAGTTTTACTCATATGAGTGATTTTTTATCTGAACCAGGAAAATGACCAGGGAAACTTGATTGGTTGTATAATTCCATTTCTATTGGTCTCCTTTCCAGAAGTGTGAGCTGTAAAGGTCCTCATTATACAGAAGTCAATGAGCTGAATTGATAAAAACTAGAACGGTGTAGCTCTACCACTTTCACACTGAGACGCTTTTCAGGCGCTTTCACGCTAAAAACAGCGCTTAAAAAGCTCACGAAAACCTATTTCCATTAAAATCAATGAATGCTTTCACACTGGGGCAGTGTGCTGGCAGGGCTGTGAAAAACTCCCCTCTCCATTGAAATTAATAAAAAGCTCTTCAAAAGCACCTGAAAAGCTCTTCAAAAGCGCTCAGTGTTTTTACTGGCAGTTTAGAAGCGCCTCAGTGTGAAAGTGGCCTTACACCAATCATGTGTCACTTTTCATTCTATATACATATTAAATAAAGATTATAGTTGGTTCTTAAAAGGTAACCATGTCCAGCTTGCTTCAATTGGCAAAAATTCAGCACCAATTACTTCAATATGCAGTGAGCTATTTCTTGGTACAACACACAGTAAAATGTGCAATGTTTTATTTATTTTCACAAATAATGATGCAAACTTTGGCTCTTATGAATATGTGAGAATCCAAAGAATAGTAACGCTGTTCCAGGTGATATCAAGCCGATAGATCAGGATGGGCTGGGTGCAAACCATGGCTCGCAACCAAGTAATAGAAAATACTGAAATGGCTGCACACCACCAAACGATCCAACATTGATTTATTGATACATAAGAGTCATAATGACTGCCACAAGACAAGGACACAGGAGAGGTGACGTGTTTCACACTCGAAGAAGCACTAGTCAAGTGTGAAACGTGTCAACTCTCCTGTGTTCTTTTCTTGGTTGCAGTTATTATGACTCTCATGTATCAATAAATCAATATAGGATCATTTGGTGGTGTGCAGCCGTTTCCTTCTTTTCTTCTTATGAATATGTGTATACAGCCTGCCAGGTGTTTGTGAGAAAATGCAGACTTTATAAAAAGTGACATATAAAATTTGATTGCGTATCATGTATGCATCCTCAATAAAAGAAAATATATCTGGTAGATATAAATCAAGAAACATTTTACGCACACAAAGTACTAGATCACTTATTATACTCTAGTAGCACCCTCTGCTGTTTATATAAAATTTTACACGTCTGCTTTTTATTCAGAGCAATTCTCAGTATGCCTGGGGATTAGCTGGTGCTCCTTCAGCTGTTTCAGATCCACCTAAAATAATTTTACGTGTATCTTTGCCATTTAAAAAAAGTATCTTGTATTTTCTGTGTCTCATCTACCTTCATCCCTGTACTTTTCCAGTTGCTAAATGTAGTAAATCCATTAACCACTTCAGCCCCGAAAGGATTTACTCCCTTAATGACCAGGCCATTTTTTGCGATACGGCACTGCGTCGCTTTAACTGACAATTGCGCGGTCATGTGACGTTGTGCCCAAACAAAAGTGATGTCCTTTTTTCCCCACAAATAGAGCTTTCTTTTGGGGGTATTTGGTTTTTATTTTAGCTCCGTAAACTTTTGGGGATTTTAGCTCCACGGGACTAAGTGCATAAACCGTTGGCTTTTGAACAGAAAAGCTTTTATTTGTGAATAAAGCAAAAATAACGCTTAATTCAGCACACAGAAAAATATAAACCAAAGTCCACTTATCTTCCAGCATAAATCAAAGTCCTGCTTATCTTCAGCACAAAAATAAACCAAAGGAAAGACACATACAGTTTTGTAGGGGAACTTCCAGAGCCCTTGCTGAATCTTTACAAGCTCCCAGCAGACCCACAGCTCATCTCCACAGGTGCAATCCTTATACTCCTTCCACACCACCTCTAGCACCACTTCCTGTTTTATGAGCTGACTTCCTGGAAGCCCTTAACCCCCTGTGTGCTGACTCCCAGTGGTCAGGAGTGGAGGCTCTATCCCACCCGAATGTCACTTTAGAGCCTCCGAAATTCCAGGCCCCAAATACCTCTCTATTAAGACAAAGAGGACTGCGAGCCAGTCCTCTCTGGACTATTTATTTTGACAGGAATTCCTCACCCATTTTGGGTGACCTCCTGAACACTATTACCACTCGTTAAAGGAACCATAACCCAAATATTGGTGCTACATAGCACCCGTCCAGGACTCAACCTTGGTGTCCTGTACATATCCCCCCCCCTGCCTCAACGCGGAGGTGTTGGAGGCACCACTCAACATCATACAATGGACTCGGGAGAGGGCATTCGGCATTCTGATGTTGTCTCCCGGGTCTGTGTTCTACCACGAAATTGAACTCCTGGAGAGAAAGGAACCATCTTGTCACCCTGGCATTGGTGTGCTTGTTTTTCCTCATCCAGGTAAGGGGAGCGTGGTCTGACCTCAAGCAAAACCTCCTACCTAGGAGGAAATATCGTAGGGAGTCCAAAGCCCACTTGATGGCGAGACACTCCCGCTCTACCACAGCATAGTTTTTCTCCGCTGCTGTCAGCTTCCTACTAAGAAAAACTACGGGATGCTCTTCCCCATTGCTTTCCTGCGACAGGACTGCTCCCAATCCCTCACTTGAAGCGTCTGTCTGCACTACAAAATCTTTTGCGAAATCCGGAGCTACAAGCACTGGATCCTGGCACAATGCCGTCTTAAGCTTTTGAAAAGCTTTCTCGGCCTCGGCATTCCACTTTATCATCACTGACTTTCTGCCCTTGGTCAAGTCAGTCAGCAGTGCAGCAATGGTGGCGAAGTTGGGGACAAACCTCCTATAATAGCCAACTATGCCCAAAAACGCTCTGACCTGCTTCTTGGTTAGGGGACAAGGCCAGTCCTGTATGGCTTCCACCTTACTCATTTGGGGATTCACCAACCCCCTACCCAAAATATACCCTAGGTACTTGGCTTCCTCCATCCCAATGGCACACTTCTCCGGATTGATGGTGAACCCTGCTCTTCTCAAGGAGTCTACCACTGCCTGAACCCGGGGAAGATGGGACTCCCAATCAGTGCTGAAGATGACCATGTCATCTAAGTAGACGGAAGTGTACCGTTGATGTGGGCGCAAAGTTTTGTCCATGGCCCTTTGGAACGTGGCAGGGGCAGAGTGTAGACCAAATGGCATCCTTTTGTATTGGAAGTGGCCTTCCGGGGTAGAGAAGGCTGTTTTCTCCCTGGCTTTCTTGGTCAGGGGAATCTGTCAGTACCCTTTTGTGAGGTCCAGCGTGGTGATATACCTGGCAGGACCTAACCTCTCAATTAGCTCATCTACTCGTGGCATGGGATACGCATCAAACTTGGAGACTTCATTAAGTTTTCTGAAGTCGTTACAGAAGCGGAGGGTGCCGTTGGGTTTGGGTACCAACACGATTGGACTCGACCACTCGCTTTGTGACTCTTCAATGATTTCAAGTTCGGGCATTCTTTTAACCTCGTCAGATACCGCCACCCTATGAGCTTCTGGGATACGGTAAGGCTTTAGCCGGATTTTTACATTGGGTTCGGTTACGATGTCATGCTTGATGACGTTGGTGAGACCGGGCAATTCTGAAAACATGACCCTATTTCTTTGCAGAAACTCTTTTGCTTGCTGGGTTTGGGGTCTAGTCAGGGTGGCAGCAACCTGCACCAGGTCGATCCCTGCATGGTCCCCTGACTGTACCCCTACCACCGCGGATACCTGTTCCCTGTCTCTCCGGGGTTTCAACAAATTCACGTGATAGATTTGGTAGGGTTTTCTTTTCCCTGGCTGGTGTATCTTGTAGTTCACCTCACTTATTTTCTCTACTACCTCAAACAGGCCTTGCCACTTGGCCAAGAATTTGCTCTCCACAGTGGGTATTAGAACAGCCACCCGGTCTCCTACTCTCTCGCATTTGAGAGATATGTTCTACCACGGTTTTATGTGGTGAGGACTCACTTTCCCATGTTTACTTTACTAGGTCGAGCAACCCCCGGGGCCTTTGTCCATACACTAGCTCAAACGGCGAGAAGCCCGTGGATGCTTGTGGAACCTCCCGGATGGCAAACAAGGCAGGGAGTAACATATCCCAATCCTTCCCGTCTTTCTGGACCACTCTTTTCAACATGGACTTTAGAGTTTTATTAAATCTCTCGACTAGGCCATCGGTCTGTGGATGATAAACGGACGTCCGCAACTGCTTAATCTGAAACAGTTTGCATAAGTCCGCCATCACCTTTGACATAAAAGGGGTGCCCTGGTCCGTCAGTATCTCTTTGGGGAACCCAGTCCGTGAGAACATTTGAAACAACTCCCGGGAAATGGCCTTAGAGGAAGCTTTCCTCAAAGGGATTGCTTCTGGATACCTAGTTGCGTAGTCTAGTATGACCAATATGTATTGGTGCCCCCTTGCCGACTTTACCAGGGGTCCCACCAGATCCATAGCGATCCGCTCGAATGGGACCTCAATAATTGGCAAGGGTACTAGAGGGTTTCTATAGTGGGGCACCGGGGCAGTTAACTGGCAAATAGGACAAGATGCACAATACCTTTTAACCTCGGCCTTCACTCCTGGCCAATAAAACCGGTCGGTTATCCTGGCCTCTGTTTTCTCTGCCCCCAGGTGTCCTCCTAGTGCGTCGTTGTGGGCTAGATCAAGGAGCATCCGCCGATATAGTTGGGGAACCAGCAACTGCTCTACAGTTTCCCCTCGGCTCTCAGCTACTCGATATACCAAGTCCCCCTTCAATGCAAAATGAGGAAGCCTCTGATCTGCCCCTGGCATTTGTAAAACCCCATCAACAACAGAAACCTGCTCTCGAGCATTGATCAAGGTAGGATCCTGCAATTGGGCGGTGCCAAATGCACCCCTGGATACATCCAGGTCTGGATGCACTGGCCTCGAGGATGTTTCCCCCTCATCCTCCTCAGCCGGAGAGAGCTCCTCATCTTCCTCCCCCAGCATGACTTGTAATGGGAAAACCCCCCCCCCCTCAGAGATCAACTCGGTTTTAAGACCTGGGACAGAAACATTATCATCCAAATTAGTATTCTCTGTAACTTCATTATCAGTGACGGGTATCTCCATATTAGAGGGGTGTGTGGTGGGGGGTTTCAGGCCCGGACCCCTCAGACTCTGTCCCTTCCAGGCCCAGTGTCCGCAGTTCTCCGGGCAGCCCTATCTGTACCTGGTTCCATAGTTCAAGAAATAGTGGACAGTCCCGCCCCACTATGATGTCATGTATTAAGCGTTTTACCACCCCAACCTCTTGTGTAACTGAAATATGGCCATAGGAAACCGTTACCGGGACCAGGGGGTACTCCCTGGTGTCCCCATGGATACACACTACCCGTAGAGTCTTATTCACTGGGCCGAGTCTCCCGAGCACCCTGGCATGTACCAGTGCTATGAGTAAGCGTCAATTCGTGATGTGAAACGCGTTAGCCACCCTTCCCTGCATGCACACTATCTGCATTTGTTGTTTTGGATTTATGGATTTATTTTGAATTTGGATTTTTTACTTGAAATTTTGGAATAAATAACTGTCTATACAGAGTGCGGCAGTCCAGGGTTTCTGTCAGGGTCACCTGTGGCCAGGTGACAGATGCACACCGTAGGGGGACAGGAGTGCACCGCGAGGTAGTGAACCCTATGGCTGGCTTCTGCGGATAGGAAACTGGGTGGTTGTGGAAAGCGGGACCAGAGGAGCACAACCGGGATCCAAACGGAAGCTAGAGCCAAGATTCCCCAGGGCGCGGAGTCTAAGACCCAGCTGGTCTTCTCCAGGGCCTCTAGTGGTGAGGATGTTAGCTGCAGGCTGGGACCAGGTCGCGGCCCCTGGAGTTTCCTAGCTCACGCCCCGTAGGATAAGGGGAAAAGAGGGGAAGCAGCAGCACAAGATGAGAGAGATCCGAATAACAAGCTGAAGGTCAGGGGCCACAAGCAGACAAGGATAACGAAGAACGAGCCGAAGGTCAAGGGTCACGAGCAGACAGGGATAGTCGGGGACAAGCCAATAACGTAACAGAGAGACAGACGTAGCACACGGCAGGCAGGAACCCAAACACACAATGCCTAACAAACACGTTGATCAGCAAAGCAGGCTTGCAGTGCACAGGTTAATATAGTGTTCAGTGATAGGGCCTGGGGTGGAGTCAGGCTGGGAGGAGATTATAAAGGAAGCCAGGTGAAAGGGCTCAGGCCTCTAAGATGAACACATGGGAAGGAAGGTAAGCTGACAGACAAACACTACTGCATATCCATGACAGTACCCTCCCTCTTATGGGCCCTCCCCCGCCTGGACCCAGGCTTAAAGGGAAATCTCTGATGAAACCTTCTCAACAGATGAGGTGCAGCGACATCAGATGCAGCGATCCAAGACGCCTCCTCAGGACCAAAACCTCTCCAATGCACAAGGTACTGAAGAATGCCTCTGCAGAGCCGAGAATCCAGAACTTGTCTAACCTCGTACTTAAGATTATCCTCAGAGACCGAAAACGAGGTAGGGAGATGACAAGAAGATCTATTGAGGACCAAAGGCTCTCTAGGAATAAGCAAGGGCATGAGAGGATCAACAGGAATCTGAGGAGGGTCCCCTAGACCCTTAAAGGGGAACTGGTCATCTTGCACAGGACCATCAGACTGGGCAGATGTCAGTGGAACCCTGAAGTCAGGTTGGTTAGAAGGTGACATGTCGCCGGAGTCAAGCTGAATGGCTGAAGGACAAGCAGAATGTCCCGAACAAGAAAAAGTAGGAGGCTCACTGGGCATGGGCTGGACTGGCATAACTAGTACAGAGGCAGAGTGAATAGCTGAGTCAGGTGTAGCGACTACCTGAATCGCATCGCAAGACGTAGCGACTGCAGGACTTGTAGACAAGCTAGCCTGGCTGTGCGTCCAAGGGTGGTTAGGAACAGAGAAATGTAAATGGTTATGCAACCCGGAATGAATGACCGGCTCAGATTCACAGGGGGCAACCTTGGGTAGGCAGGACGAGGAACAGGAGGGACCCCAAGCCAGGATCTGTCCAGTAGTCCAGTCCACATGAGGAGAATGGAGCTGTAACCATGGGAGACCCAAAATTATAGGCGTTGAGGCCTTGGGTAAGATAAGGAAGGATATCCACTCCTGGTGGAGTGTCCCTACCGACATCTTAACAGGGAGGGTCTGGAAGCGGATAGGTCCCCCTGGGAGAACAGTACCATCAATCGCCAAGACCACCAATGGCGTGGTGAGGGGCAAAAGAGTAAGTCTCATGGACGATGCGATTTCCCAGTCCATGAAATTACCAGCGGCTCCGGAATCCAGATATGCTGAGACCGAATGAGAAGAAGCACCAACATGAAGGAACACAGAAAGCAGAAGACGAGAAGGGGAAGGTGATATATCTGGGTCCAATACTCCACTTTCCAGATGAAGTGGACCCGGACGTTTTTCTGGACAAAGAGAGCAAGTGTCACGAAAATGACCTTTGCCCCCACAGTAAAGACACAGACCAAGAGTTCTGCGCCTAGCACGTTCCTCGGGGGATAGCCTGGTCCGACCCAGCTGCATGGGTTCCTCAGCTGGTAGGAGATGCTCTACGGGTCGAAGAGAGGGGAGCTCAGGCTGACTAAGAACCAAGGAGTGCTGGCGTTGCTTTTCTAAGGTCCTCTCCTGAAAGCGAATATCGATCTGGTTACACAAGGAGATAACGCCGGCCAGATCAGTGGGGATGGTTCTTCCTGCTAATTCATCCTTCACTCTATCAGACAGGCCATGCAAAAAGGTTGCGACTAAGGCCTCATTGTTCCAGCTCAACTCAGCCGACAGTATGCGGAAATGAAGGGCATACTGTCCCACAGAAGCAGACTCTTGGCGGAGACGTAAAAGGGCGCTGGCCGCTGAAGAGACACGAGCCGGTTCTACGAAGATATTCCGAAAAAGTTTCAAGAAGCCAGACAGGCTAGAAACCACTGGATCATTCAGTTCCCACAGAGGGGCTGCCCAGGCTAAAGCTTCACCAGAGAGGAGGGAAATGATATAGGCTACCTTAGCCCGATCAGACAGGAAGTTTTGGGGCTGGAGCTCAAAATGAATTGTGCATTGACTAAGGAACCCCCTGCAAGCCTTGGAGTCCCCAGAGAAACGGGACGGAGCTGGCAGTTGTAGTGAGTGTGTGGCTGCGACTGGTGCAATAGGTGCAGCCGCTGGTTGTATTTGAGGTTGCGGATTCAGGGTTCCCAAGGAGGCCTGAAGCTGCTCAAAGCGAGAAGCCAGATCCTGGAGGAATCGCATCACCTGAGTCTGATTCGATTCCTGGGTTTCAAGTCTGCAAACTATGCCCTGCAACGGATCATCCACGGGTAACGGGATGTCAGCCGGGTTCATGGCTGATCAAACTGTCAGGGTCACCTGTGGCCAGGTGACAGATGCACACCGTAGGGGGACAGGAGTGCACCGCGAGGTAGTGAACCCTATGGCTGGCTTCTGCGGATAGGAAACTGGGTGGTTGTGGAAAGTGGGACCAGAGGAGCACAACCGGGATCCAAACGGAAGCTAGAGCCAAGATTCCCCAGGGCGCGGAGTCTAAGACCCAGCTGGTCTTCTCCAGGGCCTCTAGTGGTGAGGATGTTAGCTGCAGGCTGGGACCAGGTCGCGGCCCCTGGAGTTTCCTAGCTCACGCCCCGTAGGATAAGGGGAAAAGAGGGGAAGCAGCAGCACAAGATGAGAGAGATCCGAATAACAAGCTGAAGGTCAGGGGCCACAAGCAGACAAGGATAACGAAGAACGAGCCGAAGGTCAAGGGTCACGAGCAGACAGGGATAGTCGGGGACAAGCCAATAACGTAACAGAGAGACAGACGTAGCACACGGCAGGCAGGAACCCAAACACACAATGCCTAACAAACACGTTGATCAGCAAAGCAGGCTTGCAGTGCACAGGTTAATATAGTGTTCAGTGATAGGGCCTGGGGTGGAGTCAGGCTGGGAGGAGATTATAAAGGAAGCCAGGTGAAAGGGCTCAGGCCTCTAAGATGAACACATGGGAAGGAAGGTAAGCTGACAGACAAACACTACTGCATATCCATGACAGTTTCTTTTTCTCCCAGTGTTATCATGCTACCGGAGTCCAGTAGCGCCTTGGCGGGAAGGTGGTTCACCCACACTTCACACTCGAACCGCCCTTCAGCCAGATCAAGATGAGTGGCACACACTCATTGCACATAGGAGCTTCTCCGACCAGTCCCACAGTCCATAGGCTCCTCCTGCAGCGGGCACTGTGCCCGGGTATGCCCCCAGGACCGACATCGCCAACACTGTAGGTCCCCCATCCGTGGGACAGGAACCAACCTTCGTGGTTCTGCGGAGGACGATGCAGGTTTGCGGGTTCCAATGTCAGGCATGGCTTCTCTCCTAGGTGCTGTGGCTGGTCTGGTTGCCCTTGGTGTGGGTTCCCGACGCTTGGCAGGCCCAAGCAGGTCCTCTACCACGGTCTACCTTTCGACCAACTCAACCAGCTGGTCAGCAGTTGCAGGGTCTCCGTGGCTTACCCAGCGCTGTAGGTCATCTGGCAGGGACCGCAGGTACTAATCCATCACCACCCGTTCCACCATTTGTGGGCCTGACAATTTTTCCGGCTGCAGCCATTTTTTCACCAGCTGCACTAGTTCGTGCATTTGGGACCTAGGTGGTCAGTCAGGTTTGTACCGCCAGCGATGCACCCTCTAAGCCCGGACGGCTGTGGTCACTCCCAGGCGGGCCAGGATCTCTGCCTTCAGCCGCTCATAGTCGCTGATGTGCTCAGATGGGAGGTCAAAATAAGAAATTTTGCGGGTCACCAGTGAGAAAAGGGGAGATAATACCAGCCCATTGGTCACGGGGCCACCCCTCTCTCTCTGCTATCCTTTCAAAGGTAGTGAGAAAGGCCTCTACGTCATCACTGGGTGTTAGCTTTTGTAAAAAATGGGTGGCTCTCATGGACACTTGGTTGCCAGCGGCAACGACCGCTTGCTCTCGTCCCTGAGCCAGCCGCTGTACTGCCTCCTGCAATGCGGCCACCTGTGCTTGAGTGGACCCCTGCTGGGCCGTAAACTGGGCGGCTAGCAGCCGTGTGCTTTCTTGCTGCTGAGCCATCGCTTCCTCATGGCGACGGTTTGCCTCTGCTAACGCTTGCTGCTGGGTCGCAGTGGCTTGTTGCTGGGTCACAGTGGCTTGTGCCAAAGCCTTGATGACCTCCTCCATGCCTTTGTCAGCTGTTTGCAATGTCTGAGCTGACTTCACCCAAGACATGCCATAAGCCCACTGTTCTTTAAATGTCAGTTTGTTTTTAAACGGTTTTTGCAGCTGCAAATGCACTTTGCCAGCATCCAAGACACCAGTTGTAAACTTTTGGGGATTTTAGCTCCACGGGACTAAGTGCATAAACCATTTGGCTTTTGAACAGAAAGGCTTTTATTTGTGTGTAGCGGGGTCTCCTTTAAGACTCCCAGGACTACCTTACCCAGAACCCCTTTCGGCAAGGTTTCCACCCCAGAGACTCATGGGAGGGGTGTTGTGTTACACTATGTGATTATTCTTGCTCTGTGTCTTTAAGATCTGTCCCCTTCTTTCTAGCTGAACTCTCTCTCTCACCGTAGTTCTTTATATATCTCCTCCACTTCCTGATTCTGGTCATTACTCCTGTATTTCTTCCATGCTAACATCTTACATGTGGCTTACAACTGCAACGTTTTTCTACCTATGAATATCCATCATTAAACGGAACATTCGAAAGGATTCATCGTCTGTCGTCCTAATTGTGAGTTTTTTCATTGAGTTAAGCTGCCTGTATCGATGCAAGGGATAATAGCAAACCAGCTTGACTGGTGACCAGGAAAAAGCCTCTGGAAGAGCGCAAGGAGCTTTTAAAGACATTTAGGGTATGTTTCAGGTGCTGTGCTTCTACAGAACATTTTGCAAGGGACTGTAATGTGTCCATCAAGTGCATAGAGTGTGGCTCTGAAGAACATGTGCAAGCCCTCCATCCACTTGAGCCCAGCTCTGCACAACCTGCCAACACTCCTCCCAGGTTAACGCATGGCGGGGAGAATACAGACCAAGTCCCTAATTCTACCATCATTTCTTCATCCTGCACTGAAGTTTGTGGAGAAGAATGCTGTGGTAAGTCCTGTGCTAAGATATGCTTGGTGAACATATACCACAAGGATCAACCAGAAAAGTCTCTAAAGGCATATGCTATCTTAGACGATCAGAGCAATCGATCACTTGCAAAATCGGAATTGTTCAATCTATTTGAAATAAAAGGCGAAGCTCATCCTTACACCTTGGGTACCTGTAGTGGAACTATAGAGGTTTCTGGAAGAAGGGCTCATGAACTCATGGTATCTTCTCTCAAAGGTAACTTGCAATTACCCTTACCTACACTTGTTGAGTGCAATCAGATACCTGCTAACAGGGAAGAAATCCCTACTCCAGCTGCTGCTTTCCATCACCCTCACCTCAAGGTAATAGCAAATGAGATATCGCCGGATTCGCCGCTTGACAAAGATGCTCAGATCCTTTTTCTGTTAGGAAGAGACATTCTAAGAGTTCACAAGGTACACAGACAAGTCAGTGGACCCCCAGATGCCCCATTTGCCCAGCGCACGGATCTAGGGTAGGTCATCATAGGCAATGTCTGCATAGGCAAAATGAAAAGACCTACCAACATTTCGTCATTCAAGACAAATGTTCTGCCAAATGGCTGAAACACTTACTTTGAGCCATGCCCACATCACTACTGGGTGAAAGAGAAGATAGCCAGCCACGAATGGCAACATGGTATCTCAGGTGACACAAGCCCTTTCTCCTGCCATGATGGCGACTTCGGGTCTACAGTGTTTAATGCAACCAGTGAAGATGACATACTGGCTCCTTCAATCGAAGACAAAGAATTCATCAAGGTAATGGACAATGAGTTCTTTCAAGATGACTCCAATAACTGGGTAGCACCCCTACCCTTTCGTCTCCCAAGAAAGAGATTGCCCAACAACTTACAGCAGGCTATCAGTAGATTCTCCTCCTTAAAGCGAAACTTAGGCAGGAGACCAGAGATGCAAAAGCACTTTGTGGACTTTATGCAAAATGTATTTGACAGAGATCATGCAGAGCTTGCTCCCCCACTAAAGGAGGGAGAAGAATGCTGGTACCTTCCATCCTTTGGCGTGTATCACCCACGCAAACCAGACCAAATCAGAGTTGTCTTTGATTCCAGTGCTCAGCACGAAGGTGTTTCTCTTAACAACATGCTCTTTACTGGACCCAACTTGAACAACAGTCTAATAGGAGTCTTGATTCGTTTCAGACAAGAGCCTGTAGCAGTAATGGCCGACATTCAACAGATGTTTCACTGCTTCATCGTCAGAGAAGACAACAGAAACTACCTCAGGTTTCTATGGCACAAGGACAATGACCTCAACAAGGAAGTTATAGATTATCGCATGAAGGTACATGTCTTCGGTAACAGTCCTTCCCCAGCAGTGGCAAATTATGGGCTAAGGAGAACAGCTCAGACTGGAGAAATTGAATATGGATCTGATGCCCGTCAATTTGTTGAAAGAAACTTCTACGTTGACGACGCACTTAAGTCCTTTCCAACTGCTAAAGAAGCAATTGATCTTCTCACCAGAACAAAGGAGATGCTGTTTGTAGCAAACCTTAGACTGCACAAGATTATATCCAACAGCCAGGAACTTATGAATGCCTTTCACTCTGAGGACTATGCCACTAGTCTAAAAAACCTTGACTTAGGTACAGATGTGCCTCCTGTACAGCGAAGTCTGGGTTTGTTGTGGAACATCAAACAAGACAAATTCACATTCCAAGTGTCAACTTGTGACAAACCCTTCACTAAGAGAGGAGTCCTGTCCGTGGTGAATAGCATCTATGACCCACTGGGTTTCCTTGCTCCAGTTACCATTCAAGGTAAGATTTTACTAAGACAGTTGTCTACTGAGAACATAGACTGGGATACTCCCTTGCCTAGTGAGAATCAACACAAGTGGGAAAGGTGGAGATATTCTTTGAAGTCACTAGAAAAACTTCAGATTCCCCGTTGCTATGTTCCAGGATCCACTTCAACTGCTAACCGGAGAGAGATTCATATTTTCTCTGATGCATCAGTTGAAGCTATTGCTGCAGTAGCCTATTTGAAGACCTCTGAACTGAATGGAGAATCACACTGTAGTTTTGTCCTAGGCAAAGCAAAACTCACACCCAAGCCTGCACATACCATACCAAGACTTGAACTTTGTGCAGCCGTGCTAGCAGTAGAAATTGCCGAGGTCATACGAAGTGAAATGGACACTAGAATTGATTCTTTCACCTTCTATACAGACAGTAAGGTAGTACTTGGTTACATAAACAACCAAACAAAACAATTTTATGTGTACGTCAGCAACAGGGTTGAACGTATCAAGAGATTCTCTCTACCAAGTCAATGGCTGAACTCAACCCAGCTGACGGTGGGACCAGAGCCGTGTCACCTGCCGCTCTTCAGGACAGCTTATGGCTGTCACCTACAAGGTTTCTGTGTGAGGACTCTTACTTACTCCCTATTGACACCACCTATGGGCTAGTAAACCCTGAAGATAAGAAAATAAGAACTGTGAACACCTCACTCCACACTTCTGTAAGTACAAAACAGAAGCTGCAGTCACACCGTTACAGGCATCAATGGAAGCAGGTGCAGCATCTAGCCAATGTGTTCTGGCATCGCTGGAAGAAAAAGTATCTTCACCACCTTCAAGGTTGTAACAAATGGCAAGCATCTAAGCCGAATCTTAAGGTTGGAGACCTCATCCTTCTAAAAGACAAGGAAGTTTGTCGAAATGAGTGGCCTATGGGTCTTATTACTAAAGTTATGCCCAGCGACGATAGCAAAGTCCGGAAGGTAGAAGTCAAGGTAACCAAGGGAGGATCGACACAAACCTTTAGTCGACCAATTACAGAGTTAGTACTCCTTTTGCCAGGTGAGTGACTTGTGCAAGGACTAGTCATGCTGTTTGCACGGCGGGGAGTACATTGCTGCCATCTACAGGTTCTACTCAGAACTTTGGAATTTTTTGAAGACATCATACTGTGACTTTATGTTCTTCATCCTGTTGAACTTACGTTTGTTATTTGCTTGTTGCATGTTTTTCATTACAGGTTCCAGGACATTTATCAGTATTGGACTTATTGAAAATATATATATTAGTTTAAGGTTATGAAATCTAAAGATTTCAGACGGGGAGTGTTGTGTTACACTATGTGATTATTCTTGCTCTGTGTCTTTAAGATCTGTCCCCTTCTTTCTAGCTGAACTCTCTCTCTCACCGTAGTTCTTTATATATCTCCTCCACTTCCTGATTCTGGTCATTACACCTGTATTTCTTCCATGCTAACATCTTACATGTGGCTTACAACTGCAACGTTTTTCTACCTATGAATATCCATCATTAAACGGAACATTCGAAAGGATTCATCGTTTGTTGTCCTAACTGTGAGTTTATTCATTGAGTTAAGCTGCCTGTATCGATGCAAGGGATAATAGCAAACCAGCTTGAGTAAGGCCTACTTAAACCTGGAGATGAACTTTATCGCTTTGTAGTTGAGACAGAACAAGGGGTTATAAAAGGAGGAGGGGAGGCTGGGCTCGGCCTCTTTGGGACACGAGACTTCAGTGACTGATCCTCCTGTGCGGATGTGCAAGGCCTGAAGCCTGGGGCCTTGTGCAGCACCAAAGAGCCTTCCACCCCACTGCAAGCCTGGGTGGCATTTGACTTCGGTTATCCACAGCCTTGGTTGGATCGGGGACCCGATTGCTGGAGACACTGTGTGTGAGGACACAGTCGGTGGAAGTTCCCGGACTGGGATCGCGTCCGGAGGGGTGAGCGAGCGTATGCTCAGACCATATACTGTTTATTGCTGATGTGCCTATAGACTGCCGTGGCCCACAAGTTTATATCTGATACTCTCATTGGAGATGGAGATCCATATCAGAGTTGAACTCAGAGGTTCTTCAGTAAAGTGTTTGCTCTATCACAATCTTCCCACTGGATTACAAATGTTGTTCTGTTATGTGCACCACCTTTAAAGACTTGCCGGTGAAGAAACCATCATCCCCTAGAGACTGAGTTTTAGATATCTGAGCCAGGCCTGACCAGCTAGTTAGTTCATTTAGTTGCTGCGCCACAGGGCGCCTAGTTAACGGTCGCCCACGCGGTGCGCCTTTACTATTCCATTAATGCACGTGTTTTTATTGCTGCAGGGCTCTGCAATCTATTTCATGTAAACTGTTACTACTGTTATCCCTTTTTACCACAATCTAAAGTAAATTAGATACCCCTTTCATTATTGCCTTGGTGTCTGAGTTTAATCATACAGCATAAGAATTATATTGTTGCCATAACTAACTGTGCCAGTAGGGGGTTGAGTAAATTGCCGGGGGTTGGCGGAGCTGTCTTTAGGGCCCAAACTAAATCTGCGGCCCTCTTAGTTGAAGGTATCGCTACACGTGAATAAAGCAAAAATAACGCTTAATTCAGCACACAGAAAAATATAAACCAAAGTCCACTTATCTTCCAGCATAAATCAAAGTCCTGCTTATCTTCAGCACAAAAATAAACCAAAGGAAAGACACATACAGTTTTGTAGGGGAACTTCCAGAGCCCTTGCTGAATCTTTACAAGCTCCCAGCAGACCCACAGTTGCAATCCTCATACTCCTTCCACACCACCTCTAGCACCACTTCCTGTTTTATGAGCTGTCTTCCTGGAAGCCCTTAACCCCCCCCTGTGTGCTGACTCCCAGTGGTCAGGAGTGGAGGCTCTATCCCACCCGAATGTCACTTTAGAGCAGGGATATGCAATTAGCGGACCTCCAGCTGTTGCCAAACTACAAGTCCCATCATGCCTCTGCCTCTGGGTGTCATGCTTGATGCTGTCAGAGTCTCGCTATGCCTCATGGGACTTGTAGTTTGGCAACAGCTGGAGGTCCGCTAATTGCATATCCCTGCTTTAGAGCCTCCAAAATTCCGGGCCCCAAATACCTCTCTATTAAGACAAAGAGGACTGCGAGCCAGTCCTCTCTGGACTATTTATTTTGCCAGGAATTCCTCACCCATTTTGGGTGACCTCCTGAACACTATTACCACTCGTTAAAGGGACCATAACCCAAATATTGGTGCTACATAGCACCCGTCCAGGACCCAACCTTGGCGTCCTGTACAGCGCTATAAACAAAAAAAGACTGACAATTTAGTAAAAAAAATGTTTTATTTTTTTTCCTGGTATAATACATATCCCCCCCCCCCCCCCCAAAAAAAAAAAAAGAAAAAACTGAAATAACAAATGTATTCATCAGTTTAGGCCAATGTGTATTCTTCTACATATTTTTGATAAAAAAATTGCAATAAGCGTATATTGGTTGGTTTGCGCAAAAGTTATTACCAAAATAGGGGATATATTTTTTTTATTTTTTTATTATTGTTTTTACTGGTGTAGGGGTGTCAAATTTAGTGGGGTGTGTCTGGGCAATAGATGGCCCAGATACATTGATTTTTAGGGATTTATGGACACTTTGGAGTGTGGGAGGTATGAATGGTGTCATGTTCCCTGCGGTCCCTAGGTGGCGCTGTCACCTGGGACCGGGGTTGAACTGCCATTCTAGAGCCGTGCCCTTTGTGTCCTCTCGCGGCAGTAGTACGGCGGGGCGGGGAACCTGCTGTGCCTGCTGGGAGAGGATATAAAAGAGGGCAGACATCTTGCGCACAAGGTCCATTCCCCAGGCACCTTCAGCCTGGGGGCTTCTGCGGTTCGTCTGTGCCCAGGCACCCTTGGCCTGGGCACGTGGAGTCGAGTTCCATCCCAGGCACCTTCGGCCTGGGGTGAGGTACTTTACAAGGAGGCCTGGGGCCCAGTACCTTTGACTGGGTCCCGCAAGGGCGAAGCATTCCTAAGGTGCCCCCGGTATTGGGTGCCTGAATCCAGGGCGTAAGGGACCGGAGAAGTGACCTCCCCGAAGAGCCAGCGCAGCATTTGCTGGTGACGGTGGAGCAGTGTTGCCAACCCCCTGAAGTGAAATTTACTGGCAAGGATGCCAAAATTTCTGTACGGCACCAATTTCTTACTGGCAAAAATAATGAAGATTACTGGCAGAGCCGCATTTTTTACTGATGCTGCAAAAAAGTACCTAAAATTACGGTTTTTAGTACTAAACAGTGCAAATATCAATATTTCAACTATAAACACACAGCTAATGCTAATATCAATGTGTTTAAGTTAAAGGAGCACTAAAGCTTCCCTTTTTTTTGCTTAAAAATAACAAACATGTTATACTTACCTCCACTGTGCAGCTCGTTTTGCACACAGTGGCCCCGATCCTGGTCTTCTGGGGTCCCTCGGCGGCTGTCTTGGCTCCTCCCCGCAAGGACTCCACACCTTAATGCGAGTGAGCTCGCATGGTGTGGAGTGATTGCGGGCGCGCTCCCGTGATACAGCGGCGGCCATAGCCGCCGACTGTATCACTCGGCCCCGCCCCCCGCGCGCCGCGTCATTGGATGTGATTGACAGCAGCGCCAGCCAATGGCTGCGCTGCTTTCAATCCATCCAGTGTAGCCAATCGGCGGCCAGGCTGGAAAACGAAGAGGATGACGGGGACGAGCATGGGACTTTCGAGGGGCCAGGTAAGAAAAACGGGGGCTCGGGGGGGGGGGGGCGGTATTGTCGAATGCTTTTTCACCTTTATGCATAGGATGCATTAAGGTGAAAAAACATGTAACTTTACTACTCCTTTAAACAAAAGTAAAAAAAACATATTTCTCAATTCACATAAAGGTTAGGATACTATAACCCAGCCAGCACAGAGTTCCCTCTTACATCAGAGTCTGCAGGATGCCCCCTTACAGTGCAAGGCAACTCTTATGTAAAGGGGAACGCTGCAGATCATGATGTAAGGGGGAACTCTGATGTGGAGGGGGGCTCTGGTGAATAGAGACCGCCTTCCACAGAGTGAATACACTAAGGTAAGGGGGGTACTAATATAAGGGGGAAACCTTTATATCAGTGCCCCCTTACATTATTGTATTCATTCACCTCCTTACATCAGTGACCCCCCCCCCATCAGAATGGCCTGGCAGCACTGTCACTTACCTCCTCTCGGGTGCACAGTGTGGGGCTCAGTCAGACGGCTCCAGCTTGGTGGCTCTGATCTCCTCTTCCCAGTCCACACGTCTGTTTCTTCCTGGGCCGTAACCCCCATCCCGGCGGCACTCCCACTCTTGACTCCTTTCTAGGATCCCCTCAGAGACTGTAGACATGACAAGAGATGGTCAGAGGCTGCGGACACACGATACAGGAGGGGGACAGAGACTGCAGACACACTACAGGAGGGGGACAGAGGCTGCGGACACACTACAGGAGGGGGACAGAGGCTGCGGACACACTACAGGAGGGGGACAGAGGCTACGGACATACTACAGGAGGGGGACAGAGGCTGCGGACACACTACAGGAGGGGGACAGAGGCTACGGACATAACACAGGAGGGGGACAGAGGCTGCGGACACACTACAGGAGGGGGACAGAGGCTGCGGACATACTACAGGAGGGGGACAGAGGCTGCGGACATACTACAGGAGGGGGACAGAGGCTGCGGACATACTACAGGAGGGGGACAGAGGCTGCGGACATACTACAGGAGGGGACAGAGGCTGCGGACACACTACAGGAGGGGGACCGAGGCTGCGGACACACTATAGGAGGGGGACAGAGGCTGCGGACATACTACAGGAGGGGGACAGAGGCTGCGGACATACTACAGGAGGTGCCGGTGTGAACATGATGGTGCCCTCCTCACCCCCTCACAGTAGCCTCCTCCTCTGTCCACCACCATATTACTTCTGCACATCATCAGTGTGCTGTGTCCTCCTCCTGTGCCCCTTTCACCACTCCACAGGTCAGGGCCGCCGTCCGGCCGAGTTCCGAATGCGCTCGGCCGGCGCATTCGGAACGGCGCATGCGCAGTTGTATGGCCGGCTCGTGGCCATCTTTTTTATGGGCGCCGGTGCCCATAAACGGACTTTTACGTACAGCCCAAAAAAGGGGTTAAATCGCGGGCTGTACGTAAATCTACGTACGGTTGGCAACACTGCGGTGGAGGCCTCTCGTGACCGTCCGGATGGATGTCTTCCTCTGACAGGGGCCGTTTGTTCTAAAGGAGGTACTTCATGTTCTCATGGCCTGTGGCAGGGACCCAACGTTCACTCAGGTCAGTGGCAGGGACCAAATTCACAGTCGGTGGCAGCGACTGTGCGCCAAGCCTTTTTGCACTAAACGGAACAGGAGAAACTTTATTCATTGTGTTGTGCCTGGACCAACTCCTTCCCACACCCTGTCTGTTCTTTTAAAGTTCAACCAGCCTACCTATTGATCAAAGCAATAAAACAGAGTTGGACTTTTTTTGGTGTGGAACTCGTGTTACTGGAAGCTAAGTGTCCCTGTCAGTGACAGTGACAATCATCCTCCATATGAGAAGCTGAGGCTCCGGCCTAAAACGCAGACCCGAAGGTAAACGGTTTAGCTCATATCTCTGCATACTACATCAGAGAGCCGAGCTGGTGGTGTGCATCTTTCTCCCTTCTCCCAGATACCATTAGACGAGTAAAACCAGCCATAAAGAGAGGGTAGAAGGTGGGGGAAGACCGCTACACTGGCAATGGCAATGATCTGGTGCCATTACCGGGACTGCTACATTGCAGCGGACAAATCTGAGCCCAAGTGACAATTTCTGGGGACCAGTGACATTATTACAGTGATCAGCGCTAAAAAAAATGCACTGATCAATGCAGAAATGACACTGGCAGGGAAGGGTTTAACACTAGGGGGCGATCAAAGGGGGTTAACTGTTTTCCCTGGGTGTTCTAACTGTGTGGGGGCTGGGCTTACTAGGACAACACAGAGATCGCTGTTTCTGATCACTAGGAACAGCAGATATCAATGTTGACCCATTTCAGAACGGGATCCGCCTTGTTTATTTGGGCAGATCTCTGTTTTGCCTCCGCGCCCTCCCAAGCCTACTGTATCTCATGCACAGACCGATGTACAGGTACGTCGGTTTGCACAGCTTCTCGTCTTCTTCTTTCTGTGTTCCTTCATGTTGGTGCTTCTTCTCATTCGGTCTCAGCATATCTGGATTCCGGAGCCGCTTGCAATTTCATGGACTGGGAAATTGCATCTTCTATGAGACTTACCCTTTTGCCACTCACCACGCCCTTGGTGGTCTTGGCGATTGATGGCACTGTTCTCCCAGGCTGTCCTATCCGCTTTCAGACCCTCCCTGTTAAGATGTCGGTAGGGACACCCTACCAGGAGTGGATATCCTTCCTTATCTTACCTAAGGCCTCAACTCCTATCGTTTTGGGTCTTCCATGGTTACGGCTCCATTCTCCACACGTTGACTGAACTGCTGGACAGATCCTGGCTTGGGGTTCCTCCTGTTCCTCGTCCTGCCTACCCAAGGTTACCCCAAAAGAGAAACTTCCTGTTGCCACCATCCCAGTATCTTTTGCTTTTCCTACTGCATATAGTGATTTCTGGGATGTGTCTTGCAATAGTTGGGCTGATGCACTCTCTAGGTCATGTGGCACTCTGGATGAGGAGCGCACCTGTGAACCTGAGCCGATCATTCACTCCAGTTTGCATAATCATTTACATTTGTCTGTCCCTAATCACCCTTGGACGCACAGCCAGGCTAGCTTGTCTGCAAGTTCTGCAGTGCGATGCGATTCAGGTGGTCGCTACACCTGACTCTGCTATACACTCGGCCTCTGTACTAGTTATGCCAGTCCAGCTCATGCCCAGTGAGCCTCCTACTTTTTCTAATTCAGGGCATTCTGCTTGTCTTTCAGCTATTCAGCTTGACTCCTGTGACATGTCACCTTCTAACCAACCTGACCTCAGGGTTCCACTGACCTCTGCCTAGTCTGATGGTCCTCTGCTAGATGTTCAGTTCATCTTTAAGGGTCTGGGGGACCCTCCTCAGATCCCTGTTGATCCTCTCATGCCCTTGCTTATTCCTAAAAGGCCTTTGGTCCTCAATAAATCCTCTCGTCCTCTCCCTACCTCGGTTCCGGTCTCTGAGGATAATCTAAAGTACGAGGTTAGTCAAGTTTTGGATTCTCGGCTCTGCAGAGGCATTCTTCAGTACCTTGTGCATTGGAGAGGGTTTGGTCCTGAGGAGGCGTCTTGGATCGCTGCATCTGAGGTCTTTGCACCTCGTCTGTTGAGGAGGTTTCATCTGAGGTTTCCCTTTAAGCCTGGGCTCAGGCGGGGGAGGGGGAGGGCCCATAAGATGGGGGCTACTGTCATGGTTATGCAGTAATGTTTGTCTGTCCGCTTACCTCCTCCATGTGTCCTGCTTTAGAGGCCAGCCACTCTCGCCTGGCTGCTTAAGTAATCTCTCCTCTAAGCATGGCTCCACCCCAGGCCCTATCCGAGAACTCTATATTAACCTGTGCACTGCAAGCCAGCCGTACTGATCAACAGTGTTTGCTAAGCTATTGTGTGTTCGGTTTCCTGCTTGCTGTGTGCTCTATGTCTGTCTCTGTTTTACCGATCTTGGCTTGTTCTCGACCATCCCTGTCTGCTTGTGACCTTGACCTTTGGCGTGTCCTTTGTTTATCCTTGTCTGCTAGTCGCCCCGACCTTTGGCTTATCCCCTTACTATCTCTTGCTATCTTGAGCTGCTACTTCCCCTCTATCCTCTATAGCCTACTGTGGGTGTGAGCTGGGAGACTGTGGGGGGCGCGACCTGGATCCAGTTGCAGCCCAGTACATCTTCACCACTAGAGGCTCTGGTGAACACCTGCTGGATGTTAGACTCCGCGCCCTGGGGAATCTTAGGCTCTAGCTCCCTGTGGGATCCCTGTTAGTGCTTCAGTGGACCTGCCTTCCTTTACCACCCAGAGTTCCATCCGCAGCAATCAGCCATAGGGTCCACTACCTTTAGCGGTGCACTCCTGACCCCAACGGTGTGCATCTGTCCCCTGGCCTCAGGTGACCTGACACGGCAGTTACAGGTAGGGGGCGCTTGGGCCGTGGCTGTGCTGTGATTAGACACAGCACAATCGATCAGTCGGTGCCAGCCAATAGATGCCTGCCGGCACCCACTGATCGGCGAGGAGAGAGGCTGGACGGAGCTCTGCCTATGTAAACAAGGCAGAACTCTGTCCTGACAGGGTGGAAGTGATTCATTTTCTTTCCCTGCAAAGCAGGCAATAATAGGATTTTTATAACAGCTTACCTGTAAAATCCTTTTCTTGGAGTACATCACGGGACACAGAGCGACATAGTCATTACTAATGGGTTATATAGTTACCGTCAGGTGCTGGCACTGGCAACTTCCAAAACCGGAAGTACCCTCCCCTATATAAGCCCCTCCCATCCGGGAGCACCTCAGTTTTGTAGCAAAGCAATAAGTGTCCCCAAAGAGGGGCGGGAGCTCTGTGTCCCGTGATGTACTCCAAGAAAAGGATTTTACAGGTAAGCTGTTATAAAAATCCTATTTTCTTTCTCGTACATCACGGGACACAGAGCGACATAGTCATTACTAATGGGATGTCCTAAAGCAATGCCAAATGAGGGGGGGGGATACACCATATATAAGCTGAGCGCTATCAGACATGAGGATCTTTTGCGGCCTGCAACACACTGCGCCCAAAGGCGACATCCTCCTGACTTCTAACGTCCACCTGGTAGAACCTAGTAAACGTGTGTACTGAAGACCATGTTGCGGCCTTACAGACTTGAGCCAGGGAGGCCTGGTGATGCACTGCCCATGAAGTTCCAACTGCTCTCGTGGAGTGCGCCCTAACTTTGAACGGAGGCGGTCTACTTCTCAAGCTATAGGCTTGTATTATGACCTGTCGAATCCACTTGGCTAAAGTAGATTTTGACGCTGCCTGACCCTTTCTGGGGCCTTCCGGCAGAATAAACAAAGTATCCGTTCTGCGAATCTGAGCAGTGGCTTTTAGATAAGCTTTAACTGCTCTTACTACATCCAAAGAATGCAATAATTTTTCCTCTACCGAAGTAGGCTTGGGGAAAAAAGAAGGAAGAACCACATCTTGGTTCAAATGAAAACTCGATACCACCTTAGGAAGAAAGGCTGGATGAGGACGTAACACTACTCTGTCCTTATGGATAACCAGATATGGCTCCTTACAGGACATAGCTGCTAATTCCGATACTCTTTTAGCCGAACAAATGGCTACTAGAAAAATCAATTTCCTGGTGAGAAGCACTAAGGAAATATGCTGTAATGGTTCAAATGGTTGTTTCTGTAGAACCGACAGAACCAAGTTTAGATCCCATGGACATATGGGAATATTAACCGGAGGACTAATACGCATCACTCCTTGTATAAAGGCTTTGACTAGTGAATGCGAAGCCAAGGGCCTTTGAAAAAATATTGACAAGGCCGAAATCTGACCTTTGATAGTACTCAAGGCAAGCTTCCTATCTACAGCCCATTGTAGGAAGTCCAGAATTCTACCTATTACGTATTTACGTGGATGCCATTTCTTGGCTTCACACCAGGCGATGTACGCCTTCCAGATTCTATAGTAGATCTGCCTGGATACCGGTTTCCTGGCATTGATCATGGTAGACACCACAGCATTAGAGAGCCCTCTCTTTTTTAGAATGTGGGCTTCAATAGCCAGGCCGTCAAACCTAGGGCTGGTAAGGAAGGGTGGTATATCGGTCCCTGCGAAAGCAGGTCCGGACGATGTGGGAGGGTCCAAGGACTCCCCACAGACATTTTTACGATCTCCGCGTACCATGCTCTTCGGGGCCACGCTGGAGCCACCAGAATCACTGGTTTCTTTTCTACCCTGATTCTGCGGAGTAATCGAGGTAACAATTGTGGCGGTGGGAATGCATATATCAGCTTGAACTGATCCCAAGGGAACACTAGGGCATCCGAGCCGCACGCTAGGGGATCCCTTGTCCAAGAGACAAACCTGTCCACTTTCGTGTTGAACCTGGATGCTAGCAGATCTACATCCGGTGTTCCCCACCGCTGACATATTGTCCGGAAAACCTCGGGATGAAGGGACCATTCCCCTGGGCATAATTGTTGGCGACTTAGAAAGTCCGCCTTCCAATTCTCCACCCCTGGAATGAATACCGCAGATATGGCTGGGACATATCTTTCTGCCCATCTCAGGATGTAATTTACTTCCCTTTGGGCTGCACGACACCTGGTGCCCCCCTGACGATTGATATATGCCACTGCTGTGGCATTGTCTGACTGAACTCTGACAGGGGACCCTTGGAGTTTGGATGTCCATGCTACTAGGGCATACCGGGCTGCTCGTATCTCTAAGAGATTGATGGGCAGGGCCTTTTCCGCATCCGACCATCTGCCCTGGAGAGACCATTGCTCCAGTACTGCTCCCCAGCCTAAAAGGCTGGCATCTGTAGTGACCACCTTCCAGGAAATCGGACTGAAGGATTTCCCTCTTTCCAGATTCCGGGGAACCAACCACCAACGGAGGCTTCTGCGAACGGAAGGGGACAAGGACATTGGTACGTCCAGAGCCTGAACTTTTTTGTTCCAGGCTGACAGTATGGCCCTTTGCAACTTCCTTGAATGGAATTGACCGTAGGGTACTGCTTCGAATGATGCCACCATTTTTCCCAGCAGCCTCATGCACAGGCGTATGGATGGCTGTCTTTTTGAACCCACTAAGTGGATCAAATCTCTCAAAGACGACCCCTTTTCTCGAGGCAAGAAAATTTTTCTCTGGTCTGAATCCAGCCTTAGCCCCAGGTATTCCAGACTTTTGACTGGTTCTAGGGCTGACTTGTCTCGGTTGATAATCCAACCGTGATATTCCAGATACTTGATTGTCTCGTGAACAACCACTTCTAGTTTTTCCACTGAGTGGTCTATCAGCAACAAGTCGTCTAGATATGCCATTATCGTTACACCTCGTGTTCTTAGATTGGCCAATAATGGGGCCAGAATTTTTGTGAACACTCTTGGTGCTGTGGCCAGACCGAAGGGTAAGGCTCTGAACTGAAAATGGCGCCCTTCTATCGCAAAGCGTAGAAATTTTTGGTGGGCTGGAAAGATGGGGATGTGCAAATACGCATCTTTGATGTCGATCGAGGCTAACCATTCCTCCCCTTGTAGGGCAGTGGCTACCGATCGGATCGACTCCATCCGGAAAGTCCTGATATGCAGGAATTTGTTTAGCCCTTTTAGATTTAATATGGGCCTCACGTCCCCGTTTGGCTTCGGAACTGTAAAGAGGTTTGAGTAAAACCCGAACCCCCATTCTTCCAGGGGGACCTCTATAATTACTGCTTGAAGCAATAATTGTTCCAGTGCCAACAGGAGGGATCCTCTCTTCTGGGGATCCCTTGGCACGTTCGACCTTATAAAGCGGGAAGGAGGGGAGTTTTTTAACTCCAATTTGTATCCCAGATTTACTGCGGAGAGCACCCATCTGTCTCGGATCGTGTCCCGCCAGGTCTCTGTGAACAACTGAAGTCTTCCCCCCACCCGATTGGGTGGGGGCAACCCTTCATGCATTTGACTTTGGGGGAGGTTTTGTACCTCTCCTGCTCCAGGGCTTCTTGTTACCCTGCAACTGTCCCTGATTTTTACCTCCGGGATTTGACCGGGGAGGCCGTCGGAACTGTTTCACAGCCGATGTCCTAGGGACTGGAGAAGCCGGCCTCTTAAAAGAGGGACCTCTAACTCTATTTTTGACCGGCAAGAGTGTACTTTTACCGCTGGAAATTCTCTGGATATACTTGTCCAGGTCTTCCCCGAATAAACGCTCCCCATGAAATGGGAAGCTGACCAGCAATTTTTTACAGGGAGCTTCAGCAGACCAGTTTTTGAGCCATAGAAGCCTGCGCATATGTACTACAGACAGCGTAAGGCGGGAGGCCTGATGGATTGAATCCTTTATAGCGTCCACCGCAAAGCATAAGGCTCTAGGTAGATCAGCTAGAGCAAGAGCCTGCTGATCTGGCACGTCCCTTAAGACCTGTTTCAACTGATCCTTCACTGCTTGGCAGACCCCTATAGCTGCCACTGCTGGTTGTGTCACCAATCCTGCTGTAGAAAAAGCAGATTTCAATAAGGACTCCAATTTTTTATCTATTGGGTCCTTGAACATTTGGACATTTTCCACCGGACATGTCAGTGATTTATTCACACAAGAGATGGCTGCGTCCACTGTAGGGACCTTCCATTTTCTGACGAACTTATCCTCCATAGGATAGACCACCGGAAATCTCTTGGGGGGAGTAAATATTTTGTCAGGATGCTCCCAATCCTGGTAAATGAGCCCCTCCAATAAAGGATGGATCGGGAAAGAACAAACAGTCTGGGGAGCTTTTAGCGACCCCAACGAGGAGACAGAAGAGGAGGATGGCTCCGCAAGTGGCATTTTAAATGCTGATCGGACCATATTAGTCAGGGACTGAACCCATAACCTCTCAGCATGTGATGCTGAGAATGGCTCTTCCACTGTTGATTCCTCTACAACCGAATCAACCTCATCCTGATCCCCCTCAGGTAGGTCGACCTCTGTATGGGACTGTTGCTCTGTTAACAGGCACTCTGAGGGAGGAGACGGAGATCGAGCGCTTTTCTCCTGTGACAGGGAAGCAGCAATTAGTGCTGACAATCTCTCTTCCAGCCCTCCCAGAGCTGAGGAAAAAACCTCCTCTGTTACATACACAGGAGCAGGTGAACTGGGGACAGCCACAGTACCAGGTACTCCTGGGGGTGCCCTACGGTCACTAACCTCTGATTCTTCAGGGGAGACTGGTGCAGCCAAAGCATGCCCAAGATCCTCAGAGCCCGATGGAGACCCCCTATTCCTCCTGGAATTTCTAGTCCCGGAGTTTTTAGACGGCATATTCCTAAGTCACAAAGCTGAGGTATTCCAGCCGAAAATACACCAGTTACTGATAATAGTCTAGCATAAATGCTGCTATAATAAACAGTTGGTGTCTACTAATGTGCCTTTCTAGGGGATGCCTGTATCAACCGCTTGCTGTATGCCTTTAAATGTTGTCAGCTCTGTCTCTGTACTTCATAGCCAGCTTACTGCAATAATGTGGCTTTTTAAAACCTGCTGGGACGCCCGCACATGCGCAGAAGCGCTGCGGCGCGCACAGAGCGTCATCCCCCAGGCCCCGCCCCTTTTTCCGGCCACCTCTATATATAGAGGCGCGTGCACGCGCACGCGCGCGGCCACGTGCGCCTCGGCGCTAATTTTCAAACATGGAAACCAGGGACAGGAGCCAGGGCCCCCCTTTGCCGCAGGCCGGGGGATAGACGAACACTGCAACATGGCAGAGGAAACAGTTTCCTGTAGGAGAACTCACCAGCTGCCTGGACTTTGCTCTCTGAGAAGAAACTAGTCCATATGACAAGAAAAACATTCCACAGCGGCCTCTAGTGGACAAACACAGGTACTGCAGTTTAATATACTAAACATATATAAAAAAACATTCTTTTTTTTTTTTTTTTTTTCTTGACCACCATTAAAAATTATTACATTTTTTTAGTAGTTACAGGCATGCACAGATATTAGCGGGAATACCGTTAGGTAACAGACAGAAAGACAAATTAGGCTTGGGGGTCCCCCAATAGAACCAAGTTCCTGGGGGCCCCCACTTACCTGTTCCCCGCCGCAGGACTTTGTTTGGTCCACAAAAGCCCAAACTTCACCTATCACGGCAGGCATTGTAATCAAACCTTCAGGGACCGGGTTCCCAAGGATTCCACTCCCCTGGACCTGTATAGCACCCTGCACAGAAAACATCTTGGTCGTGGGTATGACCAGAGCTCTGGATCCCAGGGTCCAGCTCTCCTAAGAGAAGCATTACAGGCAGAACCCTGCTCTTCTCTGCAAGGCCCGGGTACCGACCGTTTAGCTATGAAGCTTTTTTGGTCGGATCCGGAATAGCTTACTGAGGCCCAAAAGAACCTGTACGCAAGCTCAGTGAAAAACACATGTTTCTTCTTGGCCAACACCTTAGACACTGGCAAAAAAACTGAGGTGCTCCCGGATGGGAGGGGCTTATATAGGGGAGGGTACTTCCGGTTTTGGAAGTTGCCAGTGCCAGCACCTGACGGTAACTATATAACCCATTAGTAATGACTATGTTGCTCTGTGTCCCGTGATGTACGAGAAAGAAAAATTCAATCACATCTCTTAGTAAATGAAGCACATAGTACATTCTGATTGGTTAAAGGTTACAGTACCTCTTTCATCACTTTATGTTTCAATGATAAATACATCTGTGGTATTTACTGTTGTATAAACATACAGTCCACAGCCCAAGGGAGTGTTATAACCCATTAGTTTTTTTTGCTATCCATGTTCCCCTGGAGAGACTTTCCTCCACTTTCTGTCCCCCAGCTAAGAGGGCTGCTGGTATTATTTTCGGGCCTGTAACACTCTCCTGTCAACCCCCAGAAACTGTCTCTACCCTCCCTTGTCACAGCTAGTGAGACTAAAGGATTGTGAGACCCATAGGCTATGGGTATTACAATACTGCAGATAACGTACACAGTAATCACACCACACAAAATGTCTGCTTAATCACTGTGTTTACTGAGTAAAATAAAAGATCAGATTAAGCAGTAGTACATCTATTAATGTAGAGCCCTGCAATAAGATTTAGCCAGCATATAAAACAAGTATACAATCCCTGAAATCCTATGCGCATCAATTAATAAACCCCGCTTGCAAGCTTCCCCCTCGTGGGCAAAATGGCGCCCAGAAATGTCTCTTCTCTAAACGGTCAGGCCTGACTACTTAGTTCACAATGTTTCTGTAGAGGAGGATCTTCGCTAGCAACGGTGGTGCACTTTGTAGGTTATTAGTAATCCACAGGGTGTAAAACAATTAGCTGCTGAATGTGCGACAAAGGATTCAACTAAGGCTGCACGGCACACTGTCCCTCTGTTGAGCAGCTCAACTTGATAACGATGGGCCCTAAGCAAAAGACACTGGGCCTAAAGAGTAACTTAAGAAATCTTCGAGCAAGTGCTTTCTCACCCAACCGAACTAGTCCGTGTGGCCGACTTCCACCACTGTGCGTCCCACACACAGTCTCACGATACCCGGGGTCTCCGATCCTCCCGTCAAGCATTGGAAGGTAGATACTTGAGACGTCTCAGGGATTCTTCCGTGAAGAGTAGAAGGCTCTTTGGATCCACAGGGCCCAGCTCTCGGGCCTAGTCCGGAACAGCAGACCCAGCACAGAGTTCCACTTGCTAGGCGGCGATGTCCAAAGAGACCCCCGTGCTGCTCCGCCCCTCCTTATATAGTCCAACCCCAGCAGACCTTGCGCCGGGCCCAAAGGAACTGTGGGTATCCCGTTGCACACTGGGTAAGGTAGTCTTTAGGGCTACTTAAAGCAACACCCCGCTATCACCAGAACGAGTGTCCCCATTAACCACTTCCGGACCACCCATGTGAATATACGTTGCTAATTTGATGTTAAATAGCATATAGCTACCATAACCCCAGTATTTTTATTCACAGTGGGCGGTCCGCTTTAATATAAAAGTGGTCTCCGCGGCAGATCATTTTTATCGGAGACATGAGAGGTGCCCCCCCTCCCGCTGCGTCCCAGACATCTCTGCCACTTACCGGAGCCGTCGGTAGCGGCGGAAACGATCCGATGCTATTCCCTGGTGGACAGGAAGTCGAGTGAGGGAATGATGGCCCCCGCCTCGAAACTGTGCCATTGGATGACCGAAGCAACATCAAACATTATTTCCGCCCAACCACTTCCAGACCACCCATGTAAATATACGTTGCTAATTTGATGTTAAATAGCATATAGCTACCATAACCCCAGTATTTTTATTCACAGTGGGCGGTCCGCTTTAATATAAAAGTGGTCTCCGCGGCAGATCATTTTTATCGGAGACATGAGAGGTGCCCCCCCTCCTGCTGCGTCCCAGACATCTCCGCCACTTACCGGAGCCGTCGGTAGCGGCGGAAACGATCCGATGCTATCCCCTGGTGGACAGGAAGTCGAGTGAGGGAATGATGGCCCCCGCCTCGAAACTGTGCCATTGGATGACCGAAGCAACATCAAACATTATTTCCGCCCAACCACTTCCAGACCACCCATGTAAATATACGTTGCTAATTTGATGTTAAATAGCATATAGCTACCATAACCCCAGTATTTTTATTCACAGTGGGCGGTCCGCTTTAATATAAAAGTGGTCTCCGTGGCAGATCATTTTTATCGGAGACATGAGAGGTGCCCCCCCTCCCGCTGCGTCCCAGACATCTCTGCCACTTACCGGAGCCGTCGGTAGCGGCGGAAACGATCCGATGCTATCCCCTGGTGGACAGGAAGTCGAGTGAGGGAATGATGGCCCCCGCCTCGAAACTGTGCCATTGGATGACCGAAGCAACATCAAACATTATTTCCGCCCAACCACTTCCAGACCACCCATGTAAATATACGTTGCTAATTTGATGTTAAATAGCATATAGCTACCATAACCCCAGTATTTTTATTCACAGTGGGCGGTCCGCTTTAATATAAAAGTGGTCTCCGCGGCAGATCATTTTTATCGGAGACATGAGAGGTGCCCCCCCTCCTGCTGCGTCCCAGACATCTCCGCCACTTACCGGAGCCGTCGGTAGCGGCGGAAACGATCCGATGCTATCCCCTGGTGGACAGGAAGTCGAGTGAGGGAATGATTGCCCCACCTCGACTCTGTACCATTGGATGACGGAAGCAACATCAAACATCACTTCCGCCCAACGGCCTTAAAGGGACAATTTTTTTTTTATTGAAAAAAGGAGAAAGACTTTTTTTATTGCTTTTAAGTGTAAATGTAAGGTCTTTTTGACCCCAGATCTCACATTAAAGAGGTCCTGTCATGCTTTTTTATATTACAAGGGATGTTTACATTACTTGTAATAGGAATAAAAGTGATCCCAATTTTTTTATTTTTTTTAAAGGGACATTGTTAAAATAAAAAGTAAAATAAATAATAAGAAAAAAAAAAAGAAATTTTTAAAGCACCCCACCCCGTTCCTGATTGTGAGTGAGTATATGCCACGTGTTTTCATAGGTTACCCACTATCTGAGCTGCAGTGTTTATACAGCAGCCCCAGGCACCTTTATTCTTTTGGGTTTTTTGGTCATAGAGACCATAAAGTGGAACTTCACTTTCTCAATCAACATTGACTGTTTTTAATCCTTATGCTGCCAGCATTATTAAATAGATAGTAAAGTATATCATATTTGCTTGTGTTAAACTTTTTCTTATTTAAATTTGTTCAGTTACTTCCTGGTTTCTGGCCAAGGCAAATGATGCCATACATCCCAGGTGTTTTCTCAGCAAGGCATATCCGCCTACCTGCATGCCTGAGCTAAGGGCAGATGTATTCCAGGAAGTAAACTACATAAATCACCTGGCCTTACTCAAGATAGCCATGACCAGAATTGCTAGGGGGTGATTTTCAAAGTAATTTCCCAATAAAATAAAGCATGGAGACATGAATGGATGGGTGAGTTTGCTTAGAATTGAAAAATAAATGAAATGGTGTTTGTGGTGCTAAGATGTAGCGTTGTTCCACTTTAAAAAAAAGTGAGTTGGCATACTCAAATTATTCCTAGCAAGTTAAAGGGTTTGGATAATATTCTCTATCAGTAACAGACAGTGCATTGTTTCCAATTAACAAACTCAGACGTGTATTTCCACTTTTGCTATTAAATTTGAGAAAACCTCACTTTATGTCTGTTATGTGCTCTTATTTCACAACTCAGCCCCCAGCTACATCATTAACCTACTTTCAAAATACCAACCAAATTGTTCTCTTCGTTTGTTATTACATGTTTGGTATTTTTAAATGAAAACAAAAATGAGACTTTAATATCACTTAACCACTTAAGGACCGGCCACGGCATACATACGTCGGCAGAATGGCACGTACAGGCATAATCACGTACCTGTACGTCCCCTTTAACTGCGTGACCCTGCCGCCATCTCCGTGAGTCGGACCGCGGGTCCCGTGGACTCGATCGCTGCGGGGATCCCCGCGATCATCTCACGGAGGGATGGAGCGGGGAGATGTTAGTGTAAACACAACATCTCCCCGCTCGCCTACTGACACTGTCACTGATCTCCGCTCTGTGTAATCAGAGCGGAGATCGGTGACGTGTCACTCGTAGCCACGCCCCCCCTCAGTTAGAATCACTCCCTTAGGCACACTTAACCCCTTCAGCGCCCCTAGTGGTTAACCCCTTCACTGCCAGTGTCATTTTTACAGTAACCAGTGCATTTTTATTGCACTGATCGCTGTAAAAATGACAATGGTCCCAAAAATGTGTCAAAAGTGTCCGATGTGTCCGCCATAATGTCGCAATCACAAAAAGAATCGCTGATCGCCGCCATTACTAGTGTAGCGACCTCACCCCTCTCACCCCTTCTCATTCACGGCTTGTTTGTCTCATCTAGGGGGGTAGTACTGGGGGGGGGGGGGATGCGATACACCACGGCCCATGTCCTCCAGAGAGACTGGAGGTGAAAGCCAGAACGGGTTTTGTGTGTGTGTCCCAGAGTCAAATCCTCTCCTCGAATTGACTCCCTTTGCTCCTAGTAACCAGAGTTCCACACACTGAAAAGGTCCAACTCGTATTTATTCTCTTCCAGTAACAAACAGTCATACAGCACAGACAGGTTGAGACCCAGAGAACACTTCAGTCTTTGTGGGGAGTAGGCCAAGGCACAATTATTTTAGATAGAGCTAACCACTGTGGTGTCACCAATGGCGAATAGTCACTGCCACTGACTATATTGAACAGAACATGGATTACCTTTGCTAACGTAGCCCCTATCAGGGGGGAGACATCCGTCCAAGACAGTTACCGGAGGCCTCTCCGTCACCAGCAATGCTGCGCTGGACTTTCCGGAGAAGTTCCGCTCACCGGCCTCCTCGTCTCAGACACGGGCACCCAAGGAGTTAGGGCCCCCTCGGATTCCTCCACCCTCGCAGAACTCAGTCGAAGGTACTGAGCCCCAGGCCTCCGCCATAATACCTCACCCCAGGCTAAAGGTGCCTGAGATGGACTCCATCTCCCGCTCCGGCCAGGTCGAGGGCACCTGGGCCCGGAACTACGGAACGCCAGCACCCAGGCTGAAGGTGCCTGGGTGCGGCCGCGTCCTCCCACTCCGAACTCTGAGCCCCCGAGGTCAGGGCGTCCGCCCCTTTTATCTCCTCTCCCTTTGCGTCACAGCAGGTTCCCCGCCCCGCTGCACCAGCACCAGGAAAGGACAAAAAAGGATGCACATGCAGTGAGTTATCAGCTCCGGCCCAGGGCGACAACGCGACATGTGGAGGCCGCAGGGAACCCCACACCACCAGAGTCCTCCAAGAACCACAAAAGGGTCTCAGATTCCCTAACAATCAATGCATCTGGGTTACACTACCACCTAAATGCCTCCCCTAAATTCACATACCCGCTACACTAGTAAAAAAATAAATATTAATAAAAATGTTATAAAACTACCCCCTATTTTGTAGATGCTATAACTTTTGCGCAAACCAATCAATAAACGCTTATTGCGATTTTTTTTTTTACCAAAAATATGTAGAAGAATACGTATCGGCCTAAACTGAGGAAAAAAAGTTTTTTTATATATTTTTTGGGGATATTTATTATAGCAAAAAGTAAAAAATATTGCATTTTTTTCAAAATTGTCGCTCTATTTTTGTTTATAGCGCAAAAAATAAAAACCGCAGAGGTGATCAAATACCACCAAAAGAAAGCTCTATTTGTGGGGGACAAAAAGACATCAATTTTGTTTAGGAACTATATCGCACGACTGCGCAATTGTCAGTTAAAGCGATGCAGTGCCGAATAGCAAAAAGTGGCCTGGTCCTTAACCAGCCAAAATGGTCCGGGGCTTAAGTGGTTAAACTGTGTGACCCTCAAAAAAAGAAATTCTTGTTGTCACCATGATACCCATTGTACCATTTCCCCTCTGTTCCTCTTCTGGGGACAACTAAAAATTAGGGATTTTGTTGTACTTTTACTCTCAATGATAATAGTAAACAGGACAAATAGAGAGGATGAATCTTCATAAGGGGTTAAAGGGGTTGTAAAGGTTTGTTTTTTTTTCTAAATAGGTTCCTTTAAGCTAGTGCATTGTTGGTTCACTTACCTTTTCCTTTGATTTACCTTCTAAATGTTTTTTTTCTTTGTTTGAATTTCTCACTTGTTTCTCCTCACTGAACTTCACACCATCATCCAAGTGGTGTTGAGTCACCCAGAACAGCTTACTGAACAGCTTACTGAGGAGGAACAGGAAGTGAGAAATTCAGACAAAGAAAACAAAGAAAAAAATTATTTAGAAGGGAAATCTAAGGAAAAGGTAAGTGAACCAACAATGCACTAGCTTAAAGGAACCTATTTAGAAAATAAAAAACGAACCTTTACAACCCCTTTAAGGCCCCTTTCACACTGGGGCGGGCAGGAGCGGTGGCGGTATAGCAGCGCGATTTGCAGCGCTGCTATACCGTCGTTCTTACCGCGGTATGCGGTCGCTAGGGGGGTGAATTTAACCCCCGCTAGCGGCCGAAAAAGGGTTAATACCGCCCGCAAACCACGGCTATTGCCGCGGTTTGCGGGCGGTATTACCGCGGTGTCCCATTGATTTCAATGGGCAACCGCGGTAAAGGAGCGGTGAACACACCGCTCCTTTACCGCTGTAAAGAAGCGGCTAGCAGGACTTTTGGAGCGGTCCTGCTAGCGCACCGCTTCAGTGTGAAAGCCTTCGGGCTTTCACGTTGAAGGCTACAGGGCAGGATTTTTTTTCATGCAGTATTATAGCGCTATTATTAGCGCTAAACCGCATGAAAAACGCCCCAGTGTGAAAGGGGCCTTACTCTAAAGGCCCGTATACACGATCAGATATTCTGACAACAATTGTGTGATGGAAGGGTTTTGTCGGATAATCCGACTGTCTGTACGCTCCCTTGGACTACTGTTGTCGGAATTTCCGACAACAAATGTTGGATAGACATGCTCTCAAATTGTCCAACAACAAATGTGTTCCGTCGGATAATCCGATCGCGTGTACACAAATCCGTCTGACTAAAATTCAAAGTACAAACATGCATGCTCCGAACTAATGCTAACCATAAGACAACATTAGCAGAAGTTGACCAAAGGGTGGCGCTAAAGAGCAGAATAATCACATAGTTTTGTGAATGTTGGCTGAAAAAGTTTTGCCGTCTGTATGCAGAACAAGTTCAAGGCCCACGCCCTTCGTTAACTCAGCCAGGAGGAAAGTACATTTTCAGGGCTTTTGGTCCACTTTTATTCGAAAACAAAGTTGAAAAAACTCACATGGTTACCCTCACAGGGGTTTTCAGCATCACCACGACAAAACATACATTTCTCAGCCTCCTGGCGATCACAACTCTGTTCACCTTGGACTGACCAGGCTCCCACCTAGTTACTTACACAGTTTCATAGGCTACATTCACACTGGCGATTTTATGGCAGGTCGCCAGCGGCCACGGCCATTCACGACTCTCTGCACAGCCAACGATTACCTGTGGTGATCACTGCTGAATGCACACAAAATGCGCCCAGCAATGATCACCGTAGGTAATTGTTGGTCATGCAGAGAGCTGCAAATAGCTGCGTCCGCTGGCCTGTCAATATAGTGAACGGGGCTGGTGGCCACACCTAGCCACTCCAAGCCGCAGCAGGAATCAGAATCGGATGGGCATTGAGAATGTGGCCTTCGTACTGTTTTCAGGCCACAGCCTGGTCAGATCTGGAGACCTATCCTTGAGACCAGGGTAGATGCTCTCCTAGTGTTTATCCACACATAAGCTGCTCCCACAGCAGCTTGCCTCCAGATGAAAGAAGCTTTACGCAGGCCATACATACTTTTCGAAAATCAGAAATTTTGTGCATTTTTTGATCCAATGATGCCACCATTGGTTTTGAAATCCGACCAACCAAGACTTCAATTTCACCTCATGTTCCTAGAGAAAATAATTTTGTGGCCAGGAATTTTTCTTTCCGAAAATTTTATTTTCTTGTGCTCATGCGCATTTCTTTTTCGATTAGAAAATCGTTAGTTTTTTCCAAACATTTCCACCGTGCCTACTCAAATTCGATGGCTGCATGAAAATCAATCGTTGTTGCGGCCCACTAATGGTGCGAAATTCAAATGCAAATTCTTAGAAAAGATTTTCGAAAATAAAATTATTTCAGAAGTCGAACCATGTATGGCCGGCCTTAATCACATACAGCCCATTGATTGTAAAGGCTGTGTAAACCTGCACCCACAGGCTGCTGGTCTCCAGTAAGATGTGGACACAGGGTTAGATGCTTCAACCTCCCAAAACTCTTTCGAAGTCTTCAGACTCCAGGACCCAACTATGCTGATCTTCCATTGATACAGCGAGAGTTAACGTTGGCACCCAAAAATGAGTGTTAGCATGCAGTAGCGATTAACTTATTGTTGCTCAACCATCAATGTATCACTAATGATTTTAGCTGCACACATGGCCTACTAAAATCTCTTGTGTACCATAGGCCTAATGCAGCCAGTCATTGCTGTTGGTATGAAGGTTATTTTTAAAATTTGCTTGCCGCTCCCACTACTCCACTCTTTAGTTCAAAGTGGAGTTTCCATTTAAGCTTCTTGCGCGTTTATAAAAGGGAGAAAATGTGATAAAGGCCTCTTCAGGAGGATTATCTACAAGTGCTTATTATATAATCTCACAAGCGTTATCCCTTATGATGAGGACAGAAGGGATAGTTTGCAGATATGAGCTCTCAGCATCCAGTAAATTCCGTGTTATGTTATGTTGCGGCTCCCTCTGGAAATAAAACCAACAAGCTGATGAATACTGCAAGGCCTTTATTCCAATGTGTTTGGAGTTCTTGTTGTTTAATTGCTTTCATTACAAAAGGAATCAGAAAAACAAACAGAGAGACGAGGAGAGACGAGGGGGAGCATGGACTAATTAGAAATATGTGCGGTTCACTTTATCCATAATAACGAGAGTGTGGGGTGCTGTTACTGGGGGTGAGCTTTGGTGTCATTGGATGTGTACTGTTCCCTTGCCAAACTATGTAGGGTAGACAGGAAATCTGGGTGCTGTTATAACAGGTTGAATTAGATGTCAGTGTATGGGTGTTGGTGTGCCAGGACCAGGGAAGTGAGATGGTGTTAGACTTATGCACAGGTTAGATCCAGACAAAGACACTTGTGAAGTGTACAGGAGCTTAACCTCTTCAATACAGGGCACTTTACCCCCTTCTTGCCCCGGCCAATTTTCAGCTTTCAGCACCGTTGCATTTTAAATGGCAATTGTGCGGTTATGCAACTCTGTACCCAAACAACATTTTTATCGTTTTGTTCTCACAATTAGAGCTTTCTTCTGTTGGTATTTGATCACCACTGGGGTTTTTATTTTTTGCAAAAAAAAGACAGAAAATGTAGAAAAAAATATTTTTTCTTTGTTTCTGTTATAAATTTTTGTAAATAAGTAAGTTTTCTCCTTTACTGATGGGCACTAATAAGCTGCACTGACGGGCACTGATCAGGTGGCACTGATGAGATGGCACTAATGAGGTGGCACTGATGGGCACGGATGATGAGGCACTAATATGCAGCACTGATGGGCATTGATAGGTGGCACTGATGGGCACCCATAGGTGGCACTGATGGGCACTGATAGGCAACACTGGGTACTAAAAGGCCACACTAATGGGAACTTATAGGTGGCACTGATGGGCACTTATAGACGACACTGATAGGTGGCACTGATGGGCACTGATAGATGGCTCTGATAGGCAGCACTGCTGAGGAGGCACTGGCAGGCATTACTGATGGGCACTGATTGGCACCTCTATTGGGCACTGATTGACAACCCTGGTGGTCATGGGTGAGCATAATGGTGGTCCTGGGTGGGCATCCCTGGTGGACACGGGTGGGGATCCTCTTGGGGCTGCACTGATAATCAATCAGCGCCCCCCCGTCCCCCGTCAGGAGAGTAGCCGATAGGCTCTCCTCTACTCACGTCTGTCAGTGGGAGTGGAGGAAAAGCCAATAAACATCTATTCCTCTTTATGCTGTGATCAGCTGTGATTGGACACAGCTGATCACATGATAAAGAGCCTACGTCAGACTGACACACCACACCAACGATTGCCACACTGCGCACCCCCCTGGGCGTAGGATCGTGGCTTATCCTTCTGGACGTCATATGACGTCAAATCAGGATAACTTAACCACTTTGCGCACATCATTCTGCTATATGGCGGGCGGGAAGTGGTTATAGTGACAATAAACTCTGGTTTAAAGTGGTATTAACCAGTTCCCGTCTGGCCTATCGCAGATTGACAGCCAAGCTGGACACTTCTCCTTCCAGGTGGACGTCATATGCGGCGATCGGTGCTGAGCCGTGTTCCTCAGGCACAGAGTATCACCAATCAGGATAAAGAGCCAATGACATCGGCTCTTTACCATGTGATCAGCTGTGTCCAATCACAGCTGACCCTATATAAACGAATACCGGTTATCGGCATTTCCTTTCCTCAGCACTGTCACTGTGTGAGTAAAGGAAAGCCGATAACCGCCTTTCCTGTGACAGCAGTGCAGCCTCATCAGTGCGTCTTCATCAGTGCCCATCAGTGCAGCTTATCAATGCCCATCAGTTCAGCCAACTCAGTGCACATCAGTGCAGTCTCATCAGTGCACATCAGTGAAAAAGAAAAATTATTTATTTGCAAAATTGTATAACAGAAATATTTATTTTCCAGAATTTTCGGGTGGTGATTAAATACCACCAAAAGAAAGCTATTTATTAAAAAAAAAATGATAAAAATTTAATTTGGGTACAGTGTTGCCTGAACGCGCAATTGTCATTCAAAGTGTGGCAGCACTGAAAGCTAAAAATTGGCCTTGGCAGAAAAGGGGTTAAAGTGCCCAGTAGGCAAGTGTTTAAACCCAAAACCAAATTTTTTTATATCTTGCAGCCTACCAATCAGAGGCGTACTAAGTGGGGAGCGGGGGGGGGCGGCCCGCTACGCACGGGTGACAGACACTGGGGCACTGGGGGGGTGTCAGGCCAGCGCACCCCCCCTCCGCGGCTGAAATAAAAACAAAGGGGCGGGCGGGTTTAAGCCGCGGCACCGCAGCGGTGACAGAACGCGCGGAAAGCCTGTAGTGGGGGGGTGCGAGCCGAGTGACACCGTGATCCGGGACCCGCAGCGATCCCCCTCTCTCATTGCCGCGCCGCGGCTCTGTTCAGTCTCGGCTGTTAGCCGAGCAGAGTAAAGTCGCCTCCCCCTCCTCCTCCGTACACAGGGGGAGGGGACCCGTCACCTGACCAGTTGCGCGCTTATCATCTGACTGGACTGAGGTACATTATGTGTCTAGTGTCTGTACTGTGGGGGTGTCTGTACTGTGGGGGGGTCTGTACTGTGGGGGGGGGTCTGCACTGTAGGGGTGTCTGTACTGTGGGGGTGTCTGTACTGTGGGGGGGATGGGGTCTGCACTGTAGGGGTGTCTGTACTGTGGGGGGGTCTGCACTGTAGGGGTGTCTGTACTGTGGGGGGGGTTCTGTACTGTTGGGGGTCTGTACTGTGGGGGGGTGGGGGTCTGCACTGTAGGGGTGTCTGTACTGTGGGGGGTCTGTACTGTTGAGGTGTCTGTACTGTGGGGGAGTGGGGGGCTGCACTGTGGGGGGTCTGTACTGTGGGGGTGTCTGTACCGTGGGGGGGTCTGTACTGTGGGGGGGTGGTGGTCTGCACTGTAGGGGTGTCTGTACTGTGGGGGGGTGGGGGTCTATACTGTAGGGGTGTCTGTACTGTAGGGGTGTCTGTACTGTAGGGGTGTCTGTACTGTGGGGGTGTCTGTACTGTTGGGGGGTCTGTAATGTGGGGGGTTCTGCACTGTAGGGGTGTCTGTACTGTGGGGGTCTGCACTGTAGGGGTGTCTGTACTGTGGGGGGTTCTGTACTGTTGGGGGTCTGTACTGTGGGGGGGTGGGGGGTCTGCACTGTAGGGGTGTCTGTACTGTGGGGGGGAGGGGTTTTACTGTTGAGGTGTCTGTACTGTGGGGGAGTGGGGGGCTGCACTGTGGGGGGGTCTGTACTGTGGGGGGGGGGGGTGGGGGGTGTCTGTACTGTGGGGGGTCTGTACTGTTGGGGAGTGGGGGGCTGCACTGTAGGGGTGTCTGTACTGTGGGGGAGTCTGCACTGTGGGGGGCTGTGTAATGTTAAGAGGTCCTTAGGTGCAAGGGACTGTAATGTAAAGGGGTCCAGAGTGCTGTGTAATGTAAAGGGGTCCAGTGTAATGTAAAGGGGTCCAAAGGTGCAAGGTGCAGTGTAATGTAAAGGGGTCCAGAGGTGCAGGGTGCTGTGTAATGTAAAGGTGTACAGAGTATTGTAAAACTGTAAGTACAAACACACATCACAAGTTGTATGAGACATGAGAGCCTCTGAGAGGGACTTGCCTTGCCCAGCCCTGATTAACCACTTAAGGACCGGAAAGATTTGCCCACTTAAAGCGGTTGTATGGCTTTGTTTTTTTTGTTTTTTTAAATAACAAACATGTTATACTTACCTCCACTGTGCAGTGCGTTTGGAAAAGAGTGGCCCCGATTCTCTGGTTCCTCGGCGGCTGTCTTGGCTCCTCCCTGCATCAGCTAACCCCCTTCTGGGAAGCACTCTCCCAAGGGGGTTAGCTTGCGGGCGCGCTCCCTGTTATACACGCTGCGTCCATAGACACAATGTGTATGACTCGTTCCCGCCCCCCAGGGCCCGGGTCATTGGATGTGATTGACAGCAGCGCGAGCCAATGGCTGCACTGCTATCAATCTAGCCAATTAACGGCCAGACTCCGTGGAGAAGAGGACGCCGGGGGACGTGCACAGCAAGTGAACGGGCTCAGGTAAGTAAAACAGGGGGGCTGGGGGGCAGTCATTGCCAGGTGTTTTTTCACCTTAATGCATAGGATGCATTAAGGTGAAAAATCACGAACCTTTACAAACCCTTTAATAACCAGGCCATTTTGTGCGATACGGCACTGTGTCGCTTTAACTGACAATTGCGCGGTAATGCGACACTGTACCCAAATAAAATTGGCGTCCTTTTTTTTCCCACAAATAGAGCTTTCTTTTGGTGATATTTGATCACCTCTGCGGTTTTTATTTATTGCACTATAAACAACAAACAAGCAACAATTAAAAAAAACAAACAAACAATATTTTTTACTTTTTGCTATAATAAATATCCAAAAAATGTATAAAAAAATAATTTCTTCATCAGTTTAGGCCAATATGTATTCTTCTACATATTTTTGGTACCAAAAAAAACACAATTAGCGTACATTGATTAGTTTGAGCAAAAGACATTGCGGCCGCCCGCCCGCCATGCACAGGTCCCTTTATACTCCTATATACATGTATAGAGCCCTGACAGGTCCTTTTATACACCTATATGCACATATAGAGCCATGACAGGTCCTCTTTATACTCCTTTATACATGTATAGAGCCATGACAGGTCCTCTTTATACATGTATAGAGCCACGACAGGTCCTCTTTATTATCCTTTATACATGTATAGAGCCATGACAGGTCCTCTTTTTACTCCTATACATGTATAGAGCCATGACGGGTTCCCTTTAGTTATCATGATCTAAAATAATGAATGTGGGGGCCTTTTGGTGGGCGTGATTTTTTTTTTTGGGGGGGGGGCAGCATTTCATTCTTGGTCCCAGGCAGCACAATGTCTTGGGCCGGCCCTGCCCGTAACACACGGTCGGACTTTTGCCCAACAAACTTAGTTTTAAGCAAGTTGGACCAACAATCCGACCGTGTGTACACTCCATCGGACAAACTTTTTTGAGTTTGGTTTTGTTTTCATCGGACAAAAGTTGGGTCTGTGAACGGACAAACTTTTGCCCAACAAAAGTCCTATGGAGCAAAGTCCTGCCGTGTGTACAGAAAACCATAGGACTTTTGTCCGATGGACAAAACAACCAATGTTAAAATCAACCAACAATAGCAGAAGTTGACCAAAGGGTGGCAGTAAAGATCAGAAAAGAGCAGAAAAAACAAGTGATGTTGTAAGAAGTTTTAAGAAAGTTTGCAGAAAAGTCCTGTGGTGTGTATGCTATGGGTGTTCCCGACCAACTCCGTTCAGACAAAAATCCACGGAAAAGTCCGATGGAAGTCCGACCGTGTGTACGAGGCTTTAGTGAGACACCACTATGGAGGAATGAGCAGACGAGGAACAGCAGACAGCAACATTGTCAGTCAGGGGGAAGGGTACTGTTAACTGTATTAGCAGATTTAGAATCACTAACAAATTTAAGCCAAACTCCAGCTCACACTTTTCTAAGCAGTTACAGCAAATGCTTTTTTCCTTTGGGGATAAAGTTTTTGCATGAATAAATGAAAGCTGATCATTTTAATCACTCCTGCCAATGGGAAGTGGTTTGTCTCATCTTTGTAAACTGATACATTCTGCTGGAGAGTTGGTTCTGTGAAGAAATAGGAGAAGTTCATTGTGGTTTTCATACATTGTAAGGTGAAACTAAAGTCTGAAATACATACAACTTTTTTACTTACCCCCCCCCCCCCCCACTGTGGTTTTAACCTGTAATATGCTGGTAAACGTTTTCATACACCCACCTCTGATCACTTTAGGCTCAGTCCAGCCAGATATAAAAAAAAGCAGCTACTGGAGGGCAGAGCTACACGATTCTGGATAAAATGAGAACCACATTTTTTTTTGCTTAGAATAAAGATCACAATTTTCTCATGATTTTCAACGTAACATCATCTTTCACATTATACAAAAAAATTGGGCTAACTTTACGGTTTAGTTTTTATTTAATTAATTGAAATGTATTGTTTCCCAATATATTAGGTTTGAAAGACCACTTCGAAAATACAGTGTGACATAAAATATTGCAAAGACCGCTATTTTATTCTCTAGGGTCTCTACTAAAAAAAGATATAAAATGTTTAGGGGTTCTTAGTAATTTTCTAGCAAAAATTACTTATTTTAACTTGTAAGCAACAAGTGTCAGAAAAAAGCTTCGTCTTTAGAAGAGAAGTATGGGAATCATTTTTTTCCCATAATTATACTTACCTAGGTGGATGCAGCATCGATCCGATGCTGCATCTGTCCCCCGGCGTCTCTGCACTGAGAACTAAGCCATCAAACACTGCCGATGGCTCGGTTCTCTCGGTTCCCCGAGCAGAGAGCTGCTGCCTGTCAATCAGCAGCTCTCCTGCTCTGCTCCTCCATGCTCACTGGAGCGCTGAGCTGTGGAGGGGTGAGGAGCGGCCATCTCAGTGGCTCGCTGACGGCTATCAGTCCAGGCACCTGGCGGATGCAGACTCCCAGAGTCAGGATGACGTGGTTCCTGGACTGATTCCAGTGACGTCAGCAGAGAGCGGACTTCAGACACCTCTGTGCTGAAAATGGAGAAGCCCAGCCAAACAAGCTCAGGCTGGACTTCTAATTTGAGTGGTTAAACTGACCTAATTTACAGCCCAAAGTTCATTCCTTTACTGATGGGCACTAATAAGCTGCACTGGCGGGCACTGATGAGATGGCACTAATGAGGTGGCACTGATGGGCACGGATGACTAATTTTCTCTGGCCCAGATAGGTAAGCTGCACACTTCCCTCTGGCTACCAGAACTCTTTGCAGCCTTGCTTTTCCTAAACAGCTTACACAGCATTTTACCTAGCACAAGCTACACAACACACTACAAAAAAACAGGTCTGCTTCAATTGAATTATAGCACAGATCCCGGACGAGCCCCCAAATGTTTTGCTTGGGTCTAGCAAGGTTACTTTGTTGTATAAGCAAGGAAGCTGAGACTTCTGCAGTGTGTAAATGTGCTTTTACTATACAAAGATGCTGTACATACAAAACTATATCATTATTAGGAATACAATACAAGACTGACAGATCTATAACAAGCAAAATGCCTAGCAAATAAACATCTTATAGGCAGCCCTCAAAAATTCCACTCGCCTGCTCGCATTTTGCGAGTAGATTTTGAGGGCTGGGCAAATGTGGGCTGCCTGGGAGCAGGGGGGGTGATCGTGGGGGAAGGAGGAGAGGAGAGCTGATGCTTCTGCCGCCGCCGCCGCGTTAATCAGCACGCGGGGAACACACAGCTTTCATTTCAAAAGATGTGTGTTCCCCCGTCACGCGTCGTCATATATAGCCCCTCTCCCTTGTCTGGGCACTTTGATAGACAGATCACCCGCCCCAGGATTGGACAGGTGATCTGTCTATCAAAGTGCCCGGACAAGGGGGAGAGTCTATATATGACCGGGGAACACACAGCTATTATAATGAAAGCTGTTATGTTCCCCGCGCGCTGATCAACCAGACGGCGGCGGCGGTGGCAGGGGGGGGAGCTCTCTCTTTCCCTACACAGGTAGACCACTGGGGACCTACACATGGCTGCATTTGGGGACACATGGCTGCATTTGGGGACACAAGGCTACACAAGGCTACATTGGGGACACATGGCTGCATTTGGGGACACATGGCTGCATTGGGGACACAATTGGGGACACAAGGCTGCATTTGGGGACACAAAGCTACATTTGGGGACACAAGGCTACACAAGGCTGCATTTGGGGACAGATGGCTGCATTGGGGACAGATGGCTTCATTTGGGGACAGATGGCTGCATTGGGGACACATGGCTGCATTGGCGGTCACAGGCTGCATTGGGGACACAGGCTGCACTGGCGGACACATGCTGTATTGGTGGACACTGCACACGGTCAGGCTGCATTGGCGGACACGGACAGGTTGCATTGGCGGACACGGGCAGGCTGCAGTTTTGGACATGGATAAAGTTGTTGTTAATATTTATTTTTATAACTTAATTCTGCATAAAAGATTTAAGTGTCATTTCATGAGATAATTTGAGGGCGTGTTTATGGGCGGGATTGGGGGCGGGGCATGTAGGGGTTGGGCCCGGTAACTGGTGGCGAGTAACCCTTGAGGCCTGGCTAGTAGCTCAGGATTTGAAATTTTGAACCCTGGCCTATGGTCTATGACAGTAGAAATACACTTAAAATGTACTTAACTCTGGTTACTGTATGTTCATGATCTCCATTGACAACGATTCCTCTGGAGATCAGGCACCTTCTTGCATCATGAATCACTTCTCCTTAAAGCATGATGAGCCCTCTCCCTCAGTCTCTACTGATCCTTTTATTTGTACAAGTTTGTTGACAATGGTTACAAACTTGTTTCCATAACAACTGACTAAGAGCCCATTCACACAGGGGCGTCTTTGGATCCGACTCCAAATCGCCCCAGGTCGCCCCTAGTCGCCTCAGGTTGCGCTGGCTGAAGAAATCAATGCAAGTGAATGGAGCCGTCTTAATGCACACTACTGCAGTCGCTCCAACTTCAAAAAAGGTCCCTGTACTACTTCAATCCGACTCCTAGGCGACCTGTAACCATTCATTTCAATGGGAGTCGCCTCTCACTGTCTTAATAGGAGCAACTCTCCAGGAAGAGAACATACATTTCTCAGGCAAACCTCTCCCTCCCCCCTCCCTCCCACAGAGCTGATTCTTGTTTGATTGGCCACTGGAATGTCTCCTGTCCTGCAGGCAACTTGGAGTTGCCTTGTAAATAGCTCCAGGTCACGCTGTGATTCATTCTCAAGTCGTGTCTGAGTTGCCTCATAAAATCGCACTGGAAGTTGTGTTGCCCCTGTGTGAACCGGCTCTACAGTCATTCTTTCAGCTTGAGAGACCCTCTCTTACCTGTTTACTGTAGCTATAGAGACAATAGCCTATTCAAACTGTCAATTGAATACAACAATGGTATCTACGTACCCATTGTATGCAACAGCATTTGTTTGAGAAATATCTACTCAAGCCAAAACCTGACAGTAATCTGATTTCTACGACCAACTACTATTGTAATATTGTCCCATGTAATGTTATGTCTGATTAATATAAAAAAATCATATTTTAACAAACGCAACACACTCCTGCCGGTTAATAGTGATGAGCCGAACACCCCCGGGTTTCGGTTCGCACCAGAACCCGCGAACGGACCGAAAGTTCGCACGAACTTTAGAACCCTATTAAATACAATGGATGCGAACGTTCGAAATCTAAAGTGCTAATTATAACGACTATTATGCATGTTATTGTCCTAAAAAGGGTTTGGGAACCCGGGTTCTGCACCAGGGGACATGTATCAATGCAAAAAGAAGTTTTAAAAACGGACGTTTTTCTGGAGCAGTCATTTTAATGATGCATAAAGTGAAAAAAAAAAGTCAAATATTCCTTTAAATATCGTACCTGGGGGGTGTCTAAAGTATGCCTGTGAAGTGCCACGTGTTTCCCGTGTTTAGAACTGTCCCTGCACAAAATTACATTTCTAAAGGAAAAAAAGCCATTTAAAACTGCTTACGGCTTTAATGTAATGTCTGGTCCCGGTAATATGGATGAAAATCTTTAAGAAAAATGGCATAGCTACCCCATCACCCCCCCCCCCCCTACCCCAGCCCATTACCAGCCCCTTTGGGTCTTGTATGGATATTAAGGGGAACCCCGCACACAAAATAAAAAAGGCCCTATATACTCTGAACAGCCGTATACAGGCGGTGCATACAAGACAGGGACTGTAGGTTTGTTCTTATGTAGAATCTGTTTGTAATTTTGAACAGGTACATTGTTTAAGTGTAGCTCCAGGCAAAAAATCTATTTTTAAGCTTTTTGGAAAACATAGGGAAGGGTTATCACCCCTGTAACATTTGTTTTGCTGTCTGTGCAGTGTGCACCTGTTCAGAACAGTTCACCTCACTTTCCGTCCTAATGACAAATGTTTTTTGAAAATTTGGGGTTTTTATTGAAACAAGAATTGGTGATAAAGAATCAGTGGAGAGGAGACACTTTTTTTCCCATATTAACTCTTACAGGAGAGAATTTGCCTTCCTAGGGGTAGATTTCCTCTCACTTCCTGTTGTATCCTTCCGTTTGCAAGGAGGAGTCGTTTGTAAGTTGGATGTTTGAAAGTAGGGGCCTGCCGTATATACTCAGCTGAAATTTGCCCCTTACATGTTGGTGTTGCCACAACACTGTGAGCCCTCACAGTTACTCTTGGTGGGCGCATGTATGGGCCCTGCTGTGAATTATTAGATCAACAATTGTAATTGAATGCCCCTGTTGAACAGGGGCTGAAAAATTGGGCCTTTGGTGGTGGTTGTGGTGGTGTTGACACAACACTGTAAGGCCTCACAGTTAGTCTTGGTGGGCGCAGGAATGGGCCCTGCTGTGAATTATTAGATCAAGAATTGTAATTACATTACCCCTGTTAAACAGGGGCAGAAAAATTGAGCCTTAGGCACTGGTGCCACAACACTGCAATCCCTCACAGATACTGTACTTGGAGCACAGCAATGAGCCCTGTTGCAAAGTATTGCATCAAAAATTTTAATTACACGCCCCTGTTAAACAGGGGCTGAAAAATTGGGCCTTAGCCACTGGTGCCACGACACTGCAACCACTCCCAGATACTCTAGTTGGAGTGCAGGAATGAGCCCTGCTGCAAAGCATTGCATAAAAAATTGTAATAACACACCCCTGTTAAACAGGGGCTGAAAAATTGGGCCTTAGCCACTGGTGGCGGCACCCATAAACAAAAATGTTCTTCCAAGCTATCATCGTCAATCGGATCATTGAGGAGGAGGAGGATAGTCAGTCAACATAACAGGACAAACTCTCAGCATCAGCATCAGTCTTGAAGGGATGTGACATTTGAAAATAAATTAGTCTGTTATATCAGCTTCAGGTGTTTGGTAGCTGGCGGTGATCCAAGACTGGTTCATCTTTATGAAGGTCAGTCGATCAACAGAGTCGGTGGACAGGCGCACCCTGTGATCCGTGACAAATCCTCCAGCAGCACTGAATGTGCGTTCTGAAAGAACGCTGGATGCAGGACAGGCCAGTAGCTCAATTGCATACTGTGCAAGCTCTGACCAGTGATCCATCCTCAAGACCCAGTAAGCCAGAGGATTTTCGGTGGGGAAGGTGTCCAAGTCTGACCTTGCCCCTAGGTATTCCTGCACCATGTATATCAGACGCTGGCGATCGTTGCTGGAACCGATCATACCTTGGGGCTGCGGACTAAAGAATTGTCTGAACGCTTCGGTCAGATGGCCACCTTCCCCACCGCTCCTTCTTTGACTGACCGAAGCCTCAGCAACTCGTTGTCCAAGACCAGGAGTTTGTAACCTCCCAGTCTCTGGGAACGCGTTGCACAGACCTTTCTGCAAGGCCACCCGGAGTTGTCTCATCCTCTGCTCCCTCTGCGACGGTAAGATAAGGTCCGCAACCTTACCCTTGTACCGTGGATCAAGGAGAGTGGCCAGCCAGTAATGGTCCCTCTCCTTGATCCGAAGAATACGAGGATCCTTCTGCAGACTTTGCAGGATCAGGGAGGCCATGCAGCGTAGGTTAGCTGAGGCATTCAGTCCGGAGTCCTCTGGGTCACTAAGGACGACATGATCCGCAGCCACCTCCTCCCAGCCACGTACAAGTCCACTGGTTTCTTGGGACTGTAAATCATCCCTAAAAGACTGCTGCTGATGATGCTGAGTGCCAGGCTCCACCTCCATGCTGACACAATCCTCCTCCTCCTCCTCTTCTTCCTGTGCGATGGGTGGGACAGAAGGAACACTGTCTGGGTAAAGGGGGCCTTGAGAGGCAAGGAAGTCCTCCTCTTCCTGCCTCTGTTCTGCCTCAAGTGCCCTGTCCATTATTCCACGCAGCGTATGTTCCAACAAGTGGACAAGAGGTACAGTGTCACTGATGCATGCACTGTCACTGCTCACCATCCTCGTGGCCTCCTCAAATGGTGCCAGGACAGTGCATGCATCCCTGATCATGCCCCACTGGCGTGGTGAAAAAAACCTGAGCTCCCCTGACCCTGTCCTGGTGCCGTAGTCGCACAGGTACTCATTGATGGCCCTCTGCTGCGTGTGCAGCCGCTGCAGCATGGCCAACGTTGAGTTCCACCTGGTGGGCATGTCACATATAAGGCGGTTCTTGGGCAGGTTCAACTCCTTTTGCAGCTCAGCCAGGCGAGCACTGGCATTATAAGATCTGCGGAAATGCACACAGACTTTCCTGGCCTGCCTCAGGACATCCTGTAAGCCCGGGTACCTGCCCAAGAACCGCTGCACCACCAGGTTAAGGACGTGAGCCACACAGGGCACATGGGTCAGTTGTCCCTGTCGGAGAGCGGAGAGGAGGTTGGTGCCATTGTCGCAAACTACCATTCCTGGCTTAAGCTGGCGTGGCGTCAACCACCTCTCGGCCTGCCCCTGCAGAGCAGACAGAACCTCTGCCCCAGTGTGGCTCCTGTCCCCCAAACACACCAGCGCAAGCACGGCATGGCATCTTTTTGCCTGCGTACTTGCGTAGCCCCTTGAACGCCTACGGAGCACCGCTGGTTCCGAGGACAAAGCACAGGAAGAGGCCACGGAGGAAGAAGAAGAGGAGGGGGTGGAGGAGAGAGGTGTGTCACAACCAGTAGTAGCATTTTGGAGGCGTGGCGGTGGAACAACCTCCAACACTACTGCACCTTGTCCTGCATCCTTCCCAGCTGCCAAAAGAGTGACCCAATGGGCTGTGAAAGAAAGGTAACGTCCCTGTCCATGCCTGCTGGACCATGAGTCAGCGGTAATATGCACCTTACCGCTGACCGTCCTGTCCAGCGAGGCCAAGACATTGCCTTCCACATGCCGGTAGAGAGCCGGAATCGCCTTCCGTGAGAAAAAGTGGCGTTTGGGAACCTGCCACTGAGGAACCGCACATTGCACAAACTCACGGAAGGGGGCCGAGTCTACCAACTGAAAAGGCAGCAGTTGAAGCGCTAGCAATTTAGCCAAGCTAGCATTCAACCGCTGGGCATGTGGATGGCTGGGAGTGAACTTCTTTCGACGGTCCAGCAGCTGGGGCAGGGAAATTTGCCTGCTAGAATCGGACGTTGGTGTACTGCTAGCAGAGTGCCCGCAAGTACTTGGCTGTGACACACCTAATTCTACACCTTCATTCCTCTCAGAGCAGGTTTCAGAGAGGACTGAAGGTATAGTGGGGTTGGAGATCCCAGCTGATGCGGTGCAAGAAGAGGTCAGCTTTGTTCTTTGGTGTGGGTCTTTAAGGTAGGCTTGCCAACGAGCTGCATGGCAGGTCAACATATGTCTGGTCAAGCATGTGGTGCCCAAGCGGGTGATGTTTTGGCCACGTGATATACGCTTGAGACATATGTTGCAAACAGCAGCTGTGCGATCTGATGCACTCGACTCAAAAAAGGCCCACACCAAAGAACTTTTTGAATAACGGGCAGACGCAGCGCCTTGCACAGGCGGAGCTCTGCGGTGTGATTCCGACGGTGTGCTGCCCTTACGCTGGCCCCCCGAGGGCATCCTGCCTCGTTGGAGATGTGCCTCCTCCTCATCCTCCTCATCCTCCTCCTCCTCCTCTCTCCTATTAGGTACCCACGTGGAGTCAGTGACCTCATCATCCCCTCCCTCCTCATCACTGGAGCCAATCTGGCAGTATGCTGCAGCTGCTGGAACATGACTGCCAGATTGGTGTCCTTCTTGAGCATCCCCTCTCTCTGCTCTCACGCTACTGCCTTCCTCTAGCTGGGTATCATCATCAGACCCTTCGAAACGCTGGGCATCCTCCTGGAGCATGTACCCAACACTGTGCTCAAACAGTTCGGGGGACTCCTCAGGAAGACATGGTTGGTCTAGGGAAGGAGTGACTGATGATGACATTGATACCAGGGAAGAGGACGCTTTGGCAGCTGCTTTGCCAGTACCCTGAGCCTGGGTGAGAGAGGATGAGGAGGATGAGGAGGGCTTGGTCATCCACTCTACCAAGTCTTCGGCATGATGCGGCTCAACACGTCCAGCTGCCGAAAAGAAGGACAAGCGTGTCCCATGGCCACGTGCTGATGGCGATGCACCGCGTCCACGACCAGCACTGTTGTCTCTAGACACAGAGCCTGCTTGCCCTCTTTTTTTGGCTCCTGACTGTCTGCCTCTCCTTGTTTGCCTTCCAGACATTCTAATGGCCTGCAGGGAAATGGGAAAAGCAGCAATACAGGCTAAGTTAAGGTGTAATATGGTCAGGAGGCACACTTCGCCCGCTGTAAGTGCCACAAAATCCTGTTTGTGTAACACACCAGGAAAAAGCAGCAATACAGGCTAAGTTAGGTGTAATATGGTCAGGAGGCACACTCCGCCCGCTGTAAGTGCCGTAAAATCCTGTTTGTGTAACACACCAGGAAAAAGCAGCAATACAGGCTAAGTTAAGGTGTAATATGGTCAGGAGGCACACTCCGCCCGCTGTAAGTGCCGTAAAATCCTGTTTGTGTAACACACCAGAAAAAAGCAGCAATACAGGCTAAGTTAAGGTGTAATATGGTCAGGAGGCACACTCCGCCCGCTGTAAGTGCCGCAAAATCCTGTTTGTGTAACACACCAGGAAAAAGCAGCAATACAGGCTAAGTTAAGGTGTAATATGGTCAGGAGGCACACTCCACCCGCTGTAAGTGCCGCAAAATCCTGTTTGTGTAACACACCAGGAAAAAGCAGCAATGCAGGCTAAGTTAAGGTGTAATATGGTCATGAGGCACACTCCGCCCGCTGTAAGTGCCGCAAAATCCTGTTTGTGTAACACACCAGGAAGAAGCAGCAATACAGGCTAAGTTAAGGTGTAATATGGTCAGGAGGCACACTCCGCCCGCTGTAAGTGCTGCGAAATCCTGTTTGTGTAACACACCAGGAAAAAGCAGCAATACAGGCTAAGTTAAGGTGTAATATGGTCAGGAGGCACACTCCGCCCGCTGTAAGTGCCGCAAAATCCTGTTTGTGTAACACACCAGGAAAAAGCAGCAATACAGGCTAAGTTAAGGTGTAATATGGTCAGGAGGCACACTCCGCCCGCTGTAAGTGCCGCAAAATCCTGTTTGTGTAACACACCAGGAAAAAGCAGCAATACAGGCTAAGTTAAGGTGTAATATGGTCAGGAGGCACACTCCGCCCGCTGTAAGTGCCGCAAAATCCTGTTGGTGTAACACACCAGGAAAAAGCAGCAATACAGGCTAAGTTAAGGTGTAATATGGTCAGGAGGCACACTCCGCCCGCTGTAAGTGCCACAAAATCCTGTTTGTGTAACACACCAGGAAAAAGCAGCAATACAGGCTAAGTTAAGGTGTAATATGGTCATGAGGCACAGTCCGCCCGCTGTAAGTGCCGCAAAATCCTGTTTGTGTAACACACCAGGAAAAAGCAGCAATACGGGCTAACTTCAGGTGTATAATATGCAGGAGGCTTAGCAACAATGACACTGACACTGTCCCCTGCCTATACTTCTCTCTCCCTGCACACAAGGTTTATCAAAGTATATGACACTGACACTCTCCCTGCCTATCCTTCTCTCTCCCTGCACACAAGGTTTAGCAAAGAATATGACACTGACACTGTCCCCTGCCTATCCTTCTCTCTCCCTGTACACAAGGTTTATCAAAGTATATGACACTGACACTCTCCCTGCCTATCCTTCTCTCTCCCTGCACAAAAGGTTTAGCAAAGAATATGACACTGACACTGTACCCTGCCTATCCTTCTCTCTCCCTGTACACAAGGTTTATCAAGGTATATGACACTGACACTCTCCCTGCCTATCGTTCTCTCTCCCTACACACAAGGTTTAGCAAAGAATATGGCACTGACACTCTCCCTGCCTATCCTTCTCTGTCCCTACACACAAGGTTTAGCAAAGAATAGATTTGACAAGATTTGACACTGTCCCTGCCTATCCTTCACTTTCCCTGCTCTGGAACACACTACACAAGGCCGCCGCGCTGGCGGCCTTTTATAGTGTGGGGCGTGTACTAAACCCCCTCAGCTATAATTGGCCACAGGCATCCTGCCTGTGGCCAATCATTGCTCTCCTCGCTGCCGGCGCTGTGATTGGCCAAGCATGCAGGGTCACAGTGCATGCTTGGCCAATCACAGCGCCGGGATTACACTGCGATGGCGCAGTGTATTGTGGGCCATTCGCGTCACTCGAATTTGGCACGAACGGCCAAAATCGTTCGTTGTTCGCCGAACGCGCGAACAGCCGATGTTCGAGTCGAACCTATGTTCGACTCGAACACCGAGCTCATCCCTACCGGTTAATGTCATGTAGCACCCTGATGTTTAGGCAGGGTTGCTAGTAAATGTATTTGCCAAGTGATAGTTGCCCTGTCCAGTTGTTAGGAGATCAATTAATTTCACCCTAATTCTGGAATTGCTGCACTTCTCTTTTCTGTCACTAAATGGGCAGGTGTCTGGTGACATTAGATAAGACAAGGGCAATGCAAGGACAGATTAGGAATGAATGGGGTGTTTCAGCTAATGGGCAGGGAATTTCTCGGTCCCTTGGCCTGCTGGGAGAACCTGTTTATTTGAGTGGAGTCAGATGATCGGAGTTCTGTGTCACCTGGACGGCTGTCTGGGTGGACGTGTGTTGTATTGACCCGGGCTGCTAGGCCAGAAACCTAAGGCCTATCCCAGGGACATCTGGCTGCTAGGCTGTCTGAGGGCCTATCCAGAAGCAGGAGAGCAGCGTAGGGTTGGGACTCCGGGCTTGTACTCCAACCAGAAGTAATGCCGCGTACACACGATCATTATTCACGGCGGTTAAAAAACCGCCATGAATAATGACAGGAAAAATGAGGGAACCGCTTGGTTCCCTACACACGGTCGTTTTTCCCGTCATTTTTTCTCTTGACGAGAAAAACGACCGTCTGTGGGCTCCGCGGCAGTGTCTCCCTATGGGAAAACTGCCGCGGAAAAAAATGCTGGAAAAAACGATGAGAAAATTTAGAACATGTTCTAATTTTTCTCGTCGTTTTTTATGCCGTTTTTCTCAACGAGAAAAACGACATAAAGCCCACAGACGATCGTTTTTCTCGGCGGAAAAAAAAAATGCCGTTTCGTCGAGAAAAGCGGTCGTGTGTACGCGGCATAAGGGTTCTGCTGGCCGGAGAACCAGTTGTGGTTGGAGGTAAAGGGGAAGCTGTCGCCACAAAGGGACCATCCACCTTGCTACCAATGAGACCAGTGTGAGTAAGCTGAGGCCAGCACCAGAGCAGACTTGTGAAGAAGTGGGAAAGCATTAGCAAGTGTCAAGTCAGGGACCCAGCGGGACAGCAAAGGTGACGATTGTGGAGTGCCAAGCCAGGGACCTATCGTGTCAGCAGGGGTGAAGCTTGAAAAGTATCTGTGAGCTTCAAGCCAGGGACCCAGCAAGGAAGCGGGGGTGGCGCTTGAGGAAAATACTGAGTGCTACAGTGAAAGAGCTCAAGAGATCCAGTGGCTAGTGGATCTGAAGTCTAGTGAGAGAGACTGGGAGCTTGTTGAGTGAAGACGCACAATGAGTGAGTATGGGGTAAAGAGAACTGTTCGTGTTGCAGATAGTTGAATACCTTTACCGTTAGTAACAGATACAAGATTGTTGCATAGGAGACAGCAGTCCTACATATACAGAAGTGATGTCCGGCTGGAGGCCTTCACCTGTATAGCTGTCTACCTATAGAAGTCTTGGAGTCTGCCAATTTACATTACATCTACCTAAGGGTGTCCTGGCCCTAATCCTCTCTCCCACAGTTTGGTTTAAGAGACAATAAATCTCTTTGCATTCAAAGAGTGTCTGGCGCCCACCTGTTCATCTTGCATTACACCCACCATGCCTTGTAACCCACTCTACACTGAAGGATATCAGCTGTCCCTAACTCTGGAGGTCACCATTGGGGTTCAGAGGCCCCAGACTTTGCTACAGTCACAATGTGCTAGTATGCACCTCATACTAGCACATAATGACAGACTTACCCGTAAAGCAGGTCCCTTCAGCAACACAATGTCACCTCTGACTGGGCTTCCAGCTTCACCTGGTCTTCCTTTCAGATTTGCGCCCTCTGGCCATTTGAATGGCCGGGGTGCGATGACATTACTCCCGCGCTGGAGTCACAATCACGGCAGAGTGCTGTGAATGGATGGCACACTCAAGTGTGCCGTCCATTGAGAATGCAGTGCGCATGTGATATCACCGACTGCTACTGTATGATATGTGAATATCTCATAAACAGTGCACATTTAGGAGATATTCATTGTACCTAAAGGTAAGCCTTATTATATTATATAAGTGAAAAAGCAGGCTTTACTATCACTTTATCTCCTGGTTGGGCATTACTGGGGTCACACTACACCTCTGGCCCAAAAGGCTGTGGGGGCATGGGTACTGGGCAAGTGGTCAATTAGGGTACCCAGTTTGCCACCTTGGAGGCTGACCGATTGTCTCCAAAACGCTTCCAGCCCTTTACCGACTGAGCCCACTCCTTACTCCATGAGGTATAGGCTACACACACTGTCCATTAATAAAGAAGAGACAAGATTATGTCCCTCCGTTTTCTTAATGTGAATGTAATTGGAATCATAAAAGTCCTTCTATCCATTGCAGAACAGCGTAGTCCATCTTTTCCCATATCATGGCATGGAAGGCCCCAGGCTTTCCCATGTGGGCCTAGAGTGTTGTGGTGGCAAGATTGGTTGTATGCAGAGCACACAGCCATTTTGCCTTGTGCTAAGTAGCACACACTTCATCTTAATGCAATAATGCATCTTAAACTAAAATTCACTCACCATTCATTCGATTTGCCATTCATTCAAGTCAAGAGACATCATCACACAGCTAGGTTCATCTCGGTATCACAGCAAAACACTGCTCTCCCAGAGCCTCATCACTCCTTTTTATTATCTCAAAAGCATGTGACCACCATGGGAGTGGTCATCACAGGATGTGCCCTCCTCCATAGGAAGTGAGAACACAGCATCTGACCTCCATGGGAGTGGTCATCACAGGATCTCCTCTTCACACAGGAAATGTCCATATAAGGGCGTCCCTCTAACAAGATGTCCCATACAATCCAATACATGAATACAACACAAGAAATATAGCTTAAAGGATACAATTCAATAATAATACAATAACCATTGAACACAGTTCCTGATGAGGGGAGCTTATCTGCAGGTGTACGCTCACGTCACCACCTCAATGCTGATCAGACACAGAGGCGACAAGAGCATTCATCCGCTAAACCGATAATGCGTTTGCAGAGAGGCCTCACTCCGCAAACACCCTTCTCCAAATCAGGAAGTTTATCTCAACCAGCCTCAGACTGCCCCAGTCAGCTCTTTAGAGTGGGTTGCGGAAGTACTAACACTGGGTGACACTATGACAATACATTTTAAATACATCTTCATAAAATTTTCCACAACAGTGTGTTTACTGAGTTATTTTTTCTAAATTCTTTATTTATAGACAGCAGCCTCCAACACATCAAAACAATATAATGAGACATAAAGTATATGACCAAAAATATAACACAAATTTTCAAGGGACCAAATTGGCCACTGTCAATAACGAGCACCACTCGGACAACCTTGAAAATCTCAAAATATTGACCAGGTGTGTCATTCCGTCAGAGATAGAATAAGTAAAGAAGACTAATGGGAAAGATGGAGTTGACTGAGGTCGTACCATGTGGTACAGTCAGAAAATCGACTGAATTTCTTGCTTGCAGTACAGTCTCACTTCTCCAACCAACCCACTAACCTCAAGCCAGTTCTATATATACCCTACTCCAGAGACCCCTAATGGAGACCCCTAATGGGAAAACAGGAGATTGTAACTCACTCAAAGTTGACAGGCAGGGAGGGAGGGGGAAAGCAGAGCAGCGGGATGACGGAGTCACGTAAACTGACCACGGTAATCATGGATCAGCAGCCATGATTACCTTGGTCAGCACACAGAGGGGGCCACAGGAACAGGCAGGATCAGACAGTTTTTTTTACAGCTTAGAAAGGGACAGATTAGACAGCACAAGCACTGTGCTGTTTAATCTGTTATAAGGTAACGGGAGCTCTTTTTTGGGGGGGTGGTTATGACCACTTTAACTCTTATTTCAGGTGTACCTGCAGTTTACAGACTATTGAAAAGAAACTGTATATGGTTCCTGCAGACAGAAGTAAGGGTCAATATACTGCAGTACAGAGCATTTTCATGGCGGGTATGTTGTTTCTGCACTCTCTTTCTCTCTGCTGTATACATTTTATGTGTATATATATATATATATATATATATATATATATATATATATATATATTTCTGTTTTCTCTCTTGCTGTGAAAGTTATAAGACAATGTCCTTAAAGACTTTGGAAATAAACTACTCACATTAGAAAGGACATTGAGCATGGGAATAACCGCTGAAAACTAAATTCCCAGCTGAGGTCTTTAAGAAGAGAGAAGAGCGGACACACAGCCCAGGATAAGCCTTTCAAGAAGATGGATTACATGAGTGCAGCACTTGTGGGATCTCTGCTATAGAACAGACAATTTTATCTACAGTGCATAATGGCGATAAGAAAAGCAATGTTCCTCAATTCTGCCGTCTGGTCCTTCGCTTTCGTCTCTCATTCCCTCACTAATCTGTACCCTTCTCACTTCCTAATCCGTAACCCTGGTTATCGCGCTCTTTCAATTCCCTGCCCTGCTTAATTCCTCTGTTCTTCCCTTCTCTTCCTTCCTTCCCTCCCTTCTTACTCCCCCTCCCTGCTGTTGCCTTCCTTCCTAGACTCGCATGCTATCACTTGCTTTGAAAGGGACCCCCCTTATGCTTGCGTTTCCCCTGCACACTGGTGTGTAGCTCAAGACTGGAGCATCTTCTGTCTTTTTCCTAATAATTAAGTTAATTTTTTTTTTCCCCTCTTAGGATGCTTATATCTTTCCTGTGCAGGAATTTAACTAACAAGTCAAGTTTTCAGATCATTCAGGGGACAGCAAAAGTGGTTCTATGACTTAATGACGTAATAAGTATTCTAAAACAGTTTGGCACCAAGTTTACTGCAGCCACCATGATTGTACACCAAGCCCCACTCAGCACCTGAGATTGCCGATAATGGTCATTGAAACAAAAAAGATCACCAAAAAGCAATGTAGCGGGGTATTGCCCTTTAATCCCCAGAGACTACAGTACCCAGTGCGCAACGGGACACCCAGGGTGCATTGCCCCGCGCAGAGACTGCTGGGGCGGATTATTTAACCGAAGGACGGGGCTGAATTTGGTCTCTTTGGACACCGCCCGCCCAGTAAGTGGAACTCTTTTCCGAGCCTGCTGAGATACAAGGCTTGAAGCCTGGGCCTTTCTTCAAAGAGCCTTCCGCTCTCACCGAGGAACCTGAGGGACGTCTCTCCATACTGTTGCTGCATCGTTGCCAGGAGGACCGAAGGATTGGATGTCGTGAGACCTGTGTACGGAGACACAGCAGAGGAAGATACAGACACGGACTGGTCCGGTTGGGTGAGAGAGCACCTGCTCAGAGAACTATATAGGATCCCTAGGCCCAATAACTATTATCCGGAGTTATCACTAGTGTTGCGCTGCGCACCGGAGAGACGGTGCATCGGAGCAACTTTAGAGATTGCCTTTAATTCACCAAGTTATTCAAACCCCTTTTACCCTGTGGATTACAGTTGTTTTCTTCAGAAGTGCACCACCGTTTTGCTAGCGAAGATCTTCCCCTACAGAACTTCTACACCGTACAGTCAAGCCTGACTTAGCGTAGACTTTGCTGGGCGCCATTTTGCCCATGAGGGAGAATAGCGGCAGCGGGGACCGTTAGCATTATGCACAGTACTGCATATCTATCTGTTTATTGAGATACTTCTTTATTGCAGGGCTCTGCACATATATGTACACTCTTTATTACCTGCTCACTTAACAAATCTAAGTAAAAGTGCTAAGGTTTAGTATATTGGTGTTTGTGTCATTTACTTTGCAGAGGAGACGGGTAAAAATAGCTGTGCCTATTTCTGTGTGTGCTATTATAGGATTGTGTCCCAGGGAGTTACAGGCCACGCAATCCTACTCTCCCCTACTAACTGTGCCAAGGGAGGTTAGAGCAAATTGCCTGGGGTTGACAGCGGTGCACTACAGGGCCCAAAAATTATACCAGTGGCCCTCTTAGCTGGGGGTATCGCTACACGTGGGGGCTCGAGTCCAGGATTCCTGTACAATACACGCTGCAATCAACCCTGCCAGAAGCACCGGCATAGACTCGCTAGCAGTGACACGGTGGTGCGCAACAGTTGGCGCCGATTCAACCATGACGGTAGTTATCCAACTCCCAGGGGAAAACTGGCCGGAAGAGGAGGTAAAGCAGCTTGTACAGTCGCTGTCCCAGAATCAGAAGGCATGGGTGATGGATTCAAAGCCAGATCCAGAGACCTCATTTACTTACGCATTAGTGGAGTGGAGAAGCGGAATACGAGAAGACTTTAGAGGTCAGAACATACAGGCCACATATAACCAGATATATCGCTTGGCGCATACGGAAGCAGTGAAGGGGGAACCTCTGCAGACCCCCCTGTCATCACCCCCGCGATTATCTCCACCACTATCCCCTAAAGCAGAGAAGTCTCAGGGGACGACAACCTCGGGAACACCCCTGGCCGCTATAGGGCCTGAACTGTTGAATGCTCTGGGAGACTTTGTCACGAAGTGCCAGAAGAGCAGTACGGTACATGTGGAAGCCGGGTACCAGAAGCTTAGGATTTTCTCCCGAAAACAACCAGACCCCCTCGGAGAAGAAGACTTCGACACCTGGATTGAGCAAGCGATGCAGGCTGTAGAGGGATGGGAAGTACCAGAGGGCCAGAAGAAGCAGCGCATAAGCGAAAGTTTGAAGGGTGCTGCTGCGGAAGCTGTGAAGAATCTTAGGTTTAGCAATGCTGCTTGTACTGCTTATGATTATCTGGCTATGTTACAGGAAGAATTTGGCCAGCTGGAAAAGGTGGCTGAACTTGTATACCAGTTTGAACATACCCTTCAAAAGCCGGGAGAAAGATTATCCGAATATGTCCGGAGGTTGAATAAGATGCTGTGCCAAATTGTCTTTAAAAAGGGGATACTACCACAAGTCATAGACGCAACAAGGATGAAGCAGATCCTGAGGGGAGCATTGCGTTCGGATCCAGTTTGGCTCCACTTGAAGACCTCTGAAGGAGTCATGGCTCTGAGTTACCCAGACCTTGTGCGGATCATAAGGGATGAAGAAGCTTTGTTGAAGGACCAACAGGCGGTCGAGAGAACCACGTCCCCCCCTCAGTGGGAGTCAGATCAGCTATAGCCACTGAACGGGACTCAGAAGTGGAGATATTAAAGTCTCAGATGACTCAAGTGCTGGATCTTTTGACCTCTTTAATGGCAAAGAACTCAGGAATCAGTGAAAAAGAAGAAACCAGGAAAGAACCGCACTAGAGCACCTCAGCACCAACCTTCCCGCGGAAAAGAGGAGAAACTGTCTGCTTCAACTGTGGAGGAGTCGGCCACTTTGGAAGAGTATGCCCCAGTCCGAGGAAGAACCGAGGCGCCTATCACCAGCCGACGGAAAACTTCCAGAGGGCCCCGGTGAAGGAGTCAGCCGGGCGCCCACTATTTACAGAAAGCTCCACAAACATCCTAAAGCCAGAAGAGATAGGGGAGAAGGGAAACAATGCCCCTCCCAAAATACTCAATACCACTTGTCAGGAGTTAAAACCCCAAAGTCTTCAAGAAATCAATGCATACCAGGCCCAACAGGGATTAAGATCCAGAAAGAGATGGAAGAAGAAGAAAACCCAAAAAGGGAAGTCCATGAGTCCAAAGAAAGAAGCCTCCCCGAGGAGGTTTCTAGACAATTTGGTGGGACCCTCCCCTGTGGTTCCCATTCAAGTGGTGGGAGTCTACACAAGGGCCATCCTGGACACAGGGGCCCAAGTAACCCTTTTATACAGAGACTTTTATCAAAGACATTTGAGTCACTTGCCCCTACAGAAGCTGGAAGATCTAGAAATATGGGGAATTGGCACCCAAAGCTTTCCCTACGACGGTTATGTTTCCATCAGACTGGCCTTTGACCCCTCTGTAGCAGGAAAATCTGAGGTCTTTGACACCCTGGCAGTAGTTTGCCCTCACCCACCAGGAGCCAACAAGAGTTCCCTGATTATAGGGACCAATACTGACCTGGTCAGAAGATTACTGGCTCCCCTAGCACAGGAGCAGGGTACTTCAGCAGCCAAAATGGGATAAGTGTATGGACAGCCGCACTCCAAAAAAACGTTCAGGTAGCCTTTTATTTAAAAATTACAAAGCACTACAGATCACAGCAGACAAAATGGGGGTACAACTGACATGTATCACACTGGGAACTAGTGCTTAGTCATAGCCTACTTCAGCAGCCAGGATCCACCCAATGTTGCAGTTAGCCTACCGGAGATTGGTCCTGGAACAGAAGGCCCCGGAAGAGGGGGTAGGGAAAGTCTGGAAATTGTCCAAGAAGGAGAGGATGTTGCAGCCTGGTGAAATGACCTGTCTGAAGGCTACGGTGAAACTCTCGTGGGAGCAACCTGGCCCCTTTGTGGTTCTGGAACCAGACCCTTTAGATTCCCACCCAGGATTGGAAGTGATCCCCGAAGTGGTCCCACTAAGGGCGTTGAAGAAAACGAACGGCCGGATCCCAGTGAGCATCAGGAATATCACTGGCTCCCCTGTGAAGATTCCGGGCCAGATGTTGCTGGGCAGAGTAAACCCTGCTACCCCAGTGGCCCTGTCTGACCTGGAGAAGACGGAAGGAGGGGAACCCCACCCTGGAGAAGCTCTGCTTGGAGAACATGACCCTACCACCGGTGTGGAAAGAGAGAGCCAAGGCCCAGCTGACCAAGTGGAGACAAATCTTCTCAAAAGACGAATTTGACCTAGGGTGTGCGAGGAGTGCCACCCACAAGATCCGCCTGCAAGAAGACAAACCTTTCCGGGAAAGGGTCCGGCGAGTCCCCCTGGCCGACCTGGAAGACTTGCGTGAGCAACTGGCAGCGCTCAAAAGAACTGGAGTTATCCGAGAGTCCAGAAGCCCATATGCCTCCCCTATTGTAGTAGTCAGGAAGAAGAACGAGTCACTGAGACTCTGCATAGACTACAGGACTCTCAATAGGAGGACCATACCTGACCAATACACCACTCCTAGGATAGAGGATGCTCTACAGAGTCTGTCTGGAGCTAAGTGGTTCAGCATAATGGACCTGAAGAGCGGGTATTATCAAATCCCAATGCATCCAGATGACAGAGAGAAGACAGCATTCATCACCGCAGTGGGGTTCTACGAGTTTAACCGGATGCCTCAAGGACTGCCGGGGGCTCCTGCCACTTTCCAGTGACTGATGGAGAAGACAGTGGGGGACATGAATCTCGTTGAAGTCCTGGTGTACCTAGACGACATCATTGTCTTCGGGAAGACTCTGGAAGAGCACGAGGAAAGGCTGGAGAAAGTCCAGAAGAGACTCAGTGAAGAGGGACTTAAACTCTCCAGGGAGAAGTGTCAGTTCTACCAGTCCTCAGTCCATTACCTGGGACACATAGTGTCTGAGGAGGGGGTATCTACAGACCCTGACAAAAGGAGGCAGTTACCTCCTGGCCCCAACCAACTACGGTGATTGAGCTCAGATCCTTTCTCGGGTTCTGCTCCTACTACCGCAGATTTGTGGAAGGGTTTGCAAGAATTGCCAAACCTCTGAATGAGTTACTGAAGACAGAAGGAGAGGAGGATAACACTGGCCCCAGGAAGCCTGGAGAGTCCGTGGAAGATCAGTGGACGGAAAAGTGTGAGGAGGCCTTCACCATGCTGAAGAAGAGTCTGACCACTGCCCCTGTCTTGGCCTATGCAGACACCAAGAAACCATATGAACTGCACGTGGATGCCAGCCATGATGGTCTGGGAGGTGTGCTGTACCAGGAGTATGTAGAACAGTTAAGGCCAGTCGCCTATGTGAGCAGGAGTTTAACACCAGCAGAAGAGAACTACCCCACCCATAAACTGGAATTCTTGGCCCTAAAGTGGGCTGTTGTAGACAAACTCAAAGACTATTTGTATGGAGCTGACTTTGTAGTGAAGACAGACAATAACCCCCTCACCTCACTTACCTTTTCACCACAGCCAAGCTGGATGCCACCGGCCACCGTTGGTTGGCAGCCCTCTCTGGATTCAACTTTAGTTTGAAGTATAGACCTGGAACTGGAAACCGAGATGCCGATGCTTTGTCCAGAAGGTCTCATGCTCCCACTTTTCGTACAGAAGACTGGACCCAGGTGACCCCTGATGGAGTACGGGCCTTGTGTCAGGGAGCACAGCTTCAGGCTAGAGGCGGATCCAGAGCAGAAGAAATTGGAGTTTCGGTGGTGGGAGTGCCCAAATACTATTTTGATGTGACTCAGATTGGCGAGGACGACTTGCCAAAACTGTCTAAGAAAGAGATAAGACGGGATCAGTTGGAAGACCCTTGGGGAAGATTAGCCCTGGAAACACTGGAGGATCAGGATCCGGACAGGCTCTTGCATGATCCCTCAAAGGAGGCCCAATTAATCCACAAAGAGTGGGACAAGTTACAGGTGCATCAATGGGTGGTCTACCGAAGGGGCCCCTCTGATGACCTGGAGGATAAGTGGCAACTGTTCTTGCCGGAAAAACACAGAAAGACTGTCTTAGCTGCCCTACATGACAACCATGGCCACTTAGGGGCCGAATGAACCTTCCAGCTCGTCAGGAGTAGATTCTACTGGCCTTGTATGCGAGGTGAAGTGGAGGAGTACTGTCACTCATGTGCTCGCTACATACAGAGGAAGACATTGCCACGTCAAGCTGCCCCAATGGGCCACCTGCAGAGTCAAGGACCCTTGGACTTGGTATGCATTGACTTTCTTTGTCTGGAACCTGACTTGAGTGGACATGGAAATGTTCTGGTGATAACCGACCATTTCACCCATTATGCCCAGGCCTTTCCAACTAAAAACCAGAAGGCCTCCACTGTAGCCAAGATACTTATGGAGAAGTACTTCGTGCACTACGGGTTACCCCAACGTCTTCACTCGGATCAAGGGAGAGACTTTGAAAGCCGACTGATCCGGAAGCTACTGGACTCTTTGGGCATAAAGAAAACTCACACTACTCCTTATCACCCCCAAGGTGATGCCCAACCAGAAAGATTCAACAGGACTCTGTTAAACATGTTGGGGACTCTGAACAGCGAGGAAAAGCAACATTGGGGCAAACACATAGCTGCTATAGTGCACGCTTATAATAGCACGACCAGTGATGCCACAGGGTATTCCCCTTATAGACTTATGTTTGGAAGGGAAGCAAGACTACCAGTGGACTTGGCCTTTGGCACCTCAGTGGACCACACATCAGCTGCCTCACACAAGGGATACGTGGACAGACTGCGAAAGAGCTTAAGGCTGGCCTATGAGAAGGCCCAATTAACTTCTGACCAGAGAGGAGCCCGGAATAAATGGAACTTTGACCTTAAGGTCCTGATTCAAGATTTGCAACCCGGGGACAGAGTGTTACTGAGAAATTTAGGGGTTCCAGGAAAGCACACGCTGGCAGACAGGTGGAAGTCAGAGCCCTATGTGATTTGTAAAAAACTGCCTGGTCTACCAGTGTACCAGCTGAAGCCTGAAGGAAGAGCGGGCCGCTGAAGACCTGGCACCGGAACCATCTGCTACCCCTCTCTGAAGCAGTCAGGATGCCCCCTACTCTGGATTCTCCGGAGCTGCCTTCAGCTCCCTGTACTCCTAGACCCATAACCAGGCCTCAAACCACTCTATCAAGAGAGGAGGATACTTCAGATCAAAGTGAAGAGGAGGAACTGGAGCTCAACTGGCTATGGCCGTCTCAGGCACCGGAATCCAGTCAGTCTTGTTGGTTGGAGGGTAGACAGTGGAGACCTTGCGTGGAGAGTGAAGAAGTTTCTGCTTTTGACTGCTGGGTTGCATTTGTTTTTATTTTTGGCTCTTTTTCCTTGCAGCTTTTTAACACCTTTTTCTGGCACATTTTAAACAGCCTTTTTTTTCTTTTTTTCCTTCAGTCTACTAATTAAGGGGAGTGGTTAATTGGTCGCAGGTGCTTGAGGCCTATATACATTTCTGCAGAGCTCATTTAGAGCCTGCTCATTTTGAGTTTGCTGGAACTCTGTCCAAGTGGAACTGGACTAAGTGGTGAGTTAAAATCAAGAGTTTAAAACAGGGGTCATAGTAGATGTGTAGTGTGAGTACCTGGGTGTTGTCTGAGTAGTGTGTGTGGATCGTTATTACTTGTGTATTGTAGGTGCACGCTGGTCTGCGGGTGCACGCAGGTCTGTTGGTCTGCGAGTGCACGCTGGTTTGCGAGTGCACGTAGGTCCGTTGGTCTGCGGGTGCACGTAGGTCTGCGTAATACCTGTGTATTGTCTTGTTGAGTACCTGTGTATTGTCTTGTTGAGTACGTGTGTATTGTCTTGTTGAGTACCTGTGTATTGTCTTGTTGAGTACCTGTGTATTGTCTTGTTGAATAGTTGGGTCAGGAAGCTAGTGTTAGGTAATTTGGACAGGGTATAATCTCGAATCCTCATTAAATTAATAGGTACGATGCCCGGCGGTTGTAGCGAGGCGACTCGGTGTACATCTTGCAGCATGTATGCGTTCCTTGATCATCTGATTGAGGGCGATTACTGCTGTGCAAAATGTAAGCACATTGTTTCCCTGGAAGCCCAGGTTCTGAATCTAGGGAAGCAACTGTCAGCACTGGGAAGACCCTCCACACTAAAGGAGAGCTGGATACGTACCCGGCAGGTGATGGCAGGGACCAGCACAGATGTGGGTGGAGACAAAGAGGTGCAGGCACTAGAAAATAGTAGATGGGTGACAGTCAGGAAGGGTAGAGGGCGAAGTGCCAGGGAGGCCGATCCAGGGCTGGAGCATCCCAATAAGTATGCTCCATTGAGTGACATTGGTGAAACCAGTCAGGGACCAGCACTGCTGGAGCTGAGGGACTCTCCTAGCTGCCGGGGGAAGAACTCCTCCAGTGAGAGTGGGGGGGGAAGCGAAGGGAAAGGAAAGACAGATTCTGGTGGTATGAGACTCAATTCTTAGGACAGAGAGGGCAATCTGTAACAAAGACCTGAAGCGCCAAACTGTATGTTGTCTCCCGGGCGCTCGGGTTCGGCACATCACGGATCTGGTGGACAGATTACTGGGAGGGGCTGGGGAAGACCCAGCTGTCATGGTGCACGTTGGCACCAATGACAAAAGTCAGAGGCAGATGGAGTGTCCTAAAGAATGATTTTAGGGACTTGGGAGCTAAATTGAGGAAAAGGACCTCCAAGGTAGTATTCTCAGGAATACTACCGGTACATCGAGCCACACCAGAAAGGCAGAGGGAGATTAGGGGAGTGAACAAGTGGCTGAAGAGCTGGTGTAGTAAGGAGGGGTTTGGGTTCCTGGAGGACTGGGCTGACTTCTCAGTCGATAACCAGTACTATAGAAGGGACGGACTGCACCTAAATGAGGAGGGTGCAGATCAGCTGGGAATAAGGATGGCCAAAAAGTTAGAGGGGTTTTTAAACTAGGCGACAGGGGGGAGGGTCCAGAGATAGTGAGAGTCAGCAGGGAACATATTCTAGAGTGTAGTATTAGGGGCATTAGTGGTAGGGTAACCAAAGCACATAAACCCAAGGTAAGTATAGTAGCAAGTCCTAGTTGCAATCTGGGAACACCCAAGAGGATAGTATGTGAACGGTCAAAATATATTAATGCATTAAAGTGTCTGTTCACCAATGCCAGAAGTCTGCCAAGCAAAATAGGTGAGTTGGAAGCTCTGGTGCATGAGGAGAGCTATGATGTAATCGGTATTGCTGAAACTTGGCTTCATTCCTCACATGACTGGGCTATTAATATTCCTGGCTATGCACTCTTTCGGAAAGACAGGGTAAAAAGGAAAGGTGGAGGGGTCTGTCTCTATGTGAGAAGTGATCTCAAAGCGCGTGTGAAAGAGGACCTGGTGGATGGAGAGTGGGATGAGTCTGAAGCATTATGGGTGGAACTGCATACAGATGTGCGTAGTTCAAAGCTAATCATTGGAGTTTGTTATAGACCACCCAATGTTAATGAGGAGGTGGAGACTCAGCTCCTTGCACAGATGGAAAGGGCTGCAAGGGCTGGGACGGTGATAATAATGGGGGATTTTAATTACCCAGAAATTGACTGGAGTAATAGAACTGCTGGGACAGTTAAAGGGCAAACATTTATAAACCTATTGCAGGACAATTTTATGGTCCAGTTTATTGAGGCCCTAACTAGGAATGATGCTCTGTTGGACCTGGTAATCTCAAACCATGCAGAGCGTATTACTAATGTTCAGATAAAGGAACACCTGGGTAGCAGTGACCATAACATGATTTCATTTGATGTTAGTTGTAAGAAGAAATCACATACGGGAAAGATAAAAACACTTAATTTCAAGAGAGCAAATTTTCCAAGGATGAGCGCTGCTCTCCAGGACTTAGACTGGGAGGGAATATTGGCATCAATGGGCACAGAACAGAAATGGGAATTCTTCAAAAAGACTGTTTGTGAACTCACTGCAAAGTATATTCCCATGGGCAATAAGTTTAAAAGGCTAAAAATAAAACCTATGTGGCTCACTGCCAAAGTTAAAAAAGCTATAAACTATAAGAAAAGAGCTTTTAAAAAATATAAAAATGAGGGAACACTAGTGTAATTGTAGCGGGTATGTACTTTCCCGGGTGTAATTTGAACTTGGCAGAGGCATCAGTGACGTGTAATTCCCTGTGGCCCAGTGGGTGGCGCTGTCGCCCTGGGCTGGGGTTGAATCATTGCTGTGCCTCCTTTTTATCCTCTCTCTGCGGCGGTATGGTGGGGCGGGGAACCCGACGTGCTCGCCTGGAGAGGGTATAAAGGGGCCGGGCATCTTTGTCACGGGGTCGGAGTCCCAGGCACCTTCAGCCTGAGGACGGTGGTTCGTGTCGGTCCTCTAGGCGGCCTAGGCCTAGAGGACAGCCGGAGGTCGAGTTCCATCCTGGGCACCTTTAGCCTGGGGTGAGGTACTTGGAGGTCTGGAGCTCAGTGCCCCACACTGAGCTCCGCGAGGGAAGGAGGTCCTAGGGAACCCCGGGAGTGGGTACCCGAATCCGGAAGGCGCAATGGACCGGGGGGAGCTCCTCGCTTGAAGACCCGGTGCAGCATACTGCCGGTGACAGGTGTGCCTCTCACCGGAGACCGCCTGGAAGGAAATTCCCCCTCGCTCGGAGACCGCAGCCCACTTTCAGGAAGGAAAGTGGAGAACGCATTGTGTCTGGGCCTATTTGCATCCACACCTCCTTTTCTGTTCTGTTAACCAAGGGAGTTCAACTGATTGTGTTCATTCGCATGAGAATAAAGGAGTGTTGGACTTTAATGGTGTGGGGCTCATTTCCTGACAGACATTGTTCAAGGTAACTCTGTGATGGAGGATCCAGGTGCACAGCACTGACCCGAAGGTAAAACAAGAACGTTGCTTATACTGCACTGACACCTGTGGTGGAGGCCAGGCGTGGTGTCCCCGCTCCCTCCCCTCTAAGATACCCCTAGACAAGAGAAAGATGAGCTGAAGAAGAAGAGGGGAGTGAGGGGGGCGCTACATAATTTAAATGTTACAAAGAATATAACAGGATATGTAAAAAGGAAATCAAGGATGCAAAAATTCTAAATGAACGACAGATTGCAAAAGATAGGACAAACCCCAAAAAATTCTTCAAATATATTAATAGTAAAAAGGTCAAGTCTGAGCATGTAGGCCCTTTACAAAATAATCTAGAGTGGGTGACTGGGGACAAAGAGAAGGCTAATTTATTAAATACTTTCTTCAGTTCTGTGTATACAAAGGAGCATGGGGGAGCTCATGTCCAAAATGGGGGTGGTAGTGACACAGCCCCAAATCCACAATGGCTCAAAAGTGATATGGTCCAGAAATATTTAGATGGAATAAAGGTGGATAAAGCACCTGGACCAGATGGCATACACCCACCGATCCTAAAAGAATTGAGCTATGTAATTTCAAAGCCATTGTATTTAATTTTTAGGGACTCATTAATGACAGGAATAGTACCACTGGATTGGCGCAGGGCCAATGTGGTGCCTATATTTAAAAAGGGAATTAAGTCTTTACCAAGTGTAGCGATACCTCCAACTAAGAAGGCCGCAGAATTAGTTTGGGCCCTGAAGACAGCTCCGCCAACCCCCGGCAATATGCTCTACCCCCTACTGGCACAGCTAGTACTGACAGTAAATTGTATATCTTATACTGTATGAATAACTGAGCATTGAGACAATACTAAATTGAAATAAGTATAAGATTTTACTTAAGCTCTTGGTAAGGAAAGGGGTAACATCAATAACAGTTTACAGAATAATCATTAGTAATGCAGAGCCCAGCCACACTAACACACTATAGGGTTAACACACAACAAGTGCGCCACGCGGGCGACCGTTAGCTAAGTGCCCTGTGGCGCAGTAACCAAAACACCTTAGAAACCCCACCAGGCCTGGTTCTGATATCTACAACTTAGTCCTTTTTCTTCACCGGCAGATCTTTAACGGTGGTGCACATTAACAGAGTACAAACTTTGTAATCCAATGGGGTAGGTAAAGATGGGGTAGAAACTTGGCTATACGAACAGTAGGTTCAGCTCCGACAGAGGCATTCAATAAGAATACCAAGAATAACTCGTAGGCCACGGCAGTCTATAGGCCTATATGCAGTAACAGTATATCGGTTGGGCATATGCCCTCTCACCCGCCCGGACTACGGTTCCAGTCCGGGAACTTCCACCAACTGTGTCCCACACACGCTCAGTCTCTTCAGCGATCGGGTCCCCGATCCAACAAGGCTGTAGTCGAGCGAAGTCAGATGCCACCCAGGCTCGCAGAGGGGTGGAAGGCTTTTTGGTGCTGCGCAAGGCGTCAGGCTTCAGGCCTTGCACTCCGACACATCCGCACAGGAGGAACAGTCTCTGAAGTCTCGTGTCCCAAAGAGACCGAGCCCAGCCTCTGCTCCTCCCTTTATAACCCCTCCCATGAGTCTCTGCGGTGGGAACATCTGAAGAATGGGGTTCTGGGTGATGTAGTCTCTCCGCATTAAAGGGGAACACCCCGCTACACAAGTAACTATAGACCTGTTAGTTTAACTTCCATAGTTGGGAAGATACTGGAGAGATTAATAAAAGACCACATAGATGAGTTCTTGCTGGAAAAAAACTATTTAAGCAACAGACAGCATGGATTCATGAAAGACAGAAGTTGTCAGACAAACCTGATTTCTTTTTATGAAGAGGTAAGTAAGACCTTGGACAGAGGGGTGGTGGTGGACGTGGTATACTTGGATTTTGCAAAAGCGTTCGATACAGTTCCCCACACACGGCTCATGTGCAAGGTAAAGTCTACAGGATTGGAAATATCAGTTTGTAAATGGATAGAAAACTGGCTAAAAGACATAATTCAGAGAGTAGTGGTTAATGATTCTTACTCTGAATGGTCCAAGGCTATCAGTGGTGTACCCCAAGGTTCAGTGCTGGGACCCTTACTTTTTAATATGTTTATAAATGATATTGGGTCTGAGATCAAAAGTAACATTTCTGTCTTTGCAGATGACACCAAGCTATGCAGTGGAATAACGTCCTTACAGGATGTCGCCAATTTACAAGCCGACCTCAATGCTCTGTCTAATTGGGCGACTATGTGGCAGATGAGGTTTAATGTTGATAAATGTAAAGTTATGCACTTGGGGGCTAAGAATATGAACGCATCATACATACTAGGGGGAGTAAAACTGGGGGGATCCGTAGTGGAGAAGGATCTGGGGGTTTTGGTAGATCATAAGCTCAATAATGGCATGCAATGCCAAGCTGCGGTTTCCAAAGCGAGCAAAGTCCTTTCTTGTATTAAGAGAGGTATGGTCTCCAGAGAGAGAGATATCATTTTGCCCCTGTTCAAATCATTAGTAAGACCTCATCTGGAATATGCAGTTCAGTTTTGGGCCCCAGTTCTCAAAAAGGATATTGGGGAACTGGAGAAAGTGCAGAGAAGGGCAACCAAACTGATAAGAGGCATGGAGGAGCTCAGCTATGAGGAAAGATTAGAGGAACTGAATTTATTCACTTTTGAGAAGAGGAGATTAAAGGGGGATATGATCAACATGTACAAATATATAAGGGGTCCATATAGTAAACTTGGTGTTGAATTATCCACTTTACGGTCAACACAGAGGACAAGGGGGCACTCTTTGCGTCTAGGGGAAAAGAGATTTCACCTCCAAATACGGAAAGGTTTCTTCACAGTAAGAGCTGTGAAAATGTGGAATAGACTCCCTGCAGAGGTGGTTCTGGCCAGCTCAGTAGATTGCTTTAAGAAGGGCCTGGATTCTTTCTTAAATGTACATAGTATAACTGGGTACTGACATTTATAGGTAAAGTTGATCCGGGGAATATCCGATTGCCTCTCGAGGGATCAGGAAGGAATTTTTTTCCCTGCTGTAGCAAATTGGATCATGCTCTGCTGGGGTTTTTTGCCTTCCTCTGGATCAACTGTGGGTATAGATTTGGGTATATGGGATTGTACGATATATATATTGTAACATTGGGGGATGTTTAGCTCAGTGATAGATGCATTGTAGGGGAGTTCACAGCCAACAGGAACTAAGGTTTAAGGGCGCGGTAGCCCACTTTTATTGAAAGAAACAGAAAGTAAAGTTCAAACATGTATTTGGTTTCCCACACAGGGGTTCTTCTCCCAAAAACATTAACACATGAAAATGCCAATCCACCTGGCTCTTAAGGCTCGCTCAGCCTTGGGCGCAGTTCCTTGCTGCACAGGCCCACTCCTGGCCTCTAGGAAGGGCTCTCCTGACACTCCAGGCTTCCACACTCCTCCAAGACTTACAGTCCCCTCTGGTCCCCAAGACTCTCTTCCAGTTGTCTCAGCTATAGTCTCCCCGACTCTCTCAGCTGGCCCAACCCTCTCAGTCTACTGACCTGGAACCTCTCCCACATGGAGAAACGTCTTAAGGATGTTGCCTGAGTTCTTTTTCAGTAGCACACTTCCTTCCAGCAACTGCTGTAACACCAACTCCTTTTCCACTCACTGAGCTATGCTCAGCTCTGCCTTATAACGAGTGTGTGCACCTGGCCACACACTCAACCTGCAGAGCTCCTAGAAAACCTGGACACATGACTGAAGACTCCATCCCTCCCAATGCACTTTGAAGTCTTCAAGTTTCCAGCCCCAATCCAGACTTACAATATTCAGAGAAAACTTAAAGCATAGTTTTCTCTGCTCAGCAATCTATTGCTGGAACTTCTCAAATAGCTTCTTTGAGAGTCCTGTGTCCATTTCAAACACATTTCTTCTAAGCCAGGGGCTCTCACCCTCACATATCCCCCCCCTATGTTTCGATCCGGAGGGAGGAACACCAGCACACGTCATCAGGGTTGGGACACCTCTGTGCCGGCTGTCAGCCGCGTAGGCCCAACCCTTTTTTCGGGTGCGCTTCCAGCCAAGTCCTTCCTTAACTCTCCATAGGATCCTACTCGTTTTTATTCTACGCTTTCTCCCTCTTCTGGGGTTCCTGGGCTTATTTGCTTTTCTCTGGGGAACTCTGCCTTCCCTAATACCCTCACTTTCTTGATATAGGGGACCTGTTCCTAATACTTTGCCTGACGGGGAACCACCTTTTCCTGCACCGATATCAGTTTTTCCCATCACAGCAGTTTTTTTTTTTTAACAACTTTTCTGAGGTTACCCACGGCAACTAAACCCTTGTTATCAGTAACAACCAGTGACATACCACAAATTCTGATGTTGCCACTTCCAATACCATCAGTGGTTCCCCTCACAGTGTCTCCGGGTACTTTAATTTGTACCTTTGTGCGAATGACATGAAAAATCTCTGCTACTGCCACGTCTATTTCGGGCCCTTCCTTCACGTGAGGTCTAGTGGGTGAGGCAGTGTCCGTGCCCTCTGCTGACCACTGCTCAGCCGCACTTTGGACCACATCAGCAGAACTTTTCCTAGTCACAGCATCAGGCGGATGTTTTCAAACGTTCTCCTGAGCGCCTTCCATCCAAACCGGTAACTGGAAGCACCCTCTCAGAGAACCTTGAGACCATTTGCCACACTGCTAGTAAATATGGTACCAACCAGTTCCTCTTGTGATTAACATCAAGCATAGCTTGTACTACTTGGCTCCACCTACTGGTACTATGCAGTACCACCTTGTTCGACCACGGTGGAGACACCCAGGTGTACAGCAAATGTGTTTTTTGGACTTCAAGAATTTTCAACAACACATTTGTCATCTTAATGCGATCCACATCTACATACAAGACCTTTCTAGGGACTTTTCCCTTATCAATGACGTGGAGGGGCTCATCCACTGAAGCTGGAAAGGTAGGGACATATACAGTGACCTCCACCTCACTGGCGGTATCTGTCTCCACAGCCTGGTGCTCAACTGGAGCGCTGTCAGATGTGCGTCTCACATTTACCCTTTCTGTCCCAGCATCAGCGAGCCGCTGCAGGTCATACGTCACATTGCCATTTTTGCACTCACTATTTTCCAGCGGTTGAGCTGCATATAACCCAACTGCCATGCATGCGCCCTTAACTGGTCCTTCTGATTGGAGGGGGCCAATCTCTGCCGGGGCCAACATGCCCTTGGCCACTGGCCACCCTGCAATCCCTCCATTGGGCATAGCAGGTGTCATGTCCACATCTGTGTTACGTAACCTAGCCTTATCCAGCATGGCTAGCAATTGTTTGGCCCAGCTGTCCCAGTCAGTGGTACTTCCCTGACAGGTATCCTGAAGCAGTGCATCACCTGTTCCAAGAGGCATCAAAGGAACCTGGGACTCATTACCCAATACTGTACATTTGTCATCTCTATACGCATCACATTGTACAAGCACAGTTTCACTTATGTCACATTGGGACAATGCTTCGTCACAAAACGCAGGGTGCAATACACTATTTTGACCAGATTGTTCTGGTGGTGCTACCATCACATCCAGCTTTATACTACCAGCTTTACCAGGGTGAACAACTTGTTCACCAATCTGGTCACATACCAGGCGGGTGGTCTGCAGACACACACTCTCATTGTGTGGTGTAGTCACTCCTTGTTCCCCCAGAGTAGTGCCAGAGCGGTCCTGGACAACCTTCAGTTCCAACACAGAGAGATCCCTGGAGGTTTCCACGGACAACCGTGCAGCTCTGCCTCTGGTGGTCATGGAAGACATCCTACTTACAACCTTTTTAGTAAACTCATTACCAACATTATTCTCAAATATGACATTTCCAGAAATACATTTCTCAACCTTTAGAGGATCATCATGATACTTAGACATAGCTGTAGCTATTGTGGGTGGCCCTTTACCCACTTGAGTAGCTCCACAGCTGACCTGGGAAACCCTCTGCTCCAACACTGTGGGCTCCTGGGAGGTTTCCCCGGGCAACCCTGCAGCACCTGTCTCTGTCACTAGGGAATAGGGATGAGCTTCGTGTTCGAGTCGAACCTACGTTCGACTCGAACATCGGCTGTTCGATCGTTCGACGAAGATCGAACGATTTGGGCCGTTCGCGCCAAATTCGAGTGACGCGAACGGCCCACAATGCACTACGCCATCGCAGTGTCATCCAGGCGCTGTGATTGGCCAAGCATGCACTGTGACCCCGCATGCTTGGCCAATCACAGCGCCGGCAGCGAGGAGAGCAATGATTGGCCACAGGCAGGATGCCTGTGGCCAATTATTGCTGAGGGTGTTTAGTACACGCCCCACACTATAAAAGGCCGCCAGCACGGCGGCCTAGTGTAGTGTGTTCCGGAGCAGGGATAGAGCAGCATAGGCAGGGACAGTGACTTTTATTTCTTTCTTGCTTAACCTGGATTCCTTTAGTTTAGGGAAAGAGAAGGATAGGTAGGGAGAGTGTCAGTGTGTTTTGTGCTTGTGCTATATTGTGCTTAAAAAAAACATTTTTTCTAGGGACAGAAAACTGTAGGTAGGGAGAGTGTCAGTTTCTTTCACTGTCAAAGTCCTTGTTTCCAGGGACCTGGAAGGACAGTGAGTGAATTCTCCTTGTGCTAAATTGTGCTTAAAAAAAACATTTTTTCTAGGGACAGAAAACTGTAGGTAGGGAGAGTGTCAGTTTCTTTCACTGTGAAAGTCCTTGTTTCCAGGGACCTGGAAGGACAGTGAGTGAATTCTCCTTGTGCTAAATTGTGCTTAAAAAAAAACATTTTTTCTAGGGACAGAAAACTGTAGGTAGGGAGAGTGTCAGTTTCTTTCACTGTCAAAGTCCTTGTTTCCAGGGACCTGGAAGGACAGTGAGTGAATTCTCCTTGTGCTAAATTGTGCTTAAAAAAAACATTTTTTCTAGGGACAGAAAACTGTAGGTAGGGAGAGTGTCAGTTTCTTTCACTGTCAAAGTCCTTGTTTCCAGGGACCTGGAAGGACAGTGAGTGAATTCTCCTTGTGCTAAATTGTGCTTAAAAAAAACATTTTTTCTAGGGACAGAAAACTGTAGGTAGGGAGAGTGTCAGTTTCTTTCACTGTCAAAGTCCTTGTTTCCAGGGACCTGGAAGGACAGTGAGTGAATTCTCCTTGTGCTAAATTGTGCTTAAAAAAAACATTTTTTCTAGGGACAGAAAACTGTAGGTAGGGAGAGTGTCAGTTTCTTTCACTGTCAAAGTCCTTGTTTCCAGGGACCTGGAAGGACAGTGAGTGAATTCTCCTTGTGCTAAATTGTGCTTAAAAAAAACATTTTTTCTAGGGACAGAAAACTGTAGGTAGGGAGAGTGTCAGTTTCTTTCACTGTGCAAGTCCTTGTTTCAAGGGACAGAGAAGGACACCTGAAGGTAGCCCTTATTGCTTTTTTCCCATCTCCCTGCAGGCCATCTATTAGAATGTCTGGAAGGCAAACAAGGAGAGGCAGACAGTCAGGAGGCAATAAAAGAGGGCAAGCAGGCTCTGTGTCTGGGGGCAACAGTGCTGGTCGTGGACGCGGTGCATTGTCATCAGCACATGGCCATGGGACACGCTTGTCCTTCTTTTCGGCAGCTGGACATGTTGAGCCACATCATGCCGAAGACTTGGTAGAGTGGATGACCAAGCCCTCCTCCTCCTCCTCATCCTCTCTCACCCAGGCTCAGGGTACTGGAAAAGCAGCTGCCAAAGCGTCCTCTTCCCTGGTATCAATGTCAGACTCATCATCAGTCACTCCTTCCCTAGACCCACCATGTCCTCCTCCTGAGGAGTCCCCCGAACTGTTTCAGCACAGTGTTGGGTACATGCTCCAGGAGGATGCCCAGCGTTTCGAAGGGTCTGATGATGAAACCCAGCTAGAGGAAGGCAGTAGCGTGAGAGCAGACAGAGGGGATGCTCAAGAAGGACACCAATCTGGCAGTCATGTTCCAGCAGCTGCAGCATACTGCCAGATTGCCTCCAGTGATGAGGAGGGAGGTGATGATGAGGTCACTGACTCCACGTGGGTGCCTAATAGGAGAGAGGAGGAGGAGGAGGATGAGGAGGAGGCACATCTCCAACGAGGCAGGATGCCCTTTGGTGGCCAGCGTAAGGGCAGTACACCGACGGAATCACACCGCAGAGCTCCGCCTGTGCAGGGCGCTGCCTCTGCCCGTCATTCAAAAAGTTCTTTGGTGTGGGCCTTTTTTGAGGCTAGTGCATCAGATCGCACAGCTGCTGTTTGCAACATATGTCTCAAGCGTATATCGCGTGGCCAAAACATCAGCCGCTTGGGTACCACATGCCTGACCAGACATATGTTGACCTGCCATGCAGCTCGTTGGCAAGCCTACCTCAAAGACCCACACCAAAGAACAAAGCGGACCTCTCCTTGCACCGCATCAGCTGGGATCTCCAACCCCACTATAACTTCAGTCCTCTCTGAAACATGCACTGAGAGGAATGAAGGTGTAGAATTAGGTGTGTCACAGCCAAGTACTTGCGGCCACTCTGCTAGAAGTTCACCGACGTCCGATTCTAGCAGGCAAATTTCCCTGCCCCAGCTGCTGGACCGTCGAAAGAAGTTCACTCCCAGCCATCCACATGCCCAGCGGTTGAATGCTAGCTTGGCTAAATTGCTAGCGCTTCAACTGCTGCCTTTTCAGTTGGTAGACTCGGCCCCCTTCCGTGAGTTTGTGCAATGTGCGGTTCCTCAGTGGCAGGTTCCCAAACGCCACTTTTTCTCACGGAAGGCTATTCCGGCTCTCTACCGGCATGTGGAAGGCAATGTCTTGGCCTCGCTGGACAGGGCGGTCAGCGGTAAGGTGCATATTACCGCTGACTCATGGTCCAGCAGGCATGGACAGGGACGTTACCTTTCTTTCACGGCCCATTGGGTCACTCTTTTGGCAGCTGGGAAGGATGCAGGACAAGGTGCAGTAGTGTTGGAGGTTGTCCCACCGCCACGCCTCCAAAATGCTACTACTGGTTGTGACACACCTCTCTCCTCCACCCCCTCCTCTTCTTCTTCCTCCATGGCCTCTTCCTGTGGTTTGTCCTATGAACCAGCGGTGCTCCGTAGCCGTTCACGGGGCTACGCAAGTACGCAGGCAAAAAGATGCCATGCCGTGCTTGCGCTGGTGTGTTTGGGGGACAGAAGCCACACTGGGGCAGAGGTCCTGTCTGCTCTGCAGGGCCAGGCCGAGAGGTGGTTGACGCCACGCCAGCTTAAGCCAGGAATGGTGGTTTGCGACAATGGCACCAACCTCCTCTCCGCCCTCCGACAGGGACAACTGACCCATGTGCCCTGTGTGGCTCACGTCCTTAACCTGGTGGTGCAGCGGTTCTTGGGCAGGTACCCGGGCTTACAGGATGTCCTGAGGCAGGCCAGGAAAGTCTGTGTGCATTTCCGCAGATCTTATAATGCCAGTGCTCGCCTGGCTGAGCTGCAAAAGGAGTTGAACCTGCCCAAGAACCGCCTTATATGTGACATGCCCACCAGGTGGAACTCAACGTTGGCCATGCTGCAGCGGCTGCACACGCAGCAGAGGGCCATCAATGAGTACCTGTGCGACTACGGCACCAGGACAGGGTCAGGGGAGCTTGTTTTTTTTTCTCCACGCCAGTGGGGCATGATCAGGGATGCATGCACTGTCCTGGCACCATTTGAGGAGGCCACGAGGATGGTGAGCAGTGACAGTGCATGCATCAGTGACACTGTACCTCTTGTCCACCTGTTGGAGCACACGCTGAGTGGAATAATGGACAGGGCACTTGAGGCAGAACAGAGGCAGGAAGAGGAGGACTTCCTTGCCTCTCAAGGCCCCCTTTACCCAGACAGTGTTCCTTCTGTCCCACCCATCGCACAGGAAGAGAAGGAGGAGGAGGAGGAGGAGGAGGATTGTGTCAGCATGGAGGTGGAGGCTGGCACTCAGCATCATCAGCAGCAGTCTTTTAGGGATGATTTACAGTCCCAAGAAACCAGTGGACTTGTACGTGGCTGGGAGGAGGTGGCTGCGGATCATGTCGTCCTTAGTGACCCAGAGGACTCCGGAGCGAATGCCTCAGCAAACCTACGCTGCATGGCCTCCCTGATCCTGCAAAGTCTGCGGAAGGATCCTCGTATTCTTCGGATCAAGGAGAGGGACCATTACTGGCTGGCCACTCTCCTTGATCCACGGTACAAGGGTAAGGTTGCGGACCTTATGTTACCGTTGCAGAGGGAGCAGAGGATGAGACAACTCCGGGAGGCCTTGCAGAAAGGTCTGTGCAACGCGTTCCCAGAGACTGGGAGGTTACAAACTCCTGGTCCTGGACAACGAGTTGCTGAGGCTTCGGCCAGTCAAAGAAGGAGCGGTGGGGAAGGTGGCCGTCTGACCGATGCGTTCAGACAATTCTTTAGTCCGCAGCCCCAAAGTATGATCGGTTCCAGCAACCATCGCCAGCGTCTGATAAACATGGTGCAGGAATATCTAGGGGCAAGGTCAGACTTGGACACCTTCCCCACCGAAAATCCTCTGGCTTACTGGGTCTTGAGGATGGATCACTGGCCAGAGCTTGCACAGTATGCAATTGAGCTACTGGCCTGTCCTGCATCCAGCGTTCTTTCGGAACGCACATTCAGTGCTGCTGGAGGATTTGTCACGGATCACAGGGTGCGCCTGTCCACCGACTCGGTTGATCGACTGACTTTCATCAAGATGAACCAGTCTTGGATCACCACCAGCTACCACACACCTGATGCTGATATAACAGACTAATTGATTTTAACATGTCACATCCCTTCAAGACTGATGCTGATGCTGAGTGCCTGTGCTGTTATGTTGACTGGCTATCCTCCTCCTCCGAGTCCTCAATGATACGATTGATGATGATAGCTTGGAAGATCATTTTTGTTTATGGGTGCCGCCACCAGTGGCTAAGGCCCAATTTTTCAGCCCCTGTTTTACAGGGGCGTGTAATTAAAAAATTTTTAGCAATAATTTGCCATAGGGCTCATTGCTGTGCTCCAAGTACAGTATCTGTGAGGGGTTGGAGTGTTGTGGCACCAGTGCCTAAGGCCCAATTTTTCAGCCCCTGTTTAACAGGGGCGTGTCATTACAATTTTTGAAGCAATACTTTGCAACAGGGCTCATTGCTGTGCTCCAAGTACAGTATCTGTGAGGGGTTGTAGTGTTGTGCCACCAGTGCCTAAGGCCCAATTTTTCAGCCCCTGTTCAACAGGGGCATGCAATTACAATTCTTGATCTAATAATTCACAGCAGGGTCCATTGCTGCACCCACCAAGAGTAACTCTGAGGGCTTACAGTCTTGTGGCAACGCCACCACCACCACGAAAGGCCCAATTTTTCAGCCCCTGTTCAAAAGGGGCATGTAATTACAATTCTTGATCTAATAATTCACAGCAGGGCCCATTGCTGCACCCACCAAGAGTAACTGTCAGGGCTTACAGTGTTGTGGCACCAGCACCACCATCAAAGCCCCAATTTTTACTACCACTGTTCAACAATTATATGTAATTAAAATTCCTGATATAATAGTTGACAGCAGGGCGTTCAAGCACCAACCAAGAGTAACTGAGTGCTTACAGTGTTGTGCCAACACCAACAACTAAGGGGCCTATTTCTGCAGAGTATATACGGCAGGTCCCTACTTTCAAACATCCAACTTACAAACGACTCCTACTTGCAAACGAAAGAAGACAACAGGAAGTGAGAGGAAATCTACCCCTAGAAAGGAAAATTCTCTCCTGTAAGAATAAATATGGGAGAAAGGGGTCTCATCTGTACTGATGCTTTATCAGCAATCCTTGTTTCAAGAAAAACACCACATTTCAAAAACAGTTGTCATTGGGAAGGAAAGTGAGGTGAAATGTTCTGAACAGGGGCACAGACAGCAAAACAAATGTTACAGGGGTGATAACCCTTACCTATGTTTCCCAAAAAGTTTAAAAATAGATTTTTGGGCTGGAGCTACACTTCAACAATGTACCTGTTCAAAATTACAAACACATTCTACATAAGAACAAACCTACAGTCCCTGTCTTGTATGCACCGCCTGTATACGGCTGTTCAGAGTATATAGGGCCTTTTTTATTTTATGTGCGGGGTTCCCCTTAATATCCATACAAGACCCAAAGGGGCTGGTAATGGGCTGGGGTAGGGGGGGGGGTGTTGATGGGGTAGCTATGCCATTTTTCCTAAAGATTTTCATCCATATTACCGGGACCAGACATTGCATTAAAGCCGCAAGCAGTTTTAAATGACTTTTTTCCCTTTAGAAATGTTATTTTGTGCAGGGACAGTTCTAAACACGGGAAACACGTGGCACTTCACAGGCATACTTTAGACACCCCCCAGGTACGATATTTAAAGGAATATTTGACTTTTTTTTTTCACTTTATGCATCATTAAAATGACTGCTCCCGAAAAACGACCGTTTTTAAAACTTCTTTTTGCATTGATACATGTCCCCTGGTGCAGAACCCGGGTTCCCAAACCCTTTTTAGGACAATAACATGCATAATAGTTGTTATAATTAGCACTTTAGAATTCGAACGTTCGCATCCATTGTATTTAATAGGGTTCTAATGTTCGTTCGAACTTTCGGTCCGTTCGCGGGTTCTGGTGCGAACCGAACCCGGGGGTGTTCGGCTCATCACTACTAGGGAACATGGTATATGGATTTCTTTGGTCACCCCTAGTACAGCTCTTCCAGCACTGTGCTGGATTCCACCAGGTACATACAGAGTCCCCATGTCCTTTTTAGTCTCTAGTCCTGCTGCCAGTTGGGCTTTACTCTGTGCCTTCCCCCTACTCTGGGTAGCACACTGTAGCAAGTCCACCTGTACTGCGGATCTCCCCGCTGAACACACTTTAATTTCATTGGGTTCTGTCCCATAAACTGCAACAGTCTTACCAATTCCTGTAGCCGTTGTCATAGCCTTCATTTGAGTGTGTTGTCTCTCATCTGTGGTGTCCCAACAGGCTGACTCTTCCATGTGGTCATGGAGAAACACTGCAGCCTTTCCGGACCCACCAACACCCCCTGCATGTAACACAGGATCCCTGTTGCTAGGGGTAACAGCAGACCAGCACTCCAAAGATGGTTGGCTACACCTCCTGGTGAATACAGACTGTTGTGCCCTTCTTTCTGGGCTGACCACTTCACATAAGCGGCCATAATACACTTATTTATATTCCTCATGCTCATTGGTACCCCCTGCAGTCCACACAGACTTCTTGCCACTGTTGCCAGGGGTGACAACCGATATGCTTGCAGAAAACGCGGGGCTGGTACACCAATGCACACTCATGCTCTCCCGAGCCACCGCTCGACTGGTGCTTTGTTGTCGCAGTGATGCGTCTCCCGTTGCTATGGGCGATGATCTCTCTTTGCTGGAGCCCATGATGCGATGGAACTCTCCTCTGAGAAGGATTTCCTCTTTAAACTTGCAGTAGTCATCCTGGTCCCCATCCATCAAATGGTAAACCGACCGGAACTCTATCTGTAACAAGGTTTGCAGCAATTTTGGCCACCGATTCCTAGGCCATTTTCTCCTTACAGCGACTTTTTCAAAATTTTCCAGGAAGTCCCCAACCTCCTCTGTGGGCAGCATGGGCTGCATGTAATCAGAGGCCAAGATCATAGCCCCTTGAACTGCATCCGACTCTTTAGTCTGGTTCCGCTTGAACCACTCATTCACGGTCTCATACACCACTGGCCCCTTTTGACTGGCCCTCCTAGGCGTAGACATCTTCTCAGGCCACGCTGAGCTCACTTCCCCTTGAACTTGATTTAATATGAACTTCTTGTGTTTTGACTGCCTCATCTTTGCAGTCACATGCACAGCAGTTTGTTACACAGTTCACAGCAGTAAAAGGAAAAAAATTCTCACAGGTGCACTACCTGCATGCAACAGTCCATCAAATAAACTTCTGCGCAATGCAGTTCGCCTGGCTGCCACACACAGCTAGCAGCAGTTCACTTCAGAGAAAAAAAAATTGACTTTTCCTTTACAGGTACACCACCTGCAACACGCAATGCCTTTTGCCTGGCTGCACTTCCACAGACAGCCAACAGTTCCTGACTTGAACTCACTATGGAGCAAGGACCCAGATTCCACCGTCTTGTGCCCGCTGAATCCACCACTGTAACATTGGGGGATGTTTAGCTCAGTGATAGATGCATTGTAGGTGAGTTCACAGCCAACAGGAACTAAGGTTTAAGGGCGCGGTAGCCCACTTTTATTGAAAGAAACAGAAAGTAAAGTTCAAACATGTATTTGGTTTCCCACACAGGGGTTCTTCTCCCAAAAACATTAACACATGAAAATGCCAATCCACCTGGCTCTTAAGGCTCGCTCAGCCTTGGGCGCAGTTCCTTGCTGCACAGGCCCACTCCTGGCCTCTAGGAAGGGCTCTCCTGACACTCCAGGCTTCCACACTCCTCCAAGACTTACAGTCCCCTCTGGTCCCCAAGACTCTCTTCCAGTTGTCTCAGCTATAGTCTCCCCGACTCTCTCAGCTGGCCCAACCCTCTCAGTCTACTGACCTGGAACCTCTCCCACATGGAGAAACGTCTTAAGGATGTTGCCTGAGTTCTTTTTCAGTAGCACACTTCCTTCCAGCAACTGCTGTAACACCAACTCCTTTTCCACTCACTGAGCTATGCTCAGCTCTGCCTTATAACGAGTGTGTGCACCTGGCCACACACTCAACCTGCAGAGCTCCTAGAAAACCCGGACACATGACTGAAGACTCCATCCCTCCCAATGCACTTTGAAGTCTTCAAGTTTCCAGCCCCAATCCAGACTTACAAAATCCAGAGAAAACTTAAAGCATAGTTTTCTCTGCTCAGCAATCTTTTGCTGGAACTTCTCAAATAGCTTCTTTGAGAGTCCTGTGTCCATTTCAAACACATTTCTTCTAAGCCAGGGGCTCTCACCCTCACAATATATATATTTTTTTTATGGTTGAACTGGATGGACTTGTGTCTTTTTTCAACCTGACTAACTATGTAACTATGTAACTATGTAATCCCTAGTGATGGATCCTTCGCCTTCTGATTCCCCCATGAGTGACACCTTGAATGCTAAAGCTCAAGCTGAGTTCATCCCGTCCAATGTTCAGAGTGAAGAATGGGAAAATGCACTGGAATCAATCCCAGATGAAGATCCAAGGAACACAATGTACCTCCCTGCACCTGAGTCGGATGCCCCAGAAGCAGCAAGTCCCACCACACCTGCCTTACTGGAAGCACCCTTAATACCAGAGGTCATAACTCCTCGAGAACAAAGAGTGAAGAGAACTATCCGTCCTCCTCGAAAGTTGACATACACTCAGATGGGAGAATGCTCTGAGGACACTGTGACAACTGCAAGAAGGAAAATACAAAAACCTGGTCCCTCCACTGTGCATTTGGTGGAGGGCAACCCCAGCTTTCTCTCTGGCACAGTTAGGCAGGTCACTTCTGCTAAAATGACCTGTGGGCAGGGCAACCCCCCATACCCAGTGTGGTGGGAGGTTCCCCTGCCAAGTTCTTTTGCTACGATAAACTGCATTGCTTGTAGATAATGCTTATGTTATCTTTGGGGACCAAAGATTTTAAGTGGGGGGAGTGTGTAGCAGGGTATTGCCCTTTAATCCCCAGAGACTACAGTACCCAGTGCGCAACGGGACACCCAGGGTGCATTGCCCCGCACAGAGACTGCTGGGGCGGATTATTTAACCGAAGGGCGGGGCTGAATTCGGTCTCTTTGGACACCGCCCGCCCAGCAAGTGGAACTCTTTTCCGAGCCTGCTGAGATACAAGGCCTGAAGCCTGGGCCTTTCTTCAAAGAGCCTTCCGCTCTCACTGAGGAACCTGAGGGACGTCTCTCCATACTGTTTCTGCATCGTTGCCAGGAAGACCGAAGACTTGGATGTCGTGAGACCTGTGTACCGAGACACAGCAGCGGAAGATACGGACACGGACTGGTCCAGTTGGGTGAAAGAGCACCTGCTCAGAGAACTATATAGGATCCCTAGGCCCAATAACTATTATCCAGAGTTATCACTAGTGTTGCGCTGCGCACAGGAGAGACGGTGCATCGGAGCAACTTTAGAGATTGCCTTTAATTCAAACCCCTTTTACCCTGTGGATTACAGTTGTTTCTATGGGTAGGGGTGAGCCGAACACCCCCTGGTTCGGTTCGCACCAGAACCTTCGAACGGACCGAAAGTTCGCGCGAACGTTAGAACCCTATTAAATACAATGGACGCGAACGTTCGAAATCTAAAGTGCTAATTATAACGACTAATATGCATGTTATTGTCCTAAAAAGGGTTTGGGGACCCGGGTTTTGCCCCAGGGGACATGTATCAATGCAAAACGAAGTTTTAAAAACTGACGTTTATCGGGAGCAGTCATTTTAATGATGCATAAAGTGAAAAAAAAAAAGTGAAACATTACTTTAAATATCGTACCTGGGGGGTGTCTAAAGTATGCCTGTGAAGTGGCATGTGTTTCCCGTGTTTAGAACTGTCCCTGCACAAAATGACATTTCTAAAGAAAAAAAAGCCATTTAAAACTGCTTACGGCTGTAATGTAATGTCTGGTCCCGGTAATATGGATGAAAATCTTTGAGAAAAATGGCATGGCTACCCCACCAGCCCCCCCTACCCCAGCCCATTACCAGCCCCTTTGGGTCTTGTATGCATATTAAGGGGAACACCGCACACAAAATAAAAAAGGCCCTATATACTCTGAACAGCAGTATACAGGCGTTGCAAACAAGACAGGGACTGTAGGTTTGTTCTTAAGTAGAATCTGTTTGTAATTTTGAACAGGTACATTGTTTAAGTGTAGCTCCAGCCAAAAAATCTATTTTTAAGCTTTTTGGAAAACATAGGGAAGGGTTATCACCCCTGTAACATTTGTTTTGCTGTCTGTGCCCCTTGTTCAGAACGTTTCACCTCACTTTCCATCCCAATGACAAAAGTTTTTGAAAAGTGGGGTTTTTATTGAAACAAGGATTGGTGATAAAGCATCAGTAGAGAGGAGACACCTTTTTCCCATATTAACTTTTACAGGAGAGAATTTCCCTTCCTAGGGGTAGATTTCCTCTCACTTCCTGTTGTCTCCTTCCGTTTGCAAGTAGGAGTCGTTTGTAAGTTGGATGTTTGAAAGTAGGGGCCTGCCGTATATACTCTGCTGAAATTTGCCCCTTACATGTTGGTGTTGCCACAACACTGTGAGCCCTCACAGTTATTCTTGGTGGGCGCTGGAATGCCCTGCTGTGAACTATATCAAGAATTGTATTTACATGCCATTGTTGAACAGTGGTAGGAAAAATTGGGCCTTTGGTGGTGGTGCTGGTGCCACAACACTGTAAGCCTTCACAGTTACTCTTGGTGGGCGCATGAATGGGCCCTGCTCTGAATTATTAGATCAAGAATTGTAATTACATGCCCCTGTTAAACAGGGGCAGAAAAATTGGGCCTTAGGCACTGGTGCCACAACACTGCAACCCCTCACAGATACTGAACTTGGAGCACAGCAATGAGCCCTGTTGCAAAGTATTGCATCAAAAATTTTAATTACACGCCCCTGTTAAACAGGGGCAGAAAAATTGGGCCTTAGGCACTGGTGCTGGTGCCACGACACTGCAACCTCTCCCAGATACTCTAGTTGGAGTGCAGGAATGAGCCCTGCTGCAAAGCATTGCATCAAAAATTGTAATTACATGCCCCTGTTAAACAGGGGCTGAAAAATTGGGCCTTAGGCACTGGTGGCGGCACCCAGAAACAAAAAAGTTCTTCCAAGCTATCATCAAGAATCGGATCATTGAGGAGGAGGAGGATAGTCAGTCAACATAACAGGACAGTCACTCAGCATTAGCATCAGTCTTGAAGGGATGTGACATTTGAAAATAAATTATTCTGTTATATCAGCTTCAGGTGCTTGGTAGCTGGTGGTGATCCAAAACTGGTTCATCTTTATGAAGGTCAGTCGATCAACCGAGTCGGTGGACAGGCGCACCCTGTGATCTGTGACAAAGCCTCCAGCAGCACTGAATGTGTGTTCCGAAAGAACGCTGGATGCAGGACAGGCCAGTAGCTCAATTGCATACTGTGCAAGCTCTGGCCAGTGATCCATCCTCAACACCCAGTAAGCCAGAGGATTTTCGGTCGGAAAGGTGTCCAAGTCTGACCTTGCCCCTAGGTATTCCTGCACCATGTATATCAGACGCTGGCGATGGTTGCTGGAACCGATCATACCTTGGGGCTGCGGACTAAAAAATTGTCTGAACGCATCGGTCAGACGGCCACCTTCTCCACCGCTCCTTCTGCTACTGACCAAAGCCTCAGCAACTCGTTGTCCAGGACCAGGAGTTTGTAACCTCCCAGTCTCTGGGAACGCGTTGCACAGACCTTTCTGCAAGGCCTCCCGGAGATGTCTCATACTCTGCTCCCTCTGCGACGGCAAGTTAAGGTCCGCAACCTTACCCTTGTACCGTGGATCAAGGAGAGTGGCCAGCCAGTAATGGTCCCTCTCCTTGATCCGAAGAATACGAGGATCCTTCCGCAGACTTTGCGGGATCAGGGAGGCCATGCAGCGTAGGTTAGCTGAGGCATTCGGTCCGGAGTCCTCTGGGTCACTAAGGACGACATGATCCGCAGCCACCTCCTCCCAGCCACGTACAAGTCCACGGGTTTGTTGGGACTGTAAATCATCCCTAAAAGACTGCTGCTGTTGATGCTGAGTGCCATGCTCCACCTCCATGCTGACACAATCCTCCTCCTCCTCGTCCTCTTCCTGTGTGATGGGTGGGACAGAAGGAACACTGTCTGGGTAAAGGGGGCCTTGAGAGGCAAGGAAGTCCTATTCTTCCTGCCTCTGTTCTGCCTCAAGTGCCCTGTCCATTATTCCACGCAGCGTATGCTCCAACAGGTGGACAAGAGGTTCAGTGTCACTGATGCATGCACTGTCACTGCTCACCATTCTCGTGGCCTCCTCAAATGGTGCTAGGACAGTGCATGCATCCCTGATCATGCCCCACTGGCGTGGTGAAAAAAACCCGAGCTCCCCTGACCTTGTCCTGGTGCCGTAGTCGCACAGGTACTCATTGATGGCCCTCTGCTGCGTGTGCAGCCGCTGCAGCATGGCCAACGTTGAGTTCCACCTGGTGGGCATGTCACATATAAGGCGGTTCTTGGGCAGGTTCAACTCCTTTTGCAGCTCAGCCAGCCGAGCACTGGCATTATATGATCTGCGGAAATGCACACAGACTTTCCTGGCCTGCCTCAGGACATCCTGTAAGCCCGGGTACCTGCCCAAGAACCGCTGCACCACTAGGTTAAGGACGTGAGCCACACAGGGCACATGGGTCAGTTGTCCCTGTCGGAAGGCGGAGAGGAGGTTGGTGCCATTGTCGCAAACCACCATTCCTGGCTTAAGCTGATGTGGCGTCAACCACCTCTCGGCCTGCCCCTGCAGAGCAGACAGAACCTCTGCCCCAGTGTGGCTCCTGTCCCCCAAACACACCAGCGCAAGCACGGCATGGCATCTTTTTGCCTGCGTACTTGCGTAGCCCCTTGAACGCCTAGGGAGCACCGCTGGTTCCGAGGACAAAGCACAGGAAGAGGCCATGGAGGAAGAAGAAGAGGAGGGGGTGGAGGAGAGAGGTGTGTCACAACCAGTAGTAGCATTTTGGAGGCGTGGCGGCGGAACAACCTCCAACACTACTGCACCTTGTCCTGCATCCTTCCCAGCTGCCAAAAGAGTGACCCAATGGGCCGTGAAAGAAAGGTAATGTCCCTGCCCATGCCTGCTGGACCATGAGTCAGAGGTAATATGAACCTTACCGCTGACCGCCCTGTCCAGCGAGGCATGGACATTGCCTTCCACATGCCAGTAGAGAGCCGGAATCGCCTTCCGTGAGAAAAAGTGCAGTTTGGGAACCTGCCACTGAGGAACCGCACATTGCACAAACTCACGGAAGGGGTAGGCCGAGTCTACCAACTGAAAAGGCAGCAGTTGAAGCGCTAGCAATTTAGCCAAGCTAGCATTCAACTGCTGGGCATGTGGATGGCTGGGAGTGAACTTCTTTCGACGGTCCAGCAGCTGGGGCAGGGAAATTTGCCTGCTAGGCCTCGTACACACGACCGAGTTTCTCGTCGTAAAAAACACGTCGTTTTTTTCGACGAGATTCTTGTTAAGCTTGTCGATTTTCTCGTCAAGCTTTCTATGCGTACACACTGTCATTTCCCAATTTCCTCGTTGTTCTCCGCGCACACGTCCAGCACGTACGACGGCACTATAAAGGGGAAGATCTTTTTTCTTGGCGCCACCCCTTGGGCTGCTTTTGCTGATCTCGTGTTACCGCGTGTGAAGTAAAAGTTTGGGAAGAGACGATTCGCGCTTTTCAGTCTTCGTACTTTTCAGATCGTTTTCTGCCGTTCAGTTTGTGCTTGTGGGTTCGTATCTTGACTTTCAGGGCGTCTAGGCAGGTCGTATCTGTTTTACAGTGCGTTCTTGCCTGTTCGTTTCTGTTTTTCATTTCGTTATTCATAGGCCTTGCTGTTCTAAAGTGCGTTCTGTTCTGTACGTTCTGATTAGACGACCGTTTCCTAGCCATGTCGCCTGGACGTTCTCGTCGTCGAGTTCGTGCTGTGCGTGCGCTTGGTGTTGGTCTGCTTGTTTTGGACCAAGACCAGTCCATGAATGGTGTGAGGAGGAGTTCATGGACCAAGAATTGGTTGCTCCAGCGGGACCAATTCTGCCATATGCCTCTGCTGCGGGAGATCGCCGAGAATAATCCTGAGGACTACAGGAATTTTCTGCGGATGTCTGACCCCGTTTTTCAGGAACTGTTGGCTTTGGTGTCCCCCTATATTACCAGGAAGGACATCGTTATGCGGGAAGCCATCAGTGCTGAGCAGAGGCTCATCGCCACGTTGCGTTACCTGGCGACAGGGAGAAGTCTTCAGAACTTGAAGTTCACGACAGGCATCTCCCCCCAGGCTCTGGTCCTCATAATCCCAGACACCTGTTCTGCCATCATCCAAGTCCTGCAGGAGGACTATATTAGGGTAAGTTTGCTCCCTTAACATCACATTTTATGTATTACATGTATGCTAATGTATTGTATTTCTTTCATCCTTCCCTAATTACCATGATTGTAATATGCTGAGAATGTCCCCTTTGTCCCCATGCATGTTGGAAGCTTTAGATTGCCCCTTTTTTCTCCTCCATAAATATTTCCCTTCACTAACTTTTCCAGCAGGGGCGCCTGTTGCTCCAAATGTTTGGGGGTTCAAACCCCAATTTAGGAAATAAACTTCCTCCTTTTTTGCTCTGGTGCCTATTAAACACCCCCAGTTGTCCCCTCCAATGCAGCCATTTTGTTCCCTCCAATGCAGCCATTTAGTCCCCTCTAATGCAGCCAGTTTCCCCCCAGCCCTGCACTTACCTTCTTGTGGTCAGCGCCATCCTTCTTCTGTCCTTAATGGCTTCTCCCTCCCTTCATGTTGCATCAGCCAATCATGTTACCATTAAACAGACTTGGTGAACATGATTGGCAGAGCAGCCTGTCAGTGTTTACCCAAAGAATGCCCCCCCCCCCTGCGTCCCCGATTTTACTTTTAGGAAGCCAATTACATCCCTCAGGTTGTAATGTGCAAGACTATTTTACTACCTGTTTCTGCTATGCAATTTGAACCCCCTAAATGCCGCAATGATTCATATGTCGGTCGCTTTACAAGAGGCCATCCACCTGAATAGTGTGCGGCATAGACAATACATAGGTTCATGCAACGCATGAACCTATGTATTGTTCTGATTGATGGGCACAGGAGAGAGGGGGCAGTGCTCCAGCGCCCACTCTGGACGCACCGCCACTGCAATGCTATCCTGTGGCCAAACACATCTCCCCCCCCCAAAATAATTTAGTAATGGCCCATCAGAGGGGGTGATGAATATGATAAATGAGCCTTCCATTATACTTTTTTTAAACACCTTAATAAACATAGAATTTGATTGATGTTGGCCTCTAATTTTTTTGGATAGAATTTCCTTGTAATGTATGACTTTGGTTTTCTAATATTATTTCATCTTGTTTCACTCCACAGCTTCCTTCCACGCCACAGGAATGGCAGACTGTGGCATCGGAGTTTGCCACGCGGTGGGACTTCCCCAACTGCGGTGGTGCCATAGACGGGAAGCACGTCCGCATCGTGCCGCCACCCCGTTCTGGGTCCTACTACTACAACTACAAGGGGTTTCATAGCATTGTGCTGATGGCGGTGGTGTCAGCACGGTATGAATTCCTCTATGTTGATGTAGGGAAAAATGGCCGGATGTCCGATGGGGGATCCTTCATCCAGACGGAGTTTGCCCTCCGTCTCCAGAGTGACGACCTTGCATTGCCACCGGATGCAGGGAATATTGAAGGACTCCCCTTTGTTTTTTTGGCTGATGAAGCCTTCGGGCTCGGACGGCATCTTATGAGGCCATTTCCTCAGAGGACCCTGACCCCAGAGAAGAGGGTGTTCAATTACCGGCTGGCCAGGGGCCGAAGAGTCGTTGAAAATGCCTTCGGCATAATGGCCAGCCGGTTCCGCCTTTTTATGACTTCCATCCACTTGGCGGACTACAAAATAAACTATGTAGTGTTATGCTGCTGTGTGCTACACAATTTTCTTTGCCGCAAATCAAATTCATATATGGCCTCAGTTTTGCCAGAGGCTGGACTTTCCCCTGCAAATCCCCTGCCGGGCCTGGAATCTGCCCGTCCAGGCTTGCCCCCCCAAAATGCCCGTGAGGTTCGGGACAAATACATGGAGTATTTCACGGGTAGGGGGGCAATTCCTATGCCAGCCTATGTCTAAGTATCCCAATAAAAAGCTTGTTTAAACCTTTAATTATTTGTTCTTTCCTGTCTCCTAGTTTGCCTTTGTGCATTTGTAGTGGCAAGTGTATTTTACTTTAGTAAATAACAACCATTTCACTATGTAACCTTACAAAAGAACCAAATAAGCTTAGCGGGTATTATAAAAAGAAGCTACACGTTGTTTGTGGTCAAATATTTTACTCTGTGCACATTCTCTTCATTTTTTTTTATTTTGGGTTGGCCTGGCCCCAACCCGGCAATTTTTTGCTTATGAAAATACAAAAATAACAGTTGCATTTCAAAAATTCCAACATTGGATACCTCTGAGCAATCGGAGACATTCACTTACACAAACTATGTCTCTATGTGCCCGTCCTAATATGGGGTCCGGCCACCCCTTGCCCAGCCAAAAATTGAATATGCACACATTTGGGATTTTTTTCATCTAGGAAGTTTACAATCCTGATCCCTATTGTCAACATGTGCTATCTGCCATCAGGGGTGATCAATGGACGTGTTTTGGGGGTGCATCCCCTTCCTCAGTTCACCGACTTTAGATACGAGGAAGGGGTTGCACCCACAAAAGACGTACATGGATATCCCCTGATGGCAGATAGCACATGTTGACACACTGTGTGCATATTCAATTTTTGGCTGGTTTGATTGTCAAAAAAATTCAAAAAATTACAAAAACAAACATGTAAAAACAAATGTGTTTGGATGGCTTATTGAATTCTCCCCAAAACATCGAGAATGTCTTTAAATGTTTGTTCCATCACATGGATTCTTTGTTTAATAAGGTCCAGTTCCGTGCTACATTCCATCACTTGCTGGATGAGGCGGAGGGCACTGTCAGCAGAGAACCGTGTACTATCCTTCACAACATTTACATCCCCTAAAAACCAAAAAAAATAGGTATTATAACTCTGCAGGCCTACCTCTCTTACCTGAAGCTGTGGTGACAGATACTGACCTGTTGTGGTGACCAGATCCACAACGTCATCCACCTCTCCTTCCTGCACTTCTCCTTCCTCCACCTCAACTTCCTCTACATCTTTCGGTTGTGGGTCTTTGGGAGTTTGGGGTTGCTTGGAAGTTGTGGGGTGCATGTGCTCCCTGGAGTGTCCTCCTCCCAGTCTTCTCTCCCCTATGAGAATAAAACAAAAGGTCTATTTATCACACTGTAAATATCATTGTTAAAATAAAAACAGGCTAAATTGCTTGGAAGTAGGGTACAAGTGTGTGTTTGTGCGGAATTTAAAGAAGAATGCATTATTTATGACCCAAAATATGTTTAGTATTCACATTTGGATGTAATTTATTTGACATGGAGGCACCACAAAAATTCTCTGATGCACCTGTGTGGGACACCCAAAAAAGGCGGGTCTGGTGGCCCACACTATAGTGCTCCAAAGTACAGATGTGGAAGCAGCTGCTGAGTGTCCTCTCCTTTACACTGATAAAAGTTTGCAATTCATTCTCTTTACAAACCCATCATCTAGACTAAAAAATTATCAACAATATTTGATCAAAAATGGCAGATGTCTAATTACTTTTGTGGCTCTAAAATAAGCCAAAACCGCGGATAGTGGCCGAACGAAGTGTCGGTAACGTAACGAACGATTACTGTGCCCAACCAAGTTCAAAATATTACATTTTGGAAGGGAGTCCAATATGAGAAAAAACAAAAAAACATGTCAGTTTATAAAAAGATTAATAGCAGAAAAGTCTACATTTTACTTACTTTTAGCGAGCATTCTCTTTATGCTCCTCAACTGGTCTGGCTCCCTCAGTTTGAGGTCTGACCACCTCTTTCTGAGCTGCTCATTTGAGCGTTTCACCCCGAAATTCGCCTTCAGACTCTTCACAACTTTAGTGAGGATTTTGGCCTTCCTTCTATTTGGTTTGCTATACGGCCCATGCTTGGCATCATAATCAGCCTTAAGCAAGATATCCACCATCTCCGCCATCTCGGCAAAAGACATATTCGATGCCTTGAATCTCCTCCTTGATCGTGACGTTTCCTCGGTCTCCGAGCTTGTCTCCTCGTTAGTTGCGGAATTATCAGACACCTGCTATAACTCCGCCATATCTGTCTGCGCGCCGAAAGAGAAGGGGCGGGGAAAAGATGTTAGTTAGAACGTCATGGGCGGGCGACGTGTACGGAGCGACGTGTTCGAATTTTGACGCATGCGTGGTGTGTATATAGCAAACACACATGTGACTATAGTACGTTCGGTGTGCGGAGAGAGGAGTTCAAGTGACGGACGTGCGAACGAAGGTATGTGATTTTGTGACTTGTAAAAATTGTTGGCCTATACTGTCTTGAGATTGTTGGAGGATATATATGGTGACTAGGATGTTAAGGAGGTTAGACTGTTTGCCTCACATTAGTTAAATATAATTTATTTAACTTGCAGATACAATATGAATGTCTTTATTAGCGACAAAGAGTTCCTGGCGGAATTTATTGACCGTGTAAGGGAGCTGCCGGCTCTGTGGGAGACGAAAAACCCCATCCATAAAAAAAGAGGGGTGAGAAAAGCAGCGCTGGAGAAGCTGCTCCCATTTGTGCATACCAAGGTGCCCACAGCCACAGCAAAACAAGTGGACACTAAAATTGGGAGCTTGAGAGGTACCTACAGGACTGAACGCTCTAAGGTGCTGGCTTCTCAGAGGTCAGGAGCAGCAGCAGATGATGTTTATGTCCCGATTTTGTGGTACTACAACAGGATGTCCTTTCTGGATGACCACATTGAGACAAGGCCATCACTCTCCACTCTTCCCCCCAGACTTCCCTGCAGCCAACCTGAGCCTTCTCTGGAGCAAGAGGAGGCAGCCATCCTGGATGATCCTGATTTGGCCATCTGGAGCCAGGTATAGTATTAACTGAAAATGTATTGGGATAATATTAATGTTTGACAAATATGTCAAGATGAGAAACATACATTATTTTGGATTCCACAAGTGAAATCAAGATCTGTAGACATTATTCTGCACTTAATTGGGTGCTAAATAGTCAATCTGATGTAGTGGTAAATTTAAAGCAAGGATTTATGCATTTACATTCTAATTGCTTCAATCAGGATTACAAAGTTTGATGCAAAGATTAAACCAACATATTAAACTATGTTCCTTTTTCATACACAGGATGAAATCAGCCAGGAGGAGGGTCTGGAAACTGTCAGGCAGGAGGAGGAAGGGCCCAGTGGCAGCCAGGAGGTGGCAGGGCCCAGTGGCAGCCAGGAGGTGGCAGGGCCCAGTGGCAGACAGGAGGTGGCAGGGCCCAGTGGCAGACAGGAGGTGGCAGGGCAAAGGAGAAGCACCAGATCCCAGGTGCCTCCCATCCGGCTTCACAAAAGAGGCAGGAGGGACAGGACCACCAGTGAGGCAGCAATGGCCCTTATTAAAGAGGCCCATGCCACCCTCAAGGAGCCCACATCCCCTGAAGAGGCCATTGCCGGCCTAGTGGAGGCTAAGTTCAAGGTGATGAGCATGGAGCAACGCCTCCTATGTGAGCCCCTGCTCATCACCTTGCTCAACAAGGGGGTGATGGAGAAAATTACCCCCAATACCGCCATATGTGAGGTGGCCCAACTGACCCAACCTCAACCTCCACCTCCACCTTCTTCTTCTGCCCCACCCCCTTCTGCTACACCTCCACCTTCTTCTTCTGCCCCACCCCCTTCTGCTACACCTCCATCTTCTGCCCCACCCCCTTCTGCTACACCTCCACCTTCTGCCCCACCCCCTTCTGCTACACCTCCACCTTCTGCCCCACCCCCTTCTGCTACACCTCCACCTTCTGCCCCACCCCTTCTGCTACACCTCCACCTTCTTCTTCTGCCCCACCCCCTTCTGCTTCACCTCCACCTTCTGCCCCACCCCCTTCTGCTACACCTCCACCTTCTGCCCCACCCCCTTCTGCTACACCTCCACCTTCTGCCCCACCCCCTTCTGCTACACCTCCACCTTCTTCTTCTGCCCCATCCCCTTCTGCTACACCTCCACCTTCTTCTGCCCCACCCCCTTCTGCTACACCTCCACCTCCTCCTCCTGACAGGAGTACCCCTCCAGTGGGCCAGCCTCCAGCCAAACGAAGAAGGAAGGCTGCAGGGAAGGCTTCAGGAAAGGCTGCAGGGAAGGCTTCAGGAAAGGCTGCAGGGAAGGTTGCCAGGAAGAAGAGGAAGTGATGGCCTTGCTTCATTGTGGTCGGACAGAAGGCAGCCTGTTGTAGTACCACACACTTGGGACATATATATCACCTGCTGCTGTTCCTGACCTCTGGGAGGCCAGCATCAGATTGTGTTCAGAAATGTTGGCCTTCTCAAGCTCCCAATTTTAGTGTCCACACAGGGTTGCTGTGTGCTCTGGGGTCCCTGGGATGCACAAATGGCAGCAGCTTCTCCAGCGCTGCCTTCTCTTTATTTAATTTATAAACATGAATAAATGTGATTTTTGTTTAAGTTCATACTTGACTATGTGTATTTTTAAATAAACAAAATCAAGCTTTGGAGTAACCAGATACATTTGACTGACAATAAAAGGGACAGATATCACCCCCCCCCAAAAGAATAACTAAATCTGATTAGCACAAAAACATGGTGGGAACTTTAAATAATATAGATTCCAAAATTAAATGGGAGATCACTATCAAAACATTGTGAAATTATAATTAACATCATTTTGAAAAATCTAACCATTTAAATTATTCCTAAAAACTTGCACGATATAATACACATAAATCTTATAAAGAGCAGCATGAAAAAGGTTAAAAATAAGGCATAACTCTGTGTGAATATCAGCAGCAAAAGAAGGTCACTCGTTTTGATTAATGTAACATTCTAACGAAGATTTCAATGCAGAACATTTAAACGATGAAATATTTTTGAGCGTGACGAATATGCTGTCTCCATTATGAAGGCTTGTTTTACCAGAAGATGCGCTCCCGTCTCATAGTTGCTTGTGAGCATGCACGCTTTTGGAAGAGTCGTAAAAGCATACACACAAACCATTTTCTCGTCACAAAACAGGCCGACGAGAAACACGATGAGGAAATCTGGAATCCTGACGAGAAAATAGAGATCAGGTTCTCTATTTTCTCGTCGAGATTCTCGGCAATTTTCTCGTCGTAAAACCATACACACGAACGTTTTTCTCGACAAAAAAACTCTCGCGGCACTTTTCTTGACTGTTTTGGACGAGAAACTCGGTCGTGTGTACGAGGCTCTAGAATCGGACGTCTGTGTACTGCTAGCAGAGTGCCCGCAAGTACTTGGCTGTGACACACCTAATTCTACACCTTCATTCCTCTCAGTGCAGGTTTCAGAGAGAACTGAAGGTACAGTGGGGTTGGAGATCACAGCTGATGAGGAGCAAGGAGAGGTCCGCTTTGTTCTTTGGTGTGGGTCTTTAAGATACGCTTGCCAACGAGCTGCATGGCAGGTCAACATATGTCTGGTCAAGCATGTGGTGCCCAAGCGGCTGATGTTTTGGCCACGCGAGATACGCGTCAGACATATGTTGCAAACATCAGCGGTGCGATCTGATGCACTCGACTCAAAAAAGGCCCACACCAAAGAACTTTTGGAATAACGGGCAGAAGCAGCGCCCTGCACAGGCGGAGCTCTGCGGTGTGATTCAGTCTGTGTGCTGCCCTTACGCTGGCCCCCCGAGGGCATCCTGCCTCGTTGGAGATGTGCCTCCTCCTCATCCTCCTCCTCCTCCTCCTCTCTCCTTACAGGCACCCACGTGGAGTCAGTGACCTCATCATCCCCTCCCTCCTCATCACTGGAGCCAATCTGGCAGTATGCTGCAGCTGCTGGAACATGACTGCCAGATTACTGTCCTTCTTGAGCATCCCCTCTCTCTACTCTCACGCTACTGCCTTCCTCTAGCTGGGTATCATCATCAGACCCTTCGAAACGCTGGGCATCCTCCTGGAGCATGTACCCAACACTGTGCTCAAACAGTTCGGGGGACTCCTCAGGAGGACATGGTGGGTCTAGGGAAGGAGTGAATGATGATGACATTGATACGAGGGAAGAGGACACATTGGCAGCTGCTTTGCCAGTACCCTGAGCCTGGGTGAGAGAAGATGAGGAGGATGAGGAGGGCTTGGTCATCCACTCTACCAAGTCTTCGGCATGATGCGGCTCAACACGTCCAGCTGCCGAAAATAAGGACAAGCGTGTTCCATGGCCATGTGCTGATGACGATGCACCCCGTCCACGACCAGCACTGTTGTCTCTAGACACAGAGCCTGCTTGCCCTCTTTTATTGGCTCCTGACTGTCTGCCTCTCCTTGTTTGCCTTCCAGACATTCTAATGGCCTGTAGGGAGATGGGAAAACCAGCAATAAGGGGTAGCTTCAGGTGTATACTGTGCAGGAGGCACACTACGCCCGCTGTAAGTGCTGCAGATGCCTGTGTTACACAACAGGAAAACACAGCAATAAGGGCTAGCTTCAGGTGTATATTTTGCAGGAAGCACACTACGCCCGCTGTAAGTGCTGCAGATGCCTCTTAGTGTAACACAAAAGAAAAAAAAACACGAGCAATAAGGGCTAGCTTCAGGTGTATAATGTGCAGGAGGCACACTACGCCCACTGTAAGTGCTGCAGATGCCTGCCTGTCTTACACAACAGGAAAACACAGCAATAAGGGCTAGCTACAGGTGTATATTTTGCAGGAAGCACACTATGCCCGCTGTAAGTGCTGCAGATGCCTGTTAGTGTACCACAAAAGAAAAAAACCACGAGCAATAAGGGCTAGCTTCAGGTGTATAATGTGCAGGAGGCACACTACGCCCGCTGTAAGTGCTGCAGATGCCTGCCTGTGTTACACAACAGGAAAACACAGCAATAAGGGCTAGCTTCAGGTGTATAATGTGCAGGAGGCACACTATGCCCACTGTAAGTGCTGCAGATGCCTGCCTGTGTTACACAACAGGAAAACACAGCAATAAGGGCTAGCTTCAGGTGTATAATGTGCAGGAGGCAAACTACGCCCACTGTACGTGCTGCAGATGCCTGCCTGTGTTACACAACAGGAAAACACAGCAATAAGGGCTAGCTTCAGGTGTATATTTTGCAGGAAGCACACTATGCCCGCTGTAAGTGCTGCAGATGCCTGTTAGTGTAACACAAAAGAAAAAAAACACGAGCAATAAGAGCTAGCTTCAGGTGTATAATGTGCAGGAGGCACACTACGCCCGCTGTAAGTGCTGCAGATGCCTGCCTGTGTTACACAACAGGAAAACACAGCAATAAGGGCTAGCTTCAGGTGTATACTGTGCAGGAGGCTTAGCAAAGAATATCACTGACACTGTCCCTGCCTATCCTTCTCTCTCCCTGCACACAAGGTTTAGCAAAGAATATCACTGACACTGTCCCTGCCTATCCTTCTCTCTCCCTGCACACAAGGTTTAGCAAAGAATATCACTGACACTGTCCCTGCCTATCCTTCTCTCTCCCTGCACACAAGTTAAATGAACAAATAGCACTGACACTGTCCCTGCCTATCCTTCTCTCTCCCTGAACTGAATTGCAGCCTCAACAGTGGCCAGAATTGCAGCCTCAACAGTGCCAAGGATTAAAGCCTCAACAGTGCCAGGGATTGCAGCCTCAACAGTGCCAGGGATTGCAGCCTCAACAGTGCCAGAAATTGCAGCCTCAACAGTGCCAAGGGTTGTAGCCTCAACAGTGCCCAGAATTGCAGCCTCAACAGTGCCCAGAATTGCAGCTTCAACAGTGCCCAGAAATGCAGCTTCAACAGTGCCCAGAAATGCAGCCTCAACACTGCCCAGAATTTCAGCCTCAACAGTGCCCAGAATTGCAGCCTCAACAGTGCCAAGGATTGAAGCCTCAACAGTGCCAGGGATTGCAGCCTCAACAGTGCCAAGGATTGCAGCCTCAACAGTGCCAAGGATTGCGGCCTCAACAGTGCCCAGAATTGCAGCCTCAACAGTGCCCAGGATTGCAGCCTCAACAGTGCCCAGGATTGCAGCCTCAACAGTGCCAAGGATTGCAGCCTCAACAGTGCCAAGGATTGCAGCCTCAACAGTGCCAAGGATTGCAGCCTCAACAGTGCCCAGAAATGCAGCCTCAACAGTGCCCAGCAATGCAGCCTCACCAGCGCCCAGCAATGCAGCCTCACCAGTGCCCAGCAATGCAGCCTCAACAGTGCCAAGGATTGCAGCCTCAACAGTGCCAAGGATTGCAGCCTCAACAGTGCCAGGGATTGCAGCCTCAACAGTGCCAGGGATTGCAGCCTCAACAGTGCCAAGGATTGCAGCCTCAAAAGTGCCCAGGATTGCAGCCTCAACAGTGCCCAGGATTGCAGCCTCAACAGTGCCCAGGATTGCAGCCTCAACAGTGCCCAGGATTTCAGCCTCAACAGTGCCAAGAATTGCAGTCTCAACAATGCCCAGAATTGCAGCCTCAACAGTGCCCAGAATTGCAGTCTCACCAGTGCCCAGCAATGCAGCCTCACCAGTGCCCAGAAATGCAGCCTCACCAGTGCCCAGGATCAGAGAGGAGAGGAAGAGGAGAGCTTGCAGGATCATCGCACACTGGTGGGTGTCAGGCCGGTGTTGCCCACTTTCAGCTTTAATTAGAATCACTGGTTGCCTACCATCACACAAGTCCCGCCTCATGGATCAGATCCCACCTATGATAGACAGCACATGTCCCGGCATTGGACAAGTGTGCTGTCTGTCAAAGGAGGCACGACTTTGTGACGGCGGCAACCAGTGATCGTAATTAAAGCTGACACAGCAGTCAACATTGATCTGACACCCACCAGTGTAAGGGCACCCGGGCAGACTGCCCCCTCGTAGCGTCACTAGGGTTGGTGTAACCTGGTGTGGTAAAACAGTGTGTCACACCCCCCAGGACACTGAGCAGGCTAGTGCATCGGTGCGGCTCTCCCCCTTAACCTGCCATAATGAATGGAGCCAGGGTGAGATTGGGGGGGATGGATGGACCTAGGATGGGATCGGGGTGGTGGATGGAGCCAGGATGGGATCGGGGGATGGATGGAGCCAGGATGGGAATCGGGGGGATGGATGGAGCCAGGATGGGAATCGGGGGGATGGATGGAGCCAGGATGGGAATCGGGGGGATGGGTGGAGCAAGGATGGGAATCGGGGGGGGGAATGGATGAAGCCAGGATGGGAATCGGGGGGGGAATGGATGAAGCCAGGATGGGAATCGGGGGGAATGGATGGAGCCAGGATGGGAATTGGGGGAGTGGATGGAGCCAGGATGGGGATCGGGGAGATGGATGGAGCCAGGATGGGATCTGGGGGATGGATGGAGCCAGGATGGGATCGGGGGGAGGGATGGAGCCATGATGGGGATTGGGGGGAGGGATGGAGCCAGGATGGGGATCGGGGGAGGGATGGAGCCAGGATGGGGATCGGGGGAGGGATGGAGCCAGGATGGGGATCGGGGGAGGGATGGAGCCAGGATGGGGATCGGGGGGAGGGATGGAGCCAGGATGGGATCGGGGAGGGATGGAGCCAGGATGAGATCTTTGATGTGAGGGGGTGGGGGTTAGAGGATATGTGTTAGGGGGTGCTTTGGGAGGGGAGAGGAATGGTGCTGGGGGGTCAAACTTCAAATCTGCACCCCTCCCAGCACAAGTCCTCTCTAACCCAAAACAAAGCACCCCCTAGCACATATCCTCTAACCCCCTGCCTAAATTAACTTCTGGCAGCATAATTGTAAATGCAATTCAGGGACAAATCTGGGGACAGACAGGCTCGGGGACAGTGTCCTCAATCCGGGGACTGTCCCCTGAAACTGGGGACGTCTGGTCACCCTACTTTACATCCCATCAATTTACAGTATGTCAGCTGTGAAAGTTGCATGTGCACCATCAACTGTGCATTCATCATCAGGTTATATCTAAAGCGTCAATGTCCCATATGTCCAGTAAATAGAAGACGTACTGCCACGTTTACCCATGACATACCAGCATTTTATTTATCTTTCCATATCCTCTTTCTCCTTTTATCAAATCTTTTCTAGCTTTTATCATGGCTTTATCTCCTTCCTTCTGAATACTTTCTATCGTTACCCATTCATCTTCATTTCCGTAACGCCTTATCTAACCTCTTACTTCTTTCTAATCTGTTCCCATCACTGCTTTCTTTCATGGCATCCTCTGTTTCATTTCCCATTTCCATGCATCATTTCCAGCCCACAGTTTCCTCTACTTCTTTCTACCTTTAAAGCCTTGTTTCATAAAAAAGGGTTAAGGTGCACAAGACAGCTGGGAAACGGTTTGTGAGCCCTTATTGCCCAAGTTCTATTGTCATTTGAGCCTATTGTGGTTTCTCAATGCAACAGTGTTTTTAAGAACGTGTTTTTCATCATTATTTTCTGGAGGAAACATTTTTTTTTAGCCAGTTAAATATGAAATATTGCATATGCTTATTTTTATTTACCACATTCGGCCAGCAGGTGGTGCCCTTCTCGATCACTTCTAATGAGTCATTTGTTACTATACTTTGAAAAGAATGCCTTTTGCTCTCCTGCTTTTCAGGTCTAGCCACAACACATAGAACTGAATGACACAGCCCCTTTGGTTTTCTAACTTTTTTGGATGTGGAGGGACTTTAAATTAGAGAGAGATAGTCAGAACATGAACAGCTTTCTTCCAACTAAGTATAGCCCATATCTCATTTATACTCGCGTTTTTTTGTGTGTGTCCTTACCGTCTTTAGATAGTCCGGTGACAGCGGGATATACCTGACCTAGATGCTGATGACTGGGACGACATTTGGGATTTTCCTTTTCGCTTATTGGTCTCTCTATGAGACAGACTTATACAATTTAAAATTGCACATAGAGCCTATTTCACCCCCTACAGGTTACACAAAATGCAGTCTTCTAACTCGCCGGAGTGTTGGCGTTGCGGGAATCCCTTAGGGGATTTTGACCATATTTTCCGGTCTTGTCCTGCTGTAAATGGGTTCTGGGAGGAGGTACTAGCTATAATAAATAATGTCATATCTATGCCTCTACAACCGTCTGAGTATTTGTATATTGGGTCTGGTGGAACATATTATTCCCACCGTGGCTGAACAAACGCTGTTCGCCTTTCTCCTCCTTTATGCCAGGAAGGCTATAGCACTACACTGGAAAAAATCTTCCCCTCCCTCGATCGCATTTCAGATAATAGGAGCAAAATCCTAGGAAAGACCTCAATGAACAGAAAAGCAAAAAATGCATGTCGCCCTGGGACTTTGAGTGAGGTGAGAGAGTTAGGCACATGCTCACACAGATGCATAATAAAAACAATTTATTAGTAACAGATGCTGTAGAAACAAAATGGAGACAACAATGATTGTGCGTCACCCGGCATGGTAGCCAATGTAAAACATCATAAGTACAGATAATTGTGAATACATAGCAAATATAATACATCCTTGAACAATATGATGACAAATGATAGCTGAGCCAGTAGATGCATGCACATGAACAAGGTTACTTGAACAAATATTGTTGTATAAAAATCATTGTAAGATCTTGTTGGGGAGAGTAAGGTCCTCAACGCATGCAGATATACTAAAACGCATCATTATGCCCTACACGTTTCACAAGATTCCACTCGCTTCCTCAGGGGCTGATGCATGGTAGTTGTATCTGTTGTGGAAATAAGGACAGTAAAAATATGTTGGTAATAGTTGGGGTCAATGGGAAATGGTGAGTAGAGAGAGTCAGAAAGGGACAAACGACCCCATACTCACCAATGCCTTGGGTTGACTTGCCGATCGCTGGCTGCCGAGATGGAGGCATATCATATATCCAGCTCGGGAGCTGAGGGGACGAAACAATGGGGTACCATCCACGGGGAGGATTCGGATGAATAGCATAGTCTATGCGGAGGTGTCTGACCAGTGGTCACAGAAAGCCCACCTTGGAAAAGTCTGGAAAAACTGTGACAATGCACATATGTCAATTGATTGACAAACTGCATGTGACAAAATCAAATGCATGCAAACAAATGCATGAAAAATGCAAGTGCCATGGAATTTGCTGGACTTGCTATGTTATATGCCTATGTGGGTATGCTATAACCTTAATAGTGGTGTGGTGTAGCTGGATATAAAGTATATCAAAGCATGCAATAAGCTGAACTTGTTATATTGTATGCATATATGAGTATGCTATAATATTAATGGTAGTATAATATAACTGAATATGACATATATCAAGGCATGTGATAAGCCAGACTTGCTGTATAGTATGCATATATGAGCATGCTACAATATTGATGGTGGTATAGTGTAGCTAGATATAAACATATATCAAAAGTGGGCCTCAAAGTGGGGGATGGGGCGGATTTACCTGAGAGGCAGCAAGAGTGATATAGCATTAAACAAAGTATGTGATCTACAGGTATCTCAACTCAGGTGTGTATTGGTGAGTATTGCATACTAGCATTCTAGTTGCTGGATTGAGAGAGTTTACCTTGAGGAGATACATGGACTTCCAATCATGGTTGCTGCCTTCACTTCACTGTGAACCTCACCCCAGACCACCGGACCGCAATGACAAATCCAGCTAAGCCAGGAAGGCTGTAGCGCTACACTGGAAAAAATCTTCCCCTCCCTCGATCGCATTTCAGATAATAGGAGCAAAATCCTAGGAAAGACCTCAATTCTGTCACAGTTCTTGGTCGGGACCAGGTGATGACTGCTTCCAACTTATTTGGGTCTGTGGCAATGCCATTTGCGGAGACGACATGTCCAAAGTAGGTAACAGAAGTTCGATAGAACTGATAGTTTTCTAGCGATAACTTCAGTCCCTCTTCATGAAGCCTCTGAATAACCTTCTCAAGCCTTGCTTTATGTTCTTCCAAAGTCCTCCCAAGTATACCAAAACCTCAATCAGGTTCATGTCACCAACTGTGCACTCTATCAGCCATTGGAAAGTAGCTGGAGCTCCCGACAGTCCCTGAGGCATCCTGTTAAACTCAAAGAACCCCAATGGTAGATGAATGCCATCTTCTATCAATCATCAGAATGCATAGGGATCTGTTAGTAGCCACTCTTCAAGTCTAACACACTGAACCACTTCGCCTCGGACAAACACTGAAGAGCATCTTCAATACAAGCGGTAATGTACTGATCAGGAATAGTCCTTCTGTTCAAGGTTCTGTAATCAATACACAACTGCAGTGCCCCGTTTTCCTTCCTCACCACCACAATAGCATAAGAGTTCCTGAATGACTCCTGACTTCCTCATTTCAGCAACCTGCTCTCTGAGATCCTCCAGATCACTAAGCGGTACCCGCCTTGCTCTTTCCCAGGAATGGTCTAACCTCCTGCAACCAAATTCGGTGCTGAGCACTCTTGGTGCAACCCACATCAAAGTCATTCTTGGAGAACATCTTCTCCCAACTGGACAAATGTTCTCAGACTCTTTCCTGCCATTCAGGAGGCAATGACATAGATGAAGGGAGAAGTTTTTCTTCCAGCCTCTCTCTGTCTCTTCTCTCAGTCAATTCTGCCAGGGTCACTGGAGTAGCCGAACTCACTCGCCCAATCAGCATTCGGGGCCTTAACTTAACTGGATGATAAGTGAGATTCCGGAGACTGACACCTTCCCTCAATTCGAGGACAGGGCTTTGGTAGGTACTATCTCTGCAACCAATTCCACCCCTGCTTCACTTGGTTGAAAATCAGTCTCCAAGACAACAAAGGGTGCCTGGCTGATCAACTTGACAGTAGCTTTCATACAAATTACCTCACCCGGCTGCAACACCTTCTCTATCTTTTTCAGCATCCATAGTCTTCCTACTTGCTCTGCTGGGGCTCTCTGTTCTCAGACCACTCGATTAAAGGCTTTATGCAGTTGAGGATGTATCCCTCTAAGCGCAGAATTTTACTTCTCAGCTAATGGGACCAGTGACCTTCTCACCGGGTCAGTATTAGTCTCAATCAGCATCGAGTTTTGTCCAGGCTGCGGGGGGTTGGCGGCACACAAGGGCCAGCATGTTAAATGTTTCTGTTTTTCCCGCTACTGATGGCCCAAAGGTGATCTTGATTGGGATATATCCATTGTAGGGGAATTTCTCAGAACCAATTCCCCAGATCTCCAGCTCTTCCAGCTTACACAGTGGAATATGCTTTAAGTGCTTGTTATATAAATACCCGTATACAAGCGTCACTTATGCTCCAGTATCCAGTAATGCTTTGGTGTAGATGCCCTTTACTTGCACTGACACTTAGGGGAAGGGCCTATAAGCTTTCTTGGTAAATAAATTTGCGTCCTAGGATGAGTTAATTTTTCTCCTTTCCTTGCTAGCTGCTAACAGTGGCCCTGGGCCGCAGTGAAGCACTGACTCTCTGTGCCCTTTTTCCTGACTTCGGTGGCCTATGTTCCAGCTTGGATAGAGGTGCAGCTGAGGGCTTCTTAGGGTTCCTTCACTGAGACACCTTGAAGTTTCCCCTTCTTCTGGGCAAGGGGGAGCTTCTGTACTGCCTTCAACACTTCAGCTGTGAGATCTGGCTCACCTTTCTTCTGAGGACACCGGGCCTTGAAATGCCCTGGTTCTCCACACTGGAAACATCTCCGCCCCTCATTAAAGTGTTACTAAACCCAGTAATATGAAAATAAATCATCTGCCCTCCCACAGTGCCCACAGCTTATAATTATTTTTTCTTTTACATTAACTGAGGCTTTAGACCTTCTTGGATCCGACTTGATTGCCTGCATGTTTTCCTGGGCCTCAATTACTCATAGTAGCGCCTGCTGCATCTTTCCCTGAACAACTTGAGTCACCAACTCAACTGGGACTGTCTCACTGATGAACTTAGTAATAGGAGGATTCAAACATTCATCCGACTCGGTCTCCCCGTCGCTATCCTTATCAGGGATACTCTCATCCACTTGTTTAATCTGAGCTGATATCTTCTCTGCCTTGAGGGTGGGCTTTAAAAGCTCTTTGGATCCCTGATTCCTTTAATCTACTAAAGCTTCTTCCTCCTTCACTTCTATAGCAACTTAGGATAAGTGGGCACTGCTTGCATTCCCTCGAGAAGCCATTTCAGCACAATTGGGTGATTGGGTTTAGCACCCTGCAGAATTCGTTCTAAGTGGGCTTTGTCAGTATCTCGAGGATCAATCAGAAAGTCTCTCACCCTTACATTGATAGATGTGCTCAAACTTGTACAATAGGTCTGGGAGCTTCTCCACTCCACAGCATACAGACCTTCAACGTAATCCATAGCCACACAGTCTTGTTTCCCCATCGTCAGTTGGGGAACTTCAGCTGCTGGGCCTCTAAGACTCTCACTTAATCTCTGTCTTTTCACTTCTTCTGAAACACTCCATTATTTCACAGCTTAAATGGCCTAACCCATCCTACTTTAAAACTCTTCCTCTCCTGCAGGATCTGGAATCCACCCTGAGAAGAACCGAAGCTTCCAATATTCCTGATTAACCGAAGCTTTGCTATTCACCAAGATCCTCCACTTGATCTCCAACCGGTAACAACGGTAATTCTCAAGCCTCAACTCCTTCTGCCAGACTTTAGATGTCCTTCTGATAGCAGGTCGGTATAGCCCCTTTCCACTCCAGACCAAACTCGGTTCTTATGTCGATGAAGTAGGCCCCTTTTTCTGGCACTGCCTTCCTCACCAGCTGCCGTACTTCCCTTTTAGTCCATTCTCTCCCAGGTAATTCCACCTCCATGCATAACTCCAGGTGACTACCTTAGTCTTAGCCCCATGTGGCTGCCGTGGCTGGGTATACCATAAGGGGTATCCTCGGCTAGCCCCCAAATGTAGCACAACCCCCATAAGGGCCACTGGAAAATGACTGTCCCCAAAGGTTGCCCTGACCTTGCAAGCCTCCAAACACCTGACATCCTGGGCTCTGACATAATTCCAAGAGAAAGTACACTTGCAAAAGACACCAGAGAAATAATAGAAATGGCAAATAAATATTTTACTAGATGTTTTTGAGTCAACCAACTAAAGAAGAATGAAAATTAAAATATTCGTCAAATTGCGAACTTTAGCATTCAACAGAATTACAGAGTACAATTAAATAGCAATAGCAAATCAGGCAGTAAACGACCAAAAGGTCCTAGGAGAACCTATGACCCCAGGTAAAAGACGGAGAAGAAAGCCTTTTTTATCAAACAGCTCCTTCTAAACACTGATGCCACGGGCCAAATGGAGTAGAAGGCACAATATATGATAACTCAATATGTGAAAAGCGCGATAAGCGAAACCTGAATAAGAGTTTCCCTTTAAGATGAGCAGGTGTTATAAGCTGAGTCCTTTTGGGGGAAGGAGACCTTGAAGTAAGGTGTCCAAAACCTTCAGCTAGCTATTAATGGGCCCAAGATGTTGCTGTGCAATGGCGACCAGCAACTGTGGATGTAACAAGCAAGGTGACTCTCAGGGAAAGCCTTGGTGTAGAAAGGAAAGGGTAAAGGTGTCTGCATGCAGTGTCTCTGAATATAATGTTAACAGTGGGCTTCTGGCCGCTCACCACTCCTGGACATATCAATGTTCTTGGGTAGAGGACATCAAAACAGGCTCTTGTAGAACCTGCAGTCAGATCAGAGATGCCTGACTTGTCAATCGACAACCCAGGGATTCAGCGGTGTCTGCGTCGGTGTAAATAAAAGTGGCCCCGTATTGGCACACTGATGATGGAAGCTGGGTAGCTGAGGGTCTGCCTCCAGGGATAAGGCTCACTCATGAAAAGCACTCCACGCTGTTCAGGCCATGGTGCCCGCTCACATCCACCAGAGTGGCCTGGTCCCTGCTCTGCAGCTGTAGGCCGGGGTCCCAAAAGAGCAAGCCCCTCCCTAGATCATTCTATTTTTCTCCTCACTCAAAATTCCTTCTCTCTTCAGACAGCTATAACTTGTAGTTTGCAGCAGCAGGTCCATTAAAATCTCAGCCCTCTGGACTATATGTCCCACAATCCTCTGATTTCAGTAGTGGTCTCTTTCTCTGCAATCAGGAAATGATGACACAATCCCCGTGCTGGGCACTAGGGGGAACAGAGCTCAATGTAATCTCCATGATGGCAAAAACGATATAGCCAGCACTTGGCCAAACTTGCATTAGGGTAAAAAATGTTTCGGCATCAGCATCCCTCTCACCCCCCCATTTTACTTACCCGAGCCCTCACTCAATCCAGTGCCGTGCACGTCTACAGCCCTTCTCTCTTCTCTCCCCTCACTTCTGGGTCTCGCTGGCTTTGCTGGGGCAGCCATTGGCACCCAGTGCTGTCAATAAAAACAAGTGACAAGGGAGTGGGACACTGGGCCGAGTCAATGGACGCAGCAGCAGCGCTAGGGCTCGAGAGTGAGCACGCACGTGTGCCCCCATGGGAAGTGGCTTCCTATGGGGTCACTAGACAGAGAGGAGGGGCCAAGAGCGCCGGCGGGGGACCTGAGAAGAGGAGGTTCCTGGCCGATCTGTGCAATTCCATTTCACAGAGCAGTATAGACATGTTTGTTATTTTTCCTTTAAAATCTCTTTAATTGTTCATGGTTATGCTGCCACCCTGTGGCCATTGTTTAAGAACACTCTATTTTCTGTAATGCCTCCCCTTTTTGTATGATGTAACTTCTGTCCTTATTGTGAATTCCAGTGTTATTACTTCAAAATGCACATTTTGAAGAGAAACATTATTTTTGACCTTCGAACACTGCAAATATCATCATTTGCTGCATCTCATTGTTTGCTTCAACTCTTCTGTATGCATTTAAGACATATCTCCCAACTTTTGGAAATGGGAACGAGGGACACCTAATAACAAAATGATATAGGAATAGGAAACACACCCTGACACACCACCTTAAAATGAGAATTATATTAAAAAAAAAGTAATCTTTCCATCTATTTAAATTTTCTACCCTTGTTGTTTTAACTTTGGATAGTAAAACATTTTTTTTTCTGCCAGTAAATACCTTATACAGCCCACTTCCTGTTTCTTGTCTGGACATTAACCTAGGCTTACAACATCATGCACAGCTCTCTCTCTTACTCCCGTGAGAGAAATTGCCAGTAAGGGAGCAGGGATGAGTCATAAGTGGGCCAATGAGAGCTGCAGAGCTGGAGGTGTGCCTCTGTGTGTCTGTGTAAATCCAGGAAGTGAACAGGCAGCAGCTTCATCTGCCCACAGTTAAAATGGATGCAGCCAGACTTAGTGGAGGGAGATTTCTGCAGCATATTTGGCAAGTACAGAATCACAGTATACGGTGTATAAAATAATATGCAAAGTGGTTAGAGGGAAACTTCAGAATGGCAAGGATTTTTTATTACAAATTATGTGGGCAGACTGCAGCTCCTCTTTAAACCCACAAGTGCTTTTTTTAACCACTATTATTCCTTTAAACTGGCTTTTGACATTTACAAATGCAGCAATTTAAGATTTGGATAAAAGGTTTAGCACTGAAACACCTTTTGAAAGATAAATTGCATTTTATATACGATATATACAATATAGATCAGACCAAAATGAGGGACAAATAAGGAGAAAAGAGGGACATTGTTCCAAATCAGGGACAGTCCCTCGAAATCAGGGACAGTTTGGAGCTATGAGTTAAAGCGGAGGTCCAGCTTAAAAAAAAACACTGTAGCTGCTGCCTTTTAATAAGCACACTTACCTGTCCAGGTTGCCCGCGATGTTGGCCGCCCGAGGCCAATCCGTTGATCGTCGCGGGTCCCGCCGCCGCCATCCTCACTAAGGGAAACAGGCAGTGGAGCCTCGCGGCTTCACTGCCCGTTTCCTACTGCCCATGCGCGAGTCGCGCTGCGCTTTGTGAATGGGCGGCTGACTTCTGGGAGACACACAGTTCCCAGAAGTCAGTGCGCACCATTCCCCATTTCTGGTAAGTATAAAAAAAATTTTTTTTTGGTTTCACATTTTTTTAGCCTTTTTACCTATTTTTTTTTTTTTTTTCTTAGGGTGGACCTCCACTTTAAGATATTTGTAGACGCCAAGTGTTTGGTGAGTTCAGCTATCTGATAAAGATGGTCTGCAGTGACTGTCTCTGCTACATTCAGGCCAGGCATAGAGATTTCAGGAAGGGATCAGTCACTATTACAACACTTGGAGTCAAAATACAGCCTCTGCCAGCAAGATCCTGTGTAGATGATCAGCAATTTTATTACGGCTGTGTACATGTACCCTATTCTGATGCCGCTCCACACGTACAGGCAGCAGAGGGAGCAACGTGCTATAATCTGAATTAATCAAATCACGTAGCTGCATTGCCACTCTTCTCCCCTAGATGGCAGCAATGCCTGAATATTTCTCATGCTCACCTAAGATATATTTTTCTATACAGTATACCTAGCTTGTTACCAAAGGACTTTCTCCCATATTATCTGCAGTCTGATTATATTTTAGTAACAATACTCTTCTCTTCTTCACTTTCTGCCTGAGCTGTTTTTACCTCCTGCCACGTTTGTCCATTATTGGAAAAACCATATTCCAAGGAGGGAACGTGCCAGTTGGCTGGCCAGCACCTTCTGAAAAGCCGCATGTAAATTGAAGTAACATGTTCATCTTATTGCTGAACACATTCACAGACCTTCCATCTCCTATTCGCCCTCTCGTCTCTTCCTTTTATATATTTTTTTCTCTCTCCAGCAGAGAAAAGAGGGCCGTTGGCAGTTTAACCTCTTATGTGCCGGCCGCCTCTCCGGTAATTGCAATGACACCGTACCTGAGCCTGAGCGACAGATGGCAGCACTACCCTTTCTAGATTAGAAAAAGCTCCAGTAAGCACAGAAACTGCGATGGCCTACATCTCTTCCAGGTACTGAATCCATCACAAGCTTCTAATTGTGCCATGTGTGGAAATAAAAGTGCCATCGCAGCATCTTGCCAGGACCTGTCCTGTACATAGAGTAGAGTGATAGATATTTATAAATTGAGCTGCAAAGCTTGCAATCTGGAGATAAAACACCATTAGGATTGCTAACGGTGCAATGGCAGAGCAGCAAATTTTTCCATTGAAGATGAAAGTCTTTACACCAGGGGTGCACAACCTTTTGAAGAGCGAGGGCCACTTAAAAGAGAAGTATGGACTTGGGTGTTATTGCAGTTTCATACTTACCTAGGTGGATGCAGCATCGGTCCAATGCTGCATCTGTCCCCCGACGTCTCTGCACTGAGAACCGAGCCATCGAACAGCGCCGATGGCTCGGTTCTCTCTGCTCCCCGAGCAGAGAGCTGCTGCCTGTCAATCAGCAGCTCACCTGCTCTGCTCTTCCACTCTCACTGGAGAGCTGAGCTGTGGAGGGGTGGGGTGCGGCAGTCTCAGCGGCTCGCTGAGCGGCTGAGACGGCTCAGTCCAGGCACCTGGCGGATCCAGACTCCCAAAGTCGGGATGATGAGGTGCCTGGACTGATATTGGTGACTTCAGCAGAGAGCGGACTTCAGTCTTCTCTCTGCTGAAAAACGCGCCGCAGGAGTGCAAAACGAATTGCGCTCCAGAGACCTATAAGAGAAGCCCAGCCAAACGAGCCCAGGCCACAATGAGATGAGCGGGCAGATGACAGGTCCATGTATACTCTGCGTATGCACATGGACAAAGCCCACTCTACTCTATGGGCCCTCTGATCCACCCAGACGGAAAGGGGACAGATCCCGTTCTGTTTTTTTTTTAACGGATCCGATTGGAGGTAGGCGGGTGTAAACAGACATATATGTAAAATGGATGCAGCGCTAAACAATTTTTACAAAGTGTTAAAAGTTAAAACAATGCCAAAGTGAAAAGAAAAGTGAAAAAAGAAAACTAAGGCAAAGTCCCAGTCCAAATCAAGTCCATAGATGTCTATGAAGTAATATCCATCTAGACAAATAGGGGTAAATTGCAAAAAGAAACAAAACAAAGTGCGTCCAGCTCGACACCCAAGGTGAATGGGTAGCCTGCTTACCAGATAGCAATGACTGCTACAGCAGTCTCACCCAGCTTAGGGAAATAACGGTCTCTCCAGGACCTTGGTAGTATCCGGAACTCCAGCTAATAACTAATGGTGCTCAAAGACATAAGAAAAAGAACTCCCATGGTGTAGTATTTTGATAAAAGTAGATTTAATAAAAAGGAATACGTTTGCACTTACAACATAGAAGTCATAAATCGGTGAAACAACGATAAAACTTGAATTGCAGAAGCCGCAGCGTCTTCATTAGCTTCACTCCACTTCCACAAGTCAGTTTACATCTGCAGCTCCATAGTGGTGAATGGAGAGTCCGATTGGGTCGGACTGATCGTGTGAAAGGGGCCTAAGGTTGCTTTCCCACTGATGCGCTGCGGTTTGTCCACACGGAGGGTGCAACACAGTACACTGTGGCTTTTCTGCGGGTTAGCTGCACTTTGCCATAAACATCTATTATATCCTGCAGGTGTAATGCACTTTCAGAAAGCACACTAAATCCGCAGGTAATGACAGAAGTCTATGGGTCAGTGCAGGTAACTCGTGGGTGCACTGCGCTACACCTGCGGATCAGTTTGAAAGCAGCCCAGTAACCACTGCAGAACAGATATGCCCATATACACTGTGATTTTAGTAATACACTTACCTTTAATAACAGTCTTCCAATTAGGTATCGTTGGCTGTTGCTGTCCCAGGCAGAGTGCATTTGGTATCACTCCGCTTGTGACAGGATCCGGTGCTATACAGCAAGCAACGGCTTATGCGGCTCTGCTCCACAGCCGCTTGCTTTCTCTACTGCTGGCTTCTTTCACAACACTGATGCTCGGGAAAGAGAGTCGGCAACCCACCCTCCTGCCGAGTGCCTCCACAGCAAGTAGTTTGCTTTGGAGGCACACGAGTCGCAGCTCTGTGCGTCCATTCAGACACGGAGCCGCAGCCTGGCCCCACCCCCTCTCTCCCCTCATTGGCTCACTGACTTTTATTGACAGCAGCGGAAGAAAATGGCGCCTCGCTGCTGTCTCAGCCAATGATGAGGGAGAGTCTCCGACAGCCGAGACTCTTGTGCAACATCGCTGGATCGAGATCGGGCTCAGGTAAATATTAAAGTGATTGCAAAATCTTGTTTTTTTTTGTTAACATGTCATACTTACCTTCTATGTGCGCTTCTGGAAGAATGGTCAACTATTCCCATAGACACACTCCTAAACCTTGTGGACAGCCTTCCCAGAAGAGTTGAAGCTGGTATAGCTGCAAAAGGTGGGCCAACTCAATATTGAACCCTACGGAATAGGACTGGAATGCCATTAAAGTTCATGTGCCTGCATACCTCCCAAATTTTAGAAGTTCCAGTTCAGTCTAATTTTTGTTCCCTGACACCAAAGTTGTTGGGGGGGGATTGGGGGTGCTGCCGCGGGACGGGTTATTCATTTTCTGGTCATCTCATCACAATTGTTGAGCGGGGGGGGGGGGCTGCCGCTGGACGGGTTTTTTTTCCACTGTTGTGGAATGGGGGGGGGGTCGCCGCTGATCGCGAGGGGGTCCCGGGGGGGGGGGCGTCTTCCTCCTATTCCGCCTGTACGCAGAATCCGTGCAATGTTGGGAGGTATGTGCGTGTAGAGGCAGGTGTCCCAATAATTTTGGTAATGTATGTTCACTCCACACTGTGCTCTGCACTGGAGAGAGTGATGTCACGATTCTTCCCGTGAGATTCTGGGAACACTGAGGATTTCAAATCTCTTGCCAGATTTGGTATGTTAAGTGTTGCTAGGCTCTCACCAAAAGAAATATGACATTACCTTTGCCTAACCAAGGATATGTGTGTGAGCCGCTCAGGCTGTATGGGAATGAAGTCCTGTGCCCACCGCTGTGATTGATGGTCAGGAAGGGAGCTCCTCTATGCTTCAGGCAATGGTAGAGAGTGATAAGTGTCCCGGGAGCTGCACATCAAGTCTAGACCAGCAGGTCCTGACTTGATGTGCGGCTCCCGGGGCACCTATCACTCTCTACCGTCACCTTTGCCTAGGCGCCTTGAGTGGATGCTGGGTATAATGTAAGTATATATTCTACAGCTTTAGGCCTTGATTACACTTGTAGCTGGGGGTGGTAAAAGCACACTATTGACATAATGCCTTCTCACTGCCTGCCAAATGTCCTTTGAAAAGAGACCCACCTCGGATTGCTCTTTAGAGGGTGACACCGGTGAGCCTTTAAAGCTCTCCAGTAGAAAAATGACCCTTGCAGTAGGGTTTTCCCTGCACTGCAAGGGTTAAATGCTCATTTTGCCTAATTCCTTGCTCTTGCAGACCTGTAACCGACAGAACACAGAAGAGAATGCTGGTTCCAACACCCAATAGCGGTATCGGACCGACACGCACGCAGAAGAAGGAGCAAATCCTATCCTCACTTCCTATTTATGGGTGTAGCGGGGTCTTTAAATTTAGGTGGGTACACCTGGGTGGTAGTATGATCCAGGTGTGTAAATTAATAGAGTAATTGGACCATTTGTATTTATGGAGGATTGGGCGGTGTAATAATCTCTTTGGCCTGTGGGTGGCAGGTGCCCGTAGGCTCGAGGTAGATTTGCTGCCATAGTGCTGTCCTTTTTGTCCCTTCTCGGAGATGGTACGGCGAGGGCGGGGAACCTGCCGTGACGTCGATGGAGGGGATAAAAGGGGGAGACGCCCTTGCCACGAGGTTCTTCTTGCTCTTTGGAGGTCCATCATCACGCGCCCAGGCACCTTAGGCCTGGGTGCGGGCGGTTCTGAGTTCCGGCCCAGGTGCCCTAGGCCTGACCGGAATGGAGTTGGAGTCCATCCCAGGCACCTTCAGCCTGGGGTGAGGTACTAAACCAGGAGGCCTGGGGCTCAGTAACTTCGACTGGGTCCCGCGAGGGTGGAGAAGTCCGAGGGTCCCTGAAGTGGATGGGGCCCATGTCTGAGGCGAGGAGGCCGGGGAGGTTACCCATTCGGAGAGTCTGGAGCAGCATCAACCCAGTGACGGATGGGCCTCTGGTAACTCCCTTGGAGGGACATCTTCCCCTGACAGGGGCCACAGCGCAGCAAAGGTACTCCTATCTATGTTCTCTTGAGTCGCTGGCAGAGACTCTCAAGTTCTAAGTTCTCTCTTAGCCGAGGGCTATAGTAACCGCTGGTGAAATCACAGTGGTTTAGCTGACAATCAGGATAGTGCCTCGACCTGCTCATCCCACTGTATCAAACTGTTATTGGGTCTCAACCAGTTGGCTACTGAAGCACTGTTTATTGTGAGTTATGCAATAAAACAAGAGTTGGACTGTGATCAGCGTGTGGAAATCTGGTTAATGGGAGCAAAGGGAAGGTTGGAACGGCAGGACTTGATCCTTGACTAAAACACACAGGCCCGAGGAAAATATCTGGTACTGGCCTTCACCTCACCCACAGCTATGGGGAGGACATGGGCCGTAGCGCATCTCACCCTGTCGTGTGTGATACCCCTAGACAAAAGAGATGGGGTGAGGCCGCTACATGGGCATGTGACATAAACAGTACAGTACATGACACAAAGCCGCAAGAGAAGTCAGGACCTGAACTGAAGCCAGAAGGGGAGTTCAAAGGGGATTAATCTGTGGTCCAATTGTTAACGGGGGGTTGATCTGTGGTCTTATTGTTAAGGTGGTGGTAAACTGTAGTCTGATTGTTAATGGGGGGGGTTGATCTTTGGTCTTATTTTTAAGGGGGATGGGAAAAGATAATTGAAACGTACTGTGGTGAATGATGGTGTGGCGCTACAATACCAGTGTACTTAGCTCTTAGTCAATAATATATACTTCCGTGAAATGAACTACAAAACACCTTCCTCTCTTATTTACCAATCCTATAAATGCGGCAATTCCCTGCATTGTAAAAACAATCATAGCGGCTGTTCAGCCGCCAGGAGGGGACTCCCCCCCTCCTGCCGCCCCCTTCTATGCGTTTGGCGAGCCGGAGAAGGAATCCAACGGCGGTGGAAGTTCACCATAGAGAGTACCTTGGACAAGATGGTCCCTCGCAGTCTCTATGACAGTGGTTCTCAACTTCTGTTCTCAGGGCCCACTAACAGGCCAGATTTTAAGTATTACCTTAGGGGGATGCAGACCAGAATACTGCAATCACTGAGTAGCAAATAATATCACCTAAGATGTATTTCAGATATCTTGAAACCTGGCCTGTTAGTGGCTCCCGAGGACAGGAGTTGAGAACAACTGCTCTATAACTTTCGGAGGCCAGGTGCGACCTTATGACATCACATCTGGCCCCAACAGTTGTAAACACTGTCGTGTATTCGGTTGGAAAGGCTGAGATCCTTTTTTTGTTGTTGTGTTATTCTCAGTCTTTCCAGGCTAGAGGAGAGACGTGGGGTCTTATAGACCCCAGATCTCTCTGTAAAGAGGACCTGTCACACCTTATTCCTATTACAAGGGATGTTTAAAGGGAAAGTGTAAAAAAAAATAAAAAAAATAAACAATAAAAAAAAAGAAGCAAACGCCCACATATGTACGCCGCACCCACATATGTAAACGGTGTTCAAACCACACATGTGGGGTATCGCCACGAACGTTACAGCGAGAGCATTAATTCTAGCACTAGACCTCCTCTGTAAATCTAAACAGGTAACCTGTAAAAAAAAATTAAACGTCACCTATGGAGATTTTTAAGTACCAAAATTTGGCGCCATTCCACGAGTGTGCGCAATTTTAAAGCGTGACATGTTGGGTATCAATTTACTAATTTAGCGTAACATCATCTTTCACATTATACAAAAAAATTGGGCTAACATTAGTGTTTTTTTTTTTTTATTCATTATTTCCCAAAAAAAACATTTGAAAAATTGCTGCGCAAATACTCTGTGACATAAAATGTTGCAACAATCGCCATTTCATTCCCTAGGGTCTCTGCTAAAAAAAAACAATATAATGTTTAGGGATTCTGAGTAATTTTCAATCAAAAAAATTATGACTTTACATGTAGGAGAGGAGTGCCAGAATTGGCCCGGTATGGAAGAGGTTAAAAATAACAAACATGTTATACTTACCTGCTCTGTGCAATGGTTTTGCACAGAGCAGCCCCGATCATCCTCTTCTCAGGTCCCCTGTGGGCCCTCGTGGCCCCTCCCTTATGCCGAATGCCCCCACATCAAGCAACTTGCTATGGGGTACACGAGCCAAGCCGCAGCTCTGTGTGTCCATTTAGACAAGGAGCCACGGGACGGTACGGCCCCCTCTCTCTTCTCATTGGCTCACTGACTTTTATTGACAGCAGCGAGAGCCAATGGTGCCTGCTGCTTTCTCAGCCAATGAGCAGGGAGAGTCCTGTACAGTCGTGCCTCTTGTGCAACATCGCTGAATCAAGATGGGCTCAGGTAAGTATTAGGGGGTCTGCTGCACACCGATTTTTTATCCTAATACATAGAATGCATTAAGATAAAAAATCTTCTACCTTTAGACCCACTTTAACGTGTTCACCTATGGTGAGTAGAAAGTAGTAATTGTAAGTTTCTGTGTTTATACAAGTAATTTTTCAAATGGTTATTAGTGTGATCTATAATACATCTCCCCATTGTTATAATAAGCAAGTAACACTTTCTCTTATCAAAAAGGGGAAAGAAGTGCACTTAGTGTAAATATAAATTGATAAATTAGCTAACTAAAAAATAAAAATAACAAATCAATAGTCCATATGTGCAATATGATACAAATGACAGTCCATATATCTTCATAAAGTGCAGTGTAAAGATGTGCTCTTTTCATGCAAAGTAATGATAATAGTCACTCGCACTCCCCTGCAGATCTTTACTCACCAGATATGTATGACCTCTTATTTTTAAGTAGGTTAATTAGTGTCATTTAGTATTCATTCCTTAACACACGGGTAGAGGTTGCCAAAGTTCTTCCTCAATCCTCACACAATGGAATCATGTAAAGTGAATGGACAAGGGCAAGACTCCATAGCGTTAAACTGTAAATGTATTGGGTAAAAACAGTTACAATTGCACTTACAGCAGTAAAGGTGTAATGGAGCTTTAAAATACTGCCTGTCCGGGCCGCCGGGTGTTCTACGGCATGCAAAACCGGAAGTGGTGCAAGTGGCTCCTCCCAACGCCTTTTGTCATTTTGACATCATCAGGAGCGGTGCCATTTTGCTCCACCCTTTAGTTTATATATTCTAAGGTTACCTATCAACCTGTGTTCAGAAACAATCAGCAGCCATCTTAGATGTACATTGAGCCAATGGCATATCCCAGCCTGTGAATCACAGAGGCCGAAGATTGTGCATTACAAGTAGGCAACAAACTGTGTGTGCCAAACGATGTAACAGTTCAACTTAAAGTGGTTATAAAGTCAGAATGTTTTTATCTTAATGCATTCTATGCGTTAAGATAAAAAACCTGTGTGTAGCAGCCCCCCTGAGCCCCCCAAATACTTACTTGAGCCCTATCTCGATCCAGCGATGTTGCACGAGAGTCTCGGCTGCCTGAGACTCTCCCTCCTCATTGGCTGAGACAGCAGCGGGGCACCATTGGCTCCCAAAGAGGGTGAGCCAATGAGGAGAGAGAGGGGGTGGGGTGCCCCATAGAAAACTACTTGCTGTGGGGCAGGAGGGAGGGGCCAGGAGCACCGGCAAGGGACATGAGAAGAGGAGGATCTGGGCTGCTCTGCGCAAAACCAGACATTAATATCACATTAAGGGTAAATAAAATAGATGTTTAACCACTTCCCGCCCAGTCAATAGCGAATTGACGTCCGGGAAGTGGTTGCAATATTGATACTGGACGTCATATGACGTCCTGCAGGATATTGCCTTGCGCGCGCCCGCGGGGGCGCGCAGCGCGGTGATCGGGGACGGCATGTGTCCCTCGGACACAGCGCTTCCCCGATCACGGTAAACAGCCAATTTCATTGGCTGTTTACCATGTGATCGGCTGTGTCAAAGTCACAGCCGATCACCTGTCAAAACAAACTCGGCGGCGCGCTCCGTGCGCGCCGCCACAGGCTTGCAGAGCGGGGATCGGGGAAGGCGAGTGTCCCTTGGACACAGCGCGTTCCCGATCAGAGTAAACAGCCAATGAATTGGCTGTTTACCACGTGACCGGCTGTGTCCAATCACAGCCGGTCACAAATGTAAACAAACTCCACAGGAGTTACTACCTGATCCCTGCTCTCTCCTCACACACCGATCTGTGAGGAGAGAGAAGAGATCAGTAAGTTAGCTCAGTGTAGTTTGTCTACATAAATTTACAGTGCACAACACGCCTCCCCCCCCCATAAAGAGGACCTGTCACACAGCCCAGCACATCAATCAGCCCAGCCAATCAGCCCATCTGTCAATCAGCCCATCTGTCAATCAGCCCATCTGTCAATCAGCCCATCTGTCAATCAATCAGCCCATCTGTCAGTCAATCAGCCCATCTGTCAATCAATCACCCCACCTGTCAATCAATCACCCCATCTGTCAATCAATCAACCCATCTGTCAATCAATCAATCAGCCCATCTGTCAATCAATCAGCCCATCTGTCAATCATCTGTCACAGGCCCACCTCCATCGGTACCGCCATTGGCACCGCCACACAGGCTACCAGTACCGCCATCGGTACCAGTACCACCACCAGTACCGCCACCAGGCCCAGCATCTATACTGCCACACAGGCCCGCTACCAGTATCACCACTAGTGCCGCCATCGGTACCACCACCAGTACCACCACCCGTACCACCGTCGGTAGTGCCACCACCACCTGTACCACCACCTGTACCGCCATCGGTACCATCACCACCCGTACCACCACCACCTGTACCGCCATCGGTACCACCACCACCTGTACCGCCATCGGTACCACCACCACCCATACCGCCATCGCTACCACCACCACCCGTACCGCCACCTGTACCGCCATCGGTACCGCCGCCACCACCACCACCCGTACCGCCATCGGTACCACCACCACCTGTACCGCCATTGGTACCACCACCACCCATACCGCCATCGGTACCACCACACAGGTCCACCACTAATACCTCCATCGGTACTACCACACAGACCGCCACCACTACCACCAGCAGTACCATTACACAGGCCCACCAATAAGCACTGCCATAATGTCCCAAAGGGTTTACACACCTGAGGAGGCATATGCCATTCTTGCCATGTCGGATGATGAGAGCAGCGGGGAGCTCCCATTATCCGATTCTGGTTCGGAATACGAGCCAGTGGAGGATAGTGGCTCAGAGTCCGAGTCCCCGGAGGAAACCGTCCCTCCCAAAAGAATGCGATCGGCACCAAGATCAGCACCAAGATCAGCACCAAGATCAGGAGAACTGCCCACCACCAGCAGCGCCATACCCCAGGAAGAGGAGCCCAGTACAAGCAATGGAAATGCACGCCCAACCCGAAGAATCCAGCCCCAATCCTACCTTCCCGATGCCCTGGCAAACCCCTTATGGTTGCCTGCCAACTCAGGATCCGCTATCATCCCCCCTTTCACCGCACAGCCAGGTGTGCAGCCCGACACTACAAATTTTTCTAAATTTGATTATTTTTGTTTATTTTTCCCACAAGATTTGCTGCAGAATATAGTGGATCAAACGAATCTGTATGCATCCCAATTTATTGCTGCCAACCCCGATTCTTCCTACGCCCGCATGTTCCAGTGGCGGCGTCTAACATTGGAGGAATTTAAATTATTTTTGGGCCTTATGTTCAATATGGGGCTTACAAAAAAGAACGAAGTCCATTCATATTGGTCCAAACGCCCCATCCAACACATGCCCATATATTCCGCTGTCATGTCCAGGAAAAGATACGACATGATTATGCGCTTTTTCCACTTCAATGACAATTCACAGTGCCCTCCCCGAGATCATCCCAACTACGACAAATTGTACAAGATACGCCCCCTAATCAATGCCTTTTCCCAGCGATTTGAAGAAGTTTTCATCCCAGACCAAAAAATTTGTGTGGACGAGTCCCTCGTACATTTCACCGGCCGACTGCAGTTCAAGCAGTACATACCAAGCAAGAGAGCCAGGTATGGGTTAAAATTAAATAAATTATGTGATCGAGCCACTGGATACGTCTGCAAATTCAGGATCTACGAAGGCAAAGACTCCCAGCTCCAGCCCCGTGATTGCCCCACATATATTGGAACCAGTGGGAAAATTGTCTGGGAGTTGGCATACCCCCTGTTCGGAAAAGGTTACCATTTATATGTTGATAATTATTATACCAGCCTGCCCCTTTTTCGCCACCTTTACAGTAAACAAACCCCGGCCTGTGGTACCTTAAAAAAAAACTGGAAGGGATTCCCACAAAATTTATTGACAAAAAAATTGCGACCTGGAGAATCGGCATCCATGAGGAACGAGGAGGTGTTGGCCATGAAGTGGAGGGACAAGAAAGATGTCCACATCCTCTCTACGATCCACAATGACACCATGGTGGAGATCCCAAGAAGACGCGGCTCCATTGAAAAGCCTGAATGTGTCCACGACTACAATTTGTACATGGGGGGGGGTGGATTTAAACGACCAGATGCTACAGCCCTACTTATCAACCAGAAAGTCCCATTATTGGCACAAAAAAGTTGCGTTTCACCTGTTTCACATGGCCATTTTTAATTCGTTTGTCTGCTACCAAAAAGCAACTCAAAATCACTGACTCCACTACCTCCAATATATCGAAGATATCATCGATGCCCTCATTTACCAACAAGATCCCGCCCCAGGAAGCATTCGCTCTGATAGTGTGAGTCGGCTTCACGAGCGACACTATCCCTTTAGCATCCCCCCCACAGAATCTGGAAGAAGACGCCAAAAGAAATGCCGTGTATGCAGCAGAGGAGGAGTAAGAAGAGACACCAGCTATTATTGTCCCGATTGTCCCTCCCAACCTGGCCTGTGCATCGGAAATTGCTTCAAAAATTATCATACATCCATTAGTTCCCCTTATTATTAACAGACTGCCACTTCCCTATTTGCCTGCTACCATGTTACTAACTACCTTCCATGTTAATTAACTGACCCTGGCCTGTTTACCGACGATGCCTCTGCCTGCCGATTTAAACCACGTTTCTGACTTCCACGTGTACCGACCTTGGCCTGTTAATCGACCATGTTTTTGCCTGCCACTTGGACTGATCTTTTGGCCATCTACTTTTAGTACACAGGGGTCTCACATATGTGAGGGGCTTCAGAATAGCGTTCTGAGTAGAGAAAAACATTTTTTCGTTTTCTGTGCTCCAAGAACAGGGTCTGGTTGCCCGGAGGCTTCAAAGCGATTTGGGTGGGAGAAGCCTCTACCCCTGTCCCCCTGGCCCTAAGCTTGATGGTCCTTCCTGCTGCCTGGACCAATAATTTGGCTGTGCTGACCATATTACTGCCTGTAATGACCCATGACATTATGGACCATGTTTCTTCCTGCTGCTTGGACCAATACTTTGGCTGTGTTGACCATATATCTGCCTGCTGCCTCTACTGACTTTGGACAGTATTTCTGCCGGGACACCTCTGCCTGCTACCTGGACCTGTGCTTTGGCTGTGCTCTGGCTGTGCTGACAGTATCTCTGCCTGTGCGAACTATGGACAGTATTCCTGCCTGCTGCCTGGATGATTGCTTTTGCTGTCGCTGACCTCATCCCTGCCTGCTGCCTGGACCGATGCTCTCCTCTGTGGACCACTGCACTTCTAAAACCACAGGTAATCTTTTGTTATTTGGTATGTACCTGCTATGTGTTAGATATATGAAGGGCCTTCAAAAATGTGATCGGTAGTCAGAAAATGATATGTGCAATTAATGCTGCTAGAATGCCTGGAGGTGCTACTTGGATGTTGGGCCTCTGTATGTGGCCAGGCTGTGTAAAAGTCTCACACATGTGGTATCGCTATACTCAGGAGGAGTAGCAGAATGCATTTTGGGGTGTAATTTTTGCTATGTACATATTATGTGTTAGAAATATCTTATAAATTGACAACTTTGTGTAAAAAAAATGCATTTAAATTTTTTCTCCACATTTTCCAAAACCTTCTGGAAAAAAATGAACCGTTCAAAAGACTCATAATGCTTCATAGATTATACGTTGGGGTGTGTGCTTTCCAAAATGGGGTCATTTTGTGGAAAATTCCATTGTCCTGGTGCTCCAGGGCCTTCAAAAGTGTAATAGGTGGTTGAGAAAGGATATGTGCGATTTATGCTTGTAGAACGCCTGAAAGTGCTACTTCAATGTTGGGCCTCTGTATGTGGCCAGGCTGTGTAAAAGTCTCACACATGTGGTATCCCTACACTCAGGAGGAGTAGCAGAATGTATTTTGGGGTGTAGTTGCAATTATGCATATGCTGTGTGAGAGAAAAAAACTGTTAATATGACCAGTTTGTGTAAAAAAAAAAAAAAAAAAAAAAAAAAAATTAAATTTTCCCAAGAATTGTGGGAAAAAAATACACCAAAAACTCACCACGCCTCTTAGTAAATACCTTGGACTGTCTACTTTCCAAAAAGGGGTAATTTTGGGGTATTTGTACTTTCCTCGCTTGTTAGTGTCTCAAGAAATGAGATATCCCTTCAGTACATCAGGCGTGATCAGATGTGATAAATTTTCAGTGATTGCCACCATAGTTTGTAGACTCTATAACTTTCACAAAGACCAAATAATATACACTAATTTGGGTTCATTTTACCAAAGATATGTAGCAGTATACATTTTGGCACAAATTTAGGAAGAAAAATTACTTATTTGCAAAATTTTACAATAGAAACTAAAAAAAAGTGTTTTTTTTTTTAAAAATTGCTGTTTTTTTGCTTATATCGCAAAAAATAAAAAACCCAGTGGCGATTAAATACCACCAAAAGAAAGCTCTATTTTTGAGAAGAAAATGATAAAAATTTTGTTTGGATACAGTGTAGCATGACTAAGTAATTGTCATTCAAAGTGTGAGAGTACTGAAAGCTGAAAATTGGTCTGGGCGGGAAGGTGCATAAGTGCATGGTATTGAAGTGGTTAAGAGGCAAACTTATTCCTCTAAAAAGGGCAATCATAGGGGTCTCACCTGCAGCACTTTCACATGCACCGCATTTACTGTTTAAAGAGCAATACACACCCGGACAGCGGTAAATTTATAAAGTGGGTAAAAAATGGCAAATGAGCAATACTATATACATAATTTAAAGGACCCTAAAAATACAAAGATAATATAAATATAAGATGAAAAATCCTATTTCTTTCTCCAAACTATTAAAACCTAAAACTGCAATCAATCAGACTGTGGAGTTAGGAAGAGATCCTCAAAAATTGGAAATTAAGCAGTTGAGGTCTATATCTATATGATGGCCCCCCGGATACAGGGTATCTAGCTCGTGTATCCACTTGGTTTCGTTTTGGGATACTTTATTTTTCATATTATTGTTGCCCCTTAAAGTGTTCTTTAACCTTATCAATTCCATAAAAAAATCAATCCTCTAGGGTCCTGATGGTGGATTTCCCTGAAATGTGTAGACAGACTATGGGGTTGATTTACTAAAACTGGAGAGTGCAAAATCTGGTGCAGCTGTGCTTCTAACTTCATTAAGGCTGGGTTCACACAAGAGATCGCAGCGGCTCACAGCAGGAGTCTGGTGCGTCTCTCGGCAATACGAACACACGTATACACCTCAGTGTCAGGGAGACATTTCAAACATGTAAGAGGATTTCATGTTTTTTAAATAAAGCCTGATTTTAAAACGTTATCACACTTTGGAAGCCTTTCTACCTCTGTTTCACTTTTATGTGTGCCTGTGACCTGCATGAGAGGTTTTTAATTGAAAGGGACGACAGTGGGGGCCAAGCACCTTGGAGATTTAATCCTTTGGAAACTACTTTCGAAGTGCTGTAGCTGGTTTATAATTTGACCAGCCAATAACTCTGGTGAGTCATGTTAGTGTGGATGGTGGAGGATCACATCGGGTGTTGCTTTTTAGCGATTCAAATACACTTTAAGAAGATTACTTTTACATTAAGGTGACCAGATTTTTAAAATGAAATCCTCTGACATTTTTTTTTTTTACTTGTAATGGCGGCAAACTGCGACTCTCTGCCCGTTGCCACCGCCTCACAGCCTGTCAAGTCTTACTCTCCGGGCCCCGGCTACTACTGGGTGGGGAGCGGAGGAAGATCACTCCATTAGGGAAGGCAATGAGATAAGCGAGACTTGAGCCAAGGCAGAAGAACATGCGAGCGGAGCTGAATGGGCATGCACCCAAAACTGAAGAAATATTCCCTCCTCTCCGACCAGCACATGATCATCAGAAAGGGGCACAGATAATGGAAAAAAATACACCCCCCTAAGCTAGTAGGAGCTGGGATATGTAATTCAGAATTATTATTTTTTAATTCTGCACTGACTGTCTTTGAAATTGCCCCAGCCCCTGTTCAATTCCAATCCGGGGAGAAAACTGGGGACAGACTTGGTCCGGGGACAGTGTCCTCAATCCGGGGACTGTCCCCTGAAACCGGGGATGTCTGGTCACCCTATTTTACATTGGATTTTCTGAGCGACTTTTCCCTGTATCACAGTGGACTTTTTCTGAGTGGACTAATATATTGCACTTTGCACTTTTTTCTTAAAAACAGCACTGGACTTTATATTTTTTTGCAATATTTTTGAACCTTTTCATGTAATAATTGCACCAAATGTGTTTGTAGGATTTGCATTTTATGTTTTATGCACTTTTATAGATATTTGGTCAAACCAGTGCTGCTGTTTATTTCCATTAGTGTTGTAGGTATATTACTGAATTACTAGTGGCAGCTGTTTGTTACATAGTTACATTGTTACATAGTAGGTGAGGTTGAAAAAAAAACACAAGCCCATCAAATCCAACCTATGTGTGTGATTATATGTCAGTATTACATAGTATATCCCTGTATGTTGCGGTCGTTCAGGTGCTTATCTAATAGTTTTTTTAAACTATCAATGCCCCCCGCTGAAACCACTGCCTGTGGAAAGGAAATTCCACATCCTTGCCGCTCTTACAGTAAAGAACCCTCTACACAGTTTAAGGTTATACCTCTTTTCTTTTAACTTTAGTGAATGGCCATGTGTCTTATTAAACACCCCTATTGCGGGGTCACCAGTACGGTATTTGTAAATTGAAATCATATCCCCTCTCAAGCATCTCTTCTCCAGAGAGAATAAGTTCAGTGCTCGTAACCTTTCCTCATAACTAATATCCTCCAGACCCTTTATTAGCTTTGTTGCCCTTCTTTGTACTCGCTCCATATCCAGTACATCCTTCCTGAGGACTGGTGACCAGAACTGCACAGCATACTCCAGGTGAGGCCGGACCATAGTCTTGTAGAGTGGGAGAACTATCGCTTTATCCCTGAAGTTAATCCCCTTTTTAATGCATGCCAATATTCTGTTTCCTTTGTTAGCAGCAGCTTGGCATTTCATGCTATTGCTGAGCCTATCATCTACTAGGACCCCCAGGTCCTTTTCCATCCTAGATTTCCCCAGAGGTTCTCCCCCTAGTGAGTAGATTGCATTCATATTTTTGCCACCTAAATACATTATTTTAAATTTTTCTACATTAAACCTCATTTGCCATGTAGTTGCCCACCTCATTAATTTGTTCAGATCTTCTTGCAAGGTTTCCACATCCTGCATAGAAGTTATTGCCCTGCTTAGCTTAATGTCGTCTGATAAACAGAGCTTGGACTGTTCACCCTAACCTCCAGGTCGTTTATGAACAAATTAAACAGGATTGGTCACAGCACAGAACCCTGGGGGACCACACTTCCCATCCCTGACCATTATGAGTACTCCCCATTTATCACCACCCTCTGAACTCATCCCAATGGACCTTACTTTGTACAGTAAACATTTATGGGAAACTGTGTCAAATGCTTTTGCGAAATCCAGATACGCCACGACTTTGGGCCTTCCTTTATCTAGATGGCAGCTCACCTCCTCATAGAAGGCTAATGCCACGTACACACGATCAGAATTTCCAATGGGATAAAATTCAGTTCAAGCTGTCTTGCATACACACTGTCAGACCAAATTCCGACCGTCCAAAACGCGGTGACGTACAACACGTACGACGGCACTATAAAGGGGAAGTTCAAATCCAACGGCGCCACCCTTTAGGCTGCTTTTGCTGATTTTGTGTTAGCGCGTGTTAGTAAAAGTTTGGTGATAGCCAATTCGCGCTTTTCAGTCTCCATGCTTTTCAGATCGTTTTCTGCTGTTCAGTTGGTGCTTGTGGGTTCGTATCTGTCTTTCAGGGCGTGTAGTCAGGTCATATCTGTTTTTCAGTGCGTTCTTGTCCGCTCGTTTCTGTTTTTCAGGTTGTTCTTCATAGGACTTTCTGTTCCTCAGTGCGTTCTGTTTAGTTCGTTCTGACCAGCCGACCGGTTTCTAGCCATGTTGGAAGTATGTTCTTGTCATAGAGCTTGTGCTGCGTATGGGCTTGGTGTTGGGGTTAATACTTTGACCCAAGCTCAGTCCATGAACAGGGTGAGGAGGAGTTCATGGACCAAGAATTGGTTGCTCCAGCAGGACCAATTCTCTCATATGCCTCTGCTGCGGGAAATCCAGGAGAATAATCCTGATGACTTCAGGAATTATCTCTGGATGACGGACACTGTTTTTCACCGTCTGTTGGATTTGCTGTCCCCCTATATAACGAGGCAGGACACTGTGATGCGCCAAGCCATCACTGCCGAGCAGAGGCTAGTCGCCACGTTGTGATACCTGGCGACTGGGAGAAGTCTGCAGGACCTCAAGTTCACGACAGGCATCTCCCCCCAGGCTCTGGGGATCATAATATCAGAGACCTGTTCTGCCATAATTCGTGTCCTGCAGAAGGACTATATTAAGGTAAGTTTTCTCCTTTAACATCACATTCAATGTATTTAATGTTTGATAATGTATTGTATTTCTTTCATCCTTCCCTAATTACCATGATTGTAATATGCTGTGAATGTCCCCTTTGTCCTCATGCATGCTGTAAGCTTTTAATGCTCCTTTTTTTGGCCTACATGCATTTTTGCCTTCACTAACCTCTCCAGCATGCTATCCTGGGCCCATACACATCTAGCCTAGTCACTTAACAATGTATTTTGTCAGCTCCATTGTTGTGCTATTCCCCCCCCTCCCCCTAAAATGTGTACAAATGTTTTTGTTCTCATTAAATTCAGGCAGAGTGGCAGAGGCTTTTTTTGGAGGGCCCCAAACTCATCTAGAACCCCCTCCCCCTAAAAAATTTCAAATGGGCCATCAGAGGGGGTGAGGAATCTGATAATTGGGCCTTCTATTTTTGTCTTTAAATTCTCCTTTAAATAAATGTTAGACTGATGTTGGCCAAGAATGTTTTTGTATAATCTGCTTGCAATGTTATGTGCAAAAGTACTAATTTATTTTTCTGGTTTGACTCCACAGTTTCCTTCAACGCCACAAGAACGGCAGAATGTGGCATCCCAGTTTGCCCAGCGGTGGGACTTCCCCAACTGTGGAGGGGCAATAGATGGGAAGCACGTCGGCATAGTGCCACCACCCCATTCGGGGTCATACTATTATAATTATAAAGGTTTTACTAGTATTGTGTTAATGGCGGTGGTGTCAGCACAGTATGAATTTCTGTATGTGGACGTGGGGAAGACTGGCCGGATGTCCGATGGTGGAGTGTTCGCACGGACGGAATTTGCCCAATGTCTCCAGACTGGTGGCCTGGCACTGCCACCTGAAGAAGACAATGTTAATGGCCTTCCGTTTGTTTTTATTGCTGATGAGGCTTTCGGGCTGGGACCACACCTGACCTGATGAGGCTATTCCCCTTGAGGACCCTCACCCAGGAGAGGAGGGTTTTTAATTACCGGCTGGCCAGAGCCTGAAGGGTTGTTGAGAATGCCTTCGGGATAATGGCCAGCTGGTTCTGCCTGTTCCTTACCTCTATGCATATGGCGGACTACAACCTGAATCATATAGTTTTACAGCTGCTGCATACTGCACAACTTTTTAAGGAGAAATGCACGGAATTATCTGGCCACAGTTGGGCCTGAGGCCGGACTTTCAGATAATTCCCTGACGGGCCTGGATACTGGCCGTACTGGCTTGGCCCCCCAAATCGCCCGTGAAGTGTGGGAGAAATATGTTGAGTAATTTAAGCGTAAGAATAAAAATAAAAATGTTCTGTGAAAAGCTAGATTTTTCATTATTGCTTGTGTTTCTTTTATCTGTCTCCCAGGTTCTCCTAGTGCACTTTAACTGCCAAGTGGATTTGTCTTTAGTAAATAATCACCTGTAAACAACAACTTAATTTTAAAACTGGTATTGAGCATAGAAAGAAGAAGCCACACATTGTTGATTAGAAAACTATTTTTACTCTGTGCACATTCACATGTGCGTTATAAAATTTCTGTGACAATTCAAACCTTTTTTTTTTTAAACTTTTAAAACTTTTTTTTGGGGGTTTTGCATAAACAGGCATGTTTCAAAAAAATAAAACATATAAAACTCTGGAACTTACAAAGTTCAGCCTTTGAAAAACTGAAGGCAATATCAGACATTATATAGTGTTTAAAAAATGTGTTGCTGTTGCCTTCATGAGATGGGGTGATGTCACCCCTGAACAAGCCAAATTTTGAAGATGCACACAATTTGTGCGTCAAAATGGGTATTTTCCTCCTGATCCAATGCCAAATGTCAACATGTGCTATCTTCCATCATGGGGGATCAATTGACGTGTTTTGGGGGTGCAAACCCTTCCTCTCACCTACTTGAGTTGCGAGGAAGGGGTTGCACCCTCAAAACACGTACATTGATATCCCCTGATGCACTGTGTGCATCTTCAAAATTTGGCTTGTTAAATTACACAAAAATGTTGGAAATTAGTCCACAAAAACGTTAAATGTTGGCATTACGAAGATCTTTAGACTTTCCCCAACACTTCAATCATGTTCTTAATTTGTTGGTCAAAACAATTGAGTTTGTGCCTTATAATGTCGATTTCACGACTCATAACCATGAGGTCCTGGATTATGATTTGTGCGCTACCACTTGAGAAAGGAGGAGATTATTCTTCAACAAGAAGCATATCACCTAAAAACAAAAAGTAAAAAAAACATGTCTTATAAATATGCATGCATGCATCTATTCCCTGAATCTGTGGTGACAGACACTGAGCTGTTGTGGTGACAATTTTGCACACTTCCTCCACCTCTCCTTCCTCCACCTCTCCTTCCTCCACCTCTTCTTCCTCCACATGCTGAGGTTGGGGTTCTCTCTGAGGTGTGGGGTTCCTGGGCTCCTTTAGAGTGGTGTCCTCCAAGTCTTTGCTCCCCTATGAGAATGAAACAAAAGGTATACTTAGCACACAGATATTTAAGGGCAGAAATAGGAATATGAAACATTGCTTGGAAGTGGGGTACAATTGTCTGTTTTGGCAGATTTCCAAGATGAAGACATGATTTATTCGTTTTCCAAAGCTGGAATACTTACCTTTTTTGGCCAAGTTTCACACATAGAGACACCCCAAGAATTCGCTGGAGCACCTGTGTGGGACACCCTACAAAGGTTGTTCTGGTGTCCCACACTAGTGCTCCAGAGTCCAGATGTGTAACCAGTAGGGATGAGCCGAACACCCCCCTGTTCGGTTCGCACCAGAACCTGCAAACAGACCTAAAGTTTGTGTGAACTTTAGAACCCTATTAAATACAATGGACTCGAACGTTCGAAATCTAAAGTGCTAATTATAAAGGCTAATATGCAAGTTATTGTCCTAAAAAGGGTTTGGGGACCCGGGTCCTGCCCCAGGGGACATGTATCAATGCAAAAACATTTTTTAAAAACGGCCGTTTTTTTCGGGAGCAGTGATTTTAATAATGCATAAAGTGAAACAATAAAAAGTGAAATATTCCTGTAAATTTCGTACCTGGGGGGTGTATAGTATGCCTGTAAAGCAGCGCTTGTTTCCCTTGCTTAGAACTGTCCCTGCACAAAATGTAATTTCTGAAGGAAAAAAAGCCATTTAAAACCACTCGCGGCTATAATGAACTGTCGGCTCCCGGCAATACAGAGAAAAGTCATTGATAAAAAAATAAATAAATGGGTGGGGGTCCCCCCAAATTCAATTACCAGGCCCTTCAGGTCTGGTATGGATATTAAGGGGAACCCTGCATCAAATAAAAAAAAATGACGTGGGGTTCCCCCCAAATATCCATACTAGACCCTTCAGTTCTGGGATTTTAAGGGGAACTCCACCCCAAATGTAAAAAAAAAATGGCGTGGAGTTCCCCTAAAAATCCATACCAGACCCATTATCCGAGCACGCAACCTGGCAGGCCGCAGGAAAAGAGGGGGGGACGAGAGAGCGCCCCCCCCTCCTGAACCGTACCAGGCCACATGCCCTCAACATGGGGAGGATGTCCCCATGTTGATGGGGACAAGGGCCTCATCCCCACAACCTTTGCCCGGTGGTTGTGGGGGTCTGCGGGCAGCGGGCTTATCGGAATCTGGAAGACCCCTCTAACAAAGCGGACTCCCAGATCCTGCCCCCCCATGTGAATTGGTAAGGGGTACATTGTACCCCTACCATTTCCTGAAGAAAGTGTAAATAAAATTTAAAAAAAACACACAGACACCTTGGAAAAGTCCTTTATTAAAAAAAAAAAAACACATTCCAGCCATGTAATCCAATGTCCCGCGGCGATCCGATGTCCAGCGCTGCAGTCTCCACTCGAAACGTCATACCTGAGACCCCGCCTACGTCATCGGTTGAGCGGACCTGATGGGGAACTTCCTCCGCAGTGTAGGTCCGCTCAGCCAATGACGTTTCGAGTGGAGACTGCAGCGCTGGACATCGGATCGCCGCGGGACATTGGATTACATCGCTGGAATGTGTTTTTTATTTTTTATTTTTAATAAAGGACTTTTCCAAGGTGTCTGTGTGTTTTTTTTTACTTTTTTTTTTACACTTTCTTCGTGAAATGGTAGGGGTACAATGTACCCCTTACCAATTCACATAGGGGGGCCGGGATCTGGGGGTCCCCTTTGTTAAAGGGGTCTTCCAGATTCCGATAAGCCCCCTGCCCGCAGACCCCCACAACCACCGGGCAAGGGTTGTGGGGATGAGGCCCTTGTCCCCATCAACATGGGGACATCCTCCCCATGTTGAGGGCATGTGGCCTGGTACGGTTCAGGAGGGGGGGGCGCTCTCTCGTCCCCCCCTCTTTTCCTGCAGCCTGCCAGGTTGCATGCTCAGATTTAGGGTCTGGTATGGATTTTTGGGGGGACTCCACGCTATTTTTTTTTAAATTTGGGGTGGAGTTCCCCTTAAAATCCATACCAGACCTGGAGGGCCTGGTATGAATATTTGGGGGGAACCCCGCGCATTTTTTTTAAATTTGCGGCAGGGTTCCCCTTAATATCCATACCAGATGTAGCTACTAGTGCAAATGGGACCCTGTTTCAGATTAACCTTATTTTATGATTTTGTATATTGTATATTTTCCAACCACATGTCTTGTCATTGCTCAGCCCTCATGTGTTTATACATGCCCCCATTGATCCATTTGGATTACTTATTGCTATACATATTACATCAATACTTTTTTTATATGGATACTATGTGGGTAATTCATGTGTCTACGTACCTATTGCCTGTTTTTATTGTAATGACTTTTTATCTACTCAATATATGTATGTAATACCAAATGTTTCCAGTGGTTGTGTCCCCATTCAGCCCATTGTTTCAATCAAAGTCCCACATTCCCTTTGTTTCTCACTCGAATATGGGATGGAGATGCATCCTTTGATGCAATCTCATTTAAAGTCCCAAAACGCCATATGGCGTGCCCCTTCTTTTTTCTACATTATCAGGGATGGAAACAGTGGTCTCCAGCTGGCAGTGTTCCCCTGCCATCTCCACATATGGGGGTGTCCAGTTGTACTGGATAACCATGTTCACACCAACATTTTTCACCACTTGAAGTGGCTGTTTAGCGCAGTACTGAACATTGATGTGTCACTGTTAATTTGAGTCACTTCCTGCCCGTAACCCGGGACTGCGATGCGCCCATGGTGCCCCCCCATATCCACCCCTTCTGCTTCCGCCCGGTCTTGGGCGTGGGCACCTATGGGGAGGTTTGGGCGGGCGCTGTCAGGGCATCGGCGCCACACACTGCCCATCCAGGTGACGTCCCTTTCGGGCGTCATGCTGCTCAGCGTGTTACATCCATCTCAAGCTGACCAGCGGGATAACGTGGTGCCATTGCTGGGCGGGTTCTCACACCACCGGCGTGGGCCCCCGCCTCCCGCCTTGTCAAGCCAGCGTGACGTTGGTGGCAGTTTCATGCGCATGCAGGGCGCAACACAGGGCTTCTCTCCAGTTTTTCAGCTCTCCACCTTTACACAGACGCCCCAGACTCGCCCAGCCACTGACTTTGAGTACACCTACAAGGTAACCCTCTGTCATCCCTCTTGCAGTCCATACTCTGCCACTTTTTTCCATAATGTTGGATTCAACTGATGGATTTACCAATCCATTATAGATAACGAGATTGCAACATGAGGGAATCTTTGACTATATATTGCTCAATGGCCACCTGTAGTCTGGTGAAGATGTCTTTGTGCTCCACTACGTACCTCAATTTATGCCACCCCAACCATTGGGACAAGGTAATTATTTGTACCCCCTTTGTAGCCCATACTTGAATATATTTTCTTTATTTTTTCCACAATGTGTTATTTACTCGATGGACTGACCCTTCCATTGCAGATAATGAGACTACAACATTAGGGTATCTTTGACCATGTGATGCCCTATGACCATCTGCTGCCTGGGGAAGATGCCTTTGCCCCCTGCGGTGTGCCTGAATCCTTGCTACCTCAGTTCCCGGGACGGGTAGTCCAATGGCCAATTTCTCATTTCTCATACACATCACAATGAGACACACTTTGTGGGTAACCAGAATCGATCATGTGTCTTTTCTGAGTTATTTACTTCAATATTCTGATCACAATCTACTTTGTTATTTCAGACATCCCATTACATCTGCCCCTGAGGAGTGTTTTTCATACACGAAACGCGTCGGGTTACTCAAGATGTAGCTACTAGTGCAAATGGGACCCTGTTTCAGATTAACCTTATTTTATGATTTTTGTATATTGTATATTTTCCAACCACATGTCATGTCATTGCTCAGCCCTCATGTGTTTATACATGCCTCCATTGATCCATTTGGATTACTTATTGCTATACATATTACATCAATACTTTTTTTATATGGATACTATGTGGGTAATTCATGTGTCTACGTACCTATTGCCTGTTTTTGTTGTAATGAGTTTTTATCTACTCAATATATGTATGTAATACCAAATGTTTCCAGTGGTTGTGTCCCCATTCAGCCCATTGTTTCAATCAAAGTCCCACATTCCCTTTGTTTCTCACTCGAATATGGGATGGAGATGCATCTTTTGATGCAATCTCATTTAAAGTCCCAAAACGCCATATGGCGTGCCCCTTCTTTTTTCTACATTATCAGGGATGGAAACAGTGGTCTCCAGCTGGCAGTGTTCCCCTGCCATCTCCACATATGGGGGTGTCCAGTTGTACTGGATAACCATGTTCACACCAACATTTTTCACCACTTGAAGTGGCTGTTTAGCGCAGTACTGAACATTGATGTGTCACTGTTAATTTGAGTCACTTCCTGCCCATAACCCGGGACTGCGATGCGCCCATGGTGCCCCCCCATATCCACCCCTTCTGCTTCCGCCCGGTCTTGGGCGTGGGCACCTATGGGGAGGTTTGGGCGGGCGCTGTCAGGGCATCGGCGCCACACACTGCCCATCCAGGTGACGTCCCTTTCGGGCGTCATGCTGCTCAGCGTGTTACATCCATCTCAAGCTGACCAGCGGGATCACGTGGTGCCATTGCTGGGCGGGTTCTCACACCACCGGCGTGGGCCCCCGCCTCCCGCCTTGTCAAGCCAGCGTGACGTTGGTGGCGGTTTCATGCGCATGCAGGGCGCAACACAGGGCTTCTCTCCAGTTTTTCAGCTCTCCACCTTTACACAGACGCCCCAGACTCGCCCAGTCACTGACTTTGAGTACACCTACAAGGTAACCCTCTGTCATCCCTCTTGCAGTCCATACTCTGCCACTTTTTTCCATAATGTTGGATTCAACTGATGGATTTACCAATCCATTATAGATAACGAGATTGCAACATGAGGGAATCTTTGACTATATATTGCTCAATGGCCACCTGTAGTCTGGTAAAGATGTCTTTGTGCTCCACTACGTACCTCAATTTATGCCACCCCAACCATTGGGACAAGGTAATTATTTGTACCCCCTTTGTAGCCCATACTTGAATATATTTTCTTTATTTTTTCCACAATGTGTTATTTACTCGATGGACTGACCCTTCCATTGCAGATAATGAGACTACAACATTAGGGTATCTTTGACCATGTGACGCCCTATGACCATCTGCTGCCTGGGGAAGATGCCTTTGCCCCCTGCGGTGTGCCTGAATCCTTGCTACCTCAGTTCCCGGGACGGGTAGTCCAATGGCCCATTTCTCATACACATCACAATGAGACACACTTTGTGGGTAACCAGAATCGATCATGTGTCTTTTCTGAGTTATTTACTTCAATATTCTGATCACAATCTACTTTGTTATTTCAGACATCCCATTACATCTGCCCCTGAGGAGTGTTTTTCATACACGAAACGCGTCGGGCTTACTCAAGATGTAGCTACTAGTGCAAATGGGACCCTGTTTCAGATTAACCTTATTTTATGATTTTTGTATATTGTATATTTTCCAACCACATGTCTTGTCATTGCTCAGCCCTCATGTGTTTATACATGCCTCCATTGATCCATTTGGATTACTTATTGCTATACATATTACATCAATACTTTTTTTATATGGATACTATGTGGGTAATTCATGTGTCTACGTACCTATTGCCTGTTTTTATTGTAATGACTTTTTATCTACTCAATATATGTATGTAATACCAAATGTTTCCAGTGGTTGTGTCCCCATTCAGCCCATTGTTTCAATCAAAGTCCCACATTCCCTTTGTTTCTCACTCGAATATGGGATGGAGATGCATCTTTTGATGCAATCTCATTTAAAGTCCCAAAACGCCATATGGCGTTCCCCTTCTTTTTTCTAATATCCATACCAGACCTGAAGGGCCTAGTAATTAATAAAATTTGGGGGGACCCCCACGCATTTTTTTTTTTATCAATGACTTTTCTATGTATTGCCGGGAGCCGACAATTCATTATAGCCGCGAGTGAGTTTTAAATGACTTTTTTTCCTTCAGAAATTACACTTTGTGCAGGGACAGTTCTAAGCACGGGAAACAAGCGTGACTTTACAGGCATACTATATACACACCCTAGGTACGAAATTTAAAGGAATATTTCACTTTGATTGTTTCACTTTAAGCATTATTAAAATCATTGCTCCCGAAAAAAATGCAGTTTTTAAAACTTTTTTTGCATTGATACATGTCCCCTGGGGCAGGACCCGGGTCCCCAAACACTTTTTATGACAATAACTTGCATATAAGCCTTTAAAATTAGCACTTTAGATTTCTCCCATAGACTTTTACAGGGTGTTCAGCGGCTTTTCAAATTTGCTGTGACCACCACAAATTGTTCGCTGTTCGGCGAACATGCGAACAGGCAATGTTCGAGTCGAACATGAGTTCGACTCGAACTCGAAGCTCATCCCTAGTAACCAGCTGCTGAGCATCCTCTCCTTTACACTGAATCAAGTTTGCATTTCACATTCTAGTTACAAACACATCTAGACAACAATGTTCTAAACGTTATTTTAATACAAATAGGCATGACCAAATGTGGTTTACCTGTATCTGCGCAAAACATCGTATTTTGTGGACGAACAATGTTTACTACGAACGATTATACTTTGGCCACTAACCTGAAAGTTGCCATTTTAACATGTCCAACCAGTCAATCAAAGCACATGGAGCAACATGCAAGTATAATAATCAAATTATTAATAACACAGGAGAAATACTTACTTTTTGCAAGCATTTTTTTAATCTTCCTGTACTGCTACGGCTCCCTCAGCTTCAGGTCAGACCACCTTTTTCTCAGCTGCTCTTTGGATCTCCGGACCCCAAATTTCTGGTACAGACTCCTCACCAGTTTGCTCATTATTTTGGCCTTTCTGACATTTGGGTTGGTGTACGGCCCATGTTTCCCATCATAATCTCTACTCCGCAAGATGTCCACCATCTCCGCCATCCCAGCAAAGGACATATTACTGGCCTTGTATCTTTTCCTGGATCGGGACGTTTCCGGCTCCGGGCTTTCCTCGTCGTTACTTAAAATAACACGCACCTGCTGTGTCTCCGCCATGTCGTCTCCCACTGCGCGCCGAAAGAGAAGGGGCGGGGAATATACTATAAAGAACGTCAGGGGCAGGCGACACGGGCGGAGTTTAACGCATGCGTAGTGTATATAATGCTAACGCGCATGTGTCGTAACTACGTTCTCTGTGCGGAAGAAGGAGGACCGGAAGTGCCGAACGTCATAAACAAAGGTAATATTTAAACTTGGGGCATCAGTGGCCTATACTGCTTCATGATTGAGGCCTATATTGGGGTAAGATTAGGACAGTTTAGGCTGACCTAGTGTTTTTGTCTTGTGTTTTATCTTGCAGCAAATATGCAGAAGTTTAAAGACCCTGTAATCATGTCAGCTTTCATAGACAAGTACAGGGAGATTCGGAATTTGTGGGAGCTAAAACACGATTTATACCATAACCGCGAAGTACGGAGGGCAACAATAGACAAATTGGTCGAATTTATGCAGACAATGATCCCCGAGGCTGACTATGACATGGTGAATAAAAAAGTAAATTAACTCGAGGAATATGTATAGGAAGGAATACAAGAAAATCCTCCAATCACGGACATCAGGAGCAGCAGCAGAAAAATTGCATGTCCCCAAGCTGTGGTACTACAAAAAATTGCATTTTCTGGATGACCAGCTTGAAGTCAGGGAATCACTTTCCAGCCTTCCCTCCAGCCTTCCCTCCACCCTTCCCTCCACGACAGCAGAGGGTGACGAGGAGCTACCTGACCTGGAAGACCAGGATCTGAATATCTATAGCCAGGTATAGTATTTTTATACATATTTATTGTCCTATAATTAATGTTGGGAACTAGATGTTATTATTCCCAAATTAAGGATTAATCAAAAAGTGATTTACATATCAATAGACAGTAGTGGCCAGAAATGATTGGGACAAGACTGAAAACTGCTGGGGTCAGAATGGTAGTCTTTTCTATTTATTAACATTCAATTTGCAACAGTCATGAAATGAAAATTGTGTGTGATTGATGAACCAAAAACGAAAACTATGTCCCTTTTTTATACACAGGATGACCTCAGCCAGGACGAGGCTCTAGTGTGGCAGACAGGAGTAGGCAGGGGTGAGTGGCAGCCAGGAGGAGTCAGGGGTGAGTGGCAGGCAGGAGGTGGCCGGGCCCAGTGGCAGCCAGCAGGTGCCCAGGCCCAGTGGCAGCACCCAATCACAAGTGCCTGCCCTCCGCGTTAGATCGAAAAGGCCCAGGAAGGTGAGTCAGATGGAGGAGGAATCCCTGAGACTCATAAGGGAGGCAAGTGAAATCACGAGAGCCCCCCCAACCCTGAAGAGGCCTATGGCTGTTATCTAGCCACTAGGCTACAGAAAGTGGAGGAGGGCCAACGTATCCTCTGTGAGGGGATTTTTTCTATGGCCCTTCAGAAGGCGGTGATGGGCCAGCTGACAGAGACCACCCATTTATGTGATCTCGCCCATCCTTCTCCTTCTCCTCCTCCTGCCACAATTCCACCACCAGAGCCACTGCCTGCAAGGAGGCGTGCAGGGAGCCGTGGAGGGAATGCTGCAGGGAGCCGTGGAGGGAAGGCTGCAAGGAAGACAAGAAAGTGATGACCTGGCTTCAGTCTGCTCTGACAGAAGACGCAGGCTGTTGTAGTACCACAGACTGGGGAAATATATGTCTTCTGCTGCTGCTCCTGATTTCTGTGATTTGGGGACCAGATTGTGCTCCCAATTATAGGGACTCCTCAAGTTATATATTTTTTTTCAACACACTTGATGTCTGCCTTGTGGTTCAAAGGCTGCGTAAATTCGACCAATTTCTCCATCGTTGCCTTTCCTCTTTATTTTGTTAACCAGAATAAATGGATATTTGATTTAATTTAAATACTTGCCTATGTGTTTTTCTTAAAAAGGACAGTTTGGTTGTGAGTAGGCAGGTACATTACAAAATTACAATGTGTAGTTAACAAGGGACACCAACACCAACCTCCTTGAGGTAAAAAAAATACAAGATAATAATGTTGTTGTGGTAACTTGACCAGAAAGTAAAAATGGAGATTACAAGAAAATATTAAAACCCCCCCAAAAAATAGGAGATCTTGATTCAAATCACAAAAAAAATATATTTTTTTTTTTGGAGGTCTGGCTTTAAAATCAAATACGAATATTCATGAGATCACAAGAAACAATAAAGAAACAAGTTGGTCAGAACTGTGTGAATATCAGCAGCAAAAAAACTACTAACATATATAGAGCTTTGCAAATATCTATATCAGGGATATGCAATTAGCGGACCTCCAGCTGTTGCCAAACTACAAGTCCCATCATGCCTCTGCCTATGGTTGTCATGCTTGCTGCTGTCAGTCTCGCTATGCCTCATGGGACTTGTAGTTTGGCAACAGCTGGAGGTCCGCTAATTGCATATTCCTGATCTATATCAACATATATAACATAAAGTGCTCAGTGCTGATATTGTGCAAAATAGAGACAATCAATAAAAGTACATCAAAATATGGTGTGCTGAGCTGGTGACAAGTTAAAATATTTATCAGGTGTTGTGTCGTGCTCCCCTCCTGGGTCCCCCCTCACCAGTGGGAGGGGCGAAATGCGTCAAGCTAAGAAGAATCTGTGAAGGCTTTTTGTGTGCCAAGGCGGCAATCTTGCACGATTTTAAAGATTTTGATGTAAGTGTAATATTTTTTGAACCTTTTTAATAAACCTTGCAGTATTACACTATATACCTCTTCTTTTCTCATTGCTTAACTGTGCCATAATGGATGCACATTGATCGTTTAAACTTGAAGGACCCAGACCGTCTGTACGGATCCGAAATCACTTTGGTAAAGGATAGGATACACCCATCTCTGAGGACCAGCAACACCAACCTCTTCTGTGGATGGGAGATACCATATTGATACAGGCGTATTTATAACTTCTTTCTGGTGAGTGGGGACCCAGGAGGGGAGCACGACACATCACCTGAGAAATATTTCAAGTTGTCACCAGCTCAGCACACCATATTTTGATGGACTTTTATTGATTGCCTTTATTTTGCACTGAGCACTTTATGTTATATATGCTGATATAGATATTTGCATAGCTCTATATATGTTAGTAGTTTATTATAGGAGCAGCGCTGTGTTTAAATTTATTATTTCACATCTCTTGGGGTATTCACCTTGCACTTTAGCAGCAGCCCTATTACATATTTTACATATCATTTTATTATTATTACCATAGCGCGGCTTATTTCCATTTCATTTTATCCCCTCCAAGTGCTTGCATACTATTGATGTTAGGCTAACTGGTCTGTAATTCCCAGGGATGTATTTTGGCCCTTTTTTAAATATTGGTGCTACATTGGCTTTTCTCTAATCAGCTGGTACCATTCCAGTCAGTAGACTGTCAGTAAAAATTTGGAACAATGGTCTGGCAATTACTCGACTGAGTTCCCTAAGTACTCTCGGGTGCAACAAGAAAAGCTGCTCCAGGTGAGTGAGTCTCTGGTCAATCCCCACACACACCAGTCAGGTGCCAGCCCAGCTCGCATGCTGTGTAATGTGAAGAAATAATTCCGGACGGCTGCACTTCCAAAAATCCTTTTATTGAAGCTTCATATGACAAGTGATTGACAGATGGAGCAGGGGACAAAGAGGTAGACGCGTTTTGCGCAAATGTCAGCACTTAGTCATTACCTACACTTACATCAAAATCTTTAAAATCGTGCAAGATTGACGACTTGACACACAAACAGCATTCACAGATTCTCCTTAACTTGACGCGTTTCGCCCCTCCCACTGGTGAGTGGGGACCCAGGAGGTAGGTAATGACTAAGTGCTGACATGTGCGCGAAACGCGTCTACCTCTTTGTCCCCTGCTCCATCTGTCAACCACTTGTCATATGCAGCTTCAATAAAAGGATTTTTGGAAGTGTAGCCGTCCGGAATTATATATTCACCCTTGGGTGAAAGCCATCTTGTCCCGGTGATTTATTAATGTTAAGTTTTCCAAGTCTAATTCCAATTCTGTCCTCTGTTAGCCATGAGGGTGCTTCCTGTGATGTGTCATGTGGACAAACACTAAAGTTTTGGTTACTGAAGCCCCCCGATTCCCTCGTGAAGACTGAGGAGAAGAATAAATTCAATATCTTCGCCATCTCCCCATCCTTTGTAACCAGATGTCCTTCCTCATTCTTTATGGGGCTAATATGGTCTGTCCTCCCTTTTTTACGTTTTTTTACTTAAATAATTTTTTGGGATTTTTTTGCTCTCCTCTCTCTGTCTTTCGTGTTCTATCTTAGCCGCCCCTAATTGCATTTTACATATCTTGTTGCATTCTTTGTAAAGTCTGAATGCTGATGATGATCCCTCAGCATTGAATTTTTTGAAGGTCTTCTTTTCTTTTATATGCATTTTTACATTAGAGTTAAACCATCCTTTTGTTTGCTCTTTTAAATTTATTTCCCAATGGGATGCACTGGCTAATGCCCTTATATAAAATTCTATTAAAGCAAACCCATCTCTCCTCCGTGTTCTTTGTTTCTAAGATTTTATCCCAATTTATGCCTTCTAACAAGGTACGTAGTTTAGGGAAGTTGGTTCTCTTGAAATTCAGTGTCTTTGTGTTCCCCTTGTGTTTCCTATTTGTGTGATTTGTACTGAAGCCAATTGACCTGTGATCGCTGTTTCCTAAATTGCCCAGTATTTCCACATCCGTGATTAGGTCTGTATTGTTGGTAATCAGTAGTTGGTACGTCTACCATCTGACCCATGAAATTGTCCTGCAAGACATTTAGGAACTGGCGAGCCTTAGACCAATGCGTGGTTCCCTCTGCCCAGTCTATATCTGGATAATTAAAATCCCCCATTATGATAACACTTCCCATCCTTGCTGCTAATCCAAATTGTGATAGGAGGTCCGTCTCCCCCTCCTCCCTCAGGTTAGGGGGCCTATAGCATACTCCCAGTATTATTTTCCCCTTAGCTTCATCCCTTTTGGAGCAATACCCATAAGGATTCCACCTCCTCCCTAGCTCCCTTAGTGATGTCATCTCTCACATTCACTTGCACATTATTCTTGATATATAGGCATACCCCTCCCCCTGTTTTACCCTCTCTATCCCTGCAATAAAGGGAATACCCTTAAATGGTTAGCAGCCAATCATGAGAGGTGTTGAACAAGGTCTCTGAAATTCCCACAAAATCTAAATCCTCCTCGTTCAAAAGTATCTCTAGTTCACCCATCTTGTCCGCCAGGCTCCTGGCATTGGTAATCATGCCAGGTAATTTAGACCGGTCGCATACTGTCCTCTTATTGGGTGGTCTGAGATTGCAAATAGGACTTGTTACCATACTTACCTTGGGTTTATGTGCTTTAGTCAACCTAGAACTAATGCCCCCAATACTGCCCTCTGTTCATTGTTGACTATCTCTACCTCTGGACCCTCCCCCCCCCCCGTCGCCTAGTTTAAAAACCCCTCTAACTTTTCGCCCATCTTCACTCCCAGCAGATCTGCACCCTCCTCCTTTTCCTTTTTATAGCTTCTAACTTCAGCCTGCTTAATTAAGCTTTAACCGAAAAACCTGAAAGCTGATTGGTTTCTATGCAAAGCTGCACCAGATTTTGCACCCTCTAGTTTTAGTAAATCAACCCCTATGTTTTTTTAACCCTTTTTTTCATGTTGTTGATGTGTTCCTTGATTCTCATGGAGAGTTTTCTCTTAGTTTTTACTACATATTGGAGCTGACATGTAGGTGACTACATATTGGAGCTGACATAATGTAGGTGACATGTGTGCCTATAATGGTGTATTACGGGGATATGCAATTAGCGGACCTCCAGCTGTTGCAGAACTACAATTCCCATGAGGCATAGCAAGACTCTGACAGCCACAAGCATGACATCCAGAGTCAGAGGCATGATGGGACTTGTAGTTTTGCAACAGCTGGAGGTCCGCTAATTGCATATCCCTGGTGTATTATATTGCACATATGGATTATTGATTTGGAATTATTTTTATTTTTGTTTTTTAGTTTGGTAATTTATCAGTTTATATTTACATATTGAGTGTGAGTAAGAACCATTGCACTAAGTAAATTTCTTTTGATTGGAGAAAGTGTTATAACAAGGGGGAGGTATATTATAGACCGCACTAATAACCACTTGAAAAATCACTTGCGTGGACACAGGAACTTAAAATCACTGCTTTCTACTCATCATAGGTGAACACGTTAAATTAGAGCATTTATAGGATTGGTAAACAAGAGAGGAAGGTGTTTTGTAGTCCACTTCACTGAAGCATATATTATTGACTAAGGATTAACTACACCGGTATTGTAGCGCCACACCATTATTCACCACATTAAATTGTTAAGGGGGGTTGATCTGTGGTCTAATTGTTAACAGGGGACTGAACTGTGCTCTGATTGTTAAGGAACGGGGGAGGGGGGCTGATCTGTGGTCTTATTGTTAAGGGGGGGGTTGAGATGTGGTCTAATCGTTAACAGGGGACTGAACTGTGCTCTAATTGTTAAGGAATGGGGGTGGGTGCTGATCTGTGGTCTTATTGTTAAGGGGGAGGGGGGGGTTGATCTGTGGTCTAATTGTTAACAGGGGACTGAACTATGCTCTGATTGTTATGGAATGGGGGCTGATCTGTGGTCTTATTGTTAAGGGGGGGGGGGGGGTTGATCTATGGTCTAATTGTTAACAGGGGACTGAACTGTGCTCTAATTGTTAAGGGGGGGGGGGGCTGATCTGTGATCTTATTGTCAAGGGGGGGGGGTTATCTATGGTCTAATTGATAACAGGGGACTGAACTGTGCTCTAGCTGTTAAGGAAGAGGGGAGGGGCTGATCTGTGGTCTTATTGTTAAGGGGGGAGTTGATCTGTGGTCTTATTGTTTTATTGTTATGGGGGGGGGTTGATCTGTGGTCAAATAGTTAAGGGGGATTAATCTGTGGTCTAATTGCTAATGGGGGATTGATCTGTGGTCGAATTATTAAGGGGGAACTGATCTGCGGTTTAATTTTTAAGGAAGGCTAATTTGTGGTCTAATTGTTAAGGGGGACTGATCTGACGTCTTAATGTTAAAAGGGGGGGGCTGATTTTGGGTCTTAATGTTAAAAGGGGGGCTGATTTAAGGTCTGAATGTTAAGGGAGACTGATCTGAGGTATGAATGTTAAAAAGGGAACTGATCTGGGGTCTTAATGTTAAAGAGGGACTGATCCGAGGTCTGAATGTTAAGAAGGCCTGGACTGGGATCTGAATGTTAAGGGGTATTGATCTGGGGTCTGAATGTTAAGGGGGGCTGGATTTAGGGTCTAAATGTTAAGATGGGGCTGATCTGAGGTCTGAAATTTAAGAATGACTGATCTGGGGTCTAATTGTTAGGGAGGGACCAAAGTGAGATCTGAATATTACAGGAAGAGATATCTAGGGTGTGAAGGTTAAGGGGATCTGAAGTCTGAATGTTAAATTTGCCTTTTTTTTTCTTATCACTGATGCCAGGGAATTTTTTTCTCCCTCTGACTACTAATGATGGGACATTTCTTTTTTTCCTGCTGACCACTGACTTCAGGGCCATTTTTCCTTTCAATAACGTCAGGGCTATTTTTCCTCCCACTGATGCTGGAACAGTTTTTCTCCCATTCACCACCAACAGCAGGGTATTCTTTTTCCTTTCACTGAAGAACAAACTAAGGGGTGCTTTGTTTCATAACCTTAACCGCTGTACTGTGCTGTATGTTGCATACACCTGACCAATATATTTATTATACTTGATTACAAAGTAGCCTTCAAGTATTTTAATGAAGTTCTCCTAGGCACAGACAGAAAATGGTATGTAATGGAAGAGTTTTTAAAATTATATTTTATTCCCAGGTTCATGTGTTTGTAAGACTCACCCTTGTAGCACAGTAATTAAAGAGTATTTTGAAGGTACAAGGACTGCCACAAATGTGTGCAGACTGCATTCAGTGTTATGTAGCCATGCCCACCTTTCACCGTGGCGCACTCCAACCTTTTCCTCTTTCTGAAAGTCTAAAGTTGGAAGGTATATTTTATGTTTTGTAGCATATCACGTAATCAACATACCACCTATTTTTGATTTTTCTACTGAAAAGCCTAATTTCTCCTTTCAGCTGAAATGTGTCAGTTTTATTAATTATTAAAACAGATTTCAGGTCATTACAATTATAGCTGAACTGAAACCTGAATAGATGACATCTGAAAAAAATACATACAATGAGCTAGAGTTGTTTTTCAATATATGAAGCAGCTGCCTAAGGTTGTTGTTGAAGCACGGGCCTCGTAGAAAAACAAGATCTTGGAGCTGTAAGAAAACGAGGTGGGCGAGAGCGATGTTTAAAGGCCATTCATCCGGCCGGCTCGGTTTGTGAATGGCGACAGTTGCTTGGGGTGCTCCGGTGACTGACGCAAGTACAAGATAACACAGGAAAAAAAAACCTTCCTTGGTTTTTGTTTGATAAAATACAGGAAAAGGTCAGTCGAGCCGAGGAGATATTTATACTTTTCTTTCTGGGCTTTATTGCAGAGTAGGTTATACAAAGGGCACCTGTCTGGCCACTCTTTCTTGGCGTGGGACATGGGGACCTAGTCTGCAGCATTGCTCCTTTTTCCTATCTTGGAGGCTGATTGGAAGTGGGATGACAGATGTCCCAGGAGATCAGCTTGGCCGGGGCTCATTAACTGACTTACAGGTTGACATTTTACTAAAACGATGAGTGGCAGGAGCCCCACACCCTCAATGCTCAGAGCACCAGGAAATCTCCTTAAATGTCACCAACACTCACATCAGAAAGAAAAAAAATCTGAATGATACAAAAACAAAACAATTCTACTGTAGTATTCTACTGTAGCTACCATGCACAGCTGCACCAGATTCTGTGTGCTTCAGTTCTCCCCCTATGTGTCTCTACCTCTATTTGCCACTACTGCTTTTCCATTTGCCAGTGATGCCACCCATGACATTTTTGACAATAGGAAGAAACGAGTGGTGGGAAGAAGCAGGGCTGTAGAATGTACAGTAACCTGCTCATGCACAGCTCAGCTTACATTTCAGCACAGTACCTGTGTGACAGGATGACTGCACCCAAGCACATGCATGTCAGTGACATTATCGCACACCAGCCAATCAGGTTGGCTGAGGACTGGCACCTGGAAGAAGCTGGGGAGAAGATGCCGGTGCTGGCAAGGGACCTCATGGGTGTTGGACCACTGAAAAGACAAAAGAGGGGAGAAGAGGCGCCTCTGGGTGCAGATTTTTTACAACTTTTAATATGCAATAAAGGTATCACAAGCAACTCACATTTAGGGAGTCAAAGAAAGGCATTTAGTAATGTTCCAAAACATGGGGGTGTCATCAGCGGAGTCAAACCCCTTTTTTTCTCCTCCAGTCAGTGTGCGTTCTATGGTGTTCATCGTACACCGCTGGATGGTTCTCGGCCGGCTGCGGTGGAGTCTATCCTCAACACGAGGCTTGAGGTGCAAGAAAGTGTCCAGGCGGAGGGGGATGACGTCACCAGAATGCTTCAACACGAGGCTTGAGGCGCAAGGAAGTGCCAAGGCGGAGGGGGATGACGTCACCAGAATGCTTCAACACGAGGCTTGAGGCGCAAGGAAGTGTCAAGGCGGAGGAGGGTGGCGTCACCAGAATGCTTCAACACCAGGCTTGAAGCGCAAGGAAGTGTCCTGGCGGAGGGGGATGACGTCACCAGAATGCTTCAACACCAGGCTTGAGGCGCAAGGAAGTGTCCAGGCGGAGGGGGATGACGTCACCAGAATGCGAACGTCACCCCCCTCCGCCTGGACACTTACTTGCGCTTCAAGCCTTGTGTTGAGGATAGACTCCACCGCAGCCGGCCGAGAACCATCCAGTGGTGTACGAGGAACACCATAGAATGCACACTGACAGGGGGAGAGAAAAAGGGATTGACTTCGCTGATGACACCCCCATGGTTTGGGACATTACTAAATGCCTTTCTTTGACTCCCGAAATGTGAGTTGCTTGTGATACCTTTATTGCATATTAAAAGTTATAAAAAAATCTGCACCCAGAGGCGCCTCTTCTCCCCTCTTTTGTCTTTTCAGTTTTTTGGGAACATGATTCCTCTCTGATGGCAGCCTTGAGTGTGGATTACTCCTACTCCTCCCTTTCTTCCCCCTCATCCTCTTAAATATTATTGTGAACTTCCTCCTAAACAATCATAGAGATTGTGGACTTGGTGCCTCATTGTGCATATAATATTATGCTTACTCAGCACATTAACTAATATTTATGGGATATATACTGTTGGACCACTGAAGCAGAGGTAAGTATTTTGGATTTTAGCCCAGGTTCACACTGGGCTGCGGGAATGAAGCCGTGTGAGTTCGGCTGAACTCGCACGATTTCACTCCCGCTTGTCAGACCCGATTTCCACCGCGATTACAGAGACATCTGTGCAGTTTCTGCACAGATGTCAATGTGAATCGCGGGCCGAAATCGCAAAAAGTAGTACAGAAACTGCTTTTTGAAATCGGTGCAGCGCCGCAGATGCAGCGGCGCACCGATTAGGATGGTGCAATTGCCAGCAATTGCCGGCAAATGCCGTCGATTTGACATGCGATTTGACATGTCAAATCGCATGTCAAAACGCACCAGTGTGAACCAGGGCTTAGTTTGACTTTAAGTAGCCTATCACACCATCTGTGTCCATTCAGTGTACAGATCCCCTACTTCATTTGAGCTAAACAGTATGGATGCCATATTTGTGACATTCGTGCCCATTCAGTTTTGCCCTCCTGGAGCTTTTTGGTCATATCTTAGGTAAATGGGATATAAATATACTGTATATGTGTCTGTTTACATCTGACTGCCTCCAATCTGTCATGTTTATGTCTGAACAAATGGAAAAGGATGCAGATCATCACCTACTAATCAATAAGTTATAATATGTTCTGAGTCACAGACCTGAGCAAATATTCATATACTGTATGTGTAGGCAGGTAGCCTACATGGGGAAAGTTTTATGTTAGCAAGTGAGAGAGGCTGCCCAGGCTGGGAAGGGGTTAAACCTGTTTCTGCAGTTTCCCAGTCTTTTCTGGGCTCTGTCCCCTCCTCTGTGCTGTAAATAAAAGGGTGAAGGGCTCTGCACACAGAGAGCTGCTGCATGGGAAGAAGACACAGACAAGCCTGAAGATGTAATCTGCAGCTAGGAGGACTACTGCACCTTGCAGTCCACTGAAGGCTCTGGGGTTCCGGAGGTCATTCAAGCCATGGAGAATAGCAGCATGGACTATAACCTCATGGAGGTATGCCTGGGCAGCCACACAATTATAATTAGGACTAGGGATTGGATTGGTTTATATTGGACTGCCATTTTAAAGTCTCTTCAGTAAAGTTACATTAACTGTTCCAAGCCTGGTCTTAAGTTATTCAAATGGGTGCATGTGGGTTCTGGCGTATCTAAAAAAACAGGGTCTGTAATCACAAGGGGGTTTGAAGTAACACCACTACAAAAAGGGGTTAACTCTGCAAGACACGGAGAAGGAGTATAGTTGCTAGGAGTAACCAAGCTCTAGTTCAAGACACCAATCAACCAGTCATTAGTCATTAACAGTGGTCCGGGCGATACAGAAGAGAGATCACCTGGCTTCACCCAAATATATAGGCTCTCCAAACAGGCTAAGGGTTTCAAGAAAACACCTGCCCATTGTCTGAGATATCCCATATACCCATAACTTGACCTTGAAATGTCCTTCTCACATCCAATGCCACCAAGTGCCCGGCCACCTAGTGGCAGAAGAGAAAAGTACAACAAGGCCAAACTTAGGGAGAAATCAATGGATCTATAACAACTATCTAGAGTAGCTACTCCTGACAATGAATTTGGTGAGGAGCTCCCTGACTAAACCCCAGGGCGCTACATATTTATATGCAAGGTGCTATTATAGACCGTATCTTAACAGACTGCAATTGATGCTTAATGGGGAACTTGGCTCCCTCTGGTGCTCGTTTTGTGTTATAAGTTGGGAGTTGTTTGGTTCCGTCATGTTAAGAACAAAGCATGGTGGGCATTGTAGTGCAAGAGACAGACTCTATTGCCGTAGGTTGGATTGAGACTACAGTACCCACAAATCCCACTGTCCTACCAAAATGCAGTGCGCCACGCACAGCCTGCTGGGAGAACTGATTTAAGGCAGAGGCGGGGCCTCAGCCCGCTCTCTCGGGACGCCATCTTCAACAGGCAAGAGGCCTGCTGTGTGCGCGCCTAGGCCGGAGAAGCCTGGGCCTAAAGTTACAGAGAGAGAGGATCGCCTGACGGAGGGATCGGTCTACACCTCACAGCATCCAGAGTCACCTATCCACCGGCACCTTGTGAACAGCTGCGCGGAGGACCAGGGGCCTCGTGTTACAGAGAGCCTGAGAACAAGGAGAGGTTGTAGACGGAGTTTACCGGCGAGGCGAGGCCTCATTTGGTGAGAAGGCACTTGCCTATCAACATAGTTAACTAGGTGGTTTCCATAGTTCCACGTGTACTTGCTGGCATCTGCAGTGCCGCAAGTAGGGATACGTTACACCTGAGAGTGATACAGTGGTTGGGAAGAACTAGTGTTTGTTCTGCCTATACACTATCTGCATCAAATGATTGTCATTTATCTTCACCCTGTTTATTGGAATACAAATAGATAAGTGCACCAATGAAGCTAGCAGAAGACTAACTAACATTTAAAGGAACAGTCATCCGCTTACTTTATTTCTGGAAGTTCTACAACGGGACACTCACCAGTTGTACTGTCCACTAGGGGGAGCCATATAGCTTATGATCGTATATATATAGTATAACTGTTTGTATCACTTTGTTATTTCACTGTTTGGGTGAGTTGTGTGGGACTTGGTGGAGAGGTGTCCCAGTGCTGTTGCCATTGCATTGGGAGATTCCTCCACCATACACTCACTCAGATCTGACCCCAGGTCATGTTAATTGTGTCTGGGAGCAGAGACATTCTGTACCAGTTGTGTCACATTGACTTTTGCAGGGAGCTGTGTGTAGTCAATCTTGTCTGTGTAACCATTGTTTTATTCTTTTGCCAAGTAAACACATTACCTCTGGTTAAGCTACATCTTGTGTGGGACTCTGTCTATTGCAGCTGTGGGGCAGGTGACCAGCACCAAGGTAACAATATTTAAATATATATTTATATTACTGTGTGGTATTATTGTGGTTCCCTATTGCCATTAGGCTCCACAATCATATTATTGTCCAGTTGTGCCAAGGAGGGGATCGAGCCGAACTTAAGGGGTTGACAGGCAGAGTGCAGACTCAAAAATATAACCAGCAGCTCCTACGGGGGTAGTGCTACATACATATATATATATAAAATAATTAAAGGAACACTTTGAAAACACATCAGATTTCAATAGGGAAAAATATAATGCTGGATATCTATACTGATATGGACTTTGTAATGTGAAAGGATACCACATCGTTTAATGAAAGTGAAAATGATCAACCTACAGAGGGCTGAATTCAAAGACACCCTGAAAATCAAAGTGAAAAAATTATGCAGCAGGCTAGTCTATTTTGCTGAAATTTCATTTGCATACAGGGTAAAGCAGTTTACATAGACCATCCTCCTCACCGCCATGGATGTCGTCCCTTCCATGCTGTGCTCCATGAGTGGTTCAAGCCTTGCTTTCAGATCACTCTACTGCAGGGTAGTCTTTCCGGTCACGATTGCAGACTGACAGCAGTGAGAGCCGGCGGTGCGGGGCATGGCCTATGTAGACAGCTTTACCCCGGATGCCTGCATACTTAGATGTGCCTGTTTTAATCATCAACCATGTGAGTTGCTAAATGTTGTACCTTCATTAAATGTAACCATATTGCTACACTTAGAGGCGCCTGTTTTTCCTCTCTTTTATACTCTCTAGCTCCTGCTGGATTTTGCTTCTAATCCCCTTGTGGAGGCTTCCATTTGTGGATGGACATTTTATGGTTACACAACCAATCACATTGCTATAATCTTTTTATATGTATTATAAACTGAAGGATTTATGAATAAATGGTTGTGGAAAGAATCATTTGAGTTTCCATTATTTCTTATGGGGAAATTCGCTTTGGTATAAGGCTTTGGATTACAAGCATGCTTCCGGAACAAATTTTGCTCGCAATCCAAGGTTTTACTGTATATATATATATATATATATATATATATGTGTAGCGGGGTCCTCAATTTAGTGGGGTACACTTGGGGAGTAGTGTGACCCAAGTGTGTAATTATGTTAGGGTTCAGACCCCTTTTTCTTATTCGTGGAGGATTGGGTGGTGTAATATTCTCTTCGACCAGTAGGTGTCAGTGTACCTACTGGCTCGGGGTAGAATCACTACCGCAGTGCTACCCTTCTTTGTCCCTTCCTGGAGATGGTACGGCCGGGGCAGGGAACCCGCCGTGGTATAGACGGGAGGAGATAAAAGGGGGAGACGCCCTCGCCACGAGGTCTGTCTTCGGGGATCATCTCTTCACGCACCCAGGCACCTTAGGCCTGGGTGCGGGCGGTTCAAGGTTCCGGCCTGGGCACCCTAGGCCTGGCCGGGATGAAGATGGAGTCCATCCCAGGCACCTTCAGCCTGGGATGAGGTACTATTGAGGAGGCCTGGGACCCGGTGACTCCGACTGGGTCCCGCGAGGGTGGAGTTGCTCCAGAGCGCCCCTTGCGAGGGGACCCGCATCTGAGGTGAGGAGGCTGGGGAGGTCACTCGTTCGAAGACCCGGTGTAGTGTCAACCCGGTGACGGATGGGCCTGCAGTAACTCCCTTGGAGGACATCTTCCCCTGATAGAGGCCCGCAGCGCAACGGAGGTATTCATGTCAAGACTCCTACAACCCTTGGTCATAGCATAGGGGGTGCAGGGACCCAGATCAGTATAGTGCCTCGACCTGCTCATTCCACCGTATCATGCCATTGCATTGCCTTGTAACTGAAGATACGAAATAAATCTAACCGTTGGACTGTGATCGGTGTATGGACTCTGTTAATGGGAGCAAAGGGAGGTTTCTGCACGACAGACTCGGTACATGTTCAGGACACCGGCCCGAGGAAACATTAGGTATTGGCCTTCACCTCGCCCGCAAGTAGTGGGGAGGACATGGGCCGTAGCGCACCTCACCCCTGTCACGTGACATACCCCTAGGCTAAAGAGGACGGGGTGAGGGGGTGGCCGCTACATGTGGGGGCTTGTCCGGGATATCGTGTGTCTTGGCGATGGAACTGAGAGCGTCTGTGTTTGAACTTTGCTGCCCGGAGGAGTTCCGAGCGGGTCGGCCATGTGATTGGCCAGAGTGCATCCCTGCTCGGAGTTGTGGACATGACCCTAAGTCGGGAAAGGCCCACGCAGAGGAGCGTAGAAAGGGAAAGGTCCAGCCGTGTGAAGTACTACATGTGGGGACTGTTAATGCACTGCCCCATGACTGTAGAATTCGTGGGCTGAGGCTGGCGGAAGCCCGCAAAAACGTACAAGTTGTGGGAGGAGTCTGGCCACGTGTGGAGATACACGTGGAGACTCCGGCGCGTGGTCAGCGCGTGATGGAACAGCAAGTGGTCGGGATGGCCTCAAGCTCCCCGTGGATACCGGTACCTTACCCCACGAAGATGACTACATTTGCTGCTCCCCTGACAGACACGGGGATAAGACTTAGGCCCCGAGGACAGTTGGCTCTGTATTCATGCAGAGACACGGAGGCTCTCGGTGTGATCTGTCCCGGATGCTCGGGACTGGTGGTCCAACTAAAGCCATTCGGGCGATGTGAGGCCTGCAAGGAGTTCCTTTTTGAGGTTGAACCATACACGGAAAGGCCCCGGGCCCTACGCCTCAACTGCATCACAGGAACCGCCACTCCGGAGGGAGAGATCCAGGCCTCTGCGGAGTTCCCCATACGCGCTGACCAGGGCGAAGTGACTGCCCAACCAGAGATTGAGAGAGAAAAATCCGAAGACACTGCTTCGGTCACCACAGACTCCCTGCTGCCACCCCCGAAGAGGAAGATAGGCCTGGTGCAGGCCTCCTGTGGTCGTGGTCGAGCTTCACCCCGCCGCTTGCCTGGCCTGGATGGCGCCGGTAGAGAAGAGAGTCCCGGACATCCCAGTTCTTCAGTAGGTCCAGGTGAGCTAGGGGCTGGGACTGCGGTGTTGGTTGGAGGTGTCGGGAGTTCACAGCCGGTGGAGCCCGAAAGGGAAGGTAGCCTTCCGTCTACTAGAGACTACCTTCCCGCCGAGATGTATGACACCTCCGACTTAGAGTCGTTGTCAGACTGTGGGGATGACGGGGAAATAGACGAGCTGTTTCAACGGAAGGGCTGGGACAGACGCCCGCTACCTGTGCTGAGTAAACCACAGGATTCCCCCATGTCCATAGAAGATAATACGCTCCGGGCGCAGACCCCGGAGTTCCAGAGGAAATCTAACCCTTCAACCAACTTTCCTCACTCAACTACATCATCCGCTTTGATGGTGGGGACGCAGCGTGCTTCGTTGCGGGCACCAAAGACAAAGCAACCTGAGATGGTGAAGGTACCTCGGCACCCGGAGGCCATCGTACAGCCAGGAGAAGGTGAGCGAGATGTGATGCCGCCCCTAGCCAGATTGCAGAGACTTTTCTCCCAGAGAGTCGCCCGTGAATATGGGTGGGAGTACCCCTACTTGCCCCGGGACTTATTGTATGAAGTTGAGGTCCTGCGACCAAGGTGGTATGACGAGTTTGTATGGGAAAAGCTTAAAGTACCCCATGCCAGGCGATACCTGTCATGTTCGCCGCCTGTGTCTAAAAAGTTCAAGGACTGCAGAGCTGATTGGAGACTTGGGCGCCATATTCATGCTGATAAGGTGCTCATCTGTAGGAAAGAAGGAGAGGATGTCGAGTATTCAGTGGAAGTGTTTGACGGGCACCTGAAGCCTCTGTTTCTGCCGGATCCAAGGTTCTACTTATAGGAGGAGTGAGCTCCTATCTTGTTGCTGTTGAAACTTTCTGGATGAGACATTCCCAGACGCCTAGAACTGTGCCCTACTTTTGTTTTGATTTGGGCTTTTCTTTTACTCACTGGAGACTTGGGAGCTGTTGTGTTTTTTTTTCTCCCTTTTCTTCATGTGCCAAAGGCAGAGACTTTTGGGGTAGAGTCAGAGTAGGAAAGCAGGAAGAATGAAGATCTCACCAAGTGTCATTACCGCAGCTCTGTCACCAGGTGGCAGTGTTGCGCAACGAATGTTTGAAAATTTTACATATGCATTACTTGCTTATTGGAGTGAGCGGGTCTCTCGGCCGACAGACCCACTCATGCCAAGTTAACACAGAGTGTTCGGATGTGTTTTCTTTTTGTTGTTTCCCTTCTGCAGGAGATTCATCGGTCAAGACTACTGAGAGTGGGGTGGTTCTTAGACAGCGATGGGAGGGATTGTACATGTGCACAGAACAGATGTTTTATACAAATGTTTATCGTTTTATATTTCCCTTTTTCGTTTTGAGCAGGTCTTGGCACATTTAGTATCCAGAAATTTGAGGGATAGCCTCTGGGGCCCACTTCATGTCACCACTCTTTGGGAGACATGGGTGTGCACCTGAAGCTGGGGACCAGCGTCAAATCACAGGGGGGAGTGTGTAGCGGGGTCCTCAATTTAGTGGGGTACACTTGGGGAGTAGTGTGACCCAAGTGTGTAATTATGTTAGGGTTCAGACCCCTTTTTCTTATTCGTGGAGGATTGGGTGGTGTAATATTCTCTTCGACCAGTAGGTGTCAGTGTACCTACTGGCTCGGGGTAGAATCACTACCGCAGTGCTACCCTTCTTTGTCCCTTCCTGGAGATGGTACGGCCGGGGCGGGGAACCCGCCGTGGTATCGACGGGAGGAGATAAAAGGGGGAGACGCCCTCGCCACGAGGTCTGTCTTCGGGGATCATCTCTTCACGCACCCAGGCACCTTAGGCCTGGGTGCGGGTGGTTCAAGGTTCCGGCCTGGGCACCCTAGGCCTGGCCGGGATGAAGATGGAGTCCATCCCAGGCACCTTCAGCCTGGGATGAGGTACTATTGAGGAGGCCTGGGACCCGGTGACTCCGACTGGGTCCCGCGAGGGTGGAGTTGCTCCAGGGCGCCCCTTGCGAGGGGACCCGCATCTGAGGTGAGGAGGCTGGGGAGGTCACTCGTTCGAAGACCCGGTGTAGTGTCAACCCGGTGACGGATGGGCCTGCAGTAACTCCCTTGGAGGACGTCTTCCCCTGATAGAGGCCCGCAGCGCAACGGAGGTATTCATGTCAAGACTCCTACAACCCTTGGTCATAGCATAGGGGGTGTAGGGACCCAGATCAGTATAGTGCCTCGACCTGCTCATTCCACCGTATCATGCCATCGCATTGCCTTGTAACTGAAGATACGAAATAAATCTAACCGTTGGACTGTGATCGGTGTATGGACTCTGTTAATGGGAGCAAAGGGAGGTTTCTGCACGACAGACTCGGTACATGTTCAGGACACCGGCCCGAGGAAACATTAGGTATTGGCCTTCACCTCGCCCGCAAGTAGTGGGGAGGACATGGGCCGTAGCGCACCTCACCCCTGTCGCGTGACATACCCCTAGGCTAAAGAGGACGGGGTGAGGGGGTGGCCGCTATATATATATATATATATATATATATATCAGCCCTCAAATTTTCCACTCGTCTACTCGAATTTTGCGAGTGGAAAATTAGGTCTTGCGAGCTGGGTTGCCTGCCTGGGAGAGGGGGGGAGAGCACCGCCGGCGGGGTTGATCGGGAGCCGTTCTCCCATCGATCGCCCCGGGGGGAAGAGAGCATGGAGGAAGAGGAGAGCCGCGGTATAGCACGCTGTTAGTGGCGCTTACATTATGATTGTCTCTGCTCTGCTCGACACAGCCCCGCCTCCTCCTGAACGTGCTATTCCGCGGCTCTCCTCTTCCTCCAGCCATGCATTCCTCAGCCCAGGTGGGGCTGCAATGGACACAGTAAGGCTGCAACGGGCACAGTATGGCTGCATCGGACACAGTAAGGCTGCAACGGGCACAGTGTGTCTGCAACGGGCAGAGTGTGTCTGCAACGGGCACAGTGTGTCTGCAATGGGCACAGTGTGTCTGCAATGGGCACAGTATGGCTGCAACGGGCACAGTATGGCTGCAACGGGCACAGTATGGCTGAAACGGGCACAATGAGGCTGCAATGGGCTCAGTATGGCTGCAATGGGCACAGTAAGGCTGCAATGGACACAGTAAGGCTGCAACGGGCACAGTATGGCTGCAACGGGCACAGTATGGCTGCAACGGGCACAGTATGGCTGCAACGGGCACAGTGTGGCTGCAATGGTGGGAACAGTGAGGCTGCAATGGTGGTCCCAGTGTGGCTGCAATGGTGGTCCCAGTGTGGCTGCAATGTTGGGCCCAGTGTGGCTGCAATGTTGGGCCCAGTGTGGCTGCAATGTTGGGCCCAGTGTGGGCTGCAATGGTGGGCCCAGTGTGGCTGCAATGGTGGGCCCAGTGTGGCTGCAATGGTGGGCATAGTGTGGCTGCAATGGTGGGCACAGGTGAGGCTGCATTGAGCGGCACAGGTGAGGCTGCACTGATAAAGTTGTTGTTAATATTTATTTTTGTAACTTATTTTTGCATAAAACATTTAAGTGTCGTTTCATGAGATCATTTATGAGGGCATGTCTAGGGGCAGAATTAGGGGCGGGGCAGGGTAGGGATTGAGTGGGGCACTGGTGGCGAGTAACCTTTGAGGCCTGGCTAGTAGCTCAGGACTTGGAATTTTGAGCCCTGTATATATCATTTTGATATGTCCACTTTAAAGCGGAGTCCCGCTGAAAAAGAAAAAAATTAAAAGTCAGCAGCTACAAATACTGCAGCTGCTGACTTTTAATATTAGGACACTCACCTGTCCTGGGCACCTGCGATGTCGGCACCCCAAGCCGATCTGTCCCTCAGCTCTCGGGTGAAGGCGCCGACATCTTCGGTAAGGGAATCAGGAAGTGAAGCCTTGCGGCTTCACTTCCTGGTTCCCTACTGCACATGCGCGAGCTGCACTGCACGAGCCCACTGGTCCCTGCTGTCTTCTGGGACCTGTGTGTCTCCCAGAAGATACCGGGGGGGCGAAGTAGGCGACGGACGTAGCGTAGGTCACCAGAAGTGGGAGCAAATACCTGGCTTACACAGGTATCTGCTCCCTCCTACCCCCTGAAAGGTGCCAAATGTGACACCGGAGGGGGGGAGGATTCCGAAAAGTGGAAGATCCATTTTTGGGTGGAACTCTTTAAGAATATATGTATATATCAGGGACAGTGTTACTTTAAAAGGACAGAGATCTCTTAATTTTGATTTGTCCCCTTTAAGAAAGCACAAAAATAAATCAACACACCATGCATAAATCTTTGTGAACTGTATGCCAGAAAAATAAAGACCTGAATGATATGAGCTCATTTTGGCTCTGAAGCTGCCGTGGTTACGAAGGGGTCATTTGGTTTTGGATTTTCATTTCATATTTATTTTTATTGCATATATAGTATTTAGACAGCCACATAGAAAGACACTTACGAATATAGGCCATGCATCTTTTTTTTTATCTTTACAGAGAAAGACCAGGAGGTAAATTCATTAACGTAGGCCCATCGTTCCTATCTGCGCTGCTGAGTGGGACATTATGCAAAATGCATGGGATAGCCAGCCCACACGACCCTTGAGCACAAGCCTTTGCAATTATTTATTACTTGGGGACAGACAGACACATCACCTCTTCAGCAAGTGTTGTAGGGATTAATGTAGCTGCTCTCTCTGGGGGCTTTCTCTTCGGGGGTAGGCTGTGAAGTGTTAATAATTATTTATCAGGAGCAGGCACGGAGCTCAGCACTTGGGGGGGAACGGCATGTAAAAATAATTATTTGTTAATCAGGGATAAGAAAGATCTTGGAGGCCGGGGGAGATAATAATTATTGGCAGGGGATTGGCTAATGCCTTGATGCTGCAGGGTTGGCTGCAGGTTTTCATTAGCATTAATTATTGACAGGCAGCCTTGTCCACACAGGGAAGGGGGGATGCAGATGAGATTGGTAATTATTTAGGGGAAGTCGAGCGTCCCACCTCCCTCGGTTTCCAGAATAAGAAGGGATTATTTTTGTTCCAGAGTGTCAGTGGAATAGGAGAGAACTGAGTTGTCCCAGTGTCTGCGGTGATGTATGAACCAGTATTTCCATAGCTTGTCATGCCAGAGCAGAGGTCCCTAACAATGATTAATGGCAGCGGGAGCTCAGTGGCGGTAGCGAGGGAGGATCTGATTTATCTGCTTCATTTATTTATTTATTTTTTATTTTGCAAAGTGGAGGATGACAGACGCTCAATAACACACAGGTATCTCTCTGTTACGCCTCACAACGCTGCTGCATGACCTAATTTAATCAGTAGCTGCGCACTCCAAGCATCCTCCGGTATGCATAGAGACAGTAATGCGGTTTAGTGCACGCTGTACTGAACAGTAAGGCCTCATGCCCACGGGCGTTTTTTCAGCCACGTTTTTGAGCGTTTTTTACAGCTTAAAAACGCCTGTCCATGTTAGTCTATAGCTTCATGCCCACCTAGGCGTTTTTGAGCTGTAAAGAGCATAGGCGTTTGTAAGCTGTAAAAAAAAAAACAGGGCCAGTGCGTTCCTCAGCGTCAGAATTAGGCAGAAAAAAACGCGAGCGTCAATAAACGCGCAAAAACATGCACTAACGCGCAAAAAACGCGCACTAACGCGCGGTCGTGTTTTTAGCTCCGACGTTTTTTTTTAAATATTTACAATAACATGGACAGGCGTTTTTAAGCTGCAAAAAACGCAGCTGTAAAAACGCCAGTGGGCATGAGGCCTGAAAGTGAGAGGCAGCAAGGGGCCCATGTAATTGCAGCTATACGATGTTCCTTAAATAGAGACTGCTACCTGCCTATTCAGGGCAAAGTGACAATGTCTGTGTAATGGGGATCATTACCAAGCCTACACATTTTTCAAGTCTAAAGGTAATCTATATCCACATAAATACAATGAACAGGTCCGTGTCCCTTTCCCTTTTTGTGAACATAAACTGATGTCGCCCTTTATGTCCATTCCATTTATATCTGCTTTTAGTGCAAAAAAGGGAGAAAGGCTGGTGCCATGAAGTTGGATAAAACATTGTTTTATTAATGCAGGTGCACATCAGTCAAAAAAGCCGACGTGTTTCGACCATCAGACCTTAATCATGATTTCAGCCATGATTAAGGCCTGATGGGCGAAATGCGTTGAATTTTTTGAGTGTTTTTCAAGGGCATTAATAAAACAATGTTTTAGCCAACTTCCATGGCACCAGCCTTTCTCCCTTTTTTTGCATCGATCGCACATGAAGGGTTGCAGAGACTTCCCAGGCAAATTGCTGTGTTCTTGAGGCTGACCAGGCATTACACAGGAGGTAGTAGCTTGCATGCACCTGTTTCTATATCTGCTTTTAGGCAAGTAACATATTTTTTGTTTCTACTTTTGTTGACTGGTTTCTTTAACAATTAAAGTCGTATTAAAGCTTTGTTTTTAAAAAACAAACAAACATGGTATACTTATGGCCTCATGCCCACTGGCGTTTTTACAGCTGCGTTTTTTGCAGCTTAAAAACGCCTGTCCATGTTATTGTAAAAATGTTTTTTTTTTTGAAAAAAAAAAAACGTCGGAGCTAAAAACGCGACCACGCGTTAGTGCGCGTTTTTTGCGCGTTAGTGCGCGTTTTTGCGCGTTTTTTGACGCTCGCGTTTTTTTTTGCCTAATTCTGACGCTGAGGAACGCACTGGTCCTGTTTTTTTTTTACAGCTTACAAACGCCTATGCTCTTTACAGCTCAAAAACGCCTAGGTGGGCATGAAGCTATAGACTAACATGGACAGGCGTTTTTAAGCTGTAAAAAACGCTCAAAAACGCGGCTGAAAAAACGCCCGTGGGCATGAGGCCTTAGTAGCGCACCAACCCCAGACTTTACCTGCTTTTCTTCTGCTTGGCTCCTCCGCAGGAAAAGAATGAGGCACACCGCACCACAAGCCCGTACCCTCCTGAATAGGGAGGTTGAGCGGTGTTAGTTTCTCGGGCCTGCTTGCGACTGGTGTAAAAAGGCCTCCAGTGCTGACCTAGTTTCTGCAGTAATCAGAACAAGTCTTTAACTTTCCCCAGTAAGCAACTTTCCACACCAACTGAAAGGTCCAACACTTGTTTATTCCTTTTTGCACAATAAACAGTCTCTTTTAGAGCAGACGGGTTGAGACAAACACGGGTCAGATAAGGTGGGAGGAGGTCCAGGCACAAACTTAAATTTGGGTTTCTCCTGTTCTGAATAGCACTAACAGGCTTGGCGCACGGTCGGTACCACCGACTATGAGGGGTCTCTGCCACAGACCAGGTGAATAGGGCCTCTGCCACAGGCCCGGTTGTTGGGTTTCTGCCACCGACCATGAGAACGTGGATTACCTTCTAAAAGTATTGACCCCTGTCAGGGAAAGGAAATCCATCCGGAGAGTTACCAGAGGCCCCGCTGTCACCAGCGATACCGCACCGGGTCTTCGGGAAGGGTCACCTCCCTTGCCTCCTCGTCCTAGATTCGGGCACCCACCCTCAGGGGGCACCCTAGGAGCCCTCGATCCCTTGTGGGACCCAGTCGAAGGTACTGGGCCCGGGGCCTCTCTCAAAGTACCTCACCCCAGACTGAAGGTGTCTGGGATGGAACAGCAGCTCCCTCTCTGGGCCTAGAGCACCCAGAGACCTCCCGACAGGCCTCCGGGCCTAGGGCACCTGGAGGCAACACACCCGCACCCAGGCTTAAGGTGCCTGAGTGCGGAACCGACGACCCCTCTGGAAGATGGCCGCCCCCTTTTATATCCTCTCCCGACAGGCACAGCAGGTTCCCCGCCCCGCCGTACGGCTGCCGAGAGGGGACAAAAAGGACACAACCTGGCACTGCAGTTCAACCCGGGACCCACGGCAACAGCGCCACCTATAGGCCCCAGTGAACTTTACCACCAGTACTATCTCCCAGGGACAGAAATGGTCAATGAGACCTAACAATTGGTACATCTGAGCCTGGCTACCACTCAGATGCTTCCCCCTAAATGTAACCACCCGCTACACATCCCCCTCACTTGTGAACACTGGTCCCCAGTGTCTGAAACCAATTTATGCCTCCTCAATCTAAGTCAACATAAGCCAGATCCAGAGACAAACAAAAAAAATGAAATTTAAAATTTCGTTCGTTTGTGCTGGAACCTAACATGGGAAGGAAAAACACAGATGGGAATAAGGGTGTACAAATATATAAAACATTTTAAGATCACTCAAACTTCACAGTAAAAATTCACAATTTCCTCCCGCAGAACTCACTAAGACCCACCCCATACTCAGCAGTCTTGCTTGTCGATCACCTGCAGAGGAAGAAAGAAAAACACATAATCCAACAATATGTACTTTAGAATGAACAGGTCTCTCCCTAGAGAAAAACGTGCTTGCTCTAAGGCCACGTACACACGACCGGTTTTCTCTGCAAAAAACGACAAGAAAACTGTTGGGAGAGCTTTCTTGCCGAGAAAACCGTTCGTGTGTATGCTTTCTCGTCGAGAAAACTGGCCAAAATCTCGACGAGAAAAAAGACGACCTGCGGTCTTTTTTCTCGTCGGAGTCTCATTTTTTCTCAGCGTGATTCTCGTCAGACTGTTTTTGGACGAGAAAACCGTTCGTGTGTATGCTTTTCCGACTCTTCAAAAACCGCGCATGGTCAGACTCGAGTATGAGATGGGAGCGCACCTTCTTGTAAAACTAGCGTTCGTAATGGAGATAGCACATTCGTCACGCATTAACAATTTTTGCATTGTTTAAATGCTGCACATTAAATCTTCTTTAGAATGGTACAATGATGAGCAATTATGAGCTTTTTTGGCTGCAGATATTTACACAGATTTCTGACAAATTTTTTGCAACATTTCTGAATGCAGATCTCATGAATATGTTATTTTATTTTCTCTGTATTTTTTTAAATTTTGAATTTTTTCAGATATGCATTTTAAAATCTTATGTAATTTCTAGTGATCTCCATTTTTTTTTCTCCGGTGTAAATTTAACACAATTTGAAAAAAATTATCTTCTATTTTTTGTCCTTCAAGGCGTTTTTTTGGTGTTATCTGTCCCATTTAAAATCTAGCTTTCTAATTTTTGAAAATTACCTGCCTACTCACCAGCTAAATATTTAGCTTTAACAAAAACACATAGGCAAGTATTAACTGTAAAAAAAAAAAATCCATTTATTCTGGTATACATGTAGCGCTACCCCCAGTTAGGAGAGCCGCTGGATTTGTTTTCGGGCCCTGTGTACAGCACCACCAACCCCCGGCAATCTGCTCGACCCACCCTGGCACAGTTAGTCTAGGGGTTATATTTTTATCATAACCAATTGGTATTGTAAAGGCACCCTCTTTACAGTAAAACAACACACAAATGTTAAAGATTAACCATAACAGTTTTACTTTGGTTGAAAAAGGCTTAAGCAGAATATAATACACACAACCGGCTTGCAGAGCCCTGCAGCAATCAATATAGCACACAATAATGGCGCTGCGCTGTAATCCACCACGCGTAGCTATTATGGTATACACGCCTTGTGGCGCACTAAACAATATCCTATCTCCCCACCCTGGCCAGGCCTGACCCAGAATAAATCTCAGTCCTTCCTATAGGGATTTCTTTGCATGCAAACTTTCGGTGGTGCACTTGATGAATAGTATTTGTAATCCACGAACTGGCAATCACTAAGAACACTATGCTGGGGGGACACTTCAACTCTGTCCTGCTACTGGTCCCCCAGTGGAACAACAAGCAAACAATCGGTGAGCCACGGCAGTCTATAGGCCTAGAATTTGTAAAGTCTATTTGATTGAGCAAGTGCTCGCTCACCACTCCGGGCGCGATCCCAGCCCGGGACTTCTACGTGGTGTGTCTCCGCACACAGCGTCTGCAACGATCGGGTCCCTGATCCAACTGATGTCCTCACTCGACCAGTCTGGTGCCACCCAGGCTCCGCAGCGGGGTGGAAGGCTCTTTGGAAGTTGTGCAAGGCCCAGGCTTCAGGCCTTGCACTGCAGCAGATCCACACAGGAAGAAGCTCTTGCTTGCAGCGCGGTGTCCAAAGAGGCCGAGCTCCCCTTTGCCTCCTCCTTAAATAACCCCTTCCATGAGTCTCTGCGGTGGCCAACTGGGGTTCTGGGTAACGTAGTCCCGGGGCCTTAAAGGAGACCCCGCTACATACAAAATAAGAATAACCAAACTAGAAGGCAGCGCTGGAGAGCCTGCTGCAATTTGTGCAACTGTGTGGACACCAAAATTGGGACCTTGAGAAGCACATACAGTAGTGAGCCCAATCTGGTCTTGGACTCCTAGAGGTCAGGAACAGCAGCAGGTTAGATACATGTCCCAAGTCTGTGGAACTACAACAGGCTGCCTTCTGTCTGACCACATTGCAGCAAGGGAATCACTTCCTGGTCTTCTTGCTCCGCTTCCCTGCAGCCTTCTTGGTAGGCTTCCCTGCAGCCTTCTCTGCAGCCTTCCTTGTCCGCTGGCTGGAGGCTGTGCCTCAGGAGGTGTACTCATGTCAGGAGGAGGAGGTGGAGAAGAAGGAGGTGGAGGAGAAGAAAAAGGAGGTGGAGGAGAAGGAGGAGGTTGTGAAAAAGGAGGTGGAGGTGGAGAAGGAGGTGGAGGATAAGAAGAAGGTGCAGGAGGATGGCCGTGGTCACAAATAACAGTGGTCTCTGTGAGTCTGCCCCTCAACCCCTTATTTAAAAGGGACATGAGCAGGGCCTCACAAAGTAGCCGTTTTTCTGGTTGCATCTGGGCCATTTTCATGCCGACCAATGCCGCATAGCCCTCATCAGGGGTTGGGGGCTGCTGGAGGTTGGCATGTGCCTCTTTAATGAGGGCCAGTGCTGCCACACTCACAGACCTATCCCTCCTGGCCCTTCTTGGTGGCATGCGGATTGGAGGCACCTGAAACCTTGTCCTACTACTTGGACCAGCCACCTCCTCTCTAGACTCTGCCACTTGGACCAGCCACCTCCTCTCTGCCACTAACCCCAGCCTCCTCCTGCCTGACATTTTCCGACCTGTCATCCTGGCTGACCTCCTCCTGTGTAAAAAAAGGGACATATTTTAGAGTTTTGCTTCATCAATCACACACAGGGGGTTATTTAGTAAAGGCAAATCCACTTTGCACTACAAGTGCAAACTACAAGTGCACTTGAAATTGCATTGAAAGTGTACTTGGAAGTGCAGTCGCTGTAGATCTGAGGGGGACATGCAAGGCAAAGAAAAATCTGAAATTTAGCTTGCACATGATTGGATAATAAAATCAGCAGAGCTTCCCCTCATTTCAGATCTACCCCTCAGATTTACAGCGACTTTACTTCCAAGTGCAATTTCAGTGCAATTTTTATTGCACTTTGCACTTGTAGTTTGCACTTGTAGTTTGCACTTGTAGTTTGCACTTGTAGTTTGCACTTGTAGTGCAAAGTGGATTTGCTTTTAGTAAAGAACCCCCACAATGTTCAGCTCATTGACTGTTGCAAATAATTCTAATTTTCTTTTTATAATACTCTCATTATGCCCCCATCATTTTGCATTCTTCTCCCAAACTTTTTTGCCCACTACTGTCTATTGCTATGTCAAACACTTTTTCTTGATTGACTAAATTTGTTTCCATCTTAACATCTATTTTTACATCATTAATTTTTTCACAATAAATGTTTTGAAAATACTATACCTGGCTCCAGACGGACAGATCTGGGTCCTCATCCAAGATGGAAAGCTCCTCCTGATCCTGAGAAGGATCATCTTGGCTGGAGGGAAGGCTGGAGGGAAGGCTGGACAGTGATTCCCTCGGTGTAATGTGGTCATTCAGAAAGGCCAACCTGTCGTAATACCACAAATGTGGGACATATACCTCCCCTGCTGCTGCTCCTGACCTCAGAGAAGCCAGGACCCGATTGCACGCAGTCCTATATGTGCCTCTCAAGGTCCCAATTTTGGTGTCCAGCTGCTCAACGGTTGCATTGGGCATCCTGGTGTGCACAAATGGGAGCAGGCTCTCCAGCGCTGCTTTCCTTACCCCTTTTTTTTGTGCAGCGGATTTTTGGTCTCCCACAGAGCGGGCAGCTCCCTTATGCGATCTATAAACTCCGAAAGGAATTATTTCTCTAGAAACGCATTCATTGTTTCTGCAAGACAAAAGGCCAGACAAAAATACAAATGCCAATCACACTCTAAACTAGAGTAATCTTTATGCCCATATATGCCTCAACAATCTCTATGCAGTATAGGCCACTGATGTACCAAGTATTAAATCATACCTTCGGTCTTACGTTCGGCGATCTTAAAGTGGAGCTCCACCCTAAATTTTCACTTCTGGTAATCGGAACCCTCCCCCCCTCCGGTGTCACAATTGACACCTTTCAGGGGGGAGGGGGGTGAAGATACCTGTCTAAGACAGGTATTTTCACCCACATCCGGGTGTCCTCTCTCCGGGAATCTGCGGGAGTGACGTCACTTCCCCCAGACTTCCCGTAGTGTTCTGGGAGACACTCGGCTCCCAGAACACAGGAGGACGAATCAGAACGGCGCAGTGCGACTCGCGCATGCGCCGTAGGGAACCGGGCATGAAGCCGCAGGGCTTCACTTCCTGGTTCCCTCAGCGAGGATGGCGGAGGGAGCAGCAGAGCGACGAGCGATTGCTCGTCCTCTGCTGCGGACGTCGCTGGACTCCAGGACAGGTAAGTGTCCAAATATTAAAAGCCAGCAGCTGCTGTAGCTGCTGGCTTTTAATATATTTTTTTCCGGTGGAGCTCCGCTTTAACTCCATCCTCCGCACACAGAACGTAGGTACGTCACATGTGTGTTAGCTTTATATACACTACGCATGCGTGACACACGTCGCCCGCCCATGACGTTCTTTATCGATGTTTCCCTGCCCCTTCTCTTTCGGCGTGCAGGCGACATGGCGGAGTCACAGCAGGTGTCTGTGAATTCAGAGAATTCTAATGAGGAGACAAGCCCAGAGCGGGAAACGTCACGAACAAGGAGGCGCTACAAGGCATCTAATATGTCCTTTGAGGAGATGGCGGAGATGGTGGCCATATTGAACAATTCTGACTATGATGCAAAGCATGGGCCGTATTCCCACCCTAATCTTCGGAAGGACAAAATTATGAAGCAAGTAGTGAAAAGTCTGAAGAAGAATTTCGGTGTGAAAAGATCCAAGAAGCAGCTCAGAAAGAGGTGGTCTGACCTCAAACTGAGGGAGCCGGAGCAGTTAAGGAGCATTAACAGAATGCTTAAAAAAAGTAAGTACTTCTCCTGTGTCCCTATTGTTGTATTTCACAACTTGCATGTTGTAGTTTTTAAAGATTTTACATTCTAAAATGACATCTTCTACAATTTAGTGGGCACAGTAATCGGTCAATATAGACACATCGTTTGCACACTACATACGATGATTTGTCAATATCCGTTCTTTAAAAAAAAAAAAAATGTATGTTTAAATTCACTAAATGTTATGACATTGTTGTCTAGATGATGTGTTTGGAAATAGAATGAAATGCAAACTTGAATCAATGTTAAGGAGAGGACTCTCAGCAGTTGTTTACACATCTGCACTCACAGGAGCACTATAGTGTGGGCCACCAGAACAACCTTTTTAGGGTGTCCCACACAGGTGCTACAGTGGGTACTGGGGGGCTGGGGGGTGCCCATGTGAGAAATTTGTCACAAAAAGGACATTATTCCAGCTTTGTTAAGTTCTACAATCTGGTCTTCAGCTTGGAACTGGGCCAAAACAGACAAGTGTAACCCACCTGCAAGCAATGTTTCATATTCATAGTTATGACTTCATATATGTGTGTGTGTTAAGTGTACCATTTGTTTGAATCTCATAGGGGAGAGAAGACTGGGAGGACACCACTCCTTGGAGCCCAGGAACCCCACACCTTCTAAAGAAGCCCAACCTCCCCAACAAGCCCAACCTGAGGATGTGGAGGAAGTAGAATTGGATAAAGGAGAGGTGGAGGAAGGAGAAGTGGAGGAAGGAGAGGTGGATGAGGTGGTGGAACTTGTCACTAGAACAGGTCAGTATCTGTCACCACAGCTTCAGGTAAGAGATGTAGGCCTGGAGATTTTTATTTTTTTATTTTAGGGGATGAATATGTTGCTGAAATTCCATGATTCTCCAGTGATAGTGCACAAAGACTCATCCAACAAATAATGGATTGTAGTACTCAACTGGACTTCATGAAGAAAAGGATTAATGATATGGAGAATACATTTAAGGACATCATTGATGTGTTTGGGCGAATAGAATAAAACCCCCCTTTTTTTTCCTAGTTTCGGTTCTCTTTTGTAGCACTTTTTCTAAAACTCAAATTTTGAAGATGCACACAGTGGATCAACATGTGCTATCTGCCATCACGGGATATCCATGTACGTGTTTTGAGGGTGCAACCTCTTCATCACAACTCAAGTAGGTGAAAGGAAGAAGGGGTTGCCCCCCCAAAACATGTTGAATGATCCCCCATGATGGCGGGTAGCACATGTTGACAATAGGGATGAGGAAGTAAATAACCTATTTTACCCACCCTAAAATTGTGTGCATCTTCAAATTTTGTCTTGTTCAGGGGTGACAACACTCCATCTTTAACTACCTGGAGCCCAGGCCATAGACTATTGACGGCCTAAAGGTGGCTCTAGATATCCGGGAGGCCGTCAATAGACGTCCTCAGCTCCTCCGGCCACTGGGGGGGCGCGTCACTGACATGCCGATACGTGATGTCCGCCAGGCACCCGCGTTTGGCGTGTATACACACAAGGATGTGGATCTCTGTGTGTAAACACAGAGATCCACGTCCTGTCAGGGAGAGGGGACCGATGCTGTGTCCCTTGTACATAGGGACACAGATCGGTCACCTCCCCCACTCAGTCCCCTCCCCCCACAGTAGTAATCACTCCCAGGTTACATATTATCCCCTTCCTTGCCCCCCTAGTGTTAACCCCTTCACTGCCAGTGTCATTTTTACAGTAACCAGAGCATTTTTATAGCACTGATCGCTGTAAAAATGACAATGGTCCCAAAATGGTGTCAAAAGTGTCCGATGTGTCCGCCATAATGTCGCAGTCACAATAAAAATCGCTGATCGCCGCCATTACTAGTAAAAAAAAAAATATTAATAAAAATGCTATAAAACTATGCCCTATTTTGTAGACGCTTTTAACTTTTGCGCAAACCAATCAATAAACGCTTATTGCGATTTTTTTTTTTGACCAAAAATGTGTAGAAGAATACGTATCGGCCTAAACTGAGAAAAAAAATATATAATTTTTTTTAATTTGGATATTTATTATAGCAAAAAGTAAAAAATATTGTGTTTTTTTTTTCAAAATGGTCGCTCTATTTTTGTTTATAGCGCAAAAAATAAAAACCGCAGAGATGATCAAATACCACCAAAAGAAAGCTCTATTTGTGGGGATAAAAAGGACGCCAATTTTGTTTGGGAGCCACGTCGCACAACTGCGCAATTGTCATTCAAAGCGTGACAGCGCTGAAAGCTGAAAATTGGCCTGGACAAGAAGGGGGTTTAAGTCCCCAGTAAGCAAGTGGTTAATGAAGGGCAGATAGACATTTGGTTTAAAAAAAAAAGGTCTAAGATCTTGCCTAGACGTTAACATTGTTGTATTTTGAGGTATGTTGAGGAGAGTTTTTGTCATTTCATTAGCACCAAAAATTGCCATGTTAGGTGAAAACCCCAAAATGTGTTTCTAAAATGTAGAGACACAAAAAATTTACAAAAAACCATATGTGTGATTGTGCACAGAGTAAAATACAAGAAAACTAAAAAAGTGTGGCTGCTCATTTTTTTAAACACTATAACCTTTTTTGGGTTTAGTTTTGTTGTTAGCAGTGAAATGTTTTGTGTTTACTAAGGAAAATACAGTACACTTGGCACTACAAGTACACTTTGAAAAAATAGCAGACAGCTCAAATATAAACAAAGCAAAACTACAAAATTAAAGTTCAGATATTTTTATTTATTTTTTTGGTAAAAGATAAAACAACTAGGAATGATTCTCTGGCATTGGAATGGCCCCCCTACCCATGAAATAATCCACATATTTCTGCCGTATTGCACGGGCACTTTGGGGGGGGCAAGCCAGCATGGACAGCAAGTCCGGCCTCAGGCCCAACTGTGACCATATAAGTAGGAGATTTCTGGCGTAAAAAATTGTGCAGAACACAACAACAAAAAATTATATAGTTCAATTTGTACTCCGCCATGTTAATAGTAGTTAAAAATAGACAGAACCGGCTGGCCATTATCCCGAAGGCATTCTCCACAACTCTTCGGGCTCTGGCCAGCCGGTAGTTGAAGACCCTCCTCTCCGGCGTGAGGGTCCTCTGGGGGAAAGGCCTCATGAGATGCCGACCCAGGCCAAAGGCTTCATCAGCCAAAAAGACAAAGGGGAGTCCTTCCACATTCCCTGCATCCGGTGGCAATGCAAGGTCATCAGTCTGTAGACGAAGAGCAAACTCTGTCTGTGCGAAGGCTCCCCCATCTGACATCTGACATCCGGACATTCTTCCCCACATCCACATAGAGGAATTCATACTGTGCTGACACCACCACCATCAGCACGATACTATGAAACCCCTTGTAGTTATAAAAAAAGGAGCCCGAACGGGGTGGTGGCACGATGCGTACGTGCTTCCCGTCAATGGCTCCTCTGCAGTTGGGGAAGTCCCACCGCCTGGCGAACTCCGATGCCACAGTCTGCCATTCCTGTGGCGTAGAAGGAAGCTGGGGAATCAAACAAGATAAAAAAATATTAGTACTTTTGCAAATAACATTGCAAGCAGATTATACAAAAACATTCCCTGGGGGGAGATGCCTGTGGTGAACTTCAGGTCCTGCAGACTTCTCCCTGTCGCCAGGTAGCGTAACGTGGTGATGAGCCTCTGCTCAGCACTGATGGCTTCCCGCATAATGGTGTCCTGCCTGGTAATATAGGGGGACACCAAAGCCAACAGATGCTGAAAAACTGGATCAGACATCCGCAGAAAATTCCTGTAGTCCTCAGGATTATTCTCCACGATCTCCCGCAGCAGAGGCATGTGAGAGAATTGGTCCCGCTGGAGCAACCAATTCTTGGTCCATGAACTCCTCCTCACCCTGTTCATAGACTCGTCTTGGTCCAAGACAAGAAGACCAACAGAAACACAAAGTTGGTGCACAACACGATCTCTACGATGAGAACGTATCCGCAACATGGCTAAAAAACGGTCGTCGTCAAGCAGAGGAAGACTGAATAGTCACTGATGTCACAAAACTGATATCTGTCCCATTCAGCTCCAAGTAAGCAGGACATCTGCACATGGATCCCGTGCTGAATGAAGACAGATGCGAATGTAGCACCCTGATGTTTAGGCAGGGTTGCTCTTAAATTTAGTTGCCAAGCGATAGTTGCCTTGGCCAATTGTTAGGAGATCAATTGATTTCCCCCTAATTCTGGAATTGCTGCACTTCTCTCTTCTGTCACTAGGTGGCCAGGTATCTGGTGACATTGGATAAGACAAGGGCATAGCAAGGACAGATTATGAATGTATGGGGTGTCTCAGTAAATGGGCAGGGATTTTCTTGGGTCCATTGGCCTGCTGGGAGAGCCTATTTATTTGGGTGAAGTCAGGTGATTGGGCTTCTGTGCCACCTGGACGGCTGGGGAACCAGTTGCGGTCAGAGGTAAAGAGGAAACTGTCGCCACTATGGGACCATCAACCTTGTTACCGGAGACCACTGTGAGTAAGCTAAGGCTAGTACCATAGTAGACTTCTCGGCAGCTGGGGACGGTGAGGAAGTGGGAAGACTTCAGGAAGTGCCAAGTCAGGGACCAAGCGGGACAGCAGAGGTGACGCTTGTGGAGCATCAGTGAGTTCCAAGCCAGGGACCCAGCAAGGAAACGGGGGTGACGCTTGAGGAAGATACTGAGTGCTAAAGTGGAAGAGCTCAGGGGATCCAGTGGCTATTAGATCTGAAGTCTAGTGAGAGAGACTGGGAGCTCGTTGAGTGAAGACCCACAGTGAGTGAGTGTGGGGTAAGGAGAACTGTTCGTGTTGCAAATAGTTGAATACCATTACCATTAGTAACAACCACAAGATTGTTGCCATAGGAGACAGAGGTCCTACCTATGTAGAAGTGATGTTCGGCTGAAGGCCTTCACCTGTATAGCTGTCTGCCTATAAAAGTCTCGGAGTCTGCTATTTAACATTGCATCTACCTAAGGGTGTCCTGGCCCTAACCCTCTCTCCCCCAGTTCTGTTTAGGAGACAATAAATCTCTTTTGCATTCAAAAAGTATCTGGCGCCCACCTGTTCACCTTGCATTACACCCACCATGCCTTGTAACCCACTCTACACTGAAAGATGTCAGCTCTCCCTAACTCTGGAGGTCACTATTAGGCCTAAAGAGGCCCAGGACTTTGCTGCATGTAGAATTATATAACCTAAAGCAGTATTCATCAGTTAAAAATAAAATAAAAATGTGGCTGAACTAATGATGCCCATGTGAAAGGACCCTTAGGCCCCATGCAAATTGGGTGTTTAGCCTTGGTGCATGGGGCTCCAGCATTTAGCTGTGGGCGGAGGGCACGGGTGCTGGCATGTAGGCAGATTGCATATTTATGCCTAGTTAAAGTACTGCCTTAGTTGGGAGGGAGTTAATTATGTTTCCCTAGTCTTTCTTGTTGGGCTTCTTGGGTCCGACACACTGATCCTGTATTAATATAAAAGTGACAGGGCTCCGGATCCCAGAGAGTCCTTGACAGCTGTTATGCCCCATACACACAATCGTTTTTCATGCCGTTAAAAATGCCATTTTAAAAAATGGCCATTAAAAATGATCGTGTGTAGGTTCCAGAGCATTTTTAACGACGTGAAAAACGGCCATTAAAAATTCCGGACATGCTCTCTTTTTTCACGTCGTTTTTCATGTCGTTTTTTTTAACGACGTGAAAAACGATAGTGTGTATGCTTTCACGATGTGAAAAAAACGCGAATGCTCAGAATCAAGTATGAGACGGGAGCGCTCGTTCTGGTAAAACTAGCGTTCGTAATGGAGATAGCACATTCATTACACAGTAACGGACTGAAAAGCGCGAATCGTCGCTCAACAAACTTTACTAACATGAAGGGTGGCGCCATTCGAACGGAACTTCCCCTTTATAGTGCCGTCGTACGTGTTGAATGTCACTGCGCTTTGCTTGATCGTTTTTTTTAATGATAGTGTGTACGCAAGGCAGGCTTGAGAGGAAACATGAAAAAAAACGAGGAGAAAAACGTCGGTTTAAAAAATGACATTAAAAACGATCGTGTGTACGGGGCATTACAGTTGCTGGAGCCTGTCCTGCTGATATGCCAGGACCAGAGTGCCAACTAATGTATAACTTCAAGATTCTCCGTCAGCCTAGGGAGGTTGCTGGGACCTGCTGTCCATCCTGAAGATGCCAATCCTGGATAATACCATCATGGACTCTATCAGAAATGGACTCTATCCTCTGCAGGTATGCTGGGGCAGCCACAAGCCTGAGTTAGGGATTAGTTTTGGGAAAGGCTGACGATTTTGTTTGATTGTAATGCCCAAGTTATTTAAGTAAAGCTTTTTTGAAACGTTGCCTGGTCTCAAGTTACTCAAGGGGTGTAATGCAAGTAACGGGCACACAGTCTACATCTCGGGTCAGCTAAGCACATCGGGGTATAAAGACATCAGTTTAAAGACACAGATGGTTACAAAGAGTAACAAAGGTTTCACTAGAAGCCTGTTGTAAGTGTGCACATGTGACAGGTAGGATAGACTCTTGCAGTTGTAGTTGTTGTTGGCGCTCTCTCTGTGAGCAGGTTTGCCTTCCATAGCAACGGGATCAGATCAGGACTGCAGAGGTCCTCAGCCTGAACACAGGTACAGAAGAGGAAGAGTTAAGTGAAGTGTGTCCATGGAGTCAGTGGTAGGTGCACGACAGGGGGTCCATACCATTACTGGGAGTGAGGAAGCTGTGATACGCTGGACAGGTGGAGAGGGCATTGGCTCTGTGTGTCCCTCCTAAATGCATTAGTGACCGTTGTTGTGTATAATTACATTGAGAGAGTTTACTAGCATTGAGTCGTCTGTTCAAGTATAAGGCAGTGACCCTAACAAAAGTGCCTAGCGTAGCCCAGATGGACCCACCCTGAGGCAGGCCCCTCATGTCACCCTTGCTTGATGCCCTATGAGGAGGGAAGCATGGAGAACGTGACTACCACCCACAACCTCTGCCCTACTACAGGCATCCTCTTAAACTCTAATGCCGCGTACACACGACCAGTTTTTCAGACGGGATAAACTCTGACTGATTTTTCCGATGGAATTCCGCTCAAGCTGTCTTGCATACACACGGACACACCAAATTGGGCTTGGTGTTGGGGTTCATGCTTGGACCCAAGCTCAGTCCATGAACAGGGTGAGGAGGAGTTCATGGACGAAGAATTGGTTGCTCCAGTGGGACCAGTTCTGTCACATGCCTTTGCTGCGGGAGATCCAGGAGAATAATCCTGATGACTTCAGCAATTATTTCCGGATGACGGACCCTGTTTTTCACCGTCTGTTGGCTTTGCCGTCCCCCTATATCACGAGGCAGGACACCGTCCTGCGACAAGCCATCACTGCCGAGCAGATGCTAGTCGCCACGTTGAGATACCTGGTGACTGGGAGAAGTCTGCAGGACCTGAAGTTCACGACAGGCATCTCCCCCCAGGCTCTGGGGATCATTATACCAGAGTCCTGTACTACCATCATCTAAGTCCTGCAGAAGGACTATATTAAGGTAAGTTTTCTCCTGTAACATCACATTCTATGTATTTAAATGTATGCTAATGTATTGTATTTCTTTCATCATTCCGTATTTACCATGATTGTAATATGCTGTGAATGTCCCCTTTGTCCCCATGCATGCTGTAAGCTTTTAATGCTCCTTTTTTGGCCTACATGCATATTTCCCTTTATGCTATCCTTAGCCTAGACACTTAACAATGTATTTTGTCAGCTCCATTGTAGTGCTTTACCCTAAACTGTGTACAAATGTTTTTGTTCTCATTAAATTCAGGCAGAGTGGCAGAGGCTTTTTTTGGGGTCCCAAACTCGGCTAGAACCCCCCCAAAAAAAATTCCAATGGGCCATCAGAGGGGATGAGGAATTTGATAAGTGTACCCCATATTTTTGTCTTTAAATACTGCTTAAAATAAATGTTATACTGATGTATAAGCATGTTTTTGTGTCTAATCTAGTACTAATTTTTTTTCTGGTTTGACTCCACAGTTTCCTTCAACACCACAGGAATGGCAGACTGTGGCTTCCCAATTTGCTGAGCGGTGGGACTTCCCCAACTGCAGAGGGGCAATAGACGGGAAGCACGTCCACATCGTGCCACCACCCCATTCGGGGTCTTACTATTATAATTATAAAGGTTTTAATAGTATAGTGTTGATGGCGGTGGTATCGGCACAGTATGAGTTCCTCTATGTGAACGTGGGGAAGAATGGCCGGATGTCAGATGGTGGAGTCTTTGCCCAATGTCTCCAGACTGGTGGCCTGGCATTGCCACCCGATGAAGACAACGTTGAGGGCCTTCCGTTTGTCTTTATTGCTGATGAAGCCTTCGGTCTAGAACCACACCTGATGAGGCCAATCCCCCTGAGGACCCTCCCCCCGGAGAGGAGGGTTTTTAACTACAGTCTGGCTAGATCCCAAAGGGTTGTTGAGAATGCCTTTGGGATAATGGCCAGCCTGTTCCGCCTGTTTCTGACAGCTATCAACATGGCGGAATACAAACTGAACCACATAATCTTCAGCTGCTGCATACTACACAATTATTTAAGGAAAAATTCCACAAATTATCTTGCCACAGTTGGGCCTGAGGCTGGACTTTCTGGGAAACCCCTGACGGGCCTGGATACTGGCTGTACTGGCTTGCCCCCCCCCCCAAAGGGCCCGTGAAGTGCGGCAGAAATATTGTAATTATTTTACGGGTAGGGGGGCCATTGCTATGCCAGACAATGTCTAAATATTTTTTTATTAAAAAAAATACAATTATCTGATAAAATCTTGAATTTTCTTTATTGCTTTGTGTTTATTTTAGCTGTCTCATAGGTGCACTTGTAGTGCCAAGTGGATTTTCCTTTAGAAAATAACCCCCATTGTCACTGTAAATACCAAATTAATTAAAAAAATGGTATTGAGCATTGAAAGAAGAAGCCACACATTGTTGATTAGAAAACTATTTTTACTATGTGCACATCCACATGGGCATTCTAAAATTTTGGGGTAAATTCAAACATATTTTTTTCCCCAAGTTTTACAATATTTTTTATATTTTTTGTATATACAGGCATGTTTCAAACCATAAAACATATACAAATCTGGAACTTACAAAGTTCAACCTTGAAAAACAGAAGTCAATATTAGACATTATAGTATGTAAAAAATGTGTTGCTGTTGCCTTCATCAGATGGGGTGGTGTCACCCCTGAACAAGCCAAATTTTGAAGATGCACACAAATTGAGAGGCAAAATGGGGATTTTCCTCCTGATCCCATGCCTAATGTCAACATGTGCTATCTCCCATCATGGGGGATCAATGGACGTGTTTTGGGGGTTCAACCCCTTCCTCTCACCTACTTGAGTTGCGAGGAAGGGGTTGCACCCACAAAACACATACATTGATATCCCATGATGGCAGATAGCACATGTTGACACACTGGGGCTGATTTACCAAACGTTTGCGCCTTGAGTATTGGCGCATCTGCGTGCGCAATGGCTGTTTTGGTATTTACAAAACATTAGCGCCTGTAGCGCAGCCCTATTTCCCATTTACTATAGTGTTGTCGGCGGACGGGAGGAGGCGCTCAGTGCGCCACTATGGACCTGGCGCACAGCATGTTAAACACTAAATATAAAGAAGCTGGAAGGGGGAATATAATGGGGGTGACATGGGGTGATGTGAGGAAGTGTAGTGACACATGCCCAAATAACAAACCTGGCCAAAATTGAGTGATAAAGTAACTTTTTCAAAACCAGCCCGCTGCGCCGGCAAGTACGATTCGAGCTGCGGGAGGTTTTTTTGAGCTCAGCGCGGGAATTTCAATGGTTCAAATGCGCCGGGACACTGCGCCGGCAAAATCTTAGTAAATGTCAAATCACGTAAACTAATTTGCATAAGTTGAACAGGCGCAGCTCTGAACTTTCCAGTGCACCAGCAAAATGACATTTCTAAAGGAAAAAAAGGCATTTAAAAGCAGCCGCGGCTGTAATGAATTGTCAGCTCCCGGCAATATAGAGAAAAGTCATTGAAAGTCTTTGCTAACCAAAAAAATAAAGCGTGGGGGTCCCCCCAAATTCCATAACCAGGCCCTTCAGGTCTGGAATGGATATTAAGGGGAACCCCGCTGCAAATAAAAAAAAAATGGCGTGCGGTTCCCCCAAATATCCAAACCAGGCCCTTCAGATCTGGCATGGATTTTAATGGGAACTCCACCCCAAATGTAAAAAAAATATGGCGTGGAGTCCCCCCAAAAATCCATGCCAGACCCTTATCCGAGCACGCAACCTGGCCGGCCGCAGGGGAAAAGGGGGGGGACGAGAGCGCCCCCCTCCCTCCTGAACCGTACCAGGCCACATGCCCTCAACATGGGGAGGATGTCCCCATGTTGATGGGGACAAGGGCCTCATCCCCACAACCCTTGCCCGGTGGTTGTGGGGGTCTGCGGGCGGGGGGCTTATCGGAATCTGTAAGACCCCTTTAACAAAGGGGACCCCCAGATCCCGGCCCCCCCTATGTGAAATGGTAATGGGGTACAAATGTACCCCTACCATTTCACAAAGAAAGTGTAAAAAATGACGAGTCAGTTTTAGACAATTCCTTTATTAATGTCTTCTCTTTTCTTCCATCTTCTTCTTCTTCCATCTTCTTCTTCTATCTTCTTCTTTTCTCCATTCGGGTTTCTTCCTCTTCATCTTCATCTTCAGCTTCCTCCTTCTTTCGGTCTTCTCGTCCGCATCTTGCTCCGGCGTCTTCCCTTCTTTCTTCTTCGGCCGCTCCGTTTGAATTGGAGTTTCCCGCTGAGCGACGCCTCAGTTCCCCACTTGGTCCGCTGCCCCCCGGTGGCTCCGCCCCCCTCTGACACCACGGGGAAAGTCCCCGTGAAATGTATGTGCGTCAGAGGGGGGCGGGGTCACCGGGTGTAAGCGGACCCGATGGGGAACTGAAGAACTGAAGCGTCGCACAGCGGGAACCTCCAATTCAAACGGAGCGGCCGGAGAAGAAAGAAGGGAAGACGCCGGAGCAAGATGCGGACGAGAAGACAGAAGGAAGATGAGGATAAAGATGAAGATGAAGAGGAAGATGAAGATGGAGGAAGAAACCCGAATGGAGAAAAGAAGAAGATGGAAGAAGAAGATGGAAGAAGAAGAAGATGGAAGAAAGGAAAACACATTAATAAAGGAATTGTCAAAAACCGGCTCTTGTAATTTTTTACATTTTGACACTTTCTTCGTGAAATGGTAGGGGTACATTTGTACCCCATTACCATTTCACACAGGGGGGGCAGGATCTGGGGGTCCCCTTTGTTAAAAGGGTCTTCCAGATTCCGATAAGCCCCCTGCCCGCAGACCCCCACAACCACCGGGCAAGGGTTGTGGGGATGAGGCCCTTGTCCCCATCAACATGGGGACATCCTCCCCATGTTGAGGGCATGTGGCCTGGTACGGTTCAGGAGGGAGGGGGGGCCGCTCTCGTCCCCCCCTTTTCCCCTGCGGCCGGCCAGGTTATGTGCTCGGATAAGGGTCTGGTGTGGATTTTTGGGGGGACTCCACGCCATTTTTTTTTTAATTTGGGGTGGAGTTCCCCTTAAAATCCATGCCAGATCTGAAGGGCCTGGTATGGATATTTGGGGGGAACCCCACGTCATTTTTTTTTTAATTTCCAGCGGGGTTCCCCTTTAATATCCATTCCAGACCTGAAGGGCCTGGTTATGGAATTTGGGGGAACCCCCACACTTTTTTTTTTGTGTAATCAAAGACTTTCAATGACTTTTTTATCTGTATTGATAGGAACCAGCAATTCATTACACCCGCAAGGACTTTTAAATGACTATTATTTTACTTTAGAAATGTCATTTTGCTCTCCAACTGTTATAAACATGGAAAGCATGTGCTACTTTACAGGCATACTATAGACACCCCCGGTATGATATTTAGGGCCAGTTCACACCGGATGCAGTGCAGTGCATTTTTTTGATGCCTGAAAAACGCAAAGAAAGTTGATCACATTAATGCCAATGGCATAGTTCACACCACTGCAGTCTGTTCCAGTGCGTTTCAGAAAGCAAAAAAAAAAATTGGTCATGCTGCATTTTTTAGGTACAGAACTGTACTGGACCGCAGTAAAACACATCAAAAACGCAACGGAACGTACCAAAAATGCACTGGAATGCACCGGAACGCACCTAAATGCACCCAAGACGCACTGCAACACACTTGTCCTAAGTGAAAAGAGGGGGAAAAAAACACTGGACTGCATCAAAAACGCCTCAAAAATGCACTGGAATGTGTCAAAAACGCGCATTCAGAAAAGCACCTGGAACGCACCCAGACTGCGTTTCTATAGTGTGAACTAGGGCCAGTTCACACCATAGAAACACAATCCGGATGCATTCCAGGTGCTTTTCTGCATGCACGTTTTTGACACATTCCAGTGAATTTTTGTTACGTTTTTGATGCAGTCCAGTGCTTTTTTTTCACCCCTCTTTTTTTATTAACCATAGATAAGGACAAGTGTGTTCCAGTGCGTTTTTGGTGCATTTAGGTGTGTTCCTGTGCGTTCCAGTGCGTTTATGATGCGTTTTGATGCGTTCCAGTACAGTCCAGTGCAGGTAAAATGCAGCATGTTCTACTTTTTTGGTGGAACTGGAACGCACTGGAACAAACACTGCCATTTAGAACCATATAACCAACTTTCCATGCATTTTGGATGCATAAAAAACGCAATGCACTGCATGTGGTGTGAAATGGCCCTTAAGCAATTTGGCATATTTAACCACTTGACAACTGGGCACTTAAACCCCCTTCCTAACCAGACGAATTTTCAGCTTTCGGTGCTCTCACATTTTGAATGACAATTACTCAGTCATACAACACTGTACCCATATGAAATTTTTGTCCTTTTTTTCACACAAATAGAGCTTTCTTTTGGTGGTATTTAATCACTGTTGGGTTTTTTATTTTTTGCGCTATAAGAGAAAAAAGACTGAAAATTTTGTAAAAAAATGAATTTTTCTTTGTTTCCGTTATAAAATTTTGCAAATTAGTATTTTTTCTTCATACATTTTTGGCCAAAATTTATACTGCTACATATCTTTGGTAAAAAAGTACAAATTGGTGGATATTTTTTGGTCTTTGTGAAAGTTATAGAGTCCACAAGCTATGGTGCCAATATCTGAAAATTGATCACACCTGAAGTACTGACGGCCTATCTCATTTCTTGAGACCCTAACATGCCAGAAAAGTACAAATACCCCCCAAATGACCCCTTTTTGGAAAGAAGACATTCCAAGGTATTTAGAAAGAGTCATTGTGAGTTTTTTGAAGTTGTCATTTTTTCCCACAATTCTTTGCAAAAATCAAGATTTTTTTTTCTTTTTTTTTTTTTCCACAAAATTGTCATATTAGCAGGTTATTTCTCACACACACACAGCATATGCATACCACAAATTACACCCCAAAACACATTCTGCTATTCATCCCGAGTATGGCGATACCACATGTGTGAGACTTTTACACAGCGTGGCCACATAGAGAGGCCCAACATGCAGGGAGCACCTTCAGGCGTTCTGGAGAACCCAGGCCAATTCTGACATTTCTCTCCTACATGTAAAAATCATCATTTATTTGCTATAAAATTACATAGAACCCCAAAACATTATATATGTTTTTTTTAGCAAAGACCTTAAAGAATATAATGGTGGTCATTGCAACTTTTTATCTTGCACGGTATTTGCGCAGAATTTTTCTAACGCGTTTTTTACGGAAAAAAACTGTTTTGTGCCTAAAAGAAAAAAAAACAGTAACGTTAGCCCAATGTTTTTGCATAATGTGAAAGATGAAGTTACGCTGAGTAAATAGATACCTAACATGTCACCCTTCAAAATTGCACACGCTCGTGGAATGGCGCCAAACTTCGCTACTTAAAAATCCCCATAGGCAACGCTTTAAATATTTTTACTGGTTATATGTTTTGAGTTACAGAGGAGGTCTAGGGCCAAAATTATTGCTCTCGCTCTAACGTTCGCAACGATACCTCACATGTGTGGTTTGAACACCGTTTTCATATGTGGGCGGGGCTTACGTATGCGTTCACTTCTGCATGCGAGCTCGCGGGGGCAGGGGCGCTTTAAAAAAAAATATATATATTTTATTGTTCATTTTACTTTATTTATTTTAGTTTGACATGTTTTTCCGCCCCAAATTTTTTTTTGATCACTTTTATTCCTATTACAAGGAATGTAAACATCCCTTGTAATAGAAATATGGCATGACAGGTCCTCTTTACAGTGAGATATGGGGTCAATAAGACCCCACATCTCACCTCTAGGCTGGGAAGCCTAAAAAAAAAACAATCTTGGCTTTGATCGTAGCGGTGAGTCGGTAGAAGCACCGGAGGGCAGCGGGAGGGGGGGGCATCCCCTCTCACCTTCCGTAAGAGCGATCAAGCGGTGGAACAGCCGCTATGATTGTTCTTATGGTGTAGGGAATCGCCAGCTGAAAAAGCGAATATCTGAATGATGCCTGTAGCTGCTCCCATCATTCAGATATCTCCGCACAAAATCAAGGACGTCATATGACGGCCGGCGGGCGGGAAGTGGTTATTGCAGAGTATTGCCGGGTATTGCGGAGTATTGCCGGGTATTGCGGAGTATTGCCGGGTATTGTGGAGTATTGCCGGGTATTGTGGAGTATTGCCGGGTATTGTGGAGTATTGCCGGGTATTGTGGAGTATTGCCGGGTATTGTGGAGTATTGCCGGGTATTGTGGAGTGTTGCCGGGTATTGTGGAGTGTTGCCGGGTATTGTGGAGTGTTGCCGGGTATTGTGGAGTGTTGCCGGGTATTGTGGAGTGTTGCCGGGTATTGTGGAGTGTTGCCGGGTATTGTGGAGTGTTGCCGGGTATTGTGGAGTATTGCCGGGTATTGTGGAGTATTGCCGGGTATTGTGGAGTATTGCTGGGTATTGTGGAGTATTGTGGAGTATGGCAGGGTATGGGCAGGGTATTGCACAGTATGGGCAGGGTATTGCACAGGGTATTGCAGAGTATGGGCAGGGTATTGCACAGGGTGTATTGCAGAGTATTGCACAGGGTGTATTGCAGAGTATTGCACAGGGTGTATTGCAGAGTATTGGCAGAGTATTGCACAGGGATGGCTGAGCAGGGATGGATGGCTGGATCTGTGACTGCAATTGTCACCGATCCAGCCCACAGCTGACATGGGGGAGGGAGCGGACATGATCCGCTCCCTCCCCTCTCCTCTCACACTGTACCGATCGGTACAGAGAGGGGAGGGAGGAACCGGCGTCATCACATGACGCCGGTCTGTTTACAAGTGATCGCTCCGTCATTTGACGGAGCGATCACGTGGTAAACGGCCGCGATTAGCGGCCATCTACCGTGATCCGTGATGCGCCGGGTCTTCCGGACCCGGCGGTCACGGACATATCCTGGAGCGCGCCCCAGGGGGCGCGCGGGAGCAAGATTCTGTGAGGACGTCCCTGGGACGTCCACTCAGGATAACTCGACCGCGCTGTGGACGTCTTTTGTACATGACGCGGTCGGGAAGTGGTTAAAGGCACTTCTTTTTGTTTTGTTTTTGGTGTTTTCCAAATTGGTGACATTGATATATGTCCCTTAGGGTGGGACCTGGGCCCCCATTTTAAGGCCAATAACTAGAAGATAAGCCAGCCAAGTGGGGACTAGCAAAATTAACAAGTCAGTTCCCATAGACTGCAATGGTATTTGTTGGTGGGGGGGGAGGGATGATTGTCCCATCTCTAATTTTGTAGCATGCTGGATGATGTGCTTAATTTTGGACGGGGGGGGGGGGGGGGTTATTTTTTGCTAGCTGCATTGGTGTTGTTCTGCACATGCCCAGCCAGTTAGTTTTTTTTTGCGTGCTTTTTGTGTATGAACAGCACCTGGGTATTTCTGGGCATGCTCAGAGTGTTTTGATGGGTTAGTAATTGAAGGACATCCTTAACAGGTGTGCCCACTTTGAATTTCAGTCTCTACATTGGGAGAACTTGCATTTTGGGTGTTTCATGGACTGTGCATGTGTTTTCAATTGCCTCATTAGCACACAAACCTATGTTATATAAAGCTCACAGAGAATTTGTTTGCTTGCCCTGAGAAAGAGGCAAGTGTGTGTGTGTGTGGGGGGCAAAATGTACATGTTGGTGTCCTTATCGAGTTTGTAACACATGTATTTTATTTTTTATGTCTTTGCAAAACAAGTGATTGGTTAACTTTTGTTGATTGTATTTTTTTGGTGTGGGGGAGATATGTTCCCCTGAAATAATTCTGATGTTGTTAATGTGTGTTGTTTGTTCACTTTGATTATATTGTCTGTGCTGCATATTTTTGGGCAAAAATTGCTCAAGATGTTGAGTCTGTAACTGTTTCAAATTGACCATGTTTTTTATTTTGCCTTCCCTTTTTGTTTTGTTGACCAATAAAATTTGATGCAAAGTTTTGATGTTTGTTTTGTGTTTTCTTTGCAACAAATGTGACAGCTGATTGGCATGTCAAAACAAAACAGGTGTGATTTGTCTAATCTGGTGCCTTCATGCTAGCATATGCATGGATTGTATTGTGTGCTGCCATGGAGCGTCACCAGGAAATGAAAAATACAGAGCGGTAAGTATTACATTTTTCCTTTTTTACTGCAGTGGTTCTCAGCCTCAGTCCTCAAGTACCCCCAACAGGACATGTTTTGTGAATTTATCTTATCGAGAATTGCTGTCCAAAAATCAAAACCATTGACTGTGATTTAAAGCACATGTGCAAGATGAAGAAAAACCTGCAAACATGGCCTGTTGGGGGTACTTGAGAAGCACTGACTTAGAGCACTGCACTTAAAAATAGCTCAAGGCCATACAATTCTAATTGTGGGCATTTTTGAGGGAAACGCAGTAAGTGTTAGAACCCCTGCGTGTGTTTTTTTTTTTTTTTAGATGTATTTTTTATTTTTTGTAGTTTGGCTTTTGTGTCTCCTTTTCTTAACATTAGCTGTGTGACAGGAAGTGAAGCCAAACAGGAAGTGAAGGTAAAACCCTACCAATGTCTTTCCTTGGGGACACACAGATCAATCTAACTAGTGTCCCCATTAAGCAAATTGCACTCTAGCACTTTGTTGTGTACACCCCAAATCATTGGGTAGTTTGGGGTTTAGTAAAGACAAATCCACTCTGCAGTAAAAGTGTAGCTGCTGAAAATCTGAGGGAAAGTACTGGTAAATGGATGTTACAATCATGTAAAAGCAAATATGTATTTTTTTTGGCTTGCATGTCCCCCACTTGTAGTGCAAAGTAGATTTGCCTTTAGTAAATAAACCCCACAGTCCAAACTACCTAATAAATTGTGGTGTACCCTGCAATATGCTGGAGTGCAATGTGCATAATGGGGAAAGTATTTAGACTGACCTGTGTGTCCCCAAGGAAAGACATTGTTAGGGATTTTCCCCTCACTTCCTGTGTGGCTATGTGACAGGAAGTGAATTATTTGGAAGGATAAAGTGGCCAAATTATTTAGTTTAACTTTTCAAAGACTCATTCCTAAGTTGAATTGTGATGCATGTCAATGACCCATTTAGACCCTCTTTAATCACTTGAGATCAGCGCTATAACTGATCGGCCACAGCATGGTCCTCAATTGCCGGGAGTCCGTCAATAAACGTCTTCCCCTTTGCGCGTGCTGTGGTCACTGAGACTCGGGTGATGAAAGATCCGAGTAAGGGGCCGATCCCTGCCCTTTACCATGTGATCAGCTGTCAGCAAATGACAGCTGATCACGTGATGTAAACAAAAGCTGGTTTTTGTTTTCTCCTTGTGCCGACAGCGTGAGCATAAAAAAAAAGGCAATCACCGGCTTATGTGCAAGGGACATGGGGCCCGAAGAGGAAGAGGCAATTCTGCATCATCTGTGACAATTAGTAGCCCCTGCCAGTGCCACCTATCAATGCCCACCACTGGTGCCAATCAGTGGCACATAGCAGTGCTGCCTATCAGTGCCCATCACTGCCAACTATCATTGCCACCTAGCAGTGCCACTTCTCACTGCCCACCAGTGCCAAATAGCAATGCCACCTCTCAGTGCCCACCCTTGCCACCTTATTGGTGCCCATCAGTGCAGTCTCATCAGTGTACATCAATGAAGAAGAAAAATTACCTTTTTAAAAAATATTAACCAGTTTCCTACCGCTTACCGTCAAATGACATCCTTGGCTTTGTGCGGTGACATCTGAATGTTGGGTGCAGTTGCAGGCATCATTCAGATATCATTCTTTTCAGCCGGCGATTCTGTGCACAATAAAAATGATCATAGTGGCAGTTCCGCCGCTTGATCGTTCTTATAGGCGGGGGAGGGGACGTCCCCCCCCCCCTCTTGCCGCCATCCGGTGCTTCTCCGGGCTCTCCCATGCCATCTGGGGCTCGGAGAACGATTTGGAGATGACTGGTGACCAGATGGTCATCAGTCATCTCTATGACCGTCGGAGGCGCGGGCATGACGTTATGACATCACGCCGTGTTCCCGTATGTTAACCAAGCCGTGATCTCGGCTGTCAGCATGGGATTGGTGTTTTTTTTGGACCAATATCATGCTTTCCAGCCTGGAGGAGAGATGCGGGGTCTTATTGACCCCGCATATCTCCATAAAGAGGACCTGTCACACACATTCCTATTACAAGGGATGTTTACATTCCTTGTAATAGGAATAAAAGTGATCCAAAAAAATAAAAAATAAATAAAAAAAAGAGTAAGAAATACAAAAAAGTAAAAAAACTAAATAAAAAAAAAAGCAAAAATAAGAAAAAATGCCCATGTCCCCGGTAGCTCGCGCTCAGAAGCGAACACACACGCAAGTCCCGCCCACATATGTAAACGCCGTTCAAACCACACATGTGAGTTATTGCTGCGAGTGTTAGAACGAGTGCTACAATTCTAGCACTAGACCTCCTCTGTAATGCCAAAATGGTAACCTGTAAAAAATTTTAAAGCATCGCCTAGGGAGATTTTTAATTACTGAAGTTTGGTGTCATGCCGTGTGTGTGCACAATTTTAAAGCGTGACGTGTTGGGTATCTATTTACTCAGCATAACAACATCTTTCACATTATACCAAAAAATTGGCCGTAACTTTACTGTTTTGTAATATTTTTAGCAAACAAAAGGCGTTTGAAAATTTATTGCGCAAATACCGAGCGAGATAAAAATTGGCAATGACCGCCATAGGGTGTCTGCTCCAAAAACATATATAATGTTTGGTGTTTTTTTTTGTCATTTAAGTTTTTTATTTTTCATCAGAAAAAAATCATTACAGAATCATAAATATTAAAGATGATTACAATTGACTTCAACAAAAATCTCAGGTATTATTACCATAGAAACTTAGACAAATTATTATCGTAAAAACCAATACTGACAATGTTTAAACAAAAAGTAATAATATCTATCCTCATCTTGGTCAAGTATATAATCAAGTAATCTTATAAACTGATAATAACTTATATTAAGAAAATCTAGTTCCCACAAAAATAAACCGAAAATATGAAGGGCTCCTACTCCCCTCCCCAGCCACCCCTAACGGGAACACACTGTGACTGGGAAGGAGAGAACGTCCCCGGCCCGGCCTTCCTGTCACCACCAACAATCGTCGGTAGAGACAACTGGAGAGATATAATAGAAAAAATGTCATTTGTACATGCAAAAAAAACCACAATACTCGACCTAAGTATGAAAATTAAGAGTTGTTCTCAGACTTGTTAGAGCTAAGTTCAACAGTCCAAGCCTCAAACAATAAAAAAAGGAATCTGAGCCTAAAACTATTATATTTTATCTGATGTAATAAAACAATAAACATACTATGAAATAATAAAAGCCAAAACCGAGAGAATAAAGTATAGGATAAAAATAAAGAAGAGAGAGAAAAAGAGGAGAGAGAAAGAGAAAAAAAAAAAAATTCTCAAAGATATGAAGTGAAAAGATTATAGAATGCCTACAAACCAAATATACATTCTAAAGATCAGTGATTGGTGTTGATGACCAAGTTATGTGACAAAGAGATTCCCATAAATCGCGCCCAAGGTTCCCATATGGCTTCAAAATTTGAGGTCTCGTCTAACAAGAAGCTAACCAGTTTTTCTTGTTCCATAATCCAGGAAACTTTTCGTTTCATGGATAATATAGATACCGAAGGTTTCTTCCATGCCCTTGCAATAGTTAGTTTTGCTCCCGTTAAAATAAACAAAATTAGTTTACGAGTGGCTTTAGGAATATGAGGTAAATGTCCATTGAGTAAAGCAATTGTGGGAGATTGATGTATCGGGCAACCTGTAATATTGCGTAAAATGTGAAATACCTTATTCCAAAATCCACAAATTCTTGGGCACTCCCACCATATGTGGATCATAGTACCCAGTCCCTGACATCCCCTATAACAAAGAGGTGAAACAGAGGGGTACATAACAGTCAATCTCGTGGGAACTAGATACCATATTGTAAAAAGTTTTATATTGGCCTCTATGAGCGAAGTATTGCAGAGGCCTGAAGTCGAGCGAGAGTAGCTTGCATGCCAGTCTACAATATTTCTATCAATTAGGAGTTCCTTCTCCCAGGCCAACATGTATGGTAGTTTCACTAAATTGGATGCCAGTGACTTGTAGATCACAGAGATCCCCCCCCTTCGCTCCACTGTCTGTCCACACCAATTTTCATAATCTGTAAAGTCTCGGGATGAATATCCAGTTTTACACCTAGAATGAATTAAATTAGCGATTTGATGAAATCTCGGTTTTTCGGATAAAGGGAGATCTAATTTGTTCATAAAATATTCAATAGGTAAAGGGCCTATAGAGGAAAAAAAATTGACCAATGCGGTACAACCCCTTGTCGTACCACCATTTAAAGGTTTAAAGGTCCAAACCTTGATGAAAAAAAGGGTTTTTGAACACCGGGGTCAAAGGTTGAGCTTTAGAGACCAGCGAGGGAAGTTTTCTAAGTTAATCCCATAAAGATAAGGATTGTGAGAGTGATGGTGATAAGATGGGAGGTCTATTTCTGGGAGGGCACCACAACAGGTGTATTAGTGATGAGGATGGAACAGCTTGATTTTCAATTGATATCCAATCAGGAAGTTCTGTGTTAAAATATAAAGCAGATAGTTGTGCCAATCGTGCTGCTTGGTACAGTACCATAAGAGATTCGGAAGACCTAACCCACCCTGTTTGGGAAGGTTGAATAAGCATCTGTTTGAGAGTCGTGGACCTTTATTGTTCCAAATGAATTTAGTGAGCTTACTTTGAAAAGATTTCAAATAATCTCTTTTGATTGGAATAGGAAGTGAACGAAATAAATATAAAAGCCTGGGCAAAAGGGTCATCTTGACTGAGTTAATCCTGCCAATCCAAGAAATACTGTGCGACTCCCAGTCTTTGAGATCGAGTTTGAGTTTCTTGTACATAGGAGGGTAGTTAGCTTGGTATAGATTTTCAAATTTAGATGTAACATTAATTCCTAAGTACTTAATGAATGAGCTGCTCCACTTGAATTGGTAAGTTATCTGTAAATCGGACACTATAGAATCTGGGAGAGACACGTTAAGAGCTTGAGATTTAGACATATTAATTCTGAGACCTGAAAGAGTCAAAAACTTATTAAGCAATGAGCAAACCTCCGGTAAAGAAGACCGTGGAGAAGTGACAAAAAGTAAAAGGTCATCTGCGAATAAGGCACATTTATGGGTATCTTGACCACATTGCACCCCCCTGATATTCGGATTACTACGAATGGCAATGGCTAAAGATTCGATCATAATAGCGAATATCAGGGGGGATAGGGGGCAACCCTGACGTGTACCTCTTCCAATCTGAATAGGGTCGGAAAAAATTCCTTGCATTCTGATTCTGGCCTTAGGATTAGAATAAAGGGCTTCTAAAATTCCTAACATATTCTGTCCAAATCCCCAGCGTTTAAGTACAGCGAATAGATATGTCCACGACACCGAATCGAATGCCTTCTGGAGGTCCAGTGACAGTAACATACCCTCCTGTTTATGACCTCCCTCCCAATTAGATTGTAGGATTGATACTAGGTCAACCGCTCTTCGCACCTGATCAGGACCTTGCCTACCGGGTATAAAACCGACCTGGTCTTTGTGAATATAAGATCCTATAAAAGAAGCAAGTCTGTTCGCTAATATCTTGGTTAATATTTTAAGATCATTATTGATTAAGGAGATTGGTCTGTAGTTTTCTATTTGACTAGTATCTTTATCCGGTTTTGGGATCACAGAAATATAAGCCATATTTAGTTGATTATCTATCGGGGAACCTTTAGACATAAAATTAAAAAGTCTAGTTAGGTAAGGAGTTAGGATCTCTGAAAATGTTTTGTAATATGGTGTGGAAAAACCATCAGGTCCAGGAGCTGTTCCCCCCTTTAAAGCTTTTATGACATCTGAAACCTCTTCATTTGAAATAGGAGCATCCAATTCCTCTTTATGAGTTTCTGTTAATTTCGGAATATGTAATTTATCCAAGAATTCCTCTAACTCGGTAGAGACAGAGAGATTTTCAGCCATATATAACTTAGAATAAAAATCCTGGAATGCCTTAATAATATGTTGAGAATTCATGGTAAAAGAGCCATCTGCCTGTTTAATCTTTGGGAGAGCTTGTGAACGGAATCTGGGTGAAAGTTTACGTGCCAACATAGGACCCAACTTGTCTCTCATCTGGTAAAATTTTGCCCCAGACCATTTAATGGATTTTTTAGCCTTCGCTGTTAGAGCCAAGTTAAGAGCTACTCGTGCTGCATCTAGTGTGGATATAGATACACTAGAAGGACTTCTCTTATGTTTTTTGCACAACTCAGCGAACTCTTTCTCCAATCTCTCAATCTCGACCACCCTCTCTCTCTTCTTTCTGGCCGCTATTTGGATCAACTTGCCTCTAATAGTAACCTTATGAGCTGCCCATAAAGTTTCTGGAGAGACCTCCCCTCCATCATTAAAGTAAAAATAATCCTTCAAAGCTCCCTGAATTTCCGCCACTACTGCGGGATCCTTCAATAAAGACTGATTGAGAGTCCAATGTGAGGTCTGTGTACTAGGGATATCCCTTCTAATAGCCAATAGAATCATCGAATGGTCTGACCAAGCAGCTTCCACTATAGAAGAAGAAAGAGCTAGTGGAATATGGTGAGTAGAGATCCAAATGTGGTCAATACGGGAATAGGACTGGTGCGGATTAGAGTAGTGTGTAAAATCTCGTTTTTTTGGATGGAGTTTCCTCCATATATCCGTCAATCTAGATTGAAAGTTTAATCGAGCAATTTGAACACCTGTTTTATTGGGCCTAACAACTTGTGATCTTAAGGGTTTGGATTTGTCCAAACTAGAATCAAAAGCTGTGTTAGAGTCCCCCCCCATAACTATGATCCCCTCCATAGACGGTCCAAGTGACTGGAACAATTGTTTAAAAAACTGTTTTTGTCCTCTGTTAGGGGCGTAGTAAGATATAAAGGTATATAGCTTATTATCGATAGTTCCCTTGACCAATAGGAACCTTCCCTCCTGGTCTCTGAGTTCCAACTCAAGATTGAATTTGCAATTCTTAGAAAACAATATTGCCACTCCCTTGGTCTTATCTTCAGCCTTAGACAAGTAAAAAACTGGAAAATGGGCATGAAGAAACAATGGGGTGTACCGCTGAGGGAAATGGGTCTCTTGTAAGAGTACTACATCAATATGACGGGATCTATAGGCTTGGAGGGCTTTCCTTCTTTTGACTGGGGAATTTAATCCCTGGGTGTTGTGAGACACAACACGAAGGGGTAAAGAGTTAGTGTTAGTGCCGGCCATGGAGCAAAAGGGGGAGAACTCCAAATAACCCACAGCCACCTACCTTCCTCCAGGAAGAACCAAGGGCATATAATGAAAGGTCTTTCACTATGTTAGGGGAGGATATACATAGCATCACTTCACAGGTAAATCTCAATGACATGTAGGCTGAAAAAGAAAAAAAAGTTAGAATGAAAGAAGAAGAGTAAAAAAAATATTCAAATAAAAATATCAGTTGTAAAACGCAGTGTAACGAAAGGCCTATAAGCGGCCCAGAATGGGAGGAGGGGTATGGCTCCCTCCCCTCATTCAGAAAAAAATAAGTAGTATAGCCCAGATGTAGGGCTATATACCTACCCCTCAGCATGGTTTACAACCAAACTGAGCGGTAGGTGGAGGCACAATGCAGCAGCACCAGCCAGTGACAGCACTCAAACTAACGATGTAATATTAAATGAACGGAACCAAACATCCCTGGATTTCCAATATAGTAGCAATTAAGAATAGTTTAACTATTAGATTTTTTCTAAACAAGAGAGAAGAAGAAAAAAAACCAAAAAAAAAAAACCATTATCTATTGAAAATTTTGCAACAGAACTATGTGTGGGGGGAAAAAAAAAACAAAAAAAAACCCATTATCTATTGAAAATTTTGCAACAAAACTATGTGTGGGGGAAAAAAAAAAAAAAAAAAACATTATCTATTGAAAATTTAGCAACAGAACTATGTGTGGGGAAAAAATAAATAAAAAAAAATTAATAAAATAAAATAAAAAAATTAACCCCCATTGTCTATTGACAGTTTAGCAACAGAACTATGTGTCAAAAAGAGTTGCACAGGAAATCCAAGAGTCAATGTAATGAATTGTGTTTCCTCCCAAGGAACCTACAGGGGGGAAGAAAAAGATGAAATACAGTAAAGTCATGTAAATCCTCTTCATGGGGGGATGTTATCCTTTACTCTCTTAATTTTGGACATCTCCCAAAGTGGCGCAGTCGGGCTCAGAGGCGATTGGCGTTTAGATGACCCCTGCATAGAGGGAGAGGTATCCATATTTGAATCCAGCGTAATGAGTCTCAAGTCAAGTAACAGGCGTTCTCCTTCTGGGAAATTGTGAAAAACATGTTGCTTCCCATTGTACGTAAATTTCAGGGCAAAAGGGAATGCCCACCGGTATTTAATATCCTTTTTGGTCAGGGCTGCAAGGAGGGGTTTCAAAGATCTCCTCTTTTGGATGGTGTATGGGGATATGTCAGAAAAGATTTGAATAGAAGCACCTTGGAACTGTATCTGATCTTGTTGGCGGGATATTTTCATCACTTCTTCCTTGACAGAAAAAAAGTGGGGTTTTACTATAATGTCCCGTGGAGAGCCATCTTTCCTGAGGGGTCCCAAGGATCTATGCGCTCTATCCAATTCCAGTTTATTAGCTGGAATCGAAGGGAGTACATTTTTAATAAAATCTTTCACAGTTGTATGAACATCAGTGATTGATTCAGGCAGTCCTCTAATGCGAAAGTTTTCCTCCCTTGAACGATTCTCGAGGTCGTCTATTCTGGCTTGAGCAGTATCAAGCTGATCCTGCAAGAACTGCAAGTGCTCAGAATTTTGGTTTGTCTTAGTTATAGTAAAATCCAACTTATGTTCAATATGCTCTATTCTGCTTCCCAGGTTCTGAAAGTCTGCTTTAATTTCTCCTGTGATCCTGTCAGCATTTAAAGCTAACCTTTTGTCCAGCATATCAGAAATCCTGTTAAAAAGTTCAGTCATATTAAAAGACATATCAGGAGCCTGTTCAGGATGTGTATTGAGAGAGCCTATGTGAGGTAAATTCACTTCATGAGGTGGATGACCCTCAGATCCCACATAGTTCTCCTTTAGGTTCAATTTAAGCTCAGAAGGTTGTAAGGTAGCAGAGGAGTCTAAGCTCAATGACTGTGAGCTAAATGGGAGAGTTGCAGGCTGAATAACTTGCCTGCTAGTTGAGGAGACATCATTAGCAGTCTGTATCTTATTCTGAGGGGCGGCAGCCATTTTGGATTTCTCCCGTTTTTCAGAGAGCTTGTAGTTCTGTTTCTGCGCTTTTTTATATGCCTTACCTGGCATAGGTAGGTGCCTGGCACTATTCGCTGCCTTTCCCTGTAGTTTTTAACCGCAATGTGGCTTCTTTTTCCGCCGCTATTAGCGCTGTTTAGCTGGTGCTGAGCAGAGCTCCGGTCCTAAGCCTCCATCACAGGAGTCCCCGCCCACTCCTCCAATGTTTGGTGTTTTGAAGTAATTTTATAGCCATAAATTTATGATTTTTACATGAAGGAGAGAAGTGCCAGAATAGGCCCAGTGCTGAAGTGGGTAAAATATCCATTTTTTTTTATTTTTTTTAAACTCGCTCTTTTGTATTTATCGAAAAAAATAAAAAATAAAACACAAAGGTGATCAAATAGCACCAAAAGCAAGCTCTATTTGTGTGCCAACAAATAAAAAATTTTCATTTTTTCATTGGGTTACAGTGTTGTATGAGCACGCAATTGTCATTAAAAGTGCATCAGCGCTGAAATGTGAAACTTGGTCTGGGCAGTGCGCAAGTGGTTAATATAAGGCTACATGCACACGGACGTTTTTCAAGCCGCTTGTTCGAGCGTTTTTTGCAGCCTAAAAACATCTCTCCATGTTAGCCTATGGCCTCATGGCCACCATGGCGTTTTTGAGCTGTAAATGGCATAGGCGTTTTTAGGCCCCATGTAGACGGGAAGCTGGTGCAAAGTGTTCAGAACTAAGGTTGAAAGTGGCGTTTAGAAAGGCGCGCTTTGTGGCGTTTGCATGCCGTGTTTTACCACATTTGCGTGTATATGATAAGGAGCTGCCCTAAGCTCCAAAAAACAGTATTTACGATTTTAGCTATTTAGTGAGACCAGAGTGATATCAGCAGCTGAGAGCAGCAGTGTAGTTGTATTTAGCGTGTCACTTGCCACAAGTTGTGGATTGTCCACTTGCCATGTCAGCTGCCCCAAGTTGTGGATTGTCCACAATGCAATGGAAGCAATTTCTTTTATATATATATATATATATATATATATATATATAAATGTGTGTGTGTGTGTGTGTGTGTGTGTGTGTGTATATGTATATATGTATATATGTGTGTGTATGTATATATGTGTATATATATATATATATATATATATATATATTATATAATGGTTTTTCCTCATTTGCCATAAATTTGGAGTTTATCAATGTAAAAAAATAGGTCACCTTTAAAAACGCTTCTAAACTAAAATGCGGCTAAACGCTGGTACCGCGTCTGAAACGTGGAAATCTTTGGCGTCTGAAGGCATTTTTGAGGGTTTGGTTTGTGAAAAACGATTTTAAACGCAACTGCAGATTTTTTTTGCCAGGCCAAAAACAGTGTTTTGGATGTAATAGAATTCAATGGACCCGCATCCAAAACGCAAGTACCGCAATTTTGCGGCGTTTTTTTGTTTTACCTGTTTATAGCTGGTTGTTAAAGGAAATGTAAAAAAAAAAAAAAAAAACAGCGTGGAGTCCCCTCCTCCAGGTCCATACCCCCAAAAAATGAAAAAAAAACTGGCGTGGGGGTCCTCCGGAATCCATACCAGGCCCTTCAGGTCTGGCATGTATTTTAAGGGGAACCCCGCGCCAAAAACAAAAAAAATTTGCGTGGGGGTCCCCTAAAAATACACACCAGACCCTTTATCCGAGCACTCAACCTGGCAGGCCGCAGGGAAAAAGGGGGGGACGAGAGAGCGGCCCCCCTCCCTCCTGAACCGTACCAGGCCGCGTGCCCTCAACATGGGGGGTTTGGTGCTTCGGGGCAGGGGGGCGACCTGCGACCCCCCCACCCCAAAGCACCCTTCCCCCATGTTGATGGGGACAAGGGCCTCTTCCCGACAACCCTGGCCGTTGGTTGTCGGGGTCTGCGGGCGGGGGGCTTATCGGAATCCGGGAGCCCCCTTTAATAAGGGGAACCCTAGATACCTGCCCCCAACCCTATGTGAATGAGTATGGGGTACATCGTACCCCTACCCATTCACCTGGTGGCAAAATAAGTCAATAAAAAAAGACAACACAGGTTTGAAAAGTAATTTATTGGGCAGCTCCGGGGGTCTTTCTGCCGGGCCCCCGCTATCTTCTGCTAGCTCTTTTGCTAGCGGGGGTCCCGGGCTTCCTCGCCGTCTTCGGGGGTCTTTCTGCCGGGCCTCCGCTATCTTCTGCTAGCTCTTTTGCTAGCGGGGGTCCCGGCGTCTTCTTCCGACTTCGGGGGTCTCTTGTTCTGTTCTCCGGTTCTTCTCCCGCTCTCCGACGTCTTCTCCATGATCTCTGGTTCTTTCTGCCTTCTGCCGGGCCCCCGCTATCTTCTTCCAGCTCTTTTGCTAGCGGGGGCCGGTCTTCTACGTCGCCTTCTTCCCTCTTCTCTTCGCCCGATGTTGCCTCGTCGCTGTCCACCGCCGCAATGATCTGTCCGAGCAGCGGTGCCACTTTTATTGGCATGGGGCGTGGTCACCGGATGATGCCACCGCTGACCCCGCCCCCGTTTCACGTCAGTCCCATCATTCCCCGGGACTGTGACATCATACAGGGGCGGGGTCAGCGGTGGCATCATCCGGTGACCACGCCCCATGCCAATAAAAGTGGCACCGCTGCTCGGACAGATCATTGCGGCGGTGGACAGCGACGAGGCAACATCGGGCGAAGAGAAGAGGGAAGAAGGCGACGTAGAAGACCAGCCCCCGCAAGCAAAAGAGCTGGAAGAAGATAGCGGGGGCCCGGCAGAAGGCAGAAAGAACCGGAGATCGTGGAGAAGACGTCGGAAAGCGGGAGAAGAACCGGAGAACAGAACAAGAGACCCCCGAAGTCGGAAGAAGATGGCGAGGAAGCCCGGGACCCCCGCTAGCAAAAGAGCTAGCAGAAGATAGTGGGGGCCCGGCAGAAAGACCCCCGGAGCTGCCCAATAAATTACTTTTCAAACCTGTGTTGTCTTTTTTTATTGACTTATTTTGCCACCAGGTGAATGGGTAGGGGTACGATGTACCCCATACTCATTCACATAGGGTTGGGGGCAGGTATCTAGGGTTCCCCTTATTAAAGGGGGCTCCCGGATTCCGATAAGCCCCCCGCCCGCAGACCCCGACAACCAACGGCCAGGGTTGTCGGGAAGAGGCCCTTGTCCCCATCAACATGGGGGCAGGGTGCTTTGGGGTGGGGGGGCTGCAGGTCGCCCCCCTGCCCCGAAGCACCAAACCCCCCCATGTTGAGGGCATGCGGCCTGGTACGGTTCAGGAGGGAGGGGGGGCCGCTCTCTCATCCCCCCCTTTTCCCCTGCGGCCTGCCAGGTTGCGTGCTCGGATAAGGGTCTGGTTTGGATTTTGGGGGGACCCCCACGCCGTTTTTCGGCTTAGGAGGTTCACCTTAAAATCCAGACCAGACCTAAGGGCCTGGTATGCTCCTGGAGGGGAACCCATGCCGGTTTTTTCATTAAAATTTGGCCTGGAGTTCCCCTTCATGATTCATACTAAACATGGGACAGCGAGGCTGCCGAGGACCAGTGCGATGACATCGCGCTGGAGACATTCTCGGCCGGCTAGTCGCCTCTAGGACACGACTTGAGCGGCTGCTTCACGCTCAGGTTGTGTCCAGGTCGCCTCGCAGAGTCGCGCTGTCCCTGTGTCAGCCGGCACACGAGTCGCCCGCAAGTCAGATCCGACTTCCCGGGCGACCTCTATTCAAATCAATGGGCTCCCATAGGGAACCATTCATTTTCAATAGAGCGCCGCTGACATTTCTATTTACTATAACAGTGCGCCGCTGCTTCCTGCGCCCAGCGAAGGAGTTGTCCGGCGCACCAATTAAGGTTAGAAGCAGCGCAGCGCACTGTTATTAGTAAATCAGCCCCACTGTGTGCATCTTCAAAATTTGGCTTTGAAAATGACACTAAAATTTTTGAAATTAGTCCACAAAAAGTTTAAATGGTGGCATTTTGAATCTATTTAGATTCTCCCCAACACATCAATCATGTTCTTAATTTGTTGGTCAAAAAAATTGAGTTTATTCCTTATGATTTCTATTTCCCGACTCCACACCATGAGGTCCTGGATTAGGATTTGTGCCCTTGCACTGGTGAAATGCGTTTCTTCTTCAACAACCACCACATCACCTAAAACAAAAATACACACCATGTCTTATAAATATGCAGGCATACATATATTACCTGAATCTGTGGTGACAGACACTGACCTGTTATGGGGACAATATCGCCCACTTCCTCCACCTCTCCTTTCTCAACCTCTTCTTCCTCCACATCTGCATCTTGGGGTTCTCTCTGGTCCCCTTCTTTAGGAGGAGTGGGGTTCCTGGTGTCCTCTGAGTTGTGTCCTCCGAGTCTTCGCTCCCCTATGAGAATGAAACAAAAGGTATACTTGGCACACAGATTTTTGTGGCAAGAAATATAAATATGAAACATTGCTTGGAAGTGGGGTACACTTGTCTGTTTTGGCAGAGTTCCAAGCTGAAGACATGATTTTTCCCTTACCAAAGATGGAATACTTACCTTTTTGGAACAAGTTTCACACATGGAGACACCCCAAGTATCCACTGGAACACCTGTGTGGGACACCCTAAAAAGGTTGTTCTGGTGTCCCACACTAGTGATCCTGAGTCCAGATGTGTAAACAGCTGCTGAGTGTCATCTCCTTTACACTGAATCGAGCTTGCATTTCATTCTAGTTTACAAACACATCTAGACAACAATGTTCTAAACTTTTTTTTAATACAAATAGGCACGACCAAATGTTTTTTACCTGCATCTGCCCAAAACATCGTATTTTGTGGGCAAACGATGTTTACTACGACCGATTACTTTGGCCACTAACCTGAAAGTTGCCATTTTAAAATGTCCAAACAGTCAATAAAAACACATGGAGCAACATGCAAGGAATAATAATCATAAGAACACAGGAGAAATACTTACTTTTTGCAAGCATTTTCTTGATCCTTCTGTACCCATCATGCTCCCTCAGTTTCAGGTCTGACCAGCGTTTCCTCAATTGCTCCTTGGATCGTCGTACCCCAAAATTCTTGTGCAGACTTCTCACAACTTTAGTCATGATCTTGGCATTTCTCACATTAGAATTGGTGTACGGTCCACGCTTCCCATCATAGTCTGTCCTTCTCAAGATGTCCACCATCTCCGCCATCTCTGCAAAGTACATATTTGAGGCCCTTTATCTCCTCCTGGATCAGGACATTTCTGCTCTGGGCTTTCCTTGTCGTTACTGTAATTAACATGCACCGGCTGTTTCGTCTCCCACTGCGCGCGGAAAGAGAAGGGGCGGGGAATATCCTAGAAAGTACGTCGGGTGGGCGGAGTTTCACGCATGTGCAGTGTATATAAAGCTAACACGCATGTGTCGTAACTATGTTCTGTGTGCGGAGGAAGGAGGAACGGAAGTTACGATTATCCTGACAAAGGTAAAATTTGAACTTGGGGCATCAGTGGCCTATACTGCTTCAATATTGAGCCCTTTATTGGGATAAGATTATGACAGTTTAGGCTGACCTAGTGTTTTTGTCTTGTGTTTTATCTTGCAGAAAATATGCAGCATTTTAAGGACCCTGAATTCCTGTCAGGTTTTATTGACAGGTACAGGGAGATGAGGAATTTGTGGGAACTGAAAAACGAACTATATCATAATATCCGTGTCTGGAATTTGTCCAGACACGGATCCCTGAGGCAGACATCGAGATATTGATCAATAAAATTGCTAACTTGAGGAACATTTATAAGAAGGAGCACAATAAAATCCTTAAATCCCAGAAATCAGGAGTAGTAGCATCGAAAGTGTATGTACCCAAGCTGTGGTACTTAAACAAACTGCGTTTTCTGGATGACCAACTTGAAGCCATGGAATCTCTTTCAAGCCTTCCCTCCAGCCTTCCCTTCACCCCAGCAGAGGCTGAGGACCACAATTTAACACAAAAAGAATAGGAGACGTGGGGGCACACCTACACATACATATACATGTGTGTGTGTGTGTGTGTGTGTTTACATATGTCTAATCTTTTTCTCCTTTCTCTTCCCCTCTCTTCCTCTCTCTTCCTTTTCTCTTTTCCCACTGACAGTTTTTCATATACTGTATATATTCTTTCATGTATATGTACTATTCTGTCAGGTATCTGCATAATCCTTTTATATTATTCATTTATATTTCCATTTTTGCACCCCACACTGACATATTCATATTTCCCTTGATGATATTTCTTAGATGTGGGCACCGTATACATATACACACGTGTACATACATGTACATGTGTGTGTATGCTTGTATGTGTAGACACATACGTGTTTATATATTAATTTTTTTATGATTTAATTAATTTACTTACCAGTCAGTTATGTATTTCTCCATTTCCAGTAATATATAGTTTTGGGCCATATATGTATTATTGCTATTGCAGTATCTTGGTAATCTAATTGTAGTAGTAGTAGTAGCAATATTATTGCTATTTATTAGTATTATTATCATTATATTTATTTATTATTAGTTAATTACCTACTATTACATTATATACCGAGCCTAATATATTAAGATATGGAGATGTATAGATTATTAATTTTAGTCAAATATGCATTATTATCACTGCACTAATCAGCATTACATAAGCAACATATATAGTGCGACATAAAAATGATGGAATTTAAGTATAGGGATATGTCTTCCAAATGTTTTATTATAATTGCTGTATTTGTTTTATTATAATTGTTTTATTACAATTTGTTTTATCATATTATATTTAGAGTATTAATTCATAATCTTTCTTTATCCATATGATTTTTAAACTTTTAGCATAAGTCCTCCCATGCATATTGTAATACACTTTTTGGACATTATCTGTTAATAGTGCAGGCATTATAGGATATTTTCACCAAGTGTTCCGCTCAGTGGAACGCATATAAGACAGACAGCCCCCTCTGCCTATCAGATCCGATGAAAATGCGGAAGCATTGAAACGCGTCATCTTCCAGAGCCTGCTTTGACGTCACGTCCTGTCGCCTCCAGCCGGCTGCGCTCCAGCGTGAACCGCACGCCGCAGTGTGTTGATTTCCTGCTTTCTGGACCTGCATGAGCCCTGCCATGCTCTTTCATCCGCTGCTCATGAGACAACATCGTCCGCAATTTCAACACTGGAGGGGCTCCACACTGCCATAAGACTACAGAGGACCTGAGTGTCATACCCCATGCAGACATCCACAGATATTCTTTTATGCCATTACCTTATTACTATCCTGTGAGTAGCCATTTGGCTGAATCTTATTATTTTTCTAATAAATTGTATTTTACATACTGCACTTAGTAGGCGCATTTTCTTTCTTCCTTTGAGGCTAAGGACCAACCTGACCATGACATCCTGGAAGAACCGGATGCGAGCATCTGAAGCCCGGTATAGTATTTTTATACATATTTATTGTCCTATAATTATTGTTGGTAACTAGATGTTAGTATTCACTAATTATTGATTAATCAAAAAGTGTTTTACATAACAATAGGCAGTAGTGGCCAAAAATGTTTGGGACAAGAATGAAAACTGGGGTCAGAATGATAGTCTTTTCTATTTATTAACATTCAATTTGCAACAGTCAAGAGATTAAAATTGTGTGTGATTGATGAACCAAAAAGTAAAACTATGTCCCTTTTTCATACACAGGATGACATCAGCCAGGATGAGGGTCAGGAAAGTGGCAGGCAGGAGGAGCCAGGAGGAAGTGGCAGCCAGGAGGTGGCCGGGCCCAGTGGAAGCCAGGAGGTGGCTGGGCCCAGTGTCAGCACCCAATCGCAGGTGCCTGCCCTCCGCCTTACCAAAAAAAGGCGCAGGAAGGTGAGTCACACGGAGGAGGAAGCACTGTGCCTCTTTAGGGAGGCAAGTCAGGTCCTCAGAGCCCTCAGATGCTGAAGAGGCCTATGGCTGCTATGTAGCCACCAGGTTACAAAAAGTGGAGGAGGGCCAACGCATCCTCTGTGAGGGGATTATTGGTCAGGCCCTTCAGAAGGCAGTGAGGGGCCAGCTGACAGAGAACAGCCACGTATGTGAGTTCGCCCATCCTCCTCCTCCTCCTCCTGACACAAGTTCACCACCAGAGCCACAGCCTGCAAAGAAGCGTGCAGTGAGGCTTGGAGGGAACGCTGCAGGGAAGCGTGGAGGGAACGCTGCAGGGAAGCGTGGAGGGAACGCTGCAGGGAAGAAAATAAAGTGATTGCCTGGCTTTAGTCTGATCTGACAGAAGACGCAGGCTTTTGTAGTACCACAGACTGGGGACATATATGTCATCTGCTGCTGCTCCTGATCTCTGGGATTTGTGGACCAGATTGTGCTCCCTATTATATGGACTCCTCAAGATAGCAATTTTATTTTCCACACACTTGATGTCTGCCTTGGGGTCCAAAGGCTTTGCAAATTCTACCAGTTTCTCCATCGTTGCCTTCCTCTTTCTTTTGTTATGACCCAGAATAAATGGATATTTTAATTACTTAAAATACTTGCCTATGTGTTTTTCTTAAAAAGGAAAGTTTGTTTGTGGGTAGGCAGGTACATTTCAAAAATACAATGTAAAATTAACAAGGGACACCAACCAACCTCCTTGAGGTAAAAAAATACAAGGTAATAATGTTATTGTGGTAACTTGACCCAAAAAAAAAAAAAATATGGAGATCACGAGAAAATATTAAAACCAAAAAAAAAAAAAGGAGATCTTGATTAAAATCAAATAAAAAATAAATAAACTAACAAATAAAACCATTATTATGGAGATCTGGCTTTAAAATCAAATAAGAATATTCATGAGATCACAAGAAACAATAAAGAAAGTCCCGGAGCTAAAGGAAACCTCAGCGCAGGGCCGCATGACTGGGGGGATGCTGTGTTATGGTGCACAGGAAGTGATGTAGGGCTGGGTGCAGTATTATCCCTGCACAGGGGGTGGGGTTTTGGTCACCATGCTGTGTTCATATATATTACAGGGGGGGGGGCGGAGCCTGGCATTCTAGCTCGGAAAGCAGGAGAGGAACACAGTGCACAATTTCCCGCCCTCCCTTTAGACAGCTGTCTGGTATGGGTGTGTGTGTTTTTTTATGTGTTTTTCATTTCAGGTGCTGGTGGCAGTGGTCTCGGGTTCCTGAAGGTCGGATGGTGGTGGTATATATATATTCATATGTGTATATCAGTTATGGTTGGTAGGGGTTGGGGGCCTGTCTCGGGGTGGGCACCTCCCTTATCTGGTTATGGGCTATTGATCATCGGGCTGATTGGTGGAAGAAGGATCGAGTCATTGTCTCTGAGCTGATGGGATCACAGCTGGAGGCCAGGATACTGTGGAGATCGTGGACAGCCGATGAGATAGCAGTTGGTACCTCCTTTCAGGAACCCAGGTGCAGCAGTTTAGAGAAATCTGTTGAAAAATGTTTGTGTTAAATATATATATATTTATGGAAAGATATATATATTTATTAAAAAGGTTATTTTTATAAATTATTTTATGTGTTATCTTTTGGAAATAATAAAAGGGTCTTTGTTGGCCATTTAATCCAGAAGATGTCATGTGGTTAATTAGATAAGTAAGTTTAGTAATAAGGATAGGGGTTTGTTTAGGCAGCATGCACACTAGCATTACTCCAGTCTAGGGATGAGCTTCGTGTTCGAGTCGAACATACGTTCGACTCGAACATCGGCTGTTCGATCGTTCGACGAAGATCGAACGATTTGGGCCATTCGCGCCAAATTCGAGTGACGCGAACGGCCCACAATGCACTACGCCATCGCAGTGTCATCCAGGCGCTGTGATTGGCCAAGCATGCACTGTGACCCCGCATGCTTGGCCAATCACAGCGCCGGCAGCGAGGAGAGCAATGATTGGCCACAGGCAGGATGCCTGTGGCCAATTATTGCTGAGGGGGTTTAGTACACGCCCCACACTATAAAAGGCCGCCAGCACGGCGGCCTAGTGTAGTGTGTTCCGGAGCAGGGATAGAGCAGCATAGGCAGGGACAGTGACTTTTATTTCTTTCTTGCTTAACCTGGATTCCTTTAGTTTAGGGAAAGAGAAGGATAGGTAGGGAGAGTGTCAGTGTGTTTTGTGCTTGTGCTATATTGTGCTTAAAAAAAACATTTTTTCTAGGGACAGAAAACTGTAGGTAGGGAGAGTGTGTCAGTTTCTTTCACTGTCAAAGTCCTTGTTTCCAGGGACCTGGAAGGACAGTGAGTGAATTCTCCTTGTGCTATATTGTGCTTAAAAAAAACATTTTTTCTAGGGACAGAAAACTGTAGGTAGGGAGAGTGTGTCAGTTTCTTTCACTGTCAAAGTCCTTGTTTCCAGGGACCTGGAAGGACAGTGAGGTAATTCTCCTTGTGCTAAATTGTGCTTAAAAAAAACATTTTTTCTAGGGACAGAAAACTGTAGGTAGGGAGAGTGTGTCAGTTTCTTTCACTGTCAAAGTCCTTGTTTCCAGGGACCTGGAAGGACAGTGAGGTAATTCTCCTTGTGCTAAATTGTGCTTAAAAAAAACATTTTTTCTAGGGACAGAAAACTGTAGGTAGGGAGAGTGTGTCAGTTTCTTTCACTGTCAAAGTCCTTGTTTCCAGGGACCTGGAAGGACAGTGAGGTAATTCTCCTTGTGCTAAATTGTGCTTAAAAAAAACATTTTTTCTAGGGACAGAAAACTGTAGGTAGGGAGAGTGTGTCAGTTTCTTTCACTGTCAAATTCCTTGTTTCCAGGGACCTGGAAGGACAGTGAGGTAATTCTCCTTGTGCTAAATTGTGCTTAAAAAAACATTTTTTCTAGGGACAGAAAACTGTAGGTAGGGAGAGTGTGTCAGTTTCTTTCACTGTCAAAGTCCTTGTTTCCAGGGACCTGGAAGGACAGTGAGGTAATTCTCCTTGTGCTAAATTGTGCTTAAAAAAAACATTTTTTCTAGGGACAGAAAACTGTAGGTAGGGAGAGTGTGTCAGTTTCTTTCACTGTCAAAGTCCTTGTTTCCAGGGACCTGGAAGGACAGTGAGGTAATTCTCCTTGTGCTAAATTGTGCTTAAAAAAAACATTTTTTCTAGGGACAGAAAACTGTAGGTAGGGAGAGTGTGTCAGTTTCTTTCACTGTCAAAGTCCTTGTTTCCAGGGACCTGGAAGGACAGTGAGGTAATTCTCCTTGTGCTAAATTGTGCTTAAAAAAAACATTTTTTCTAGGGACAGAAAACTGTAGGTAGGGAGAGTGTGTCAGTTTCTTTCACTGTCAAAGTCCTTGTTTCCAGGGACCTGGAAGGACAGTGAGTGAATTCTCCTTGTGCTATATTGTGCTTAAAAAAAAAAAAATTTCTAGGGACAGAAAACTGTAGGTAGGGAGAGTGTGTCAGTTTCTTTCACTGTCAAAGTCCTTGTTTCCAGGGACCTGGAAGGACAGTGAGGTAATTCTCCTTGTGCTAAATTGTGCTTAAAAAAAACATTTTTTCTAGGGACAGAAAACTGTAGGTAGGGAGAGTGTGTCAGTTTCTTTCACTGTCAAAGTCCTTGTTTCCAGGGACCTGGAAGGACAGTGAGGTAATTCTCCTTGTGCTAAATTGTGCTTAAAAAAAACATTTTTTCTAGGGACAGAAAACTGTAGGTAGGGAGAGTGTGTCAGTTTCTTTCACTGTCAAAGTCCTTGTTTCCAGGGACCTGGAAGGACAGTGAGGTAATTCTCCTTGTGCTAAATTGTGCTTAAAAAAAACATTTTTTCTAGGGACAGAAAACTGTAGGTAGGGAGAGTGTGTCAGTTTCTTTCACTGTCAAAGTCCTTGTTTCCAGGGACCTGGAAGGACAGTGAGTGAATTCTCCTTGTGCTATATTGTGCTTAAAAAAAACATTTTTTCTAGGGACAGAAAACTGTAGGTAGGGAGAGTGTGTCAGTTTCTTTCACTGTCAAAGTCCTTGTTTCCAGGGACCTGGAAGGACAGTGAGGTAATTCTCCTTGTGCTAAATTGTGCTTAAAAAAAACATTTTTTCTAGGGACAGAAAACTGTAGGTAGGGAGAGTGTGTCAGTTTCTTTCACTGTCAAAGTCCTTGTTTCCAGGGACCTGGAAGGACAGTGAGGTAATTCTCCTTGTGCTATATTGTGCTTAAAAAAAACATTTTTTCTAGGGACAGAAAACTGTAGGTAGGGAGAGTGTGTCAGTTTCTTTCACTGTCAAAGTCCTTGTTTCCAGGGACCTGGAAGGACAGTGAGGTAATTCTCCTTGTGCTAAATTGTGCTTAAAAAAAACATTTTTTCTAGGGACAGAAAACTGTAGGTAGGGAGAGTGTGTCAGTTTCTTTCACTGTCAAAGTCCTTGTTTCCAGGGACCTGGAAGGACAGTGAGGTAATTCTCCTTGTGCTAAATTGTGCTTAAAAAAAACATTTTTTCTAGGGACAGAAAACTGTAGGTAGGGAGAGTGTGTCAGTTTCTTTCACTGTCAAAGTCCTTGTTTCCAGGGACCTGGAAGGACAGTGAGGTAATTCTCCTTGTGCTAAATTGTGCTTAAAAAAAACATTTTTTCTAGGGACAGAAAACTGTAGGTAGGGAGAGTGTGTCAGTTTCTTTCACTGTCAAAGTCCTTGTTTCCAGGGACCTGGAAGGACAGTGAGGTAATTCTCCTTCTGCTAAATTTTGCTTAAAAAAAACATTTTTCCTAGGGACAAAAAACTGTAGGTAGGGAGAGTGTGTCAGTTTCTTTCACTGTCAAAGTCCTTGTTTCCAGGGACCTGGAAGGACAGTGAGGTAATTCTCCTTGTGCTAAATTGTGCTTAAAAAAAACATTTTTTCTAGGGACAGAAAACTGTAGGTAGGGAGAGTGTGTCAGTTTCTTTCACTGGCAAAGTCCTTGTTTCCAGGGACCTGGAAGGACAGTGAGGTAATTCTCCTTGTGCTAAATTGTGCTTAAAAAAAACATTTTTTCTAGGGACAGAAAACTGTAGGTAGGGAGAGTGTGTCAGTTTCTTTCACTGTCAAAGTCCTTGTTTCCAGGGACCTGGAAGGACAGTGAGTGAATTCTCCTTGTGCTAAATTGTGCTTTAAAAAAAAAAAATTTCTAGGGACAGAAAACTGTAGGTAGGGAGAGTGTGTCAGTTTCTTTCACTGTCAAAGTCCTTGTTTCAAGGGACAGAGAAGGACACCTGAAGGTAGCCCTTATTGCTTTTTTCCCATCTCCCTGCAGGCCATCTATTAGAATGTCTGGAAGGCAGACAGTCAGGAGGCAATAAAAGAGGGCAAGCAGGCTCTGTGTCTGGGGGCAACAGTGCTGGTCGTGGACGCGGTGCATTGTCATCAGCACATGGCCATGGGACACGCTTGTCCTTCTTTTCGGCAGCTGGACATGTTGAGCCACATCATGCCGAAGACTTGGTAGAGTGGATGACCAAGCCCTCCTCCTCCTCCTCATCCTCTCTCACCCAGGCTCAGGGTACTGGAAAAGCAGCTGCCAAAGCGTCCTCTTCCCTGGTATCAATGTCAGACTCATCATCAGTCACTCCTTCCCTAGACCCACCATGTCCTCCTCCTGAGGAGTCCCCCGAACTGTTTCAGCACAGTGTTGGGTACATGCTCCAGGAGGATGCCCAGCGTTTCGAAGGGTCTGATGATGAAACCCAGCTAGAGGAAGGCAGTAGCGTGAGAGCAGACAGAGGGGATGCTCAAGAAGGACACCAATCTGGCAGTCATGTTCCAGCAGCTGCAGCATACTGCCAGATTGCCTCCAGTGATGAGGAGGGAGGTGATGATGAGGTCACTGACTCCACGTGGGTGCCTAATAGGAGAGAGGAGGAGGAGGAGGATGAGGAGGAGGCACATCTCCAACGAGGCAGGATGCCCTTTGGTGGCCAGCGTAAGGGCAGTACACCGACGGAATCACACCGCAGAGCTCCGCCTGTGCAGGGCGCTGCCTCTGCCCGTCATTCAAAAAGTTCTTTGGTGTGGGCCTTTTTTGAGGCTAGTGCATCAGATCGCACAGCTGCTGTTTGCAACATATGTCTCAAGCGTATATCGCGTGGCCAAAACATCAGCCGCTTGGGTACCACATGCCTGACCAGACATATGTTGACCTGCCATGCAGCTCGTTGGCAAGCCTACCTCAAAGACCCACACCAAAGAACAAAGCGGACCTCTCCTTGCACCGCATCAGCTGGGATCTCCAACCCCACTATAACTTCAGTCCTCTCTGAAACATGCACTGAGAGGAATGAAGGTGTAGAATTAGGTGTGTCACAGCCAAGTACTTGCGGCCACTCTGCTAGCAGTACACCGACGTCCGATTCTAGCAGGCAAATTTCCCTGCCCCAGCTGCTGGACCGTCGAAAGAAGTTCACTCCCAGCCATCCACATGCCCAGCGGTTGAATGCTAGCTTGGCTAAATTGCTAGCGCTTCAACTGCTGCCTTTTCAGTTGGTAGACTCGGCCCCCTTCCGTGAGTTTGTGCAATGTGCGGTTCCTCAGTGGCAGGTTCCCAAACGCCACTTTTTCTCACGGAAGGCTATTCCGGCTCTCTACCGGCATGTGGAAGGCAATGTCTTGGCCTCGCTGGACAGGGCGGTCAGCGGTAAGGTGCATATTACCGCTGACTCATGGTCCAGCAGGCATGGACAGGGACGTTACCTTTCTTTCACGGCCCATTGGGTCACTCTTTTGGCAGCTGGGAAGGATGCAGGACAAGGTGCAGTAGTGTTGGAGGTTGTCCCACCGCCACGCCTCCAAAATGCTACTACTGGTTGTGACACACCTCTCTCCTCCACCCCCTCCTCTTCTTCTTCCTCCATGGCCTCTTCCTGTGGTTTGTCCTATGAACCAGCGGTGCTCCGTAGCCGTTCACGGGGCTACGCAAGTACGCAGGCAAAAAGATGCCATGCCGTGCTTGCGCTGGTGTGTTTGGGGGACAGAAGCCACACTGGGGCAGAGGTCCTGTCTGCTCTGCAGGGCCAGGCCGAGAGGTGGTTGACGCCACGCCAGCTTAAGCCAGGAATGGTGGTTTGCGACAATGTCACCAACCTCCTCTCCGCCCTCCGACAGGGACAACTGACCCATGTGCCCTGTGTGGCTCACGTCCTTAACCTGGTGGTGCAGCGGTTCTTGGGCAGGTACCCGGGCTTACAGGATGTCCTGAGGCAGGCCAGGAAAGTCTGTGTGCATTTCCGCAGATCTTATAATGCCAGTGCTCGCCTGGCTGAGCTGCAAAAGGAGTTGAACCTGCCCAAGAACCGCCTTATATGTGACATGCCCACCAGGTGGAACTCAACGTTGGCCATGCTGCAGCGGCTGCACACGCAGCAGAGGGCCATCAATGAGTACCTGTGCGACTACGGCACCAGGACAGGGTCAGGGGAGCTTGGTTTTTTTTCTCCACGCCAGTGGGGCATGATCAGGGATGCATGCACTGTCCTGGCACCATTTGAGGAGGCCACGAGGATGGTGAGCAGTGACAGTGCATGCATCAGTGACACTGTACCTCTTGTCCACCTGTTGGAGCACACGCTGCGTGGAATAATGGACAGGGCACTTGAGGCAGAACAGAGGCAGGAAGAGGAGGACTTCCTTGCCTCTCAAGGCCCCCTTTACCCAGACAGTGTTCCTTCTGTCCCACCCATCGCACAGGAAGAGGAGGAGGAGGAGGAGGAGGAGGAGGAGGAGGAGGAGGAGGAGGATTGTGTCAGCATGGAGGTGGAGGCTGGCACTCAGCATCATCAGCAGCAGTCTTTTAGGGATGATTTACAGTCCCAAGAAACCAGTGGACTTGTACGTGGCTGGGAGGAGGTGGCTGCGGATCATGTCGTCCTTAGTGACCCAGAGGACTCCGGAGCGAATGCCTCAGCAAACCTACGCTGCATGGCCTCCCTGATCCTGCAAAGTCTGCGGAAGGATCCTCGTATTCTTCGGATCAAGGAGAGGGACCATTACTGGCTGGCCACTCTCCTTGATCCACGGTACAAGGGTAAGGTTGCGGACCTTATGTTACCGTCGCAGAGGGAGCAGAGGATGAGACAACTCCGGGAGGCCTTGCAGAAAGGTCTGTGCAACGCGTTCCCAGAGACTGGGAGGTTACAAACTCCTGGTCCTGGACAACGAGTTGCTGAGCCTTCGGCCAGTCAAAGAAGGAGCGGTGGGGAAGGTGGCCGTCTGACCGATGCGTTCAGACAATTCTTTAGTCCGCAGCCCCAAAGTATGATCGGTTCCAGCAACCATCGCCAGCGTCTGATAAACATGGTGCAGGAATATCTAGGGGCAAGGTCAGACTTGGACACCTTCCCCACCGAAAATCCTCTGGCTTACTGGGTCTTGAGGATGGATCACTGGCCAGAGCTTGCACAGTATGCAATTGAGCTACTGGCCTGTCCTGCATCCAGCGTTCTTTCGGAACGCACATTCAGTGCTGCTGGAGGATTTGTCACGGATCACAGGGTGCGCCTGTCCACCGACTCGGTTGATCGACTGACTTTCATCAAGATGAACCAGTCTTGGATCACCACCAGCTACCACACACCTGATGCTGATATAACAGACTAATTGATTTTAACATGTCACATCCCTTCAAGACTGATGCTGATGCTGAGTGCCTGTGCTGTTATGTTGACTGGCTATCCTCCTCCTCCGAGTCCTCAATGATACGATTGATGATGATAGCTTGGAAGATCATTTTTGTTTATGGGTGCCGCCACCAGTGGCTAAGGCCCAATTTTTCAGCCCCTGTTTTACAGGGGCGTGTAATTACAATTTTTTTAGCAATAATTTGCCATAGGGCTCATTGCTGTGCTCCAAGTACAGTATCTGTGAGGGGTTGGAGTGTTGTGGCACCAGTGCCTAAGGCCCAATTTTTCAGCCCCTGTTTAACAGGGGCGTGTCATTACAATTTTTGAAGCAATACTTTGCAACAGGGCTCATTGCTGTGCTCCAAGTACAGTATCTGTGAGGGGTTGTAGTGTTGTGCCACCAGTGCCTAAGGCCCAATTTTTCAGCCCCTGTTCAACAGGGGCATGCAATTACAATTCTTGATCTAATAATTCACAGCAGGGTCCATTGCTGCACCCACCAAGAGTAACTCTGAGGGCTTACAGTCTTGTGGCAACGCCACCACCACCACCACCACGAAAGGCCCAATTTTTCAGCCCCTGTTCAAAAGGGGCATGTAATTACAATTCTTGATCTAATAATTCACAGCAGGGCCCATTGCTGCACCCACCAAGAGTAACTGTCAGGGCTTACAGTGTTGTGGCACCAGCACCACCATCAAAGCCCCAATTTTTACTACCACTGTTCAACAATTATATGTAATTAAAATTCCTGATATAATAGTTGACAGCAGGGCGTTCCAGCACCAACCAAGAGTAACTGAGTGCTTACAGTGTTGTGCCAACACCAACAACTAAGGGGCCTATTTCTGCAGAGTATATACGGCAGGTCCCTACTTTCAAACATCCAACTTACAAACGACTCCTACTTGCAAACGAAAGAAGACAACAGGAAGTGAGAGGAAATCTACCCCTAGAAAGGAAAATTCTCTCCTGTAAGAATAAATATGGGAGAAAGGGGTCTCATCTGTACTGATGCTTTATCAGCAATCCTTGTTTCAAGAAAAACACCACATTTCAAAAACAGTTGTCATTGGGACGGAAAGTGAGGTGAAATGTTCTGAACAGGGGCACAGACAGCAAAACAAATGTTACAGGGGTGATAACCCTTACCTATGTTTCCCAAAAAGTTTAAAAATAGATTTTTGGGCTGGAGCTACACTTCAACAATGTACCTGTTCAAAATTACAAACAGATTCTACATAAGAACAAACCTACAGTCCCTGTCTTGTATGCACCGCCTGTATACGGCTGTTCAGAGTATATAGGGCCTTTTTTATTTTATGTGCGGGGTTCCCCTTAATATCCATACAAGACCCAAAGGGGCTGGTAATGGGCTGGGGTAGGGGGGGGGTCATGGGGTAGCTATGCCATTTTTCTTAAAGAATTTCATCCATATTACCGGGACCAGACATTACATTAAAGCCGCAAGCAGTTTTAAATGGCTTTTTTTTCCTTTAGAAGTGTCATTTTGTGCAGGGACAGTTCTAAACACGGGAAACACGTGGCACTTCACAGGCATACTTTAGACACCCCCCAGGTACGATATTTAAAGGAATATTTTACTTTTTTTTTTTCACTTTATGCATCATTAAAATGACTGCTCCCGAAAAACGACCGTTTTTAAAACTTCTTTTTGCATTGATACATGTCCCCTGGTGCACAACCCGGGTTCCCAAACCCTATTTATGACAATAACATGCATAATAGTTGTTATAATTAGCACTTTAGAATTCGAACGTTCGCATCCATTGTATTTAATAGGGTTCTAATGTTCGTTCGAACTTTCGGTCCGTTCGCGGGTTCTGGTGCGAACCGAACCCGGGGGTGTTCGGCTCATCACTACTCCAGTCAAGAAATAAGTTTGTCAGAACTCTGTGTGAATATCAGCAGCAAAACAACTTAATTATTCTAGCATTATAAAGAAGAAAAGAATGCGCTGCGATAAAAGATCCCAGAATTTGTAGCATGACGAATGTGCTATCTCCATTACGAACGCTAGTTTTACCAGTCCGAGCGCCCCGTCTCGTACTTGATTCTGAGCATGCGTGTTTTTTTCTCCATCAGAGTTCCATACAGTTGAACAGAATTTCCGTCTGAAAAAAAGGGAACATGTTCTCTCTCTAAGTCCATAGGAATTTCCGAAGGAAAAAGTCAGATGGGGCATACACAAAGTTGGACTATCCGATGAAAAAATTCCGTCTGACTTTTTCCATCGGAAATTCCGAATGTGTGTACGCGGCATAAGAGGCTTACAGCTGTTGCAACTTGACGGTGCACCTAGTGGTATGAATATTTAGGCCAGTATGGACCCAGGGACTAATGCCTTGAATGCAAGAAGTTTGTGCTCTGGGCATTCGTCCCTGAGCACATTTTGCTCTAAACATTAGTACCACTATGTCCAGCATCAGCAGCTGTCAGCCTCTCATAGAGTTTTACAAGCTGCCGGTAGCGGCCTGGACAGGGCACTTCTGCCCTCTGCCCACACCAAAACGCCAGAGCCCAATGCACTAGGGCTAAACGCCCAGCGGGCACTGGCTTTAATCATTTAATGATTTTGATAGCAGAGCAGTTGCAGTGATGTGTCTTGAAAATTTTATGAATAATAGTTGACAATTGTTGTGTATGGTCAACTTAACTGTCAAGCATCCTTGGGGGAGAAGAAATGCATAATTAAAAGAACAGGTTCTGTATTTATAAGCCTTGCTTTGTCAGCATAGTGCCAGATTCATAAAAAGCTGTAGATAACGTCTATGCAAAAATAAAATTCTGAGGTTATTTTTAGAATACTGCAACTATCTAAATAACATACATAAACAAAAGTCGAAGTCGCATTTATTCTCCCTTAGGGCTGAAAATAGCTAGGCCTGCCATAACTGTCACTTTTCTTCCATCACCAGCAGCTCTGGCACTTATTAGGAAGTAAAGGCAAGATGTATCCACATTGCATTGTGGGAGATTGCATCAGCGCTTGTGGAATCCCAGGCATATTATGTCCTGTAACGGGCTAACTGGTGTTTTCAAGGGAACAATGGAGCTGTTACATCTATATCTGTTTCAAAATTAATTTTTAAATGCCAGTAAAAGCTGAATTTCCCCCAGGGCTGCTGAATACATGATTCTGAGGGAAAGGTAGATGGTCTTAAGGCTAATAACCGTCAGTTGTGCGCAGCGGAGAGAAAGAGAAAGAACGCCTGTCCTGCCAGCCTTGGAGGCGAGCTGTCAGGGATAATAGCTGGAAACAGGCCGGCTCAGGATCTTGTTTCAGAGAAGAGTTACCACAATTTTGCATTTACGCACCGTCCTCTGCTGTTCTCTTTCCACTTACTGCTCATGTAACAACCCACAAACATCAGCAGCTTCATTTAACAATTGTGGTCAAGGAATCTGGGCAGCTGTGAATAGCGATGGCGTCCCGGCCTGTGGAGAAAATGTCTCCAAAGAGGCGAGGTAACGTATTAAATCCCATTGTCTCTGAGCAGTGTAACTTCATCAGAGGTGTGCCGCGCGGCCAATTAAAATGTTTCACAGCGTCAGCTTGACAGCAACACGAGCCAGACGTCGCCATGCACGTAGTCTCTCTGATTGCTTTACAGCGCTTGATACACATGCAGATGGAGACCGTTGATTATTCCTTTCACATGGTGGTTCCCATGACTATGTAAGCAAAGTGAGCAATTAATGTGCGAAATCAGTAAGAAATGCAAATAGGTGTTAAATGGTTAAATTAATAGGTGTATGCAACAAATAATTTACATTTAGACATGGATGTTTGCCATTTGACGTACACACGTAAAAATGGTTTACCTCTTAAAGGATCCATTAATCTTGACAGGTAGCACAGCCAGGTCCTGGACCTCTACTGCAGTGGCAGCAAAGCTTGGTCAAGAACACACCCCTAACGTAATCATTCACACCCCTAATGACGTCATCATTCTGCTCACTGTGCTTTCTCCCCCTGTCAATATGTTCCCTGTCAAAAATGTACATGATATCCACTTTCCGACTGTAATAGATATATACATATCATCGAAGATATCAGCCATTACCCCGGTACTGTTTTTTTTCTGCAGGAGGCCGGCTTTCTCTTTTTCTTGAGCAGCTCCTCCCGCTGCTCGCCAGTATTTCTCAGGCTTACTGTTTCCACTGGTTCGTCCGAAAAGCGATCCAACGGTGCGGCCGGCTGCTCCCATAGGCGATCAAAAAGTTAACACTCTTTGATCAACTCTATGACCTTGGACGACCGGAGCGACGTCATGACGTCACTTCCGGTCAGGCTGGAAGAAAAAAAATTTGTTACGGTTCTGAAGCGAAAGATCGAAAAAAAAATTTTTTCAGGTTTTTAAAGATAAAGAAGATATTTGGGGTCTTTTTGACTTCAGATCTCTTCATAAAGAGGGGCTGTCATCCTTTTTTCTATTACAAGGAAAGTTTACACAAAAAATAAAATAAAATTTAATTGACAGTGTAAAAAAAAAAAAGATTATTAATATTATTATTATTATTATACTATAATTTATTAAGAAAATAAGAAAGACATTTTTTTTTTAAAGCGCCCCCATTCCTCCGTACTTTGCATACCTAATAAAGGTGGTATTGAAAAAAATAAGAGAAATATCTAAAAATTATTTATATACAAAATGAAAACAAAACCTAAAACAAAAACCAACATATTCCCTCTTATCAAACACCCTTTCCCTACTTTTGTGCAATACTCTCTATAGCATGAGAAAAAGTCCGGAGGTAATATAATATGCAGTTTCGAGGACTATGTTTAAATTAAAGTTTTTGTGCCTGAAATTCAGCTTTAATTTGTTACGAAGCCCTGGACCCTGCATTCACTATATCTGGTCTCCCACAGTACACAGAACATGGAAATGCAATTATTTTAGTAAATATAAACTGCTAAATACCTTTTCTAATCAGAAGTTAGAGTAGGGTTGCCACCTTTTCTTCAAGCCAAACCCGAACACATTAGCAGCGTACAGCAATTAAAAAAAAAAATTTCAGTAGAACATTAAATTCATTAGCTCTGTACAATGCAAGGCAATTTTTATGTATTTATGTAGTATACACTATACATATATTTTGTGATTAAATAACATTTCTAATCATATGGGGTTGATCACAAGAGTCCCCCTTTACATCAGAGTCAAAAAAGTTGACACTCTTGGCTTACAATTGCAGTGAGCAACCGTGCTGGGTAGCCACAGTCTGGGCCAGGGGTGGACTGATAACTCATGGGGCCTCCGGGCAACTGAAGATCATGGGTCCCCCAGGTTTAAAGATGGCTGTCTCATGGGAGCCAACATTAATGTGGCAGGCTGAAGCTTAGAGGCACCGAGCTCTGCAACATGCAGAGTGGCAGAAGGAGTGTGGTGGGTATGATGGGGATATGTACAGGAGAAGTGTGCGGAGGGGATGGTGGGGGTAGTATGTGTAGAAGAGGAGTGCGGAGGGGATGGTGGGGGTAGTATGTGTAGTAGAGGAGTGCAGAGGGGATGGTGGGGGTAGTATGTGTAGTAGAGGAGTGCGGAGGGGATGGTGGGGGAAGTATGTATAGGAGAGGAGTGCGGAGGGGATGGTGGGGGTAGTATGTGTAGGAGAGGAGTGTGGAGGGGATGGTGGGGGTAGTATGTGTAGGAGAGGAGTGCGGAGGGGATGGTGGGGGAAGTATGTATAGGAGAGGAGTGCGGAGGGGATGGTGGGGGAAGTATGTATAGGAGAGGAGTGCGGAGGGGATGGTGGGGGTAGTATGTATAGGAGGGGAGTGTGGAGGGGATGGTGGGGGTAGTATGTATAGGAGAGGAGTGTGGAGGGGATGGTGGGGGAAGTATGTATAGGAGAGGAGTGCGGAGGGGATGGTGGGGGTAGTATGTATAGGAGAGGAGTGCGGAGGGGATGGTGGGGGTAGTATGTGTAGGAGAGGAGTGCAGAGGGGATGGTGGGGGTAGTATGTATAGGAGGGGAGTGCAGAGGGGATGGTGGGGGTAGTATGTGTAGGAGAGGAGTGTGGAGGGGATGGTGGGGGAAGTATGTATAGGAGAGGAGTGTGGAGGGGATGGTGGGGGTAGTATGTATAGTAGAGGAGTGCGGAGGGGATGGTGGGGGTAGTATGTATAGGAGAGGAGTGCGGAGGGGATGGTGGGGGTAGTATGTATAGGAGAGGAGTTCGGAGGGGATGGTGGGGGTAGTATGTATAGGAGAGGAGTTCGGAGGGGATGGTGGGGGTAGTATGTATAGGAGAGGAGTGCGGAGAGGATGGTGGGGGAAGTATGTATAGGAGAGGAGTGCGGAGGGGATGGTGGGGGTAGTATGTATAGGAGAGGAGTGCGGAGGGGATGGTGGGGGTAGTATGTGTAGGAGAGGAGTGTGGAGGGGATGGTGGGGGAAGTATGTATAGGAGAGGAGTGCGGAGGGGATGGTGGGGGTAGTATGTATAGTAGAGGAGTGCGGAGGGGATGGTGGGGGTAGTATGTATAGGAGAGGAGTGCGGAGGGGATGGTGGGGGTAGTATGTGTAGGAGAGGAGTGCGGAGGGGATGGTGGGGGTAGTATGTATAGGAGGGGAGTGTGGAGGGGATGGTGGGGGTAGTATGTGTAGGAGAGGAGTGTGGAGGGGATGGTGGGGGAAGTATGTATAGGAGAGGAGTGTGGAGGGGATGGTGGGGGTAGTATGTATAGTAGAGGAGTGTGGAGGGGATGGTGGGGGTAGTATGTATAGGAGAGGAGTGCGGAGGGGATAGTGGGGGTAGTATGTATAGGAGAGGAGTGCGGAGGGGATGGTGGGGGTAGTATGTATAGGAGAGGAGTGCGGAGAGGATGGTGGGGGTAGTATGTATAGGAGAGGAGTGTGGAGGGGATGGTGGGGGAAGTATGTATAGGAGAGGAGTGTGGAGGGGATGGTGGGGGTAGTATGTATAGTAGAGGAGTGTGGAGGGGATGGTGGGGGTAGTATGTATAGGAGAGGAGTGCGGAGGGGATAGTGGGGGTAGTATGTATAGGAGAGGAGTGCGGAGGGGATGGTGGGGGTAGTATGTATAGGAGAGGAGTGCGGAGAGGATGGTGGGGGTAGTATGTATAGGAGAGGAGTGTGGAGGGGATGGTGGGGGAAGTATGTATAGGAGAGGAGTGCGGAGGGGATGGTGGGGGTAGTATGTATAGGAGAGGAGTGCGGAGGGGATGGTGGGGGTAGTATGTATAGGAGAGGAGTGCGGAGAGGATGGTGGGGGTAGTATGTATAGGAGAGAAGTGTGGAGGGGATGGTGGGGGAAGTATGTATAGGAGGAGTGTGGAAGGGATGGTGGGGGTAGTATGTATAGGAGAGGAGTGCGGAGGGGATGGTGAGGGTAGTATGTATAGGAGAGGAGTTCGGAGGGGATGGTGGGGGTAGTATGTATAGGAGAGGAGTGCGGAGGGGATGGTGGGGGTAGTATGTATAGGAGAGGAGTTCGGAGGGGATGGTGGGGGTAGTATGTATAGGAGAGGAGTTCGGAGGGGATGGTGGGGGTAGTATGTATAGGAGAGGAGTGCGGAGAGGATGGTGGGGGAAGTATGTATAGGAGAGGAGTGCGGAGGGGATGGTGGGGGTAGTATGTATAGGAGAGGAGTGCGGAGGGGATGGTGGGGGTAGTATGTGTAGGAGAGGAGTGTGGAGGGGATGGTGGGGGAAGTATGTATAGGAGAGGAGTGCGGAGGGGATGGTGGGGGTAGTATGTATAGTAGAGGAGTGCGGAGGGGATGGTGGGGGTAGTATGTATAGGAGAGGAGTGCGGAGGGGATGGTGGGGGTAGTATGTGTAGGAGAGGAGTGCGGAGGGGATGGTGGGGGTAGTATGTATAGGAGGGGAGTGTGGAGGGGATGGTGGGGGTAGTATGTGTAGGAGAGGAGTGTGGAGGGGATGGTGGGGGAAGTATGTATAGGAGAGGAGTGTGGAGGGGATGGTGGGGGTAGTATGTATAGTAGAGGAGTGTGGAGGGGATGGTGGGGGTAGTATGTATAGGAGAGGAGTGCGGAGGGGATAGTGGGGGTAGTATGTATAGGAGAGGAGTGCGGAGGGGATGGTGGGGGTAGTATGTATAGGAGAGGAGTGCGGAGAGGATGGTGGGGGTAGTATGTATAGGAGAGGAGTGTGGAGGGGATGGTGGGGGAAGTATGTATAGGAGAGGAGTGCGGAGGGGATGGTGGGGGTAGTATGTATAGGAGAGGAGTGCGGAGGGGATGGTGGGGGTAGTATGTATAGGAGAGGAGTGCGGAGAGGATGGTGGGGGTAGTATGTATAGGAGAGAAGTGTGGAGGGGATGGTGGGGGAAGTATGTATAGGAGGAGTGTGGAAGGGATGGTGGGGGTAGTATGTATAGGAGAGGAGTGCGGAGGGGATGGTGAGGGTAGTATGTATAGGAGAGGATGGTGGGGGTAGTATGTATAGTAGAGGAGTGCGGAGGGGATGATGCCAGCTGTATGTATGAAGTGGTCTGGGGGGTGATGCACCTGGGAGGAGTTGGGGGCTGAGAAATATAGTGATGTATATAAAAACAAAAGCTATTGTACTCATCCACTAATATTTACAACAGTACAACAATTAAAACTCCCAGCCCCCAGCACTCTGTATGTACAGATGATGGGAAGGTAATGGATGACCATTCATATATCCCTGTGTTATCCAAGCTCTGTACAATCAGAAGATTACACTCTCCCCACACACACAGGGTTAATGAATGGTCATAAATTACTGCACATTATCTGGACTGAGGATGGGGGATGTTTGTACAGACAGAGGAGGCTTGGAAGATATCGTCAGACACACTCCCGATCCTCCTGTCCCTTCACAGCAACTCCTGCCAAACAAATCCTGTCAGATTTCCACCCTAGGAGACTCCTCAGACAAAAACTCTCAGCTCACCTCTTCCCTGCATATAGTGTGAGCAGAGCAGCTCCAGCCCGACATGATCTCCTCCTCCCGACATGATCTCCTCCTCAGCTCCGCCTCCCGGGTAAGCACACCGCACTAGTGATTGGAGGGGGGGGGGAGTTGGTCACTGATAAGAGACCCTGCAGGAGCCTGAAGGGGGGGGGGGACAGGATAGAATAAGCTTTAGATTCTAACAATTACCCCAGCACAGTGTTTTTATGGAGAAGCAGTGACACTGCTGCTGTCTCCACAGTGACACATATGTTAATGGAGCTCCCCCTGACTGATGGTTTGTCCGGGTTTCAGAGAGTCTGAAAACCGGGAAGATGATTCAGAACCCGGACTGTCCGGGTGAATCCCGTACTGGTGGCAACCCTAAGTTAGAGCAATCTTGTGAATTCTATCAGTGCCCAGCCAAGCACTGGTTAAAGTTTGTAGGAGGAGTTTTCACTCTCCGCTGATTGTCCTATGAGGCTGCAGGACCCCTGACGCTCTAGTAATACACACCAAACTGAGCATGTTCAGCTTGCCCCCAAAGCTCTGTTCTATCAGCAGATAGATTGGGGACTGTGGAAGAAGGGGAGGATCAGCGAAGACAGCGTCAAACAATCTTTTTACTCAAAGCAGAGGATTAACCCCTTAGGTTCCACAGTGAGTATAACAAGCATGCTTTACTGCATATACAGACTGACTTTACTGTTGTGGGTTTAGTAACACTCCTGTTTTTATGCAAAGTCCAGATGTGTGTTAATAATTTTATGAATATATAAATATACTGATTTGTTGATGTTTTAGTTTATCTGCATAGAGTTCAGCTTTAGATTTGGTTGTCAGCTTACTGGACCCACTATGTCACAGCAATCTAACACAGTGGAATGGTGTTCCAGAAAAAGCCTGAAGTGGTAAGCCGCACGCTGCTGTATAATTCTCCAGGGAGGTCTAGAGACCTACACAGTGGGTACACATAGCCTCTGGAGAGAGCCCTATAGAAGTCTCTGAGGATCTACTGCACAAGTGCGTCCAGCAGAAGGAACATTTCAGACACACAATGTCACATTCAAGTAAATATGTATCTGGGTTGAGCTGGGCGAGATACTTTAAATCACCTAATAGATTTACTTTGTCTGAGTACATATCTTTTACGGCTTTTAAGGATCTGAACAGTGGCGGCTGGTGCTCAAATTTTTTGGGGGGGCGCAAACAAACTGAAAAAACCCCCAAAAAACATCAATTGCCGCCACTGTGCCCAAACACCACTAGTTTGTCCCCCAATGCAGCCAGTTTGTCCCCAAATGCAGCCAGTTTCCCCCCATATGCAGCCAGTTTCCCCCCAAAATACAGCCAGTTTGTCCCCCATATACAGCCAGTTTGTCCCCCATTATACAGCCAGTTTGTCCCCCATTATACAGCCAGTTTGTCCCCATTATACAGCCAGTTTGTCCCCATTATACAGCCAGTTTGTCCCCATTATACAGCCAGTTTGTCCCCAAAATACAGCCAGTTTGTCCCCCATATACAGCCAGTTTGTCCCCCAAATACAGCCAGTTTGACCCCCATATACAGCCAGTTTGTCCCCCATATACAGCCAGTTTGTCCCCCAAATGCAGCCAGTTTGTCCCCCATATACAGCCAGTTTGTCCCCCAAATGCAGCCAGTTTGTCCCCCATAATACAGCCAGTTTGTCCCCCATATACAGTACAGCCAGTTTTCCCCCAATATACAGCCAGTTTGTCCGCCATAATACAGCCAGTTTGTCCGCCATAATACAGCCAGTTTGTCCCCAATATACAGCCAGTTTGTCCCCCAAATGCAGCCAGTTTGTCCCCAATATGCAGCCAGTTTGTCCCCAATATGCAGCCAGTTTGTCCCCAATATGCAGCCAGTTTGTCCCCCAAATGCAGCCAGTTTGTCCCCCAAATGCAGCCAGTTTGTCCCCCCAGCCCTGCACTTACCTTCCTCGGGTCAGCGCCGTCCTTCTTCCGTCCTCGATGTCTTCTCCCGCCCTTGATGTCGCTTCAGCCAATCAGGTTACCGGTAACCAGACCCGGTGAACCTGATTGGCCAGGGAACGCACCCCCCGTGCGTCCTCTCGTTAGGTATTTAAAAGCCGATTACAGCCCTCAGGCTGTAGTTGGGAAGCCTATCAGAGCCGCTGGCTCTGATAGGCACTTCTAAAGGCCAACCAGATGCTGTAATTCAGATGGCCGGCGCTCAAGGGGCCGGCCATCTGAATAGTGGGCGGCAGCGACAATACATAGGTTCATGCAGTGCATGAACCTATGTATTGTTGTGAGTGACGGCCGGGCGCAGAAGCGAGCGGGAGCGGCGCTTCTGCGCCCACTATGGACGCACCGCATTGTGTGAAAAAAAGGACATTTAAAAAAAAAAAAAAAAACTCTTAAAGGGCCCGTTTTTTTTTTTTTTTGGTGACCACAGGAGGGGGGGGGGGGGCGGCGCCCGGGCACCCCCTATGGACGGGCCGCCACTGGATCTGAATTCTGGTGTATTGTTTTCTATGAGCCCATGCACACAGCTGTGTAAAGGTGAGTAAACTTGCGGTGCGTTCCGATGCATAAAAAATTGAAAATATAAAGGCCTACATCTGGGCCGTATTTTACGCTGATTGCATGGAAACATTTTTGCTAACATTTAATATGTGCACAGCACTCTGCACAGCACTCTATTGGAGTACAAGAGTTGTCAGCATCATAGCAAAAGAAGGACACTAGGTAAACAAAAGCTGCCTGCATCCTAGCAATGGGGAATGATAGGGGGCTTCTTTGAGAGTCCTAGCAACAGAGAATAATAGGCAGCAATGGCTGCCTACATCCTAGCAATGGAAGAGCACTGGGTTGCTACTTTGAGAAGTCACCTGCATCCTACCAACAGAGGACTCTAGGCCACAATAGCCACCTGCATCCTAGCAACAGAAGAATGATTGGTGGCTTCCTTGGAAAAGCACCTGCATCTTAACTACAAGGAATGCTAGGTGGCAATAGCCACCTAAGACATAGCAATGAAAGAGTGTTTGGTGGCTTCCTTGAGAAGTCGCCTGCATCCTTGCAACACAGGACACTAGGCAGCAACAGCTGCTCAGATGATGTCTTAGCAGACGAAACGCGTTGGATCCATGTTCTATCCAGGCTATTGCGTTATACATGCTGTTGTCTTCCTGCTGGCTCATTTGACAGGCTTTTGATCTTTGGATGTGATGTAAGTTTTCTACCATTTTTAATAAATTTGCCAACTATGGTTTTACATGTGGAGGCTCTTTTATGTTTACATGGCTCATCGGAATGCATAATATAATTGAGTGAGTGCCAATTCTGTTGTGAGGCGGTGACATGAGACCATTTGAAATGAAAAATGTTGAAGCAGCGCTAAATGTCCAAGTGCAAAAAAGTAAAACGTGCTATAAATAGTCCAATATTAACCACTTCCCTACTGGGCACTTAACCCCCCTTCCTGCCCAAGCTATTTTTCAGCTTTCATCGCTGTCACACTTTAAATGACAATTGCGTGGTCGTGCGACGCTGTACTCAAACGAAATTTGCGTACTTTTTTTCCACAAATAGAGCTTTCTTTTGGTGGTACTTGATCACCTCTGCGGTTTTTATTTTTTGCGCTATAAACAAAAGAAGAGGGACAAGTTTGAAAAAAAACACAATATTTTTTACTTTTTGCTATAATAAATATCCATTTTTTTTATTTTTTTTTCAATTTTCCTCAGTTTAGGTCGATACGTATTCTTCTACATATTTTTGGTAAAAAAAAATCGCAATAAGCGTATATTGATTGGTTTGCGCAAAAGTTATAGCGTCTACAAAATAGGGGATAGATTTATAGCATTTTTATAATTTTTATTTTTTTTACTAGTAATGTCGGTGATCAGCGATTTTTATCATGACTGTGATATTGCGCCGGCCGGTTGACAGCTGGTTAAATGTAATAACTATTAGTACATGTGCAAAATGTGCAAAAAATTCAAAAATGTATATATATCCAAACGTAGATATATCCCAAAAGATATCCCCAAAAAATAATGTATACTGGAAAGTTCACACAAAATGTAATTGTCTCCCAAAAAAATGTGAAAGTATCCAGCAACCAAGAACGGGAGGAGGAAAAGAACAGGTGTGGGAGTCCAACTTGTCACATCAATAGGGAATCAATAGGGAATCAACCATAACAGGTATAAGCGCACAATCCTCCCCCGATGACACCAGCCTCTCACCTTACTGATGGACCCAAAGGGTCATATAAAGCCTTAATGGATCTCCGACACTCCAGATGATGCTCTCCAATTCTTGTATACAAGCAGGGATTGCTGTAGCCTTTCCACCACTTCCAACCGTATCTTCCTAGAGTATATATCTTGCCATCATTCTGTTTCCCGTATATCCCCAAGTAAACAGACATCTTCACCACAGCTTACGTTCTCAGCTCCCCTTCCTGACCAGAGCACTTTTTACAATTTGGCACTGCGTCGCTTTAACTGACAATTGCGAGGTCATGCAATGCGTCCTTTTTTAACCACAAATAGAGCTTTCTTTTGGTGGTATTTGATCACCTCTGCGGTTTTTATTTTTTGCGCTATAAACAAAAAAAAGAGCGACAATTTTGAAAAAAAAAACAATATGTTTTACATTTTGCTATAATACCCCCAAAAATGTTTTTAAAAAACAAATTTCATCAGTTTAGGCCAATATATATTCTTCTACATATTTTCGGTAAAAAAAATCACATTAAGAGTATATTGATTGGTTTGTGCAAAAGGTATAGCGTCTACAAACTACGTCTACAAACTATGGGAAAGATTTATGGCATTTTTTTTTCATGTAATGGCGGTGATATGCGATTTTTAGCGGTACTGCGACATTGCGGCGGACAGATCGGACGCTTTTGACACATTTTTGGGACCAATGACATTTAGTCCTCTTTCACACTGAGGCGCTTGAAAAACTGCCAGTAAAACACTGATCGCTTTTGAAGAGCTTTTCAGGCGCTTTTGAAGAGCTTTCAATTCATTTCAATGGAGACGGGTGTTTTTTCACCGCACTGTCAGCGCACTGCCCCAGTGTGAAAGCATTCCTTGATTTTAATGGAAATACGTTTTCGTAAGCTTTTCAGGCGCTTTTTTTTAGCATGAAAAAGCACCTGAAAAGCGCCTCAGTGTGAAAGTGGTCTAATACAGCGATCAGAGCTATAAAAATGCACTGATTACTGTGTAAATGTCACTGGTAGGGAAGAGGTTAACACTAGGGGGCGATCAAGGGGTTAAATGTGTGTTCCCTGGATGTGTTCCAACTGTATGGAGATAGGACTGACTGGGGGAGGAGACATATTGTTGTTCCTACTTAGTAGGAACAAACAATATGTCTCCTCTCCCCTGACAGAACAGGGATTTGTGTGTTTACACACACACAAATCACTGCACTGTCTCTCGTGCTCACGATCGTGGCTGGCCGGCGGGGATCACGCCCGCAGCCACACGGATTGGGTCCCCCACCGTGCGGCAAGGCACCCACGCGCCACTAAAGTGAACAGCGTACCCATACGTTGTTTTGTCCAGCCGTGCCATTCTGCCAACGTATATGGGCGTGAGCCGGTCGGCAAGCGGCGATTAAAGGATGTTATATATGGACTGTCACTACTACCATCTTTAATCATTTTGATCACATTGGAACTTTTACATTTTGGACTCTTTTTCTATGAACTATATTTTAAAAAATTTCTTCCCATTTGATATTGTAATTTTGCACCTTGCACTTTATTGGTCCATATGATACAGTATATGGTCCCGTAAGAATATCATTGTTATGTCGCATATTATGTCTTAAGAGCTGCGCTTTTTAAAATATAATAAATAGCTACCTGCATTCTAGCAATAGATTTATGTAGACTTTAGCTCTGCTTTGTGTGTGTGTTCAGTCGTTTAGTCGTGTCCGACTCTTTGTGACCTCATGAACCATAGCGCACCAGGCTTTTCTGTCCACCACTGCCTCCTGGAGCTTGCTTACTTTCATGTTCCGATGATGATATCTATCCACCTTGTTTTCTGTTGTCCTCTTCTCCTTTTTCCATCCATGTTTGCCAGCATCAGGGTCTTTTCCAACGAGTCCTCTCTTCGCATTAGGTGGCTAAAACTCTGCTTTAGGGAACCATAAATGGACTATCCCACTTTTGTACCTGCATAGCCCTGGCAGTACCAGCCATATAAGAACATATATTTTACACACTGCTTTATGCCCTAAAGATAACAACCAGTAGAGGTCCTCTTCACTTACTATATGCCATGCACGATGGTAATGCAGAGTGACTGCTAGACTGACTAAATTATGCTCACTGCTGGTCAGCTCTGTCTACTGCAGGTGATCCTGAGCCAATCTTCAGGGGTGTGAGTGATTCCATCATTCCAGCTGTCACTTGACATTATCATAGAACCCATCCAGGGATTACATGCAGTCTCCAGGGCCCAGCCAACATCTATGTGCTGTGATCATTTCATGGTTGGTGTACATCGAGTAGAATTCTCATGCCGCGTACACACAACCATTTTTAATGTCATTGAAAAAAACGTTTTTCTCGACATGATTCTTCTCAAGCCTGCCTTGCCTACACACTATCATGAAAAAAAAATGCTAGTGCAAAGCGCGGTGACGTACGAAATGTACGACGGCACTATAAAGGGGAAGTTCCATTCGGATGGTGCCATCCTTTGGGCTGCTTTTGCTGATCCTCGTGTTAGTAAAGTTTGGTGAGAGACGATTTGCGCTTTTCAGCCTCGTGCTCTTCAGTCCGTTACAGCGTGACGAATGTGCTATCTCCATTACGAACGCTAGTTTTACCAGAACGAGCGATCCCGTCTCATCACTTGCTTCTGAGCATGTGCGTTTTTTTTCACGTCGTTAAAGCGTACACACGGCCGCTTTTCATGACGAGAAAAACGACGACGTAAAAACGACAAGAAAAATTAGAGCATGTTCCAAATTTTTAATGCCCATTTTTCACGTCGTGAAAAATGCTCTGGAGCCCACACACGATCGTTTTTAATGACCAAATTAAAAAATGGCATTTTTCTCGTCATGAAAAACAGTCCTGTTTATGCAGCATTAGTGTTATACATTCTTAAAGCTCTGTATATCTTTGAGACTCCCATGATGAGACCTCAGCACGGGTGTTTCCAAGTCTGTCAGTTTCCTATAGCTTTGCTTCGCCACCATCCTTCAAAAAGGGAAACATCAGTTTTGGACTGGATACCTGTCATGGTGGCCATTGCATGCTTTATAATCAATATCTCTTCACTCCATCTCTTCTGAGAGTAGTATTTGTTCTATAATCTCCAATCAAGATGGAATTACATAATCATGCACCAACATTCCCTTTAAAATTTCAAAATAAAAACAGTACACAATTGTTGGTGGGACTTTTAACATTGTATTTATAATGTTTTTTTTCCATTTTTATTTCACATAGTCAAAAACAGACCACAGTGGGTTTAATGACCCATAAAAAACGTTATGTACTCAACAGGACCCCACCATTCCATTAGCATGAGAAATATCATGACCATTTAAATTTTTTCTAGTAATGAACAGTGAAGAGTGAGGTAAATCAGGGCAGATTGTGAAGCAATAACTGTATGTGTTGTAGAGTTCATGTTTTTTGGATATTCAATATTATACTACCATCAGCCTCAAGGAGGCTTCCATTCAGTGTGCATTTCAACCCCTTCCCGCCCAGCAGTGTTAATTTTGTCAACAAAAATATTTTCGGCTACTAAATTAACACTATTTTAGTTGACTAAAATATGACTAAAACTCAAAAAATTCAGATGACTAAACAACAACTAAAATGACATTTTGGTCATAAGACAAAAATACGACTAAAACTAAAATGGCATTTGAGTCAAAAGACTATGACTAAAACTAAATTGAAATTTGACGTCACAATAATTACTATACTACCACATAGGAATATGTAGGGGGCATCTACTAAGCTGCTGAAAGAAAAAAAAATTAAGGCTTTTCTTATTTTTTTTTCTTAATATTTAATGTTGGTAATAGATTCAGGTAATATGTGCAATGGCATTACAGCCAATAGAGTTGACAGTTTTTTGTGTTTTTTTATATTTTAAAGTTGAACTTCTATTTGTCAAAAAGCAATATTTTTGTTTGTTTATGAAACTTTTTCATTTTTATTTTTATTTTATTTATAAAGCCGTTATATATCACAATGGCTAAATCTGTGTCTGTATTGCATGTTAAAACCTTAATACCATAAATATTACCATATTATTAGATTTTTACTCCAAGAGTATATAACGGAAAATTGAATTCAAAAACTTACCGTAATTTTCCTTTCCTGACAAGCTCCATGTCAGCACAGCTGGGTGAGGCTCCGACCACCCCTACGTAATCAGGACTTAACTATAAATTTTTCACTCACCTCAGCATCAGCGTTTCGTAACTATTACTACTTAACTGGGTGGGTTTTGTGCTGACATGGAGCTCGTCAGGAAAGGAAAATTACGGTAAGTATTTGAATTAAATTTTCTGTTTTCCTGATGGCTCCATATCAGCACAGCTGGGAATTAACTAGCCAAAACAGGGGAGGGATAATGCTACACACACTCCATAATTTTGACTAAAACCGTAACAGAAGCCATGATGCCCCTGACAAACTCAATTGTCATTAAGCCATGAATATGAATATTTTGGTGTCCACATGGCTGCATTGCAGATAGTTTGAGACACCCGGCCTGCTGTCACTCTCAAGGTCTGGACCCTTCTAGTGAGAGTGCCGTGATTCTCCTGGCACAGCCAGCCCTACAACCTGCAGGTCAAGGAAATGAGGTTACCAACCAAGAGATAATAATCTTGCTGGAAGCCGTAAAATCATTGTGTGTTCCACCTGAAAAAGACAAACAGATAATCAGACTTCCTGATGGCAGGAGTCGCCTTGATAAAATATTTTAGAGCTTAGCCCACATCCGGGCTAACTTCTTAAATACTCCCCAAAGGGAACGTAGGAGGAAAACCTCTTGTGTGAAACGAACTCTGAAGGTCAGGTCAGGCACAAATTCGAGCATTGGCATGAGCACCATCCTGTCTGGGAAGTATGTGAGTATGGGTTCTCTAAACCCCAAGGACACCAATGCTGATGTAATTGCCACAAGTAAATCAGTTTCAGTGAGAGGTACCACATGGTGATTGAAGGTATCTGATAAAATAATTAAGCATTGGAAGCCCGCTGAATGCCGGTGAAGAAAGAGATAGCCAAAATGCATGCCTATAGCATGCTTGCGCAAAGAACTAAGTCAAGCCTCGCCTGTAGGCATTCGGAGCAGGCTTCTAAAGAGTCCAGTGTAAGATCTTGATCAGCGAATATACTGGGCATACATGCCATGTTCCACTATAGGTATGCTTAGCGTTGTCCTTTCTTGTCTCATAAGATTATTCAGATCTTCACAGAGCATTGGACATCCGTTAGCCTCTGCCTCTCCAGACCCCTGCCATCAGGCTGAGCCTGTCGGATGCCAGATGAACGGGACTGGAGAAGATTTGATCTACCAGGCAGAGGGAGTCACTCCTTGACATTCATAAGGATGAGTAGCGGGTACTAGAACTGCCACCTTCCCCTTCCCTCGCCCCAGCCTTAGCTGGAAGCTGAGAATCAGAGGGAGCAGCAGAAAAAGGCATAAGCTGTCTTGGCGATCCATTCTGCGGTCAGCACCTCCACTCCGAGAGCATGTGGATCCTGGGCCCTGGAATGGAACTTCAGCAACTTAGTGCCGACTGGGAGTGTTAGCGGTCTACCTTTGGCAGAAGAAAACACCAAGCTCTGTTAGTTCTCGGAAGACTCGCAGTAGCCTGGATCATCCACTGTCGTCCAGACTTGCCCTGTACAAGAAGTTTGCCTGAAGATTCTTCCGACCAGGCACATAGGTCGCAGATCGCTAGGAGGATTGACTTGGGTGAATTCTAGAATTAGAGAGAACTTCAGAAGTGAGAGACTGAGCCTTGTTTCCAGATGTAGGTCACCGCCGTTGTGCTGTCCAAGTTTCCCAGGACAGGCTTACACATGGATGGGGTGACTTAAGGTTAAGAGCTTGAAAAAGGCTGCCCTCAACTCCAGGACTGAGTCTTGAAACCTTGACAAAAGACCATTGGCCCTGAGCTCATTGTTCTTGAAGTAAGGTTCCCCTACACTGGCTGGTGTCTGATTGCACCACCAGGTCGTCTGTAGGGAATGACATTGCAGACGATTAGTTTCTTCAACCACAAGTTTTGGCCACTGGTCCAGAAACCCGGCTTGAACGGGAGCGAGAGTTAAACTGAGCCTACCTGAGCTGCTGGAGTGAGGCGATTTCTATGGCTCAATCAGAGACATGAAGGATGAAAGATCTCCAAACATGGCCCAAAATGCTTGCCTTAGGGGGCCACATGTCAATCACTAAAGCCGTCCCTATGTCCACAGAGGAACCACATCGTGCCCCTAGGGTATGTATGGGTGGCACAACCCCAAAATAACAGAGAGCATCCTTACATGGAAGTTTTTACTGTCTTCTTGGTTTATGCATTGGCTTCCCTGTCTTTCCTGGACTCCCATCCAGAAAAGCACAGGAGCTAAGCTCTCTGGCGTGAGCGTGGAAACTGACTCTTGAGTTTTTGGTCTTCTTTAACTCAGTAGATCTTCATCTTGAGGCAGGAAGCCAAACTGGCCACTATTACATTTAGGCTTGCCCTTCTGCGATTAAGAAAAAATGCAGTGATAGCGTTTGTCCTTGAGGGTCACACCTTCTGATGGTAAGGTCATGTAAATGGCCAATCCCACAAGGGACACATACTGACCAGTGGGGTGATCCCAACCCCTGGACCTCTATTCGTTCAAAAGGCCATAACTTTGACATCCTGCTGTGACGATATCCTCCAATCTTGACGAACAGACATTTGATCCATTCCACATCCAGCTGTCTTCTGGAAGTACTTAAAATATTTCCAAAGCTTCACCTCTATACACAGGCATTTGACCAACCTTACCGATCTGGACACAGGTCGTCCTCTTTTTCTTGTTTAGAAGAGATTGGAGAGAAATGATTGGACCGAGAAGGCCCTGAAAGAAGGCTGGACAATGCCAAACAGACGGTTCCCGCACGAGCATCTAGTCATTTCTTTAGGGTGTCTCGATCATCTGCTTAATTGTGACAACTGGTTAGGTGTTATCATTATCTTTATCCTAGGTTGCTTGAACTAGGCAACATCCTTGCAGTCATATTCATCTGTTTCTCTTTGGAAGGATCTGAAGCGGATTGTTTGCTTGAGAAGGCTTGGAGACTTCACAGGGTGAGTGGAAACACTCTTTTAGAGTGTATTGACCACATGTTGCATGAATGCGACAACCCGTTAGGTGCCGTCATCCTTATCCTTGGTTGCTTGAACAAAGCAGACTGTGTGCAGTCATGTCCATACGGAAGTTTGGAAAATGGGCTGCTTCACCTGGTATGGACAGGCAGCTTCTCCTTGTCAGAGCAGATAACCCTTTCACCGGGAGAGACGAAAACACCCCTTTAGAGTGTATTGGCAATTTGTTTATTGGGTGTGAAACCCTTTAGGTGTCACCCTCCTCCCTGGCTGTTTAAGCCAGTGGGATACATACTGTCATGCCCATCCGTGTATTCCTCTTATAGAGTCTGAGGAGGGATGCTTGCTTGGGAAAGCTATGAGACTGCTCCTTCATGTTCATCCATGTCTTCTTATTGAAGGGCCTGAAGCATGTTCATTCCGAGATTGGTAAACGCTAATAGATAACCTCACCACAGGGTTTGCGCACCATTCAGCAAACACCAACCCATAGCACTGGTTTACACTGGTGCGTTTTTGACATGCGACCCGACCAGTCAAATCGCATGTAAAAATAGGCGTCAATCGCACCGCCCTAATCGGTGCAACGCCGTATGTGCGGCGCAGCACCAACTTCAAAAAGGCAGTTTTGTACTACCTTTGCGACTCCGGGCCACGACCTATATTGACATCCGCACAGAGACCTGCACAGATGTCTCTGAATATCGGGAGAAAAAAAGCTGAATTGCACAGCCTCATTCCCACAATCCAGTGCGACCCTGGACAAGGGAAAAAAAGGTTAAATGCAGTAAATAGATTGCTTAGTAACAAACCCTGAGGGCTTAACCACAGCTAGAGGGAGGCAGAAGCTTCCATCTACAGCCCTGATAACCAGGTGGAGGTTAATTAGCTAAAATCTAGTCCTGCAAGGGATCAGGCCAAGGAATTGTAGACATCACAAACATGCTTCTCCATACTCTTTCTTCTTCTTTTTTTTTTTCTTTTATCACAGGTGACTCTTCTACCTTCTTTGGAAAATGCTGGTCTTTGGAGGGGGTTTGGCATAATGGCACAACAGTCAAGCAAACATGAGAAGCCACCAACAGATTTATTGCCATGTGTAAACAGACAAAGTGTTACTTTGTATACCTGTTATGCAGAGTACCCCCAGTGGAGGAGTTAGGCTATGTATAGTGGCTGCAGGGAGCAAGGTCTAACAATATCCAGTAATGCAGCATACATTTGGATGCAAAGCATTTAGCTTACCCAACCTCCATCATCCGACCATCGACACTGGCACAGCGCGGGTGCGCGTGCATAGGAGAGCTCTCTGAGCAGTTACAGAAAACAGTGTGTTTCCTTTTCGAATAAAGGTTTTCCTTAAATAAATAAGTTGATCATTATAAGCACCCCTGTCAGTGTTAAATGATTTGTCTCATCTCTGTAACTGATGCATCTGATGAAGACCTTGATCTTTTTTTTAAAAAAAAACACACTTACACACTTACTGGCTAGATCACCAGATGAAATAAGAAAATAGAAAGCCTAAAAAAGAAAATGAATGCAGTTATCAATCTAGGAACTGGTAAGCTGCAATATCATAAATTTTTGCTTTTGGATTTAATACTGCTTTAAATCTGTACTTTAAATTACATACTTCTGGCCATAGCGTTTATTGTCTCAACAGTGGCTGGTTGCTAAGAAATGTAGTGCTACCCCCGTAGGAGCCACTATAAATGTTTGGGTCCTCTGCTCTCTTTAGCTCTAGGCAAGGCTTAACCTTTACTGACACCACCAGATTACCTTGTCTGGGAGCTCCCAGCAGATGTACAAGAATTGCACACGCTGCCCTTTAAAAAGATAAGCAGACTGTATTGGCAGACTAAAGTTACAAAAAGAGGAGATTGGTACATCAACATCAATGAACATGAACACAACAGTAACAGATACAGTGAACTCAACACAGGTACCTCTATAGTTAAACACGGCTTATACTGCAGTATTTGGAGTTTATGCCTCAAGTGGCCAAAAAGAATAATGAAGAGGTTTAGCAGACTAAAGCCATGTACACACGATCGGATATCCTATGGATTCTAATCCGATGGTTTTGTCCATCGGAAATCCGATGAAGCTGACTTTCATCAGTCTTGCCTACACATCATCAGTCAAAAAACCGACCGTTCCAAACGCGGTGACGTAAAACACTCCGATGAGCCGAGAAAAATTAAGTTTAATGCGTGGGTTTTTTATCCGATGGACTGGCCATAGATGATCGGAATTTGCTATCGGTTTTTGATCCATCGGAAAAATGTAAAACATGTTCTATTTTTTAAAACCGATGGAAAAAAGACTGTTGGGTCCCATACACGATCGGTTTGTCCGATGAAAAAAGTCCATCGGACTGTTTTCATCTGTAAAACCGATCGTGTGTACAGGGCTTTAGTCACTTGAGGGCTCTCAGACAAAGGGACTAGGCTAAGGCCTTCAAATTTTAAACTCAGTAATAGCAACCCAGTTCTGCCCTGAGAGATGAAGTGACATGAGCAAGTCTCTATGATTAACTTCTGCCTGCTATGTTGGGGCTCTTAAGAATCGTTGGTGCACAGAATGGTGAAAGTGACTCAAACGGTATTAGTCAGCAGCAGTCTAGTGTGGAATGAGGCTTAGTAGTGTAAACTCCCTATTGCAGCAATGCAGAATATGGGGCAAGCTCAAAGGGCACTTGGAGGGGCACTATGAGGATGAAGATACTATGTAGCTATAAAAGGTGGACGAAAACAAGGTCATCTATAGGATAATAATGACCTTATGCTTTTTATTTGGCTTTGATGGGTGCAGCTTACTGATGGATGCATCAGAAGGTTTTGTCAAGTTGATAGATACCAAACATGTCAAGCCTTAAAGTGGTTGTAAACCCTTGAGGTTTTTCACCTTAATGCATTCTATGCACTCAATATTTATTTATAAGAACAATAAATAGTCTCTGTGAGAGCAGACAGGTTGGAACAAGAACAGTTCAGATAAGGTGGGAAGAGGTCCAGGCACAAACTTAGCGTTGATTAGGGGAGCACTGTTCCAGTTAGCACGAACAGCTTGGTGCACAGTCACTGCCACTGACTTGGTGAATAGTTATAGTCACTGCCACTGACCTGGTGTGCGTAGAGTCACTGCCACTATGACCTACAGAACATGCACTTATCCTTCCTTGAATAGTTAGGCCTCTGTAGGGAGAAAACATCCCTCCGGAGAGTTACCAGAGGCCCCTTCTGTCACCATGACTCTGCGCTGGGTCTTCAGAAAGAGTCACCTCCCTGGCCTCCTCGATCCTGGATACGGGTCCCCTCGCGAGGCGGATCTCTGGGATCCCTCGCGGAACCCAGCCGAAGGTTGCTGGGTCCCTGGCCTTCTCAAAAGTACCTCACCCCCAGACCTAAGGTGTCTGGGGATGGAACAGCAGTTCAGTCTCCGGGCCTAGGAGCACCCGGAGACCATCCTCACACACACCCAGGCCAAGGGCACCTGGGTGTCACGAACAGCAGCCCCCAGGCTGAAGGTGCCTGGGGTTCGGACCTCGACCAGGAGATGTCTGCCCCTTTATACCCTCTCCCAGCAGGCACGGCAGGTTCCCCGTCCCGCCGTACTACTGCCGCGAGGGGACACAAAAAGGCACAGCCCTTCAATGGTGGTTCAACCCCGGCCTATGGCGACAGCGCCACCTATAGGCCGCAGGGAACTGGACACCATTGATATCCTCCACGAGCCTAAATGATCCACAAACCCTAACAATTAGCGTACCTGAGCCTTTTTACCACTCAGGTACTTCCCCTAAATGTAACCACCCGCTACACATAGATTTGTAGAGTCCAGAACAAAACCTGCATTTTCAGAAGTAGTGCAAGCTTACTTCTTACATTTCTATATAGTTTATAGGGACCTGCTGACAAAATCAATTCTAATACTGGCCAATGGTCATATACACACAGAAATTTCATCATTCAGCCTCAGGTCAATTGAATTGAATCGAGTGACTAATCCATTATTTTCAATCGACTGCTGGGCCACTGAGTTGAAGTTCCAATCGAATGCTGCGGAAAATCCGACTGCTTGCTATCAGATTGCTTACTGGTTTCTATTTTTCAGTCCATTTCTGTTCAATTCCAATTATTCATTCAATCTATCAAAACAATTTCAATCTATTTCAATCTCTAAAATCGATTGAAGTTTGTCAGTTGATTGCATTCATTAATAGATCTTCCTTCGTTCAGTCACTTTGATATTAAAACCTTGGTGAAAGGGGTTAAAGCTGCCTGGATAGTGTTACATGTGTGGCCAGCATTAGGGTCATGTCACTAGGGTCATTAGCAACCTAGTTAAGAGAGAATGGTGTTCCTAATTTGTTAAGATGCAAGCACTTAACCACTTCAGCCCCAGAAGAATTGTCTGCTCAATGACCAGGGCATTTTTAGCGATTCGGCACTGCGTCGTTTTAACTGACAATTGCGCGGTCGTGCAACATTGTACCCAAACAAAATTGACGTCCTTTTTTTTCCCCACAAATAAAGCTTTCTTTTGGTGGTATTTGATCATCTCTGCGATTTTTATTTTTTGCGCTATAACCAAAAAAACAGCAACAATTTTGAAAAAAACACAATATTTTGTACTTTTTGCTATAATAAATAATCCCAATTTTTTTTTTAAAAAGCTATTTTTTTAATCAATTTAGGCCGATATGTATTCTTCTATATATTTTTGGTAATAAAAATCGCAATAAGCGTATATTGATTGGTTTGCGCAAAATCATTGTAAATCATGTACTGTTGCTTTAAATTATTTTCAATATCTGTCTTTTGTTTTTCTGTAAAAAAAACAAAAAAAAAAACGAGGCTTTAATTTTTTGACACAGAGACAGGTTTAGTATAGGTTAAGGGAGATGCTGTAATCCTCAGAAGCCATTAAAAACCCGTTCCATCCTTAAAGTGATAGTAAAGGCTTGTTTTTTTTTTTTAAATAACAAATATCTTATACTTACCTGCTATGTGCAATGGTTTTGCACAGAGCAGCCTGGATCTTCCTCTTCTGGGGTCTCCTGGTGGCACTCCAGGCCCCTCCCTCCTGCCGAGGGCCCCCACAGCTAGTAGCTTGCTGTAGGGGGCATCCGAGTAGGTGCTTTACCAAGCTGCTGCTCTGCGTGTCCATTCACACACAGTCACGGTTTGGCCATGCCCCCTCTCTCTCCTCTATGGCTCACTGGCTGTGATTGACAGCAGCGAAGCCACTGGCTCCCGCTGCTGCCTCAGCCAATGAGAAGTGAGTGTCCCCAGAGAGCTTAGGCTGTCGTGTACATCGCTGGATCGCGATGGGGCTCAGGTAAGTATTAGGGAGGACTGATGGCTGCTGCACAGAGAAGGTTAAAAACTTTGAGCCCTTACAACCACTTTAAAGCAGATTTTCCCTCACTTAATAAAGTTCTCTCCACTCTACCCTTCCTCCTATCCTGTACGTAGAGAGTGCTTTTTTTGTTTTTAATCTTTTTTTAAGAAAAGTAGGACGTGCACAGTGCCCGATGTGCCTTCTGGGATATGCATGTCACATATCCAAGAAGGCATAGTGTTTATTTCATAAAGGCGGGGGGCAGTCCAAGTAGTGTGTCATCGGGAGTCCTGCCCGCTAAACCTAGAAGAGCGAGCGGGCCTCTCAATAACGTCCGAAACATCATGGCGGCGCGGGACTGATCGGTAGCAGAGGATCAAAGGATCTCAGCAAGACAACACTGGATCCGCTAAGTGGGTGAGTGTCTAAAATGTGCAGAGCCCACCTCCTGGTAAGTAGGGGTAAAAAAATTAAAAAATAAAACAGGGGGAGGGGTTGGTTTGGGTAAAGAGACGTTTTAAAAACCACCTTAATGATGCCTTCCCCATCGCCTTCCACCATTTGCCAATATGCCAAAATTTCTCAGAAATCTTTTTGGGGGAATTTTAGGGAAATTAAAACATTTGATTTCACTCATTCTTAAGAAAAATAATTTTTCCCCATCACTATGATTACAAAAGTTCAGTTGTCATAGGCTAGTTCCCATTATCGATTTGTAAAAATGATTTGGAGGGGAGGGGCTGCTGTAAATCGTTGGCTGTTTAAATCTTGCCCAGATCTGATATGCAAAAAGCCAAAAATCTGTTTTGCCCAGTAAAGCTACGGCAAAATGTTACTTTAAGTGAAAGAATCAGAAATATCATTAATTATTAAAGCCCAAATTCTGTTTCTATATGTATTACTGTAATGCAGTCAGGTTTCAGATACAGTGATAAATATGTGATTTGTGAAGTGCACGCTCAAAAACTTGTGAATTTGTGTACTCAAAATTATAATGAATGCTGCTATCTAAATAATAAAATAAATACAATAAATCATGCACTACATAAATAATAAAGTGATAGACATCGCTTTGAAAAATAAACAAAATAAATCACAGTATTAATCAAAAAAGTTGTAAATCAATACGGGTCTATATATGTGATGAGATGAGAACATTTTCTACAAAAATCCACATCCACAAATCCGATGTGATGATACACTGCATGCCTCCACCCTCAATTGGAAAGCAGCTCACCATAAGAATATGACCTCCGCACAAATGGTAAGTCCTTAAGCGCTTGAATGACAACCACCAGCTGGCGGATACTATCCAGATCCTCTTAAAGATGGTAACCAGGAAAGTCTTATCTCTATAAGCAGGATTCCACTTATCAAATGTTTATTTTTCACAGCGCCGTCTACTTTATTATTTATTTAGTGTATGCTTTAAAGATATACTGTATGTGTTTAATATTTAGATTTTTCGTAACTTTGTGCAGCAGCAAGGAATAAAATAGTCTGTCTTGGTAGCATGGTACAGAGTTGGACTGCAGGGGTTCAGGTCTCCAGCGATCTGACGACCCTTGCTTAATGCTCCAATCAACAGTGCTGCACATGGTGCATGCCGCTGCTAACAAAGGCAAATTTAAAGACTCATTAGCACGGCCCTTCATGACCGTACTCCACCCAGATAAGAGTATTTCTACAGTGGGTACGGCCATGTGTTTACAATCAACTGCAGACCAGAAGCCTGTACAAATCATGACAGGCTGACACTGTCTATGGTCAGGGCCTCTCCTAGAAATAATGGGGGTGCCGCACAGCCTACATGACAGAGTCCCTTACATCCACCTGACTGGCAGCCCCCCCCCCGACTCAGCGTCTCACCATGCACTCTCTCTCACTCCATGCTTCTATTTGAGGTAGCTTTCCTACCTGCGGTCCCTTGTACTTCCTCCTATGGTTCCTTTCCTTGAATGTATGTGCTGTAGGCGGCAGTACATGGACACATACCAATGTAGGCAGGTGCAGTCTGCTGTCTCCACTGCTGGTGGCGCTCAACTGCAACAGAGGGAGAGGAATTAATGAGGAACATGGTCTCTCTATGGTTTCCTGAGTCACTGGGGCATTTATCCAATTGGATTCTGGCTGCCCATTTAACACTGGTGGTCATCTTTGGTGTGGCAGAGTCTATTTAAAACGTGTGGGTAGTGTAGCGATAGGTCAGAGACCTATCTGTCAGAGACCGTATTAGAGACTGTATAGAGACTGTCAGAGACCGTATCTGTCATCTGTCAGAGACCGTATTAGCTGCAGAGAAGAGTTCCAGATGAGAAGGGAAAGCTTAGGGCTTGCAAACTCCTTGGGCATCTTCCCGTTTGGGTACGAGTTGGCCAGGCTGCATTCTGCCCCTCCAGACAGACACTGTCAGTTTGGCTGATACCTGCTCCACTACACGTAGTTGGCATTCGTGAGTGTTCCTGGTTGGGCCCTCTCCCACCGAGTTTTTATTTTACTACAATACAATGCAAGTTCTACTAATTGCACCTGGACTGTTTGTGTGTTATTGTTTTTGCACCACAATGCACCTACCTACACCCAGCTCATGCCATGCTTGCTCTCACTAGTAGGCTACAAATCTGGGCCACTCTGGGGGGATTTGGACCCCAACCATTTTTCCCCCGCCCCTGTATTTAGGGCCAGCCTGCTGGGCCTTCCTGCTGACCTGATGGGGTCCTGATACAGGAGTGTAGGCAGATGCCTACTTGGAAAGCACCTACTTTTCTAAGTTCTACCTCCTTGTTCTATTTCTGCACTGTGTTTACTGAGTACCTGTGGTTGTGTTTTATTTATCAGCCTGCCCAGAAGTCAGGAAGAAGTTAATTTGCTTAACCCCCTCCCTAGCAACCGGTGTCCCACATACAGGGACTGACATAACAGCACAGATTATCCTATATACCTAGCCTGGAGGAGACGGAGGCCTCAAGAGTGGAGAAGCTCTGGAACATGTAAAGAGATGATCAGTCATCAGTTGCTAGACCGCTGGAAGTCCTAGCAACAGATTTCTGCAAAGAAGATTGAGGAATGAGGGAAGAGATTCAGACAGCACCCCTGCTGACAGGAATCCTCACTGGGTGCAGTGTGTGAGAGCACACATTTCACCCATTGAGGATACTTACACTGACTGCAGCCCAGTGCCAGAACTTGTTCCAGGACTCCAGCCCAGATCTGCGGAACCCCGAGACTTACTTGCAATCTAGGGACGGTCCTGCAGAATCCGGGACAGTTGGGATGTATGCCTATGACCAGTCTGGCCCTGCTGTCCACAATGAGGGCCTCCATTAAAAATAATGGAGCACTGTACAACCAACCCAACAGCTCCCCACCAAGTACCCCTGTATCTACACCCAGCCTGCTTTGCCCCCCGATGACCTGATGGCACCTGGTACTGGAGTACTGCCTGTACGCCCCTATCAGATACCATGTCCACAGTAGGGATGAGCCGAACACCCCCGTGTTCGGTTCGCACCAGAACCTGCGAACGGACCGAAAGTTCGCACGAATGTTAGAACCCTATTAAATACAATGGATGCGAACGTTCGAAATCTAAAGTGCTAATTATAACGACTAATATGCATGTTATTGTCCTAAAAAGGGTTTGGGAACCCGGGTTCTGCACCAGGGGACATGTATCAATGCAAAAATACGTTTTAAAAACGGCCGTATTTCGGGAGCAGTCATTTTAATGATGCATAAAGTGAAAAAAAAAAAGTCAAATATTCCTTTAAACATCGTACCTGGGGGGTGTCTAAAGTATGCCTGTGAAGTGCCACGTGTTTCCCGTGTTTAGAACTGTCCCTGCACAAAATGACATTTCTAAAGGAAAAAAACGCCATTTAAAACTGCTTGCGGATTTAATGTAATGTCTGGTCCCGGTAATATGGATGAAAATCTTTGAGAAAAATTGCATAGCTACCCCATCACCCCCCACCCCCCCCCCCCACCCCAGCCCCCATTACCAGCCCCTTTGGGTCTTGTATGGATATTAAGGGGAACCCCGCACACAAAATAAAAAAGGCCCTATATACTCTGAACAGCCGTATACAGGCGGTGCATACAAGACAGGGACTGTAGGTTTGTTCTTATGTAGAATCTGTTTGTAATTTTGAACAGGTACATTGTTGAAGTGTAGCTCCAGCCAAAAAATCTATTTTTAAGCTTTTTGGAAAACATAGGGAAGGGTTATCACCCCTGTAACATTTGTTTTGCTGTCTGTGCCCCTGTTCAGAACTAGTGATGAGCCGAACACCCCCGGGTTCGGTTCGCACCAGAACCCGCGAACGGACCGAAAGTTCGTACGAACATTAGAACCCTATTAAATACAATGGATGCGAACGTTCGAATTCTAAAGTGCTAATTATAACAACTATTATGCATGTTATTGTCCTAAAAAGGGTTTGGGAACCCGGGTTGTGCACCAGGGGACATGTATCAATGCAAAAAGAAGTTTTAAAAACGGTCGTTTTTCGGGAGCAGTCATTTTAATGATGCATAAAGTGAAAAAAAAAAAGTCAAATATTCCTTTAAATATCGTACCTGGGGGTTGTCTAAAGTATGCCTGTGAAGTGCCACGTGTTTCCCGTGTTTAGAACTGTCCCTGCACAAAATGACACTTCTAAAGGAAAAAAAAGCCATTTAAAACTGCTTGCGGCTTTAATGTAATGTCTGGTCCCGGTAATATGGATGAAAATCTTTAAGAAAAATGGCATAGCTACCCCATGACCCCCCCCCCTACCCCAGCCCATTACCAGCCCCTTTGGGTCTTGTATGGATATTAAGGGGAACCCCGCACATAAAATAAAAAAGGCCCTATATACTCTGAACAGCCGTATACAGGCGGTGCATACAAGACAGGGACTGTAGGTTTGTTCTTATGTAGAATCTGTTTGTAATTTTGAACAGGTACATTGTTGAAGTGTAGCTCCAGCCCAAAAATCTATTTTTAAACTTTTTGGAAAACATAGGTAAGGGTTATCACCCCTGTAACATTTGTTTTGCTGTCTGTGCCCCTGTTCAGAACATTTCACCTCACTTTCCGTCCCAATGACAACTGTTTTTGAAATGTGGTGTTTTTCTTGAAACAAGGATTGCTGATAAAGCATCAGTACAGAGGAGACACCTTTCTCCCATATTTATTCTTACAGGAGAGAATTTTCCTTCCTAGTGGTAGATTTCCTCTCACTTCCTGTTGTCTTCTTGCGTTTGCAAGTAGGAGTCGTTTGTAAGTTGGATGTTTGAAAGTAGGGACCTGCCGTATATACTCTGCAGAAATAGGCCCCTTAGTTGTTGGTGTTGGCACAACACTGTAAGCACTCACAGTTACTCTTGGTTGGTGCTGGAACGCCCTGCTGTCAACTATTATATCAGGAATTTTAATTACATATAATTGTTGAACAGTGGTAGTAAAAATTGGGCCTTTGATGGTGGTGCTGGTGCCACAACACTGTAAGCCCTGACAGTTACTCTTGGTGGGTGCAGCAATGGGCCCTGCTGTGAATTATTAGATCAAGAATTGTAATTGCATGCCCCTGTTGAACAGGGGCTGAAAAATTGGGCCTTTCGTGGTGGTGGTGGTGGTGGTGGTGTTGCCACAACACTGTAAGCCCTCAGAGTTACTCTTGGTGGGTGCAGGAATGGGCCCTGCTGTGAATTATTAGATCAAGAATTGTAATTGCATGCCCCTGTTGAACAGGGGCTGAAAAATTGGGCCTTTCGTGGTGGTGGTGGTGGTGGTGGTGTTGCCACAACACTGTAAGCCCTCAGAGTTACTCTTGGTGGGTGCAGCAATGGGCCCTGCTGTGAATTATTAGATCAAGAATTGTAATTGCATGCCCCTGTTGAACAGGGGCTGAAAAATTGGGCCTTTCGTGGTGGTGGTGGTGTTGCCACAACACTGTAAGCCCTCAGAGTTACTCTTGGTGGGTGCAGGAATGGGCCCTGCTGTGAATTATTAGATCAAGAATTGTAATTGCATGCCCCTGTTGAACAGGGGCTGAAAAATTGGGCCTTTCGTGGTGGTGGTGGTGGTGGTGGTGGTGTTGCCACAACACTGTAAGCCCTCGGAGTTACTCTTGGTGGGTGCAGGAATGGGCCCTGCTGTGAATTATTAGATCAAGAATTGTAATTACATGCCCCTTTTGAACAGGGGCTGAAAAATTGGGCCTTTCGTGGTGGTGGTGGTGGTGGTGGCGTTGCCACAACACTGTAAGCCCTCAGAGTTACTCTTGGTGGGTGCAGCAATGGGCCCTGCTGTGAATTATTAGATCAAGAATTGTAATTGCATGCCCCTGTTGAACAGGGGCTGAAAAATTGGGCCTTTCGTGGTGGTGGTGGTGGTGGTGGTGGTGTTGCCACAACACTGTAAGCCCTCAGAGTTACTCTTGGTGGGTGCAGCAATGGGCCCTGCTGTGAATTATTAGATCAAGAATTGTAATTACATGCCCCTTTTGAACAGGGGCTGAAAAATTGGGCCTTTCGTGGTGGTGGTGGTGGTGGCGTTGCCACAACACTGTAAGCCCTCAGAGTTACTCTTGGTGGGTGCAGCAATGGGCCCTGCTGTGAATTATTAGATCAAGAATTGTAATTGCATGCCCCTGTTGAACAGGGGCTGAAAAATTGGGCCTTAGGCACTGGTGGCACAACACTACAACCCCTCACAGATACTGTACTTGGAGCACAGCAATGAGCCCTGTTGCAAAGTATTGCTTCAAAAATTGTAATGACACGCCCCTGTTAAACAGGGGCTGAAAAATTGGGCCTTAGGCACTGGTGCCACAACACTCCAACCCCTCACAGATACTGTACTTGGAGCACAGCAATGAGCCCTATGGCAAAATATTGCTAAAAAAACTGTAATTACACGCCCCTGTAAAACAGGGGCTGAAAAATTGGGCCTTAGCCACTGGTGGCGGCACCCATAAACAAAAATGATCTTCCAAGCTATCATCATCAATCGTATCATTGAGGACTCGGAGGAGGAGGATAGCCAGTCAACATAACAGCACAGGCACTCAGCATCAGCATCAGTCTTGAAGGGATGTGACATGTTAAAATCAATTAGTCTGTTATATCAGCATCAGGTGTGTGGTAGCTGGTGGTGATCCAAGACTGGTTCATCTTGATGAAAGTCAGTCGATCAACCGAGTCGGTGGACAGGCGCACCCTGTGATCCGTGACAAATCCTCCAGCAGCACTGAATGTGCGTTCCGAAAGAACGCTGGATGCAGGACAGGCCAGTAGCTCAATTGCATACTGTGCAAGCTCTGGCCAGTGATCCATCCTCAAGACCCAGCAAGCCAGAGGATTTTCGGTGGGGAAGGTGTCCAAGTCTGACCTTGCCCCTAGATATTCCTGCACCATGTTTATCAGACGCTGGCGATGGTTGCTGGAACCGATCATACTTTGGGGCTGCGGACTAAAGAATTGTCTGAACGCATCGGTCAGACGGCCACCTTCCCCACCGCTCCTTCTTTGACTGGCCGAAGCCTCAGCAACTCGTTGTCCAGGACCAGGAGTTTGTAACCTCCCAGTCTCTGGGAACGCGTTGCACAGACCTTTCTGCAAGGCCTCCCGGAGTTGTCTCATCCTCTGCTCCCTCTGCGACGGTAACATAAGGTCCGCAACCTTACCCTTGTACCGTGGATCAAGGAGAGTGGCCAGCCAGTAATGGTCCCTCTCCTTGATCCGAAGAATACGAGGATCCTTCCGCAGACTTTGCAGGATCAGGGAGGCCATGCAGCGTAGGTTTGCTGAGGCATTCGCTCCGGAGTCCTCTGGGTCACTAAGGACGACATGATCCGCAGCCACCTCCTCCCAGCCACGTACAAGTCCACTGGTTTCTTGGGACTGTAAATCATCCCTAAAAGACTGCTGCTGATGATGCTGAGTGCCAGCCTCCACCTCCATGCTGACACAATCCTCCTCCTCCTCCTCCTCCTCCTCCTCTTCCTGTGCGATGGGTGGGACAGAAGGAACACTGTCTGGGTAAAGGGGGCCTTGAGAGGCAAGTAAGTCCTCCTCTTCCTGCCTCTGTTCTGCCTCAAGTGCCCTGTCCATTATTCCACGCAGCGTGTGCTCCAACAGGTGGACAAGAGGTACAGTGTCACTGATGCATGCACTGTCACTGCTCACCATCCTCGTGGCCTCCTCAAATGGTGCCAGGACAGTGCATGCATCCCTGATCATGCCCCACTGGCGTGGAGAAAAAAAACCAAGCTCCCCTGACCCTGTCCTGGTGCCGTAGTCGCACAGGTACTCATTGATGGCCCTCTGCTGCGTGTGCAGCCGCTGCAGCATGGCCAACGTTGAGTTCCACCTGGTGGGCATGTCACATATAAGGCGGTTCTTGGGCAGGTTCAACTCCTTTTGCAGCTCAGCCAGGCGAGCACTGGCATTATAAGATCTGCGGAAATGCACACAGACTTTCCTGGCCTGCCTCAGGACATCCTGTAAGCCCGGGTACCTGCCCAAGAACCGCTGCACCACCAGGTTAAGGACGTGAGCCACACAGGGCACATGGGTCAGTTGTCCCTGTCGGAGGGCGGAGAGGAGGTTGGTGCCATTGTCGCAAACCACCATTCCTGGCTTAAGCTGGCGTGGCGTCAACCACCTCTCGGCCTGGCCCTGCAGAGCAGACAGGACCTCTGCCCCAGTGTGGCTTCTGTCCCCCAAACACACCAGCGCAAGCACGGCATGGCATCTTTTTGCCTGCGTACTTGCGTAGCCCCTTGAACGCCTACGGAGCACCGCTGGTTCCGAGGACAAACCACAGGAAGAGGCCATGGAGGAAGAAGAAGAGGAGGGGGTGGAGGAGAGAGGTGTGTCACAACCAGTAGTAGCATTTTGGAGGCGTGGCGGTGGAACAACCTCCAACACTACTGCACCTTGTCCTGCATCCTTCCCAGCTGCCAAAAGAGTGACCCAATGGGCCGTGAAAGAAAGGTAACGTCCCTGTCCATGCCTGCTGGACCATGAGTCAGCGGTAATATGCACCTTACCGCTGACCGCCCTGTCCAGCGAGGCCAAGACATTGCCTTCCACATGCCGGTAGAGAGCCGGAATAGCCTTCCGTGAGAAAAAGTGGCGTTTGGGAACCTGCCACTGAGGAACCGCACATTGCACAAACTCACGGAAGGGGGCCGAGTCTACCAACTGAAAAGGCAGCAGTTGAAGCGCTAGCAATTTAGCCAAGCTAGCATTCAACCGCTGGGCATGTGGATGGCTGGGAGTGAACTTCTTTCGACGGTCCAGCAGCTGGGGCAGGGAAATTTGCCTGCTAGAATCGGACGTCGGTGTACTGCTAGCAGAGTGGCCGCAAGTACTTGGCTGTGACACACCTAATTCTACACCTTCATTCCTCTCAGTGCATGTTTCAGAGAGGACTGAAGTTATAGTGGGGTTGGAGATCCCAGCTGATGCGGTGCAAGGAGAGGTCCGCTTTGTTCTTTGGTGTGGGTCTTTGAGGTAGGCTTGCCAACGAGCTGCATGGCAGGTCAACATATGTCTGGTCAGGCATGTGGTACCCAAGCGGCTGATGTTTTGGCCACGCGATATACGCTTGAGACATATGTTGCAAACAGCAGCTGTGCGATCTGATGCACTAGCCTCAAAAAAGGCCCACACCAAAGAACTTTTTGAATGACGGGCAGAGGCAGCGCCCTGCACAGGCGGAGCTCTGCGGTGTGATTCCGTCGGTGTACTGCCCTTACGCTGGCCACCAAAGGGCATCCTGCCTCGTTGGAGATGTGCCTCCTCCTCATCCTCCTCTCTCCTATTAGGCACCCACGTGGAGTCAGTGACCTCATCATCCCCTCCCTCCTCATCACTGGAGCCAATCTGGCAGTATGCTGCAGCTGCTGGAACATGACTGCCAGATTGGTGTCCTTCTTGAGCATCCCCTCTGTCTGCTCTCACGCTACTGCCTTCCTCTAGCTGGGTTTCATCATCAGACCCTTCGAAACGCTGGGCATCCTCCTGGAGCATGTACCCAACACTGTGCTCAAACAGTTCGGGGGACTCCTCAGGAGGAGGACATGGTGGGTCTAGGGAAGGAGTGACTGATGATGAGTCTGACATTGATACCAGGGAAGAGGACGCTTTGGCAGCTGCTTTTCCAGTACCCTGAGCCTGGGTGAGAGAGGATGAGGAGGAGGAGGAGGGCTTGGTCATCCACTCTACCAAGTCTTCGGCATGATGTGGCTCAACATGTCCAGCTGCCGAAAAGAAGGACAAGCGTGTCCCATGGCCATGTGCTGATGACAATGCACCGCGTCCACGACCAGCACTGTTGCCCCCAGACACAGAGCCTGCTTGCCCTCTTTTATTGCCTCCTGACTGTCTGCCTCTCCTTGTTTGCCTTCCAGACATTCTAATAGATGGCCTGCAGGGAGATGGGAAAAAAGCAATAAGGGCTACCTTCAGGTGTCCTTCTCTGTCCCTTTACTTAAGGATTTCTAAATATGGTTGAGGATGATTGCTTTTGCACAGAATAGCACAACGACAATTTCCCTGACTGTCCAAAAAAACAAGGATTTCAAAGATGGTTGATGAGGAATGCTTTAGCACACTATAGCACAAGGAGAATTCCCTCACTGTCCTTCCCTGTCCCTAGAAACAAGGATTCGCACAGTAAAACACACTGACACTCTCCCTACCTATAGTTTTCTGTCCCTAGAAAAAATGTTTTTTTAAAGCACACTATAGCACAAGGAGAATTCCCTCACTGTCCTTCCCTGTCCCTAGAAACAAGGATTCGCACAGTAAAACACACTGACACTCTCCCTACCTATAGTTTTCTGTCCCTAGAAAAAATGTTTTTTTAAAGCACACTATAGCACAAGGAGAATTCCCTCACTGTCCTTCCCTGTCCCTAGAAACAAGGATTCGCACAGTAAAACACACTGACACTCTCCCTACCTATAGTTTTCTGTCCCTAGAAAAAATGTTTTTTTAAAGCACACTATAGCACAAGGAGAATTCCCTCACTGTCCTTCCCTGTCCCTAGAAACAAGGATTCGCACAGTAAAACACACTGACACTCTCCCTACCTATAGTTTTCTGTCCCTAGAAAAAATGTTTTTTTAAAGCACACTATAGCACAAGGAGAATTCCCTCACTGTCCTTCCCTGTCCCTAGAAACAAGGATTCGCACAGTAAAACACACTGACACTCTCCCTACCTATCCTTCTCTTTCCCTAAACTAAAGGAATCCAGGTTAAGCAAGAAAAAAATAAATGTCACTGTCCCTGCCTATGCTTCTCTTTCCCTGCTCCGGAACACACTACACTAGGCCGCCGTGCTGGCGGCCTTTTATAGTGTGGGGCGTGTACTAAACACCCTCAGCAATAATTGGCCACAGGCATCCTGCCTGTGGCCAATCATTGCTCTCCTCGCTGCCGGCGCTGTGATTGGCCAAGCATGCGGGGTCACAGTGCATGCTTGGCCAATCACAGCGCCTGGATGACACTGCGATGGTGTAGTGCATTGTGGGCCGTTCGCGTCACTCGAATTTGGCGCGAACGGCCCAAATCGTTCGATCTTCGTCGAACGATCGAACAGCCGATGTTTGAGTCGAACGTATGTTCGACTCGAACACGAAGCTCATCCCTATTCAGAACATTTCACCTCACTTTCTGTCCCAATGACAAATGTTTTTGAAAAGTGGGGTTTTTATTGAAACAAGGATTGGTGATAAAGCATCAGTAGAGAGGAGACACCTTTTTCCCATATTAACCCTTACAGGAGAGAAATTCCCTTCCTAGGGGTAGATTTCCTCTCACTTCCTGTTGTCTCCTTTCGTTTGCAAGTAGGAGTCGTTTGTAAGTTGGATATTTGAAAGTAGGGGCCTGCCGTATATACTCTGCTGAAATTTGCCTCTTACATGTTGGTGTTGCCACAACACTGTAAGCCCTCGCAGTTACTCTTGGTGGGCGCATGAATGGGCCCTGCTGTGAATTATTAGATCAAGAATTGTTATTGCATGCCCCTGTTGAACAGGGGCTGAAAAATTGGGCCTTTGGTGGTGATGGTGGTGGTGTTGACACAACACTGTAAGGCCTCACAGTTACTCTTGGTGGGTGCAGGAATGGGCCCTGCTGTGAATTATTAGATCCAGAATTGTAATTACATGCCCCTGTTAAACAGTGGCAGAAAAATTGGGCCTTAGGCACTGGTGCCACAACACTGCAACCCCTCACAGATACTGTACTTGGAGCACAGCAATGAGCCCTGTTGCAAAGTATTGCATAAAAAATTGTAATTACATGCCCCTGTTAAACAGGGGCTGAAAAATTGGGCCTTAGGCACTGGTGCTGGTGCCACGACACTGCAACCTCTCCCAGATACTCTAGTTGGAGTGCAGGAATGAGCCCTGCTGCAAAGCAGTGCATAAAAAATTGTAATTACATGCCCCTGTTAAACAGGGACTGAAAAATTGGGCCTTAGGCACTGGTGCTGGTGCCACGACACTGCAACCTCTCCCAGATACTCTAGTTGGAGTGCAGGAATGAGCCCTGCTGCAAAGCAGTGCATAAAAAATTGTAATTACATGCCCCTGTTAAACAGGGACTGAAAAATTGGGCCTTAGGCACTGGTGCTGGTGCCACGACACTGAAACCTCTCCCAGATACTCTAGTTGGAGTGCAGGAATGAGCCCTTCTGCAAAGCATTGCATAAAAAATTGTAATTACATGCCCCTGTTAAACAGGGGCTGAAAAATTGGGCCTTAGGCACTGGTGGCGCACCCAGAAACAAAAATGTTCTTTCAAGCTATCATCATCAATCGGATCATTGAGGAGGAGGAGGATAGTCAGTCAACATAACAGGACAGTCACTCAGCATCAGCATCAGTCTTGAAGGGATGTGACATTTGAAAATAAATTAGTCTGTTATATCAGCTTCAGGTGTTTGGTAGCTGGTGGTGATCCAAGACTGGTTCATCTTTATGAAGGTCAGTCGATCAACCGAGTCGGTGGACAGGCGCACCCTGTGATCCGTGACAAATCCTCCAGCAGCACTGAATGTGCGTTCTACAAGAACGGTGGATGCAGGACAGGCCAGTAGCTCAATTGCATACTGTGCAAGCTCTGGCCAGTGATCCATCCTCAAGACCCAGTAAGCCAGAGAATTTTCGGTGGGGAAGGTGTCCAAGTCTGACCTTGCCCCTAGGTATTCCTGCACCATGTATATCAGACGCTGGCGATGGTTGCTGGAACCGATCATACCTTGGGGCTGCGGACTAAAGAATTGTCTGAACGCATCGTCCAGGACCAGGAGTTTGTAACCTTCCAGTCTCTGGGAACGTGTTGCACAGACCTTTCTGCAAGGCGTCCCGGAGTTGTCTCATCCTCTGCTCCCTCTGCGACGGTAAGATAAGGTCCGCAACCTTACCCTTGTACCGTGGATCAAGGAGAGTGGCCAGCCAGTAATGGTCCCTCTCCTTGATCCGAAGAATACGAGGATCCTTCCGCAGACTTTGCAGGATCAGGGAGGCCATGCAGCGTAGGTTAGCTGAGGCATTCGGTCCGAAGTCCTCTGGGTCACTAAGGACGACATGATCCGCAGCCACCTCCTCCCAGCCACGTACAAGTCCACGGGTTTCTTGGGACTGTAAATCATCCCTAAAAGACTGCTGCTGATGATGCTGAGTGCCAGGCTCCACCTCCATGCTGACACAATCCTCCTCCTCCTCCTCCTCCTCTTCCTCCTCCTCCTCTTCCTGTGCGATGGGTGGGACAGAAGGAACACTGTCTGGGTAAAGGGGGCCTTGAGAGGCAAGGAAGTCCTCCTCTTCCTGCCTCTGTTCTGCCTCAAGTGCCCTGTCCATTATTCCACGCTGCGTATGTTCCAACAGGTGGACAAGAGGTACAGTGTCACTGATGCATGCACTGTCACTGCTCACCATCCTCGTGGCCTCCTCAAATGGTGCCAGGACAGTGCATGCATCCCTGATCATGCCCCACTGGTGTGGTGAAAAAAACCAGAGCTTCCCTGACCCTGTCCTGGTGCCGTAGTCGCACAGGTACTCATTAATGGCCCTCTGCTGCGTGTGCAGCCGCTGCAGCATGGCCAACGTTGAGTTCCACCTGGTGGGCATGTCACATATAAGGCGGTTCTTGGGCAGGTTCAACTCCTTTTGCAGCTCAGGCAGGCGAGCACTGGCATTATAAGATCTGCGGAAATGCACACAGACTTTCCTGGCCTGCCTCAGGACATCCTGTAAGCCCGGGTACGTGCCCAAGAACCGCTGCACCACCAGGTTAAGGACGTGAGCCACACAGGGCACATGGGTCAGTTGTCCCTGTCAGAAGGCGGAGAGGAGGTTGGTGCCATTGTCGCAAACCACCATTCCTGGCTTAAGCTGGCGTGGCGTCAACCACCTCTCGGCCTGCCCCTGCAGAGCAGACAGAACCTCTGCCCCAGTGTGTCTCCTGTCCCCCAAACACACCAGCGCAAGCACGGCATGGCATCTTTTTGCCTGCGTACTTGCATAGCCCCTTGAACGCCTACGGAGCACCGCTGGTTCCGAGGACAAAGCACAGGAAGAGGCCATGGAGGAAGAAGAAGAGGAGGGGGTGGAGGAGAGAGGTGTGTCACAACCAGTAGTAGCATTTTGGAGGCGTGGCGGCGGAACAACCTCCAACACTACTGCACCTTGTCCTGCATCCTTCCCAGCTGCCAAAAGAGTGACCCAATGGGCCGTGAAAGAAAGGTAACGTCCCTGTCCATGCCTGCTGGACCATGAGTCAGCGGTAATATGCACCTTACCGCTGTCCGCCCTGTCCAGCGAGGCCAAGACATTGCCTTCCACATGCCGGTAGAGAGCCGGAATCGTCTTCCGTGAGAAAAAGTGGCATTTGGGAACCTGCCACTGAGGAACCACACATTGCACAAACTCACGGAAGGGGGCCGAGTCTACCAACTGAAAAGGCAGCAGTTGAAGCGCTAGCAATTTAGCCAAGCTAGCATTCAACTGCTGTGCATGTGGATGGCTGGGAGTGAACTTCTTTTGACCGTCCAGCAGCTGGGGCAGGGAAATTTGCCTGCTAGAATCGGACGTCGGTGTACTGCTAGCAGAGTGCCCGCAAGTACTTGGCTGTGACACACCTAATTCTACACCTTCATTCCTCTCAGTGCAGGTTTCAGAGAGGACTGAAGGTATAGTGGGGTTGGAGATCCCAGCTGATGCGGTGCAAGGAGAGGTCCGCTTTGTTCTTTGGTGTGGGTCTTGAAGGTAGGCTTGCCAACGAGCTGCATGGCAGGTCAACATATGTCTGGTCAGGCATGTGGTGCCCAAGCGGCTGATGTTTTGGCCACGCGATATACGCTTGAGACATATGTTGCAAACAGCAGCTGTGCGATCTGATGCACTCGACTCAAAAAAGGCCCACACCAAAGAACTTTTTGAATAAAGGGCAGAGGCAGCACCCTGCACAGGCGGAGCTCTGCGGTGTGATTCAGTCGGTGTGCTGCCCTTACGCTGGCCCCCCGAGGGAATCCTGCCTCGTTGGAGATATGCCTCCTCCTCATCCTCCTCCTCCTCCTCTCTCCTATTAGGCACCCACGTGGAGTCAGTGACCTCATCATCCCCTCCCTGCTCATCACTGGAGCCAATCTGGCAGTATGCTGCAGCTGCTGGAACATGACTGCCAGATTGGTGTCCTTCTTGAGCATCCCCTCTCTCTGCTCTCACGCTACTGCCTTCCTCTAGCTGGGTATCATCATCAGACCCTTCGAAACGTTGGGCATCCTCCTGGAGCATGTACCCAACACTGTGCTCAAACAGTTCGGGGGACTCCTCAGGAGGACATGGTGGGTCTAGGGAAGGAGTGACTGATGATGACATTGATACCAGGGAAGAGGACGCTTTGGCAGCTGCTTTGCCAGTACCCTGAGCCTGGGTGAGAGAGGATGAGGAGGGCTTGGTCATCCACTCTACCAAGTCTTCGGCATGATGCGGCTCAACGCGTCCAGCTGCCGAAAATAAGGACAATCGTGTCCCATGACTACGTGCTGATGACGATGCACCGCGTCCATGACCAGCACTGTTGTCTCTAGACACAGAGCCTGCTTGCCCTCTTTTATTGGCTCCTGACTGTCTGCGTCTCCTTGTTTGCCTTCCAGACATTCTAATGGTCTGCAGGGAGATGGGAAAACCAGCAATAAGGGCTAGCTTCAGGTGTTTATTTTGCAGGAAGCACACTCCGCCAGCTGTAAGTGCTGCAAATGCCTGTTAGTGTAACACAAAAGAAAAAAAGCTCCAGCAATAAGGGCTAGCTTCAGGTGTATAATGTGCAGGAGGCACACTCCGCCCGCTGTAAGTGCTGCAAATGCCTGTTAGTGTAACACACCAGGAAACACAACAATACGGGCTAGCTTCAGGTGTATATTTAGCAGGAAGCACACTCCGCCTGCTGTAAGTGCTGCAAATGCCTGTTAGTGTAACACACCAGGAAAACACAGCAATACGGGCTAGCTTCAGGTGTATATTTAGCAGGAAGCACACTCCGCCCGCTGTAAGTGCTGCAAATGCCTGTTAGTGTAACACACCAGGAAAACACAGCAATACAGGCTAGCTTCAGGTGTATATTTAGCAGGAAGCACACTCCGCCCTCTGTAAATGCTGCAAATGCCTGTTAGTGTAACACACCAGGAAAACACAGCAATACGGGCTAGCTTCAGGTGTATATTTAGCAGGAAGCACACTCCGCCCGCTGTAAGTGCTGCAAATGCCTGTTAGTGTAACCCCCCAGGAAAACACAGCAATACGGGCTAGCTTCAGGTGTATAATGTGCAGGAGGCACACTCCGCCCGCTGTAAGTGCTGCAAATGCCTGTTAGTGTAACACACCAGGAAAACACAGCAATACGGGCTAGATTCAGGTGTATATTTAGCAGGAAGCACACTCCGCCCGCTGTAAGTGCTGCAAATGCCTGTTAGTGTAACACACCAGGAAAACACAGCAATACAGACTAGCTTCAGGTGTATATTTAGCAGGAAGCACACTCCGCCCGCTGTAAGTGCTGCAAATGCCTGTTCGTGTAACACACCAGGAAAACACTGCAATACGGGCTAGCTTCAGGTGTATAATGTGCAGGGGACACACTCTGCCCGCTGTAAGTGCTGCAAATGCCTGTTAGTGTAACACACCAGGAAAACACAGCAATACGGGCTAGCTTCAGGTGTATATTTAGCAGGAAGCACACTCCGCACGCTGTAAGTGCTGCAAATGCCTGTTAGTGTAACACACCAGGAAAACACAGCAATACAGACTAGCTTCAGGTGTATATTTAGCAGGAAGCACACTCCGCCCGCTGTAAGTGCTGCAAATGCCTGTTAGTGTAACACACCAGGAAAACACAGCAATACAGACTAGCTTCAGGTGTATATTTAGCAGGAAGCACACTCCGCCCGCTGTAAGTGCTGCAAATGCCTGTTAGTGTAACACACCAGGAAAACACAGCAATACAGACTAGCTTCAGGTGTATATTTAGCAGGAAGCACACTCCGCCCGCTGTAAGTGCTGCAAATGCCTGTTAGTGTAACACACCAGGAAAACACAGCAATACGGGCTAGCTTCAGGTGTATACTGTGCTGGAGGCTTAGAAACAATGACACTGACACTGTCCCCTGCCTATCCTTCTCTCTCCCTGCACACAAGGTTTAGCAAAGAATATGACACTGACACTGTCACCTGCCTATCCTTCTCTCTCCCTGCACACAAGGTTTAGCAAAGAATATGACACTGACACCCTCCCTGCCTATCCTTCTCTCTCCCTACACACAAGAATAGCACAAAGAATAGCACAATGACACTGTCCCTGCCTATCCTTCTCTTTCCCTGCGCCGGAACACACTACACAAGGCCGCCGGGCTGGCGGCCTTTTATAGTGTGGGGCGTGTGCTAAACCCCCTGAGCTATAATTGGCCACAGGCAACCTGCCTGTGGCCAATTATGGCTCTCCTAGCTGCCGGCGCTGTGATTGGCCAAGCATGCAGGGTCACAGTGCATGCTTGGCCAATCACAGCGCCGGGATTGCACTGCGATGGCACAGTGTATTGTGGCCGTTCGTGTCACTCGAATTTGGCGCGAACGGCCCAAATAGTTCGATCTTCGTTAAACGATCGAACAGCCGATGTTCGAGTCGAACGTATGTTCGACTCGAACACCGAGCTCATCCCTAGTCCACAGCTGTTTGTATGTGATTGCTCAAGAAGCAATTGAATGCATCTAGGGACAGATAAGAGGCCCAGTATACAGACTATTTGCATCCAGGGCCACTCATCTGTCCCTAACTGTAGGTAATTGCTCTATGTGGTGTTACACACAGAGACTTTCAGCCTGTCATTGGATTGTACAGGCAGCTAAACGTAAATACCTGGTCGTACCCGCCACAGCATTACGCTGATCTGGGCAGTGTATGGCCATGTGAATGAGCCCCGTGAGAAAGGGAAAAAAAACGATATACTGTACTTTTTAAAAAATACAGTATCTAACATTTCCAGTAATAAAAATGGAAGCTATAATTGATTTTTGATATGTGGGTGAATGATCTTATTTCTGTATGGAAAGATGTTTGATGTCTGTATAAGCTTTCTGCACTGCATATTATTCTGCGACCGCTTCCATATTCAAGTGAGGGCGGCTTCAGCTAAAAATATACAGAGTTTTGATCACTATGTAGGCATGCTGAGCTGAGTTGGGATGGACTGGGGTGCCAGCCAATTATATTTGCATTTTTCTGGACTTTAACTGTGCTATACCAGTCAAAACTGTCAGGGAATAATATCATAGGCATGAGTCTTACAGCTGAACTTCAGGCGGACAGCTAAGTACATGTATGCAAATTGTCTGATCTGCTGCAGGATTTGTAATATTATTCAGCTACTTCTGTGATTTACACACCTCTGCTAGACAATGCAGTCAGCAATGTGACATCACGGCCTCTGCAAGAGTATAGGGACACAGTGGGGTTACCTACCACCTGCTGATTGGACAATGAAGGAGCAGCAACAGACTAGCTAGTCATCAGCTCTGCTCACTTAGCTCTCTTCTCCCATTTTGCATGTTGCTCTGTTAGCACATGTGCATGTAGCCGAGCCTAAAGGGCTCCTAAAGCTACCCAATTCCCAGTCCACTATGAGTGCCGCTATGTTATCCCGATCTGCATATTTTTTCTAGGTCAGTGCCCCAAACTATTGAAGTCTTTGGATTATATGGCAACTAGCAAGAGGGCTGGGGGATGAGCAAAACCTGTGGCCACCCATGTAACGCATATGCGCGGCAGCAAAGAGTGTGAGCTTGAACACCTACACACCACACATATGCATCCATGGGTGGCCAAGGCTTTAGTGCTGAGAGCGCACTCCCTGTCCACCCCCAACACAATGACCGAGCTGTTGAAGACAGCTCTTGGTCTCTAGCAATGATCGAAGTCAGCACTGGACGTTCTGCCACTGCCGAGGGCGTGATCTGCATGCAAATATAGACTGCCTAGGAATGCCCACTTCTTGATATATGCATACATTCACCCATTAAGGCATTTTGATATTTGCATAACTGCTTCCAAGAGCCAACCCACTGCTTGCATCAGAGCTGAGGGCTCGAATGCCCTGTAGACACGATCGGATTTCCGATGGAATCAAATCCAATAGATTTTTCCATTGGAATTCCGATGAAGCTGACTTTCATCAGTCTTGCCTACACACCATCAGACAAAATTCAGACCGTCCAAAACGCCGTGACGTACAACACGTACGACGGCACTATAAATGGGAAGTTCAAATCCAATGGCGGCACCCTTTGGGCTGCTTTTTCTGATTTCGTGTTACCGCGTGTTAGTAAAAGTTTGGTGTTAGCCGATTCGCACTTTTCAGTCTCCGTGCTTTTCAGTCCGTTACAGCATGACGAATGTGCTATCTCCATTACGAACGCTAGTTTTACCAGAACGAGCGCTCCCGTCTTGTAATTTAGTCTGATCATGCGTGGATTTTTCTCCGATGGAGCTCCACACAGACGATCAGAATTTCCTATAGTTTCTTTTCAACCGGAAAAATTTAAAACATGTGTAGCGCTACCCAGAGTTAAGAGAGCCGCTGGGTTTTGTTTCGGGCCCTGTATACAGCACCGCCAACCCCCGGCAATCTACTCAACCCACACTGGCACAGTTAGTCTAGGAATTGTTACCTCGTAACGGTCTATACCTGATTATACACAATCTGGCAGTATTGATAGAGAACTACTATCTGCAAAGATGACACTAATACCAATGTGATAAAATATAACTGGGTTTACTTTGGTATAAAGGTTCAAGGTTAAACACATCACATAGCATACATGCAGAGCCCTGCAGCAATAAACATATTCATCAGTGATAGTGCAGAGTGATCACCCACCACGTGCAACTATCTTCTTTCCCTATGCGCAATATGGCGCAGCAACAAAGTTTTAACCCCCACCCTGGTCAGGCCTGACCCAGATTAAAACTCAGTCCCTTATGAGAACAATTCTTCGCATGCAACTTAAACGGTGGTGCACTTTCAGGAAACAATATTTGTAATCCAATGGTAGTAAATAACAGGGTGGGCCAAGGCAGTCACTAGGCCCAACAAAGTAAAAACGGTAATTAAGTGAGCAAGTGCTCGCTCACCACTCCGGACGCGATCCCAGTCCGGGCTTCCACCACTGTGTATCTGCACACAGTGTCTCCAACGGCAGGGTCTCCGGTCCAGCTGATGTCAGCAAACTCGAGCAGGAACAGGTGCCACCCAGGCTCCGCAGTGGGGTGGAAGGCTCTTTGGTCGGTATGCAAGGCCCAGGCTTCAGGCCCTACACAGCAGCGGATCCGCACAGGGAGTCCTATTGCTTGCAGCGTGGTGTCCAAAGAGGCCGAGCTTAGCCTCGCCCTCTTCTTATATAGCCCCACCCATGAGTTTCTGCGGCGGCCCAATGCACCCTGGGAGCCGAACGGGGTTCTGGGTAACATAGTCCAGGGGCCTTAAAGGAGACCCCGCTACACATGTTCTATTTTTTAACACCGATGGAAAAAAGCCGGATGGGGCCCACACACAATCGTTTTTCCGATGAAAAAAGTCCATCAGCCTTTTTTCATCAGAAAAACCGACCGTGTGTACAGGGCATTAGGTACTGGGGCTTTGATGTTTTCAGGAATCTATGTACAGCACCCTGCAAGACCCCCCACCAGCCATGATCTACCTGCATTGCATAGTGAAGCACAAAGTTCCAGTGGTGATGTCACTGGATCTAAAAAAGGGTGATAATGGAAAGGATTTATTTAAAAAGTTCATTAGGGGTGGGGAGAGAGGGAGTAACCAGGGAAGGCAAATAGCAGCAATTTAAAACAAAGCTTCAACAAAAGTGATTTAGGTGCAAGCAGTTAGGTGATGCTTAAACCTAAGCCCACTTTCTGTCTTGCCACTATTCTACTGAAATGTTCCAAAAAGTCAAGCATATGTGTGCTGGGGCGGCCCATCCATTAAGGGCGCAGGGCTGCCGCCTCCCTATCCATGTGTACCCCCCCCATCTACATTAGTTTTTTTTAATATTCGCTATTTTCACACTTAATCTCCTCCCGGACAATCTGGAAGCGGGTAATGAGACCCGTTTCTTGATTGGCTAAAAAGACAAGCGATCCTATTGGACCACGACAAGGAGAGAGGAGGAGGGAGAAGACGTGGAGGCCGCTGGAGGAGATGCAGGGGACGAAGCCGCCGTCCGGAGGGAAGAGCTGCCTGGGGGTAAGTGAGAGGCTTATCGACCGACCGGGGAGGGTGGGGTGCATTGTTTGCAGAGAACAGCTAAAGAAAGTCTACAACCACCCATATACCCCTACACTGGACTCTTCAAACATGTCTTTACAAGGGGTAGGACTGGGAACATTCATCTTGGGGGACTGATGCAATTGAGTGGCCCTGCTGGCTTATAAAATAATAACACTTTAATAAAAATCCTATGCATTAAGGTGAAAAAACACCATGCACTCTCCGGCCCCCCCGAGCCCCCATTTTACTTACCTGAGCCCCGAATCTCCGTGGGCGCGACCCTGTGTCGTTCTCACCATGGCTGATCGGCTCCTCATTGGATAGATTGATAGCAGCGCAGCCATTGGCTCCCGCTGCTGTCAATCAAATCCAGTAACGCGGCCCCTGGGGGGCGGGGCCGAGTCATACACTCGGCAGCTATGGACGCAGAGTGTACAACACGGGAGCGCGCCCGCAAGGTAACCCCCTCGGGAGAGAGCTTCCCAGAGGGGGTTAGCTCTTGCGGGGAGGAGCCGAGACAGCCGCCGTGGGACCCCAGAAGAGGACGTTCTGGGCCACTCTGTGCAAAATAAACTGCACAGTGGAGGTAAGTATGACATGTTTGTTGTTTTTTTTTTTTTTTTTTAAACTGAACTTTTAGTGTCCCTTTAAGCTGACCAAAAACTAGTAGAATTTCTTTTGAAAACTTCCGCTATAGGAGTGTTTGTGTGATTTTCAAGTCGTTAGTGGGGTCATTTCAGCTTTAGTTTTTCGTCTTTTCAAAAAAAATTTAAGCAGTAGAATGAATTTTTTTTAAGCAAACAAATTTACAGTGTATGTGGTTTTTATTTAAATGACATTCAAATGCACTTGAGAATTTCAGTACATTTGTTTGTAATGCCGCATAGTCACGATCGGAAATTCCGACCAGAAAACTGGCTCAAACTTGTGTTGCATACACACGGTCACACAAATCTTGTTGGAAATTCCGACCGTCAAGATAGCGGTGACGTACAAGACGTACGACGAGCCGAGATCAATGAAGTTCAATAGGCAGTTCGGCTCTTCTGCTTGATTCTGAGCATGCGTGATTTTTTGCGCGTCGGAATTGCATACAGACGAGCGGATTTTCCAATAGAAACTTTTTCCGTCGGAAAAATAAAGAACCTGCTCTCAATCTTTTGTTGGTGGAAATTCCGACAGAAAAAGTCAGATGGAGCCTACACACGGTCTGAATTTCCGACAAAAAGCTCACATCGGACTTTTTTTGTCGGAATTTCCGATCGTGTGTACGCGGCACTAGAGTGTTTTTAGAAAACTCTACAAGTGTATGGCCAGCTTTATGCTGTTATCCCAGGTCTAAACGAGGAGCAGGTAGCTAGTCAATGTTCCTCATGTATCACCAATTGTGGGTCCTGCTTTGGTCCATACCTGAGTGGTGAAGTATGCTTGTAAGGGAGTGGGGGGGGGGGGGCAGACTGGAGGTTCATCACGTCCTCCATGCTTCCCTCTCTTGCTGGGCATCAAGCAAGGGTCACATTAGAGGTTCCCCTTCAGGGTGGGTTCTTGGACTATGCCAGGTATTGAACAGGGTCACCAAACCTTGCATGGGGCAATGCTTTGCCTGAGGGTGTGCTCCCCAGTGCCTGGAGACCAGGCAAGAGCCGTGGTTATGTGAAAGGTCAAACATTAAGGCGGTCTTCTAACTCCGTGATGAGTCATATGTGTGCAGTACCCGGGATATACGTATAGTTCCTCCTTAAACTTCTTTGTGTTATGTTCTACACACTTGTACTGTGGTATTTGTTGCATTCAGAGGGGCAGGCTGAGCCACTGTCCACTTCACCAGTTGTTGTACCTCTGTTACTTCACTCCCAATAACAGAATGGGGTCCCACCATGCACCTAGTGTGGTCCTCATGCATGCTCTCAGTTAAATCTCCTCTTTTTATACCAAGTGATCGGGCATAGATCTCCGTAATGCTAGTCCATTTCCAGTGACCGACGGAGATGGATAGCTAGGGAGGAAGTCCAAGCCCCGCCCCCTCGCTACTGGGGAACCTGTCTTCTAATAGGTACCACGCCAATGACTGGTTGTTGTTTCTCTTCCTAGTCAATCATGAACCTTTACTGTAGTGTTGTTGCATATATCCCACCTTCTGGTTATAGACCCAAGTTCTTTAGTAGTATGCTTATACCTCACATGCACCTCTTGAATAACCTCAGACCAGGCTCTGAACGGTTGAATCAACGTTTACTGTAAACTTGGCAACATGTACAACATATAAGAACATTTTGTTCCCAACTGTGGCTGCCCCAGGTTCCCTGCACAGGTGAGGTCTCTTAGAGTAAAGCCTCGTACACACGAACGAGTTTCTCGGCAAAAACCAGCAAGAAACTTGCTGGCAGAGATTTTTTGCCGAGAAATTCGTTCGTGTGTATGGTTTCTCGTCAAGAAAAGCGACAAGAATCTCGACGAGAAAATAGAGAACCTGCTCTCTATTTTCTCGTCGAGATTCTCGTCAGCCTGTTTCTCGACGAGAAAATTGTGTGTGTGTACACTTACCTTTTCGCCGGGAAGCCCGCGCATGCTCGAAATTACTTCGACGCATGCGCGGTAGCTTCCTAGGCATAGGTAGGGTGAACCAAGATGGCGGCGACGGCATCGAATGTGACGAGCGCATGCTCGTAGTATTCGATGACGTCACCGCGTTCGCTCCATTCAAAGAACCGCGGGTTCTTTGAATCGAGCGTGTGTACACTCGGCCGGGACAAGTTTCTTGTCCAAGAATCTCGTCGAAAAAAACGACATGTTTTTTTCGACGAGAATCTCGGCCGTGTGTACGAGGCTTAAAGTTCAAATTTGGCAGTGCTCTGACAGAGAAGTCTATGTTGCAGGGATCTCCTGAAGATTCCAGACAGACCACAGGTCTCTCCTGAAGATTCCAGACAGACCACAGGTCTCAGCAAGTCTTTAACGTAGATTGTGTTCCCAAGTGTCCCCCTAGGATCCGGACCTTTTCTCTTTTAAATATTATAGGAGGCAGGCTGGACCACAGCGAAAGTCTGAAAACGTACTGATGAATGGCGTCAAAAACATTAACCCCTTACCTCTGACCTGGGCAGCCGGGTGCTGACTATGTGTACAATAGGCTACTTACCTACATGTCCCCTGGACCACCAGCCCAAATCAGGTTATTAGTCCTCCCTGGTGTTTTCACAAAAAGGGCATTTCTTCTCTGAAATAACATTGTGATCATGACTAGTTTAAATACGATAGTTACCAAACACCCAATTCCCTTATAATTGTGGATGTGGCACTGAGTTGACCCTCTCTATAATCTATATGTAGCGCCCTGCTCCTATTGGGTAGGCGCTAGTGTAAATTTAGTTGTCTGAGCTGTAGTTTAGCTCAGAATAATTGTACCAAATTATGGGTCTCTGTTCCAGTTCGGCTGGGTTGCACATTTTCCACCTGGCTGTGGGTGTCACTGTCACCACAGGTCAGGGTTGGAAATGCAGCAGACTGAATGTATTGGGTACCTCTTGCCCAGAAGCAGCTCAGTGGGATTGGTCACCCCGCTGTGCATTCTGGGAGAGGGTACTTAAGGAGCAGATACCGTTTTGCGGGGTCTTCCGATCCTGACCTGACGGCCCTCCTGGCCTCGGGGATGTGTTAGCAGTTTTTCTGCCTCGGGGCCTGCAGATCCCAGAGTCTCTGTTACTGAGAGTAGGCCCAGAAGTTTCTGTGTTGCCTTGCCTGCGGGAAGGGACCGAGCAATTGAGGACTCAATTGAAGGACGCATCCGGATAAAAATCTACCTCACAGTGCTGCCGGCCTCGCTGAAAGATCCTGGTACTGTGTGCTATGTGTTCAGAACTTTACCAAGTGTGTGGTTACCCAAGTCTGTGTGCAGAGAATTTTAAACAAGCTTGCATCGGTCAGTGAGAGAGGCCTATCCGGTCGTGGCTATATCCAGTGTGGAAGCTGTTTGTCCTCTGGATTAGGAAAATACCCGTGATCGGCAAGCAAGGCAACTGAATCTCCCCTAACCCCCCATCCCTCTGTCTGGAAGTTCTTTGATAAAACCCTTGAGAAAAAGAGACTTAAGCCTCTTACACATGACCGGTTTTCTCGGCAAGAACCAGCAAGAAAACTGCTGGGAGAGCTTTTTGCTGAGAAAACCGTTCGTGTGCATGTTTTCTCGTCGAGAAAACTGCCGGGAATCTCGACGAGAAAAATAGAGAACCTGCTCTCTATTTTCTCGTCAGGATTCTTGTTTTTCTCGTCGGGATTCCTGTTTCCTGACGAGAAAACCGTGCGTGTGTACGAGGCTACAAGCTTACCTGTCCTCCGGTAAGCCTGCACGTGCTCGATGAGACTTCGATGAATGCGCTGTAGCTTACAAAGGTAGTGTAGGGTGAAGCAAGATGGCGGCGACGGCATCGAATGTGACGAGCGCATGCTCGTCATAGTCGATGACGTCACCGCGTTCTCGCCATTCAAAAGAAAGGTGTTTTTTTTGAATGGCTGTCTGTATGCACGGCTTGGCAAGAAAAGCTTGCCAGGAATCTCGTCAGGAAAACCGAAGTTTTTTTCCTGACGGGATTCTCGGTCGTGTGTACAGGGCTTAAGTGTTTGGTGCAGACATTTGTGAACAACTTTTCAAGGAAGACCCCTAGGACGGACGTGGTGAACAGTAAGTTAACGTGCGTGGGTATTGCTACATATAGCTTGGATAGTTGTTAGTGGAGGTTTTCTCTTATTTGCATTCAATATACTGTGAAAAATCTATCAGTACTGTTTAAAAAGCAACAGTGTTTAAGGCAAGCATTCATATCTACAACAGTCCTTTGAAAGTGGGAGAATATGGATGAAAAATGAATGCAGTTATGGTCCCTTTGTTGTGAATGATTGTGCATCCAGTTAGCTGTAATAATGCCAAGTACACTTATCAATGTGCGTCCAGCGTGGGGATGAATGTCTTTCTTGCCAGTGACTGGATAAACCAAAGCATCTGTTACTATGGGGCTGATTTACTATAACTCCAGGAAGTACTGAGCACATCGCAAAAAATAGCTCAAATTTTTGACAATTAAAAATTCCATGCGCGAATTTGCGAATGAAAAAGAGCGCTATTAGCAGCAAACAAGTGTTAGTAAATGTGAAATCAGCGCTAATTAGCGAATCCGCGTACGCGCAAATGCCAATTTCCACTACGTTTTTATATAGCACTGCACTGTAACCATGATCCATGTATGTGAAAGAAACATTTTTATATGAGATGTGCTCTATCTATTGATGTATATTGCCAATTAGTATTCCTAGTTTTTTTCCTTCTTTTGCTAACAAATGCAGTTATGATGAATTATTACATAGTAATGTCTGCTATTATGTAAAATTACATGTATTAAACATTTAGGTTACCTATTTGTTGTATGTTGTTTTTTTCATGTTTTTATTTTTTCATTTAGGTGGCTATAAAGCGGTAATTATTTATGTTCATTCTTTAATCATACTTTACTATTATGCAGGTCTTGTACTTAGCACAATGGCTTAGTGGTCTGCTCCCATGTCTATACAGCTCTCATGTTACAAGTTCAAATACCAGCCAACCTACCATCCACCAGATATGTTTATTATTTGCACAATCAAATTAAAATAAACAAACAAAGAAATGTAAACTGCTCGTTAGCTAGTGTGTGATGTTTGGAAGTCCACCCCATAATATTATTGAATAAAAGTGCATTGGCTAATTGGCATTCACCTATTTTCAGCATATGCTGCTTTGGCTAATTGGCATTTGCCTTTTTTCACCAATACAATCTTGTAGTATCTCTCTGTGGGATTTGAACCCATGAATGCTTCGAAGCCTGAGTTTTTCAAGGTAGAAGTGCTGACCACTAGCCTATTGAGCGTAGCACAAACATCTACTAGATTGTGTAGGTTAAGGAGATATTTCTTGCACCTACAGGTAAGCCTTAATCTAGGCTTACCTGTAGATGCAAGTTGTCTAAGTGGGTTTACAACCACTTTAACCACTTCAATACCATGCACTTATGCACCTTCCCGCCCAGACCAATTTTCAGCTTTCAGTACTCTCACACTTTGAATGACAATTACTTAGTCATGCTACACTGTATCCAAACAAAATTTTTATCATTTTCTTCTCACAAATAGAGCTTTCTTTTGGTGGTATTTAATCGCCACTGGGTTTTTTTATTTTTTGCGATATAAGCAAAAAAACAGCAATTTTTAAAAAAAAAAAACACTTTTTTTTAGTTTCTATTGTAAAATTTTGCAAATAAGTAATTTTTCTTCATAAATTTGTGCCAAAATGTATACTGCTACATATCTTTGGTAAAATGAACCCAAATTAGTGTATATTATTTGGTCTTTGTGAAAGTTATAGAGTCTACAAACTATGGTGGCAATCACTGAAAAGTTATCACATCTGATCACGCCTGATGTACTGAAGGGATATCTCATTTCTTGAGACACTAACAAGCGAGGAAAGTACAAATACCCCAAAATTACCCCTTTTTGGAAAGTAGACAGTCCAAGGTATTTACTAAGAGGCGTGGTGAGTTTTTTGAAGTTGTATTTTTTTCCCACAATTCTTGGGAAAATTTAATTTTTTTTTTTTTTTTTTACACAAACTGGTCATATTAACAGGTTTTTTCTCTCACACAGCATATGCATAATTGCAACTACACCCCAAAATGCATTCTGCTACTCCTCCTGAGTATAGCGATACCACATGTGTGAGACTTTTACACAGCCTGGCCATATACAGAGGCCCAACATTGAAGTACCACTTTCAGGCGTTCTACAAGCATAAATCGCACATATCCTTTCTCAACCACCTATTACACTTTTGAAGGCCCTGGAGCACCAGGACAATGGAATTTTCCACAAAATGACCCCATTTTGGAAAGCACACACCCCAACGTATAATCTATGAAGCATTATGAGTCTTTTGAACGGTTCATTTTTTTCCAGAAGGTTTTGGAAAATGTGGAGAAAAAATGAAAATGCATTTTTTTTACACAAAGTTGTCCATTTATAAGATATTTCTAACGCATAGCATATACATAGCAAAAATGACACCCCAAAATGCATTCTGCTACTCCTCCTGAGTATAGCGATACCACATGTGTGAGACTTTTACACAGCCTGGCCATATACAGAGGCCCAACATTGAAGTAGCACTTTCAGGCGTTCTACAAGCATAAATCGCACATATCCTTTCTCAACCACCTATTACAATTTTGAAGGCCCTGGAGCACCAGGACAATAGAATTTTCCACAAAATGACCCATTTTGGAAAGCACACACCCCAACGTATAATCTATGAAGCATTATGAGTCTTTTGAACGGTTCATTTTTTTCCAGAAGGTTTTGGAAAATGTGGAGAAAAAATGAAAATGCATTTTTTTTACACAAAGTTGTCCATGTATAAGATATTTCTAACGCATAGCATATACATAGCAAAAATAACACCCCAAAATGCATTCTGCTACTCCTCCTGAGTATAGCGATACCACATGTGTGAGACTTTTACACAGCCTGGCCATATACAGAGGCCCAACATTGAAGTAGCACTATCAGGCGTTCTACAAGCATAAATCGCACATATCCTTTCTCAACCACCTATTACAATTTTGAAGGCCCTGGAGCACCAGGACAATAGAATTTTCCACAAAATGACCCCATTTTTGAAAGCACACACCCCAACGTATAATCTATGAGGCATTATGAGTCTTTTGAACGGTTCATTTTTTTCCAGAAGGTTTTGGAAAATGTGGAGAAAAAATTAAAATGCATTTTTTTTACACAAAGTTGTCAATTTATAAGATATTTCTAACACATAATATGTACATAGCAAAAATTACACCCCAAAATGCATTCTGCTACTCCTCCTGAGTATGGCGATACCACATGTTTGAGACTTTTACACAGCCTGGCCACATACAGAGGCCCAACATCCAAGTAGCACCTCCAGGCATTCTAGCAGCATTAATTGCACATATCATTTTCTGACTACCGATCACATTTTTGAAGGCCCTTCATATATCTAACACATAGCAGGTACATACCAAATAACAAAAGATTACCTGTGGTTTTAGAAGTGCAGTGGTCCACAGAGGAGAGCATTGGTCCAGGCAGCAGGCAGGGATGAGGTCAGCGACAGCAAAAGCAATCATCCAGGCAGCAGGCAGGAATACTGTCCATAGTTTGCACAGGCAGAGATACTGTCAGCACAGCCAGAGCACAGCCAAAGCACAGGTCCAGGTAGCAGGCAGAGGTGTCCCGGCAGAAATGCTGTCCAAAGTCAGTAGAGGCAGCAGGCAGATATATGGTCAACACAGCCAAAGTATTGGTCCAAGCAGCAGGAAGAAACATGGTCCATAATGTCATGGGTCATTACAGGTAGTAATATGGTCAGCACAGCCAAATTATTGGTCCAGGCAGCAGGAAGGACCATCAAGCTTAGGGCCAGGGGGACAGGGGTAGAGGCTTCTCCCACCCAAATCGCTTTGAAGCCTCCGGGCAATCAGACCCTGTTCTTGGAGCACAGAAAACGAAAAACTGGTTTTCTCTACTCAGAACGCTATTCTGAAGCCCCTCACATATGTGAGACCCCTGTGTACTAAAAGTAGATGGCCAAAAGATCAGTCCAAGTGGCAGGCAAAAACATGGTCGATTAACAGGCCAAGGTCGGTACACGTGGAAGTCAGAAACGTGGTTTAAATCGGCAGGCAGAGGCATCGTCGGTAAACAGGCCAGGGTCAGTTAATTAACATGGAAGGTAGTTAGTAACATGGTAGCAGGCAACTAGCGAAGTGGCAGTCTGTTATCAATAGGGGGAACTAATGGATGTATGATAATTTTTGAAGCAATTTCCGATGCACAGGCCAGGTTGGGAGGGACAATCGGGACAATAATAGCTGGTGTCTCTTCTTACTCCTCCTCTGCTGCATACACGGCATTTCTTTTGGCGTCTTCTTCCAGATTCTGTGGGGGGGATGCTAAAGGGATAGTGTCGCTCGTGAAGCCGACTCACACTATCAGAGCGAATGCTTCCTGGGGCGGGATCTTGTTGGTAAATGAGGGCATCGATGATATCTTCGATATATTGGAGGTAGTGGAGTCGGTGATTTTGAGTTGCTTTTTGGTAGCAGACAAACGAATTAAAAAGGGCCATGTGAAACAGGTGAAACGCAACTTTTTTGTGCCAATAATGGGACTTTCTGGTTGATAAGTAGGGCTGTAGCATCTGGTCATTTAAATCCACCCCCCCCATGTACAAATTGTAGTCGTGAACACATTCAGGCTTTACAATGGAGCCGCGTCTTCTTGGGATCTCCACCATGGTGTCATTGTGGATCGTAGAGAGGATGTGGACATCTTTCTTGTCCCTCCACTTCATGGCCAACACCTCCTCGTTCCTCATGGATGCCGATTCTCCAGGTCGCAATTTTTTTGTCAATAAATTTTGTGGGAATCCCTTCCGTTTTTTTTTGAAGGTACCGCAGGCCGGGGTTTGTTTACTGTAAAGGTGGCGAAAAAGGGGCAGGCTGGTATAATAATTATCAACATATAAATGGTAACCTTTTCCGAACAGGGGGTATGCCAACTCCCAGACAATTTTCCCACTGGTTCCAATATATGTGGGGCAATCACGGGGCTGGAGCTGGGAGTCTTTGCCTTCGTAGATCCTGAATTTGCAGACGTATCCAGTGGCTCGATCAAATAATTTATTTAATTTTAACCCATACCTGGCTCTCTTGCTTGGTATGTACTGCTTGAACTGCAGTCGGCCGGTGAAATGTATGAGGGACTTGTCCACACAAATTTTTTGGTCTGGGATGAAAACTTCTTCAAATCGCTGGGAAAAGGCATTGATTAGGGGGCGTATCTTGTACAATTTGTCGTAGTTGGGATGATCTCGGGGAGGGCACTGTGAATTGTCATTGAAGTGGAGAAAGCGCATAATCATGTCGTATCTTTTCCTGGACATGACAGCGGAATATATGGGCATGTGTTGGATGGGGCATTTGGACCAATATGAATGGACTTCGTTCTTTTTTGTAAGCCCCATATTGAACATAAGGCCCAAAAATAATTTAAATTCCTCCAATGTTAGACGCCGCCACTGGAACATGCGGGCGTAGGAAGAATCGGGGTTGGCAGCAATAAATTGGGATGCATACAGATTCGTTTGATCCACTATATTCTGCAGCAAATCTTGTGGGAAAAATAAACAAAAATAATCAAATTTAGAAAAATGTGTAGTGTCGGGCTGCACACCTGGCTGTGCGGTGAAAGGGGGGATGATAGCGGATCCTGAGTTGGCAGGCAACCATAAGGGGTTTGCCAGGGCATCGGGAAGGTAGGATTGGGGCTGGATTCTTCGGGTTGGGCGTGCTTTTCCATTGCTTGTACTGTGCTCCTCTTCCTGGGGTATGGCGCTGCTGGTGGTGTCAGTTCTCCTGATCTTGGTGCTGATCTTGGTGCTGATCTTGGTGCCGATCGCATTCTTTTGGGAGGGACGGTTTCCTCCGGAGACTCGGACTCTGAGCCACTATCCTCCACTGGCTCGTATTCCGAACCACAATCGGATAATGGGAGCTCCCCGCTGCTCTCATCATCCGACATGGCAAGAATGGCATATGCCTCCTCAGGTGTGTAAACCCTTTGGGACATTATGGCAGTGCTTATTGGTGGGCCTGTGTAATGGTACTGCTGGTGGTAGTGGTGGCGGTCTGTGTGGTAGTACCGATGGAGGTATTAGTGGTGGGCCTGTGTGGTGGTACCGATGGCGGTATGGGTGGTGGTGGTACCAATGGCGGTACAGGTGGTGGTGGTACCGATGGCGGTACGGGTGGTGGTGGTGGCGGCGGTACCGATGGCGGTACAGGTGGCGGTACGGGTGGTGGTGGTAGCGATGGCGGTATGGGTGGTGGTGGTACCGATGGCGGTACAGGTGGTGGTGGTACCGATGGCGGTACAGGTGGTGGTGGTACGGGTGGTGATGGTACCGATGGCGGTACAGGTGGTGTTACAGGTGGTGGTGGCACTACCGACGGTGGTACGGGTGGTGGTACTGGTGGTGGTACCGATGGCGGCACTAGTGGTGATACTGGTAGCGGGCCTGTGTGGCAGTATAGATGCTGGGCCTGGTGGCGGTACTGGTGGTGGTACTGGTACCGATGGCGGTACTGGTAGCCTGTGTGGCGGTGCCAATGGCGGTACCGATGGAGGTGGGCCTGTGACAGATGATTGACAGATGGGCTGATTGATTGACAGATGGGCTGATTGATTGATTGACAGATGGGTTGATTGATTGACAGATGGGGTGATTGATTGACAGGTGGGGTGATTGATTGACAGATCGGCTGATTGATTGACAGATGGGCTGATTGATTGACAGATGGGCTGATTGACAGATGGGGTGATTGACAGATGGGCTGATTGACAGATGGGCTGATTGACAGATGGGCTGATTAGCTGGGCTGATTGATGTGCTGGGCTGTGTGACAGGTCCTCTTTATGGGGGGGGCGTGTTGTGCACTGTAAACTTATGTAGACAAACTACACTGAGCTAACTTACTGATCTCTTCTCTCTCCTCACAGATCGGTGTGTGAGGAGAGAGCAGGGATCAGGTAGTAACTCCTGTGGAGTTTGTTTACATTTGTGACCGGCTGTGATTGGACACAGCCGGTCACGTGGTAAACAGCCAATTCATTGGCTGTTTACTCTGATCGGGGACGTGCTGTGTCCAAGGGACACTCGCCTTCCCCGATCCCCGCTCTGCAAGCCTGTGGCGGCGCGCACGGAGCGCGCCGCCGAGTTTGTTTTGACAGGTGATCGGCTGTGACTTTGACACAGCCGATCACATGGTAAACAGCCAATGAAATTGGCTGTTTACCGTGATCGGGGAAGCGCTGTGTCCGAGGGACACATGCCGTCCCCGATCACCGCGCTGCGCGCCCCCGCGGGCGCGCGCAAGGCAATATCCTGCAGGACGTCATATGACGTCCAGTATCGATATTGCAACCACTTCCCGGACGTCAATTCGCTATTGACTGGGCGGGAAGTGGTTAATATTATTGTAACAACCATGCTTATGCTGATGTGGCATTGGCTAATAGGCATTCGCCTCTTTTCAGCATATGCTGCTGAGTGTTTGATGGTGGGACTAATTTATATTCTAGGTATAATAGTACTCAGCACAGTGACTTAGGCCCCTTTCACACTTGTGCGACCTGAAAGTTGTGTGATTTTGATGCGACTTTAAGCAATGCCTGTGTAATCTTGAGGTCTATGGACGCAGGAGTCGCAGGGAAAGGCGCGCAAACTTCCGTCTGCATTTTTTCTGCAATCCCAGGGAATGCCTGTCAACTCGTATCAAAGTCGGACCAAAGTAGTACAGGGACTACTTTGAAGTCGGTGTGACTTGAAGTTTCAGAGATATAAATGGTACACATTGAAAATCATGGGGTATGACTTGTCATGCAACTCTGATGACCAAAGTCGCTCAAGTGTGAAAGGGGCCTCAGCCCGACTTTGTGAGCGATTTCAGAGACATCAGTGCACTTTCCTGCACAGATGTCTAGTGAAATCACATAGGTCTCAACTGTCCCTGATTTGAACCAAAGTCCCTCTGTCCCTCTTTCCTCCTCATTTGTCCCTCATTTTGTTCGGATCTGTATAGTTTGATATAAAATGCAATTTTTATCTTTCAAAAAGTGTTTCCCAGCGCCAAACCTTTCATCTAATTTCTAAATTGCTTTGTTTGTAAATTCTCAAAGCCAATCTAAAGGGATATTATTGTTAAAAAAAAAGCACTTGGGGGGTTTAACTAATATATATATTTTTTTTAATAATTCTCCTTTAACCTCCCTGGCGGTATTCCCGAGTCTGGCTCGGGGTTAAATTTCAGCACCAAAAGCGGTAACCCCGAGCCAGACTTGGGCTGCGTCGCAGTGATCCAGGCAGGAGTTACTTACCTTGTCCCCTGGATCCTGCGATGCTTCCCCGCTGTGTGATCGAGCCGTCATCTCGCTCGATTCACACACTGCCGAATGCCGCCGAGCTCCGTTCCCTGCGACGTTACGACGCACGGGGACGGAGATCGGCGCCAAATTCAAAAAAGTTAAAACACAGTATACATACAGTACACTGTAATCTTACAGATTACAGTACTGTATGTAATAATTACACACCCCCATTGTCCCTAGTGGTCTGCCCAGTGTCCTGCATGCACTTTTATATAATAAAAACTTTTTTTTTCTGCCTGGAAACTGGAGATTGTCCATAGCAACCAAAAAGTGTCCCTTTATGTCAAAAGTGGTTTTAGACCAGCTAAAAAACAGTGATAATAAATTAGAATCACTCGCAGAATTAAGCGATAGCGATTTTTGGGGAAATTCTTCATCAAACACTGAAAAACACTTTTATTATTATTATATTATTATTTGTTATAATTATTTTATAGTTATTTATTTTATTATAATGTATAATTTTGTTTTTTGAACTTTATCATACCCGGGATATTTACTAGACTCTGGTTTGGACAGATTAAAGTGAGTTATTCCTAAGAATTACAGGCCTGCAATATAAAACGCCAAATTTCCATGCAGAATAATGGTACCGCTTTCAGCACCTAAAATCTGACAGAATCATACCGCCAGGGAGGTTAAGAAGGTGTTTTAGGAGGTGTGTACTATGCCTACATACTTTTGCTAATAGTTGTCCCTTATACCCATCTCAAAAAGTTGGGAGGTAAGAAATCGCCTCCTGAAGTCGCCCAAAGTAGTGTAGGAAATACTTTTGGGAATCTGTGTGGCGTCGCACCAATTCGGACAGTTCTATTGCCGTCAATAGGCGCCGATTTGGCCTGCAATTTGACATGTCAATTCAGAGCTATGTGAACATGGGTGAAGTTGCATAGATATGAATGGAACTCATGGGGGGGGGGATACTTTTAATGCGACTCTGAGGTCCAAAGCTGCATGAAAAGTCATATAAGTGTGAAAGTAACCTAATGAGATTAAATGAGAACACCTTTGAATAAAGCCCCATTTGCACTTGTGCGACCTTAAAATTGCACAGCTTTGCCATGACTTGAAGCAATGTCTGTGTAATCTTGTGGTGTATGGACCTCAAATCGCATCAAAGTCAAACCAAGGTAGTGCAGGGATAAATTTTCCCCACTTTCAGGATGCACAAGTGACAATAGGGCCAAATTCAAAGACATCCTTGAATCTCTTTCACACTGCTGCGACCTGAAAGTCACCCTAATTTGCTGCCACTTTGTCGCTGCAACTTGGCCCCAACTTCTGGGAATGCCTGTGTAATATTGCGCCCTATGTACCTCAAGTCACATGAGGCTCTGTTTCCACTATTGCAACCCTAAATTCGCATGATTTTGCCGCAATTTTGATGCGACTTGGAGCAATGCCTGTATATGGACCTCAAGTTGTATCAAAGTGGGTCCAAAGTAGTGCAGGGACTACTTTGAAGTCGCTGCGACTTGATTTCGCACAGATATGAACCATACTCATTGGAAATCATAGGGTATGACATGTCATGCGACTTTGCAGTCCCAAGTTGCATGACAAGTAGGGATGAGCTTCGTGTTCGAGTCGAACATACGTTCGACTCGAACATCGGCTGTTCGATGAAGATCGAACGATTTGGGCCGTTCGCGCCAAATTCGAGTGACGCGAACGGCCCACAATGCACTACGCCATCGCAGTGTCATCCAGGCGCTGTGATTGGCCAAGCATGCACTGTGACCCCGCATGCTTGGCCAATCACAGCGCCGGCAGCGAGGAGAGCAATGATTGGCCACAGGCAGGATGCCTGTGGCCAATTATTGCTATGGGGGTTTAGTACACGCCCCACACTATAAAAGGCCGCCAGCGCGGCGGCCCTGTGTAGTGTGTTCCGGAGCAGGGAAAGAGAAGCATAGGCAGGGACAGTGTAATTTTTTCCTTTACTAATCCTGGATTCCTTGTGTTTAGGGACAAATAAGGATAGGTAGGGAGAGTGTCAGTGTGTTATTCTGTGCTAAACCTTGTTTGTAGGGACAGAGAGGTACAGTGAGGGAAAGTGTCAGTGTGCTATTCTGTTCTAAACCAATCTTGCTGAACCATATTTTCAATCCTTGAGTTTAGGGACAGAGAGGTACAGTGAGGGAAAGTGTCAGTGTGCTATTCTGTGCTAAATCTTGTTTGTAGGGACAGAGTAGGACAGTGAGGGAAAGTTTCAGTGTGCTATTCTGTTCTAAACCAATTTTGCTGAACCATATTTGAAATCCTTGAGTTTAGGGACAGAGAGGTACAGTGAGTGAAACTGACAGTGTGCTATTCTGTTCTAAACCAAGTTGGCTGTTCCATATTTGAAATCCTTGAGTTTAGGGACAGAGAAGGACACTCGTGGAAACTATCAGTGTGCTATTCTGTTCTAAATCTTGCTTGTAGGGAGGGACAGAGTAGGACAGTGAGGGAAAGTGTCAGTGTGCTATTCTGTTCTAAACCAATTTTGCTGTTCCATATTTGAAATCCTTGAGTTTAGGGACAGAAAAGGACACTCGTGGAAACTATCAGTGTGCTATTCTGTGCTTAATCTTGTTTGTAGGGAGGGACAGAGTAGGACAGTGAGGGAAAGTGTCAGTGAGCTATTCTGTTCTAAACCAATTTTGCTGAACCATATTTGAAATCCTTGAGTTTAGGGACAGAGAGGTACAGTGAGTGAAACTGACAGTGTGCTATTCTGTTCTAAACCAATTTTGCTGTTTCATATTTGAAATCCTTGAGTTTAGGGACAGAGAAGGACACTCGAGGAAACTATCAGTGTGCTATTCTGTTCTAAATCTTGCTTGTAGGGAGGGACAGAGTAGGACAGTGAGGGAAAGTGTCAGTGTGCTATTCTGTTCTAAACCAATTTTGCTGTTCCATATTTGAAATCCTTGAGTTTAGGGACAGAGAAGGACACTCGTGGAAACTATCAGTGTGCTATTCTGTGCTTAATCTTGTTTGTAGGGAGGGACAGAGTAGGACAGTGAGGGAAAGTGTCAGTGTGCTATTCTGTTCTAAACCAATTTTGCTGAACCATATTTGAAATCCTTGAGTTTAGGGACAGAGAGGTACAGTGAGTGAAACTGACAGTGTGCTATTCTGTTCTAAACCAATTTTGCTGTTCCATATTTGAAATCCTTGAGTTTAGGGACAGAGAAGGACACTCGTGTAAACTATCAGTGTGCTATTCTGTGCTTAATCTTGTTTGTAGGGAGGGACAGAGTAGGACAGTGAGGGAAAGTGTCAGTGTGCTATTCTGTTCTAAACCAATTTTGCTGAACCATATTTGAAATCCTTGAGTTTAGGGACAGAGAGGTACAGTGAGTGAAACTCACAGTGTGCTATTCTGTTCTAAACCAATTTTGCTGTTCCATATTTGAAATCCTTGAGTTTAGGGACAGAGAAGGACACTCATGTAAACTATCAGTGTGCTATTCTGTGCTTAATCTTGTTTGTAGGGAGGGACAGAGTAGGACAGTGAGGGAAGTGTCAGTGTGCTATTCTGTTCTAAACCAATTTTGCTGAACCATATTTGAAATCCTTGAGTTTAGGGACAGAGAGGTACAGTGAGTGAAACTGACAGTGTGCTATTCTGTTCTAAACCAATTTTGCTGTTCCATATTTGAAATCCTTGAGTTTAGGGACAGAGAAGGACACTCGTGTAAACTATCAGTGTGCTATTCTGTGCTTAATCTTGTTTGTAGGGAGGGACAGAGTAGGACAGTGAGGGAAAGTGTCAGTGTGCTATTCTGTTCTAAACCAATTTTGCTGAACCATATTTGAAATCCTTGAGTTTAGGGACAGAGAAGGACACTCGTGTAAACTATTAGTGTGCTATTCTGTGCTTAATCTTGTTTGTAGGGAGGGACAGAGTAGGACAGTGAGGGAAAGTGTCAGTGTGCTATTCTGTTCTAAACCAATTTTGCTGAACCATATTTGAAATCCTTGAGTTTAGGGACAGAGAGGTACAGTGAGTGAAACTGACAGTGTGCTATTCTGTTCTAAACCAATTTTGCTGTTCCATATTTGAAATCCTTGAGTTTAGGGACAGAGAAGGACACTCGTGTAAACTATCAGTGTGCTATTCTGTGCTTAATCTTGTTTGTAGGGAGGGACAGAGTAGGACAGTGAGGGAAAGTGTCAGTGTGCTATTCTGTTCTAAACCAATTTTGCTGAACCATATTTGAAATCCTTGAGTTTAGGGACAGAGAGGTACAGTGAGTGAAACTGACAGTGTGCTATTCTGTTCTAAACCAATTTTGCTGTTCCATATTTGAAATCCTTGAGTTTAGGGACAGAGAAGGACACTCGTGTAAACTATCAGTGTGCTATTCTGTGCTTAATCTTGTTTGTAGGGAGGGACAGAGTAGGACAGTGAGGGAAAGTGTCAGTGTTCTATTCTGTTCTAAACCAATTTTGCTGAACCATATTTGAAATCCTTGAGTTTAGGGACAGAGAAGGACACTCGTGTAAACTATTAGTGTGCTATTCTGTGCTTAATCTTGTTTGTAGGGAGGGACAGAGTAGGACAGTGAGGGAAAGTGTCAGTGTGCTATTCTGTTCTAAACCAATTTTGCTGAACCATATTTGAAATCCTTGAGTTTAGGGACAGAGGTACAGTGAGTGAAACTGACAGTGTGCTATTCTGTTCTAAACCAATTTTGCTGTTCCATATTTGAAATCCTTGAGTTTAGGGACAGAGAAGGACACTCGTGGAAACTATCAGTGTGCTATTCTGTGCTAAATCTTGTTTGTAGGGACAGAGAAGGACAGTGAGGGAAACTGTCAGTGTGCTGTTCTGTGCTAAACCAATCTTGCTGAAGCATATTGCAAATCCTTGTGTTTAGGGACAGAGAAGGATAGGCAGGGGACAGTGTCAGTGTCATTGTTGCTAAGCCTCCTGCACAGTATACACCTGAAGGTAGCCCTTATTGCTGTTTTTCCCATCTCCCTGCAGGCCATCCATTAAAATGTCTGGAAGGCAAACAAGGAGAGGCAGACAGTCAGGAGGCAAAAAAAGAGGGCAAGCAGGCTCTGTGTCTGGGGGCAACAGTGCTGGTCGTGGACGCGGTGCATTGTCATCAGCACATGGCCATGGGACACGCTTGTCCTTCTTTTCGGCAGCTGGACATGTTGAGCCACATCATGCCGAAGACTTGGTAGAGTGGATGACCAAGCCCACCTCATCCTCCTCATCCTCTCTCACCTAGGCTCAGGGTACTGGCAAAGCAGCTGCCAAAGCGTCCTCTTCTCTGGTATCATTATCTTCATTAGTCAATCCTTCCCTAGACCCACCATGTCCTCCTCCTGAGGAGTCCCCCGAACTGTTTGAGCACAGTGTTGGGTACATGCTCCAGGAGGATGCCCAGCGTTTTGAAGGATCTGATGATGATACCCAGCTAGAGGAAGGCAGTAGCGTGAGAGCAGAGAGAGGGGATGCTCAAGAAGGACACCAATCTGGCAGTCATGCTCCAGCAGCTGCAGCATACTGCCAGATTGGCTCCAGTGATGAGGAGGGAGGGGATGATGAGGTCACTGACTCCACGTGGGTGCCTAATAGGAGAGAGGAGGAGGAGGAGGATGAGGAGGAGGCACATCTCCAACGAGGCAGGATGCCCTTGAGTGGCCAGTGTATGGGCAGCACACCGACTGAATCACACCGCAGAGCTCCGCCTGTGCAGGGCGCTGCCTCTGCCCGTCATTCAAAAAGTTCTTTGGTGTGGGCCTTTTTTGAGGCGAGTGCATCAGATCGCACAGCTGCTGTTTGCAACATATGTCTCAAGCGTATATCGCGTGGCCAAAACATCAGCCGCTTGGGCACCACATGCTTGATCAGACATATGTTGACCTGCCATGCAGCTCGTTGGCAAGCCTACCTTAAAGACCCACACCAAAGAACAAAGCTGACCTCTTCTTGCACCGCATCAGCTGGGATCTCCAACCCCAGTATACCTTCAGTCCTCTCTGAAACCTGCTCTGAGAGGAATGAAGGTGTAGAATTAGGTGTGTCACAGCCAAGTACTTGCGGGCACTCTGCTAGCAGTACACCAACGTCCGATTCTAGCAGGCAAATTTCCCTGCCCCAGCTGCTGGACCGTCGAAAGAAGTTCACTCCCAGCCATCCACATGCCCAGCGGTTGAATGCTAGCTTGGCTAAATTGCTAGCGCTTCAACTGCTGCCTTTTCAGTTGGTAGACTCGGCCCCCTTCCGTGAGTTTGTGCAATGTGCGGTTCCTCAGTGGCAGGTTCCCAAACGCCACTTTTTCGCACGGAAGGCGATTCCGGCTCTCTACAGGCATGTGGAAGGCAATGTCTTGGCCTCGCTGGACAGGGCGGTCAGCGGTAAGGTGCATATTACCGCTGACTCATGGTCCAGCAGGCATGGACAGGGACGTTACCTTTCTTTCACGGCCCATTGGGTCACTCTTTTGGCAGCTGGGAAGGATGCAGGACAAGGTGCAGTAGTGTTGGAGGTTGTTCCACCGCCACGCCTCCAAAATGCTACTACTGGTTGTGACACACCTCTCTCCTCCACCCCCTCCTCTTCTTCTTCCTCCATGGCCTCTTCCTGTGGTTTGTCCTCGGAACCAGCGGTGCTCCATAGGCGTTCAAGGGGCTACGCAAGTACGCAGGCAAAAAGATGCCATGCCGTGCTTGCGCTGGTGTGTTTGGGGGACAGGAGCCACACTGGGGCAGAGGTCCTGTCTGCTCTGCAGGGGCAGGCCGAGAGGTGGTTGACGCCACGCCAGCTTAAGCCAGGAATGGTGGTTTGCGACAATGGCACCAACCTCCTCTCCGCCCTCCGACAGGGACAACTGACCCATGTGCCCTGTATGGCTCACGTCCTTAACCTGGTGGTGCAGCGGTTCTTGGGCAGGTACCCGGGCTTACAGGATGTCCTGAGGCAGGCCAGGAAAGTCTGTGTGCATTTCCGCAGATCTTATAATGCCAGTGCTCGCCTGGCTGAGCTGCAAAAGGAGTTGAACCTGCCCAAGAACCGCCTTATATGTGACATGCCCACCAGGTGGAACTCAACGTTGGCCATGCTGCAGCGGCTGCACACGCAGCAGAGGGCCATCAATGAGTACCTGTGCGACTACGGCACCAGGACAGGGTCAGGGGAGCTCGGGTTTTTTTCACCACGCCAGTGGGGCATGATCAGGGATGCATGCACTGTCCTGGCACCATTTGAGGAGGCCACGAGGATGGTGAGCAGTGACAGTGCATGCATCAGTGACACTGTACCTCTTGTCCACCTGTTGGAGCACACGCTGCGTGGAATAATGGACAGGGCACTTGAGGCAGAACAGAGGCAGGAAGAGGAGGACTTCCTTGCCTCTCAAGGCCCCCTTTACCCAGACAGTGTTCCTTCTGTCCCACCCATCGCACAGGAAGAGGAGGAGGAGGAGGAGGAGGAGGAGGAGGAGGAGGATTGTGTCAGCATGGAGGTGGAGGCTGGCACTCAGCATGATCAGCAGCAGTCTTTTAGGGATGATTTACAGTCCCAAGAAACCAGTGGACTTGTACGTGGCTGGGAGGAGGTGGCTGCGGATCATGTCGTCCTTAGTGACCCAGAGGACTCCGGACTGAATGCCTCAGCTAACCTACGCTGCATGGCCTCCCTGATCCTGCAAAGTCTGCGGAAGGATCCTCGTATTCTTCGGATCAAGGAGAGGGACCATTACTGGCTGGCCACTCTACTTGATCCACGGTACAAGGGTAAGGTTGCGGACCTTATCTTACCATCGCAGAGGGAGCAGAGGATGAGACAACTCCGGGAGGCCTTGCAGAAAGGTCTGTGCAACGCGTTCCCAGAGACTGGGAGGTTACAAACTCCTGGTCTTGGACAATGAGTTGCTGAGGCTTCGGGCAGTCAAAGAAGGAGCGGTGGGGAAGGTGGCCGTCTGACCGATGCGTTCAGACAATTCTTTAGTGCGCAGCCCCAAAGTATGATCGGTTCCAGCAACCATCGCCAGCGTCTGATATACATGGTCCAGGAATACCTAGGGGCAAGGTCAGACTTGGACACCTTCCCCACCGAAAATCCTCTGGCTTACTGGGTCTTGAGGATGGATCACTGGCCAGAGCTTGCACAGTATGCAATTGAGCTACTGGCCTGTCCTGCATCCAGCGTTCTTTCAGAACGCACATTCAGTGCTGCTGGAGGATTTGTCACGGATCACAGGGTGCGCCTGTCCACCGACTCGGTTGATCGACTGACTTTCATCAAGATGAACCAGTCTTGGATCACCACCACCTACCACACACCTGATGCTGATATAACAGACTAATTGATTTTAAAATGTCACATTCCTTCAAGACTGATGCTGATGCTGAGTGCCTGTGCTGTTATGTTGACTGGCTATCCTCCTCCTCCTCCTCAATGATACGATTAATGATGATAGCTTGGAAGATCATTTTGGTTTATGGGTGACGCCACCAGTGGCTAAGGCCCAATTTTTCAGCCCCTGTTTAACAGGGGCGTGTAATTAAAATTTTGGATGCAATACTTTGCAACAGGCCTCATTGCTGTGCTCCAAGTACAGTATCTGTGAGGGGTTGCAGTGTTGTGCCACCAGTGCCTAAGGCCCAATTTTTCAGCCCCTGTTCAACAGGGGCATGCAATTATAATTATTGATCTAATAATTCACAGCAGGGCCCATTGCTGCGCCCACCAAGAGTAACTGTCAGGCCTTACAGTGTTGTGGCACCAGCACCACCATCACCACCACCACCAAAGGCCCAATTTTTCAGCCCCTATTCAACAGGGGCATGCAATTATAATTATTGATCTAATAATTCACAGCAGGGCCCATTGCTGCGCCCACCAAGAGTAACTGTCAGGCCTTACAGTGTTGTGGCACCAGCACCACCATCACCACCACCACCAAAGGCCCAATTTTTCAGCCCCTATTCAACAGGGGCATGCAATTATAATTATTGATCTAATAATTCACAGCAGGGCCCATTGCTGCGCCCACCAAGAGTAACTGTCAGGCCTTACAGTGTTGTGGCACCAGCACCACCATCACCACCACCACCACCACCAAAGGCCCAATTTTTCAGCCCCTGTTCAACAGGGGCATGCAATTATAATTATTGATCGAATAATTCACAGCAGGGCCCATTGCTGCGCCCACCAAGAGTAACTGTCAGGCCTTACAGTGTTGTGGCACCAGCACCACCATCAAAGGCCCAATTTTTACTACCACTGATCAACAATTATATGTTATTACAATTCCTGATATAATAGTTGACAGCAGGGCGTTCCAGCACCCACCAAGAGTAACTGTGAGTGCTTACAGTGTTGTGCCAACACCAACACCTAAGGGGCCAATTTCTGCAGAGTATATACGGCAGGTCCCTACTTTCAAACATCAAACTTACAAACGACTCCTACTTGCAAACGGAAGAAGACAACAGGAAGTGAGAGGAAATCTACCCCTTGGAAGGAAAATTCTCTCCTGTAAGAATTAATATGGGAGAAAGGTGTCTCCTCTCTACTGATGCTTTATCACCAATCCTTGTTTCAATAAAAACACCACATTTCAAAAACAGTTGTCATTGGGACGCAAAGTGAGGTGAAATGTTCTGAACAGGGGCACCGACAGCAAAAAAAATGTGACAGGGGTGATAACCGTTCCCTATGTTTTCCAAAAAGCTAAAAAAAAGGAATTTGGCATGGAGCTACACTTAAACAATGCAGCTGTTCAAAATTACAAACAGATTCTACATAAGAACAAACCTACAGTCCCTGTCTTGTATGCACCGCCTGTATACGGCTGTTCAGAGTATATAGGGCCTTTTTTATTTTGTGTGCGGGGTTCCCCTTAATATCCATACAAGACCCAAAGGGGCTGGTAATGGGCTGGGGTAGGGGGGGGGGGGGTTGATGGGGTAGCTATGCCATTTTTCCTAAAGATTTTCATCCATATTACCGGGACCAGACATTGCATTAAAGCCGCAAGCAGTTTTAAATGGCTTTTTTTCCTTTAGAAATGTTATTTTGTGCAGGGACAGTTCTAAACACGGGAAACACGTGGCACTTCACAGGCATACTTTAGACACCCCCCAGGTACAATATTTAAAGGAATATTTTACTTTTTTTTTTTCACTTTATGCATCATTAAAATGACTGCTCCCGGAAAACGTCCGTTTTTAAAACTTCTTTTTGCATTGATACATGTCCCCTGGTGCAGAACCCGGGCTCCCAAACTCTGTTTCGGACAATAACATGGATAATAGTCGTTATAATTAGCACTTTACAATCCGAACGTTCGCATCCATTGTATTTAATAGGATTCTAATGTTTGTGCGAACTTTCGGTCCGTTCGCGGGTTCTGGTGCGAACCGAACCCGGGGGTGTTCGGCTCATCACTAATGACAAGTAGGGATGAGCTCGGTGTTCGAGTCGAACATACGTTCGACTCGAACATCGGCTGTTCGATCGTTCGACGAAGATCGAACGATTTGGGCCGTTCGCGCCTAATTCGAGTGACGCGAACGGCCCACAATGCACTACGCCATCGCAGTGTCATCCAGGCGCTGTGATTGGCCAAGCATGCACTGTGACCCCGCATGCTTGGCCAATCACAGCGCCGGCAGCGAGGAGAGCAATGATTGGCCACAGGCAGGATGCCTGTGGCCAATTATTGCTGAGAGTGTTTAGTACACGCCCCACACTATAAAAGGCCGCCAGCACGGCGGCCTAGTGTAGTGTGTTCCGGAGCAGGGAAAGAGAAGCATAGGCAGGGACAGTGACATTTTTTTTCTTGCTTAACCTGGATTCCTTTAGTTTAGGGAAAGAGAAGGATAGGTAGGGAGAGTGTCAGTGTGTTTTACTGTGCTAATCCTTGTTTGTAGGGACAGGGAAGGACAGTGAGGGAAATTCTCCTTGTGCTATACTGTGCTAAAGCATTGATCATCAACCATCTTTAAAAAAACATTTTTTATAGGGACAGAAAACTATAGGTAGGGAGAGTGTCAGTGTGTTTTACTGTGCTAATCCTTGTTTGTAGGGACAGGGAAGGACAGTGAGGGAAATTCTCCTTGTGCTATAGTGTGCTAAAGCATTGATCATCAACCATCTTTAAAAAAAAATTTTTTATAGGGACAGAAAACGATAGGTAGGGAGAGTGTCAGTGTGTTTTACCGTGCTAATCCTTGTTTGTAGGGACAGGGAAGGACAGTGAGGGAAATTCTCCTTGTGCTATACTGTGCTAATGCATTGATCATCAACCATCTTTAAAAAAACATTTTTTATAGGGACAGAAAACTATAGGTAGGGAGAGTGTCAGTGTGTTTTACTGTGCTAATCCTTGTTTGTAGGGACAGGGAAGGACAGTGAGGGAAATTCTCCTTGTGCTATAGTGTGCTAAAGCATTGATCATCAACCATCTTTAAAAAAAATTTTTTATAGGGACAGAAAACTATAGGTAGGGAGAGTGTCAGTGTGTTTTACTGTGCTAATCCTTGTTTGTAGGGACAGGGAAGGACAGTGAGGGAAATTCTCCTTGTGCTATACTGTGCTAAAGCATTGATCATCAACCATCTTTAAAAAAACATTTTTTATAGGGACAGAAAACTATAGGTAGGGAGAGTGTCAGTGTGTTTTACTGTGCTAATCCTTGTTTGTAGGGACAGGGAAGGACAGTGAGGGAAATTCTCCTTGTGCTATAGTGTGCTAAAGCATTGATCATCAACCATCTTTAAAAAAAAAATTTTTATAGGGACAGAAAACTATAGGTAGGGAGAGTGTCAGTGTGTTTTACTGTGCTAATCCTTGTTTGTAGGGACTGGGAAGGACAGTGAGGGAAATTATCCTTGTGCTATACTGTGCTAAAGCATTGATCATCAACCATCTTTAAAAAAAATTTTTTTATAGGGACAGAAAACTATAGGTAGGGAGAGTGTCAGTGTGTTTTACTGTGCTAATCCTTGTTTGTAGGGACAGGGAAGGACAGTGAGGGAAATTCTCCTTGTGCTATACTGTGCTAAAGCATTGATCATCAACCATCTTTAAAAAAACATTTTTTATAGGGACAGAAAACTATAGGTAGGGAGAGTGTCAGTGTGTTTTACTGTGCTAATCCTTGTTTGTAGGGACAGGGAAGGACAGTGAGGGAAATTCTCCTTGTGCTATAGTGTGCTAAAGCATTGATCATCAACCATCTTTAAAAAAAATTTTTTTATAGGGACAGAAAACTATAGGTAGGGAGAGTGTCAGTGTGTTTTACCGTGCTAATCCTTGTTTGTAGGGACAGGGAAGGACAGTGAGGGAAATTCTCCTTGTGCTATACTGTGCTAAAGCATTGATCATCAACCATCTTTAAAAAAACATTTTTTATAGGGACAGAAAACTATAGGTAGGGAGAGTGTCAGTGTGTTTTACTGTGCTAATCCTTGTTTGTAGGGACAGGGAAGGACAGTGAGGGAAATTCTCCTTGTGCTATAGTGTGCTAAAGCATTGATCATCAACCATCTTTAAAAAAAATGTTTTATAGGGACAGAAAACTATAGGTAGGGAGAGTGTCAGTGTGTTTTACTGTGCTAATCCTTGTTTGTAGGGACAGGGAAGGACAGTGAGGGAAATTCTCCTTGTGCTATAGTGTGCTAAAGCATTGATCATCAACCATCTTTAAAAAAACATTTTTTATAGGGACAGAAAACTATAGGTAGGGAGAGTGTCAGTGTGTTTTACTGTGCTAATCCTTGTTTGTAGGGACAGGGAAGGACAGTGAGGGAAATTCTCCTTGTGCTATACTGTGCTAAAGCATTGATCATCAACCATCTTTAAAGAAACATTTTTTATAGGGACAGAAGACTATAGGTAGGGAGAGTGTCAGTGTGTTTTACTGTGCTAATCCTTGTTTGTAGGGACAGGGAAGGACAGTGAGGGAAATTCTCCTTGTGCTATAGTGTGCTAAAGCATTGATCATCAACCATCTTTAAAAAAAAAATTTTTATAGGGACAGAAAACTATAGGTAGGGAGAGTGTCAGTGTGTTTTACCGTGCTAATCCTTGTTTGTAGGGACAGGGAAGGACAGTGAGGGAAATTCTCCTTGTGCTATACTGTGCTAATGCATTGATCATCAACCATCTTTAAAAAAACATTTTTTATAGGGACAGAAAACTATAGGTAGGGAGAGTGTCAGTGTGTTTTACTGTGCTAATCCTTGTTTGTAGGGACAGGGAAGGACAGTGAGGGAAATTCTCCTTGTGCTATAGTGTGCTAAAGCATTGATCATCAACCATCTTTAAAAAAAAAAAATTATAGGGACAGAAAACTATAGGTAGGGAGAGTGTCAGTGTGTTTTACTGTGCTAATCCTTGTTTGTAGGGACAGGGAAGGACAGTGAGGGAAATTCTCCTTGTGCTATAGTGTGCTAAAGCATTGATCATCAACCATCTTTAAAAAAACATTTTTTATAGGGACAGAAAACTATAGGTAGGGAGAGTGTCAGTGTGTTTTACTGTGCTAATCCTTGTTTGTAGGGACAGGGAAGGACAGTGAGGGAAATTCTCCTTGTGCTATACTGTGCTAAAGCATTGATCATCAACCATCTTTAAAAAAACATTTTTTATAGGGACAGAAAACTATAGGTAGGGAGAGTGTCAGTGTGTTTTACTGTGCTAATCCTTGTTTGTAGGGACAGGGAAGGACAGTGAGGGAAATTCTCCTTGTGCTATAGTGTGCTAAAGCATTGATCATCAACCATCTTTAAAAAAAAATTTTTTATAGGGACAGAAAACTATAGGTAGGGAGAGTGTCAGTGTGTTTTACTGTGCTAATCCTTGTTTGTAGGGACAGGGAAGGACAGTGAGGGAAATTATCCTTGTGCTATACTGTGCTAAAGCATTGATCATCAACCATCTTTAAAAAAAAATTTTTTATAGGGACAGAAAACTATAGGTAGGGAGAGTGTCAGTGTGTTTTACTGTGCTAATCCTTGTTTGTAGGGACAGGGAAGGACAGTGAGGGAAATTCTCCTTGTGCTATACTGTGCTAAAGCATTGATCATCAACCATCTTTAAAAAAACATTTTTTATAGGGACAGAAAACTATAGGTAGGGAGAGTGTCAGTGTGTTTTACTGTGCTAATCCTTGTTTGTAGGGACAGGGAAGGACAGTGAGGGAAATTCTCCTTGTGCTATAGTGTGCTAAAGCATTGATCATCAACCATCTTTAAAAAAAAATTTTTTATAGGGACAGAAAACTATAGGTAGGGAGAGTGTCAGTGTGTTTTACCGTGCTAATCCTTGTTTGTAGGGACAGGGAAGGACAGTGAGGGAAATTCTCCTTGTGCTATACTGTGCTAAAGCATTGATCATCAACCATCTTTAAAAAAACATTTTTTATAGGGACAGAAAACTATAGGTAGGGAGAGTGTCAGTGTGTTTTACTGTGCTAATCCTTGTTTGTAGGGACAGGGAAGGACAGTGAGGGAAATTCTCCTTGTGCTATAGTGTGCTAAAGCATTGATCATCAACCATCTTTAAAAAAAATGTTTTATAGGGACAGAAAACTATAGGTAGGGAGAGTGTCAGTGTGTTTTACTGTGCTAATCCTTGTTTGTAGGGACAGGGAAGGACAGTGAGGGAAATTCTCCTTGTGCTATAGTGTGCTAAAGCATTGATCATCAACCATCTTTAAAAAAACATTTTTTATAGGGACAGAAAACTATAGGTAGGGAGAGTGTCAGTGTGTTTTACTGTGCTAATCCTTGTTTGTAGGGACAGGGAAGGACAGTGAGGGAAATTCTCCTTGTGCTATACTGTGCTAAAGCATTGATCATCAACCATCTTTAAAGAAACATTTTTTATAGGGACAGAAAACTATAGGTAGGGAGAGTGTCAGTGTGTTTTACTGTGCTAATCCTTGTTTGTAGGGACAGGGAAGGACAGTGAGGGAAATTCTCCTTGTGCTATAGTGTGCTAAAGCATTGATCATCAACCATCTTTAAAAAAAAAATTTTTATAGGGACAGAAAACTATAGGTAGGGAGAGTGTCAGTGTGTTTTACTGTGCTAATCCTTGTTTGTAGGGACAGGGAAGGACAGTGAGGGAAATTCTCCTTGTGATATAGTGTGCTAAAGCATTCCTCATCAACCATCTTTAAAAAAACATTTTTTATAGTGTGACAGCAGGAAGTTAAAGTCACCTGGTTGCATCCAGGGGGGTAGATATATTTCGCCCAGATTCAGGCTTTACGCCGACTTATACAACTAGGTGGAGAGTTGTATAAGCCCAGCTAAGGCTAGTGGGCTCATGGATGACTCATATGTCTAGGGAGAATGTGGGGCGTCGTGCAGACAGGGAGTTGATGAGACCAGCTGAAGCTTGTCAGCTCATTTAGGCCTCTATAAGAACTCCCAGCTTCATTAGATGTTAGCTCATGCCTGGAACCAGACCTGTGTGGACTGTCTAGGGAGAGTGAACCCCTGTGCGGTGAGACAAAGCCTGTGTGGCTATTTGCTTGGACATTTAAAACCAGGGACTTAGGGACTAGGACAGCACTAGGCTGATCCCAGTTGTTAGTTAGGAAACCTGTATGTTTAGTCAGAGGTCAACTTGACCAGGATTTATTTTGTTTATGTTTCTTTTGCTTTGCTGTGTTTTGTCACTATAAATAGAAAATAAACCGCACCTTTTTGATTTTGAAAACCACAACCTCCGTTTGCTGGGCCTGTTTTGTGTGGGGAGCCCATCCCGGGGGTCACACACACCCGCTGCCGAGCTAACCCCCTCACAGTTGGTGGAGAATGCGGGCAGTTTTTTTTTAAGCCAGCATGGAGGAGATACTGAAGCAGCTGGCTCTAGCAAATGCCAATCAACAGCAGACAAATGCAGGTTTGCAAAAGAGCCTTGCAGCTCATCAACAGAGCCTTGCAGCTCAACAACAGAACTTCGCAGCCCAGCAGCAAGCTCTTTAACAGAGCCTTGCAGCCCAGCAGCAGACAAACGCAACTTTGCAACAGAGTCTGGAGGCTCAGCAACGAGCCCAGCAGCAATCTGAGGCCCGCTTCATAGACCTGTTGCAGAAGCAAGAGCAGAGACTACAACAACAGATGGAAGCAGTAATGCAGCAACGTCCGCAGACCAGTGAGGAAAGCCGTCCCACTAATACCGCGTCCTTTGGGGTGAGTCGTTTATTGACAAAAATGACTGGAGAGGATGATCCAGAGGTATTTTTGACCACATTTGAAAGGACCGCTGAAAGAGAAAAGTGGCCTGAGGAGCAGTGGGCTGGACTGGTGGCTCCTCTGTTAACTGGTGAATCGCAGAAAGCTTACTATGACCTAGAGCCTAACCAAGCAAAAGACTATGTGATGCTAAAAGCTGAAATATTGGCAAGGCTGGGTGTCACCCAGGCTGTCCGGGCTCAGCGTGTGCATAACTGGACTTTCCAGCTTGGAAAACCCCCCAGGTCTCAAATGTATGATCTCATTCACCTGAGCAGAAAGTGGCTACAGCCAGAGACTTTGTCCGCACCAAAGATTGTGGAACGTGTTGTAATGGATCGGTTTTTGAGAGCTCTTCCTACTGCCATCCAAAAGTGGGTAAGCCATGGAGACCCAGAGACGGCCGATGGTCTTGTGGATCGTGTGGAGAAATACTTGGCTACAGAGAACCTGACGGCCTCTTCCAGAGACACTCGGACTTTCCACCCTAAGACCAGACCATCCCCAGGGGCGGATAAGAGGATTCCAAGGGGTGAGGGTGGAGAGAGTGAGAGGGTGGGAGCTCTACCCCAAGTTTGGCGAGAACAGCCTGGGAAATCAGCGGCTCAAGAGGCGGCAAGAAGGATCGTTTGCTACCGCTGCCGGCAAGCGGGACATATTGCAGCCAATTGCCCGGTTGTGGAGGAACCCATGCAGTGTGACTTTCTGACGGGCAGACGTCAGTCGCTGTGTGCGACAGTCGCATGCACTGCCATTCGAGGAACTGAGAAACATTTATGCAAAATGTGTGTTAATGGTAGAAATGTTGTGGTATTGCTGGATTCAGGTAGCCTTGTGACCCTGATAAAGGCTGAGTTAGTTAAAACAGAGGTCTCTGGGAATAGCAAGGTAGCTGTTATTTGTGTACATGGGGACACCCGAGAGTATCCAGTGACTACAGTGTGTTTCGAGACCCCCAAAGGTACCCTCTCTCATCCAGTGGGCTTAGTATCTCAGTTACCGCATGACGCCATTGTGGGAAGGGATTTTCCGAAGTTCTGGGAACTGTGGGATGATCCTGAGCCCCTCACTGGTGCCCCTATGTACCAGGAATGTGATAGCCAGAACTCCCCTGAGAGTGGTGAGGACTCTCCGGAATTTCCCTTATCAGTATTGGCAGGGGAGACTCAAGAAACTGGAGAGGAGCCCACCTCCTCAGACGAAAACCTACCGTCTGTGGAGTTTTCTGATCTTGAGGTTCACAGGGAAAACTTTGCCACAGAACAGTTGAAAGACCCCGCCCTAATAAAGGCACGGGAAAACGTAGTGAAAATAGATGGCGAGTTAGTGAACCCAGATAATACCTGCACTTACCCATACTTCAGCGTAGAGAAGGACCTACTGTATCGGGTGGCAAAAAGGGCAGAAGAAACCGTTGAGCAGCTTGTGGTGCCCAAACCTTACAGGAAGTTGGTGTTGGAGTTGGCCCATGGGCATATTCTTGGAGGTCATCTGGGGACAGAGAAAACCCGAGAGAGGGTATTACAGAGATTCTATTGGCCGGGGGTGATGAAGGACGTAGAAAATTATTGTTCCTCCTGCCCTGTGTGTCAGAGGTCGGCCCCGATGCCACATTTCCGTAGCCCGCTGGTCCCTCTACCCATCATTGAGGTCCCGTTTGAGAGGATCACCATGGATTTGGTAGGTCCTATAATCAAGTCCGCTAGGGGGCACCAGTACATATTAGTTATAATGGACTATGCCACCCGTTATCCAGAAGCGATCCCTCTCCGAAATACCTCGGCCAAAACCATAGCCAAAGAGCTATCTCTTGTGTTTAGCCGGGTGGGTATTTGTAAAGAACTGCTTACGGACCAAGGTACACCCTTTATGTCCCGGGTTATGAAGGAGCTGTGTAAATTATTCAAAGTGACGCAATTACGTACATCTGTGTATCACCCCCAAACCGATGGGCTGGTTGAAAGATTCAACAAAACCCTAAAACAAATGTTGAAGAAAGTGGTGGATAGAGATGGAAAGGATTGGGACTGTCTACTTCCTTATCTGATGTTTGCTATTAGGGAGGTGCCCCAATCCTCTACGGGATTCTCCCCCTTTGAGTTACTGTATGGGAGACACCCAAGAGGGCTGTTGGATATTGCCAAGGAAACTTGGGAAAGTGAGAGTTCTCCCCACAGGAGTGTGATTGAGCATGTCGCCCTGATGCAAGACCGAATTGCACAGGTAATGCCCATCGTGAAGGAACATTTGGCCCAAGCGCAGTTAGCACAGCAGAGAGTGTACAACCGTGGAGCCAAGACCCGTACCTTTTCCCCGGGGGATAGGATACTGGTACTTGTCCCTACGGTTGAAAGTAAATTCCTTGCCAAATGGCAAGGCCCCTACGAGATAATGGAAAAAGTGAGCGAAGTGAATTACAAGGTCAGACAACCAGGAAGGCGAAAGCCCAAACAGATCTATCACGTTAATCTGTTGAAAGCCTGGAGGGATAGAGAGTCCCTAGTCGCAGACACTTGGTCACCAGCTCAAACTGGTTGCGTGATTCCTGAGGTTGGAATAGCAGCCACCTTGTCACAACCCCAACAACAGGAGGTTAAGGAGTTTGTGCTTCGCAACAAGGAGGTATTCTCTGAGCTGCCGGGATAAACATCTGGGGTAGAGCATGACATCATTACCCCGCCCGGTGAAAGGGTGAAGTTAAAACCCTATCGGATCCCAGAGGCCCGACGGGAGGCAATACGGGAGGAAGTACAGAAAATGCTGAACTTAGGGGTGATAGAGGAGTCCCAAAGTGATTGGTCTAGTCCCATCGTGTTGGTGCCTAAACCGGATGGGAGCTGGCGATTTTGTAACGATTTTCGTCAGTTAAACAAAGTTACAAAATTTGACACCTACCCCATGCCACGTATAGATGAGTTGATCGACCGGCTGGGAACAGCCCGATACATGACGACTCTTGACCTCACAAAAGGGTATTGGCAAATCCCCCTGGCCAAGTCGGCCAAAGAGAAAACCGCATTTGTAACCCCAGACGGGGCGTTCCAATATAAAAGAATGCCGTTCGGGTTACAGAATGCGCCGGCCACATTCCAGCGGAAAATGGACCAGATGCTGAGGCCCCATCGGAAGTATGCTGTGGCTTACCTGGATGACGTAATTGTCCATAGCACAGATTGGGCCTCACATCTGCCAAAAGTGCAAGCAGTCCTGGACTCTATTCGGGAAGCGGGGTTTACGGCTAACCCCAAGAAGTGTACCATTGGGCAGGAGGAGGCCAAATATCTTGGGTACACCATTGGGAGGGGAGTAATAAAACCCCAACTCAACAAAGTCGAGGCCATCCAGAGTTGGCCACGTCCCAACAGCAAGAAGCAGGTACGAGCCTTTCTGGGAATCGCTGGGTATTATCGGCGATTCATTCCCCACTTTGCTTCTAAGGCTGTGCCCCTAACTAACCTGACGAAGGGGAAAGGGTCGGTCATGATTAAATGGACCCCCGAGGCTGAGGCAGCATTCCAATTCTTGAAACAAGCCTTATGTAGCCAGCCAGTGTTGTACTCACCCGACTTCTCTAAAGACTTTGTCATACAAAGTGATGCGTCAGATGTGGGGTTAGGAGCAGTATTGTCCCAGGTCTGGAACGGGGAAGAGCACCCAGTCATTTACCTCAGCAGGAAGTTGAAGTCCCATGAGGTAAATTACGCCACCGTTGAAAAGGAGTGTTTAGCGGTGAAGTGGGCTCTAGATTCCCTTCGGTACTACCTGCTAGGTAGGCACTTTGACATGGTTACGGATCACGCTCCGTTAAAGTGGATGGCTCAAAACAAGGAAACAAATAGAAGAGTGAATAGGTGGTTCCTGGCCCTCCAGGAATTCAACTTCACAGTAAAGCATCGCCCTGGCGTTCAAATGGGGAATGTGGATGCTTTGTCTCGAGTACATGAATGCCTGATTGCTGGTGTTCCAACCCCGAGGTTAAAACAAGAGGGGGGGGTATGTGACAGCAGGAAGGTAAAGTCACCTGGTTGCATCCAGGGGGGTAGATATATTTCGCCCAGATTCAGGCTTTACGCCGACTTATACAACTAGGTGGAGAGTTGTATAAGCCCAGCTAAGGCTAGTGGGCTCATGGATGACTCATATGTCTAGGGAGAGTGTGGGGCGTCGTGCAGACAGGGAGTTGATGAGACCAGCTGAAGCTTGTCAGCTCATTTAGGCCTCTATAAGAACTCCCAGCTTCATTAGATGTTAGCTCATGCCTGGAACCAGACCTGTGTGGACTGTCTAGGGAGAGTGAACCCCTGTGCGGTGAGACAAAGCCTGTGTGGCTATTTGCTTGGACATTTAAAACCAGGGACTTAGGGACTAGGACAGCACTAGGCTGATCCCAGTTGTTAGTTAGGAAACCTGTATGTTTAGTCAGAGGTCAACTTGACCAGGATTTATTTTGTTTATGTTTCTTTTGCTTTGCTGTGTTTTGTCACTGTAAATAGAAAATAAACCGCACCTTTTTGATTTTGAAAACCACAACCTCCGTTTGCTGGGCCTGTTTTGTGTGGGGAGCCCATCCCGGGGGTCACACACACCCGCTGCCGAGCTAACCCCCTCACAATAGGGACAGAAAACTATAGGTAGGGAGAGTGTCAGTGTGTTTTACTGTGCTAATCCTTGTTTGTAGGGACAGGGAAGGACAGTGAGGGAAATTCTCCTTGTGCTATAGTGTGCTAAAGCATTGATCATCAACCATCTTTAAAAAAACATTTTTTATAGGGACAGAAAACTATAGGTAGGGAGAGTGTCAGTGTGTTTTACTGTGCTAATCCTTGTTTGTAGGGACAGGGAAGGACAGTGAGGGAAATTCTCCTTGTGCTATACTGTGCTAAAGCATTGATCATCAACCATCTTTAAAAAAAAATTTTTTATAGGGACAGAAAACTATAGGTAGGGAGAGTGTCAGTGTGTTTTACTGTGCTAATCCTTGTTTGTAGGGACAGGGAAGGACAGTGAGGGAAATTCTCCTTGTGCTATAGTGTGCTAAAGCATTGATCATCAACCATCTTTAAAAAAACATTTTTTATAGGGACAGAAAACTATAGGTAGGGAGAGTGTCAGTGTGTTTTACTGTGCTAATCCTTGTTTGTAGGGACAGGGAAGGACAGTGAGGGAAATTCTTCTTGTGCTATACTGTGCTAAAGCATTGATCATCAACCATCTTTAAAAAAAATTTTTTTATAGGGACAGAAAACTATAGGTAGGGAGAGTGTCAGTGTGTTTTACTGTGCTAATCCTTGTTTGTAGGGACAGGGAAGGACAGTGAGGGAAATTCTCCTTGTGCTATACTGTGCTAAAGCATTGATCATCAACCATCTTTAAAAAAAAATTTTTTATAGGGACAGAAAACTATAGGTAGGGAGAGTGTCAGTGTGTTTTACTGTGCTAATCCTTGTTTGTAGGGACAGGGAAGGACAGTGAGGGAAATTCTCCTTGTGCTATACTGTGCTAAAGCATTGATCATCAACCATCTTTAAAAAAACATTTTTTATAGGGACAGAAAACTATAGGTAGGGAGAGTGTCAGTGTGTTTTACTGTGCTAATCCTTGTTTGTAGGGACAGGGAAGGACAGTGAGGGAAATTCTCCTTGTGCTATAGTGTGCTAAAGCATTGATCATCAACCATCTTTAAAAAAAATTTTTTTATAGGGACAGAAAACTATAGGTAGGGAGAGTGTCAGTGTGTTTTACCGTGCTAATCCTTGTTTGTAGGGACAGGGAAGGACAGTGAGGGAAATTCTCCTTGTGCTATACTGTGCTAAAGCATTGATCATCAACCATCTTTAAAAAAACATTTTTTATAGGGACAGAAAACTATAGGTAGGGAGAGTGTCAGTGTGTTTTACTGTGCTAATCCTTGTTTGTAGGGACAGGGAAGGACAGTGAGGGAAATTCTCCTTGTGCTATAGTGTGCTAAAGCATTGATCATCAACCATCTTTAAAAAAAATGTTTTATAGGGACAGAAAACTATAGGTAGGGAGAGTGTCAGTGTGTTTTACTGTGCTAATCCTTGTTTGTAGGGACAGGGAAGGACAGTGAGGGAAATTCTCCTTGTGCTATAGTGTGCTAAAGCATTGATCATCAACCATCTTTAAAAAAACATTTTTTATAGGGACAGAAAACTATAGGTAGGGAGAGTGTCAGTGTGTTTTACTGTGCTAATCCTTGTTTGTAGGGACAGGGAAGGACAGTGAGGGAAATTCTCCTTGTGCTATACTGTGCTAAAGCATTGATCATCAACCATCTTTAAAGAAACATTTTTTATAGGGACAGAAAACTATAGGTAGGGAGAGTGTCAGTGTGTTTTACTGTGCTAATCCTTGTTTGTAGGGACAGGGAAGGACAGTGAGGGAAATTCTCCTTGTGCTATAGTGTGCTAAAGCATTGATCATCAACCATCTTTAAAAAAAATTTTTTTATAGGGACAGAAAACTATAGGTAGGGAGAGTGTCAGTGTGTTTTACTGTGCTAATCCTTGTTTGTAGGGACAGGGAAGGACAGTGAGGGAAATTCTCCTTGTGCTCTAGTGTGCTAAAGCATTGATCATCAACCATCTTTAAAAAAAATTTTTTTATAGGGACAGAAAACTATAGGTAGGGAGAGTGTCAGTGTGTTTTACTGTGCTAATCCTTGTTTGTAGGGACAGGGAAGGACAGTGAGGGAAATTCTCCTTGTGCTATACTGTGCTAAAGCATTGATCATCAACCATCTTTAAAAAAACATTTTTTATAGGGACAGAAAACTATAGGTAGGGAGAGTGTCAGTGTGTTTTACTGTGCTAATCCTTGTTTGTAGGGACAGGGAAGGACAGTGAGGGAAATTCTCCTTGTGATATAGTGTGCTAAAGCATTCCTCATCAACCATCTTTAAAAAAACATTTTTTATAGGGACAGAAAACTATCGGTAGGGAGAGTGTCAGTGTGTTTTACTGTGCTAATCCTTGTTTGTAGGGACAGGGAAGGACAGTGAGGGAAATTCTCCTTGTGCTATAGTGTGCTAAAGCATTGATCATCAACCATCTTTAAAAAAAAAATTTTATAGGGACAGAAAACTATAGGTAGGGAGAGTGTCAGTGTGTTTTACTGTGCTAATCCTTGTTTGTAGGGACAGGGAAGGACAGTGAGGGAAATTCTCCTTGTGCTATAGTGTGCTAAAGCATTGATCATCAACCATCTTTAAAAAAACATTTTTTATAGGGACAGAAAACTATAGGTAGGGAGAGTGTCAGTGTGTTTTACTGTGCTAATCCTTGTTTGTAGGGACAGGGAAGGACAGTGAGGGAAATTCTCCTTGTGCTATACTGTGCTAAAGCATTGATCATCAACCATCTTTAAAAAAAAATTTTTTATAGGGACAGAAAACTATAGGTAGGGAGAGTGTCAGTGTGTTTTACTGTGCTAATCCTTGTTTGTAGGGACAGGGAAGGACAGTGAGGGAAATTCTCCTTGTGCTATAGTGTGCTAAAGCATTGATCATCAACCATCTTTAAAAAAACATTTTTTATAGGGACAGAAAACTATAGGTAGGGAGAGTGTCAGTGTGTTTTACTGTGCTAATCCTTGCTTGTAGGGACAGGGAAGGACAGTGAGGGAAATTCTCCTTGTGCTATAGTGTGCTAAAGCATTGATCATCAACCATCTTTAAAAAAACATTTTTTATAGGGACAGAAAACTATAGGTAGGGAGAGTGTCAGTGTGTTTTACTGTGCTAATCCTTGTTTGTAGGGACAGGGAAGGACAGTGAGGGAAATTCTTCTTGTGCTATACTGTGCTAAAGCATTGATCATCAACCATCTTTAAAAAAAATTTTTTTATAGGGACAGAAAACTATAGGTAGGGAGAGTGTCAGTGTGTTTTACTGTGCTAATCCTTGTTTGTAGGGATAGGGAAGGACAGTGAGGGAAATTCTCCTTGTGCTATACTGTGCTAAAGCATTGATCATCAACCATCTTTAAAAAAACTTTTTTTTTATAGGGACAGAAAACTATAGGTAGGGAGAGTGTCAGTGTGTTTTACTGTGCTAATCCTTGTTTGTAGGGACAGGGAAGGACAGTGAGGGAAATTCTCCTTGTGCTATACTGTGCTAAAGCATTGATCATCAACCATCTTTAAAAAAACATTTTTTATAGGGACAGAAAACTATAGGTAGGGAGAGTGTCAGTGTGTTTTACTGTGCTAATCCGTGTTTGTAGGGACAGGGAAGGACAGTGAGGGAAATTCTCCTTGTGCTATAGTGTGCTAAAGCATTGATCATCAACCATCTTTAAAAAAAAATTTTTTTTATAGGGACAGAAAACTATAGGTAGGGAGAGTGTCAGTGTGTTTTACTGTGCTAATCCTTGTTTGTAGGGACAGGGAAGGACAGTGAGGGAAATTCTCCTTGTGCTATAGTGTGCTAAAGCATTGATCATCAACCATCTTTAAAAAAACATTTTTTATAGGGACAGAAAACTATAGGTAGGGAGAGTGTCAGTGTGTTTTACTGTGCTAATCCTTGTTTGTAGGGACAGGGAAGGACAGTGAGGGAAATTCTCCTTGTGCTATACTGTGCTAAAGCATTGATCATCAACCATCTTTAAAAAAAAAAATTTTATAGGGACAGAAAACTATAGGTAGGGAGAGTGTCAGTGTGTTTTACTGTGCTAATCCTTGTTTGTAGGGACAGGGAAGGACAGTGAGGGAAATTCTCCTTGTGCTATAGTGTGCTAAAGCATTGATCATCAACCATCTTTAAAAAAAAATTTTTTATAGGGACAGAAAACTATAGGTAGGGAGAGTGTCAGTGTGTTTTACTGTGCTAATCCTTGTTTGTAGGGACAGGGAAGGACAGTGAGGGAAATTCTCCTTGTGCTATACTGTGCTAAAGCATTGATCATCAACCATCTTTAAAAAAACATTTTTTATAGGGACAGAAAACTATAGGTAGGGAGAGTGTCAGTGTGTTTTACTGTGCTAATCCTTGTTTGTAGGGACAGGGAAGGACAGTGAGGGAAATTCTCCTTGTGCTATAGTGTGCTAAAGCATTGATCATCAACCATCTTTAAAAAAACATTTTTTATAGGGACAGAAAACTATAGGTAGGGAGAGTGTCAGTGTGTTTTACTGTGCTAATCCTTGTTTGTAGGGACAGGGAAGGACAGTGAGGGAAATTCTCCTTGTGCTATACTGTGCTAAAGCATTGATCATCACCCATCTTTAAAAAAACATTTTTTATAGGGACAGAAAACTATAGGTAGGGAGAGTGTCAGTGTGTTTTACTGTGCTAATCCTTGTTTGTAGGGACAGGGAAGGACAGTGAGGGAAATTCTCCTTGTGCTATAGTGTGCTAAAGCATTGATCATCAACCATCTTTAAAAAAATATTTTTTATAGGGACAGAAAACTATAGGTAGGGAGAGTGTCAGTGTGTTTTACTGTGCTAATCCTTGTTTGTAGGGACAGGGAAGGACAGTGAGGGAAATTCTCCTTGTGCTATACTGTGCTAAAGCATTGATCATCAACCATCTTTAAAAAAACATTTTTTATAGGGACAGAAAACTATAGGTAGGGAGAGTGTCAGTGTGTTTTACTGTGCTAATCCTTGTTTGTAGGGACAGGGAAGGACAGCGAGGGAAATTCTTCTTGTGCTATACTGTGCTAAAGCATTGATCATCAACCATCTTTAAAAAAACATTTTTTATAGGGACAGAAAACTATAGGTAGGGAGAGTGTCAGTGTGTTTTACTGTGCTAATCCTTGTTTGTAGGGACAGGGAAGGACAGTGAGGGAAATTCTCCTTGTGCTATAGTGTGCTAAAGCATTGATCATCAACCATCTTTAAAAAAACATTTTTTATAGGGACAGAAAACTATAGGTAGGGAGAGTGTCAGTGTGTTTTACTGTGCTAATCCTTGTTTGTAGGGACAGGGAAGGACAGTGAGGGAAATTCTTCTTGTGCTATAGTGTGCTAAAGCATTGATCATCAACCATCTTTAAAAAAAAATTTTTTATAGGGACAGAAAACTATAGGTAGGGAGAGTGTCAGTGTGTTTTACTGTGCTAATCCTTGTTTGTAGGGACAGGGAAGGACAGTGAGGGAAATTCTCCTTGTGCTATAGTGTGCTAAAGCATTGATCATCAACCATCTTTAAAAAAACATTTTTTATAGGGACAGAAAACTATAGGTAGGGAGAGTGTCAGTGTGTTTTACTGTGCTAATCCTTGTTTGTAGGGACAGGGAAGGACAGTGAGGGAAATTCTCCTTGTGCTATACTGTGCTAAAGCATTGATCATCAACCATCTTTAAAAAAACATTTTTATAGGGACAGAAAACTATAGGTAGGGAGAGTGTCAGTGTGTTTTACTGTGCTAATCCTTGTTTGTAGGGACAGGGAAGGACAGTTAGGGAAATTCTCCTTGTGCTATAGTGTGCTAAAGCATTGATCATCAACCATCTTTAAAAAAATTTTTTTTATAGGGACAGAAAACTATAGGTAGGGAGAGCGTCAGTGTGTTTTACTGTGCTAATCCTTGTTTGTAGGGACAGGGAAGGACAGTGAGGGAAATTCTCCTTGTGCTATAGTGTGCTAAAGCATTCCTCATCAACCATCTTTAAAAAAACATTTTTTATAGGGACAGAAAACTATAGGTAGGGAGAGTGTCAGTGTGTTTTACTGTGCTAATCCTTGTTTGTAGGGACAGGGAAGGACAGTGAGGGAAATTCTCCTTGTGCTATAGTGTGCTAAAGCATTGATCATCAACCATCTTTAAAAAAACATTTTTTATAGGGACAGAAAACTATAGGTAGGGAGAGTGTCAGTGTGTTTTACTGTGCTAATCCTTGTTTGTAGGGACAGGGAAGGACAGTGAGGGAAATTCTCCTTGTGCTATACTGTGCTAAAGCATTCCTCATCAACCATCTTTGAAATCCTTGTTTTTTGGACAGTCAGGGAAATTGTCGTTGTGCTATTCTGTGCGAAAGCAATCATCCTCAACCATATTTAGAAACCCTTAAGTAAAGGGACAGAGAAGGACACCTGAAGGTAGCCCTTATTGCTTTTTTCCCATCTCCCTGCAGGCCATCCATTAGAATGTCTGGAAGGCAAACAAGGAGAGGCAGACAGTCAGGAGGCAATAAAAGAGGGCAAGCAGGCTCTGTGTCTGGGGGCAACAGTGCTGGTCGTGGACGCGGTGCATTGTCATCAGCACATGGCCATGGGACACGCTTGTCCTTCTTTTCGGCAGCTGGACATGTTGAGCCACATCATGCCGAAGACTTGGTAGAGTGGATGACCAAGCCCTCCTCCTCCTCCTCATCCTCTCTCACCCAGGCTCAGGGTACTGGCAAAGCAGCTGCCAAAGCGTCCTCTTCCCTGGTATCAATGTCAGACTCATCATCAGTCACTCCTTCCCTAGACCCACCATGTCCTCCTCCTGAGGAGTCCCCCGAACTGTTTGAGCACAGTGTTGGGTACATGCTCCAGGAGGATGCCCAGCGTTTCGAAGGGTCTGATGATGAAACCCAGCTACAGGAAGGCAGTAGCGTGAGAGCAGACAGAGGGGATGCTCAAGAAGGACACCAATCTGGCAGTCATGTTCCAGCAGCTGCAGCATACTGCCAGATTGGCTCCAGTGATGAGGAGGGAGGGGATGATGAGGTCACTGACTCCACGTGGGTGCCTAATAGGAGAGAGGAGGATGAGGAGGAGGCACATCTCCAACGAGGCAGGATGCCCTTTGGTGGCCAGCGTAAGGGCAGTACACCGACGGAATCACACCGCAGAGCTCCGCCTGTGCAGGGCGCTGCCTCTGCCCGTCATTCAAAAAGTTCTTTGGTGTGGGCCTTTTTTGAGGCTAGTGCATCAGATCGCACAGCTGCTGTTTGCAACATATGTCTCAAGCGTATATCGCGTGGCCAAAACATCAGCCGCTTGGGTACCACATGCCTGACCAGACATATGTTGACCTGCCATGCAGCTCGTTGGCAAGCCTACCTCAAAGACCCACACCAAAGAACAAAGCGGACCTCTCCTTGCACCGCATCAGCTGGGATCTCCAACCCCACTATAACTTCAGTCCTCTCTGAAACATGCACTGAGAGGAATGAAGGTGTAGAATTAGGTGTGTCACAGCCAAGTACTTGCGGCCACTCTGCTAGCAGTACACCGACGTCCGATTCTAGCAGGCAAATTTCCCTGCCCCAGCTGCTGGACCGTCGAAAGAAGTTCACTCCCAGCAATCCACATGCCCAGCGGTTGAATGCTAGCTTGGCTAAATTGCTAGCGCTTCAACTGCTGCCTTTTCAGTTGGTAGACTCGGCCCCCTTCCGTGAGTTTGTGCAATGTGCGGTTCCTCAGTGGCAGGTTCCCAAACGCCACTTTTTCTCACGGAAGGCTATTCCGGCTCTCTACCGGCATGTGGAAGGCAATGTCTTGGCCTCGCTGGACAGGACGGTCAGCGGTAAGGTGCATATTACCGCTGACTCATGGTCCAGCAGGCATGGACAGGGACGTTACCTTTCTTTCACGGCCCATTGGGTCACTCTTTTGGCAGCTGGGAAGGATGCAGGACAAGGTGCAGTAGTGTTGGAGGTTGTTCCACCGCCACGCCTCCAAAATGCTACTACTGGTTGTGACACACCTCTCTCCTCCACCCCCTCCTCTTCTTCTTCCTCCATGGCCTCTTCCTGTGCTTTGTCCTCTGAACCAGCGGTGCTCCGTAGCCGTTCAAGGGGCTACGCAAGTACGCAGGCAAAAAGATGCCATGCCGTGCTTGCGCTGGTGTGTTTGGGGGACAGAAGCCACACTGGGGCAGAGGTCCTGTCTGCTCTGCAGGGCCAGGCCGAGAGGTGGTTGACGCCACGCCAGCTTAAGCCAGGAATGGTGGTTTGCGACAATGGCACCAACCTCCTCTCCGCCCTCCGACAGGGACAACTGACCCATGTGCCCTGTGTGGCTCACGTCCTTAACCTGGTGGTGCAGCGGTTCTTGGGCAGGTACCCGGGCTTACAGGATGTCCTGAGGCAGGCCAGGAAAGTCTGTGTGCATTTCCGCAGATCTTATAATGCCAGTGCTCGCCTGGCTGAGCTGCAAAAGGAGTTGAACCTGCCCAAGAACCGCCTTATATGTGACATGCCCACCAGGTGGAACTCAACGTTGGCCATGCTGCAGCGGCTGCACACGCAGCAGAGGGCCATCAATGAGTACCTGTGCGACTACGGCACCAGGACAGGGTCAGGGGAGCTTGGTTTTTTTTCTCCACGCCAGTGGGGCATGATCAGGGATGCATGCACTGTCCTGGCACCATTTGAGGAGGCCACGAGGATGGTGAGCAGTGACAGTGCATGCATCAGTGACACTGTACCTCTTGTCCACCTGTTGGAGCACACGCTGCGTGGAATAATGGACAGGGCACTTGAGGCAGAACAGAGGCAGGAAGAGGAGGACTTCCTTGCCTCTCAAGGCCCCCTTTACCCAGACAGTGTTCCTTCTGTCCCACCCATCGCACAGGAAGAGGAGGAGGAGGAGGAGGAGGATTGTGTCAGCATGGAGGTGGAGGCTGGCACTCAGCATCATCAGCAGCAGTCTTTTAGGGATTATTTACAGTCCCAAGAAACCAGTGGACTTGTACGTGGCTGGGAGGAGGTGGCTGCGGATCATGTCGTCCTTAGTGACCCAGAGGACTCCGGACCGAATGCCTCAGCTAACCTACGCTGCATGGCCTCCCTGATCCTGCAAAGTCTGCGGAAGGATCCTCGTATTCTTCGGATCAAGGAGAGGGACCATTACTGGCTGGCCACTCTCCTTGATCCACGGTACAAGGGTAAGGTTGCGGACCTTATGTTACCGTCGCAGAGGGAGCAGAGGATGAGACAACTCCGGGAGGCCTTGCAGAAAGGTCTGTGCAACGCGTTCCCAGAGACTGGGAGGTTACAAACTCCTGGTCCTGGACAACGAGTTGCTGAGGCTTCGGCCAGTCAAAGAAGGAGCGGTGGGGAAGGTGGCCGTCTGACCGATGCGTTCAGACAATTCTTTAGTCCGCAGCCCCAAAGTATGATCGGTTCCAGCAACCATCGCCAGCGTCTGATAAACATGGTGCAGGAATATCTAGGGGCAAGGTCAGACTTGGACACCTTCCCCACCGAAAATCCTCTGGCTTACTGGGTCTTGAGGATGGATCACTGGCCAGAGCTTGCACAGTATGCAATTGAGCTACTGGCCTGTCCTGCATCCAGCGTTCTTTCGGAACGCACATTCAGTGCTGCTGGAGGATTTGTCACGGATCACAGGGTGCGCCTGTCCACCGACTCGGTTGATCGACTGACTTTCATCAAGATGAACCAGTCTTGGATCACCACCAGCTACCACACACCTGATGCTGATATAACAGACTAATTGATTTTAACATGTCACATCCCTTCAAGACTGATGCTGATGCTGAGTGCCTGTGCTGTTATGTTGACTGGCTATCCTCCTCCTCCGAGTCCTCAATGATACGATTGATGATGATAGCTTGGAAGATCATTTTTGTTTATGGGTGCCGCCACCAGTGGCTAAGGCCCAATTTTTCAGCCCCTGTTTAACAGGGGCGTGTAATTACAATTTTTGAAGCAATACTTTGCAACAGGGCTCATTGCTGTGCTCCAAGTACAGTATCTGTGAGGGGTTGGAGTGTTGTGCCACCAGTGCCTAAGGCCCAATTTTTCAGCCCCTGTTTAACAGGGGCGTGTCATTACAATTTTTGAAGCAATACTTTGCAACAGGGCTCATTGCTGTGCTCCAAGTACAGTATCTGTGAGGGGTTGCAGTGTTGTGCCACCAGTGCCTAAGGCCCAATTTTTCAGCCCCTGTTCAACAGGGGCATGTAATTACAATTATTGATCTAATAATTCACAGCAGGGCCCATTGCTGCACCCACCAAGAGTAACTCTGAGGGCTTACAGTGTTGTGGCAACGCCACCACCACCACCACCACGAAAGGCCCAATTTTTCAGCCCCTGTTCAAAAGGGGCATGTAATTACAATTCTTGATCTAATAATTCACAGCAGGGCCCATTCCTGCACCCACCGAGAGTAACTCTGAGGGCTTACAGTGTTGTGGCAACACCACCACCACCACGAAAGGCCCAATTTTTCAGCCCCTGTTCAACAGGGGCATGCAATTACAATTCTTGATCTAATAATTCACAGCAGGGCCCATTGCTGCACCCACCAAGAGTAACTGTCAGGGCTTACAGTGTTGTGGCACCAGCACCACCATCAAAGGCCCAATTTTTACTACCACTGTTCAACAATTATATGTAATTACAATTCCTGATATAATAGTTGACAGCAGGGCGTTCCAGCACCAACCAAGAGTAACTGTGAGTGCTTACAGTGTTGTGCCAACACCAACAACTAAGGGGCCTATTTCTGCAGAGTATATACGGCAGGTCCCTACTTTCAAACATCCAACTTACAAACGACTCCTACTTGCAAACGCAAGAAGACAACAGGAAGTGAGAGGAAATCTACCCCTAGGAAGGAAAATTCTCTCCTGTAAGAATTAATATGGGAGAAAGGTGTCTCCTCTGTACTGATGCTTTATCAGCAATCCTTGTTTCAAGAAAAACACCACATTTCAAAAACAGTTGTCATTGGGACGGAAAGTGAGGTGAAATGTTCTGAACAGGGGCACAGACAGCAAAACAAATGTTACAGGGGTGATAACCCTTACCTATGTTTTCCAAAAAGTTTAAAAATAGATTTTTGGGCTGGAGCTACACTTAAACAATGTACCTGTTCAAAATTACAAACACATTCTACATAAGAACAAACCTACAGTCCCTGTCCTGTATGCACCGCCTGTATACGGCTGTTCAGAGTATATAGGGCCTTTTTTATTTTGTGTGAGGTGTTCCCCTTAATATCCATACAAGACCCAAAGGGGCTGGTAATGGGCTGGGGTAGGGGGGGGGGGGGTCATGGGGTAGCTATGCCATTTTTCTTAAAGATTTTCATCCATATTACCGGGACCAGACATTACATTAAAGCTGCAAGCAGTTTTAAATGAGTTTTTTTTCCTTTAGAAGTGTCATTTTGTGCAGGGACAGTTCTAAACACGGGAAACACGTGGCACTTCACAGGCATACTTTAGACACCCCCCCAGGTACGATATTTAAAGGAATATTTGACTTTTTTTTTTTCACTTTATGCATCATTAAAATGACTGCTCCCGAAAAACGACCGTTTTTAAAACTTCTTTTTGCATTGATACATGTCCCCTGGTGCAGAACCCGGGTTCCCAAACCCTTTTTAGGACAATAACATGCATAATAGTCGTTATAATTAGCACTTTAGAATTCGAACGTTCGCATCCATTGTATTTAATAGGGTTCTAATGTTCGTACGAACGTTCGGTCCGTTCGCGGGTTCTGGTGCGAACCGAACCCGGGGGTGTTCGGCTCATCACTAATGACAAGTCGCACTAGTGGAAACCGAGCCTGAAAGTCACACCAAAGTAGTACAAGGACTACTTTGAAGTTGGTCTGACTTAAAGTAGCACAGATATGAATGGTTATCATTGAGAATCATGAAAAGTCGCCCAACTGTGAATCAAGTCATATATATTTTAATAGAAAGGAGCTCTCATTTATACTTGCATAGTCCTTACTGATTTACATCAGCAGAACAAATGCAGGAAGTAGTGATGTGTGCACATGGGCCAGAAGCAAATGTGCAGTGATACCAAACCAATCAATGAAACCCACCCACACCAAATCCACCCCCACCTTGAGTAAGCACAAGTACATATCCTACACTTACCCGGCAAATCAGCAGCACTTCCTCTATGCTAAAGAGGGACCTCGCCATGTCCACCTAGATGGAGATCCTGACCAGCACAGGAACTTCCGGGTGATTACAATGACTCATTTCCGGGTCAGGAGGTGAAACCACACTCTGTTGATTGCAGCTGCGAAAATTTGATCTCAATCACACTTAGAATTTATTATTTTTGATTATTTGCAGATATGCAAATCTGTATTTCTACAGATGATATTTGAAGGTAAACTTAAGGGAGTTTGAAAAGGAATGGTGTCTCTGCCATAGCAGCAGGTGAATTACAAAGGCAAAAGGCCGGTTTGAGCCCTGCTTCACACTGACAGCGGGAGGAAATCGTTTAGCTGAACTCATACGTTTTAATTCCTGCATGTCAGTGCCGACTGCGGGGTGGGGGGGGGGGGGGGGGCATCAGAGACATCTGTGCAGGTTTCTGCACTTATATCAATACAAATCACACCAATTAGAACAGCGCAATTGCCACCGATCTGACATGTCAAATAGACATGTGCACACTGAAATATTTCGTTTCGGAATTTCGTTTTCGTTAGAAAAATAAATTTATTTAGTTACTCCCGAAATTCGTTTTTATTTATTTCGTTTTTCGTTAGAAATTGCATTCGTCCGAAAATCTGAATTAATTAAGGTCGAATCTGTCATTGAAGGCTTATGGTGTCTGTCGAATGTTCAAAGAAGATTCGACGGAGCAGCGAAACTGTACGACGCTGCAATCGTACATTTCCGGTCGAATGTTCCGCCTACAAGCTATAGATGAATTCTGTTGTATGACTAGTAATAATATTTTTTAATTACTATTACTAGTCAACAGGGATGAGCCGAACACCCCCCTGTTCGGTTCGCACCAGAACCTGCGAACAGACAAAATGTTCGTGTGAACTTTAGAACCCTATTAAATACAATGGACTCGAACGTTCGAAATCTAAAGTGTTAATTATAAAGGCTAATATGCAAGTTATTGTCCTAAAAAGTGTTTGGGGACCTGGGTCCTGCCCCAGGGGACATGTATCAATGCAAAAAAAAGTTTTAAAAACGGCCGTTTTTTCAGGAGCAGTGATTTTAATAATGCTTAAAATGAAAAAATAAAAGTGAAATATTCCTTTAAATTTCGTACCTGGGGGGTGTGTATGATATGCATGTGAAGTGGCGCATGTTTCCCGTGCTTAGAACTGTCCCTGCAAAAAATGTCATTTTTGAAAGAAAAAAAGTCATTTAAAACTGACTCGCGGCTATTAATGAATTGTCGGCTCCCGGCAATACATACAAAAGTCATTGATAAAAAAAAAAAAAAAGCGTGGGGGTTCCCCAGAATGCAATTACCAGGCCCTTCAGGTCTGGAATGGATATTAAGGGGAACCCCGCCGCAAATTAAAAAAAAAATTGACGTGCGGTTCCCCCAAATATCCATTCCAGGCCCTTCAGATCTGGCATGGATTTTAAGGGGAACTCCACCCCAAATTTTTTAAAAAATGGCGTGGAGTCACCCTAAAAATCCATACCAGACCCTTATCCGAGCACGCAACCTGGCCGGCCACAGGGGAAGAGGGGGGGACGAGAGAGCGGCCCCCCCCTCCCTCCTGAACCGTACCAGGCCACATGCCCTCAACATGGGGAGGATGTCCCCATGTTGATGGGGACAAGGGCCTCATCCCCACAACCCTTGCCCGGTGGTTGTGGGGGTCTGCGGGCGGGGGGCTTATCGGAATCTGGAAGACCCCTTTAACAAAGGGGACCCCCAGATCCCGGCCCCCCCCTATGTGAATTGGTAAGGGGTACATTGTACCCCTACCATTTCACGAAGAAAGCGTAAAAAAATGTTTAAAAAAACACACAAACACCTTGAAAAAGTCCTTTATTTAAAAAAACAAAACAAAAACATTCCAGCGGTGAAATCCAGTGTCCCGCGGCGATCCCGATGTCCAGCGCTGTCCTTCATTGGTTGTGCCTGAGCGGACCTGATGGGGAACTCCCTCTCAGTATTTTAAATGTATAGACCCGCCCCTTCTAAAGTTCCCCATCAGGTCCGCTCAGCGGACCAGATGCGGAACATGAGAAGGGGCGGGTCTATACATGTATTACCAAAGTGAGAGCAGTTCCCCATCAGGTCCGCCCCCTCGGTATGTCGGACCCGCCTACATCATTGGCTTGAGCGGGGAACTTCCTTCACTGTGTAATTTAAATTTACATAGTGAAGGAAGTTCCCCGCTCAAGCCAATGACGTAGGCGGGTCCGACATACCGAGGGGGCGGACCTGCTCTCACTTTGGTAATACATGTATAGACCGCGAGCGTCAAAAAACGCGCAAAAACGCGCACTAACGCGCACTAACGCGCAAAAAACGCGCACTAACGCGCAGTCGCGTTTTTAGCTCCGACGTTTTTTTTTTTTTTTCAAAAAAAAAAAAAAAAAAAAAAAATATTTACAATAACATGGACAGGCGTTTTTAAGCTGTAAAAAACGCTCAAAAACGCAGCTGTAAAAACGCCAGTGGGCATGAGGCCTAAGGCTCCATGTACACAGAAGCTCAAAAACGGCCGTTTTTAAAGCAGCAGAAAAAGCTAGCTTTTATCAGCGTTTTTTTTACTAGCTTTTATTAGCGTTTTTCAGTGTAGCTTTTTTTAGCTTTAAGGCCTCATGCCCACGGGCGTTTTTTCAGCCGCGTTTTTGAGCGTTTTTTACAGCTTAAAAACGCCTCTCCATGTTAGTCTATAGCTTCATGCCCACCTAGGCGTTTTTGAGCTGTAAAGAGCATAGGCGTTTGTAAGCTGTAAAAAAAACCCAGGGCCAGTGCGTTCCTCAGCGTCAGAATTTGGCAGGAAAAAACACGAGCGTCAAAAAACGCGCAAAAACGCGCACTAACGCGCACTAACGCGCAAAAAACGCGCACTAACGCGCAGTCGCGTTTTTAGCTCCGACGTTTTTTTTTTTTTTTTTTTTTTTTTTTTTTAAAAAAAAAAATATTTACAATAACATGGACAGGCGTTTTTAAGCTGCAAAAAACGCAGCTGTAAAAACGCCAGTGGGCATGAGGCCTAAAAAAAAAATAAAAAAAAAAATAATTTTCAATGGACTAAAAAACGCTCGCGGCCAGCGTTTTTGAGCGTTTTATGAGCGTTTATGAGCGTTTTTCGGCGTTTTGCGTTTTTTGCGTTTTTTTCTGCCGAAAAACGGCACTTTGAACGCAAATTTCCTGCGTTCAGAAAAAAGCCCATTAACTCCACTGCTCATTAAAGCTAAAAAACGTTATGTGTACATGAACACATAGGCTAACATAGAGTGCAGTTAATGGGCTTTTAAAAAAAACGCCAAAACGCCCATTAACTGCAGTTTATCAGCTTCTGTGTACATGGAGCCTAACTAGTGAAAGTGACAGAGAAAAATATATTTTATCAAAACATTCCACATTCTAGCTTTCTTTAAAAACAAAATATTTTAATTAGAAGCAACATTGTTGCAAAGGAAAATTTATTTCAGAGAAAGATACATTTCATCTCAACATTAAAGAATTTATTTGTGAAAGTTACAATTGTATCATTAGAATCAATGACTAAAATTTGCATTGGACTAAAATAGCTCAGATTTTCACTTCCAAAACGTGCTCTTTAATTAGCTCTCATTTCGGTATTTACTATAACTCTTGTGAAAAAAGTCACTTGAGTTAAAATTTGAGTTATATTAGCTCTGGGCATGCTCAGTTTCGTTTGCAAATAGTTGTCCAAAAACGTGCATTTTTTTACTTCTCAGACTTTTAAAGATATTTCAGTGTAGAAATCACTTTTTCACACAGTTTAAAAGCAGATTATCTTTAAATAATATACCGCATATTTCAGTACCATTTAGGCAATTATATCATGCTCTAAACATTATTTCCATGTGCACAACTCCAGCTTCTAGTAGAGTAAGGATTCGGGCGCTATTTGGTTTCTGGGAATTCGGAAAGTATTTTTTCTCCAGCGCTATAGTGAATACCGTTTTAGCGCTAATTAGCGCAAATTGCCGCGATTTGCGCAAATTAGCGTGAATTTGCGGCAATTTGCGCTAATTAGCGCGAATTCGCGGCAATTTGCGTTAATTAGCGCCGCGGCGCTATAGTAAATTACCTCCTATGTGACCTATTTTGGTTATATTATAAAGACAATGAAAATTTATTTAATTTGGAATATGATTTTAAATGAATCAGGTAAAAACTTTTAGGGAACAAATTAAATTAGTTGGTATGCAAGTTTTAATAGTATAGAAGTTAGGCAAGCAGTGAATTAACATGGAACACTAACCAATGTTTTTTTTTTTGGATAGTGTGGGGAAGAGTAAAGGGCCGTACACACATGCTACGAAAATCGAAAGCAAAATTTCGTCCGACGAACGATCTGCCGATTTTCGGATCGTTAGTATAATCGCTAGACAGCCGATTACGGTTTTTCTTCCGGCAAAAGCAGACTATCAAATTTTTGTCGTACGTGAACTCGCGAAAAAATACATACAAAGCTATTCAACACATTACGTCACTTCTGAAGTTGAATTCTGTAGTACGAGAATTTTCATATGGTTAGTAACCTCTTCACTTTCGACATGACACGGTCGTCCGAAAATCTGATTGTGTGTGTAGAATCAGACTTTGGCTGGCCATACATTATACAATTTTCTTGTACAATTTTCCTTTAGATTTACCACAACCATATAATTGTTAGCAGGGTATTGAATCATGGGCTGGAAGCTTCTTGTATACAGCAGAATACTTTACTTTCATGGAGGAATATCAGAACATGTCTTTATCATCATGGAGACAGAAACAGGAAGATAACAAGAAACAAGTGCATAGAGTGGAAAGCAAACACTTCCTCTTATTACATTACCATTGAATACACATTATAACACTGCAGTGCCACCTGCTGGATAGAAAAGTTTAATGCATATAGTTCTGATCCATCCATGAATCCCTACAGAAAAAAGGGGAAGAAGAGCAGGGTTTTCAAATACCCTGGACGGCTACACCAGCTGCATGGGCAGTGACAGCTCATCACCAAAAAAAAAGGTAAGGGCAGTGGGATCAGGGGGTTGGGGTTAGGGTGTAGGGTGTTAGTTCACCTTTTCAGTTTTAGTGAAAAGGTGAACCTACATTTTAAATTTAGAGACATGTTAATTATATTTGGTTACCCTTTCCATGCAGCTCCATGACTGATGACAGAATGTCATCCATGTTTCTGTGTGTTATGCCGCGTACACACGACCATTTTTCTCTTCTGGGAAAAATTAAATTTTTTCTCTTTGACGAGAAAAACGACCGTGTGTGGGCCTTTGGTCATTTTTCCAGACGAGAAAAATGGCATTAATCACGACGAGAAAAATTAGAACATGCTCTAATTTTTCTCGTCGTGATTCACGGCATTTTTTTCCGCGGCAGTTTTCCCATAGGGAAACACTGCCGGGGAGCCCACACACGGTCATTTTTCTAGTCCAAGAGAAAAAATGATGGGAAAAACGTCTGTGTATAGGGAAACAAGCCGTTCCTCGTTTTTCCCTTCGATTTTCTCGACAGTGTTTTCACCGTCGAGAAAATCGATCGTGTGTACGCGGCATAACAGTTTAGGACCTACTGGTTCTGTAGCCTGCATGGAGTAAGCCATCTTTTCATAAAGAAATGCTCTCCATTATCCACACTATTGTGTCAGCCGAAAGAATGTCTGCAATAGCCATCAGTTTTCTGCGGGTATATGTCACAGTCAAGTCATTTCTACCATTGCAACGACATTCATTGGACTGATGCGTCTTGACAGAATAGCTTGCGGTGGTCCATGGTAAGACGTTTACACTAGCTTCATACATTTATTTTCTGCTAACAATTCTTTTTTTTTTTTAACCTGGGCATGATTTGTTTTACATGTGTTATCTTTCTTGATGCAAAAGATAGTGATTACCCTTCTCACATGAAACACGGTCCGGGGTCATCTTTGGATGTGTCTGCTTCTATTACCAGTTTTTTGAAGGAGTAAAAAGTAACTCAAAGCAGGTGTTCCTGTCAGTCTGGTTATTGGTAGTTTTAGAGCCTTTCAATTTACAGGAATTTTTCTCACATATAACTTCACGACCCTTGAAATGATCACACGTTTATTATTTTGTTCAATACATTTTTAAGAAAAATAAACGGTGAAGTACAAAACTCAAGTTTTCACTTGTCGTGTGTACAAGGCATTAGTGTCTTTTCTATGTCCGCAGCCTCTGTCCCCCTCCTGTGTCATGTCCGCAGCCTCTGTCCCCCTCCTGTGTCATGTCCGCAGCCTCTGTCCCCCTCCTGTGTCATGTCCGCAGCCTCTGTCCCCCTCCTGTGTCATGTCCGCAGCCTCTGTCCCCCTCCTGTGTCATGTCTGCAGCCTCTGCCCCCCTCCTGTGTCATGTCTGCAGCCTCTGTCCCCCTCCTGTGTCATGTCCGCAGCCTCTGTCCCCCTCCTGTGTCATGGCTCTGCAGCCTCTGTCCACCTCCTGCAGTATGTCCGCAGCTTCTGACCATCTCCTGTCTTTTATCGTGTCTGCAGTCTCTGAGGGGATCCTAGAAAGAAGTCAAGAGTGGGAGCGCCGGGATGGGGGTTACGGGAAGAAACAGATGTGTGGACTGGGGAGAGGAGATCAGAGCCGCCAAGCTGGAGCCGTCTGGCTGAGCCCCACACTGTGCACCTGAGAGGAGGTCAGTGACAGCGCCGCCAGGCCAGTCTGAGGGGGGCAGGGTCACTGATCTAAGGAGGGGAGTGAATACAATAATGTAAGGGGGCACTGATATAAAGGTCCCCCCCTATATTAGTAACCCCCCCTTACCTTAGTGTATTCACTCTGCGGAAGGTGGTCTCTATTCACCAGAGCCCCCCTCCACATCAGGGTTCCCCCTTACATCATGATCTGCAGTGTTCCCCTTTACATAAGAGTTCCCTTGCACTGTAAGGGGGCATCCTGCAGACTCTGATGTAAGAGGGAACTCTGTGCTGGCTGGGTTATTGTATCCTGACCTTCATGTCAATTGAGAAAAATGTTTTTTTACTTTTGTTTAACTTAAACACATTGATAAATAGCATTAGCTATGTGTTTATAGTTCATATATTGATATTTGCACAGTTTAGCACAAAAAACAGAAATTTTAGTTACTTTTTTAGAGTATCAGTAAAAAATGTGGATCTGGCAGTAAATGGCATGCTTTTTAGTGACAGTAAAAAATTTGTGCCGTTCGTAAATTTCATTGTTCTGCCAGTAAATTTCACTTCGAGGGGTTGGCAACACTGGCCACATTTGGCATGTAATTTTTTTTGGGGGGGAGTGGGGGCTTCGGTAGGAGTGGAACTTACTGTCCCACTTCCTCCTTCCGCCCAGGGACCGCTTAGGCGACTCGTCATATCGTCCCTGTAGGCAATGGCCTGGGACACGTGACAGGTCCCAGGCAATTGCCTGTCCACTCAGGGAGCGCAGCGTGAGTCGTGCATGCGCAGTGAGTGCCCGGTTGTGAAGCTGAAAGCTGTCACGGCCGGGTGCCCACAGTGTGAATGGAGGTGCCGGCGGAGAGGGGGGGAGAGGAGCGACGCTCCGGGCGGCCGCGTCGCTGGACAGTGGAGCAGGTAAGTGTCTGTTTATTAAAAACCAGCAGCTACAATTTTTGTAGCCGCTGACTTTTAATAAACATAAAAAAGGCTGGAACTCCCCTTTAATATGCTTCTTCTTGAGCCACTCCTTTGTTGCCCTGGCGGTATGTTTTGGGTTATTGTCATTCTGAAAGACCCATCCATGACCCATCTTCAGTTTTCTGGCTGAGGTAAGAAGGTTCTTATCCAAGATTTTACAATACATGGCCCCATCCATTGGCCCCTCAATGCGGCAAAGTCAGTCTGTACCTTTAGCAGAGAAACAGCCCCAAAGCATAATGTTTCCACCTCTGTGCTTATGATGAACTCCTTCAAAGCTTATGTAATTGTGGCGGGTGGTTACATTTAGGGGAAGCATCTGAGTGGTAACTAGGCTCAGATGCACTAATTGTTAGGTTTCATGGACCATTTCTATCCCTGGGAGATGGTACTGGTGTGTAGTTCCCTGGGACCTATAGGTGGCGCTGTTGCCATAGGCCTGGGTTAAACCGCAGTAGAAGGTTGTGCCTTTTTTTTGTCCCCTCTTGGCAGCAGTACGGTGGGGCGGGGAACCTGCTGTGCCTGTCGGGAGAGGATATAAAAGGGGGCGGCCATCTTCCAGAGGGGTCAGTTCCGCGCTCAGGCACCTTAGGCCTGGGTGCGTGTGTGTCGCCTCTGGGTGCCCTAGGCCCGGAGGCCTGGTCGGGTTGTCTCCGGGTGCCCTAGCCTGTTCGTGCTAATCAGAACAGGAGAAAACCCAATTCATGTTTGTGCCTGGACCTCCTCCCACCTTGTCTGACCTGTGTCTTGTCCCAACCTGTCTGCTCTCAAAAAGACTATTTATTGTGCTGAGAAAAATAAATAAGAGTTGGACCTTTCAGTTGGTGTGGACAGTTCCTTACTGGGGAGAACTAAAGGCTTGTTTCTGACTACCACAGAAACGCGGTCAGCACTGGAGGTTTTTAAACACTGGCTGCAGGCAGGCCCGAGAAACTAACACCGTTCAACCTCCCCATTCAGGAGGGTACAGGCTTGTGGTGCGGTGTGCCTCATTCTTTCCTGCGGAGGAGCCAAGCAGAAAAAAAGCAGGTAAAGTCTGGGGTTGGTACGCTACATAATTATATACAAATTGCTTCTGTCCTGGCTAAAGTGGTGCCTGGTAGTATTTTCCCTTGTTGCCTGAAGGTGGTGGTACCACCTCAAGTCCATGGGGTATTGGATGTCCCTTCTCGGCAGTGGTTCAGTGGGAGTGGTGCCCCGCTGTGCATGCTGGGGAGGGATACTTAAGGGGCAGATGCCATTGTGCAGGGTTCTTCGCCTCGTGGCCCTCCTGGCACGAGGTATGTATGTGTGTGTTCTCGGCCCGGGGCCTCCTTGGCCCGAGGCTGCATCTCTAGCGAGCAGGCCCAGTTATGATGACTGGGGCCTACAATCCTAAAGGGGATCCCAAGCTGTCCACCAAGAGGGAGGAAGCTGCTTAACAAATGAAACCGGGGGAGGACCTGCCCTGGAGGAGACCAGCAAAGTGCTAATGTCTCGGGATAGGCCTGGTGACTTCATTAAGAAGGGATCCACTACTTTAAAAGCCCAGCAGTTTGCCGGATCGGCTTGAAGGTTCTTTTACTGCACGGCTGGAAGTTCAGGACTGAGATCCTGTGGCAGAGGATTCCTGGCTATCCATATTTGTTCTCAAACGGTCTGTGGCGGAGACTGTTCTCATACTGGTTCGTGCATCATCCCAGCTGCTGGGCCAGGTGGGAGGGGTCTGTCCGGGTAAGCAATGCCCACTCAAAAGGGAGAGTGGTGAATGACTTTAAACATTTTTGTGTGTTCTGCAACGTGTACCTGAACCTTCCCCTCTCTTCTCATACCTTCTACTTTCTATAGTTACTGCAGCAAAAATAAAACCCAACAGTTGAAGGTTTTACATCTTGTGTGGACATTGCAGTTCCTACAGACTTTCTTCCCCTGACAACAAACCTAGAGGTAAAGTGCAAAGCCCAAAACTTAAACCAGCAGCTCCTACGGGGGTAGTTCTACATACGTCACCGCGCTTTGGACGGGCGCACTTTTGTCTGAGCATGTGTATGCAAGGCAGGCTGAGAGGAATTCTGTCGGGAAAACCGTCTGTTTATTATCCGACGGAAAAACCGGTCGTGTGTACTAGGCATTACTCTATCCAAAATGGAAAAACTGTTTTGCCTATAGTTCTACATTAAAGTGTGTCTCCCTCTTTTCTTTTCCTTATTATGAGGACTGTTGTATTCTGTTTAAAGTGTAAGTTCTCCTTTTCAGAAAAAGTGATCTAAAATCATATAGCCCCCGCCATCCCTGCTGTACTTACCACTGTGGGTGATAAGTTGTCAGTGCCCACACACCCAGTGCAGGGGACCTGGGAATTTGAAATCTTTTCACTTTTCTGCAGGGCTGCTGGAGCTCAGATCAGAGTGATTCTGATTGGTCAACGCTGCACAGAGATTTGCTCTGTTCTGTCCTGAATGTTCTGCAGAGAAAAGAGGAAGAATAGCAGGGTTTTAACTTCTTACCGCTTGGGCAGTCTGTGTCTTCAAACTTCACTACAATGCTGATCCCCAGCTGTTGTAAGTACCCGACATGCGCTGTGGTTCCTCCTGCTGGCTAATACATTCTGTAGAGAAACCTATAGGCTGTAATTGAGTCCTATTTCCCAGTGAATCTATTATGGCCTATTGAGTTGCAGGGCACATCATTTTCTCAGTTTATATTGACCAGATTTTTGACAGGTTCACTTTAAAGCCTGTAGGGGAGTGCAGTAAGGATCCCATTGTAGTTTCTCTTATGCCTCGTACACATGATCGGAAATTCCAGGAAAACCGTGTTTTTTTTCCGACGGAATGCTGGCTCAAACTTGTGTTGCATACACACGGTCACGGAAATGTTGTCGGAAATTCCAACTGTCAAGAACGCGAAGACGTACGACGAGCCGAGATCAATGAAGTTCAATAGGCAATTCGGCTCTTCTGCTTGATTTTGAGCATGCGTGTTTTTTTGTGCGTCTGAATTATTTTGTGCGTCGGCATACAGACGATCGGAAATTCCGACAAGAACTTTTCTTGTGGGAAAAATTGAGAACCAGCTTTCAAATTTTTTTTGTCGGAAATTCCGACAGAAAAAGTCAGATGGAACCTACACACGGTGGTTATTTCCGACCAAAAGCTCACATCGAACTTTTCTTGTCGGAATTTCCGATGGTGTGTACGCGGCATTAGACTTGAGCTTGAGTCCAGGGAAATGAAGGGACCAAGGCTGGCGGAAAAGACAGGGGGTTAGAGGGTAAGGTCTAGTTTCAGGTCAGGTCAGGCTGAGTTGCTAACATGTTGATTCCAGGGACATTGCCTGGAGGTTTTCACCTGGTAACCATGAGAAACCTGGTGAGCCCCATGTCAAGGAACTATGGCATGCCCAGAGACCGTGTATAGAAAAATAAGCCATTTTACTGTGTGGGCTGTTGTCTATTCTGCACAGGGGTGGTGTGTTAGAACGTAAGACACTGTTTATCTATTTTTTCTCCCTTTTTATTTTCTACTTTAATGACACTTCATCCATTTCTTTTCATTGGAGCTCAGGTGGAGCGCACAGAAACGCACAGATGGATGGACGACGACTTCAGGAAAACACCAGTGTGGCTTTTCAGGAGAGCCTGTTCTGTCGTAGTGTGAACAGGGCACACAGAACAGCAGAGTGGGCAAACTCTGTCAAATTTAGAAGCACCACATCCCGATTAGTGGGTATATGAAAAAAAAGAGGGGGGAACAGTGAGTACACTGGGTACCCTGGGACTTTAAACTACGGTGCTTAATAGAGAAAAACACTGAGGTAAGATTTAAGAATGGTTATTTTATGCTTATTTGTATTTTCATTGAATTAAATAAACTTTTCTATGATTTTACCTCAGTGTTATTCTCTATTAAGCACCGTAGTTTAAAGTCCCAGGGTACCCAGTGTACTCACTGTTCCCCCCTCTTTTTTTCATTTAGGGCACACAGAAATTACGTGTTTTTATTACCATCTAGATTTCCACTAATTGACTGGGACAGGAAGTTAAGGGAAATCTCATCCTTGGGGCCTCTTCCAGCAAGAAAAACCTGACAGATGTTCTAATGCTTCCCCACTCTCTTTAAAGAAGAATGCTTTTCCCGGAGTTGGTCATGAGAGTTGGGTTTTTCAGCTGCTTCCATAAATATCATTATGTTTCTGTTTCTGTAAGACAACTGTAACTGTCGCCTGAAATTGTCTCCTTCGATTATGAGAAAACCTTCAAAATTTCCAAATTCTTCTGCATTCTTCTCTGAAACACTTCACTAGTGGACGTGATTCCAAATGATAGCTGATTGAATCTGTATTGTCCCCAAGGTGTATTCAAAGTACAAAGTAGTGATGACGATTCATTTAGACTGACCTGCCAGTAGACATCTCTATCATCCGGAATGATAAAGAATTGATTTCCACTCCATTTGCCTTGTACATCCTCAGGTGTGGGAACAGAGAAATGCCATCATTTGTTTTCTTTGTTAAAGCATATCTAAACCCAAGAACAGCAAATGGAATCTGCTGCAGTTTACAAGTTTATAGATGTGATGGTTACATTCGATTTTTCCAGGCTCTTTTTCCTTTACTTTCATCTAGTTATTATGATAGCAGCAGTGGATCCAGAGTCTAGTCTCGGGAGGGGCACTAACAGAAAATATTTTTTTTGGGGGCAATTTATCAGGGAAATGGCTGGTGTTAGCGCTTTAATGATCACGGCACCATGGTTGTTATGGTGTCAGGATGATTGAAGCGCATTATTTATATTATTACATTGTAATATAAAATGAAATGGTTCAACTCACCATAATGCCGAATCAGTGGGTGCCCCGAGTGTGTCACTTGCCACCAGATGCAGCTTGTCACTTGTCACGTCACCTGCCACACGTTGCGGATTGTCACTTGTCACGTCACCTGCCACACGTTGTGGATTGTCACTTGCCACACGTTGCGGATTGTCACTTGCCACATCACCTGCCACACGTTGCAGATTGTCACTTGCCACATGACCTGTCACATGTTGCGGAATGTCACTTGCCTGCCACCAGATGCAGATTGTCACTTGCCACATCACCTGCCACATGTTGCGGAATGTCACTTGCCACATCACCTGCCACATGTTGCGGATTGTCACTTGCCACTTCACCTGCCACAAGTTGCGGATTGTCACTTGCCACAAGTTGCGGATTGTCACATGTTGCGAATTGTCACTTGCCACATGTTGCGGATTGTCACTTGCCACATGTTGCGGATTGTCACTTGCCACATGTTGCGTATTGTCACTTGCCACATGTTGCGGATTGTCACTTGCCTGCAACCAGATGTCAACTCTCTGCTCCCCCCGGCTTGTTGATTGGCCATAATGGAACCTGGAGATGTTGGGACAAGAGAGCCCAATGGAAAATTTGTCGGTGAATCAACCACAACATCCATCAGCTAAATGCAAAGGCTTTATTATTGAATGTAAAATATCAATAAAAAAAAACAACTCATCTAAAGGTTGTTAAACATCCTAGAAGAGAGAAGGGTTCCTTTAGAACATGCAAATCACAGAATAAAACCATACCTGAAAAACATAGTAAGCTAAAAAATCAGAGTGAGAAAGCGACCCCCCCCTCCCTCAGAAAGCGACCCCCCCTCCCTCAGAAACCTGAATCAAAAATAACCCCTATTGTCCGGACATAGCTATGTCAAAAAGCTGGCGTGTCAATGAAATGGGAAGCGTACATCTGAATATGGACTGTCGCAGTGGTTCTCAACTCCTGTCCTCAGGACCCACTAACAGGCCAGATTTTAAGTATTACCTTGGTGAGATGCAGACTAGAATACTGCAATCCCTGAGCAGCAAATTATATCACCTGTGATACATTTAAGTTATCTTGCAAACCTGGCCTTTTGGTGGGCCCTGAGGACTGGAGTTGAGAACCTAGGTGTCAATTGTCAGTCTAAGTGCACCCAAAGCAAACAGATGATTGATACTTAGGTCAAAAAAGTTCATAAATTGCAGACACTGATGTGGTAAATCCACTGAGTATTATCTGTGTGCAATTGAAACAAATTCAGAAGGAGTAGTTGTCCAGATGGAAAGGCTAAAATTTGGGCAGCAAAAAAGGGGATGCCCAGCAGGACTAGAAGCGTCTGTAGATATGTAGATACCTTTAGATGAGTTGTTTTTTTTTATTGATATTTTACATTCAATAATAAAGCCTTTGCATTTACATTGTACCCCTACCCATTCACCTGGTGGAAAAAAAATTCAAGAAAAAAACACAACACAGCTTTTTAAAGTAATTTATTGCACAGCTCCGGGGGTCTCCGGTGTCGTCTCCGCACTCTCCGGTTCTTTCTTCCTCCCGCCGGGCCTCCGCTATCTTCTTCCAGCTCTTTTTCTAGTGGGGCCCGGTCTTCTCCGTCGCCTTCTTCTTCTCCCGCTCTCCGATGTCGTCTCCGCGCTCTCCGGTTCTTTCTTCTGCCGGGCCTCCGCTATATTCTTCCAGCTCTTTTGCTAGCGGAGGCCCGGTCTTCCCGTCGTCTCCTACGGCTCTCCGTTGTCCTTCTGCCGGCCCCTCCACTATCTTCTTCCAGCTCTTTTGCTAGTGGAGGGGCCGGTCTTCCCGTCGTCGCCGTCTGCGTCTTCTTCCCTCTTCTCCTCCTCGATGTTGACTCGTCGCTTCCTCCCGCTGTAATGCTGGGTGTTGCGGTGCGCCGATTTATATAGGCTTCTCATGACGTCACAGTCACAAGCTCCGGGTGGCCCTGGAGCATGTGACTGTGACGTCATGGGAGCATGTGACTGTGACGTCTAGAGAAGACTATAATAAATCGGCGCGCACCGAACAGCCAGGGATGTCGGGAAGAGGCCCTGTCCACATCAACATGGGGACAGGGTGCTTTGGGGTGGGGGGCCGCAGGTCGCCCCCCTGCCCCAAAGCACCAAACCCCCCATGTTGAGGGCATGCGGCCTGGTACGGTTCAGGAGGAAGGGGGGCGCTCTCTCGTCCCCCCCTCTTCCCCTGCGGCCTGCCAGGTTGTGTGCTCGGATAAGGGTCTGGTTTGGATTTCGGGGGGACCCCCACGCCGTTTTTGCAGCATAGGGGTTCCCCTTCAAATCCAGACCAGACCCAAGGGCCTGGTATGCTCTTGGAGGGGAACCCATGCCGGTTTTTTATTTAAAATTTGGCGTGGAGTTCCCCCTCAAGATCAGCAGAGTAGAAGTCGCATGCCAAAGTCGGATCATGCAAGACTGCGGTCCCACTTTGATCCGACTTCAATGATAGTCAATGGGCTGAAGTCGGATCAAAGTCGGACCAAAGTAGTACAGGGAGCATTTTCAAAGTCGGACCGACATGTGTCGGACCAGTTAAGACGGCTCCCATAGGGAAACATTGATTTTCACACGTCATGGGACATGAGCTCCCAATGTCGGAGCGTTTGTCGCCCCAGTGTGAACCCGGCCTGAAATAGTGCTAGTTAGCCAATCAAGAGCCTTTGCCACTGAGGGATAATATAGCACCATCTTGTGGTAACAACAAAATGTTTTTCACAACACGGAGAGACACACACCAGCTGGACCGGTCCTTTCAGGACAACACACCAAGTGTGTAGGTCGCAGATGTTGTGGTTGATTCACCGACAAATTTTCCGTTGGTCTCTCTTGTCCCAACATCTCCAGGTTCCATTACAGTCAGGTTTGTTTACAGGAGGATCCCATTTTATTCAAACGAATCAACCCATCAGCACATGTAGAGGTACCCCACTGGGAATCAGGCATTTTACACCCCTTTTTTTCAATAGTTGTTGATTGGCCAGCCTCCCGCTCACCCACAGAGCCGACCAGCTGACCGCCCACTCTCCGACACTTACTCACCGCCGAGCCGCCCACCCACGCTGTCACCCGCCAGTGGAGCCGCCTGCTCTGTTTCTCACACGAAGAGCCGCCCGCTCAGACTCTCAGGCAAGTTCTGCAACTACCGCCCGCTCAGACTCACAGGCGCCCGCAAGTTCCGCAACGACTGACCGCTCAGACTCGCAGGTGCCCACAAGTTCTGCAACTACCGCTCGCTCAGACTCTCAGGCAAGTTCTGCAACTACCGCCCGCTCAGACTCACAGGCGCTCGCAAGTTCCGCAACTACCGACTGCTCAGACTCTCAGGTGCCCACAAGTTCTGCAACTACCGCCCGCTCAGACTCTCAGGTGTCCGCAAGTTCCGCAACTAACACAAATTTCTCGGGGGTGGCAATTGCCCCGTTGCCCCCCCTAGATCCGCCCCAGTATGATAGCACCACCATTCTTGTCCTGGTGGTCCAATTCTTACTTAATGTACTGTATCCACGGAAGAACAGCCTTAATTGATATGCTGAGTATTAAATTGGTATTAGTAAGCAGCTTACTAATTCTTAGATGTGGTGGCTGCAGCAGTTTTCTTTTTTTAAGGCTTTTTTCCTTTATTTTCCAGGCCACTAAGTGTTATTGTCCAACTTCATTTAACAGACCAAGTTGTCCAGCAAAAGTGGCAGTTAAATGGGAAAAAAAGAACTGTTGCTGTAACTGCATAAGCTGTTAGCTGGAGTTCAGCTTTAATTTGCTACATTGGCCATACACTCATTCAAAGTCATTTTTAGAACATTTGTTAGATTTTGTAATCGTTAGTAGGGTCAAATCAGCATTCGTTTTCGCCTGTAGTACCAAAAAAATTCAAAGGACCAAGATAAAAAAAAATCTTCAACAAATGAATGCTGTATTGTGGTAGTTTAGCTCAGGCACCAGTTTTTACAACCCCACCCTCCCATCCTCCATAGAAGTCCTATGCCTTTATGCTTAACATAGACATTCTCAGTAGGAGTTATAATACTGTACAGGCTTTACAGCCAAGATAAGTTTAATGTTATCATATTTTCCCACTGGGATAAAAGAGTAGGTTAAATGGTCAGTTCATCAATAAGTGATATCTTATTTTTAGGTGGATCCTGGTGGACTGAGACAGTGCCTGGTTGTTGCTTGTACGTCTTGGATGCTCTACCAGCAAGATCTCCATTTGTCATATTTCATCTCTACTTAGCAGTTTTAGTGTGCACTACCACCGACCATAGCTCTGCCTGTTTCAGCACCTCCTGTATAGGAAATATATTTTCATCAACAAAACTGGAGTTTAAGCACTATGATATTTTATTGCTTCAGCTAAAGCAGGGCTAAAGCAAACCTGTGCTTTGACTGTGGGACTGGGGGGTTGTTTTGCTTTTGCGTTTATCTAGCAAGGTTACTCTGTGGTATAATAAGGAAGCTGAGACTTCTGCAGTATGTAAATGTGCTTTTACTATACAAAGATGCTGTACATACAAAACTATTACAATATTAGGACTAAAATACAAGACTGACAGATCTCTATAACAAACAAAATGCCTAGCAAATAGAACAGCCTATGGTCTATAACTACAAATACATTTAAAGGTTACTTATCTTCGATTACTCGTGATCTCCATTGGCAATAATTCTTCTTGGAGACCAGGTTCTGTTCTTCTTCATGATCTTACAGCAACATGGTGTGTGTGTCCCTCCTAGCTTAGACCTGCTTTTATGTGTGCTGTTTACCATTGTTACCAAACAGAAAACATAGATGTTTACTGTAGCTGTATTTCAACAATAGCATTGAATACAACAATGCTATCTACCTATTGTCTACTCAAACAAATTCTTTTCAGTTTGAGAGCTGAAAGAAATCTCAAACAGGTAATGTCTTTCTGTGGCTATAGAGACATTAGCATATTGGATACAACAATGGTATCTAACCTATTGTCTACTCAAACCAAAACCTGTAATCTAAACTGTCATTCTTTTAGTTTGAGAGCTGAAAGAAATCTCAAACGAGTAAAACATTTGATTTGAGAAATCTACTCAAATCAAAATACTGACAGTAATCTGACCAACTCACTATTGTAAAATTGTCCCATGTATCCTATGTCTGATTAATAATAATAAAAATCATATTTTTAACAAACGCAATACATTCCGCCCTATGATTTTTATTTTTTCTCTCTCAGACCACACACAGAAAATCTCTTCATTACTAAAAACTCAATATACACATGAATTTTCCTTAAATGCAACCCCTCCCATATTTCTGTCACTGGGAAGGTGTTTCAGTCTTTGGATAAAAGTTCATTAGAAAGTCCATTCTAAAGTTCTTTAGAAACAAGTCCAAGCTTGGAATACATCAAAGGCCTTGCTCTCCACAGCTCTTGCGACCTTCCGTCATTCTTTCCATCATGTAACCACTTTTCTCTGGTCTTCCTATGGATCAAATCGGAGACAGCCTGTGGAGTGGAAAACAAAGCGGATTATCTGTTCCTTCTAACAATACATAAACAGTAGATCCTGGCCCTTCAGCTACAATCTCTCCTCTAAATGGCTTCTTGCCTGGATATCTGACCAATACTTTGCCACCTGCCTGTATGCACCTCTGACCCTCCCAAAGAACATCAATAGGGAGGAGAGGAAATATACTGATATTTCCCAGAAGATCACTGCTGTTTATTTTGGAAGGTTTGATGTTATGTAGCCTCACTTTCCACTCTTGCTGAGAAGTATCCACTAACCAGTCAGAGTCCCAGCCACTGTCTTGAAGCTCATCTGCCAATGCAAATATAACTTCAAACCTTCCTGCCAGATTCCCTCTCATTCCTAGATAGGCTTCAGCTTCAGATACGTCACTCTTGGTTTCTATGTCATGGGAAGCAGTAACATGGTATCTGTTAAACCCTGTTCTTTCAGGAACCTTACATAAATACTGAACTCTGCACTCCAGCTGTGGAATCTGTGCCTCAGCCCCTACCATCCTCTCATATGGTGTGCTTTTGGCTATTGGCCTAGAATTTAACAACATGACTGCCTGTGTGAGGACCCGATCCCACCCCCTTAGTGTATGTGTGGGTGTAATTTTGCGTATCTGGTCCTTCAATAGCCCGTTGTATCTTTCAATCAAACCAGCTGCCTGTGGATGGTATGGGATGTGGCACAACCAGTACACTCTAGAATCTTTGGCCCACTGCTGTACTGTTAATCCGGTGAAGTGTGAGCCATTATCACTTTGGACTTGTTTGGGACAACCATAAGCAACGACAAGTTTCTGAAGCAGTTGAAGCGTTGCGGCTTGATCTGCACGTTTGCAAGGATGAACAAGCATAAGTCCTGAATAGGTGTCCACTGCAGTGCAACAATATCTCAGTCCATTGTTTCCCCGGGGCAGGGGACCGATGAAGTCAATCTGCCAGATCTCTGCAGGCCTCTCACCCCTCTTAATCGACCCAGTGGAGTACTTTTGCAATGGCCATTGTCACACTTCTCCACACACTGTACAGTTCCCTATTACAGTCTTTATCATGTCCATGGATATAGGCAATCCTCTCTGCTGTGCCCATTCATATGTTGCTTTCTGCCCCAAATGTCCAGATTGCTTGTGGGCCCAGTTGGCCAAGTTCATCAAAACAGGATCAATTGGCACAACTGCCTTCACTTTTGCGATTTCATCTGCAACTCTGTTATAGTTCTCAAAGTCTGGTACTAGGGGCACATGTGCATCAACATGCCCCACTTTTATGGTGCGGGAGTGAGCTTCCTTCCAGATGTAGTCCCAGACTTCCTTGCCTCCTCACACCACCTTTCCATGAATCATCCATTCATTGGACTTCCACGTGGGCATCCAAGTCCTTTAAAAACCGCCCAGCTGTCAGTGTAGATAGTGACATGGGAAGAAGGATCCTCCTGAAAAGTCATCACTACAGCTTTCAATTCTGCATACTGACTGGACCCTCTGATTCCAGACTCCTGCAGGACTGTGTCTGTACTTGGGTTGTAGGCTGCTGCTGTCCATTTACGCCCAGACGAGGTGATTATGGCTGAACCATCAGTGAACCATGCTGACTCCTTCATGTCTTCTGACAGAGACTCAAAGGGTGGAGCCTCTTGAATGGGGGATGACTGCAGCACAGGAATTTCTTCTTCTGGCCGGGTGCTGGTAAAAGTAACAAGCCCTGCCAACTGTTTTGAAATGTCTCTAACATCCCCAGCTGCAATACCCCCTCTTTCTTGAAGGTACCACTTCCATTTCATCAGTGTCTGGTTCTGGGCTACAGCTGCCCTAGTGGTCAGTCCATTATCTCTCACCCATCCTGCTATTGGTAATGCAGTATGGATGGTAACTGTGTCCTTTCCTGTAATGGTCTCTACATGTTGAAGTGCTGTGTAGGCCCCAAACAGGTATTTCTCTAGGGGCGTGTATCTCGTCTGTGCCCCTGTCAGTTGTTTGGACCAAAATCCAATAGGTATTGCTCTCAGTCCTTTCTTTTCATTTGGCTGCCACAGACTCTAAGATATGGTACCATTCTGCTCCACTACATCCAGCTGAAATGGTACTCCTTGTCTCACGGGTCCCAATCCCTGATTCTGCAAAATAGCTTCTTTAGCAGCCAGAAATGAAGTCCGCTGTTCTGAACCCCATGAGAACTCAGTCTTTTTTCTGGTAACATTGTATATAGGCCTTAATATCAGTCCAAGATGTGGGATGAACGATCTCCAGAATCCTACAACTCCAATGAACTTCTGTGCCTCCTTTTTGGTAGTAGGGGGCGACAGCGCCTGGATAGTTTGCACAACTGTCTCTGGAATCTTCCTCTGTGGCCCAGTCCACATCATTCCTAGGAATTTCACCTCTGTGGCAGGTCCTTGGACTTTGTCTCTGTTGATAGCCCACCCTCTGTTCTCCAAGTGCTGTATCAGCAGGTGCAGTGCTTCAGTTACATCTTCTTTTGTCCCAGAGATCATGATGTCATCAATGTATTGAAACACAGCGACTTTCAAATTCAGGGTACTTAAATCTCGGGCAATCAGTCCATGACAAATCGTTGGAGAATGAAGATAGCCTTGCGGAAGGACAGTGAAAGTGTACTGGCGGCCGTCCCACACCATAGCAAACTGGTCTTGACAATCTGGGTCTATCAAAATTGAAAATAAAGCATTAGCCAGGTCTATCACAGCATGATATTCTCCTGCATCTTTAGCAATTTTCTCAACAATTGAGATCATATCTGGTACAGCTGACTTCAATGGAGGTGCCACTTTGTTTAGACCTCTGTAATCCACAGTCATTCTGTATGTCCCATCAGGTTTCTTTACTGGGAACACTGGAGATGAGAAAGGACTTACAGCAGGTCTAAGGATCCCTACTCTCAACAGTTCTTGAATAGTCTCCCCAATTTCTTTGTGGCCTCCAGGAAGTCTGTACTGCTTGAGACAGACTGGCTTCTCTGGTGGAGGAATGTAGACAGGGGTTCATTTTGCATGACCTCTGACCACAGCCTTCACCACCCTTACCAGATACGCTTTATCAGGATACCCGAATGTGAATGTACCTGTCAGGACCTGGGCTTGAACCTGGGACCTCGTTAGTGTCTGGCATTTACTCTTCCCACTGAGCTATCTGGGATGCTGGACAGCTCCCTACCTGATCTGCTGGACAAACCTATCTGATCCAATGGACAACCCTGCCTTGAGTCTTGATTACCGATGAACCTTGAACTCCTTGCTCCTCCCATGAACTTCCTATATAAGCCTTGTCTCAGCACTTCCTCTTTGCCAGGTTATTGTGCCTTCCCTGCCAGTGCCTTGCTGTTGGTTTTCCTGTTGCCATCTGTAACTACAACCACTCGTGATTGACCTTTGGCTTGTTCCTGGACTTCTCTACTGCCTGATCCCAATCTGCAACTACCCGTGTTTGACCCTCGGCCTGTTCTTTGACCACGTTGCTGTTTTCATCCTTGTCTGTTTATCCGCTATTGGACCCCGGCTTGCTCACACCCTGGTGGGGCAAACTTGAGGACTGCGACCTGGTACTAGCTTGCAGCCAAATCCATCTCCACCACCCGGAGCTCTGGGGAAAACCAGCTAGTACTTAGATTCCGCACCTCAGGTGAGCCTGTGTCATCTACCAGAAGTGACTGCCTGTATGCCTGTCCTGCAACTGCTATTGCAATTGGTCTTCAAGCCCGACGCCTGATCGTGACAGAATAACCTGGCCATAAACATGAAGGCCGCTATAGCAGATGCTCTGACTCCTGTCAGACAGCAAATCTCAGACCTGCAGCAAGAAGTTCTGTTACTGAAAGGTACAGTACGCCCAGGCCCGGAACCAGCCTGTCCTGAGCCATTTGTTGTGATGCCCGAGAGGTTTGACGGTAGCCGTGCATCTCTTTCATCCTTTAAGATGGAATGCGAGCTGTTGTTTGCTCTTAAGCCTAGGACCTATGCCACAGATTATATAAAGGTTCTCGCTACTATCAACCTGCTCACTGGACCCATCAAAACATGGGCTCACCAGGTATTACAGGAAAGGAGTCCAGTCTTGGACAGCTGGGAAGCTTTTATGTTAGCCCTGGACTCTCACTGTACAGTTTCCAAGAAAACCAGGGTTCCCAAGTCTGCTCCTAGCTCATCTGGCCTTCGAGGACCCAGGGACAGGAATACCCTGTACAGGTATGACTTCAAGCCACCCCAGTACGTGCCAAGCCATGAAGCCCTAACACCACAAAGCCTTGACGTTCCTGTGGATATACACACACCTACCCTGGAAGATATGGAACCTATGGAGATCGGGGTCATCCAGACCACGCTGTCTAAAGCTGAAAGAGAGTGGAGGAGAGGCTGTGGCCTTTGTTTCTATTGTGGAGAAAGAGGGCACTTAATCTCTCTCTGCCCAACTCGTCCACCTCGGCCAAAGGTTCTTCAAGTGGGTACTACTGGGATTCATTCTGCTATCGCTGCTGTTCGGCCTGTGAACTGCCAAGGTTGCCGTAAGGCCTGTCCATGTTCAATGACACAAGTAGGTTCCCAGACTACGGTGGTCAACGATACCAGTGCCCCTCTTGAACCCGCAACCAATACCCCTGTGAAACTCCTACCATCTGGCCTAGAGGCAACTATGCAACCTCCCGACAACAGACCAGTTCCAGTAGTCATCCCACGTTCCACAGTGGTAAATGCAGTAACATCACCCTGTCCTGCCAAAGAACCACCTCCTGCTCCAGAGACGCCTTCGCTACATCCTAAGAAAACACCTGTTCTTGATACCGTCACCACTTCCGTAAAGTCTGGCTCCATCACAAATTCATGTCCTGCCAAAGAAGTTCTACCACCTGACTGTATGTATGCCTCGAATGGCACCCTTATCCGTAAGCAGGAGCTGGAGATGTTTGAAAAAGCCTTGCAAGTGAGGAGAATCTCCCCAGCAGAAACTTCTAAAGAAAAAGATGCCCAAAGATGGATAAGGTTCACTCCCCTAGATTGACAAGAGTAGGGATGAGCTTCGTGTTCGAGTCGAACATACGTTCGACTCGAACATCGGCTGTTCGATCGTTCGACGAAGATCGAACGATTTGGGCCGTTCGCGCCTAATTCGAGTGACGCGAACGGCCCACAATGCACTACGCCATCGCAGTGTCATCCAGGCGCTGTGATTGGCCAAGCATGCACTGTGACCCCGCATGCTTGGCCAATCACAGCGCCGGCAGCGAGGAGAGCAATGATTGGCCACAGGCAGGATGCCTGTGGCCAATTATTGCTGAGGGTGTTTAGTACACGCCCCACACTATAAAAGGCCGCCAGCACGGCGGCCTAGTGTAGTGTGTTCCGGAGCAGGGATAGAGCAGCATAGGCAGGGACAGTGACTGTTATTTCTTTCTTGCTTAACCTGGATTCCTTTAGTTTAGGGAAAGAGAAGGATAGGTAGGGAGAGTGTCAGTGTGTTTTGTGCTTGTGCTATAGTGTGCTTAAAAAAAACATTTATTCTAGGGACAGAAAACTGTAGGTAGGGACAGTGTCAGTTTCTTTCACTCTGCAAGTCCTTGTTTCCAGGGACCTGGAAGGACAGTGAGTGAATTGTCCTTGTGCTATATTGTGCTTAAAAAAACATTTATTCTAGGGACAGAAAACTGTAGGTAGGGAGAGTGTCAGTTTCTTTCACTCTGCAAGTCCTTGTTTCCAGGGACCTGTAAGGACAGTGAGTGAATTGTCCTTGTGCTATATTGTGATTAAAAAAAACATTTTTTCTAGGGACAGAAAACTGTAGGTAGGGAGAGTGTTTATTTTCTTTCACTCTGCAAGTCCTTGTTTCCAGGGACCTCTAAGGACAGTGAGTGAATTGTCCTTGTGCTATATTGTGCTTAAAAAAAACATTTATTCTAGGGACAGAAAACTGTAGGTAGGGAGAGTGTCAGTTTATTTCACTCTGCAAGTCCTTGTTTCCAGGGACCTGTAAGGACAGTGAGTGAATTGTCCTTGTGCTATATTGTGCTTAAAAAAACATTTATTCTAGGGACAGAAAACTGTAGGTAGGGAGAGTGTCAGTTTATTTCACTCTGCAAGTCCTTGTTTCCAGGGACCTGGAAGGACAGTGAGTGAATTGTCCTTGTGCTATATTGTGATTAAAAAAAACATTTTTTCTAGGGACAGAAAACTGTAGGTAGGGAGAGTGTTTTTTTTCTTTCACTCTGCAAGTCCTTGTTTCCAGGGACCTGTAAGGACAGTGAGTGAATTGTCCTTGTGCTATATTGTGCTTAAAAAAAACATTTATTCTAGGGACAGAAAACTGTAGGTAGGGAGAGTGTCAGTTTATTTCACTCTGCAAGTCCTTGTTTCCAGGGACCTGTAAGGACAGTGAGTGAATTGTCCTTGTGCTATATTGTGATTAAAAAAAACATTTTTTCTAGGGACAGAAAACTGTAGGTAGGGAGAGTGTTTTTTTTCTTTCACTCTGCAAGTCCTTGTTTCCAGGGACCTGGAAGGACAGTGAGTGAATTCTCCTTGTGCTATATTGTGATTAAAAAAAACATTTTTTCTAGGGACAGAAAACTGTAGGTAGGGAGAGTGTTTTTTTTCTTTCACTCTGCAAGTCCTTGTTTCCAGGGACCTGTAAGGACAGTGAGTGAATTGTCCTTGTGCTATAGTGTGCTTAAAAAAAACATTTATTCTAGGGACAGAAAACTGTAGGTAGGGAGAGTGTCAGTTTATTTCACTCTGCAAGTCCTTGTTTCCAGGGACCTGTAAGGACAGTGAGTGAATTGTCCTTGTGCTATATTGTGCTTAAAAAAAATATTTTTTCTAGGGACAGAAAACTGTAGGTAGGGAGAGTGTCAGTTTCTTTCACTGTGAAAGTCCTTGTTTCAAGGGACAGAGAAGGACACCTGAAGGTAGCCCTTATTGCTTTTTTCCCATCTCCCTGCAGGCCATCTATTAGAATGTCTGGAAGGCAAACAAGGAGAGGCAGACAGTCAGGAGGCAATAAAAGAGGGCAAGCAGGCTCTGTGTCTGGGGGCAACAGTGCTGGTCGTGGACGCGGTGCATTGTCATCAGCACATGGCCATGGGACACGCTTGTCCTTCTTTTCGGCAGCTGGACATGTTGAGCCACATCATGCCGAAGACTTGGTAGAGTGGATGACCAAGCCCTCCTCCTCCTCCTCATCCTCTCTCACCCAGGCTCAGGGTACTGGAAAAGCAGCTGCCAAAGCGTCGTCTTCCCTGGTATCAATGTCAGACAAATCATCAGTCACTCCTTCCCTAGACCCACCATGTCCTCCTCCTGAGGAGTCCCCCGAACTGTTTCAGCACAGTGTTGGGTACATGCTCCAGGAGGATGCCCAGCGTTTCGAAGGGTCTGATGATGAAACCCAGCTAGAGGAAGGCAGTAGCGTGAGAGCAGACAGAGGGGATGCTCAAGAAGGACACCAATCTGGCAGTCATGTTCCAGCAGCTGCAGCATACTGCCAGATTGGCTCCAGTGATGAGGAGGGAGGGGATGATGAGGTCACTGACTCCACGTGGGTGCCTAATAGGAGAGAGGAGGAGGAGGAGGATGAGGAGGAGGCACATCTCCAACGAGGCAGGATGCCCTTTGGTGGCCAGCGTAAGGGCAGTACACCGACGGAATCACACCGCAGAGCTCCGCCTGTGCAGGGCGCTGCCTCTGCCCGTCATTCAAAAAGTTCTTTGGTGTGGGCCTTTTTTGAGGCTAGTGCATCAGATCGCACAGCTGCTGTTTGCAACATATGTCTCAAGCGTATATCGCGTGGCCAAAACATCAGCCGCTTGGGTACCACATGCCTGACCAGACATATGTTGACCTGCCATGCAGCTCGTTGGCAAGCCTACCTCAAAGACCCACACCAAAGAACAAAGCGGACCTCTCCTTGCACTGCATCAGCTGGGATCTCCAACCCCACTATAACTTCAGTCCTCTCTGAAACATGCACTGAGAGGAATGAAGGTGTAGAATTAGGTGTGTCACAGCCAAGTACTTGCGGCCACTCTGCTAGCAGTACACCGACGTCCGATTCTAGCAGGCAAATTTCCCTGCCCCAGCTGCTGGACCGTCGAAAGAAGTTCACTCCCAGCCATCCACATGCCCAGCGGTTGAATGCTAGCTTGGCTAAATTGCTAGCGCTTCAACTGCTGCCTTTTCAGTTGGTAGACTCGGCCCCCTTCCGTGAGTTTGTGCAATGTGCGGTTCCTCAGTGGCAGGTTCCCAAACGCCACTTTTTCTCACGGAAGGCTATTCCGGCTCTCTACCGGCATGTGGAAGGCAATGTCTTGGCCTCGCTGGACAGGGCGGTCAGCGGTAAGGTGCATATTACCGCTGACTCATGGTCCAGCAGGCATGGACAGGGACGTTACCTTTCTTTCACGGCCCATTGGGTCACTCTTTTGGCAGCTGGGAAGGATTCAGGACAAGGTGCAGTAGTGTTGGAGGTTGTCCCACCGCCACGCCTCCAAAATGCTACTACTGGTTGTGACACACCTCTCTCCTCCACCCCCTCCTCTTCTTCTTCCTCCATGGCCTCTTCCTGTGGTTTGTCCTATGAACCAGCGGTGCTCCGTAGCCGTTCACGGGGCTACGCAAGTACGCAGGCAAAAAGATGCCATGCCGTGCTTGCGCTGGTGTGTTTGGGGGACAGAAGCCACACTGGGGCAGAGGTCCTGTCTGCTCTGCAGGGCCAGGCCGAGAGGTGGTTGACGCCACGCCAGCTTAAGCCAGGAATGGTGGTTTGCGACAATGGCACCAACCTCCTCTCCGCCCTCCGACAGGGACAACTGACCCATGTGGCCTGTGTGGCTCACGTCCTTAACCTGGTGGTGCAGCGCTTCTTGGGCAGGTACCCGGGCTTACAGGATGTCCTGAGGCAGGCCAGGAAAGTCTGTGTGCATTTCCGCAGATCTTATAATGCCAGTGCTCGCCTGGCTGAGCTGCAAAAGGAGTTGAACCTGCCCAAGAACCGCCTTATATGTGACATGCCCACCAGGTGGAACTCAACGTTGGCCATGCTGCAGCGGCTGCACACGCAGCAGAGGGCCATCAATGAGTACCTGTGCGACTACGGCACCAGGACAGGGTCAGGGGAGCTTGGTTTTTTTTCTCCACGCCAGTGGGGCATGATCAGGGATGCATGCACTGTCCTGGCACCATTTGAGGAGGCCACGAGGATGGTGAGCAGTGACAGTGCATGCATCAGTGACACTGTACCTCTTGTCCACCTGTTGGAGCACACGCTGCGTGGAATAATGGACAGGGCACTTGAGGCAGAACAGAGGCAGGAAGAGGAGGACTTCCTTGCCTCTCAAGGCCCCCTTTACCCAGACAGTGTTCCTTCTGTCCCACCCATCGCACAGGAAGAGGAGGAGGAGGAGGAGGAGGAGGAGGAGGAGGATTGTGTCAGCATGGAGGTGGAGGCTGGCACTCAGCATCATCAGCAGCAGTCTTTTAGGGATGATTTACAGTCCCAAGAAACCAGTGGACTTGTACGTGGCTGGGAGGAGGTGGCTGCGGATCATGTCGTCCTTAGTGACCCAGAGGACTCCGGAGCGAATGCCTCAGCAAACCTACGCTGCATGGCCTCCCTGATCCTGCAAAGTCTGCGGAAGGATCCTCGTATTCTTCGGATCAAGGAGAGGGACCATTACTGGCTGGCCACTCTCCTTGATCCACGGTACAAGGGTAAGGTTGCGGACCTTATGTTACCGTCGCAGAGGGAGCAGAGGATGAGACAACTCCGGGAGGCCTTGCAGAAAGGTCTGTGCAACGCGTTCCCAGAGACTGGGAGGTTGCAAACTCCTGGTCCTGGACAACGAGTTGCTGAGGCTTCGGCCAGTCAAAGAAGGAGCGGTGGGGAAGGTGGCCGTCTGACCGATGCGTTCAGACAATTCTTTAGTCCGCAGCCCCAAAGTATGATCGGTTCCAGCAACCATCGCCAGCGTCTGATAAACATGGTGCAGGAATATCTAGGGGCAAGGTCAGACTTGGACACCTTCCCCACCGAAAATCCTCTGGCTTACTGGGTCTTGAGGATGGATCACTGGCCAGAGCTTGCACAGTATGCAATTGAGCTACTGGCCTGTCCTGCATCCAGCGTTCTTTCGGAACGCACATTCAGTGCTGCTGGAGGATTTGTCACGGATCACAGGGTGCGCCTGTCCACCGACTCGGTTGATCGACTGACTTTCATCAAGATGAACCAGTCTTGGATCACCACCAGCTACCACACACCTGATGCTGATATAACAGACTAATTGATTTTAACATGTCACATCCCTTCAAGACTGATGCTGATGCTGAGTGCCTGTGCTGTTATGTTGACTGGCTATCCTCCTCCTCCGAGTCCTCAATGATACGATTGATGATGATAGCTTGTAAGATTATTTTTGTTTATGGGTGCCGCCACCAGTGCCTAACGCCCAATTTTTCAGCCCCTGTTTAACAGGGGCGTGTAATTACAATTTTTGAAGCAATACTTTGCAACAGGGCTCATTGCTGTGCTCCAAGTACAGTATCTGTGAGGAGTTGCAGTGTTGTGCCACCAGTGCCTAAGGCCCAATTTTTCAGCCCCTGTTTAACAGGGGCGTGTCATTACAATTTTTGAAGCAATACTTTGCAACAGGGCTCATTGCTGTGCTCCAAGTACAGTATCTGTGAGGAGTTGCAGTGTTGTGCCACCAGTGCCTAAGGCCAAATTTTTCAGCCCCTGTTTAACAGGGGCGTGTCATTACAATTTTTGAAGCAATACTTTGCAACAGGGCTCATTGCTGTGCTCCAAGTACAGTATCTGTGAGGGGTTGCAGTGTTGTGCCACCAGTGCCTAAGGCCCAATTTTTCAGCCCCTGTTCAACAGGGGCATGTAATTACAATTCTTGATCTAATAATTCACAGCAGGGCCCATTGCTGCACCCACCAAGAGTAACTGTCAGGGCTTACAGTGTTGTGGCACCAGCACCACCATCAAAGGCCCAATTTTTACTACCACTGTTCAACAATTATATGTAATTAAAATTCCTGATATAATAGTTGACAGCAGGGCGTTCCAGCACCAACCAAGAGTAACTGTGAGTGCTTACAGTGTTGTGCCAACACCAACAACTAAGGGGCCTATTTCTGCAGAGTATATACGGCAGGTCCCTACTTTCAAACATCCAACTTACAAACGACTCCTACTTGCAAACGCAAGAAGACAACAGGAAGTGAGAGGAAATCTACCACTAGGAAGGAAAATTCTCTCCTGTAAGAATAAATATGGGAGAAAGGTGTCTCCTCTGTACTGATGCTTTATCAGCAATCCTTGTTTCAAGAAAAAGACCACATTTCAAAAAGAGTTGTCATTGGGACGGAAAGTGAGGTGAAATGTTCTGAACAGGGGCACAGACAGCAAAACAAATGTTACAGGGGTGATAACCCTTACCTATGTTTTCCAAAAAGTTTAAAAATAGATTTTTGGTCTGGAGCTACACTTCAACAATGTACCTGTTCAAAATTACAAACAGACTCTACATAAGAACAAACCTACAGTCCCTGTCTTGTATGCACCGCCTGTATAGGGCTGTTCAGAGTATATAGGGCCTTTTTTATTTTATGTGCGGGGTTCCCCTTAATATCCATACAAGACCCAAAGGGGCTGGTAATGGGCTGGGGTAGGGGGGGGGGTCATGGGGTAGCTATGCCATTTTTCTTAAAGAATTTCATCCATATTACCGGGACCAGACATTACATTAAAGCCGCAAGCAGTTTTAAATGGCTTTTTTTTCCTTTAGAAGTGTCATTTTGTGCAGGGACAGTTCTAAACACGGGAAACACGTGGCACTTCACAGGCATACTTTAGACACCCCCCAGGTACGATATTTAAAGGAATATTTGACTTTTTTTTTTTCACTTTATGCATCATTAAAATGACTGCTCCCGAAAAACGACCGTTTTTAAAACTTCTTTTTGCATTGATACATGTCCCCTGGTGCAGAACCCGGGTTCCCAAACCCTTTTTAGGACAATAACATGCATAATAGTTGTTATAATTAGCACTTTAGAATTCGAACGTTCGCATCCATTGTATTTAATAGGGTTCTAATTTTCGTTCGAACTTTCGGTCCGTTCGCGGGTTCTGGTGCGGACCGAACCCGGGGGTGTTCGGCTCATCACTAGACAAGAGAATTCCACCAGAGGTTTCCTCACAAACCCAGCCCTAAGACGTCCAGAGAGGAGGGGAGTACTGTCAGGACCTGGGCTTGAACCTGGGACCTTGTCGGTGTCTGGCATTTACTCTTCCCACTGAGCTATCTGGGATGCTGGACAGCTCCCTACCTGATCTGCTGGACAAACCTATCTGATCCAATGGACAACCCTGCCTTGAGTCTTGATTACCGATGAACCTTGAACTCCTTGCTCCTCCCATGAACTTCCTATATAAGCCTTGTCTCAGCACTTCCTCTTTGCCAGGTTATTGTGCCTTCCCTGCCAGTGCCTTGCTGTTGGTTTTCCTGTTGCCATCTGTAACTACAACCACTCGTGATTGACCTTTGGCTTGTTCCTGGACTTCTCTACTGCCTGATCCCAATCTGCCCAATCTGCAACTACCCGTGTTTGACCCTCGGCCTGTTCTTTGACCATGTTGCTGTTTTCATCCTTGTCTGTTTATCCGCTATTGGACCCCGGCTTGCTCACACCCTGGTGGGGCAAACTTGAGGACTGCGACCTGGTACTAGCGTGCAGCCAAATCCATCTCCACCACCCGGAGCTCTGGGGAAAACCAGCTAGTACTTAGATTCCGCACCTCAGGTGAGCCTGTGTCATCTACCAGAAGTGACTGCCTGTATGCCTGTCCTGCAACTGCTATTGCAATTGGTCTTCAAGCCCGACGCCTGATCGTGACAGTACCTCTTTCAGTCTGAATTGACTGACCTTGAAGTACATCCATCCCAAGAATATTTTCGGATAACTCTGATATCAAAACATTTGTCATAAATCCTGATCCCTTGCCAATAGCCAATTTCACCCGTATCCTAACTGCTGGTGTAGTTTGCCCTCCCAAACCTTCTACATAAATCAATTCTCCTTTGTGATGGGAAGGATTTCCTTGCAAAAGTGTAACTTCAGCTCCACTATCAACTAAAGCCATTACATGTGTAGGAGAAGATTAGGGATGAGCTTCGTGTTCGAGTCGAACATCGGCTGTTCGATCGTTCGACGAAGATCGAACGATTTGGGCCGTTCACGCCAAATTCGAGTGACACGAACGGCCCACAATGCACTACGCCATCGCAGTGTCATCCAGGCGCTGTGATTGGCCAAGCATGCACTGTGACCCCGCATGCTTGGCCAATCACAGCGCCGGCAGCGAGGAGAGCAATGATTGGCCACAGGCAGGATGCCTGTGGCCAATTATTGCTGAGGGTGTTTAGTACACGCCCCACACTATAAAAGGCCGCCAGCACGGCGGCCTAGTGTAGTGTGTTCCGGAGCAGGGAAAGAGAAGCATAGGCAGGGACAGTGACATTTATTTTTTCTTGCTTAACCTGGATTCCTTTAGTTTAGGGAAAGAGAAGGATAGGTAGGGAGAGTGTCAGTGTGTTTTACTGTGCGAATCCTTGTTTCTAGGGACAGGGAAGGACAGTGAGGGAATTCTCCTTGTGCTATAGTGTGCTTTAAAAAAACATTTTTTCTAGGGACAGAAAACTATAGGTAGGGAGAGTGTCAGTGTGTTTTACTGTGCGAATCCTTGTTTCTAGGGACAGGGAAGGACAGTGAGGGAAATTCTCCTTGTGCTATAGTGTGCTTTAAAAAAACATTTTTTCTAGGGACAGAAAACTATAGGTAGGGAGAGTGTCAGTGTGTTTTACTGTGCGAATCCTTGTTTCTAGGGACAGGGAAGGACAGTGAGGGAAATTCTCCTTGTGCTATAGTGTGCTTTAAAAAAACATTTTTTCTAGGGACAGAAAACTATAGGTAGGGAGAGTGTCAGTGTGTTTTACTGTGCGAATCCTTGTTTCTAGGGACAGGGAAGGACAGTGAGGGAAATTCTCCTTGTGCTATAGTGTGCTTTAAAAAAACATTTTTTCTAGGGACAGAAAACTATAGGTAGGAAGAGTGTCAGTTTCTTTCACTGTGATAATCCTTGTTTCTAGGGACAGGGAAGGAAAGTGAGGGAAATTCTCCTTGTGCTATAGTGTGCTTTAAAAAAACATTTTTTCTAGGGACAGAAAACTATAGGTAGGAAGAGTGTCAGTTTCTTTCACTGTGATAATCCTTGTTTCTAGGGACAGGGAAGGACAGTGAGGGAAATTCTCCTTGTGCTATAGTGTGCTTTAAAAAAACATTTTTTCTAGGGACAGAAAACTATAGGTAGGAAGAGTGTCAGTTTCTTTCACTGTGATAATCCTTGTTTCTAGGGACAGGGAAGGAAAGTGAGGGAAATTCTCCTTGTGCTATAGTGTGCTTTAAAAAAACATTTTCTCTAGGGACAGAAAACTATAGGTAGGAAGAGTGTCAGTTTCTTTCACTGTGATAATCCTTGTTTCTAGGGACAGGGAAGGACAGTGAGGGAAATTCTCCTTGTGCTATAGTGTGCTTTAAAAAAACATTTTTTCTAGGGACAGAAAACTATAGGTAGGAAGAGTGTCAGTTTCTTTCACTGTGATAATCCTTGTTTCTAGGGACAGGGAAGGAAAGTGAGGGAAATTCTCCTTGTGCTATAGTGTGCTTTAAAAAAACATTTTTTCTAGGGACAGAAAACTATAGGTAGGAAGAGTGTCAGTTTCTTTCACTGTGATAATCCTTGTTTCTAGGGACAGGGAAGGACAGTGAGGGAAATTCTCCTTGTGCTATAGTGTGCTTTAAAAAAACATTTTTTCTAGGGACAGAAAACTATAGGTAGTGTGAGGGGGTTAGCTCGGCAGCGGGTGTGTGTGACCCCCGGGATGGGCTCCCCACACAAAAACAGGCCCAGCAAACGGAGGTTGTGGTTTTCAAAATCAAAAAAAAGGTGCGGTTTATTTTCTATTTACAGTGACAAAACACAGCAAAGCCAAAAGAAACATATAAACAAAATAAATCCTGGTCAACTTGACCTCTGACTAAACATACAGGTTTCCTAACTAACAACTGGGATCAGCCTAGTGCTGTCCTAGTCCCTAAGTCCCTGGTTTTAAATGTCCAAGCAAATAGCCACACAGGCTTTTTCTCACCACACAGGGGTTCACTCTCCCTAGACAGTCCACACAGGTCTGGTTCCAGGCATGAGCTAACATCTAATGAAGCTGGGAGTTCTTATAGAGGCCTAAATGAGCTGACAAGCTTCAGCTGGCCTCATCAACTCCCTGCCTGCACGACGCCCAGCCCTCTCCCTAGAGGTATGAGTCATCCATGAGCCCACTAGCCTTAGCTGGGCTTATACAACTCTCCACCTAGTTGTATAAGTCGGCGTAAAGCCTGAATCTGGGCGAAATATATCTACCCCCCTGGATGCAACCAGGTGACTTTACCTTCCTGCTGTCACATACCCCCCCCTCTTGTTTTAACCTCGGGGTTGGAACACCAGCAATCAGGCATTCATGTACTCGAGACAAAGCATCCACATTCCCCATTTGAACGCCAGGGCGATGCTTTACTGTGAAGTTGAATTCCTGGAGGGCCAGGAACCACCTATTCACTCTTCTATTTGTTTCCTTGTTTTGAGCCATCCACTTTAACGGAGCGTGATCCGTAACCATGTCAAAGTGCCTACCTAGCAGGTAGTACCGAAGGGAATCTAGAGCCCACTTCACCGCTAAACACTCCTTTTCAACGGTGGCGTAATTTACCTCATGGGACTTCAACTTCCTGCTGAGGTAAATGACTGGGTGCTCTTCCCCGTTCCAGACCTGGGACAATACTGCTCCTAACCCCACATCTGACGCATCAATTTGTACGGCAAAGTCTTTAGAGAAGTCGGGTGAGTACAACACTGGCTGGCTACATAAGGCTTGTTTCAAGAATTGGAATGCTGCCTCAGCCTCGGGGGTCCATTTAATCATGACCGACCCTTTCCCCTTCGTTAGGTTGGTTAGGGGCACAGCCTTAGAAGCAAAGTGGGGAATGAATCGGCGATAATACCCAGCGATTCCCAGAAAGGCTCGTACCTGCTTCTTGCTGTTGGGACGTGGCCAACTCTGGATGGCCTCGACTTTGTTGAGTTGGGGTTTTATTACTCCCCTCCCAATGGTGTACCCAAGATATTTGGCCTCCTCCTGCCCAATGGTACACTTCTTGGGGTTAGCCGTAAACCCCGCTTCCCGAACAGAGTCCAGGACTGCTTGCACTTTTGGCAGATGTGAGGCCCAATCTGTGCTATGGACAATTACGTCATCCAGGTAAGCCGCAGCATACTTCCGATGGGGCCTCAGCATCTGGTCCATTTTCCGCTGGAATGTGGCCGGCGCATTCTGTAACCCGAACGGCATTCTTTTATATTGGAACGCCCCGTCTGGGGTTACAAATGCGGTTTTCTCTTTGGCCAATTTGGCCAGGGGGATTTGCCAATACCCTTTTGTGAGGTCAAGAGTCGTCATGTATCGGGCTGTTCCCAGCCGGTCGATCAACTCATCTATACGTGGCATGGGGTAGGTGTCAAATTTTGTAACTTTGTTCAACTGACGAAAATCGTTACAAAATCGCCAGCTCCCATCCGGTTTAGGCACCAACACAATGGGACTAGACCAATCACTTTGGGACTCCTCTATCACCCCTAAGTTCAGCATTTTCTGTACTTCCTCCCGTATTGCCTCCCGTCGGGCCTCTGGGATCCGATAGGGTTTTAACTTCACCCTTTCACCGGGCGGGGTAATGATGTCATGCTCTACCCCAAATGTTTGTCCCGGCAGCTCAGAGAATACCTCCTTGTTGCGAAGCACAAACTCCTTAACCTCCTGTTGTTGGGGTTGTGACAAGGTGGCTGCTATTCCAACCTCAGGAATCACGCAACCAGTTTGAGCTGGTGACCAAGTGTCTGCGACTAGGGACTCTCTATCCCTCCAGGCTTTCAACAGATTAACGTGATAGATCTGTTCGGGCTTTCGCCTTCCTGGTTGTCTGACCTTGTAATTCACTTCACTCACTTTTTCCATTATCTCGTAGGGGCCTTGCCATTTGGCAAGGAATTTACTTTCAACCGTAGGGACAAGTACCAGTATCCTATCCCCCGGGGAAAAGGTACGGGTCTTGGCTCCACGGTTGTACACTCTCTGCTGTGCTAACTGCGCTTGGGCCAAATGTTCCTTCACGATGGGCATTACCTGTGCAATTCGGTCTTGCATCAGGGCGACATGCTCAATCACACTCCTGTGGGGAGAACTCTCACTTTCCCAAGTTTCCTTGGCAATATCCAACAGCCCTCTTGGGTGTCTCCCATACAGTAACTCAAAGGGGGAGAATCCCGTAGAGGATTGGGGCACCTCCCTAATAGCAAACATCAGATAAGGAAGTAGACAGTCCCAATCCTTTCCATCTCTATCCACCACTTTCTTCAACATTTGTTTTAGGGTTTTGTTGAATCTTTCAACCAGCCCATCGGTTTGGGGGTGATACACAGATGTACGTAATTGCGTCACTTTGAACAATTTACACAGCTCCTTCATAACCCGGGACATAAAGGGTGTACCTTGGTCCGTAAGCAGTTCTTTACAAATACCCACCCGGCTAAACACAAGAGATAGCTCTTTGGCTATGGTTTTGGCCGAGGTATTTCGGAGAGGGATCGCTTCTGGATAACGGGTGGCATAGTCCATTATAACTAATATGTACTGGTGCCCCCTAGCGGACTTGATTATAGGACCTACCAAATCCATGGCGATCCTCTCAAACGGGACCTCAATGATGGGTAGAGGGACCAGCGGGCTACGGAAATGTGGCATCGGGGCCGACCTCTGACACACAGGGCAGGAGGAACAATAATTTTCTATGTCCTTCATCACCCCCGGCCAATAGAATCTCTGTAATACCCTCTCTCGGGTTTTCTCTGTCCCCAGATGACCTCCAAGAATGTGCCCATGGGCCAACTCCAACACCAACTTCCTGTAAGGTTTGGGCACCACAAGCTGCTCAACGGTTTCTTCTGCCCTTTTTGCCACCCGATACAGTAGGTCCTTCTCTACGCTGAAGTATGGGTAAGTGCAGGTATTATCTGGGTTCACTAACTCGCCATCTATTTTCACTACGTTTTCGCGTGCCTCTATTAGGGCGGGGTCTTTCAACTGTTCTGTGGCAAAGTTTTCCCTGTGAACCTCAAGATCAGAAAACTCCACAGACGGTAGGTTTTCGTCTGAGGAGGTGGGCTCCTCTCCAGTTTCTTGAGTCTCCCCTGCCAATACTGATAAGGGAAATTCCGGAGAGTCCTCACCACTCTCAGGGGAGTTCTGGCTATCACATTCCTGGTACATAGGGGCACCAGTGGGGGGCTCAGGATCATCCCACAGTTCCCAGAACTTCGGAAAATCCCTTCCCACAATGGCGTCATACGGTAACTGAGATACTAAGCCCACTGGATGAGAGAGGGTACCTTTGGGGGTCTCGAAACACACTGTAGTCACTGGATACTCTCGGGTGTCCCCATGCACACAAATAACAGCTACCTTGCTATTCCCAGAGACCTCTGTTTTAACTAACTCAGCCTTTATCAGGGTCACAAGGCTACCTGAATCCAGCAATACCACAACATTTCTACCATTAACACACATTTTGCATAAATGTTTCTCAATTCCTCGAATGGCAGTGCATGCGACTGTCGCACACAGCGACTGACGTCTGCCCGTCAGAAAGTCACACTGCATGGGTTCCTCCACAACCGGGCAATTGGCTGCAATATGTCCCGCTTGCCGGCAGCGGTAGCAAACGATCCTTCTTGCCGCCTCTTGAGCCGCTGATTTCCCAGGCTGTTCTCGCCAAACTTGGGGTAGAGCTCCCATCCTCTCACTCTCTCCACCCTTACCCCTTGGAATCCTCTTATCCGCCCCTGGGGATGGTCTGGTCTTAGGGTGGAAAGTCCGAGTGTCTCTGGAAGAGGCCGTCAGGTTCTCTGTAGCCAAGTATTTCTCCACACGATCCACAAGACCATCGGCCGTCTCTGGGTCTCCATGGCTTACCCAGTTTTGGATGGCAGTAGGAAGAGCTCTCAAAAACCGATCCATTACAACACGTTCCACAATCTTTGGTGCGGACAAAGTCTCTGGCTGTAGCCACTTTCTGCTCAGGTGAATGAGATCATACATTTGAGACCTGGGGGGTTTTCCAAGCTGGAAAGTCCAGTTATGCACACGCTGAGCCCGGACAGCCTGGGTGACACCCAGCCTTGCCAATATCTCAGCTTTTAGCATCACATAGTCTTTTGCTTGGTCAGGCTCTAGGTCATAGTAAGCCTTCTGCGATTCACCAGTTAACAGAGGAGCCACCAGTCCAGCCCACTGCTCCTCAGGCCACTTTTCTCTTTCAGCAGTCCTTTCAAATGTGGTCAAAAATACCTCTGGATCATCCTCTCCAGTCATTTTTGTCAATAAACGACTCACCCCAAAGGACGCGGTATTAGTGGGACGGCTTTCCTCACTGGTCTGCGGACGTTGCTGCATTACTGCTTCCATTTGTTGTAGTCTCTGCTCTTGCTTCTGTAACAGGTCTATGAAGCGGGCCTCAGATTGCTGCTGGGCTTGTTGCTGAGCTTCCAGACTCTGTTGGTGAGCTTGCTGCTGGGCTGCAAGGCTCTGTTGATGAGCTTGCTGCTGGGCTGCGAAGTTCTGTTGTTGAGCTGCAAGGCTCTTTTGCAAACCTGCATTTGTCTGCTGTTGATTGGCATTTGCTAGAGCCAGCTGCTTCAGTATCTCCTCCATGCTGGCTTAAAAAAAACTGCCCGCATTCTCCACCAACTGTGAGGGGGTTAGCTCGGCAGCGGGTGTGTGTGACCCCCGGGATGGGCTCCCCACACAAAAACAGGCCCAGCAAACGGAGGTTGTGGTTTTCAAAATCAAAAAAAAGGTGCGGTTTATTTTCTATTTACAGTGACAAAACACAGCAAAGCCAAAAGAAACATATAAACAAAATAAATCCTGGTCAACTTGACCTCTGACTAAACATACAGGTTTCCTAACTAACAACTGGGATCAGCCTAGTGCTGTCCTAGTCCCTAAGTCCCTGGTTTTAAATGTCCAAGCAAATAGCCACACAGGCTTTTTCTCACCGCACAGGGGTTCACTCTCCCTAGACAGTCCACACAGGTCTGGTTCCAGGCATGAGCTAACATCTAATGAAGCTGGGAGTTCTTATAGAGGCCTAAATGAGCTGACAAGCTTCAGCTGGCCTCATCAACTCCCTGCCTGCACGACGCCCAGCCCTCTCCCTAGAGGTATGAGTCATCCATGAGCCCACTAGCCTTAGCTGGGCTTATACAACTCTCCACCTAGTTGTATAAGTCGGCGTAAAGCCTGAATCTGGGCGAAATATATCTACCCCCCTGGATGCAACCAGGTGACTTTACCTTCCTGCTGTCACAGTAGGAAGAGTGTCAGTTTCTTTCACTGTGATAATCCTTGTTTCTAGGGACAGGGAAGGAAAGTGAGGGAAATTCTCCTTGTGCTATAGTGTGCTTTAAAAAAAACATTTTTTCTAGGGACAGAAAACTATAGGTAGGAAGAGTGTCAGTTTCTTTCACTGTGATAATCCTTGTTTCTAGGGACAGGGAAGGAAAGTGAGGGAAATTCTCCTTGTGCTATAGTGTGCTTTAAAAAAACATTTTTTCTAGGGACAGAAAACTATAGGTAGGAAGAGTGTCAGTTTCTTTCACTGTGATAATCCTTGTTTCTAGGGACAGGGAAGGACAGTGAGGGAAATTCTCCTTGTGCTATAGTGTGCTTTAAAAAAACATTTTTTCTAGGGACAGAAAACTATAGGTAGGAAGAGTGTCAGTTTCTTTCACTGTGATAATCCTTGTTTCTAGGGACAGGGAAGGAAAGTGAGGGAAATTCTCCTTGTGCTATAGTGTGCTTTAAAAAAACATTTTTTCTAGGGACAGAAAACTATAGGTAGGAAGAGTGTCAGTTTCTTTCACTGTGATAATCCTTGTTTCTAGGGACAGGGAAGGAAAGTGAGGGAAATTCTCCTTGTGCTATAGTGTGCTTTAAAAAAACATTTTTTCTAGGGACAGAAAACTATAGGTAGGAAGAGTGTCAGTTTCTTTCACTGTGATAATCCTTGTTTCTAGGGACAGGGAAGGACAGTGAGGGAAATTCTCCTTGTGCTATAGTGTGCTTTAAAAAAACATTTTTTCTAGGGACAGAAAACTATAGGTAGGGAGAGTGTCAGTGTGTTTTACTGTGCGAATCCTTGTTTCTAGGGACAGGGAAGGACAGTGAGGGAAATTCTCCTTGTGCTATAGTGTGCTTTAAAAAAACATTTTTTTCTAGGGACAGAAAACTATAGGTAGGAAGAGTGTCAGTTTCTTTCACTGTGATAATCCTTGTTTCTAGGGACAGGGAAGGAAAGTGAGGGAAATTCTCCTTGTGCTATAGTGTGCTTTAAAAAAACATTTTTTCTAGGGAAAGAAAACTATAGGTAGGAAGAGTGTCAGTTTCTTTCACTGTGATAATCCTTGTTTCTAGGGACAGGGAAGGACAGTGAGGGAAATTCTCCTTGTGCTATAGTGTGCTTTAAAAAAACATTTTTTCTAGGGACAGAAAACTATAGGTAGGAAGAGTGTCAGTTTCTTTCACTGTGATAATCCTTGTTTCTAGGGACAGGGAAGGAAAGTGAGGGAAATTCTCCTTGTGCTATAGTGTGCTTTAAAAAAACATTTTTTTCTAGGGACAGAAAACTATAGGTAGGAAGAGTGTCAGTTTCTTTCACTGTGATAATCCTTGTTTCTAGGGACAGGGAAGGAAAGTGAGGGAAATTCTCCTTGTGCTATAGTGTGCTTTAAAAAAACATTTTTTCTAGGGACAGAAAACTATAGGTAGGAAGAGTGTCAGTTTCTTTCACTGTGATAATCCTTGTTTCTAGGGACAGGGAAGGACAGTGAGGGAAATTCTCCTTGTGCTATAGTGTGCTTTAAAAAAACATTTTTTCTAGGGACAGAAAACTATAGGTAGGAAGAGTGTCAGTTTCTTTCACTGTGATAATCCTTGTTTCTAGGGACAGGGAAGGAAAGTGAGGGAAATTCTCCTTGTGCTATAGTGTGCTTTAAAAAAACATTTTTTCTAGGGACAGAAAACTATAGGTAGGAAGAGTGTCAGTTTCTTTCACTGTGATAATCCTTGTTTCTAGGGACAGGGAAGGACAGTGAGGGAAATTCTCCTTGTGCTATAGTGTGCTTTAAAAAAACATTTTTTCTAGGGACAGAAAACTATAGGTAGGAAGAGTGTCAGTTTCTTTCACTGTGATAATCCTTGTTTCTAGGGACAGGGAAGGAAAGTGAGGGAAATTCTCCTTGTGCTATAGTGTGCTTTAAAAAAACATTTTTTCTAGGGACAGAAAACTATAGGTAGGAAGAGTGTCAGTTTCTTTCACTGTGATAATCCTTGTTTCTAGGGACAGGGAAGGAAAGTGAGGGAAATTCTCCTTGTGCTATAGTGTGCTTTAAAAAAACATTTTTTCTAGGGACAGAAAACTATAGGTAGGAAGAGTGTCAGTTTCTTTCACTGTGATAATCCTTGTTTCTAGGGACAGGGAAGGACAGTGAGGGAAATTCTCCTTGTGCTATAGTGTGCTTTAAAAAAACATTTTTTCTAGGGACAGAAAACTATAGGTAGGAAGAGTGTCAGTTTCTTTCACTGTGATAATCCTTGTTTCTAGGGACAGGGAAGGAAAGTGAGGGAAATTCTCCTTGTGCTATAGTGTTCTTTAAAAAAAACATTTTTTCTAGGGACAGAAAACTATAGGTAGGAAGAGTGTCAGTTTCTTTCACTGTGATAATCCTTGTTTCTAGGGACAGGGAAGGACAGTGAGGGAAATTCTCCTTGTGCTATAGTGTGCTTTAAAAAAAAAATTTTCTAGGGACAGAAAACTATAGGTAGGAAGAGTGTCAGTTTCTTTCACTGTGATAATCCTTGTTTCTAGGGACAGGGAAGGAAAGTGAGGGAAATTCTCCTTGTGCTATAGTGTGCTTTAAAAAAACATTTTTTCTAGGGACAGAAAACTATAGGTAGGAAGAGTGTCAGTTTCTTTCACTGTGATAATCCTTGTTTCTAGGGACAGGGAAGGACAGTGAGGGAAATTCTCCTTGTGCTATAGTGTGCTTTAAAAAAATATTTTTTCTAGGGACAGAAAACTATAGGTAGGAAGAGTGTCAGTTTCTTTCACTGTGATAATCCTTGTTTCTAGGGACAGGGAAGGAAAGTGAGGGAAATTCTCCTTGTGCTATAGTGTGCTTTAAAAAAACATTTTTTCTAGGGACAGAAAACTATAGGTAGGAAGAGTGTCAGTTTCTTTCACTGTGATAATCCTTGTTTCTAGGGACAGGGAAGGACAGTGAGGGAAATTCTCCTTGTGCTATAGTGTGCTTTAAAAAAACATTTTTTCTAGGGACAGAAAACTATAGGTAGGAAGAGTGTCAGTTTCTTTCACTGTGATAATCCTTGTTTCTAGGGACAGGGAAGGAAAGTGAGGGAAATTCTCCTTGTGCTATAGTGTGCTTTAAAAAAACATTTTTTCTAGGGACAGAAAACTATAGGTAGGAAGAGTGTCAGTTTCTTTCACTGTGATAATCCTTGTTTCTAGGGACAGGGAAGGAAAGTGAGGGAAATTCTCCTTGTGCTATAGTGTGCTTTAAAAAAACATTTTTTCTAGGGACAGAAAACTATAGGTAGGAAGAGTGTCAGTTTCTTTCACTGTGATAATCCTTGTTTCTAGGGACAGGGAAGGACAGTGAGGGAAATTCTCCTTGTGCTATAGTGTGCTTTAAAAAAACATTTTTTCTAGGGACAGAAAACTATAGGTAGGAAGAGTGTCAGTTTCTTTCACTGTGATAATCCTTGTTTCTAGGGACAGGGAAGGAAAGTGAGGGAAATTCTCCTTGTGCTATAGTGTGCTTTAAAAAAACATTTTTTCTAGGGACAGAAAACTATAGGTAGGAAGAGTGTCAGTTTCTTTCACTGTGATAATCCTTGTTTCTAGGGACAGGGAAGGAAAGTGAGGGAAATTCTCCTTGTGCTATAGTGTGCTTTAAAAAAACATTTTTTCTAGGGACAGAAAACTATAGGTAGGAAGAGTGTCAGTTTCTTTCACTGTGATAATCCTTGTTTCTAGGGACAGGGAAGGACAGTGAGGGAAATTCTCCTTGTGCTATAGTGTGCTTTAAAAAAAACATTTTTTCTAGGGACAGAAAACTATAGGTAGGAAGAGTGTCAGTTTCTTTCACTGTGATAATCCTTGTTTCTAGGGACAGGGAAGGAAAGTGAGGGAAATTCTCCTTGTGCTATAGTGTGCTTTAAAAAAACATTTTTTCTAGGGACAGAAAACTATAGGTAGGAAGAGTGTCAGTTTCTTTCACTGTGATAATCCTTGTTTCTAGGGACAGGGAAGGACAGTGAGGGAAATTCTCCTTGTGCTATAGTGTGCTTTAAAAAAACATTTTTTCTAGGGACAGAAAACTATAGGTAGGGAGAGTGTCAGTGTGTTTTACTGTGCGAATCCTTGTTTCTAGGGACAGGGAAGGACAGTGAGGGAAATTCTCCTTGTGCTATAGTGTGCTTTAAAAAAACATTTTTTTCTAGGGACAGAAAACTATAGGTAGGAAGAGTGTCAGTTTCTTTCACTGTGATAATCCTTGTTTCTAGGGACAGGGAAGGAAAGTGAGGGAAATTCTCCTTGTGCTATAGTGTGCTTTAAAAAAACATTTTTTCTAGGGAAAGAAAACTATAGGTAGGAAGAGTGTCAGTTTCTTTCACTGTGATAATCCTTGTTTCTAGGGACAGGGAAGGACAGTGAGGGAAATTCTCCTTGTGCTATAGTGTGCTTTAAAAAAACATTTTTTCTAGGGACAGAAAACTATAGGTAGGAAGAGTGTCAGTTTCTTTCACTGTGATAATCCTTGTTTCTAGGGACAAGGAAGGAAAGTGAGGGAAATTCTCCTTGTGCTATAGTGTGCTTTAAAAAAACATTTTTTTCTAGGGACAGAAAACTATAGGTAGGAAGAGTGTCAGTTTCTTTCACTGTGATAATCCTTGTTTCTAGGGACAGGGAAGGAAAGTGAGGGAAATTCTCCTTGTGCTATAGTGTGCTTTAAAAAAACATTTTTTCTAGGGACAGAAAACTATAGGTAGGAAGAGTGTCAGTTTCTTTCACTGTGATAATCCTTGTTTCTAGGGACAGGGAAGGACAGTGAGGGAAATTCTCCTTGTGCTATAGTGTGCTTTAAAAAAACATTTTTTCTAGGGACAGAAAACTATAGGTAGGAAGAGTGTCAGTTTCTTTCACTGTGATAATCCTTGTTTCTAGGGACAGGGAAGGAAAGTGAGGGAAATTCTCCTTGTGCTATAGTGTGCTTTAAAAAAACATTTTTTCTAGGGACAGAAAACTATAGGTAGGAAGAGTGTCAGTTTCTTTCACTGTGATAATCCTTGTTTCTAGGGACAGGGAAGGACAGTGAGGGAAATTCTCCTTGTGCTATAGTGTGCTTTAAAAAAACATTTTTTCTAGGGACAGAAAACTATAGGTAGGAAGAGTGTCAGTTTCTTTCACTGTGATAATCCTTGTTTCTAGGGACAGGGAAGGAAAGTGAGGGAAATTCTCCTTGTGCTATAGTGTGCTTTAAAAAAACATTTTTTCTAGGGACAGAAAACTATAGGTAGGAAGAGTGTCAGTTTCTTTCACTGTGATAATCCTTGTTTCTAGGGACAGGGAAGGAAAGTGAGGGAAATTCTCCTTGTGCTATAGTGTGCTTTAAAAAAACATTTTTTCTAGGGACAGAAAACTATAGGTAGGAAGAGTGTCAGTTTCTTTCACTGTGATAATCCTTGTTTCTAGGGACAGGGAAGGACAGTGAGGGAAATTCTCCTTGTGCTATAGTGTGCTTTAAAAAAACATTTTTTCTAGGGACAGAAAACTATAGGTAGGAAGAGTGTCAGTTTCTTTCACTGTGATAATCCTTGTTTCTAGGGACAGGGAAGGAAAGTGAGGGAAATTCTCCTTGTGCTATAGTGTTCTTTAAAAAAAACATTTTTTCTAGGGACAGAAAACTATAGGTAGGAAGAGTGTCAGTTTCTTTCACTGTGATAATCCTTGTTTCTAGGGACAGGGAAGGACAGTGAGGGAAATTCTCCTTGTGCTATAGTGTGCTTTAAAAAATTTTTTTTCTAGGGACAGAAAACTATAGGTAGGAAGAGTGTCAGTTTCTTTCACTGTGATAATCCTTGTTTCTAGGGACAGGGAAGGAAAGTGAGGGAAATTCTCCTTGTGCTATAGTGTGCTTTAAAAAAACATTTTTTCTAGGGACAGAAAACTATAGGTAGGAAGAGTGTCAGTTTCTTTCACTGTGATAATCCTTGTTTCTAGGGACAGGGAAGGACAGTGAGGGAAATTCTCCTTGTGCTATAGTGTGCTTTAAAAAAATATTTTTTCTAGGGACAGAAAACTATAGGTAGGAAGAGTGTCAGTTTCTTTCACTGTGATAATCCTTGTTTCTAGGGACAGGGAAGGAAAGTGAGGGAAATTCTCCTTGTGCTATAGTGTGCTTTAAAAAAACATTTTTTCTAGGGACAGAAAACTATAGGTAGGAAGAGTGTCAGTTTCTTTCACTGTGATAATCCTTGTTTCTAGGGACAGGGAAGGACAGTGAGGGAAATTCTCCTTGTGCTATAGTGTGCTTTAAAAAAACATTTTTTCTAGGGACAGAAAACTATAGGTAGGAAGAGTGTCAGTTTCTTTCACTGTGATAATCCTTGTTTCTAGGGACAGGGAAGGAAAGTGAGGGAAATTCTCCTTGTGCTATAGTGTGCTTTAAAAAAACATTTTTTCTAGGGACAGAAAACTATAGGTAGGAAGAGTGTCAGTTTCTTTCACTGTGATAATCCTTGTTTCTAGGGACAGGGAAGGAAAGTGAGGGAAATTCTCCTTGTGCTATAGTGTGCTTTAAAAAAACATTTTTTCTAGGGACAGAAAACTATAGGTAGGAAGAGTGTCAGTTTCTTTCACTGTGATAATCCTTGTTTCTAGGGACAGGGAAGGACAGTGAGGGAAATTCTCCTTGTGCTATAGTGTGCTTTAAAAAAACATTTTTTCTAGGGACAGAAAACTATAGGTAGGAAGAGTGTCAGTTTCTTTCACTGTGATAATCCTTGTTTCTAGGGACAGGGAAGGAAAGTGAGGGAAATTCTCCTTGTGCTATAGTGTTCTTTAAAAAAAACATTTTTTCTAGGGACAGAAAACTATAGGTAGGAAGAGTGTCAGTTTCTTTCACTGTGATAATCCTTGTTTCTAGGGACAGGGAAGGACAGTGAGGGAAATTCTCCTTGTGCTATAGTGTGCTTTAAAAAAATTTTTTTCTAGGGACAGAAAACTATAGGTAGGAAGAGTGTCAGTTTCTTTCACTGTGATAATCCTTGTTTCTAGGGACAGGGAAGGAAAGTGAGGGAAATTCTCCTTGTGCTATAGTGTGCTTTAAAAAAACATTTTTTCTAGGGACAGAAAACTATAGGTAGGAAGAGTGTCAGTTTCTTTCACTGTGATAATCCTTGTTTCTAGGGACAGGGAAGGACAGTGAGGGAAATTCTCCTTGTGCTATAGTGTGCTTTAAAAAAATATTTTTTCTAGGGACAGAAAACTATAGGTAGGAAGAGTGTCAGTTTCTTTCACTGTGATAATCCTTGTTTCTAGGGACAGGGAAGGAAAGTGAGGGAAATTCTCCTTGTGCTATAGTGTGCTTTAAAAAAACATTTTTTCTAGGGACAGAAAACTATAGGTAGGAAGAGTGTCAGTTTCTTTCACTGTGATAATCCTTGTTTCTAGGGACAGGGAAGGACAGTGAGGGAAATTCTCCTTGTGCTATAGTGTGCTTTAAAAAAACATTTTTTCTAGGGACAGAAAACTATAGGTAGGAAGAGTGTCAGTTTCTTTCACTGTGATAATCCTTGTTTCTAGGGACAGGGAAGGAAAGTGAGGGAAATTCTCCTTGTGCTATAGTGTGCTTTAAAAAAACATTTTTTCTAGGGACAGAAAACTATAGGTAGGAAGAGTGTCAGTTTCTTTCACTGTGATAATCCTTGTTTCTAGGGACAGGGAAGGAAAGTGAGGGAAATTCTCCTTGTGCTATAGTGTGCTTTAAAAAAACATTTTTTCTAGGGACAGAAAACTATAGGTAGGAAGAGTGTCAGTTTCTTTCACTGTGATAATCCTTGTTTCTAGGGACAGGGAAGGACAGTGAGGGAAATTCTCCTTGTGCTATAGTGTGCTTTAAAAAAACATTTTTTCTAGGGACAGAAAACTATAGGTAGGAAGAGTGTCAGTTTCTTTCACTGTGATAATCCTTGTTTCTAGGGACAGGGAAGGAAAGTGAGGGAAATTCTCCTTGTGCTATAGTGTGCTTTAAAAAAACATTTTTTCTAGGGACAGAAAACTATAGGTAGGAAGAGTGTCAGTTTCTTTCACTGTGATAATCCTTGTTTCTAGGGACAGGGAAGGAAAGTGAGGGAAATTCTCCTTGTGCTATAGTGTGCTTTAAAAAAACATTTTTTCTAGGGACAGAAAACTATAGGTAGGAAGAGTGTCAGTTTCTTTCACTGTGATAATCCTTGTTTCTAGGGACAGGGAAGGACAGTGAGGGAAATTCTCCTTGTGCTATAGTGTGCTTTAAAAAAAACATTTTTTCTAGGGACAGAAAACTATAGGTAGTGTGAGGGGGTTAGCTCGGCAGCGGGTGTGTGTGACCCCCGGGATGGGCTCCCCACACAAAACAGGCCCAGCAAACGGAGGTTGTGGTTTTCAAAATCAAAAAAAGGTGCGGTTTATTTTCTATTTACAGTGACAAAACACAGCAAAGCAAAAGAAACATAACCAAAATAAATCCTGGTCAAGTTGACCTCTGACTAAACATACAGGTTTCCTAACTAACAACTGGGATCAGCCTAGTGCTGTCCTAGTCCCTAAGTCCCTGGTTTAGTAAAAGTCCAAACAAATAGCCACACAGGCTTTGCCTCACCGCACAGGGGTTCACTCTCCCTAGACAGTCCACACAGGTCTGGTTCCAGGCATGAGCTAACACCTAATGAATCTGGGAGTTCTTATAGAGGCCTAAATGAGCTGACAAGCTTCAGCTGGCCTCATCAACTCCCTGTCTGTACGACGCCCCACACTCTCCCTAGAGGTATGAGTCATCCATGAGCCCACTAGCCTTAGCTGGGCTTATACAACTCTCCACCTAGTTGTATAAGTCGGCGTAAAGCCTGAATCTGGGCGAAATATATCTACCCCCCTGGATGCAACCAGGTGACTTTACCTTCCTGCTGTCACATACCCCCCCCCTCTTGTTTTAACCTCGGGGTTGGAACACCAGCAATCAGGCATTCATGTACTCGAGACAAAGCATCCACATTCCCCATTTGAACGCCAGGGCGATGCTTTACTGTGAAGTTGAATTCCTGGAGGGCCAGGAACCACCTATTCACTCTTCTATTTGTTTCCTTGTTTTGAGCCATCCACTTTAACGGAGCGTGATCCGTAACCATGTCAAAGTGCCTACCTAGCAGGTAGTACCGAAGGGAATCTAGAGCCCACTTCACCGCTAAACACTCCTTTTCAACGGTGGCGTAATTTACCTCATGGGACTTCAACTTCCTGCTGAGGTAAATGACTGGGTGCTCTTCCCCGTTCCAGACCTGGGACAATACTGCTCCTAACCCCACATCTGACGCATCACTTTGTACGACAAAGTCTTTAGAGAAGTCGGGTGAGTACAACACTGGCTGGCTACATAAGGCTTGTTTCAAGAATTGGAATGCTGCCTCAGCCTCGGGGGTCCATTTAATCATGACCGACCCTTTCCCCTTCGTCAGGTTGGTTAGGGGCACAGCCTTAGAAGCAAAGTGGGGAATGAATCGCCGATAATACCCAGTGATTCCCAGAAAGGCTCGTACCTGCTTCGTGCTGTTGGGACGTGGCCAACTCTGGATGGCCTCGACTTTGTTGAGTTGGGGTTTTATTACTCCCCTCCCAATGATGTACCCAAGATATTTGGCCTCCTCCTGCCCAATGGTACACTTCTTGGGGTTAGCCGTAAACCCCGCTTCCCGAACAGAGTCCAGGACTGCTTGCACTTTTGGCAGATGTGAGGCCCAATCTGTGCTATGGACAATTACGTCATCCAGGTAAGCCGCAGCATACTTCCGATGGGGCCTCAGCATCTGGTCCATTTTCCGCTGGAATGTGGCCGGCGCATTCTGTAACCCGAACGGCATTCTTTTATATTGGAACGCCCCGTCTGGGGTTACAAATGCGGTTTTCTCTTTGGCCGACTTGGCCAGGGGGATTTGCCAATACCCTTTTGTGAGGTCAAGAGTCGTCATGTATCGGGCTGTTCCCAGCCGGTCGATCAACTCATCTATACGTGGCATGGGGTAGGTGTCAAATTTTGTAACTTTGTTCAACTGACGAAAATCGTTACAAAATCGCCAGCTCCCATCCGGTTTAGGCACCAACACGATGGGACTAGACCAATCACTTTGGGACTCCTTTATCACCCCTAAGTTCAGCATTTTCTGTACTTCCTCCCGTATTGCCTCCCGTCGAGCCTCTGGGATCCGATAGGGTTTTAACTTCACCCTTTCACCGGGCGGGGTAATGATGTCATGCTCTACCCCAGATGTTTGTCCCGGCAGCTCAGAGAATACCTCCTTGTTGCGAAGCACAAACTCCTTAACCTCCTGTTGTTGGGGTTGTGACAAGGTGGCTGCTATTCCAACCTCAGGAATCACGCAACCAGTTTGAGCTGGTGACCAAGTGTCTGCGACTAGGGACTCTCTATCCCTCCAGGCTTTCAACAGATTAACGTGATAGATCTGTTCGGGCTTTCGCCTTCCTGGTTGTCTGACCTTGTAATTCACTTCGCTCACTTTTTCCATTATCTCGTAGGGGCCTTGCCATTTGGCAAGGAATTTACTTTCAACCGTAGGGACAAGTACCAATATCCTATCCCCCGGGGAAAAGGTACGGGTCTTGGCTCCACGGTTGTACACTCTCTGCTGTGCCAACTGCGCTTGGGCCAAATGTTCCTTCACGATGGGCATTACCTGTGCAATTCGATCTTGCATCAGGGCGACATGCTCAATCACACTCCTGTGGGGAGAACTCTCACTTTCCCAAGTTTCCTTGGCAATATCCAACAGCCCTCTTGGGTGTCTCCCATACAGTAACTCAAAGGGGGAGAATCCCGTAGAGGATTGGGGCACCTCCCTAATAGCAAACATCAAATAAGGAAGTAAACAGTCCCAATCCTTTCCATCTCTATCCACTACTTTCTTCAACATTTGTTTTAGGGTTTTGTTGAATCTTTCAACCAGCCCATCGGTTTGGGGGTGATACACAGACGTACGCAATTGCGTCACTTTGAACAATTTACACAGCTCTTTCATAACCCGGGACATAAAGCGTGTACCTTGGTCCGTAAGCAGTTCTTTACAAATACCCACCCGGCTAAAAACAAGAGATAGCTCTTTGGCTATGGTTTTGGCCGAGGTATTTCGGAGAGGGATCGCCTCTGGATAACGGGTGGCATAGTCCATTATAACTAATATGTACTGGTGCCCCCTAGCGGACTTGATTATAGGACCTACCAAATCCATGGCGATCCTCTCAAACGGGACCTCAATGATGGGTAGAGGGACCAGCGGGCTACGGAAATGTGGCATCGGGGCCAACCTCTGACACACAGGGCAGGAGGAACAATAATTTTCTACGTCCTTCATCACCCCCGGCCAATAGAATCTCTGTAATACCCTCTCTCGGGTTTTCTCTGTCCCCAGATGACCTCCAAGAATGTGCCCATGGGCCAACTCCAACACCAACTTCCTGTAAGGTTTGGGCACCACAAGCTGCTCAACGGTTTCTTCTGCCCTTTTTGCCACCCGATACAGTAGGTCCTTCTCTACGCTGAAGTATGGGTAAGTGCAGGTATTATCTGGGTTCACTAACTCGCCATCTATTTTCACTACGTTTTCCCGTGCCTTTATTAGGGCGGGGTCTTTCAACTGTTCTGTGGCAAAGTTTTCCCTGTGAACCTCAAGATCAGAAAACTCCACAGACGGTAGGTTTTCGTCTGAGGAGGTGGGCTCCTCTCCAGTTTCTTGAGTCTCCCCTGCCAATACTGATAAGGGAAATTCCGGAGAGTCCTCACCACTCTCAGGGGAGTTCTGGCTATCACATTCCTGGTACATAGGGGCACCAGTGAGGGGCTCAGGATCATCCCACAGTTCCCAGAACTTCGGAAAATCCCTTCCCACAATGGCGTCATGCGGTAACTGAGATACTAAGCCCACTGGATGAGAGAGGGTACCTTTGGGGGTCTCGAAACACACTGTAGTCACTGGATACTCTCGGGTGTCCCCATGCACACAAATAACAGCTACCTTGCTATTCCCAGAGACCTCTGTTTTAACTAACTCAGCCTTTATCAGGGTCACAAGGCTACCTGAATCCAGCAATACCACAACATTTCTACCATTAACACACATTTTGCATAAATGTTTCTCAGTTCCTCGAATGGCAGTGCATGCGACTGTCGCACACAGCGACTGACGTCTGCCCGTCAGAAAGTCACACTGCATGGGTTCCTCCACAACCGGGCAATTGGCTGCAATATGTCCCACTTGCCGGCAGCGGTAGCAAACGATCCTTCTTGCCGCCTCTTGAGCCGCTGATTTCCCAGGCTGTTCTCGCCAAACTTGGGGTAGAGCTCCCACCCTCTCACTCTCTCCACCCTCACCCCTTGGAATCCTCTTATCCGCCCCTGGGGATGGTCTGGTCTTAGGGTGGAAAGTCCGAGTGTCTCTGGAAGAGGCCGTCAGGTTCTCTGTAGCCAAGTATTTCTCCACACGATCCACAAGACCATCGGCCGTCTCTGGGTCTCCATGGCTTACCCACTTTTGGATGGCAGTAGGAAGAGCTCTCAAAAACCGATCCATTACAACACGTTCCACAATCTTTGGTGCGGACAAAGTCTCTGGCTGTAGCCACTTTCTGCTCAGGTGAATGAGATCATACATTTGAGACCTGGGGGGTTTTCCAAGCTGGAAAGTCCAGTTATGCACACGCTGAGCCCGGACAGCCTGGGTGACACCCAGCCTTGCCAATATTTCAGCTTTTAGCATCACATAGTCTTTTGTTGGTTAGGCTCTAGGTCATAGTAAGCTTTCTGCGATTCACCAGTTAACAGAGGAGCCACCAGTCCAGCCCACTGCTCCTCAGGCCATTTTTCTCTTTCAGCGGTCCTTTCAAATGTGGTCAAAAATACCTCTGGATCATCCTCTCCAGTAGGGATGAGCTTCGTGTTCGAGTCGAACATACGTTCGACTCGAACATCGGCTGTTCGATCGTTCGACGAAGATCGAACGATTTGGGCCGTTCGCGCCAAATTCGAGTGACGCGAACGGCCCACAATGCACTACGCCATCGCAGTGTCATCCAGGCGCTGTGATTGGCCAAGCATGCACTGTGACCCCGCATGCTTGGCCAATCACAGCGCCGGCAGCGAGGAGAGCAATGATTGGCCACAGGCAGGATGCCTGTGGCCAATTATTGCTGAGGGTGTTTAGTACACGCCCCACACTATAAAAGGCCGCCAGCACGGCGGCCTAGTGTAGTGTGTTCCGGAGCAGGGATAGAGCAGCATAGGCAGGGACAGTGACTGTTATTTCTTTCTTGCTTAACCTGGATTCCTTTAGTTTAGGGAAAGAGAAGGATAGGTAGGGAGAGTGTCAGTGTGTTTTGTGCTTGTGCTATAGTGTGCTTAAAAAAAACATTTATTCTAGGGACAGAAAACTGTAGGTAGGGACAGTGTCAGTTTCTTTCACTCTGCAAGTCCTTGTTTCCAGGGACCTGGAAGGACAGTGAGTGAATTGTCCTTGTGCTATATTGTGCTTAAAAAAACATTTATTCTAGGGACAGAAAACTGTAGGTAGGGAGAGTGTCAGTTTCTTTCACTCTGCAAGTCCTTGTTTCCAGGGACCTGTAAGGACAGTGAGTGAATTGTCCTTGTGCTATATTGTGCTTAAAAAAAACATTTATTCTAGGGACAGAAAACTGTAGGTAGGGAGAGTGTCAGTTTATTTCACTCTGCAAGTCCTTGTTTCCAGGGACCTGGAAGGACAGTGAGTGAATTCTCCTTGTGCTATATTGTGCTTAAAAAAAAACATTTATTCTAGGGACAGAAAACTGTAGGTAGGGACAGTGTCAGTTTCTTTCACTCTGCAAGTCCTTGTTTCCAGGGACCTGTAAGGACAGTGAGTGAATTGTCCTTGTGCTATATTGTGATTAAAAAAAACATTTTTTCTAGGGACAGAAAACTGTAGGTAGGGAGAGTGTTTTTTTTCTTTCACTCTGCAAGTCCTTGTTTCCAGGGACCTGTAAGGACAGTGAGTGAATTGTCCTTGTGCTATATTGTGCTTAAAAAAAACATTTATTCTAGGGACAGAAAACTGTAGGTAGGGAGAGTGTCAGTTTATTTCACTCTGCAAGTCCTTGTTTCCAGGGACCTGGAAGGACAGTGAGTGAATTGTCCTTGTGCTATATTGTGCTTAAAAAAACATTTATTCTAGGGACAGAAAACTGTAGGTAGGGAGAGTGTCAGTTTATTTCACTCTGCAAGTCCTTGTTTCCAGGGACCTGTAAGGACAGTGAGTGAATTGTCCTTGTGCTATATTGTGCTTAAAAAAAACATTTATTCTAGGGACAGAAAACTGTAGGTAGGGAGAGTGTCAGTTTATTTCACTCTGCAACTCCTTGTTTCCAGGGACCTGGAAGGACAGTGAGTGAATTGTCCTTGTGCTATATTGTGATTAAAAAAAACATTTTTTCTAGGGACAGAAAACTGTAGGTAGGGAGAGTGTTTTTTTTCTTTCACTCTGCAAGTCCTTGTTTCCAGGGACCTGTAAGGACAGTGAGTGAATTGTCCTTGTGCTATATTGTGCTTAAAAAAAACATTTATTCTAGGGACAGAAAACTGTAGGTAGGGAGAGTGTCAGTTTATTTCACTCTGCAAGTCCTTGTTTCCAGGGACCTGGAAGGACAGTGAGTGAATTGTCCTTGTGCTATATTGTGATTAAAAAAAACATTTTTTCTAGGGACAGAAAACTGTAGGTAGGGAGAGTGTTTTTTTTCTTTCACTCTGCAAGTCCTTGTTTCCAGGGACCTGGAAGGACAGTGAGTGAATTCTCCTTGTGCTATATTGTGCTTAAAAAAAACATTTATTCTAGGGACAGAAAACTGTAGGTAGGGAGAGTGTCAGTTTATTTCACTCTGCAAGTCCTTGTTTCCAGGGACCTGGAAGGACAGTGAGTGAATTCTCCTTGTGCTATATTGTGCTTAAAAAAAACATTTATTCTAGGGACAGAAAACTGTAGGTAGGGAGAGTGTCAGTTTATTTCACTCTGCAAGTCCTTGTTTCCAGGGACCTGTAAGGACAGTGAGTGAATTGTCCTTGTGCTATATTGTGATTAAAAAAAACATTTTTTCTAGGGACAGAAAACTGTAGGTAGGGAGAGTGTTTTTTTTCTTTCACTCTGCAAGTCCTTGTTTCCAGGGACCTGTAAGGACAGTGAGTGAATTGTCCTTGTGCTATATTGTGATTAAAAAAAACATTTTTTCTAGGGACAGAAAACTGTAGGTAGGGAGAGTGTTTTTTTTCTTTCACTCTGCAAGTCCTTGTTTCCAGGGACCTGTAAGGACAGTGAGTGAATTGTCCTTGTGCTATATTGTGCTTAAAAAAAACATTTATTCTAGGGACAGAAAACTGTAGGTAGGGAGAGTGTCAGTTTATTTCACTCTGCAAGTCCTTGTTTCCAGGGACCTGGAAGGACAGTGAGTGAATTGTCCTTGTGCTATATTGTGATTAAAAAAAACATTTTTTCTAGGGACAGAAAACTGTAGGTAGGGAGAGTGTTTTTTTTCTTTCACTCTGCAAGTCCTTGTTTCCAGGGACCTGTAAGGACAGTGAGTGAATTGTCCTTGTGCTATATTGTGATTAAAAAAAACATTTTTTCTAGGGACAGAAAACTGTAGGTAGGGAGAGTGTTTTTTTTCTTTCACTCTGCAAGTCCTTGTTTCCAGGGACCTGTAAGGACAGTGAGTGAATTGTCCTTGTGCTATATTGTGCTTAAAAAAAACATTTTTTCTAGGGACAGAAAACTGTAGGTAGGGAGAGTGTTTTTTTTCTTTCACTCTGCAAGTCCTTGTTTCCAGGGACCTGTAAGGACAGTGAGTGAATTGTCCTTGTGCTATATTGTGCTTAAAAAAACATTTATTCTAGGGACAGAAAACTGTAGGTAGGGAGAGTGTCAGTTTATTTCACTCTGCAAGTCCTTGTTTCCAGGGACCTGGAAGGACAGTGAGTGAATTGTCCTTGTGCTATATTGTGCTTAAAAAAACATTTATTCTAGGGACAGAAAACTGTAGGTAGGGAGAGTGTCAGTTTATTTCACTCTGCAAGTCCTTGTTTCCAGGGACCTGTAAGGACAGTGAGTGAATTGTCCTTGTGCTATATTGTGCTTAAAAAAAACATTTATTCTAGGGACAGAAAACTGTAGGTAGGGAGAGTGTCAGTTTATTTCACTCTGCAAGTCCTTGTTTCCAGGGACCTGGAAGGACAGTGAGTGAATTGTCCTTGTGCTATATTGTGATTAAAAAAAACATTTTTTCTAGGGACAGAAAACTGTAGGTAGGGAGAGTGTTTTTTTTCTTTCACTCTGCAAGTCCTTGTTTCCAGGGACCTGTAAGGACAGTGAGTGAATTGTCCTTGTGCTATATTGTGCTTAAAAAAAACATTTATTCTAGGGACAGAAAACTGTAGGTAGGGAGAGTGTCAGTTTATTTCACTCTGCAAGTCCTTGTTTCCAGGGACCTGGAAGGACAGTGAGTGAATTGTCCTTGTGCTATATTGTGATTAAAAAAACATTTTTTCTAGGGACAGAAAACTGTAGGTAGGGAGAGTGTTTTTTTTCTTTCACTCTGCAAGTCCTTGTTTCCAGGGACCTGTAAGGACAGTGAGTGAATTGTCCTTGTGCTATATTGTGATTAAAAAAAACATTTTTTCTAGGGACAGAAAACTGTAGGTAGGGAGAGTGTTTTTTTTCTTTCACTCTGCAAGTCCTTGTTTCCAGGGACCTGTAAGGACAGTGAGTGAATTGTCCTTGTGCTATATTGTGATTAAAAAAAACATTTATTCTAGGGACAGAAAACTGTAGGTAGGGAGAGTGTCAGTTTATTTCACTCTGCAAGTCCTTGTTTCCAGGGACCTGTAAGGACAGTGAGTGAATTGTCCTTGTGCTATATTGTGATTAAAAAAAACATTTTTTCTAGGGACAGAAAACTGTAGGTAGGGAGAGTGTCAGTTTCTTTCACTGTGAAAGTCCTTGTTTCAAGGGACAGAGAAGGACACCTGAAGGTAGCCCTTATTGCTTTTTTCCCATCTCCCTGCAGGCCATCTATTAGAATGTCTGGAAGGCAAACAAGGAGAGGCAGACAGTCAGGAGGCAATAAAAGAGGGCAAGCAGGCTCTGTGTCTGGGGGCAACAGTGCTGGTCGTGGACGCGGTGCATTGTCATCAGCACATGGCCATGGGACACGCTTGTCCTTCTTTTCGGCAGCTGGACATGTTGAGCCACATCATGCCGAAGACTTGGTAGAGTGGATGACCAAGCCCTCCTCCTCCTCCTCATCCTCTCTCACCCAGGCTCAGGGTACTGGAAAAGCAGCTGCCAAAGCGTCGTCTTCCCTGGTATCAATGTCAGACAAATCATCAGTCACTCCTTCCCTAGACCCACCATGTCCTCCTCCTGAGGAGTCCCCCGAACTGTTTCAGCACAGTGTTGGGTACATGCTCCAGGAGGATGCCCAGCGTTTCGAAGGGTCTGATGATGAAACCCAGCTAGAGGAAGGCAGTAGCGTGAGAGCAGACAGAGGGGATGCTCAAGAAGGACACCAATCTGGCAGTCATGTTCCAGCAGCTGCAGCATACTGCCAGATTGGCTCCAGTGATGAGGAGGGAGGGGATGATGAGGTCACTGACTCCACGTGGGTGCCTAATAGGAGAGAGGAGGAGGAGGAGGATGAGGAGGAGGCACATCTCCAACGAGGCAGGATGCCCTTTGGTGGCCAGCGTAAGGGCAGTACACCGACGGAATCACACCGCAGAGCTCCGCCTGTGCAGGGCGCTGCCTCTGCCCGTCATTCAAAAAGTTCTTTGGTGTGGGCCTTTTTTGAGGCTAGTGCATCAGATCGCACAGCTGCTGTTTGCAACATATGTCTCAAGCGTATATCGCGTGGCCAAAACATCAGCCGCTTGGGTACCACATGCCTGACCAGACATATGTTGACCTGCCATGCAGCTCGTTGGCAAGCCTACCTCAAAGACCCACACCAAAGAACAAAGCGGACCTCTCCTTGCACCGCATCAGCTGGGATCTCCAACCCCACTATAACTTCAGTCCTCTCTGAAACATGCACTGAGAGGAATGAAGGTGTAGAATTAGGTGTGTCACAGCCAAGTACTTGCGCCCACTCTGCTAGCAGTACACCGACGTCCGATTCTAGCAGGCAAATTTCCCTGCCCCAGCTGCTGGACCGTCGAAAGAAGTTCACTCCCAGCCATCCACATGCCCAGCGGTTGAATGCTAGCTTGGCTAAATTGCTAGCGCTTCAACTGCTGCCTTTTCAGTTGGTAGACTCGGCCCCCTTCCGTGAGTTTGTGCAATGTGCAGTTCCTCAGTGGCAGGTTCCCAAACGCCACTTTTTCTCACGGAAGGCTATTCCGGCTCTCTACCGGCATGTGGAAGGCAATGTCTTGGCCTCGCTGGACAGGGCGGTCAGCGGTAAGGTGCATATTACCGCTGACTCATGGTCCAGCAGGCATGGACAGGGACGTTACCTTTCTTTCACGGCCCATTGGGTCACTCTTTTGGCAGCTGGGAAGGATTCAGGACAAGGTGCAGTAGTGTTGGAGGTTGTCCCACCGCCACGCCTCCAAAATGCTACTACTGGTTGTGACACACCTCTCTCCTCCACCCCCTCCTCTTCTTCTTCCTCCATGGCCTCTTCCTGTGGTTTGTCCTATGAACCAGCGGTGCTCCGTAGCCGTTCACGGGGCTACGCAAGTACGCAGGCAAAAAGATGCCATGCCGTGCTTGCGCTAGTGTGTTTGGGGGACAGAAGCCACACTGGGGCAGAGGTCCTGTCTGCTCTGCAGGGCCAGGCCGAGAGGTGGTTGACGCCACGCCAGCTTAAGCCAGGAATGGTGGTTTGCGACAATGGCACCAACCTCCTCTCCGCCCTCCGACAGGGACAACTGACCCATGTGCCCTGTGTGGCTCACGTCCTTAACCTGGTGGTGCAGCGCTTCTTGGGCAGGTACCCGGGCTTACAGGATGTCCTGAGGCAGGCCAGGAAAGTCTGTGTGCATTTCCGCAGATCTTATAATGCCAGTGCTCGCCTGGCTGAGCTGCAAAAGGAGTTGAACCTGCCCAAGAACCGCCTTATATGTGACATGCCCACCAGGTGGAACTCAACGTTGGCCATGCTGCAGCGGCTGCACACGCAGCAGAGGGCCATCAATGAGTACCTGTGCGACTACGGCACCAGGACAGGGTCAGGGGAGCTTGGTTTTTTTTCTCCACGCCAGTGGGGCATGATCAGGGATGCATGCACTGTCCTGGCACCATTTGAGGAGGCCACGAGGATGGTGAGCAGTGACAGTGCATGCATCAGTGACACTGTACCTCTTGTCCACCTGTTGGAGCACACGCTGCGTGGAATAATGGACAGGGCACTTGAGGCAGAACAGAGGCAGGAAGAGGAGGACTTCCTTGCCTCTCAAGGCCCCCTTTACCCAGACAGTGTTCCTTCTGTCCCACCCATCGCACAGGAAGAGGAGGAGGAGGAGGAGGAGGAGGAGGAGGATTGTGTCAGCATGGAGGTGGAGGCTGGCACTCAGCATCATCAGCAGCAGTCTTTTAGGGATGAGTTACAGTCCCAAGAAACCAGTGGACTTGTACGTGGCTGGGAGGAGGTGGCTGCGGATCATGTCGTCCTTAGTGACCCAGAGGACTCCGGAGCGAATGCCTCAGCAAAACTACGCTGCATGGCCTCCCTGATCCTGCAAAGTCTGCGGAAGGATCCTCGTATTCTTCGGATCAAGGAGAGGGACCATTACTGGCTGGCCACTCTCCTTGATCCACGGTACAAGGGTAAGGTTGCGGACCTTATGTTACCGTCGCAGAGGGAGCAGAGGATGAGACAACTCCGGGAGGCCTTGCAGAAAGGTCTGTGCAACGCGTTCCCAGAGACTGGGAGGTTGCAAACTCCTGGTCCTGGACAACGAGTTGCTGAGGCTTCGGCCAGTCAAAGAAGGAGCGGTGGGGAAGGTGGCCGTCTGACCGATGCGTTCAGACAATTCTTTAGTCCGCAGCCCCAAAGTATGATCGGTTCCAGCAACCATCGCCAGCGTCTGATAAACATGGTGCAGGAATATCTAGGGGCAAGGTCAGACTTGGACACCTTCCCCACCGAAAATCCTCTGGCTTACTGGGTCTTGAGGATGGATCACTGGCCAGAGCTTGCACAGTATGCAATTGAGCTACTGGCCTGTCCTGCATCCAGCGTTCTTTCGGAACGCACATTCAGTGCTGCTGGAGGATTTGTCACGGATCACAGGGTGCGCCTGTCCACCGACTCGGTTGATCGACTGACTTTCATCAAGATGAACCAGTCTTGGATCACCACCAGCTACCACACACCTGATGCTGATATAACAGACTAATTGATTTTAACATGTCACATCCCTTCAAGACTGATGCTGATGCTGAGTGCCTGTGCTGTTATGTTGACTGGCTATCCTCCTCCTCCGAGTCCTCAATGATACGATTGATGATGATAGCTTGTAAGATCATTTTTGTTTATGGGTGCCGCCACCAGTGCCTAACGCCCAATTTTTCAGCCCCTGTTTAACAGGGGCGTGTAATTACAATTTTTGAAGCAATACTTTGCAACAGGGCTCATTGCTGTGCTCCAAGTACAGTATCTGTGAGGAGTTGCAGTGTTGTGCCACCAGTGCCTAAGGCCCAATTTTTCAGCCCCTGTTTAACAGGGGCGTGTCATTACAATTTTTGAAGCAATACTTTGCAACAGGGCTCATTGGTGTGCTCCAAGTACAGTATCTGTGAGGAGTTGCAGTGTTGTGCCACCAGTGCCTAAGGCCCAATTTTTCAGCCCCTGTTTAACAGGGGCGTGTCATTACAATTTTTGAAGCAATACTTTGCAACAGGGCTCATTGCTGTGCTCCAAGTACAGTATCTGTGAGGAGTTGCAGTGTTGTGCCACCAGTGCCTAAGGCCCAATTTTTCAGCCCCTGTTTAACAGGGGCGTGTCATTACAATTTTTGAAGCAATACTTTGCAACAGGGCTCATTGGTGTGCTCCAAGTACAGTATCTGTGAGGAGTTGCAGTGTTGTGCCACCAGTGCCTAAGGCCCAATTTTTCAGCCCCTGTTTAACAGGGGCGTGTCATTACAATTTTTGAAGCAATACTTTGCAACAGGGCTCATTGCTGTGCTCCAAGTACAGTATCTGTGAGGAGTTGCAGTGTTGTGCCACCAGTGCCTAAGGCCCAATTTTTCAGCCCCTGTTTAACAGGGGCGTGTCATTACAATTTTTGAAGCAATACTTTGCAACAGGGCTCATTGGTGTGCTCCAAGTACAGTATCTGTGAGGAGTTGCAGTGTTGTGCCACCAGTGCCTAAGGCCCAATTTTTCAGCCCCTGTTTAACAGGGGCGTGTCATTACAATTTTTGAAGCAATACTTTGCAACAGGGCTCATTGCTGTGCTCCAAGTACAGTATCTGTGAGGGGTTGCAGTGTTGTGCCACCAGTGCCTAAGGCCCAATTTTTCAGCCCCTGTTCAACAGGGGCATGTAATTACAATTCTTGATCTAATAATTCACAGCAGGGCCCATTGCTGCACCCACCAAGAGTAACTGTCAGGGCTTACAGTGTTGTGGCACCAGCACCACCATCAAAGGCCCAATTTTTACTACCACTGTTCAACAATTATATGTAATTAAAATTCCTGATATAATAGTTGACAGCAGGGCGTTCCAGCACCAACCAAGAGTAACTGTGAGTGCTTACAGTGTTGTGCCAACACCAACAACTAAGGGGCCTATTTCTGCAGAGTATATACGGCAGGTCCCTACTTTCAAACATCCAACTTACAAACGACTCCTACTTGCAAACGCAAGAAGACAACAGGAAGTGAGAGGAAATCTACCACTAGGAAGGAAAATTCTCTCCTGTAAGAATAAATATGGGAGAAAGGTGTCTCCTCTGTACTGATGCTTTATCAGCAATCCTTGTTTCAAGAAAAACACCACATTTCAAAAACAGTTGTCATTGGGACGGAAAGTGAGGTGAAATGTTCTGAACAGGGGCACAGACAGCAAAACAAATGTTACAGGGGTGATAACCCTTACCTATGTTTTCCAAAAAGTTTAAAAATAGATTTTTGGTCTGGAGCTACACTTCAACAATGTACCTGTTCAAAATTACAAACAGACTCTACATAAGAACAAACCTACAGTCCCTGTCTTGTATGCACCGCCTGTATAGGGCTGTTCAGAGTATATAGGGCCTTTTTTATTTTATGTGCGGGGTTCCCCTTAATATCCATACAAGACCCAAAGGGGCTGGTAATGGGCTGGGGTAGGGGGGGGGGGTCATGGGGTAGCTATGCCATTTTTCTTAAAGAATTTCATCCATATTACCGGGACCAGACATTACATTAAAGCCGCAAGCAGTTTTAAATGGCTTTTTTTTCCTTTAGAAGTGTCATTTTGTGCAGGGACAGTTCTAAACACGGGAAACACGTGGCACTTCACAGGCATACTTTAGACACCCCCCAGGTACGATATTTAAAGGAATATTTGACTTTTTTTTTTCACTTTATGCATCATTAAAATGACTGCTCCCGAAAAACGACCGTTTTTAAAACTTCTTTTTGCATTGATACATGTCCCCTGGTGCAGAACCCGGGTTCCCAAACCCTTTTTAGGACAATAACATGCATAATAGTTGTTATAATTAGCACTTTAGAATTCGAACGTTCGCATCCATTGTATTTAATAGGGTTCTAATGTTCGTTCGAACTTTCGGTCCGTTCGCGGGTTCTGGTGCGAACCGAACCCGGGGGTGTTCGGCTCATCACTACTCTCCAGTCAATTTTGTCAATAAACGACTCACCCCAAAGGACGCGGTATTAGTGGGACGGCTTTCCTCACTGGTCTGCGGACGTTGCTGCATTACTGCTTCCATCTGTTGTTGTAGTCTCTGCTCTTGCTTCTGCAACAGGTCTAAGAAGCGGGCCTCAGATTGCTGCTGGGCTCGTTGCTGAGCCTCCAGACTCTGTTGCAAAGTTGCGTTTGTCTGCTGCTGGGCTGCAAGGCTCCTTTGCAAACCTGCATTTGTCTGCTGTTGATTGGCATTTGCTAGAGCCAGCTGCTTCAGTATCTCCTCCATGCTGGCTTAAAAAAAACTGCCACTGGTTCTCCACCAACTGTGAGGGGGTTAGCTCGGCAGCGGGTGTGTGTGACCCCCGGGATGGGCTCCCCACACAAAACAGGCCCAGCAAACGGAGGTTGTGGTTTTCAAAATCAAAAAAAGGTGCGGTTTATTTTCTATTTACAGTGACAAAACACAGCAAAGCAAAAGAAACATAACCAAAATAAATCCTGGTCAAGTTGATCTCTGACTAAACATACAGGTTTCCTAACTAACAACTGGGATCAGCCTAGTGCTGTCCTAGTCCCTAAGTCCCTGGTTTAGTAAAAGTCCAAACAAATAGCCACACAGGCTTTGCCTCACCGCACAGGGGTTCACTCTCCCTAGACAGTCCACACAGATCTGGTTCCAGGCATGAGCTAACACCTAATGAATCTGGGAGTTCTTATAGAGGCCTAAATGAGCTGACAAGCTTCAGCTGGCCTCATCAACTCCCTGTCTGTACGACGCCCCACACTCTCCCTAGAGGTATGAGTCATCCATGAGCCCACTAGCCTTAGCTGGGCTTATACAACTCTCCACCTAGTTGTATAAGTCGGCGTAAAGCCTGAATCTGGGCGAAATATATCTACCCCCCTGGATGCAACCAGGTGACTTCACCTTCCTGCTGTCACAGTAGGAAGAGTGTCAGTTTCTTTCACTGTGATAATCCTTGTTTCTAGGGACAGGGAAGGAAAGTGAGGGAAATTCTCCTTGTGCTATAGTGTGCTTTAAAAAAACATTTTTTCTAGGGACAGAAAACTATAGGTAGGAAGAGTGTCAGTTTCTTTCACTGTGATAATCCTTGTTTCTAGGGACAGGGAAGGAAAGTGAGGGAAATTCTCCTTGTGCTATAGTGTGCTTTAAAAAAACATTTTTTCTAGGGACAGAAAACTATAGGTAGGAAGAGTGTCAGTTTCTTTCACTGTGATAATCCTTGTTTCTAGGGACAGGGAAGGACAGTGAGGGAAATTCTCCTTGTGCTATAGTGTGCTTTAAAAAAACATTTTTTCTAGGGACAGAAAACTATAGGTAGGAAGAGTGTCAGTTTCTTTCACTGTGATAATCCTTGTTTCTAGGGACAGGGAAGGAAAGTGAGGGAAATTCTCCTTGTGCTATAGTGTGCTTTAAAAAAACATTTTTTCTAGGGACAGAAAACTATAGGTAGGAAGAGTGTCAGTTTCTTTCACTGTGATAATCCTTGTTTCTAGGGACAGGGAAGGACAGTGAGGGAAATTCTCCTTGTGCTATAGTGTGCTTTAAAAAAACATTTTTTCTAGGGACAGAAAACTATAGGTAGGAAGAGTGTCAGTTTCTTTCACTGTGATAATCCTTGTTTCTAGGGACAGGGAAGGAAAGTGAGGGAAATTCTCCTTGTGCTATAGTGTGCTTTAAAAAAAACATTTTTTCTAGGGACAGAAAACTATAGGTAGGAAGAGTGTCAGTTTCTTTCACTGTGATAATCCTTGTTTCTAGGGACAGGGAAGGACAGTGAGGGAAATTCTCCTTGTGCTATAGTGTGCTTTAAAAAAACATTTTTTCTAGGGACAGAAAACTATAGGTAGGAAGAGTGTCAGTTTCTTTCACTGTGATAATCCTTGTTTCTAGGGACAGGGAAGGAAAGTGAGGGAAATTCTCCTTGTGCTATAGTGTGCTTTAAAAAAACATTTTTTCTAGGGACAGAAAACTATAGGTAGGAAGAGTGTCAGTTTCTTTCACTGTGATAATCCTTGTTTCTAGGGACAGGGAAGGACAGTGAGGGAAATTCTCCTTGTGCTATAGTGTGCTTTAAAAAAACATTTTTTCTAGGGACAGAAAACTATAGGTAGGAAGAGTGTCAGTTTCTTTCACTGTGATAATCCTTGTTTCTAGGGACAGGGAAGGAAAGTGAGGGAAATTCTCCTTGTGCTATAGTGTGCTTTAAAAAAACATTTTTTCTAGGGACAGAAAACTATAGGTAGGAAGAGTGTCAGTTTCTTTCACTGTGATAATCCTTGTTTCTAGGGACAGGGAAGGACAGTGAGGGAAATTCTCCTTGTGCTATAGTGTGCTTTAAAAAAACATTTTTTCTAGGGACAGAAAACTATAGGTAGGAAGAGTGTCAGTTTCTTTCACTGTGATAATCCTTGTTTCTAGGGACAGGGAAGGAAAGTGAGGGAAATTCTCCTTGTGCTATAGTGTGCTTTAAAAAAACATTTTTTCTAGGGACAGAAAACTATAGGTAGGAAGAGTGTCAGTTTCTTTCACTGTGATAATCCTTGTTTCTAGGGACAGGGAAGGACAGTGAGGGAAATTCTCCTTGTGCTATAGTGTGCTTTAAAAAAACATTTTTTCTAGGGACAGAAAACTATAGGTAGGAAGAGTGTCAGTTTCTTTCACTGTGATAATCCTTGTTTCTAGGGACAGGGAAGGAAAGTGAGGGAAATTCTCCTTGTGCTATAGTGTGCTTTAAAAAAACATTTTTTCTAGGGACAGAAAACTATAGGTAGGAAGAGTGTCAGTTTCTTTCACTGTGATAATCCTTGTTTCTAGGGACAGGGAAGGAAAGTGAGGGAAATTCTCCTTGTGCTATAGTGTGCTTTAAAAAAACATTTTTTCTAGGGACAGAAAACTATAGGTAGGAAGAGTGTCAGTTTCTTTCACTGTGATAATCCTTGTTTCTAGGGACAGGGAAGGACAGTGAGGGAAATTCTCCTTGTGCTATAGTGTGCTTTAAAAAAACATTTTTTCTAGGGACAGAAAACTATAGGTAGGAAGAGTGTCAGTTTCTTTCACTGTGATAATCCTTGTTTCTAGGGACAGGGAAGGAAAGTGAGGGAAATTCTCCTTGTGCTATAGTGTGCTTTAAAAAAACATTTTTTCTAGGGACAGAAAACTATAGGTAGGAAGAGTGTCAGTTTCTTTCACTGTGATAATCCTTGTTTCTAGGGACAGGGAAGGACAGTGAGGGAAATTCTCCTTGTGCTATAGTGTGCTTTAAAAAAACATTTTTTCTAGGGACAGAAAACTAGGTAGGAAGAGTGTCAGTTTCTTTCACTGTGATAATCCTTGTTTCTAGGGACAGGGAAGGACAGTGAGGGAAATTCTCCTTGTGCTATAGTGTGCTTTAAAAAAACATTTTTTCTAGGGACAGAAAACTATAGGTAGGAAGAGTGTCAGTTTCTTTCACTGTGATAATCCTTGTTTCTAGGGACAGGGAAGGAAAGTGAGGGAAATTCTCCTTGTGCTATAGTGTGCTTTAAAAAAACATTTTTTCTAGGGACAGAAAACTATAGGTAGGAAGAGTGTCAGTTTCTTTCACTGTGATAATCCTTGTTTCTAGGGACAGGGAAGGAAAGTGAGGGAAATTCTCCTTGTGCTATAGTGTGCTTTAAAAAAACATTTTTTCTAGGGACAGAAAACTATAGGTAGGAAGAGTGTCAGTTTCTTTCACTGTGATAATCCTTGTTTCTAGGGACAGGGAAGGACAGTGAGGGAAATTCTCCTTGTGCTATAGTGTGCTTTAAAATAACATTTTTTCTAGGGACAGAAAACTATAGGTAGGAAGAGTGTCAGTTTCTTTCACTGTGATAATCCTTGTTTCTAGGGACAGGGAAGGAAAGTGAGGGAAATTCTCCTTGTGCTATAGTGTGCTTTAAAAAAAACATTTTTTCTAGGGACAGAAAACTATAGGTAGGAAGAGTGTCAGTTTCTTTCACTGTGATAATCCTTGTTTCTAGGGACAGGGAAGGAAAGTGAGGGAAATTCTCCTTGTGCTATAGTGTGCTTTAAAAAAACATTTTTTCTAGGGACAGAAAACTATAGGTAGGAAGAGTGTCAGTTTCTTTCACTGTGATAATCCTTGTTTCTAGGGACAGGGAAGGACAGTGAGGGAAATTCTCCTTGTGCTATAGTGTGCTTTAAAAAAACATTTTTTCTAGGGACAGAAAACTATAGGTAGGAAGAGTGTCAGTTTCTTTCACTGTGATAATCCTTGTTTCTAGGGACAGGGAAGGAAAGTGAGGGAAATTCTCCTTGTGCTATAGTGTGCTTTAAAAAAACATTTTTTCTAGGGACAGAAAACTATAGGTAGGAAGAGTGTCAGGTTCTTTCACTGTGATAATCCTTGTTTCTAGGGACAGGGAAGGACAGTGAGGGAAATTCTCCTTGTGCTATAGTGTGCTTTAAAAAAACATTTTTTCTAGGGACAGAAAACTATAGGTAGGAAGAGTGTCAGTTTCTTTCACTGTGATAATCCTTGTTTCTAGGGACAGGGAAGGACAGTGAGGGAAATTCTCCTTGTGCTATAGTGTGCTTTAAAAAAACATTTTTTCTAGGGACAGAAAACTATAGGTAGGAAGAGTGTCAGTTTCTTTCACTGTGATAATCCTTGTTTCTAGGGACAGGGAAGGAAAGTGAGGGAAATTCTCCTTGTGCTATAGTGTGCTTTAAAAAAACATTTTTTCTAGGGACAGAAAACTATAGGTAGGAAGAGTGTCAGTTTCTTTCACTGTGATAATCCTTGTTTCTAGGGACAGGGAAGGAAAGTGAGGGAAATTCTCCTTGTGCTATAGTGTGCTTTAAAAAAACATTTTTTCTAGGGACAGAAAACTATAGGTAGGAAGAGTGTCAGTTTCTTTCACTGTGATAATCCTTGTTTCTAGGGACAGGGAAGGAAAGTGAGGGAAATTCTCCTTGTGCTATAGTGTGCTTTAAAAAAAACATTTTTTCTAGGGACAGAAAACTATAGGTAGGAAGAGTGTCAGTTTCTTTCACTGTGATAATCCTTGTTTCTAGGGACAGGGAAGGAAAGTGAGGGAAATTCTCCTTGTGCTATAGTGTGCTTTAAAAAAACATTTTTTCTAGGGACAGAAAACTATAGGTAGGAAGAGTGTCAGTTTCTTTCACTGTGATAATCCTTGTTTCTAGGGACAGGGAAGGACAGTGAGGGAAATTCTCCTTGTGCTATAGTGTGCTAAAGCATTCCTCATCAACCATCTTTGAAATCCTTGTTTTTTGGACAGTCAGGGAAATTGTCGTTGTGCTATTCTGTGCAAAAGCAATCATCCTCAACCATATTTAGAAATCCTTAAGTAAAGGGACAGAGAAGGACACCTGAAGGTAGCCCTTATTGCTTTTTTCCCATCTCCCTGCAGGCCATCTATTAGAATGTCTGGAAGGCAAACAAGGAGAGGCAGACAGTCAGGAGGCAATAAAAGAGGGCAAGCAGGCTCTGTGTCTGGGGGCAACAGTGCTGGTCGTGGACGCGGTGCATTGTCATCAGCACATGGCCATGGGACACGCTTGTCCTTCTTTTCGGCAGCTGGACATGTTGAGCCACATCATGCCGAAGACTTGGTAGAGTGGATGACCAAGCCCTCCTCCTCCTCCTCATCCTCTCTCACCCAGGCTCAGGGTACTGGAAAAGCAGCTGCCAAAGCGTCCTCTTCCCTGGTATCAATGTCAGACTCATCATCAGTCACTCCTTCCCTAGACCCACCATGTCCTCCTCCTGAGGAGTCCCCCGAACTGTTTGAGCACAGTGTTGGGTACATGCTCCAGGAGGATGCCCAGCGTTTCGAAGGGTCTGATGATGAAACCCAGCTACAGGAAGGCAGTAGCGTGAGAGCAGACAGAGGGGATGCTCAAGAAGGACACCAATCTGGCAGTCATGTTCCAGCAGCTGCAGCATACTGCCAGATTGGCTCCAGTGATGTGGAGGGAGGGGATGATGAGGTCACTGACTCCACGTGGGTGCCTAATAGGAGAGAGGAGGAGGAGGAGGAGGATTGTGTCAGCATGGAGGTGGAGGCTGGCACTCAGCATCATCAGCAGCAGTCTTTTAGGGATGATTTACAGTCCCAAGAAACCAGTGGACTTGTACGTGGCTGGGAGGAGGTGGCTGCGGATCATGTCGTCCTTAGTGACCCAGAGGACTCCGGAGCGAATGCCTCAGCAAACCTACGCTGCATGGCCTCCCTGATCCTGCAAAGTCTGCGGAAGGATCCTCGTATTCTTCGGATCAAGGAGAGGGACCATTACTGGCTGGCCACTCTCCTTGATCCACGGTACAAGGGTAAGGTTGCGGACCTTATGTTACCGTCGCAGAGGGAGCAGAGGATGAGACAACTCCGGGAGGCCTTGCAGAAAGGTCTGTGCAACGTGTTCCCAGAGACTGGGAGGTTACAAACTCCTGGTCCTGGACAACGAGTTGCTGAGGCTTCGGCCAGTCAAAGAAGGAGCGGTGGGGAAGGTGGCCGTCTGACCGATGCGTTCAGACAATTCTTTAGTCCGCAGCCCCAAAGTATGATCGGTTCCAGCAACCATCGCCAGCGTCTGATAAACATGGTGCAGGAATATCTAGGGGCAAGGTCAGACTTGGACACCTTCCCCACCGAAAATCCTCTGGCTTACTGGGTCTTGAGGATGGATCAGTGGCCAGAGCTTGCACAGTATGCAATTGAGCTACTGGCCTGTCCTGCATCCAGCGTTCTTTCGGAACGCACATTCAGTGCTGCTGGAGGATTTGTCACGGATCACAGGGTGCGCCTGTCCACCGACTCGGTTGATCGACTGACTTTCATCAAGATGAACCAGTCTTGGATCACCACCAGCTACCACACACCTGATGCTGATATAACAGACTAATTGATTTTAACATGTCACATCCCTTCAAGACTGATGCTGAGTGCCTGTGCTGTTATGTTGACTGGCTATCCTCCTCCTCCGAGTCCTCAATGATACGATTGATGATGATAGCTTGGAAGATCATTTTTGTTTATGGGTGCCGCCACCAGTGCCTAACGCCCAATTTTTCAGCCCCTGTTTTACAGGGGCGTGTAATTACAATTTTTTTAGCAATAATTTGCCATAGGGCTCATTGCTGTGCTCCAAGTACAGTATCTGTGAGGGGTTGGAGTGTTGTGGCACCAGTGCCTAAGGCCCAATTTTTCAAGCCCCTGTTTAACAGGGGCGTGTCATTACAATTTTTGAAGCAATACTTTGCAACAGGGCTCATTGCTGTGCTCCAAGTACAGTATCTGTGAGGGGTTGTAGTGTTGTGCCACCAGTGCCTAAGGCCCAATTTTTCAGCCCCTGTTCAACAGGGGCATGTAATTACAATTCTTGATCTAATAATTCACAGCAGGGCCCATTCCTGCACCCACCAAGAGTAACTCTGAGGGCTTACAGTGTTGTGGCAACGCCACCACCACCACCACCACGAAAGGCCCAATTTTTCAGCCCCTGTTCAAAAGGGGCATGTAATTACAATTCTTGATCTAATAATTCACAGCAGGGCCCATTCCTGCACCCACCAAGAGTAACTCTGAGGGCTTACAGTGTTGTGGCAACGCCACCACCACCACCACCACGAAAGGCCCAATTTTTCAGCCCCTGTTCAAAAGGGGCATGTAATTACAATTCTTGATCTAATAATTCACAGCAGGGCCCATTGCTGCACCCACCAAGAGTAACTCTGAGGGCTTACAGTGTTGTGGCAACGCCACCACCACCACCACCACGAAAGGCCCAATTTTTCAGCCCCTGTTCAAAAGGGGCATGTAATTACAATTCTTGATCTAATAATTCACAGCAGGGCCCATTCCTGCACCCACCAAGAGTAACTCTGAGGGCTTACAGTGTTGTGGCAACGCCACCACCACCACCACCACGAAAGGCCCAATTTTTCAGCCCCTGTTCAAAAGGGGCATGTAATTACAATTCTTGATCTAATAATTCACAGCAGGGCCCATTCCTGCACCCACCAAGAGTAACTCTGAGGGCTTACAGTGTTGTGGCAACGCCACCACCACCACCACCACGAAAGGCCCAATTTTTCAGCCCCTGTTCAAAAGGGGCATGTAATTACAATTCTTGATCTAATAATTCACAGCAGGGCCCATTCCTGCACCCACCAAGAGTAACTCTGAGGGCTTACAGTGTTGTGGCAACACCACCACCACCACCACCACCACGAAAGGCCCAATTTTTCAGCCCCTGTTCAACAGGGGCATGCAATTACAATTCTTGATCTAATAATTCACAGCAGGGCCCATTGCTGCACCCACCAAGAGTAAATGTCAGGGCTTACAGTATTGTGGCACCAGCACCACCATCAAAGGCCCAATTTTTACTACCACTGTTCAACAATTATATGTAATTAAAATTCCTGATATAATAGTTGACAGCAGGGCGTTCCAGCACCAACCAAGAGTAACTGTGAGTGCTTACAGTGTTGTGCCAACACCAACAACTAAGGGGCCTATTTCTGCAGAGTATATACGGCAGGTCCCTACTTTCAAACATCCAACTTACAAACGACTCCTACTTGCAAACGCAAGAAGACAACAGGAAGTGAGAGGAAATCTACCCCTTGGAAGGAAAATTCTCTCCTGTAAGAATTAATATGGGAGAAAGGTGTCTCCTCTGTACTGATGCTTTATCAGCAATCCTTGTTTCAAGAAAAACACCACATTTCAAAAACAGTTGTCATTGGGACGGAAAGTGAGGTGAAATGTTCTGAACAGGGGCACAGACAGCAAAACAAATGTTACAGGGGTGATAACCCTTACCTATGTTTTCCAAAAAGTTTAAAAATAGATTTTTGGGCTGGAGCTACACTTAAACAATGTACCTGTTCAAAATTACAAACAGATTCTACATAAGAACAAACCTACAGTCCCTGTCTTGTATGCACCGCCTGTATACGGCTGTTCAGAGTATATAGGGCCTTTTTTATTTTATGTGCGGGGTTCCCCTTAATATCCATACAAGACCCAAAGGGGCTGGTAATGGGCTGGGGTAGGGGGGGGGGGTCATGGGGTAGCTATGCCATTTTTCTTAAAGATTTTCATCCATATTACCGGGAGCAGACATTACATTAAAGCCGCAAGCAGTTTTAAATGGCTTTTTTTTCCTTTAGAAGTGTCATTTTGTGCAGGGACAGTTCTAAACACGGGAAACACGTGGCACTTCACAGGCATACTTTAGACACCCCCCAGGTACGATATTTAAAGGAATATTTGACTTTTTTTTTTTCACTTTATGCATCATTAAAATGACTGCTCCCGAAAAACGACCGTTTTTAAAACTTCTTTTTGCATTGATACATGTCCCCTGGTGCACAACCCGGGTTCCCAAACCCTTTTTAGGACAATAACATGCATAATAGTTGTTATAATTAGCACTTTAGAATTCGAACGTTCGCATCCATTGTATTTAATAGGGTTCTAATGTTCGTACGAACTTTCGGTCCGTTCGCGGGTTCTGGTGCGAACCGAACCCGGGGGTGTTCGGCTCATCACTAGAGAAGATGACTTCCCCCACCATACAGTGACAGGTGCATATGAGCGTCGGTCTCCTGCTGTCACTGCCCTTGCTGCTATTACAGGAGACTCACCTTCCCTTCATAAAGGATATTGAACCTCCCAATCCCCTTTTCTGATTCTCTCTAACTCCTCCCCAGGATAAAGGGATTTGGGTTTGGGTTCATGTTCACTTTTGGGAATTGGTTTGGGGCTAACAGGAGGGGTTTGTTCTGTTTCCTCTAAGTCTAGGCTGATGTTATCTTCACTAGGAGTAGTGTTTCTAACCCTGATAGTTTTACCTACTAAATGTTTCCACCTCTTCAGCATTTCTGCAGTAGGAATGCCATCTATCTCATCTCTAGGTACTCCTGCCTTTAATAGGTCCACCCACATTTCTTTCCTAGAAACAACTAGCCTGGTTTTCTCTCCACCTTCTGTCTTCTCTACCCCATTCCGTTTCTTCTCTGTTATTTTCTGCTTGTATTCTTCCTGTCTGGCCTTGACCTTATCTACTGCCCTGACAGGTTTTGTTTTAGTCTCCTCTATCTCCCCCAACTGGCTTAAAAGGGTTGTGGCTTCATGAATCTTGCTGTTTAATCCCAGGCCTCCCAACAAAGACAATAATGGAGCCCTGAGATTAAATGGCGCAGACTTCATCAGCTTAGAGCGCAGAGCAGACGTAAAGGGTTCCATATCTGGACCTATCCATTCTGGAAATGTATTTAATCTGGTTATACAGCCCATCTCACGTAACCTGGAAATACCCTCTCCTATTGATCTCCAGGAGTAGGTATTTTCCAGGTCAGTAGGACTAGCGTATACTTGGACTATTCCATCTCTCACAAGGTCTAACAGTGAAAAATTCACGCTAAACTCTCGGGCTTTTCGCATTGCCTGACGCAATTGTGGATCATGGGTTAACACTCTCATAGCCACTGCTTCCTTACCTGACAAAACAACACTGTCCGCCCCTTCATCCCATAAGCGTAGGAGCCAACCCAATAGGGGCTCCCCAGACCTTTGTTTGTATTGTTTTGCCAGCTCATGGAGTTCAGTTTGTGAAAACTCCCGTACTTCTTCTAATTCAACATCTCTGGGGTTGCGATAATGCACCTCCCCATCTGCCATATCCTCTCTATCATGTTGCCGTTTCCTATGCTTAGTAATGAGAGGTCTGGCATACTTTTTCTTTCCCACTAGCAGATCATCCTCTGAAATATCAAACTCTATCTCCTCATCCTCACTATCATTTGAGGAGAACACATCCTCACAATCCCAATTTTGGGATGTGACAATGGCACGTACCCTGGCTTTACTAACAGGTTTACGCCCCTTCCTTTTTCTTAAGGCATTAATTGATTTGGTCATGAGGGCTGCACACCACTCTTGCAAATCATCAGTTTGACTAGCGGTTGAACGTACACACTCTGAAGCAACTGCTAGCTGGTCTTTTAATACCTTAACTTCTGCCTCTGCCTTCTCCCTTCTATGTGATTCAGTATAGAGAGCATGAAGGAAGTACCAACCCACTGTGGACACTGTCCTCTTCTCTTTCTTACTTAAATCCAACCCCTTAAGGCTAAAATCTACAAAATGATCTGAGACTTTATCACCCCAATTCAGCTTCAAGGGAGAAGCATACTTCACAAATGCATTAGCAAGAGGCTCCCACTCATTATTTCTGGCCCAGATAGGTAAGCTGCACACTTTCTTCTGGTCACCAGAATCCTCTGCAGCCTTGCTTTTCCTAAACAGCTTACGCAGCATTTTACCTAGCACAAGCTACACAACACACTACAGAAAAACAAGTCTGCTTCAATTGAATTATAGCACAAATTCCGGCCGAGTCCCCAAATGTTTTGCTTTTGCGTTTATCTAGCAAGGTTACTCTGTGGTATAACAAGGAAGCTGAGACTTCTGCAGTGTGTAAATGTGCTTTTACTATACAAAGATGCTGTACATACAAAACTATTACAATATTAGGACTAAAATACAAGACTGACAGATCTCTATAACAAGCAAAATGCCTAGCAAATAGAACAGCCTATGGTCTATAACTACAAATACATTTAAAGGTTACTTATCTTCGATTACTCGTGATCTCCATTGGCAATAATTCTTCTTGGAGACCAGGTTCTGTTCTTCTTCATGATCTTACAGCAACATGGTGTGTGTGTCCCTCCTAGCTTAGGCCTGCTTTTATGTGTGCTGTTTACCATTGTTACCAAACAGAAAACATAGATGTTTACTGTAGCTGTATTTCAACAATAGCATTGAATACAACAATGCTATCTACCTATTGTCTACTCAAATGAATTCTTTTCAGTTTGAGAGCTGAAAGAAATCTCAAACAGGTAATGTCTTACTGTGGCTATAGAGACATTAGCATATTGGATACAACAATGGTATCTAACCTATTGTCTACTCAAACCAAAACCTGTAATCTAAACTGTCATTCTTTTAGTTTGGGAGCTGAAAGAAATCTCAAACGAGTAAAACATTTGATTTGAGAAATCTACTCAAATCAAAATACTGACAGTAATCTGACCAACTCACTATTGTAAAATTGTCCCATGTATCCTATGTCTGATTAATAATAATAAAAATCATATTTTTAACAAACGCAATACAGGGGTCATTAATGGGGTTCCTGATGCTGCACTGTACAATAGGCGTGGCTGCTGGACCTAGCTGCTCAGCAGACCTTGACCTCCCAGCCCGAGCAGATGTTTGGGCAGGTGTAGTGGGTGTGTGTGCTGACCCCTGTGGCATGGTAGTCTGCTGAGATTGCAGATACTGAGTGCCAATGCAAACCGCAGCTGTTCTGACCTGTATAGAAAGTTCCTCCAGTATACTATTCTTGCTTCATTTGTAGAATAGCATAACTGCAGCAAACTGTGAAGGGGAGGCAGAAGTTTAGGCTGGCCATAGGCCAGGCGAGTAATTTAGTTTAAAAGTGAAAATTGGGTATAAATTTCCTGAAGGGCCTCACAGATCTTGTTTTTTTGCACGGGATACCCCTTTAAAATCCATACTAGAATTTGAGTTTGGTATGAGTTTTGGGGGTGATTCTACGCAATTTATTTTCATTCTATCTGTATGAAGACAAATGCACTATGCATTTCATCAAACGTGACGTCTTTCCAGGAACCCTAAGGTAGAGGGTGTTACAAAAAAAAAAACTTTTCCCAGCCAAGCAGACTATTTAATCACTTTTGGGTGTCGGTGATGTAATCTCCTTTGCCAGACAAGTAAATTACAGTCCCGGCCTGCCCGATGGATTGACATAGAAGAGGCTGGGATTGTAATGTACTTGTCTGGCACAGGAGATGACTATGCCGACACCAGAAAGTGAAGAAATAATCTGCTTGGCTGGGGAAAGTTTTTTTTTAAATTACTACAGCCTGCAGATTGCGGTGCACAGAGCCTCCTCTCTGCCTCTGCCAACCCCCCTTGCTTCCCAGCTGAATTGGCTGGGCCGGACCTGGAAAGTAGCTCCGCACAGCACCCAAAGCAGCCTGGGGGTGCTCCAGCCATGGTTGTGGCCCGGGCAGCTGGGCCCCTTGGGACGCCCAGGCCCACTACATGTGTATGGGCTGTCCTCCCCTGATGGTGTCCTTGAAGATTGCCAAAAGAGGAAGAGAGTGACCCTTTGCTGCAATATAATTTCTTAAAGCAGATAAGTATTACCTCTTTTTTTATTAAAATAGAAAACAATTATAGCCTTTAGTGTCATTTTAAAATTTATTGTAAAGCTTTGTTTTTTTTGTTTTTAAATAACAAACATGTCATACTTACCTCCACTGTGCAGCTCGTTTTGCACAGAGTGGTCCCGATCTACGACTTCTGGGGTCCCTCTGCGGCTCTCGCAGCTCCTCCCCACATCAGATAACCCCATAGGAGAAGCGCTCTCCCGGGGGGTTACCTTGCGGGTGCCTTTCTGAGTCATTCATTCGGCGTCCATAGCCACCAAATGTATGACTCGCCCCCGCCCCCCGGCGCCGGCATCATGGGATTTGATTGACAGCAGTGGGAGCCAATGGCTGCGCTGCTCTCAATCTATCCAGTCAAGAACAGAACCCCGTGGAGAGAGGGAGAGCGCGTCACTGCTGAGTGAATTCCATGGCTCAGGTAAGTAAAATGGGGGGGCTGGGGGGGCTGGGGGGGCCGTGACTGCCAGAAGTTTTTTCACCTTAATGCATAAGATGCATTAAGGTGAAAAAACATAGGGGTTTACGCCCCCTTTAAGCCCATTAAACAGAACATTGAATGAACTTTCTGAAAATGAAAATTTTCAAACAAAATTCTACTAATATATTCCTGTTCTTCCACCCCACCTATGACTGATGTAGCTACTTCTAGCCGGCTCTGACCAGCCAATCAGAAATGAGAGTAAAAGAGATTTAATTCCAAAAAACGACCATCCCTCCAAATGAGAGACAGTAGAAAGCTACTGTCTCCATTAAATATTTTTTTTAAAGCGGAGGTTCACCCAAAAGTGAACCTCCGCTTTTCGGAACCCTCCCCCCCTCCGGTGTCACATTTGGCACCTTTCAGGGGGTAGGGGGTGCAGATACCTGTATAAAACAGGTATTTGCACCACTTCCGGGAGCAGACTCCCACGGGAGTCCCGCCCCTTCGCGTCACCCCCCGTTGTGTTCTGGGAAATACTCGGCTCCCAGAACACAACGGGAACCAGTGAGGACGGCGCAGCGCGACTCGCGCATGCGCCGTAGGGAATTGTGCAGTGAAGCTGCAGCGCTTCACTTCCCGAATCCCTCACCGAGGATGGCAGCGGGGGAAGCCGAGAGCCGAGCGGTAGCTCGGCTTCGGCTCCCGACGTCGCGGGCGACCTGGACAGGTAAGTGTCCTTTTTGGCTGCTGGCTTTTAAAAAAAAAATTCCCGTGAACCTCTGCTTTAAATGTTAATCTTTATTGAAAGAGTATTTTAGTATCTTAATGCAGATAGCAACAGACAGAAAAATATATATCTCTGTGCACTTAATGCCAGCAGTCACCAATTGGAGACTAAATCAGGCAAACGGAGGCAAAGGGAGGCATTAATTAAACATTTTAGAAGCGAACATAAGCTTAGGAAAGTGAATAACATTTATACTATGTACAGTACCTGAAATTATAAAGTTAGATATCAAATAAAAGACAAAACTGCATCTTGGAAAGACAAAGAACTGGTAAAGTATATCAAGAGAGATTGGTTGTTTCCAGGCAGAAAAAAGAGAAGGTGTCAGGTATGGACTTTTGATGATGAGAGTCTGGACTGCTTTTTGTCACGGTATAACCGTGTTTCTGTTGTCGATATTCCAGCACGCCCATTTTTGTTGGAATAGGGTATTTTTGCCTTGAAGTCGTGCAAACATTTGTTTGAGGGTAGCATGCATGTTTAGAAAGTTGATAGCTTTAATGGAAGATGAAGTATCTGACCTCCAGGCACTTGCCAGCGCTCTTCTGGCTGCAATTAGGACATGGGTGATGAAGACGTGGAATTTACTTGGCCATTTATCCAGGCCAATTCCAAAAAGGCCTGTTTCAGAAGGCATCGGCACAGGTTATCCCAGTGGTAGAGGAGATAAGATCGGATATCTCAAAAGGTTGTAATTTTCAGAAAGTTCCACCATATGTGGCTGATAGATCCCACGCACCCACACTTCCTCCAGCACAATGAGGAGTGGGTGCCCAGGTAACAATTTACAAGTACTTGCGGTGTGAAGTACCACCTGTGAAGGTTTTTTAGAACTGTTTCCAATGAGATATGTAGCGGGATGCTTTCCTTGGTTGTTGAAGTGCTTGACACCATTGCTGCCTTGTGTAAGTAACTCCTAAGTCAATATCCATTAAATATTTTATTGTTTCAGAGAAAACATCAAAGATAAAATCATGAGACAAGGGTGAAGGTAATGTGGTCTGTCCCCAAATCAAGAGCTGGCAGGACGTGATCTGTCACCATGGCCTTTGATATTGTGTACAAAAACTCCAGCAATCTACTTATCAGGGAAGAAATACAGGGTGCTCTTTAATTATAGCGTTCCATCCATATCTTTTATCAATACTGCAAAATAGAGGCCATAAATCTGGGTGAGCGGATTTCACTGGCTGTGTAAAAACTATACAGGCATCTCATGAGGAGCGGGCAATAATGAACAAATCCCTATTGCATTTTTCTAATATGAATCAGGAGCTGCTCTTCATCAGTTTTATGAGGGCCTGTCATATACTCAGCTCTCCTCTTAATGTACACTATCTCCTTGTACAATATGATTTACCATAAAACTTCCCTATAAAAACAGGAGTCGGGGCCGTCTGTCTCCTCGTTTTCCTGGAAGTCGCCCGTGTCAAGAACTGGCGCTTTCTGCCATCTACTGAATTAACTGCAGATTAATTAGTGAAATTAGTTACACAACATTTCCCCATCTACTCCTTGTGGAGGATAATGCGCAGGCTGCTCTTCCTACGGCGAGGAGAACTTCGGCTTAATGATAGCGGTAATAATTAGTAATACAATGCAATGAAATCTAAATTGTAGCGTTTTAATTTAGGAGGGAATTAAAGGCATTTTTACAGGACAGAAACGGAAATCGAACAAGGTTTTTATTGCTGTAACAGGTTTATACAATAAGGCAATAGAAAGTGAACTGTATAACCCACAATAGCCTATCAAAAGGGTTTATTACAGCAGAACTCCGGAAGAAGCAAATATTATCTAAATACAAAAGGGATGAAACTTGGTGTTCTTTGTGCATTTCTTCCAGATCTGTGCAGTAATGCAATGTTAGGTTTTGCCTCTGTACTGTAGCTTCTTGTAATAAAGACCGGTCACTGCTGATCTCTTTCTTTTTGCAGGGTGACTGGTCTTGTCTCTGCCCCCTCCTGTAGTTTTCTACAGGCAGCCGGTAGTGGGTGGGGCCCTCAGATATGTACAGCACTGTGATGATGTCACTGCTAATTTTACAATGTGATATCTAGACATGTGCAGAACAAACAAATTTGTTTCGTTTTGATTTGTTATTTACATAAATTTGTTTAGTTGAATTTGTTTAATTTGTTTTTGAAATTCGTTTCATTTATTTGAATTCAAATTGATTTTTTCCAATTCGAATCAAATTTATTCTATTTGAAATTCAAATTTTAAAAGGTGGTTATATTCTTTCTATTCCATTCGATTGTTTTTTCTATTCTATTTTTTTTTATTTTCTATTCTTTGCTTTTCTATTATACTCTATCCTTTTCTATTCTATTCGAATTTTGAAAAACAGTTACATTGTTATATTCATTTTATTCTATTAATCTTTTCTATTGTCTATTCGATTATTTTATTTTCTATTCTATTCCAATTCAAATAAATTTTATTTGAAAATTTGAATTTTAGAACATGGTTATATTCTATTTTATTATATATTTTTTTATTCTATTCTATTCTATGTTATTCCTTTATTTTCTATTCTATTTTAATCTGTTCTTTTATTTTCTATTATATTTTGTTCTATTCTATCCCTTTTTTTTCTGTTCTATTCAATTGGTTTTCTGTTCTGTTTTACTCTATTTTATTATATTATTTTAGATTTTTTTATATTCTATTCCTTTATTTTATATTATATTTTATTCTCTTCGAATTAGAAAACTATTCAAATTTGATTTGAAAACTATTCTTATGCCGCAAACACACGATCGGATTTTCCGTTGGAAAAACCTTGGATGGTTTTCCGCTCAAGCTTGGCTAGCATACACACAGTCCCACTACGACGAGACAAGAAAATTAGGTCCAATGCTTCCGAGCATGCGTCAAACTGTTTCCGAGCATGCATCGAAATTTTGCGCGTCAGAATTGCTACAGACGATCGGATTTTGCTAAAGGAATTTTTTCCGTCGGAAAATTTGAGAACCAGCTATCAATCTTTTGCTGGCGGAAATTCCGACAGCAAAAGTCTGATTTAACATACACACAGTCGGAATTTCCGACCAAAAGCTCACTTCGGTCTTTTGCTGGCGGAATTTCCGACCGTGTGTACGTGGCAAAATGTGAATTTTGTCGGAAATTTTAAATCGTTATTTTTCAGATTTGTTTAAATTCATTACTATTGTAATTCTGAAATTCGGATACATCCGAATTCCTGAATATCGAAAAATTTGTCCGAATTTCATAGTTACATAGTTAGTCAGGTTGAAAAAAGACACACAATCCCATATACACAATCCTTCACTCACAGTTCATCCAGAGGAAGGTGAAAAACCCCAGCAAAACATACTCCAATTTGCTACAGCAGGGGAAAAAATTTCTTCCTGATCCCCCGAGAGGCAATCAGATTTTCCCCGGATCAACTTTACCTATAAATGGCACTATCCAGTTATATTATGTACATTTAGGAAAGTATTCAGGCCTTTTTTTAAAGCAATCTACTGAGCTGGGCAGAACCACCTCTGAATGGAGTTTATTCCACATTTTCACAGCTCCTACTGTGAAGAAACCTTTCATTATTTGGAGATGAAACTTTGCTTTGAGACTTTGCTTGCTTTGGAAATCGCAGCTTGGCATTGCATGCCATTATTAAAGAGGAAGTAAACCCTCTAACGAAACAAAAAAAAAAAATACCCTGCAAGACAAAGACATAATGAGCTAGAATGCATAGCATACAAGCTCATTATGAAGTACTTACCTGAGATCGATGACCCTGCAGCCGTCCTCGTTCGCCACCTCCGTCACCGCTATGATACCCGGAGTGACTTCCGGGTATCGCGGCTCCAGGGCTGTGACTGGCTGGAGCCGCGATGACGTCACTCCTGCGCATGCGCACGGGAGCTGGCCACTAACGGCATGAACCATTCATTAACGGCACACTCAGTGCGCCTGCGCCGTTGTCTATGGCGCGCATGCGCCATAGACATCAGTGCTGTCTTTTCTGCAAATATCTCCTAATCCGTGTTTAGGAGATATTTGTTGCACCTACAGGTAAGCCTTAATCTAGGCTTACCTGTAGGTATAAGTGGTCTGTAAGGGTTTACAACCACTTTAAGCTTTCGATCTACCAAAAAACCCCAGATCCCTCTCCACTATGTATCCCCCCAGTTGTACTCCCCCTAGTCTGTATGATGCATTCATATTCTTAGCCCCCAAGTGCACAACTTTACATTTATTAACATTAAACCTCATTTGCCACATAATTGCCCAATGAAACAGGGCATTGAGGTCGGCTTGTAAGTTGAAGACATCCTGTAAGGACGTTATTCTATTGCATGGTGTCATCTCCAAACACTGAAATGGTACTTTTAATCCCAGACTCTATATCATTTATAAATATATTAAAAAGTAGGGGTCCCAACACTGAACATTGGGGTACACCACTGATAAACATAGACCATTCAGAGTAGGAAACATTAACCACGACTCTCTGAATTCTGTCTTTTAGCCAGTTTTCTATCCATTTACAAACTGATATTTCCAATCCTGTAGACTTTACCTTACACATGAGCCGTGTGTGGGGAACTGTATCGAACGCTTTTGCAAATTCCACATATACCACGTCCACAGCCATGCCTCCGTCCAAGGTTTTACTTACCTCCTCATAAAAAGAAATCAGGTTTGTCTGACAACTTCTGTCTTTCATGAATCCATGCTGTCTGTTGTTTAAAAAAAAAATTTTTTACGGCAAGAACTCCTCTATGTGGTCTTTTATTAATCTCTCCAGTATCTTCCCAACTATAGAAGTTAAACTAACAGGTCTATAGTTACTTGGTAAAGACTTTGTTCCCTTTTTAAATATAGGCACCACATTGGCCCTGCGCCAATCCAGTTGGTACTATTCCTGTCATTAACAAGTCCCTAAAAAATGGAAACAATGGCTTTGAAATGACAGAGTTCCATTTTTTTTAAGATACGCGGGTGGATGCCATCTGGTCCAGGTGCTTTATCCACCTTTATTCTGTCTAAATATTTCTGGACCATATCACTTTTGAGCCATTGAAGATCATTTGGGGCTGTTTCAATACCATCCCCATTATGGACTTGAGCTCCCCCATGATCCTCTGTATACACAGAGCTGAAGAAAGAACCTTTGGCTTATATACCTGACAAATTTCCCCATCCATAGAGTATACAATGGTGGATTGAGCTGCATGGCTCAGTACACATGTGGATGGGGCTGCCTGGATGGCAGTAATTTAAAGGGATCAGGCAAGACAACATCTTCTGGGAATTTTCTGGTTTTATGTAATGAGGAATAAACAGTACAGCAACACAATAATAATCTCATGCATCTGTAAGTGTAAGGCACTTTACAATTCTGTAACAAGGCAATTAATATGCAGAACTTACAGGTAGCAGTGTTCTCGATAAATGTTCTTTAAAGAGGAAGTAAACCCTGACAGGGTTTTTCTTCCTTTTTTCCCCCCCCAGCAAAGTAAAAAAAAGCATAATGTGCTAGTGTGCATGGCATACTAGCACATTATCTGACACATACCTGCAAATGAAGCCCGCTCTGTTCCCGCTGCAGGCTGCATCCATGTTCACCCCTCTTCCTTCTGGGGGCCGCGGACTCCGGCTCTGTGACTGACCAGAGTCGGGTGACGTCACTCCCACGCATGAGCGCGAGAGCCGCCAGTTATGGCACTCGCTATTGAAGAAATGGCACAGGCGGCCGCTTCTTCACAGCGCATGGGCCAATGACATCATCGGCGCAGTGTACAGCAAATATCTCCTAAACGGAGCACTTTTAGGAGATATTTACAGTACCTATAGGTAAGCCCTATTAAAGGCTTACCTGTAGGTACAACTTCCCCATAGAGGTTTACAACCTCTATAACAGGTCCCCTGTGCTGGAATAACGTAACTTTTCTATAAGGTGCTGGCAATGCAGGGTGCACAAATGCATCAGACCAATTGCAGGCTTGAAAAGGGTCCTTTGCCAAATGTAAAGCAGTCTCCAGGAGACATATTGGCCATTCAAAACTGTTTCTACTCATTCCTGCACTAGGCTTATCTCTCTCTAGACAGCTTGTGCACTGTCCCTATAGGGTACTCCCCACATTGTGGGTATACCAGACTGACCTATTAGGGGCTATATAAAGCCTCTCTGGGTCCAGAACGTCTACCCAAATCTCAAGAGAACTCAGTGTCCAATCAGACACTGTCTTTCCCAAGATAGCCACTTGAAGCACAGTACAGAGGACAAAGCAGTCCTCTGTAAAGTCCCCTTATCACCAGGTTAGCAGCAATCACATGATTACTGTATTTTTTTCTGGTACTAATTAGAAAATGAGTAGGAGATCTGAGGATCACTGCCTAACTCACAATACTGTTACTTGCTTGAGTGGTATCACCGCTTAGTGTGACAGCGGTGAATGCCACACATTTTTAAATATATGGGGTCAATTTATAAAAAGATGCTTTACGAATGTCTCAGCTTTCGTGTGTAGCTGGGTTCTGGACTACTGCAATATGGAGATCGAGATATTGTTTTCATTCTGCTCCCCTTTTTCTGAGATACTGAAGGTGTGTTGCACCATTCTCCTCCAGTCAGTAGGGGGAGAACCAAAGCCAAGCAAACCGATAGACTTCCATACAGGACAATGGGAACCTTTGGAGGTGTAGTCCAATGCAACAGCCATGTAAAGGAACAACTGGGTTTCTAAACTACATATATCTGTATTCTTTCAGGCAGAGGAGGCTCCAAAGAAGACTTAAGTAGAATCGGCTGGAAATTTTTTGATGCTGCGGGAGTTCTGGCAGACACATCCACAGTATCTTGCTTTGAGGGAGCCATTCGAGTTTTAAGCGAATCACCAGCAGGAGCTCGAGACTTCCAGCAACCTTACACAGATAACAGCTTTGCCCCACACTGCGGCCAGGAGACCTAAGTGTACCCTAGCTCTCTGCTACAGACCACTGGACTCTTGCTACATCATAGTGAAACTGAGGGGGCTCCTTCCACTTCGACGGCTGACCAGTAAGTCCAGAAGTCAGAGAGAGGGCAGTAAGCTCATGTTTCATTCCATAGTTACAAACAAGAGCCGCCAAGAGCAGGACAGTTAGGCATCATAACCCTCATACACACAACTTAAGCCAGCTCTCCATTATCAATATTACACTACTGTATATCCTTTCCAAAGAGTCTGAACCACAGGAATAGTGAACTGCACCAGTAACTCATTATAGCTACCAAGAACTACATTTAAACAAGCTGTTACTCACTGCCTATCCATTCTCAAAGGGGACTTTCACCAAGTGCATCAACATTTTAAAGGGCCCCAATGGTAGCTGGCCAAAGACCCATATGAGAGACTGCCCCTCCCGTTACTGTTGCTACACCCCATTAGTCTTGTTAAGTGTTCCATCATTTCTATATTGCCTGGGCCAATCCAGTCAGTTTAGGCCTAGCATAGTTGGCATTAGCAGTATAACCTCATTCATTAGTAGTTCAGATCTAATCACTGCTCACTGCTGGTGGCATTGTTACAGTTTATGCTGATCTGGAGGTCAAGTCCAAACTCTGCTTTATATTCCACTAATGGTACCCTGTATGTCAATACTATGTCCAATCTATTTTGTGCTTATCCGGTTATCCATTTACTTAATTCACAATACATTCAATTACTTTTACTATTCGATTTGGTATTTGTCTCTTTGGTAGAAAATCATTGCTGGGTGTCAGGCAACGCAACAATGGGTTTTTTATACAGGCCTCGACCCAACCAGGTAAGTGAGAGAAGTTAAGACCTCTGAGGAGTTTGAGGCCTAAAACAGGAGGACTTATTCTATTCAGCGACTCCTATGGGAGTAGCGCTACTCATGAATAATACTGTGTAGCACAGTGACAATGGCACCACTACTTTTGCAAAACAATATCTCAGTTTGTAAAACATTTGATGCACACGAAAGTGGCTTTGTATGCCTTTGTGGCTATTGTAAAATACATTTAACCACTTCAGCCCCGGACCATTTGGCTGCCAAATGACTGGGCCACTTTTTGCGATTCGGCACTGCGGCGCTTTAACTGACAATTGCGCAGTTGTACTCAAACAAAATTAACGTCCTTTTTTTCCCACAAATAGAGCTTTCTTTTGGTGGTACTTGATCATCTCTGCAATTTTTATTTTTTGCGCTATAAACAAAAGAAGAGCGACAATTTTGAAAAAAAAACCACAAAATCTTTTACTTTTTGCTATAATAAGTATCGCAATTTTTTTTCTTTTTTTCCTCAGTTTAGGCCGATATGTATTCTTCTACATATTTTTGGTAAAAAAAAAAATCGCAATAAGCGTATATTGATTGGTTTGCGCAAAAGTTATAGCGTCAACAAAATAGGGGTAGTTTTATGGCATTATTATTATTTTTTTTACTAGTAATGGCGGCGATCTGCGATTTTTATTGTGACTGTGACTTTATGGCAGACACATCGGACACTTTTGACACATTTTTGCGACCATTGTCATTTATACAGCGATCAGTACTATAAAAATGCACTGATTACTGTGAAAATGACACTGGCAGGGAAGGGGGTTAACCACTAGGGGGCACTGAAGGTGTTAAGTGTGTCCTAGGGAGTCATTTTAACTGTGAGAGGGCGTGGCTACGAGTGACATGTCAGTGATCTCTGCTCCCGATCACAGGGAGCAGAGATCACTGTCCTGTCACTAGGAAGAACAGGGAAATGCCGTGTTTACATCTGCATCTCACCGTTCTTTCTCTCCCGACCGCAATCGCGCATCGAGTTCCCGGGACCCGCACGCGCACTCACGAGGCGCGCGCGCGTGCCCGCTGGGCGGAAAATTCAAAGGGACGTACAGGTACGCCCATTTGCCTGCACGTGGCATTCTGCCGTTGTATATCGGCGTGCGGCGGTCGGGAAGCGGTTAAATGAAAGTATTTGTGTTTAGAGTTCAGTTTTAATTTCAATGTGTTACCTATAACATAGAAAATCATAATTTTTGTATTTAATTTCCACTTTAACACATGCACCATCTTTCTCTATTTCTTTCAAAAGATCATTAGTGGAGATCTCCTTTAGGTTTGGATGGTTAGCGACTGGATGTGTATTTTTTTTTTCATAGCTTGCCATTTTATGTGCAGCGGTTTGGTTTATGTTGACTTGATCAAGCAGTGCACCCTCCCTTATCTATACAATGCTCTAATTCAGAACCTGCCGGGAGCAGAAGCTTATGCGGCTCAAAAGAAGAAGAAAAGGGAGACATTTCAAGTTTCTATTTTCTGTACTGGCAATTTTGATCCTGACTGGCATTCTTCTTTAAGCTCACCCCCATCACCCTCCAATTGTGCACCAAATTCACTTGGCGCTCAGTATTTTATGCCTGCTCCCCAATCTTTATTACCATGACCCCAATTCTGTGTCGCAGCACGTACTCTTGTGTTTTCCAGATGTTTCTATATTCCGCCTTTCTCATCTCTTCCTGATTACATTCCTGGAAATTGAAATATGCATGAGAGGCTTCTCGAGTGAAGCTGGGCAATGACTGTGTGCACATTTATTACAGGAATCAGGGGTTGCAGCTCAGAGATTTATTGGCAAAAGGCAGACTCGGCTATGAGGACACAATGCAAGGTTCTCAAATTTTATACAGTGACTGGGCTTATTCTAAAGAAACCAAGGGGTACAGATCATGTGTAAGTGACAGCCATTAAAGGAACACTACAGGTTCCCGTTTTTTTTTAAAATAACAAACAGTTTATACTTACCTCCACTGTGCAGCTCGTTTTGCACACGGTGGCCGCGATCCTCCGCTTCTGAGGTCCCTCGGCAGCTGTCTCGGCTCCTCCCCGCAAGGACTCCACACCATAATGCGAGCGAGCTCGCATGGTGTGGAGTTACTGCGGGCGCGCTCCTGTGATACAGCGGCGGCCATAGCCGCCGACTGTATCACTCGGCCCCGCCCCCCGACGTGCAGCGTCATTGGATGTGATTGACAGCAGCGCCAGCCAATGGCTGCGCTGCTTTCAATCCATCCACAGTAGCCAATCAATGGCCAGGCACAGGAACTCGGAGGATGACGGGAGCGAGCGCGGGACTTTTGAGGGGCCAGGTAAGTAAAACGGGGGCTCGGGGGGGGGGGGGGCGGTATTGTCAAATGTTTTTTCACCTTAATGCATAGGATGCATTAAGATGAAAAAACATGTACCTTTACTACTCCTTTAAATTTCAGTATGATGCCATAAGATCACCAAATTTGAATGACCAAACAATGGCTACTGGTCAGATGATACCTATCATTGTGCTGGCTGTTTAAATTAAACAGGCCATTTTAAACTGGTTGCTGCACCTTGAACTGTGGCTTAAAGGTTGATTAAAAAAAGCGCAATTTAGAAGGATCTGGTTTGTTGGTGCTGGTATTGAGCAATAAGCCTCCAAATTCTTTTTACATCTTGATGAAGAATGGTGTTTGCTAAGCATTAGCACAGCACACATCACAGCAGCACTGCAGTGTAGATGGGGCCCATTGAAGTCAATTGCTTTCTATGTGCCCTACTGGTGACCACTTGCATTTATCCAGTGTAGAAAAAAGCAGGTTACCACTGATAGTGTAAATGAGCCTTCACTGACAACTAAGTACAACTCTGAGCAGTAGGAAAGAACCACCACAGCTGTTTAAAGTGTCTCATACAATATCCTGAAGAAGTGGCCAGTGTAGTGCCATAAAACGTGTTGACTGTGCTTTTCAATGTAATTGTTTGATTGTTAGAAGTACATTTGTTATGTATGTATAGCGATACCCCCAGCTAAGAGGGCTGCTGGTATATTTTAGGCCCTGTAATGCACCACTGTCAACCCCTGGCAATCGGCTCTACCCTCCCTTGGCACAGTTAGTAGGGGATGATAGGATTGTGTGGCCTGCAACTCACGGTGACACAATCCTATGGCAAAAACACACAGCAATAAATCACTACTATATTTAACCGCAACTTCTGCTAAGTAAATGACACCAACACCAGTATACTTGACCCTTATGTATTTACTCGAATTAGTGGGTAAGCAAAGGAACAACAGTGTACATGTCATGTGCAGAGCCCTGCAATAAAACAGTATTTAAATGAGCAGACAGTATACAGTATATTTGTAACCCGCAATGTCCCCGCTGCAGCTATTCTCCCTCGTGGACAAGATGGCGCCCCGCAATGTCTACACTACCCAGTCAGGCCTGACTGAACTAAGTGAAAGTCTCGCAGAGAAATCTTTGCTAGCAACGGTGGTGCACTTTGAAGAATAAATTGTAATCCACAAGGGTAACAGGGATACTGTATCTGTATCTGAGCAAGTGCTCTCTCACCCAACCGGACCAGTCCTCGTCCGTTTCCTCTGCTGCTGTATCTAGGTACACAGATCTCTCGACATCCAAGTCTTCGGTCCTCCTGACAACGATGCAGCAACGATGGAGAGACGTCCCTCAGGTTCCTCGATGAGAGCGGAAGGCTCTTTGGAAAAGGGCCCAGGCTTCGGGCCTAACGTCACAGCAAACTCAGACAGGAGTTCCACTTGCTGGGCGGGCGGTGTCCAAAGAGAAAGATTTCCGCTCCGCCTCCTCTTATAAAGTCCACCCCAGCAGTCCCTGCGCGGGGCAATGCACCCTGGGTGTCTCAATGTCTTCTGGGTAATGTAGTCTCTGCGGGATTGAAGAGCAATACCCCGCTACATATGTATTAAATGTGATAAGTATGTTAAGTTTACTTGAGATAATGCATAAGGCTGGTGCACCCTCTCTTCTTCTTTTTATCTTTCTAGTGCAATAAGGACATCCCCAGTCCTAGAGGACAGCATAGCTGGAAACATCATCCATTATGGAGTGCATCATCACTCATAATTAGACTGGCCACTATACTTATGCGCAAGAGTGTTTGTCTTTTAATACAAGTACATGCTTCTACTGACATCATTTACCAAACATATTTTATTGCTTCAAAATTTCTGCCTGCAACTACACCAGGATCTATAGACCACAGATCAGAGGATCATCTGGATCAGCCCACCAAGCATTGAGTGCAACCGATTGGGACACATATTCTCAGAGGCTCCTATACCAGGATGTCTGACACCTGTACAGAGGTTCAAAAACATCACAAATGTATAAGATTTGCTTCTTCTTATATTGCCGTTTTAGAACACTTGATCCAAACTACTACACCGTAAGGATCATTCCCAAATGCCTTCCGTCTTTTTTTTTTTTCTTTTCCCCATTTATTGGAGTCACCCAAACTTAGCCAGTTGGCATGCCTTTGAATAAAGCTTTAATAGTGAATAGAAAGCAAGCCATGTGAGTGTAGTGACATCTGTGCAGTCATTAGCCTTCTCCTTAGGCTACATATCTGCCAACCACTGGGGTACCTTGCAGGAACACTTGATTTATAGAAGATATCGGAGGGATTCAGTGCTAATGGATGGAATGGATCAATCAGATCATCATGTATGGTAAGGCAGATTAGTCTGATGATTAAAGTAAAAATAATTTCACAATGCTTGATAGACTAATAACTTCTATACACAAAGACTAGCAGATCCTGTTACTGAATAGTGAAACCAAGGGGGTGGAACAGATACGGGTGCTGCTTCAAGACTCTACAGTTCATTATTTATTAAAAAAGGCAACTTTCTATAGCATGTGGTCATACAATACTAATGCTCCACATATGATCCAAACTTTATGACTCCTTCTGTTAGAAAGGAAGAATCACATTAATGCACATACTGGTAAAATGGCCTTGACTCGTCCATTTGCTCATTTGCTAAGGACATTCCATAATTTGGGCTCTCTGATAACTTTGGAGTCCAAAAGATACTGTACACTGGGACAAAAAATACTATAATTTTAAGTCTTAAATGGTACACCTAGGTGGCTTTTGATTATTCTCATAGGTGTGCGCAGCCCATTGCATTAGGGTGTGCACCCCAAAGCTCAAACACATATTCGTGTGTATATATACTGACGGTTTTATTAGAGCACTGGACGGTGTCAGTAGGATAGTGGATGGTGTCAGTAGTTTTTATTTTTATTATTTAATTTTGTATTCTTTTTTACAATTTTATTTGTTTCATTTTTTTTTTAACAATTTTTGAAAATAATGGGCACACCTGGCACACCCTGTGCGCACGCCTATGATTATTCTATATGGTGTAAAATTTGCAAAAACATGATCATCACACTTATGTGACATGTTTGGACTTCCCATTCTCCTATATAGTAGGGTTGAGGCCAAGGCTTTGTACAGGCCACTTGAATTCATCCCATCCACACCAAGCTCATGAAACCATGCCTTTAAGGAACTGGCTTTGTATACAGGGACACAGTCATACTGGAACAGAACAGGGCTCTTTCACATGGGTGGCTGGGGGAGAGAATGGTAAAAACAGGCAGCTGAGCTGTGATTTTACCACTTCCTGGTCACCCATCTAGATTGCTAACATTACAGCCTGACAGGGCTGTACACGTATTGCAGCTGCGGCATTTTTTACTTGGGCTGCATAGTTTGACAAATGGCATCAAACTCCCCCATTGAGATTAATGGGGGCCACACCGCAATGCTTGGCTCACAATTGAGGTGTGGTCCCACAATGTAAAATTGCTGTTTGGTAATGAAAGTTAAAAAGTAGAGTAGAAAGAAAAAGGAAAAAAAAAAAAAAACAGACATCAGAAGGTGGCAGTAGCTCTACCGCTCTCTGAAAATCACTTCACTGCAGATCACTTTTCAGTTGGTGGTAAGCACTGCCGCCTGTCTGAAAGAGACCAAGCTGTTGCCACAAAGGTCTTTGTAGTGAATGCTGTAGCATTAACTGCACCCCTTACTGGAAAGACCTGAACTCAATAATGCATGTTAAACAAGGTGTTCACTTGCTCAGCATGGGCGCCAATCCCAAAACGCTGTGCATTGTTCTCAATGAAGGCAAAGCATTATGTGATTGGATGAGGAGAAAATCATGATGTCACCACCTGCCTCTTCACCTTGTGCAATCAGAGAACACCTTGCATTAAATGAGAAAATTAAAGGTGTTCTCTAAATAGCACCCGTGGTGAACAAGCAACCCCCTGTGTTCATTATGCAACAGGGCAGCCATTCAGCACGGGAGCAGAAAGCGAGCAACAATCACTGTAGTAGCAGTGACTACTACAGTGATTCTCTGCTTCCACGTGGATCTCCAGGGCTGCTGTTAGAAACCATGGGACCCCATACAGACAACTTGACATTGGACCCCATACAGCCATACGGTACCGATCACTCATTGTGTTAATTCAGGAAAGGATATGACATATTTACCTAACCCTTCCCCCATTCTCAATCTTGAAGGGTCCCTTTGTGTGCTTGCAGCTGCCAGCGGGAAGAGGAGGAGGGAAGCCAGCAATGCTAAGGGGCTAGAAAGGGGCCTGGGCAGCAGGGGGAAATTTATGGTGCACAGAAAGGGTGATCGGTGTGGCAGGCGGGGGGCAATTACTGAAACCGATCCTTTATGTGGCTCTCTCTGCAGCAGCTGAAAGCCAATGAGAGGGAGAAGAGATAAAGCCAGCTTTCAGCTGCTGCAAAGAGAGCCATACAGGGGATTGGTTCCAGTAATTGCCCCCCTACCACACTGATCACCCTCCCTGCCCACATCGAAACCCCCTGCTGCCTGGGCCCCCCTGCTGGCCCAGGCCCCGTACAAGAGGACTGGTTGTACCCCCTTATCTATGGCCCTGCTTGAAGCTGCCAGCATGAAGAAGAGGAGAGAAGCCAGCAGCGTTGCAGGGGTAGGCCCCACAAGGGGGCCTGGGCAGCAGGGGGAAACGTATGGTGCACAGGGAGTGTGAGCGGTGTTTAGCGGGCGGGGGGGGGGGCAATTACTGGAACCGATCCTTTATATGGCTCTTTTTGCAACAGCTGAAAGCCAATGGAGGGAGAATAGAAGAAGGCAGCTTTCAGCTGCTGCAGAGAGAGCCATACAGGAGATTGATTCCAGTAAGTTCCCCCTGCCGCACCGATCACCCTCCCTGCCACATCCGATTCACCTTGTTGCATTGTAACTATGCAAAATAATCCATATCTGGAGCTCAGCTTTAATCTCCACTTTCCATTGCTGTAAGGTAGGAACAGATTTTTAGCATGACATTACCTTTTCTATTTTATTACTGTATGTGTTTGTTCTATCAGCATATTTATTACTATATCTACAGCTCACTGATCACATTAATGTACCGTGAGCTGACAACGGGAAATTATTTTAGTGGTTCCCTGAGATCTTAAAGTATTTTCAAGGGTTCCTCTAGGGTAAAGAGGTTGAGAAAGGCTGCTCGAACACATCAGGCCCTGTGTGGCTTACTCATTTTACCTCAGCAGATGTTCAGCAGAGATGCTGCGTTCCCTCCCTGATATACCATAGGGAGAACGGATGTTCTCTCCACTCCCTGCTATACGCTAGAAGAAGAATCTGCAACTCTGTACATGAAACATTATCATGAAAATATAGAACAGCAAAAAAAAAAGGAAAAATGCCGATGTCATGTCAAAAATGACTTTCGGCTAAACTTTTTTGCCGCACGGCATACAAATATACCCTTATTTTTTGTATGAGCCTTCCGCAAACATTTCGGCAGAGAAAGGGTGCGCTGCTATCGTGCTGCGTTGTGGGGCAACCCTGACCTACGCTGTATGCTTCAAAAGCCAACTGACACACTCAAAGCTTTCAGCTGCCCCGTCTCGATGATCTCTCTTGAAAGCTTCATTCTAAAGTATCCACATCTAAGCCAAGCTTTATAAAATATAAATGGACAAAGCCACAATTCAGCCTGACAGAGCTGCCTTCCTCTTCACAACCTTCTCGAAAAAAAAGAAAAAAGACAAAAACATAAGATGTTTGTGTGGGCCAAAAAAAAAAAAGAAAGCTCTCTCGTCCCTACCGCATTTGTTACCGCTCACCTCAACTGCATTTCACATCTTGTCACAAGGCTATCCTTGCATAACGAGCAGGAAAAGAGAAGGAAGGAAGAAATAAGAGAAGGTGAGAGAGATGGAGGGAGAGAGTCGAGCAGGAAACAACTTCACAGTCAATTAGGAAGAGGTCAGAGGGATGTGAAAAGACCTCATAAAACAGTTAGGACAATATACAGAAGCCGTCATTCAGGGAACTACTGAAATATAAGAACGTTTTATTGCGATCAATATTTCCTGAAGATCATAGCTGCCATTCTGGTAGAGGTATTGACAATGCAATAAGGAGGAAGGCCAGGTGGTCATACCATTTCATTTATGCTGTTCGGAGAGGGCATTTCATAATTTGACATATATTTAACTCATCTTAAGCATCATGTCCTGGTGTTTTCCTATAACTCAGGGGCAGATTTGACGGCTTCTGTAATTGATTCATTTTTATTGCTATGTACGCAGGTAGCTAATGTTTCTTACACACGAGCAAGCAAAAGGGAGCAAGCATGTGCACCGGCATTGAGTACTGTGGAGTGAAAGCTGAACTGCAGGCAAACATCCTAAAGCGGATTTACAACCTCTGCAAAAAAATTTTTTATATTGGCTCCACGAGATTTTAGCCGTATTGTACTTGTTTGCACAGCATCATAGGTGTGCGCAGCCTATTGCATTAGGGCAGTGGTCTCCAAACTGCGGCCCGAGGGCCGTATGTGGCCCTCTGCTTGCCTTTTTCCGGCCCTTTGGGCACTATTCATCCAACTGATACAAGACACTATTCTGCCACCAACAATGGGGCATCATTTCTCCCACTGACACCAAAAATGGGGTACTATTCCTCCCTATGATACCAAGGACTGGGCACTGTTCCTCCCCCTAATACCAAATGTGGCAATGCTTACTCCCACTGATGCCAGGATAATTTCCACTCCAGCTGGCCATAGTCCGGCCCTCCTAGAGTCTGAAGGACAATAAACCGGCCCTTTGTTTAGAATGTTTGGAGACCCCAGCATTAGGGTGTGCACTGCAAAGCTCAAACACACATGCCTTTCTCTGTAGCCTCAACTGCATGGGACAATGAATAAATGGAAAGTGCTCTGTACTGAGTGGCTTCCTGTTCATTCACAAACTGAAGCATAGTAAATACAGTTGACTATTCTTCAATCATGAATGAACACAGTGAGTGAGTGTGTACATTTAGAAAAGGAAGGCGCTGGTAAATTACATACTAGCCCCTTCCCCCACTCTCCATCCTGAAAACATCCCCCGCAGCAGCTGGGGGGAGAGGAGGTAAGCCAGCAGCACTATGGGGCAGGGGGGCCAACATGAGGAAGCCGTGGCAGTAGGGGGAATCCTCACTGCACGTAGTGATTAGTGTGCCTATGCACATCTGGCACACTGCCTGCGCACGCCTATGCACAGCATAATACGCATTATGGTAGGCCAGGGCTGCTGATCGAAATCACAGGAGCCCCGTACAGCCTACCTGACAGGGCCTCCCTCCTCCAAAAATATCAAATTAAATTTTTACTAAAATGCAATGCCCGTGATGCTTTGCAGCCATGGCAGAAATTATAACCCGTTGAACAAGACCTATTCAAGTGAATAGCGTCACGAAGGCAATATCTGCACTCACAGTGAGCGATCAGTACCGATATCATTCAGGGTGGTGAGGACCCCTGCTTACCATCCTGAAATAACCCACCTGTGTGTCCTCAACAGCTGCCAATGGGAGAGGAGGGAAAACGGCAGCACTGCAGGGTTAAGGGGCACACAGGGGTTCCAGACAGCAGGGGGAAAGGGGTGCAGATATTAGAACCAATCCTCCTGCAGTGCAGCCAGAGGAAGAAAAGAAAAACAGAAGCTCGCAGCACTACACAAGAGTCACAAGTGTTAGCAAAAAGGCAGTACTACTGGGCCTCCTGCTCGGCAGGTGCCCATGCTCCCCTTTTGAACTGATGAGGCCTGGGCCCAGTACAGGAGGGCTGGTTGTTTGCCTCATCAGCGGCCCTGTGGCAACCTAACCCCTTGGCACCTCCCGGCCTTTTAAGGGTTTTCAAATCTTGGATGGCGGGGTCTATGATCATGCATGTGACTGCCGTGGTTGACTGTCACGATGATCACATGATCAGAAAGCTCCTGAACACAAGCAGCAATTGGGAGGTTTCCGTTAGCCGCCAGTAACGGTGCCAACTTCTGCGCAGGGTGCATGCTCTAGGGTGTTTGCAATGTGGTACACAAATATGCAGCCTCTTGGGGTCATGGCCCACCCGCCGAGAGGCCGCATATTTGCATGCCGTTGACGCCAACAGGTAATTGTGGTTCTAAAGGTGAATAGTTTTTTACCTAATGCATTTCCTGCATTAAGGTATAGCACTACCCCTGAGTTAATTTTGACGTCAAAATTTGATTTAGTTTTAGTCATAGTCATTTGACTAGAATGCCATTTTAGTTTTAGTTGGGTTTTAGTCGACTAGAATCTAATGGGTTAAGTTGAATTGTAATACATTATTTGGGCATTTCACTAGAATTGCCAAACTCATTATATGTAAAATAATGGTAACCAAGAGCGTAATAATCTTCTAATCATCCACCACACCCGAGTGCCAGTGATTCCTCTCCCATCAGATTAAACACTCACCAACTCAATATGCCTTACACTCTCGTGCTTGGCGTGTAAGCATGAACAAACCTCACAAGAAGGTTTACCAGATGTTCCAAATTCAAATTCGACTTAATCATGGGATTCGGGATCCCATGATTAAGTCGATGTGACGAAACATGTCGGGGCGTGGTTGTACGGCAACCATCTGAGCTAACGTGTGACGTTCAAAGCTGTTCCAGGAAAGCGGGGTTCCAGGCTTGAGCAGCGAGTGGCGGTGAGACTATATTCACATACCTCGGGTCCGCCGTGACCATTATACACTGGCTTGAGCATTTATTGAAAATTTTGCTGTGATTTTTGCTGCTCGTTTTTAAAGAGATTCATGTGAGTTGAATGGTTGAAGTGCATTTAGTGTGCATTAAAACTGGTTTTACGTTATCACACTATTTTGTGCACTTTTCATTATTTACATGCGGAGAGATCCGGCAGTTATATGGTGGAACTTGGAACATCTGGTAAACCTTTTTGTGAGGTTTGTTCACGCTTACACGCCAAGCACGAGAGTGTAAGGCATATTGAGTTGGTGAGTGTTTAATCTGACGGCAGAGGAATCACTGGTGTGGTGGATGATTAGAAGATTATTACGCACGATCAACGATTGAATGCATATTTATGGACCTATGTTTTATACACTTTATTCTTAAACTCATTTTATACCCCTGGAGTAAAAATCTAATAACATGTTATTATTTATCGTATAAAAGGGGTTGTAAACCCTCGTGTTTTTCACCTTAATGCATCCTATGCATTAAGGTGAAAAAACTTCTTCTAGTGACTGGCCCCCCAGCCCACCCGTTTTACTCACCCGAGCCCTGGAATCTCCCATGGCGGAGACGCGCTCTTTCTCTGCCCGGGGTTCTTGGCTCTTGATTGGATAGATTGATAGCAGCGCAGTCATTGGCTCCCACTGCTGTCAATCAAATCCAATGATGAGGGGCGGGGGGCGAGTCCTACATTCGGCGTCTATAGACGCCGAATGATGGACTAGGGAGCGGGCCCGCATATAACCCCCCGGGAGAGCGCTTCTTCTAGGGGGTTATACGATGCGAGGAGGAGCCACGAGAGCCACCGAGGGACCCCAGAAGTCGAGGATTTGGGCCACTCTGTGCAAAACGAACTGCACAGTAAAGGTAAGTATGACATGTTTGTTATTTAAAAAAAATTAAAAAGTAGCTTTACAATCACTTTAAGGTTTGAACATGCACAACAGACACAGATTTAGCTGTTGTGATATATAACGTCTTTATAAATAAAGCCGAGTTTCATAAACAGACCAAAATAATGCTTTTTGACAAACAGAAGTGCAACTTTAAAATATAAAAAAAGCAAAACAACTGTAAACTCTATTGGCTGTAATGCCATATTACCTGTGTAGCGGGTATGTACTTTTCAGAATGTTTAATTTGGGTAAAGACATCAGTGGTGTCTAGTTCCCTGCGACCCAGCAGGTGGCGCTGTCACTTTGGGCCGGGGTTGAACCATCACTGCAGTGCCGTACCCTTTGTGACCTCTCGCAGCAGTTGTACGGCGGGGCGGGGAACCCGCTGTGCTTGCTGAGAGAGGGTATAAAGGGGGCAGACATCTTCGCCACGAGGTCCGAGCCCCAGGCACCTTCAGCCTGAGGGCTGCTGTCCATGGTCAGTGTCCAGGCGGCCTAGGCCTGGACACGTGGAGTTCGGGAGTCACCCCAGACACCCTCAGTCTGGGGTGAGGTACATCATTCAGGCCTGGGGCACAGCTTCTTCCACTGGGTCCCGCCCGGGAGGAATCGTCCTAAGGTGCCCACAGTATCGGGTACCTGAATCCAGGCGTAACAGACCGTGCAGGTGACCTTCCCGTAGATCTGGTGCAGCATATTGCCAGTGCCGGGACAGGGCCTCCGGAGACCGTCGGGATGGATGTCCTTTCCAAACAGGGGCTGTATTTACAAGGAAGGTGGTCCATGTTCTAAGGTCGGTGACAGAGACCGTTACATTCAGGCCTGTGGCTGGGGCTGCAACAGTTCACTCGGTAGGTGGCAGCTACCAACTTCACGGTCGGTGGCAGAGACCGTGCGCCAAGCCTATTCGCACGCAAAAGGAATAGGAGAGTTCATTTGTGCCTGGGCCTACTCGCATCCACACCCCTGTCTGTCTGTTACAAGAGTTCAACTAATTATGTTCATCCTGGCAAATGGAGAAATAAAAGAGTGTTGGGCTTTTAATGGTGTGGGGCTCTATTACTGGTAGACACATCTCCACGGAAGAAACAGAGGCTCCGTATGCAGAGAACAGACCCGAAGGTAATTTAAGTGACTTTGCTCAACCCTCATACACATACGAGGTGAGAGCTTGGCGTAGTGTTCCTGCACTCTCTCTCCCAGGTACCCCTAGACAACAGCAGTATAACTGATAAAGCTAGAGAGAGAGTGAGGCCGCTACACCTGAATATATGACCAATATATTAAATATCAACCACTTGCCGACCGCGCTATAGCCGAATGACGGCTACAGTGTGGACGGCTAGTTTTGGGAAGCCATCATATGACAGCCTCCTGTAATCACACCTGCTGTAGGTTGTGGCGGCGCGCTCTGTGATCAAGTGTCCGGAGGACACTGCTGATCACAGATTAAGGTAATGAGCCAATCAACAGCTCTTTAAATGTGATCAGCTGTGTCCAATCACAGCTGATTGGTCACAGCTGTAAACAGCTGTAAATAGAAGCTAGTTATCGGCACTCCTTTCCTCATGTTGAGAGCGTGAAGAGAGCCAATATCCATCTTCTCTAAAAGGGGCATCGACACTGATAATCAGGGCACTGATTATCAGTGTCCTGATTATCAGTGCAGTCCAAACAGTGCCCACCAGTGCTGCCAATGTGTGCCCACCAGTGCTGCCAAAAGGTGCCCTCCTTATCAGTGTCACCTATCAGTGCTGCCTATCAGTGCCGCCCATCAGTGCCACATATCAGTGACACCTATCAGTGCCCATCAGTGACACCTATCGGTGCTGCCTCATTAGTGCCCACCAGTGTCTCCTCATCAGTGCCCACAAATGCCACCTCATCCGTGCCCATCAGTGCAACCTATCAGTGCCGCCTATCAGTGCAGCCTCATCAGTGCCCACCAGTGCCTCCTCATCAGTGCCCACCAATACCACCGCATCCGTGACCATCAGTGCAACCTATCAGTGCCACCTATTATTGCCCATCAGTGTCCATCAGTGCAGCCTCATCAGCGCACATCAATAAAGGAGAAAATTTTCCTGTTTCCAACATTTTTTAACAAACTATGAAAAATATGTTTTTTTTTTTTTTTTTTTATGTATTAGTTTTTTTAGCAAAAAATAAAAAACCCAGCGGTGAATAAATGCCACCAAAAGAAAGCTCTATTTATGGTAATTTTTTTTTTTTTAATTTTTGTGTTTTTGTGTTGCATGGCCGTGCAATTGTCATTCAAAGTGTGACAGCACTGAAAAATGGCCTGGGCAGGAAGGAGGTAAGAGTGCCCAGTAAGCAAATGGTTAAGAAAAAAAATAAGAAAAGCCTTTTCCTTTTTTTTTTTTTTTTTTAGCTGCTTTGTAGATATCCCCTACTTATTCTTTTGTGGTAGTGCAATAGTGCAGTATATGTTTAAACTTTATTGTGCTATTATTATAGGCTGGGGATGGAACTGTGTTGCCGAATTAGAAAAGGCCAGCAGAAATCGCCAAAGAAATAATGTGAACGAGTGTAATGTGTGGAACTGCATAGGAAAGGGAAAGGATTGATGGGAGCCTGTGTCTCTCTAAGCCAGTACAGCTTGCCGATAGAGTCAGGGCGCTGGGGCTTTAACAGACAGGCGGAGCAAAGCAGAAGTTCAGATGGGTATACGTTCTGTTTTTGTTCGTTTGATCACAGTTTTCATCCATTGACTTAATTCATTTTTTATTTTCGGTTATTTTTCATCACTGAAAACATGCAGCTGCCCAAAACTATGACAAAAATATTTTCGCTGACAAAATTAAAGGAGAAGTCCAGCTTGAGCTCGTTTGGCTGGGCTTCTCCTAGGGGTCACAGGAGTGCCATCTGTTTTGCACTCCTGTGACCCGTTTTTAGCAGAGAGCGGTTTGACGTTCGCTCTTAGCTGATGACACACAGACCAGTCCAGGCACCGCATCATCCCGACTCTGGGAAGCTGAATCCGCCAGGTGCCTGGACTGATGGCTGTCTCAGCCTCTTAGCGAGCCGCTGAGAGGCTGAGATGGCCCCTCCCACCCCTCCACAGCTCAGAGCTCCAATGAGTGTGGAGGAGCAGAGCAGGAGAGCCTCTGATTGACAGGCAGCATCTCTCGGCTCGGGGAGGTGAGAGAACAGAGCCATCGGCGATGTTCAATGGCTCAGTTCTCAGTGCAGAGATGGCGGGGAACAGATGCAGCATCCACCTAGGTAAGTATGATTGGGTAAAAAAAGCCAAACCCATACTTCTCTTGTTAACACTGTGCTACTCCCGAAAGGGCCGCTGTAACTGTCCACGGGTTCTTTCCCTGATCAGTGCAGGTAGCCAGGCACACAACAGCATCTCATCCACACAGGCTCAGAGAACAGTCCAGGAGTGTCTTTTCTGAAAGTAATTGCTGAATAACTGTTAACTTGGGAATGCAGCAGGGTATGGGATACTTCAAAACCTTTAATGCACAAATCTCTAAATGGCAGCAATACAGTATGCTCTCCCAGCTAGGGACCAGGGGGATTACTGGATAAGTCTATCAAAAATAAGCTGAATTAGTCTAGCTTCTAACAGCCGCAGGACCATCAGACACTGCACACAGGGATCTGGCTTCACTCACAGATCCTGGCAAAGATCAGTCCAGAGATATGACCTCCCGTAGAGTAGTCCAGCTTCCAGCAGAAAGGGGGTGGGGGGTCCACAGGCAAACAGTTCTTCTTCCCTTTAGTCCCTGGATCCATCCCCACAGGGGGGGAAAAAAAACTCTCCAGGGCTCCAGCCTATTTAACAGTAACCCAGCCACCTTCTGGACACACCTCCCCACACCTCCCCAGGGACTGGCTAGGCCCCCCTAAATATTCAGGCTGGGAATTTGAATCCTCTCTCCCTAAGCTCTAGAAGCTTCTTCTAGATGCAAGGGGAAGTAATCAAATTCTGAGCCTCTGACACCCTGAACAGACTGTACTAAACAATCACTGCTTCTGTAAGTACAACAGATGCCGACAATAAATTTACCTAACAGCCTAATTATGAAGGTGCTGTGAGGGGATGTGACCCCCCGCTAAATACTTACCTGTGTCCTGTATCGATCTAGTGCTGTGCCTGGCTTCGGTTCTTCACTCCCTTCTCCCTGTTCTCACAAGCCTGGCTGAGAGCAGCAGAGGCCAGTGGCTCATGCTTCTGTCAGTCAAATCCTGTGAGCAGAGAGCGGGGGGGGGGGGGGGGGAGGGCAAGCCACGCTGTGAGTGATAGAGTAGGAGCCAAGATTGCAAGCAGGGGACCCCAAAGGAGGAGGTTCAGGGCTGCTCTGTGCAATACCATTGCACAGAGCAGGTGAGTAGAGCATGTTCATCATTTTAATAAAAAAAAAATTGCCTTTACAGAGATGTTGTCATGGGAGTCAGAACATCATGGCCCAGAGCCATAAATGTACACTGAGCTGCACAGGCACGGCTCAGCATGCACAAATACTGACAGCCAGGGAGAAAGGTCTGTGACAGAATAGACCAATTGGTGATGTCCATGTTTTTCACCTGTGTTAAAAATTTTGCAAACTAAATTCAACTGGAAAAAACTGACAAATAAAATGTGCAAATTTATTTCACCCTTTAGAAAATCAGGCAGATTGTTGTTCTTTGTGTTTTTGACTTCCTCCAGGCATTGGGAGTACAAGAAAGCAGATGTTTTGGTGTACTAGTGTAATTTTTCTGGAGGCAGATCCATTCTGAAAGATTGTTTGAACTTTACAGTTTTATTGGTGCTTGACATTTCAGTTGATGCAAGTGTTTCCTAATGGCATATTTTATTACTATTATTATCATTATTACTAACTCCTTTCTATCATTACAGTTCATTGATCCATTGATTTATTTGTGGGTTATTAGAAACTCCCTTTATTCCAATCACTTGAGTGCCACCATGGTGTTGCACACACCATTACTGGTTATATCATTGCTATAAGGGGCACTCTGTGGATTTTCCTATCCATACACTCACCAGTAGGCATGAGGGATGTAATCTTACAGAATAATTGCTAATTTGGCCAAAATTCTTGAAATTGCTTATATTGCTGTGTGAACTGCTTAGGCCAAATCTTCTTTAACCACTTCAATCCTGGGCACTTTCATTCCCTTCCTGCCCGGGCCAATTTTCAGCTTTCAATGCTCTCACAATTTGAATGACAATTGTCATACAACACTGTACCCATATAAAGTTTTAAAAAAAAATTCACACAAATAGAGCTTTCTTATGGCGGTATTTAAACACCACTGGGTTTTTATTTTTTGCTAAATAAACAAAATAAACAAAAAAAAAAGACCAAAAATGTTGAAAAAAAGTATATTTCTTTTCTTTATTTCTGTTATCAAATTTCACAAATAAATAATCTGTCTTTATAAATTTAGGCCAAACTGTATTCTTCTACATGTCTTTGGTGAAAATAACCCAAAACAGTGTATACTATTTCATAGCTCCCAACTGTCCCTGATTTCGCGGGACTGTCCCTGATTTGGAGCAATGTCCCTCTGTCCCTCTTTCCCCCTCATTTGTCCCTCATTTTGGTCTGATCCATATAGTTGTATATAAAATGCACTTTTTATCTTTTTTAAAAAGTGTTCCCCAGTGCTAAACCTTTCATCCAATTTCTAAATTGCTGAATTTGTAAATTTTAAAAGCCAATATAAAAGGAATATTAGTGGTAAAAAAAAAACGTTGTGGATTTAATTAACCTTTTTTTGGTTAATTCTCCTTTAAGGGGGTGTGGCAGGGGGGCGTGTCCTATGCCTACATACAATTGATAGTAGGTGTCACTCATTCCCATCTCAAAATGTTGGGAGGTATGCTATTTAGTCTGTAGGAAAGGTATAGAGTCCACAAGTTGACCTTCACGATTTAGAATGAGGCATCTTAACCACTTCAGCCCCGGAGGATGCCCAATGACCGGGCCATTTTTTGTGATTCGGCACTGTGTTGGTTTAACTGACAATTGCGCGGTCGTGCGACATTGCACCCAAACAAAATTTACGTCCTTTTTTCCCATTAATATAGCTTTCTTTTGGTGGTATTTGATCACCTCCGCGGTTTTAATTTTTTGCGCTATAAACAAAAAAAGAGCGTCAATTTTGAAAAAAAAGCAATATTTTTTACTTTTTGTTATAATAAATATCCCAAAAAAAATATAAAAAAACTAAAATGTCTTTCTCAGTTTAGGCCGATATGTATTCTTCTACATATTTTTGGTAAAAAAGAAAAACGCAATAAGCGTATATTGATTGGTTTGCGCAAAAGTTATAGTGTCTACAAAATAGAGGATAGATTTATGGCATTTTTAATAATATTTTTTTTTATTAGTATAGCGCTTACCACCCTCTCCTCCTTGTCTTTTGACTCCTCGCAGGAGGAAAGGGCACACCCAGCTCTATATGCCCGTACCCTCCTGTGTGAAGAGGTTGAGCGGTGTTGTGATGGGTCTCCACAGCCAGATTCTCCAGAGAATGGTTCTTATCTCTATAGTCAATAAAGACAAGTCTCTATTTCCCCCAATGACTTCAATGTCCACACCAGCTGTAACTCCAACGTAGAGTTTATTTCTCTTAAACGACAGTCTCTGGTAGGAAAGGTTGGAGGGAGAACAGGACAGCATAAGGTATGGGAGAGGTCCAGGCACAAACGTAATACACTTCACTGCTTGGCTTCTCAAGCAGACTTAGCCCATTTGGATAGTCTCCCTAGATAGGGACTAGCAGCCAAAATGGTGCTCGAACTAACCGCACAATCACTACACAAACTGGTACACTTAGTCTCTGCCACAGACCCGGTGGACTTGGTTTTTCAAAGCTTGGCCTCTTTGTAAGGAGAAGACATCCCTCCAGAGAGTTACCGGGCCCCTTCCTTCACTGTGACTTCTCACCAGTCCCTCGGAATGGTCCTCCCCCGGCCTCCTTGTCTAAGATGTGGGTCCCCTCGCAAGGCGGCACCCTGAGATTCCTCGATCCTTGACCGGCCCCAAGCCGAAGGTGCTGGGCCCAAGGCCTTTAGTTGCAGCCCCAGGGCTAAAGGTGCCTGGGACTGATTCACCGACCTCCGCCCCTGGGCCAAAGGTGCCCAGGGCGGACAGGAACACACACTCCCTGGGAGTAGGGCTCCCGACGACAGAACATCGAACAGGCAACGTCTGCCCCTTTTATATCCTCTCCCAGCATACACAGCAGGCTGACCACTCCCGCTGTATGGTTGCCGAGAGGGGACACACAAGGCACAGCACTGTATCAGCGGTTCAACCCTGGCACACTATGGGAGCGCCACCTGCAGGCCACAGGGAACAGTACACCGATACTCTTCCTGCAGACAAAAATGGTTGATAATGTCCTAACAATTTAGGTGTTTGAGCATAACTACCACTCAAACACTACCCCTAAATTGAGGACCCCGCTACACACTCCCCCCACTTAAATAGACACTGTCCCCAGTGTCTGGAGCAAACCTATGCCTCTCAAGCCTGAGTCAACATAGACCTATTCCAGAAACTATGTACAAAAAAAAACTAATTTGGAAAAATGTTTGTTTGTGCCGGAACCTGAACATGGGGAAAGGGAGTTAAATGAAGAGATGAAGAAAGAGTAGTAGAAAACAAATGTGTACATCCCATTCTCAAATGTCACATATTTAAAAGCAACACACATTTTTTTTTCCATTCACATTTCCCTCCCCTCCTGAAATAGCTAAACCCACCCATTCTCAGTGGCCGCTTGGTATCCACCTGCAGAGGGAGAAAAACACACACATAACCAACAAATTAGACATCCTAACCTTCTATGTACATTAGAAGAGAAAAGACTCTCCCCGAGGGAAAAATCCTTTCCTTCTAAAAAGTAAACACTTTAAAATGCAGTTCAAACTTAAGCAACACCGTCACATAGTGGAAGTGCCACCGTCAAGACACTTGTCCCAAAAAAAAAAACCTTTTCTTTCCTTGAAGGAAAATCTTCCTCTTCTTCTTGAATTTGGCTGTGTCCCTGAACTATTTCTACCCCAAAGTCTCTGTCTTTGTTATGCTGTGAGCAGAGAGAAAAAAAAATCAACAGCACCCCTGCTCTCCAGCTGAGTAGACTACCCCAATTTGCAAGGGCAAAGTTCCTGAACTCCAGGAGAGTACACTCCGGAACAAAAGCACAAAAAAAACACACAGAGTTCAGTCTCTCACAAATAAAATTTTGGATCAGGCAAGATGAGGAGCTTCCATTTTTTATCAAAGGTCTCTATTGAGTAGACGGCATCTTCAAGCTCCTTCCGACACACAACTACCCGATCCGCATGAATGTGCCGACCCAACATCCATTCTTTCTTGCACCTCTGATATCTCTCGGCAACAGCCACGGAACAAGAGAGATACCTGCGGGTGTGTTGGACTTTCATGTGGTTCCACAGGAAGTCTGCGTACCATCTCTCTCTGTAGGCCTCCACCTCAAACAGTAGGTCTCTGGTGACATACGGGTACTCCCATCCGTAATCAGCAGCCACCTTTTGGTTGAACAGCCGCTGCAGCCTGGAGAGTGGTGGAAGTGTGGCACGGTCTCCCGCACCTGGCAGAACAATGGCTTCTGGATGCCTGGGCACTTTCACTGCCCTGGGACCCATTACAGCAACACGTAGCAACACACAGTCATCCGTGGTAATGTGCACGGGCACCACAGGTCTGGACGACTCAGGCATGGGGTCAGGTCCTTCCTCATACACATGGACTTCCACTTGGGGTGTAACATCCCCAGCAGACTTGGGTGAGTCCCTTCTACTTCTGGCGGAGGATAGGGGTATTCTGTCCCAGCCCTTTTTAATGAATATTTCATCTATCTCTGCGTCTTCTCCCACATCGGAAGACGATTCTAGATCCAAGGTATCACAGTCCTCTGCTAGTATGTAATTCCTTGTAGCAGGGGAATCACTATCTCTAGCAAGTTCAAATTCTTTGGGGTCCGGAACCCAAGCATCCCCAACACTCTGGACGCTTTTCTCTGCTCCCTTCCCTGGCTTACCTCGACCTGTAGCTGTCGCGGATCGTCTGGAGGTCCCTCGGACTGGGCAATCCGACACAGGTAAACGCTAGGGTATAGCTCGACCACGACCGCAGAAGGCTTTCACATAGCCGACCTTCCGCTTGGGTGGTGGGAGCGAGGATTCCGTAACAACTGAGGCAGCATCCTCCGGTTTCTCCGTCTCCGGTTCCTCAACTACCGGAACATTCTCAACAACGACTTCCCCCGAAGTCTCAACAGTGCGCGTAGGGGTGACTGTAGAAGCGTTGGTTTCCTCCTCAAGAGTAGTGGCGCCCGTAAGGCAATTCAGCCGGGAGGCCCAAGGCTTTTCTGTGGGTTGCTCTACCTCGAACAAGAACTCCTTGCATCTTTAACATCTTCCAAAAGGCCGAAGGTGCACCACCAGTCCCTGGCATCCGGGACAAACCACTCCAAGGGCCTCCGCATCTCTGTGAACGTAGAGGGCGAAGCGACCCCGAGGCTTCAGTCGGATGCCCGTATCCATCAAAGAAGCAGCAAACAAAGATACATTCATGGTAGAAGGAACTGGAATCCATGGGGCATTAGACGCCATGTTCTCCACTTGCCGATTCATTGCGCACTGTCCCTTTTTCGCCAAAGTCACCACGTGCAACTCATCACATGACGAGGCTCCTCCCATCCTCTGCAATGTTCGCGGGCTTTCTTACTTTTGACATGCCCACGAACTACGCAGCTTGGGCTCTCCTCGTGGCTGCCCAATGACCGGGCCATTTTTTGTGATTCGCCACTGCGTTGGTTTAACTGACAATTGCGCGGTCGTGCGACATTGCACCCAAACAAAATTTACGTCCTTTTTTTCCCCATAAATAGAGCTTTCTTTTGGTGGTATTTGATCACCTCTGCGGTTTTAATTTTTTGCGCTATAAACAAAAAAAGAGTGACAATTTTGAAAAAAAAGCAATATTTTTTTACTTTTTGTTATAATAAATATCCCCAAAAAATATATAAAAAAACTAAAATGTCTTTCTCAGTTTAGGCCGATATGTATTCTTCTACATATTTTTGGTAAAAAAAAAAATCGCCATGCTTTCAGAGCTCAGTTTCCATCAGGCGTGAGGCAGCTGGTACAGTCTGACTTGGAGCGGATTCTGCGCTTTGACTGTACAAATAAACCCACCTCCGTGTTATACACACATCTCCTCCGGGTCTCTTCTCCTGAGTTGACCAGGCTCCATCAGCAATGGGGCCGGGATGTTCCAGAGCTGGACTCTGAGGACTGGGAGGATGTATGGGACTTCCCATTTAAAATACTTGTTTCCCTGAGGGATCGCCTCATTCATTACAAGATTGTCCATAGAGTGTATCTCACTCCCGCCCGGGTGCACAGGATGAGGTCTTCCCTCTCCCCGGAGTGCTGGCGTTGCGACCATGCTCCGGGGGACTACATTCATATATTCTGGTCTTGCCCGGTAATTACAGTCTTTTGGTCACAAATCTTTCTGGAGGTGAATGAAGTGTTGAGTATCTCTATTGTCCCATCCCCAAGAATATGCCTGCTGGGGCTGGTGGAGGACCTGGTGCCCAGGGTGGCTGAGAGAACCCTGTTGGGTCTCTTGCTGTTCTATGCCAGGAAGTCCATCGTCCTATGCTGGAAGCGGAGGGCCCCTCCCTCTGTAGGTCTATGGAAAACACTTGTCAATAATGTGATACCCTTATACAAAGAGACTTATGTACATAGAGGCTGTCCGAAAAAATATGACAGGGTCTGGTCTAAATGGTTGGCGGAGCCCTCCACTGCGGCAGCAGACTAGGAGGCTTCACTGAATTCTGATACTATCCACTGAAGTCTTGTTAAACCAACCCTTGCTGGCACGGCTACTTAGGTGAGTTAGTTAACTATCATCCTACCCCTGGAGCCGGAGCCGGGTCAGCTCATTGATGATGGCTTATTAGAATATACGTTATTACCCTAGCGTGTCTTGGTTTTGTAATTCTACCTTGTGACCCCTGCGTGGGTTCTGCCCGTGCTGTTAGCCAGATATTGGCTGTGCTGTTGTACGTTTGTATTGTCTGTGTTTGTAACAAATAAAATAAAAAAAGATTTTCAAAAAAAAAAAAAAAGAAAAATCGCAATAAGCGTATATTGATTGGTTTGCGCAAAAGTTATAGTGTCTACAAAATAGAGGATAGATTTATGGCATTTTTAATAATATTTTTTTTTATTAGTATAGCGCTTACCACCCTCTCCTCCTTGTCTTTTGACTCCTCGCAGGAGGAAAGGGCACACCCAGCTCTATATATGCCCGTACCCTCCTGTGTGAAGAGGTTGGGCGGTGTTGTGATGGGTTTCCACAGCCATATTCTCCAGAGAATGGTTCTTATCTCTATAGTCAATAAAGACAAGTCTCTATTTCCCCCAATGACTTCAATGTCCACACCAGCTGTAACTCCAACGTAGAGTTTATTTTCTCTTAAACGACAGTCTCTGGTAGGAAAGGTTGGAGGGAGAACAGGACAGCATAAGGTATGGGAGAGGTCCAGGCACAAACGTAATACACTTCACTGCTTGGCTTCTCAAGCAGACTTAGCCCATTTGGATAGTCTCCCTAGATAGGGACTAGCAGCCAAAATGGTGCTCGAACTAACCGCACAATCACTACACAAACTGGTACACTTAGTCTCTGCCACAGACCCGGTGGACTTGGTTTTTCAAAGCTTGGCCTCTTTGTAAGGAGAAGACATCCCTCCAGAGAGTTACCGGGCCCCTTCCTTCACTGTGACTTCTCACAAGTCCCTCGGAATGCTCCTCCCCCGGCCTCCTCGTCTAAGATGCGGGTCCCCTCGCAAGGCGGCACCCTGAGATTCCTCGATCCTTGACGGGCCCCAGCCGAAGGTGTTGGGCCCAAGGCCTTTAGTTGCAGCCCCAGGGCTAAAGGTGCCTGGGACTGATTCACCGACCTCCGCCCCTGGGCCAAAGGTGCCCAGGGCGGACAGGAACACACACTCCCTGGGAGAAGGTCTCCCGACGACAGAACACCGAACAGGCAACGTCTGCCCCTTTTATATCCTCTCCCAGCATACACAGCAGGCCGACCACTCCCGCCGTATGGTTGCCGAGAGGGGACACACAAGGCACAGTACTGTATCAGCGGTTCAACCCTGGCACACTATGGCAGCGCCACCTGCAGGCCACAGGGAACAGTACACCGATACTCTTCCTGCAGACAAAAATGGTTGATAATGTCCTAACAATTTAGATGTTTGAGCATAACTACCACTCAAACACTACCCCTAAATTGAGGACCCCGCTACATTAGTAATGGCGGCTATCTGCGATTTTTATCGTGACTGCGACATTATGGCGGACACATCGGACACTTTTGATGCTATTTTGGGACCATTGTCATTTATACGGCAATCAGTGCTATAAAACTGAACTGATTACTGTGTAACTGACACTGGCAGGGAAGGGGTTAACCACTTGGGGGCGGGGAAGGGGTTAAGTGTGTTCTAGGGAGTGATTCTAACTGTGGGGGGGCTGGGCTATGAGTGACACGACAGTGATCACTGCTCCTGATGACAGGGAGCAGTAGATCACTGTTCTGTCACTAGGCAGAACAGGGAAATGCCTTGTTTACATAGGCATCTCCCTGTTCTGCAGCTCCGTGACACGATCGCTGGACACAGGCGGACACGGTCACGGAGCTCGCGACAGGGGTGCGCACGCGCCCGCACGGCGGCAAATTCAAAGCAACGTACAGGTACGTTTCTTTGCGCAGCCATGCCATTCTGCCAATGTGTATCTACAGGCGGCGGTCGGCAAGCGGTTAAAGCGGAGTTCCACCCTTTTTTTATGTTTATTAAAAGTCAGCAGCTACAAAAAGTGTAGCTGCTGGCTTTTAATAAACATACACTTACCTGCTCCACTGTCCAGCGACGCGACGCCTGGAGCTCCGCTCCTCTCCCCCCTCCTCCGCCGGCGCGTCCATTCACAGTGTGGGCACCCGGCCGTGACAGCTTTCGGCTTCACGGCCGGGCACTCACTGCGCATGCGCGAACGGCGCAGCGCTCTGTGAGTGGACAGGCGATCGCCTGGGACCTGTCACGTCCCAGGTGATCGCCTACAGGGAGGAGCCGCCACAAGGCGATATGACGTATCGCCTAGGCGGCTCCAGGGTGGAAGGAGGAAGTGGGACAGGAAGTCCCACTCCTACTGAAGCCCCCACTCCCCCCCCCAAAAAAAATTACATGCCAAATGTGGCATGTAAGGGGGTGAGGAGTGGAATAAAAAAAAAGTAAAACAATTGGGTGGAACAAATAGACCATTGGAAGTGTTTTGTTATATCTATTCAGTAAGTGTAAAAACATACCTGTTGATCCTACCAGAAATCTTATGAGCCGATAAAGTTTTGTGCCTCAGTTAGCTGTTCAAACTTTCTCTGCCCCACCTAAAATCATTGCAGATAATGCGGTGTTATCGTGGCTGCAGATATAATGTGTCTGCCATTCCCATGATGACTCTTCTTTTCAACTTCAGTAACCAGCACAAGCACTCTCACTGTCAGCCTAATTTGAAACGAGATGTTCCTTTTCATCTGGCGTAAAGAGGACGACAGAAATATGAAGAAAAACTCTGATCTCCTAGACAAGTAGGATATTGCTTATAAAATGATGTACTTGCAAAATCAATAAATACGTCAAATTAATCATTTTACTAAGTGTCCTGTCAATATGCAAGCAACTCATTTGCAATACAGTTCTGTCACTCTTGAAAATAATGTGCCCACCTTCTGTGTTTAAATAAGTGTCCGGTAAACTAACATAGGGAAAAAGACATTTCAAACTTAGATTAATTTTTTTTCTCTCATATTTGCATGTCAATTTTAAAGTAGAAGTCCAGAATCTATAAAAAATAAACACCCAATCAGGTTTAAAAGAGAAGTGCGGGAATTAAAAAACAAAACAAAGTCATACTCGCCTAAGTGGATGCAGCATCTGTCGCTCGTCGCCTCAAAGACCTAGAACTGAGTGATCAAAGACCACTGATACCTCGGTTTTTGGTCTTCAGTGAGCAAAGAGCTGGTGATTGTCAAGTCACCTGCTCTCTGCTCTGCCCCTCCAGTGCTCACTGGAGCACAGGGCTGTGCACAGGGCTGTGCAGGGGGCGGGAGCAGCTGGCTTAGGATCTCAGCAGTACAGTGAGAGGCTGAGCCAACTGCTGCTCAGGCATTTGGGTGGAGTCCTAACATTAAAGTCGGGATCTCTGCAGAACCTAGCTAAGGCTGACCATACTTGGAGCAAATTTCTTTCCTGCAACCACATACATAACCACATATAATGTACGTAATATATCTGGGTACTGACATTTATAGGTAAAGTTGATCCATGGAAAATCCGGTTGCCTCTCTGGGGATCAGGAAGGAACTTTTCCCCTGCTGTAGCAAATTGGAGCATGCTTTGCTGGGGTTTTTTGCCTTCCTCTGGATCAACTGTGGGTGAAGGATTGTGTACATGTGATTGTATGTTTTTTTAATTTTATTTTATTGGTTGAACTAGATGAATTGTGTCTTTTTTCAACCTGACTAACTATGTAACTATATGTAACAGTGCTGACAGGGGAATCCCTCCTGCTCAAACATTGCCTTCTCCTGGCGGGGGAAGCTGTTCCAGCCAGGAGAAGACAGTGATTATTGCTAGTGGCTATAGCAGCCGCTAATAATAATCACAGGTAAAACCCAGCATGCTGGCTGTACCCAAGTTGATCGATTGATCGACTTGGTATATTCAGCCTGCACATACACAGTTCCTGTTGAACCGGCCGAGATTCAAACCGTGTATGGCCTGCCTAAGGACTTTAGCCCACTGTCAAAAGAAGACGGGTCACAGGAGTGTAGAACTAAGTGCACTCCTGTGACCCACAGGAGAAGTAGGGGCCAAAAGAGCTTTGGCCCTATTTAACCTTAAAAGTGTATTTCCACATTTGTATTTGTGTGTCAGCAGTAAGCTGAAAAGAATAAATAAAATAATAAAATGTGACATACTTAAGCCAGCCATAGATGGTTTGAGTCTTGGCCAGTTCAGCAGTGACCAGCTGAGATTCAATACATGTATGGGCAGGCTTATCGTACCCAAGTTAATCCATCGATTGACTTGGGTATAACCAGCATGTCGGATTTCTAGCATGTGATTATTACCAGTGAATATAGCCACTAGCAATAGTCACTGTATTCTCCTGGCAGGGACAGCTCCCCGCGCACCCTGTCGGGAGAACACAATAGCTCCATGGTAGGGATTCCCTCATCAACACTGACTGTATTAATGGGAGAATCGAGCGGGTTGCAGGAAAGAAAATCGCATCATCTATGGCCTGCCCTAGCGTATTTGACATCCCAGAGTTGTTGTATACCACAAAAATTGTCTTCAGTAAAAATAAAAATATTTCATCAAGTGATAATGACCAGAAAATAAGTGCAGACAATGAAAATGGTAATGTCTCTACATTGGTGGTCAGTTGGAAAAGGGCCTCCTTTACACTGGTCGTCAGAGTTGAACATGCTCCTTACATTAGTGGTCAATGGAAGGAATGCCACGCTCCTAGATAGCCAAAAAGATCATTGGTGTCTTATTATCTGAGAGGCATAAATTGTTAACTCCTCACAGAACCCGTAGAAACCACTGGAGGGACTATAGGGTTCCACAGGTTCCAGGTTTGAGAAAGGTTGGTCTAGGTCAAACTTTTTTCGGTCAAGGCACCCCTTAAAATATAGACAATCTCAAAGCACCCTTTAAAGTTATGGAAAGCATCGAGGAACCCCATTCTAAAATCTAAAAATTTATTCTAATAGCTTTTACAGAATGCAGCAACAGCCACACATGTTGGACACCCAATGTTAGAAGTGATTTATTCTTCCAAAGCAAAGACACTTTTGCACACTGGTACTGACTAGTCTTCCAATTTTTCTCTTCTCCCTCAATTTCTCTCCATCAGTCAGCTAATGTCACCCCCAGTGCTGAGGGAGAGAGGCACAGGAGGGTCAAACAAGTATGCTGTGGAGGCAACACCGATACTCCTTATTAACTAAAGACGTAATTGGTGTCTAGAAAGTCGTAATGGTGCATAATGAAAACCCTGCTTGCCTGTATACAATTTTTGATATATTTTTAGGCATTTTGCAAGGCATCCCTGAAGAAACCTCAAGGACCCTTTGTTGAAAAAGGCTGGTCTAGGGGAACCATTTTACTTACCTTATCCCTCACTCCCCTGGCAGCCAGTGATTTTCTCTTCCCTCTGATGCTCCTGGTGGGCAAGCCCTTGGTGTCTTCATTTACAACAATGCAGGACTACATTGTACACAATGATATCAGAGTGTGACCGAAGGACAAAGCATTCAAGAGAAGCAACTTCGGGGTACTAGTCATACAGTGTGATTGAGGGATAAATTAACTAAAAATGCATTTAAATGGTATCTTAGGCAGAAGCCCCACTGCTACAGTTGTTTTTAGGTTTCCCCGGAGTTCAGCTCTAAAATAAAAGGACTAAATGGATACTTCACACATTTGCCCGAAGGTGCAGTGCACGCCTCAGATAATTCGAAAAGCCGAGATCGTCAGCTAAATGGCTTTTCGAGACTGAGAAGACACACGTGTTTGTGGCTGCAAAAGGTGCCCTGCTGCGTTATCTGCACTGTCGGCTTACACAGGATAGAAGCTCGGGGGTCAGGTGACATCTCCGATAAAGCTGCATTTTATCACAATCAGTGTCACAAGCTGTTTGGATCTCTCTGTCTATATCGCTCGAGATGTGTTCGGTCACCCAATCATGCATCGCTGCCATGTGTTTCTGAAAGGACGTTCCCTGTCATTTTTCACTTGAAATCTAATCACAGACAGACTCGAGAGATGCATCACAAAGCCGAGCTATTACAGAGCCGAGTGTCAACCAATGCCTGTACACTCATTACTTGTGTTCCCGGCATCTGACTGCTACATCTTACATGCATTTATAAGTAGTCAGAAAACTCCACTTCAACTCCCGGTCTTAGAAAAGAAAATGTAAAAAGCTGCTGCACAAAGATATAATTTTCTGGAAAATAAACAATAACCCAGAGTGGTTTACTTTACAGAAGTCTGTCGCATTTTAAAGGGTCAGTCAATTGAAAATTGGCCATTTCCACACTAGTTAGACCTTCTAAACTGCAGAAGAGGCCTTAAAATGTGTTCCTAAATGAAAGTAAAATATACAGGGTACAGCAATTGTGGGAATACATTAATAATGGGATCATGGCTTTTTATTTTAATGTATTTATTTTTAATTTTAATTTTTAATTTTCATTTATTTATTGTTTCTTTTACTTTTTAGGTATAGACAGACCTAGAGGAACAGGGCAGCAGATTTTTATTTTCCTTTGGGTGATTAAGCTTCGGGAATCCAGATGAAAAAGATTAGGTACAGTAGTGTGTGCAGTGCAATGTGGCAAATTGTACACTAGGAAAAATTAATAGTGTAGTTGTGTGTGTGTAGCGGCCTCACCCCATCTCCTTTGTCTAGGGGTATGTCATATGACAGGGTGAGATGCGCTACGGCCCATGTCCTCCCCATAGCTGTGGGTGAGGTGAAGGCCAGTACCAGATATTTCCTCGGGCCTATGTGCTTTTGTCTAGAATCAAGTCCCGCTGTGCCAACACTTCCCTCTGCTCCCATTAACCAGAGTTCCACACACCACACACCGATCACAGTCCAACTCTTGTTTTATTGCATATCTCACAATAAACAGTGCTTCAGTAGCCAACTGGTTGCGACTTGATAACATTTTGATACGGGGAATGAGCAGGTCGAGACACTATCCTGGTTGTCAGCTAAACCACTGCGATCTCGCCAGCGGTTACTATAGCATTAGCTAGGAAAGACTTAGAACTTGAGAGTCTCTACCAGCGACTCAAGAGAACATAGATAGGAGTACCTTCGCTGCGCTGCGGCCCCTGTCAGGGGAAGATGTCCCTCCAAGGGAGTTACCAGAGGCCCATCCGTCACTGGGTTGATGCTGCTCCAGACTCTCCGAATGGGTAACCTCCCCGGCCTCCTCACCTCAGACATGGGCCCCATCCACTTCAGGGACCCTCGGACTTCTCCACCCTCGCGGGACCCAGTCGAAATCACTGGGCCCCAGGCCTCCTGGTTTAGTACCTCACCCCAGGCTGAAGGTGCCTGGGATGGACTCCAACGCCATTCCGGTCAGGCCTAGGGCGCCTGGGCTGGAATCCGGAACTGCCCGTACCCAGGCCTAAGGTGCCTGGGCGCGTGAAGAAGATCCTCCTGAAGACCTTGTGGTTAGGGCGTCTCCCCCTTTTATCTCCTCCCATCGACACCACGGCAGGTTCCCCGCCCTCGCCGTACCATCTCCAGAAAGGGACAAAAAGGGTAGTACTGTGACGGCCAATCTACCTTGAGCCTCCAGGTACCCCGCCACCCAGAGGCCAAGGAGATTATTACACCGTCCAATTCTCCACGAACACAAATAGTCCATTATTCCCATACTTACACCTGAGTGTCCTACCTAAATTTAGAGACCCCGCTACATACTCCCCCCTGTGATTTGACAATGGTCCCCAGTGTCTGGTGCAAACCCATGTCTCCCATGGAGTGATGACATAAGCCTGGCCCCAGAGGCTATCCCTAAAATTTTGAACCTCAACCATACCAAGACCTGCTCAAAGGGGAAAGGGAACATAAAACAATAAAACTTTTCCCTAAAACCATCTATCATGTACACATATACAATCCCTCCCTTCACTGTCTAAGAACCAACGCATACTCAGTAGTCTTGACAGACGAATCTCCTGCAGAAGGGAAAAAAAAACAACACACAAGAAAAGCCACATCCTGACATTCTGTGTTAATTTGAAATGAATGGGTCCATCAGCCGATAGACCCATTCGCTCCAATGAGTAAAGTGATGCGCGTGTAAAAACAAACAAACAGCCGTTGCACAACACTGCCACCTGGTGACAGTGCCGCGGTAATGACACTTGGTGCAATCTTCATTCTTCCTGCGTCCCTACACTGATTCTACCCCCAAAGTCTGTCTTTGAACTGTGAGGAAGAGAGAACAAACAAAAACTGCTCTCATTCCTCCAAAGAGTAGAAAACAAAAGCCCAAATAAAAAACTAGGGCACAGTTCGGATGCTCCGGCAGGAACACGTCTAGAAGGTTGTAGGAAAGAAAAACAAACAAGTGAGTCTCTTCTCACAAATAGAACTTCGGGTCAGGCAAGAACAAAGGCTTCAGATGTTTATCGAAAACCTCAATCGAATAGTCAGCGTCCTCTCCATCTTTCCTGCAGATGCGCACCTTGTCTGCGTGGATATGGCGGCCCCACATCCAGTCTGCTCTGCAGTCCCTAAACTTTTTCGACACGGGTGGCGAACAGGACAAATATCTTCGTGCATGCGGTACTTTGAGCTTCTCCCAAACAAATTTGTCATACCATCTCTGGCGTATGACTTCAACTTCAAAAAGTAAGTCCCGAGGCAAGTAGGGATATTCCCACCCATACTCACGGGCGACTCTCTGTGAGAAAAGTCGTTGCAATCTGGCCAAAGGAGGCATGGCATCCCGCTCACCTTCTCCGGGTTGCACGATGGCCTCCGGGTGCCGAGGTACTTTCGCTACCTCTGATGGCTTTTCTCTCGGTGCTCGTAGTGATGCGTGTTGCATCCCCGCCACAAAGACGGGCGATGTGGTAGATTGTGGGAGGGTAATTTGAGGATTAGACTTCCTCGTGGACTCCGGGGCTTGTACCCGGGGCGTGCTGTCACCTATTGACATAGGGGAATCCTGCGGTGCACGTAACATAGATAACGGGCGTTTGTCCCAGCCCTTCTGGTGAAACAGTTCATCGATCTCACCGTCATCTCCACAATCCGACAGTGACTCCAGGTCGGAAGTGTCATACATCTCGGTGGGAAGGTAGTCTCTGGTAGACGTGGTACTACCCTCCCTTGCGGGCTCCACCGACTGTGGACCCCCGACACCTCCAACCACCACCACAGTCCCAGCCCCTGGCTCACCTTGACCTTTTGTAGAACTGGGATGTCCAGGACTCTTTCAACCGGATCCATCCAGGCCAGGCAAGCGACGGGGTGAAGCTCTTCCACGACCATAGGAGGCCTGCACCAAGCCAACTTTCCTCTTCGGAGGTGGGAGCAGAGAATCTGTGGTGACCGAAGCAGCATCCTCGGATTTTTCTCTTTCAGTCTCTGATTGGGCAGTCACATCGCCCTGGTCAGTGCGTACGGGAACCTCCGCAAAGGCCTGGATCTCCCCTTCCGGAGTAGCGGTACCTGTGAGGCTGTTGAGGCGAAGGGCCCGGGGCCTTACTGTGGATGGCTCCACCTCAAACAAGAACTCTTTGCATACTTCGCAACGCCCGAACGGCTTCAGGTGGACCACCAGTCCCGAGCATCCGGGACAGATCACGCAGAGGGCCTCCGTGTCTCTGCATAAGTACAAAGCCAACTGTCCTTGGGGCCTGAGTCTTATCCCCGTGTCTGTAAGGGGAGCAGCGAACGTAGTCATCTTTGTTGGGTAGGGAACCGGAATCCACGGGGAGCTTGAGGCCATCCCGACTGTCTGCTGCTCCATCACGCACTGACCACGCGCCGAAGTCTCCACGTGAGTTCCTCCACATGGCCAGACTCCTCCCATGACTTGCACGCTTTTGCGGGCTTCCATCAAGCTCCGCCCACGAACTGTGTAGTCACGGGGTGCCTCATGGCGCAGTGCAGTAAAAGCCCCCACATGTAGTACGTCACACGGCTGGACTTCTCCCTCTTCTCGCTCCTCCGCATGGGCCTTTCCCGTCTTAGGGTCATTTCCACGACTTTGAGCTGGGATGCACTTTGGCCGATCACATGGCCGACCTGCTCGGAACTCCTCCAGGCAGCAAAGTCCAGACACAGCCATTCTTTCTTCCAAAGTCAAAACACACATCATCCTGGACTCACAAGCCCCCACGTGTAGGGGCCTCACCCCATCTCCTTTGTCTAGGGGTATGTCATACGACAGGGTGAGATGCGCTACGGCCCATGTCCTCCCCATAGCTGTGGGTGAGGTGAAGGCCAGTACCAGATATTTCCTCGGGCCTATGTGCTTTTGTCTAGAATCAAGTCCCGCTGTGCCAACACTTCCCTCTGCTCCCATTAACCAGAGTTCCACACACCACACACCGATCACAGTCCAACTCTTGTTTTATTGCATATCTCACAATAAACAGTGCTTCAGTAGCCAACTGGTTGCGACTTGATAACATTTTGATACGGGGAATGAGCAGGTCGAGGCTCTATCCTGGTTGTCAGCTAAACCACTGTGATCTCGCCAGCGGTTACTATAGCATTAGCTAGGAAGGACTTAGAACTTGAGATTCTCTACCAGCGACTCAAGAGAACATAGATAGGAGTACCTTTGCTGCGCTGCGGCCCCTGTCAGGGGAAGATGTCCCTCCAAGGGAGTTGGAAGGTAATAGTACAGCGCTACATATAGGCCAGTAAAAACTGGACTGTAACTCAAATGTGACCATAAATGGAAACACACAAAAAAAGTGAGAAGGGGCAGGCTGAACGCCCTACCCAATATATATAAAATGTCCACAATGATAAACAAAAACAAAAAAATTAAGAGTGTCCAAAACAGTGGGTAAATAACAAGGAATGGATGTAAAACTTCTGGCACAATTCTTCACGTGGATGGTGACATTCATGTGTGCTTACCAGAAACGTTGGACCCGAATGTCATACGACAGCGGATCAATCGAGCTTGAGAGTATCTCCAACGGCTGCTCCACAGGAACGTCCCCGGATCTCTGATGGATGTAGAGGTATACCGGCTAGACGATCGGATGTCTTCAATCCTAGGTGGAACTGATGGATGCAGTACTTCTCGGGTCTCCAATACCCCCAAGGCTGGAGATCCCACCAGAAGACTGGCACTCTGGATCCCAGTATTCAACCGGACGATGGAATACGATCAAACTTAAATGGAAAATACCCCGACAAGGGTATTGTAGAAGGACCAACTGGAGAAAACTGAAAAAACTTTTCCTCACCGATTTCATGCAAAGAGAAGAAAAAAATAGGGGGCTCCAATGGTGTAGGTCAAAAAAAATTGGGTTTTTAATCAGAAAAACACCAACATACAAAGATAAAAAGTGATCACAGTTCATATATTAAAAGACATCATGGGAAGCAAAATGCATAGCTGACGCGTTTCGTTCCTAACAGGACATCTACAGGGGCATTAACCTGCTCCCCCAAATTGCCATATATATATATATATATATATATATATAGTAAAAGTTATGGGAGTCATAATCAATGACCCACCAATGGAACAACATTTCATAAAGGCGGGCATTCTGATAGGACAAACAACAATCACATGACCAAATCATGATAGTGCTTCCCCGTGGGGGACCAATCCTAGCACAGGGAACAAGCCCTTCCTGGTTCAAATCAATAAAACCAGGAAGTGTCAGGTAGTAGCACATGGCAAACATACCATCAAAAAGTCAGCCAAATTCCAACCAATCAGCCGTGCGATGGTGTCAGTCCAATCAATGCCTTAACAAACACACAATGAGATCTCTAGCCAATGGAAAGTAACATTACATAAAAATGCAAAGGGACACACGATTGGACTGGGGAATAAATGAAGATATTACCCAATCATTATGTCCAGGAGGCTGGAAATAACCAGTAACAAAAGCCAGATAGATCTTAGAGCAGGAGATTGTGACTAACATCCGGCTCATGTGACCGGGAGCACACTGAAAATGCGCCCAATCACATTCTCCTTCAGACCATCACATGACCCAGAAGGTCATTTGAATAAATAGAGGGATATCATAAGATATACACAGGAGCGCGTCGTCAAGGAAACAGACGACGCGCAGCCTGTAATATGTGCGATCACGTAATGGGGGCGGCGCCATCAGCGCGGCGATCATGTGACCCAGCGTCACGCCCATCATGTCTGAATGACATGGAAGAAGGCTGCGCTGGCGTCGCACTCACCGCAAGCAGGCCAATGAGAGGAGGGGGAGGGAACAGAAACCATACCAATACTGCAGTGAGAGTGGCGCAGTGAGCCCGGTGATCATGTGACCGGGCATCACATCCATCATGTCAATAAGACATGAAGGAAGGCCACGCCGGCGTCACTCCCACGGCAACAAATCTATCAGAGGGGAAACACATATGTTCCCAAACGGTCTGGGAGTCACCCCCAGTCGTAAAGGGCTCCCAAAGGCCACGGGTAAAGGATCCCATTGATCTAATGAATAAACTGGGTCAGTATAAGTAGGACTGGGAATCTGAAACACACATCGCCATCTAGTGATGGCGATGTGAATTTCAGTAAAAGCCACACAATATCCTCAAGGAGAGGAAATATGAAACACACAGACATGTTAAGTTGCAATACTGAACAGTATGTATAATACATCCTCTAAAAACCACAAAATGACGCCAAAAATAGAACAAATGCAGTAATAAAAGAGAGAGAATATTAGAAAAGCGAGTCAAGCATTTAAGCTGAATTAATGCACGAGTTGACGTCCCACTCTACGTTCATTCCGAACGGCGTGTAGGTACGCAACTCAAAAATCCAATAAGTCTCCAAACGGGAGACACCCCGTAATCGCCCCGGAAGAGGGGGTGGGGAAAGTCTGGAGACTGTCAAAGAGAGAGAAGATGTTGCAGCCTGGTGAGATGACTTGCCTGCAGGCTACTGTAAAACTATCATGGGAGCAGCCTGGCCCCTTTGTGGTCCTGGAGCCGGACCCCCAAGACGCCCACCCAGGATTGGAAGTGATCTCTGAAGTGGTCCCGTTGAGGGCATTGAAGAAGGCGAGGGGTCAAATTCCAGTGAGCATCAGGAATGTCACCAGTTCTCCCATGAAGATTCTGGCCCGGATGTTGCTGGGGAGAGTAAACCCTGCCACCCCAGTGGCCCTGTCCGACTTGGAGAAGACTGAAGGAGGAGAACACACTCTAGAGAATCTCTGCCTAGAGACCACCACTCTGCCACCAGTGTGGAACGAGAGAGCCAAGGCCCAGCTGGCTAGATGGAGAAAAATATTCTCGAAGGACGAGTTTGACGTAGGGTGTGCAAGGAGTGCCACCCATAAGATCCGTCTGCAGGAAGACAAACCTTTCCGAGAGAGGGTCCGGCGAGTCCCCCTGGCTGACCTAGAAGATTTACGTGAACAGTTGACGGAGCTTAAGAGAACTGGGGTTATTCGGGAGTCCAGAAGCCCATACGCCTCCCCTATCGTGGTAGTCCGAAAAAATAATGGGTCGCTGAGACTTTGCATAAACTACAGGACTCTCAATAAAAGGACCATACCCGACAAGTATACCAACCCCAGGATAGAAGATGCCTTGCAGAGTCTTTCTGGAGCCAAGTGGTTCAGCGTCATGGACCTGAAGAGTGGGTATTATCAAATCCCAATGCACCCTGATGACAGAGAGAAGACAGCATTCATCACCCCAGTGGGATTCTATGAGTTCAAAAGAATGCCTCAGGGCCTGTCAGGGGCCCCTGCCACTTTTCAGAGGTTGATGGAGAGAACAGTGGGGGACATGAATCTTATTGAAGTCTTGGTGTACCTAGACGACATCATTGTCTTCGGGAAGACTTTGGAGGAGCATGAAGAAAGGCTGGAGAAAGTCCTGAAGAGACTCAGTGAAGAGGGACTTAAACTCTCCAGGGAGAAGTGTCAGTTTTACCGGTCCTCAGTCCACTATCTGGAACACATAGTGTCTGAAGAGGGAGTGTCTACAGACCCTGAAAAACTGGAAGCAGTTACCTTCTGGCCCCGACCAACTACAGTGACTGAGCTCAGATCTTTCCTGGGGTTCTGCTCTTACTACCGCAGGTTTGTGGAAGGGTTTGCAAAAATTGCCAAACCTCTGAATGAGTTGTTGAAGACAGAGGGAGAGGAGGATGATACTGGCCCCAGGAAACCCGGAGAGTCCGTGGAGGACCAGTGGACAGGGAGGTGTGAAGAGGCCTTCATTATGCTGAAGAAGAGCCTGACCACTGCCCCGGTCTTGGCCTATGCTGACCCCAAGAGACCATATGAACTACATGTGGATGCCAGCCCTGATGGTCTGGGAGGTGTGCTGTACCAGGAGTATGAAGGGCAGTTGAGGCCAGTCGCCTATGTAAGTAGAAGCCTAACGCCAGCAGAAAAGAATTACCCCACCCACAAATTGGAATTCCTGGCCCTAAAGTGGGCAGTTGTGGATAAACTTAGAGACTACCTGTATGGAGCTGACTTTACAGTCAAGACAGACAATAACCCACTCACCTACCTTTTCACCACAGCCAAGCAGGATGCCACCGGCCACCGTTGGTTGGCAGCCCTCACCGGATTCAACTTCAGTCTGAAGTATAGGCCTGGAGCTGGGAATCGTGATGCTGATGCATTGTCTAGAAGATCTCATACACCCCCACACCATACAGAAGACTGGACCCAGGTAACCCCGGATGGGGTGCGGGCTTTATGTCAAGGAGCCCAACTTCAAGCTAGTGGCAGATCCAGGGCAGAAGAGATTGGAGTTTCAGTGGTGGGGGTGCCCAAGTGCTATTGTGACGTTACCCAGATTGGCGAAGACGACTTGCCAAAATTATCCAAGAAGGACATAAGAAGGGATCAGTTGGAAGACCCCTGGGGAAGATTGGCTTTGGAAGCCCTAGAAGACCAGGATCAGGACAGACTTTTGCAAAATTCCTCAAAGGAGGCTCGATTAATTCATAAAGAATGGGATAAGTTACAGGTACATCAAGGGGTGGTCTACCGAAGGGGCCCCTCTGATGACCTGGAAGAGAAGTGGCAGCTGTTTCTACCAGAGAAACACAGAAGAACTGTCATGGCTGCCCTACATGATAACCATGGCCACTTAGGGGCCAAACAAACCTTTCAGCTTGTAAGAAATAGATTCTATTGGCCTTGTATGCGGGCTGAAGTGGAGGAGTACTGTCACTCATGTGCCCGCTGCATACAGAGGAAGACATTACCACGTCAACCTGCCCCAATGGGCCATCTGCAGAGTCAAGGGCCCTTGGACTTGGTATGCATCGACTTTCTCTGTCTGGAACCTGACTTGAGTGGACATGGAAATGTTCTGGTGATAACCGACCATTTCACCCGTTATGCCCAGGCCTTTCCAGCTAAAGACCAGAAGGCCTCCACTGTAGCCAAAATCTTGGTGGAGAAATACTTTGTACACTACTGGTTACCTCAACGCCTTCACTCAGATCAAGGGAGAGACTTTGAGAGCCGACTGATTCGGAAGTTGCTGGACTCTTTAGGCATAAAAAAAACCCGTACTACCCCTTATCACCCTCAAGGTGATGCCCAACCTGAGAGATTCAACAGGACTCTGTTAAATATGTTGGGGACTCTGAACAGTGAGGAGAAGCAACATTGGGGCAAGCACATAGCTGCCATAGTGCACGCCTATAATAGTACAGCCAGCGATGTCACAGGATATTCCCCTTACAGACTTATGTTTGGAAGAGAGGCCAGACTACCAGTGGACTTGGCCTTTGGTACCTCCATGGACCATACATCTGTCACCTCACATAAGGGATACTTGGATAGACTGTGGAAGAGCTTGAAACTGGCCTACGAGAAGGCCCAATCAATTTCCGAGCAGAGAGGAGCCCGAAACAAAAGAAACTTTAACCTTAGGGTCCGTATTCAAGATCTACAACCTGGAGACAGAGTGTTGCTGAGGAATTTAGGAATCCCAGGGAAGCACAAGCTGGCAGACAGATGGAGATCCGAACCTTATGTAGCGACCTCACCCCTCTCACCCCTTCTCATTCTCGGCTTGTCTGTCTTTTGTCTAGGGGTGTCAATACTGGGGGGAGGGATGAGATACACCACGGCCCATGTCCTCCATAGTGAAGAGGTGAAGGCCAGAAAGATCGGGCTTTGTGTAGGTGTCCTAGAGTCAAATCCTTTCCTCGGATTCACGCCCCTTTGCTCCTAGTAACCAGAGTTCCACACACTGAATAGGTCCAACACAATTTTATTCTTCTCAGCGAATAAACATACAGCACAGTCAAGTTGGGACCTTTGCAACAGTTCAGTATTAATGGGAGTAGGTCGAGGCACAATCCTTTAAAGTATCGCTAACCACTGTGGTGTCACCAATGGCGAATAATCACTGCCACTGACTATATGAGGTAGAACATGAATTACCTTCGCTAGCACAGCCCCTGTCAGAGGAAGGATATCCGTCCAAGGGAGTCACCGGACGCCTCTCTGTCACCAGCAATGCTGCGCCGGACTCTCCAGAGAAGTTCCGCTCACCAGTCTCCTCGACCTCAGACACGGGCACCCAAGGAGTTAGGGCCCCCTCGGATTCCTCCACCCTCGCGGAACTCAGTCGAAGGTACTGAGCCCCAGGCATCCGCCATAGTACCTCACCCCAGGCTAAAGGTGCCTGAGATGGACTCCATCTCTCACTCCGGCCAGGTCAAGGGCACCTGGGCCCGGAACTCCGGAACGCCAGCACCCAAGCTGAAGGTGCCTGGGTGCGGCTGCCTCCTCCGACTCTGAACCCCAAGGTCAGGGCGTCCGCCCCTTTTATCCCCTCGCCTTTTGCGTCACAGCAGGTTCACCGCCCCGCTGTACCAGCGCCAGGAAAGGACAAAAAGGAAGCAGTCTTGCGGTGTGGGTTCAACTCCGGCCAGGGCGACAATGCCACCTGCAGGCCGCAGGGAACCTTACACCACCAGAGTCCTCCAAGAACCATAAAAAAGGGTCTCGGATTCCCTAGCAATCAGTGCATCTGGGTTACACTACCACCCAGATGCTTCCCTTAAATTCAAATACCCGCTACACTTATGTGATTTGTAAGAAGCTGCCTGGCCTACCTGTGTACCAGCTGAAGCCTGAAGGAAGAGTGGGACCGCTGAAGATCTGGCACAGAAACCATCTGCTACCCCTTTCTGAAGCAGTCAGGATGCCTCCTACCCCGGATTCCCTCGAGTTACCTTCAACCTCAAATACTCCCAGACCCAACACTAGGTCTCAGACAACTCTGTCAGGAGAAACGGATTTTGCCACTCAGAGTGAAGATGAGGAAGGTCACCCTCTGAGGATGCCCCTGATGATACTTTGAATCCGGGAGCCACTGAGTTTGTTCCATCCTATGCTCAGACGGAGGGGTGGGAGGATGCTATAGAATCCTTCCCTGTTTACGATCCAGGGGACTCCATGTATCTTTCTTCATCTGATTCGGGTGCCTCAGAAGCAGAAGAAACTCCTACACCTATCCCAGTGGAAGAAACTGTGGTATCTGAAGCATTGACCCCCAGAGAACAAAGAGCTAAACGAACCATACGTCCTCCCCGGAAGTTGACCTATACACAGATTGGAGAAAGCTCTGAGGACACTGTAACTACCGCAAGAAGGACAATTCAAACGCCTGATCCCTCCACTGTGCATTTGGTGGAGGGCAACCCCATCTCACTCTCTGGCACAGTTAAGCAGGCCACAGTCACTGACGTGACCTGTGGGCAGGGCAATCCCCCTCCGCGTTTTTGGTGGGAGCTTCCCCTGCCGACCTCCCTTGCAGCTCTTAATGACTTTGTCTGTGCACATTGTTAATCTTGTCTTTGGGGACCAAAGATTCTAAGTGGGGGGAGTGTGTAGTGGGGTATTGCTATTTAAATCCCTCAGAGACTACATTACCCGGTACACTTTTAGGCACCCAGGGTGCCTTGCCCCGCGCAAGGACTGCTGGGGTGGACGTTATAAGGGAGAGGCGGGGCCCAGTATTTCTCTTTGGACACTGCCCGGCCTAGCAAGCTGAACTGCTGTCTGAGCTCCTGTGACTTTAGGCCAGAAGCCTGTCCGTTTCTCCAAAGAGCCTTCCGCACGCACCGAGGAGCCTGAGGGACGTCTCTCCTTGATGCTGCACCTTTGCCAAGAGGACCGAAGACCCGGATGTCGAGGGATCAGTGTGTTTAGGCATTGCAGCAGAAGAAACGGACGCGGACTGGTCCGGTTGGGTGAGAGAGCATTTGCTCATAAATAGACACAGTACTTTTGTTACCTTGGTGGATTACAAATTCTGTTCTTCAAGTGCACCATCGATGCTAGCGAAGAGTTCCCTGCAAGACTTCCACTGTAGTTCAGTCAGGCCTGACTGGGTAGCATAGACATTCCTGGGCCGCCATATGGCCCACAAGGGGAAGTAGCCGTAAAGGGGACTGTTAGAGTTGCACAATGTTGAATACCTGTTTGCTTGTTAACACTGCAGGGCTCTGCTTATGACATGTACTCACCTGTTTTACTGCTTACCCACTAATCTAAGTAAACATACAAGGGATAAGCATATTGTTGTCTGTGTTCTTTACTTTACAGAAGAAATAGGTAAAGGAAATTTTAAAACCTTACTGTGTATTCTTGTCATAGGATTGTGCCGCTGTGAGTTACAGGCCGCACGATCCTATCATCCCCAACTAACTGTGCCAAGGGAGGTTAGAGCCGATTGCCAGGGGTTGACAGCGGTGCACTACAGGGCCCAAAAATCATACAGGCAGCCCTCTTAACTGGGGGTATCGCCACACACACATTATATATATATATATATATATATATATATATAGTGTATACGTGTAGCGCTACCCCCAGTTAAGAGAGCCGCTGGTTTCACGGCCGCTTTTCACTTGGGATTTCTTCACATGCAAACTTTCGGTGGTGCACTAGATGAAACAGTATTTGTAATCCACAATTAGGCAGTCCCAAGGAAACACTATACTGGAGACCCTTTAACACTGTCCTGCTACTGGTCTCCTAATGGAACAACAAACTAACGCTCGGTGGGCCAAGACAGTCTATAGGCCTAAACACGGTAAAGTCTATTTGATTGAGCAAGTGCTCGCTCACCACTCCGGACGCGATCCCAGTCCGGGACTTCCACCTGCTGTGTCTCCGCACACAGCGTCTACAATGATCGGGTCCCCAATCTAACTGATGTCCTCACTCGACAAGTCTGGTGCCACCCAGGCTTCGCAGTGGGGTGGAAGGCTCTTCAGAAGTTGCGCAAGGCCCCAGGCTTCAGTCCTTGTACTGCAGCAGATCCGCACAGGAAGAAACTGTTGCTTGCAGCGCGGTGTCCAAAGAGACCGAGCTCCACCTCGCCTCCTTCTTAAATAGCCCCTCCCATGAGTCTCTGCGGTGGCCAACTGCACTCTGGGTGCCGAACAGGGTTCTGGGTAACGTAGTTCCGGGGCCTTAAAGGAGACCCCGCTACACACTCCCACCACTTAAACTCTTTGGTCCCCAAAGATAACATAACACTAAATTACAGAACGTACAACATCAATCAAAGTTTCATATGATGTTGGCAGAGGAAATTCCCACCAAAAACGAGGTAGTGAACGTCCCTGCCCACAGGTCACACTATCATTAGTGTCCTGCCTAACTGTGCCAGAGAGTGAGTTGGGGTTGCCTCCCACCAAATGAACAGTGGGAGGATCAGGGTCTTCCATACTCCTCCTGGCAGAAACCACAGTATCTTCCGCACTCCTCCCCATCTGTGGATAAGTTAATCTTCTGGGAGGCTTTATAGCCCTTCGCTTCCTCTGTCCTCCAGGACTTTCTGTTGAAACAGGCTCCTCTTCTGGAATCGACTCAGGAATTTCCTCTGGTTCTGGAGCACTGGATTCCAGAGCAGGGGGGTGCATGGATTCCCTTGGATCTTCTTCGGGGAGCAAGTCACAGGCACTTTCCCAAGAATCTGACCAAGGACTGGACGGGATGAACTCGGTAGCTTCTGCATTCAGTGTTCGATCTATGGTGTCTTCTTCAGGTTGAAGATCAATAGCAGAAGTTCCTGGGGCCTGTGAAGGCCAAAGCCAATCAAGTTCTTCTCCCTCATCTTCACTTATCTCTGAGGTCTCTGTATCCCCAATCTGAGGGGTCTGGGACCGAGTGTTTGGTCTGGGAGTATCCAGGATGGAAGTTGGCTCAGGGGAATCCATCACTGGGGGTATCCGAACAGCCTCAGCTAGTGGGAGTAGGTGGTTCCGATGCCAGGTCTTCAAAGGTCCCACCTTCCCTTCTGGTTTAAGTCTGTAAACGGGCAGGCCCGGTAGCCTTTTGCAAACAACATAAGGTTCAGGTCTCCATCTGTCTGCAAGCTTGTGTTTTCCAGGGACCCCCAAGTTCCGTAGCAACACTCTGTCTCCAGGTTGTAAATCTTGAATCCTAACTTTCAGATCAAAATTTTTCTTGATGCGGGCCCCCCTTTGCTTCGAGGCCGCCTGGGCCTGTTCATAGGCCAATTTCAAATTGCGTCTGAGTCTATCGACATATCCCTTGTGGGAAGTAGCAGAACAATGGTCTATGGAAGTGCCAAAGGCCAGATCTACTGGCAGTCTTGCTTCTCTACCAAACATAAGTCGATAGGGTGAGTACCCTGTAGCGTCACTGGTGATGCTGTTGTATGCATGCACAACTGCCGCTATGTGGTTGCTCCAATGCTGCTTCTTTTCACTGCTTAGGGTCCCCAGCATGTTGAGCAGGGTTCGGTTGAACCTCTCCGGCTGAGCATCACCTTGTGGATGATAGGGGGTAGTTCTTGTCTTCTTGATCCCCAAAGAATCCAGGAGCTTCCGGATCAACTGACTTTCAAAATCCCTTACTGTCACGCCGTGTCTGGGATTTGATCCCAGGGCCTGGTGTTCAGAGACTGTTTTCCTATGTCCTGAGCCACCAGTGAACTGGTTTTATGTTAGCATCGTAGTTGTTCTTTTTCACTAGTGGGGATGTTTGCTCCACCCTGGGACCAGCTGTCAGCAGTCTTCTCATTAGTGTCCCTATATATTCCCACTTCCCCTTCCTGTCCGTGCCTTAGGATAGGTTCCTGTTTATGGATGCTCTTGCTTTTTGGTTTTCTACTTGGCTCGTCTTGACTACGATTCCTGGATTATCCCTTGAACCTGGTTAACCTTGCTGCCGACCCTCCCCGGCTTGTTCTGACTACGTTACCTGGATTGTCCTTTTCCCTCCTGGGATCCTGTCTTCTGCCTACTAACCGTGAGTTGTTGCTGGGGGTTGTGGTTAGGCTATCTGCACCTTCCTTTGTGGTTCCTTATTTCCTGTCTGTGGGAGATCTCAGCCGTCCCTCCACCTGACACCGGGATAACAAGACTACCGGTCAGGAAAGCGGAGGGACGGTTGTAGTTTCCTGGCAGACCTGACATTATCCTAAGGGCAGATGGACCTCAGCGAGCTGGTGCAGGCAGTCTCTCTACAGGGTCAGATGTTGTGTGAGCAGGCTAATCATGTACAGTCATTGGAGGAGAAATTGGGTGCCATCGCTACTCTGTTATCTACTTTGGCCTCGGCACATGGTACTAGTCCTGCTACACCAAAAGATCTTGAGTCTGGGGTTGGGGAACCTGTAGTTGTGTCTAAATCTGTGGGTTCTCCCGCTCCAAAGATACCTCTCCCCGATAAGTATGATGGGAACCCCTTGGATTGCAGGGGATTTCTCAACCATTGCCGGTTGCATTTTAAAAATCAACCTTCTGTGTTTACCTCTACCCAAGCCAAGGTGACATTTATTATTTCCTTGCTTAAGGGTAGAGCTCTGTCCTGGGTGTCGCCTCTTCTTGAGAAAGATTCTCCTGTACTTACTGATTACCCCACGTTTATGCAAACCGTTGAGAGAATATTTGACGTTCCTGACAGAGTAAGGGCAGCTGAGGCCAGTATTCTTGACTTACACCAGGGTAAACGCACAGTAGCATCTTATGCAATAGAATTCCGCACACTTGCGGCAGATACTTCCTGGGATAATTGCGCCCTTAAGGCCGCCTTCCGCAGAGGTCTAGCGGAACGCATTAAGGACGAATTAACTTACCGTGAGATCCCAGTGGCATTGGAGGATTTCATCAGTTTGTGTATCCTCGTGGATACTCGCTTCTCTGAACGCCAGTCTGAGAGGGAGCGTCAGAGACAATTTTGTCCTCCAACCGCCGGGTTTGAGGAAGAACCCATGGATGTAGGGGCTGTGCGTTTGTCTGATGATGAACGTACCAAACGCAGAACTCTAGGCCTCTGTCTATTTTGTGGTAAGCCGGGTCACTTCCTGCATTCTTGTCCGATGCGACTGAAAAAACTCCCGGGCTTAATGGGAGATCAAGGAGCCCCATTAGGCCACACTGTTTTGAAACCTCCTCTAGAGAGATTAGTAGTACCCGTATTATTATCTTGGAACAATAAGAGCTACTCCACCGTTGCCTTTGTTGATTCTGGTGCAGGTGGGGTATTTCTCGATGCAACGCTGGTTAAGAGTCTTCAGATTCCGACGGTTCCGAAAGATCCACCTCTGTGTGTAACTACTCTTGGCGGAGAACCTCTTGGTGATGGACTTATCTCTCTAGAGACCAAGCCCCTTTCCGTTCTAGTGGGGGCTCTGCATTCTGAAGAGCTATCATTTAATGTCATCCCGTCTCCTAAGTATCCTGTAATTCTTGGGTTCCCTTGGTTATGTAAACATAATCCATCTATTGACTGGTCCTCTGGTCAAATTTCTGCCTGGAGCACCTTTTGTCATGTTCACTGTATCCAAAAGTTTATACGTAATAAAGTGTCCATTCTTGGGGTCTCTATTGTCCCTGAACTACCGGAGGCTTATGCCGGGTTTGCTGACGTATTTTCTGAAAAAGAAGCAGAGGGCCTCCCTCCACACCGCCCGTATGACTGTGCTATTGCCTTGCTTCCCGGTTCTCCTCTTCCTAAGGGGAGAACCTATCCTCTTAACCTTGCGGAAACCAAGGCTATGGAGGAATACATTGAAGACAGCCTAAAAAAGGGTTTCATCTGGCCTTCCTCCTCTCCTGTGGGAGCAGGCTTCTTTTTCGTGGAGAAAAAAGATGGAGGACTTAGACCCTGCGTTGACTACAGATCCCTCAACCGTATTACTGTAAAAAATCGGTATCCGTTGCCCTTAATTACTGAGCTGTTTGACCGTGTCCAGGGGTCAAAGATCTTTACCAAATTGGATCTTCGGTCTGCATATAACCTCATTAGAATTAAAGCAGGAGATGAATGGAAGACAGCTTTTAATACCAGAAGGGGGCATTATGAGTGTCTTGTGATGCCTTTTGGGCTTTGCAATGCTCCCGCGGTATTTCAAGAGTTTGTGAATGATATTTTCAGGGATCTACTTGACTCTTTTGTTGTTGTCTATTTAGATGATATACTCATTCACTCTAAAGACTTAAAGCTTCACCGTGGCCATGTTTGCACTGTTCTCAAACGTTTAAGAGATCATAAGCTGTACGCCAAACCTTCCAAGTGCTCTTTTGAACAATCGGAAATACCTTTCTTAGGTTATATAATTTCATCTAATGGATTCCAGATGGACTCCAAGAAACTCGATGCTATCTTACAATGGCCTAGACCTTCTACCTTAAAGGAAATACAGCGTTTTATTGGATTTTGTAACTACTACCGCAAATTCATCAAGAATTTCTCCAAAATTTTGGCTCCCATCACCGTCCTCACAAAAAAAGGGACCAAATGCTCTCAGTGGCCTCCTGAAGCTCTGGAGGCTTTCGACCTTCTAAAATCTGCTTTTTGCTCTGCTCCTGTTCTTCACCATCCTCAGCCTTCGGCTCAATATTTCTTGGAAGTTGATGCCTCCGAAGTAGGGGCCGGAGCAGTATTATCCCAACGAGAACCCACTTCTAACAAGTTGCATCCGGTTGCCTTTTTCTCCAAGAAGTTCTCTGCTGCAGAACAAAAATATGACATAGGGAATAGAGAACTTTTAGCTATAAAATTAGCATTTTCCGAATGGAGACATCTTTTAGAAGGTACGGAACTTCCTGTTGTGGTTCAAACTGACCATAAGAACCTAATCTACTTAGAGAAGGCCCAAAGACTGAATCCCAGACAAGCCCGCTGGGCGTTATTCTTCACCCGATTCAACTTTGTAGTGACGTACATTCCTGGCACCAAGAACACCAAGGCCGATGCCCTGTCTCGGCAATTCCCTTGTGAGAATCTGCAAATACCTCCTGATCATATTATTCCTCCGGAAGGAATTATTGCACAACTGGATACTGCTTTACAAAGGAACTTGTTGGCCGCACAGTCTCGGGCACCTTCTAATCTCTCAGTTCCACCCAATACCTTGTTTGTTCCCCTAGAATTACGAAAAGAAGTGTTACAGTGGGCCCATGGCCAGATGGTATCCGGACACCCTGGTATCAACCAAACCTTCCTACGTTTGAAGTCCCTGGTTTGGTGGCCTACTCTAAAAAAGGATGTTATAGCCTTTGTTAGAGCCTGTTCGGTTTGTGCTGCCATCAAAATGCATCGTTCTGTTCCACAAGGTCTACTTCAACCGTTACCTGTTCCTCGTGCTCCCTGGACTCATATCAGCATGGATTTTATCGTGGACTTGCCCACCTCCAGTGGAAATACCGTAATTTGGGTGATAGTGGACCGATTTTCAAAGTTGGCCCACTTCATTCCCATGCCCGCACTACCTTCTGCCCCAAGCCTGGCTTTATCCTTTATTGAGAATGTCATCCGCTTACACGGCATCCCTGTTGATATTGTTAGCGATAGAGGCCCTCAATTCATATCCTCGTTCTGGAGGGCCATTTGCAAACATCTGGGGATCAAGAATTCCCTGTCCTCTGGATACCATTTGGAGATCTACCTACGAGCTTATATCAATGCTGAACATGACAACTGGAGCGAGATGTTACCTCTAGCAGAACTAGCACACAATTCGCAGTGGCACTCTTCCCTTAGATGTTCCCCTTTCCAAGCTGCCTTTGGGTATCAACCCAGGGTTCTCCCCTTCCAGTCTTCCTTGGTGGAGGTACCTGCGGCAGCCAACATGGTATCAAGATTGACTACGCACTGGAGAAACATAAGAAAGGTTCTGCTTCAGTCTGTACATAGATACAAGGGGTATGCAGATCGTCACAGAAAACCTGCACCCCGCTATCGTCTTAATCAGCTGGTTTGGTTGTCCACCAAGAACATGAAACTGCGACAACCTTCCTCCAAGTTAGGTCCTAGATTTATAGGACCTTTTCGCATTCTCTGTCAGGTCAACCCTGTGGCTTATAAACTACGCTTGCCCCCTCATCTTCGTATTCCCAATACATTTCATGTATCTTTGCTTAAGCCCTTTGTCAAGAATAGATTCTCTCTCCCCTCTAGACGTCCCTCTCCAGTCTCTGTGGATGACCATCAAGAGTATGAAGTTAGCAAAATTCTGGATTCCCGACATAGGGGTAGACAATTACAATATCTGGTGGACTGGAAGGGCTACTCCATTGCAGAGAGGACTTGGGTGCCTGCTCGTGATGTTCATGCCCCACGGCTGGTCAAGTCCTTCCACGACAGGCACCCATCCAAACCCAAATAGGTTTGGGGGCATCTTTGTGTGGGGGGTACTGTCATGCCGTGTCTGGGATTTGATCCCAGGGCCTGGTGTTCAGAGACTGTTTTCCTATGTCCTGAGCCACCAGTGAACTGGTTTTATGTTAGCATCGTAGTTGTTCTTTTTCACTAGTGGGGATGTTTGCTCCACCCTGGGACCAGCTGTCAGCAGTCTTCTCATTAGTGTCCCTATATATTCCCACTTCCCCTTCCTGTCCGTGCCTTAGGATAGGTTCCTGTTTATGGATGCTCTTGCTTTTTGGTTTTCTACTTGGCTCGTCTTGACTACGATTCCTGGATTATCCCTTGAACCTGGTTAACCTTGCTGCCGACCCTCCCCGGCTTGTTCTGACTACGTTACCTGGATTGTCCTTTTCCCTCCTGGGATCCTGTCTTCTGCCTACTAACCGTGAGTTGTTGCTGGGGGTTGTGGTTAGGCTATCTGCACCTTCCTTTGTGGTTCCTTATTTCCTGTCTGTGGGAGATCTCAGCCATCCCTCCACCTGACACCGGGATAACAAGTCTACCGGTCAGGAAAGCGGAGGGACGGTTGTAGTTTCCTGGCAGACCTGACACTTACCTGATCTGAATGGAGCCATTGTGGTAGCCCATAGTGTACGAAGTATTTCTCCATCAGCACTTTGGCCACAGTGGAAGCCTTCTGGTCCTTGGTTGGGAAGGCCTGAGCATACCGGGTGAAATGGTTGGTTACTACCAGAACATTTCCTAGTCCACTCAGGTCGGGTTCGAGGCAGAGAAAATCAATGCATACCAGATCAAGCGGGCTTTGACTTTGCAGATGGCCCATTGGGGCAGCTTGATGGGGTAAAGTCTTTCTTTGAATGCATCGTGCACATGAGTGGCAGTATTCTTCAACTTCAGCCCTCATGCAGGGCCAATAGAAACGGTTCCTAACGAGTTGGAAGGTCCTTTCCGTACCTAGGTGGAAATGGTTGTCGTGCAGAGCCACCAGGACAGTCTCTCGGTGTTTCTCGGGCAGAAACAAATTGCCATTTGTCTTCCAGGTCATCAGAGGGGCCCCTTCGGTAGACCACTCCCTGATGCACCTGCAACCTGTCCCACTCCTTCTTCAACAGGCGAGCTTCCTTTGAAGGGTGGCGTAAAAGTCTATTCGGGTCCTGATTCTCCAGGGCCTCTAGGACCAATCTCCCCATGGGGTCTTCCAATTGGTCGGATCTCAACTCCTTCTTGGACAGTCTTGGCAAGTTATCTTCCCCCAATTGGGTTACCCCACAGTACTGCTTGGGGACTCCGACTATGGTAACCCCCTATCTCTTCTGCTCTTGAGCCCCCACTGGCTTGGAGTTCAGCCCCTTGACAGAGGGCCCGTACCCCGTCGGGTGCCACTTGGGTCCACTCTTCTGTACTGAAGGTGGAGACATGAGATCTTCTAGACAAGGCGTCTGCGTCTCGGTTTCCAGCCCCAGGTCTGTACTTTAAGCTGAAATTGAAAGCAGACAGTGCCGCCAGCCATCTATGTCCGGTGGCATCCAACTTTGCTGTGGTGAAGAGATAGGTGAGGGGGTTGTTGTCGGTTTTCACTGTGAATTCCGCCCCATACAAATAGTCTCTGAGTTTGTCAACTACCGCCCACTTAAGGGCCAGGAACTCCAACTTATGGGTGGGGTAGTTCTTCTCGGAGGGAGTCAGACTTCTGCTCACATACGCAATGGGCCTCAGTTGCTCTTCATGCTCCTGGTATAGCACCCCTCCCAAACCATCATGACTGGCATCTACATGAAGTTCATAAGGCTTCTTAGGGTCTGCGTAAGCCAGGACAGGGGCAATGGTTAAGGTTTTCTTCAACATCTGGAAGGCATCCTCACACTTCTCGTTCCACTGGTCCTTGACTGACTCCCCTGGCTTTCTGGGGCCCGAGTCATCCTCTTCCCACTCCGTCTTGAGCAGCTCATTCAGAGGCCTGGCTATCCGAGCAAATCCCTCCACAAACCTCCTGTAAAAGGAACAGAACCCCAGGAAGGATCTGAGCTCTGTCACAGTGGTGGGCCTGGGCCAGGAGGTGACTGCCTCCAATTTTTCGGGGTCTGTGGCTACCCCATCTTCAGACACTATGTGCCCCAGATAGTTGACTGATGACTGATAGAATTGGCATTTTTCAGGTGAGAGCTTGAGTCCTTCCTCACTTAGTCTCTTCAAAACTTTCTCCAGCCTCTCTTCATGTTCTTCCAAGTTTCTTCCGAAGACAATGATGTCATCCAAGTATACTAAGACTTCGATGAGGTTCATGTCTCCTACAGTCTTCTCCATAGGACGTTGGAAGGTAGCTGGGGCTCCAGACAGACCTTGAGGCATCCGATCAAAGTCAAAGAACCCTACTGGGGTTATGAAAGCCGTCTTCTCTTTGTCTTCTGGATGCATCGGGATTTGATAGTACCTGCTCTTTAGGTCCATAACACTGAACCACTTGGCTCCAGACAAGCTCTGCAGGGCATCCTCTATCCTCTGAGTGGTATACTGGTCAGGTATGGTTCTCCTGTTGAGGGTCCTGTAGTCTATGCACAGCCTCAATGATCCATTCTTCTTTCTGACCACCACTATCGGGGAGGCATAGGGGCTTCTAGATTCTCGTATCACACCGGTTTGCTTTAGCTCGGCGAGCTGTTCCCTCAAGTCCTCGAGGTCTGCTAACGGAACTCGCCTGACTCTTTCCCTGAAGGGCTTGTCTTCCTGGAGGCAGATTCGATGGGTAGCACTCCTTGCACACCCCACATCAAACTCATCTTGGGAGAAGATCTTTTCCCACCTGGTCAACTGGGCCTTGGCTCTCTCTTTCCAAGCCCTGGGTAGGTTCGAGTTTTCCATGGAAAGTTTCTCCCACACAGTTCTTTCTCTCTCTGTCTGTAGTATTCCTGACACACACAGGTACCTTACAGTGGGCCTTCTTCAGGGCCCTCAACGGGACCACTTCTGGGACTACTTCTAAGCCCGAATGTTCTCCCCTTGGGTCGAGTTCCAACATGACAAAGGGCCCAGGCTGCTCCCATGTGAGTTTCACAGTGGCTTTCAAACAGGCCACTTCACCGTGCTGTAGCACTATTCCTTTTCTTCCCAGCCTCCAAACCTTCCCTACCCCCTCTTCTGGGGCCTTCTGTTCTAAGATCAGTCGTTGGTAGGCTGTCTTCAACATTGGGTGGATCCCAGTGACTGTGGGGCCTTTTCCTTTTGTTAGAGGGGTCAAGAGTCTTCAGGCCAGATCCGTGTTGGTCCCTATTATTAAGGAACTCTTGTTAGCTCCAGGCGGTCGGGGGCATACCACAGCTAAGGTATCAAACACTTCAGCCTTCCCGGCTATGGACGTGTCAAAAGTCAGTTTCATAGGCAGATAGCCATCATAAGGGAAACTCTCTGTCCCAATTCCCCATATCTCCAGCTCTTCAATCTTCTGGATGGGTAGGTGACTTAAATGCTTGTCATTAAAGTCCCGGTACAACAGGGTCACTTGCGCCCCAGTATCCAATATGGCTCTTGTGTAGACTCCCTCCACTTGAACAGGTACTATCGGGGTGGGACCCACCAGCTTCTCTGGATATTGCTTCGAAGGGGTCTCTTTCTTTTGATCTTTGTATTTTCCTTTTGGACTTTCTTTCTTCCATTTCTCTTTGGACTTAAGTCTCTCTTGGGCCTGGTATGCATTGATCTCCCTCCTTTTGATGGGTGTAACTACCCGCTGAGGGACACTACTCTCTTTCTTTGGTGTACTCTCCCACTGAGGAACCTTGTGTTTCTTCTGAGGGGTCTTGTCCTCTCTTTTCTTGGGCTTCTCATTCAGTCTGGAGCTCACTGAAAATGATGGGCACCCGGTTGACTCCTTCACCGGGGCCCTCTGGAGTTTCCCGCCGGCTTGCGGTTATCTGTTTTCTTTTTCTTGGGACTGGAACATACAGCTGCAATATGGCCAATTCCTCCGCAGTTAAAACAGATCACATCCCCCCAGTTTTGTAGGGGAATGGGCACTGAAGCGTCTGGGAACAACTCTTTCCTTGGTCCTTCTTTCTCGGGAACCTTTGAATCATTTGCAATCAGGGAGGTCAGCATCTCTAACACCTGAGACATCTATGATTTTAAAGCGTCTACTTCCGGGTCTCTTTCCTTTGTCAGCACTGAGTTGACTACCACTGGTGCAGCAGAGGTATGTGTCTTGATCACTTGTTGATCCTTCTGTAGTGACTCCTCATCCCTAATAATCTTTATCAGATCAGAGTAGGTCAGTGACATCCCCCCTCCAGAGGTTTTCAGGTGAAGCCAGACTGGATACGAGCGTAATGCTCCCTTTAACACTTGCTTCATTCTTGCCGCATCTGTGTCTTGAGGCAACATCCCTTTCTTTAACACGATCTTGCAAAGCATCTTGTTTAGCCATCTTACATACTCTGAAAGCTTTTCATTCGGCTGTTGGAAAGTATGTTCGAATTGGTACACTAGTTCTGTCACCTTTTCTAGCTGACCAAACTCCTCTAGTAACATGGCTAAACAGTCCTGAGCTGTGCAATCAGCATTGCCAAACCGGAAGCTTTTCACCGCTTCTGCTGCAGCGCCTTTCATACTTTCTATCACGTGCTGTCTCTTCTGCGCTTCAGGCACCTCCCATGCCTCTACTGCTAGTAGTGCCTGCTCAACCCAGGTATCAAAATCTTCTTCCCCTACAGGGACAGGAAGCTTCCCTGAGAATGTCTTTAGTCTGCGGTAGCTAGCCTCTACATGTACCGTGTTTGTCCTCTGGCACTTTGCTAGTAGATCCCCTAGGGCATTTATTAATTCTGGTGTTATGGTAGTGACCAGTGCCGCCAGGGGCGTCTCCCTTTCTTTTCTGTCAGGTGAGACACGGGGTGTCCCTTGAGGTGATCTCGTTGGGGATGACTCCGTCTTAACGGTTATTGCGTGCGTCAACTTATAAGTTCTATTGTCTGGTGCGCGCACACATTTGCGCTTAAAGGTTTCTGGCATTCCGTCCCACCATTCTATCAGCGCATACTGATACGAGATGTTTGGGTCTGACTTCATGTCCATCACCCACGGTGTACAATCTGGGGACATTGACACCACAAGTTTCTCTACCGTTTCTGTTGACCATTCCTCCCCTGGGAGGCTGATGACCACCGACTGATCTGGTTCTGTCCTAGTTGTTTCGCACCATGCCTTAACCTCTAATGGATCCATGCCGGTACTTCTGGCGTATTCACCTACTGTATCAGGATCCCGGACGAGCCCCCATGTGTAGCGCTGCCCCCAGTTAAGAGAGCCGCTGGTTTGATTCGGGCCCTGTATACAGCACCGCCAACCCCCAGCAATCTTACTCGACCCACTCTGGCACAGTTAGTCTAGGGTTAAATTTATATCACATTCAATAGTATTGCAAGGGGCAATCTCTTTTGCAGTAAGACAACACACTGAGGCGAGAGATCAAATACAACAGCTTTACTTTTATATCAAAAGGCATAGGCAGAACAGAACACATGCAACTTGCTTACAGAGCTCTGCAGCAATAGGTGTAGCACACAACAATGGCCCAGCGCGGTAACCCACCGCGCACAGCTATTATGGTGTACGCGCCCTGTGGCGCACTAAACAATATTCTATCTCCCCTCCCTGGTCAGGCCTGACATAGAAGAAATCTCAGTCTTTTAACTTGGGATTTCTTCGCATGCAAACTTTCGGTGGTGCACTTGATGAAACAGTATTTGTAATCCACAAGAAGGCAGTCCCAAGGAAACACTATACTGGAGACCCTTTAACTCTGTCCTGCTACTGGTCTCCTAATGGAACAACAAACTAACGCTCGGTGGGCCAAGGCAGTCTATAGGCCTAAACACGGTAAGGTCTATTTAATTGAGCAAGTGCTCGCTCACCACTCCGGAGCGATCCCAGTCCGGGACTTCCACCTGCTGTGTCTCCGCACACAGCGTCTGCAACGATCGGGTCCCCGATCTAACTGATGTCCTCACTCGACAAGTCTGGTGCCACCCAGGCTCCGCAGTGGGGTGGAAGGTTCTTCGGAAGTTGCGCAAGGCCAACTGGCTTCAGACCTTGTACTGCAGCAGATCCGCACAGGAAGAAACTGTTGCTTGCAGCGCGGTGTCCAAAGAGACCGAGCTCCGCCTCGCCTCCTTCTTAAATAGCCCCTCCCATGAGTCTCTGCGGTGGCCAACTGCACTCTGGGTGCCGAACGGGGTTCTGGGTAACGTAGTTCCGGGGCCTTAAAGGAGACCCCGCTACACATATATCATTTTTTTAGCTTTACCCATTAACAAACATTGGCACTGGGTCACAACTTTTTTGACCTTTACAACTCCAAGTAGTTTAGCTTCCTGTCATTCATCCAGCCACAACCTGGAGCTGCTGTACAAATATATACTATTTTTCCTTTATAATCTGCAAGTTAAGATAACAACGTCATCACACTTGAAATAAAGCAAAGTCTTGCAGTTTCTCAATCTCCAGCCTTAATAATTCATTACCTCTCATTTCAGCCCCCGGCCCAAAGCTACTTTAAGGTCTTAGAATGTAAGAGGCAATGATCCCCTATACCAGCAAGGAATTCACAAGAGGCTTTGTACAATAAATGTTACAATACATTCATTAAACTCAAGAGAACAGCACCAACTCTCCAATTTTCTAGATTCCTAGAAATACAGATTAAAAGGAATTAACCATTTTAGTTTTAACCTTAGTGATTACCCTTGGTAATTACAAGAAGTCCTCACCTCCAACAAAAATGCTTCTAAAAGGGAACCTATAATTGCTTTTGGTCATTTATATTTGATGTTGCTTTAAACACTTCAGAATATATAAATTGAGGTTTTTAAAAACTATTTATATAAATTCTTTCAAGCACAGCCTGGTTTCTAACAAAAGATTTTCCTACAATGAACCCTGTGTTGGACAGGATCAGGAATGGGCATTCTGCTGTTTGTGCAATCTGATGTGCTTCTAATAAAAATTATTTTACTGCAGAAACTGTCATTTGTGCCTCAAGAAAGCAGGTACCGTCTGTGGGCGGAGTCTGGCTATGCCCAAAGGCGTGCTCACCAATGCCGAGGAGCAGGCAATGGCTGTGGTCATGTGAAGAATCAAACATTATGGCAGTCTGCGACTCAGAGGTAAGCCAATAGTATGCAGCCTAATATACAGAGTTCCCCTTTAAGATGTTTTGTTCCAAGTCACTACACACTTGAATTGATGTATGTGTTGCATTCGGAGGGACATGCAGAGCTATTGCCCACTCCTCCAGTCCAGCGTACCTCTGTTACCTCACTCCCAGTAACAGAATGGAGTCCCTCCAAGCACACAGCGGACCCCATGCGTGCTCGTTAACTTTTTCCTTCCGGTACCTAGACCCCCTCCCCCCCCGTAGCTAGTGATCATCAGGCCTTAGATCCCAAAACACTAGTCTGCTCTCAGTGACCGGAGAAGACGGACAGTTGGGGAGGGGGTCAGAACACCGCCCCCCCCTTGCTACCAGAGGACCTGTCACCTAACCAGGTTCCACGCCAAATAACTGGTTGCTGGCCCTCTCTCTTTGCATACTCTGTTACAGCACTGGACACAGAGAGATCCATCTTGTACCATATACCTCAGTCTAACTTTGTTTTAAATAAACCATTTTTTTTCTACTACACCATGAGCATATGTTTTCCTTATTACATGTGCGATAACCATTGACGGATGACAACGTATGGAGATTACTTTGGCAGTTTGATGCACATTTTTCTTGGATCTGAGGTGAGCGGCCATTGCACACAGTGGTGGATTTGTGCCCTCTTTGGGATTCAGAACTAATATATGTGTAGCGGACTCACCCCTCTCTATCTTTATCGGTTATGCGGCTGTTGTCTAGGGGTACCTGGGAGAGAGAGATGAGATACACCATGGCCCATGTCCTCCATGACTAAGAGGTGAAGGCCAGCAAATTGGGTCTTTTGTGTAGGTGTCCTAGAGTCAAGTCCAGTACTTCGTCCCTGACTCCTTTGCTCCTAGAAACCAGAGTTCCACACAGTGAATAGGTCCAACTCAGTTTTATTCTTCTTGCCAAGCAATAAAACAATCTATTTTCTTTGGAAAATGGGGACAGATCGAGGCACAATCCTTTCCCTTCTGCTGCTGCCCACTGTGCTGTCACCAGTGGTGAATAGTCACTGCCACTGACTAAATGATATAGAACGTGAATTACCTTCGCTCACTTTGCCCCTGTCAGAGGAAGAATTCCGTCCAAGGGAGAAGTGGAGGCCTCTCCGTCACCAGCGATGCTGCGCCGGACTCTTCGGAGAAGTTACTGCGCACCAGTCCTCACGAACTCAGACACGGGCACCCAAGGAGTTAGGGCCCCCTCGGATTCCTCCACCCTCGCAGAACTCAGTCGAAGGTACTGAGCCCCAGGCATCCGCCATAGTACCTCACCCCAGGCTAAAGGTGCCTGAGATGGACTCCATCTCCGCTCCAGCTAGGCCAAGGGCACCTAGGCCTGGAACACCGGAACGCCAGCACCCAAGCTGAAGGTGCCTGGGTGCGGCCGCGTCCTCCAACTCTGAACCTAAGGTCAGGGCGTCCGCCCATTTTATGACCTCTCCCTTCGCGCCACAGCGGGTTCCCCGCCCCGCTGTACCAGCTCCAGGGGAGGACAAAAAGGCACAGTCTTGCGGTGCGAGCCCAGCCCCGGTCCAAGGCAACAACGCCACCTTTAGGCCGGTGGGAACTTCACACCACCAGAGTCCTCCAAGACTCACAAAGGGAACCTTGAATTTCCTAACAATCAAGTCACCTGGGTTACACTAGCACCCAGATGCTTCCCTAAATTCAAGTACCCGCTACACATGATTGCTGACACTGGGATTTGTTAGTTATTCACTCACCATTCATCTTGGAAGAAGAACTGCACTTTATCGTCATTTGAGATATATATTACTTTTGCACTGGACTTTCATTTTTCTTGACTATTCCATATTTGAACAATGCACTTTATTATTGTTATTAATGTTGCACTGGATTTTCACTTTGAGTTATTTATCTAAACAATATTTTTACTTTTATATGGTTTTTAATATTTAATTGGTGCAATATAATTTAGCGCTGCTCCATTATACAGGCTTTAATATTATTGTTGGTGTTAGTGACACTACAGGAGTTTGGCAGCTTTATTTTTATATTTGCACTGCAATTTATCACTTAGGCCTCATGTACACTGCTGCTGGTAAACGGACGTTTAGGAGCAGTTGGGCATTTTTTCAACTGCTCCTGAACTCTCCTCTATGTTATCTTATCAGTACATGTACACAGGGTCGTTTCCAGAGCTTTTTTCTCAGAGAATAGGTGCAGGTACTCCCCCCTTTCAAGTCACCCCCTGTCTTCGCCCCCTACTCACCCCTGAGCACCGTCCCTTGGTTCCACCACCTACCCACCTTCCATCGTTGCCCCTTTTAGAGAATCCATAACCAAGCATCAAGTATTTTTTGTGTTAAGTCGTTTTTAAAGAATTTTCTATGGAAAGGCAGTAAAATAGGTCCCATGCAGCCAGCAACAATCGATCTCCTCAGCAACCATAGATCCCTCTGATCAACTATAGACACCCTAGCAACAAAATACCCACAAGCAACAATAGATCTACCCCTGCAATAATAGATCCCCACCAGCAACACTAGATCTACCAGTAGCCAGCATTAATAGACTCCCCAGCAGCCAGCCACAACAGACCCCTCCCTCAACAGTAGATCTCTACCATCAACAAAAGATCACCCCAGCAACAATAGATCCCCTACCAGCATCAATAGACCTCCCTGGAAACAATAGATCCCCCAATGACAATAGATCCCCCAGCAGCTATCATCAATAGAACTTCCAGCACACCCCAGCACACCTTGGCATTATATGCATTCAGTGCTGGAGGTGCCAAAACTGCTTTCCCCCACGTTTCCCCTGAAAAAAATCCCTGGTTGTTTCTAGGCAGTTGAATTCATAGGCTTTTTCTGGAACCCAAAAAAATGCGTTCAGAAGCTGTGTTTAGAGGCATTTCAGGCGCCAAATGCAGCATGTAAATGCGGCTAAACGACCGTTTTTAGATGCCGGTTTCTAGCTGTCAAGTTAAATCGTTCAGGAGAGGTTGAACAACATCCTGTGTACATGAAGCCTTATGCCCTGTACACACAATCAGATTTTCCGTCGGAAAAACCTTGGATGGTTTTTCCGATGGAATTACGCTCAAGCTTGGCTTGCATACACACGGTCACACAAAAGTTCTATGAACTTTCGACCGTCAAGAATGCGGTTATGTACAACACTATGACGAGCCGAGAAAATGAAGTTCAATGCTTCCGAGCATGCGTCAAATTGTTTCCGAGTATGCGTCGGAATTTTGCGCGTCGGAATAGCTACAGACGATCGGGTTTTCCGATCGGAATTTTTTCCGTCGGAAAAATAGAGAACCTGCTCTCAATCTTTTGTCCGATGGAGCATACAGATGGTCAGAATTTCCGTTTAAAAGCTCACATCTGACTTTTGCCGTGTGTACGGGGCATTAGAGTTTTGCTGTCATCTTTACACTGAGTAGCGCATACGTTTTTTCTCATTTTTCCAATTACCTCTTCTTGTTTGCCCTATGACTTAACCTCTTGTAGTGGTGTTACACATACCCCGGAGTGCTTTTACAGACCCAGGTTCTTTGGGGATACGCCAAGACCCAACATGCACCCCTTGAATAACTTCAGACCAGGCTCAATGCAGTTGAAAAAGCTTTGCTGAGAGTTCAGCAGAACACGTATAACATGCATAAGTGTCCTCAACCTAACTACACCTAACTAACTGAGGCTGCCCGGGTTACCTGAAAAGGTGGAGAAATATTGAGAATAGTCCATTTTTTGAAAGGCTCGTGCAGAGAAGTCCATGTCCTTGGGATGTCCTGGTGAGTCGGCATCCAGTGCTGGACACCACAGGTCCCAGAGAACTCTTGCAGATGCTCAGTCTTCTCTTTAGGTCCCAGCTCCCCTGGGATCCAGGGCTCATTTCCTTTTACATCACGGGAGGGAGGCTGTACCCCAGAAAAAAGTCTGCAAACACACATAAGGAAGGCGGTTAGCCAAAGCTAACTAAACATACAGTAGGCCACCTGCCTACATGTTGCTTAATATTGTCACCTGATAGTAGCAAATGGTCAGTATAATATAATAATGGCAATATTCCATGTTTAACTCATTAAAAAGACAATCCTGTCCCTGCCTTCCTGTCTCAGTGACAATGGCACCCCCTTTTTTCTGCAGGCATTACAGGGGTGTTATTCATTTTACATCTGTCTTTCTTCCCATCTCCCTCACATCTTCCAGCAAAGCCAGTTCTTCTACTTGTTCCCTACTTGCTGCCTGACATAATTTCATTCAGCAAAAGTGGAGAGTCTGAGCCATAATTTAGAAGTGAAACCTTGCATCCCGAGTAGTGGGTATGAACTGAGGCCAAGAAACAATATAAAGTGTGGTGGTCTTCATGTGTGAAAGTCCTTTTGTTTGCATAACAAACAACAGTTGACAACCATATAGGCAACTGAGGCTGATTTAAAACAGACCTAAACTCACATTTTTAACTTTACACCTGTAGCACAACCCCGTAGGAGCTGCTGGTTTAAATTTGGGCCTTGCACGTTACCTCAGTATTTGTTGTCTAGGGGAAGAAAGTCTGTAAAAACTCCAATGTCCACACAAGAAGTAAAACCTTAAGCTGTTAGGTTTTATTTTCCTTTTGCATAACACATATGAAGAATAGTAGAAGGGTGAAGGGAAAGAGGTAGGTTCAGGTACGCGGTACAGATCACTGGGGAAAACTTCTCAACTACAAAGTCATTCACCACTCCTCCTTGAGTGGGTATTGCTCACCCGGATAGACCCCTCTCACCTGGCCTAGCAACCGGAACGGTGCACAAACTATGATCAGGACCAGTCTCTGCCACCGACTGGTTGTGCACAAAATTGGATAATCCGGGATCCTTTGCCACAGGACTTAACGCCCGAACTTCCAGCCAAGCAGTCAAAGAGCCTTTAAGCCGACCCGGCAGACTGCAAGGTGAACTTTATCTACGGTGCATCCTCCAATGGAATTACCAGGCCCTCCTCAAGACACCAGCCTTCCGCTTGGTCTTCTCCAGGACAGGTCCTCCCCTGGTTTCCTCCATTGAGTGGCTTCCTCCCGCAGGACGGACATCTCAGGATCACCTTCAAAGTGTAGGCCCCAGTCAGCATAACTGGGCCTACTTGGTGTATTTGCAGCCTCGGACCAACATGGTCCCGAGGCCAAGATCACACACACACACACACACACTCCTCGTGCCAGGAGGGCCACGAGAGGAAGAAGGACCCCAAAAGATGCCGTCTGCCCCTTAAGTACCCTTCCACCAGCATGCTCAGCGGGTAGACCACTCCCACTGAACTGTTCCTGGGGGAAGGTACCCAATGCACTCTGGCCTGTCAGTCTTCCACATTAGCCTAGGGTGGTAACGCCACCTACAGGTAAACAGTGGGAAGTCTTCCAACACAACCATAATAGCCGGGACAGAGGCTGATTTAGCATAATTATTTACAGAATCTGAGCTAACTACCAGCTCAGACACCCACTAAATTTAACATAGCGCCTGGTCATCAGGAGCAGGGCGCTACATACTCCCCCCTGCTGCAATAAGACACTGTCCCCAGCCTGAGGTTTTGGTACCTGAACCAAAAAAACTGGATGGGGAAGGGGAGGAAGGAAAGAGACAGGATATCAATGACATCAGCTTTCAATAAGATAATAGCATATCACACATTATACATTACCACCCATCACTACCTATCTAGCCCTCCTCCCCATTCTCCGGAGGTCTTGAAAGGAGATCTGGTTACCTAAAAGAGAAAACAAAAACACAAAGACACACAGCAAAATAACTGTAGCAATCCTAAAACATTTCTACAGAAGCAGAGCTACACCTCTTTTAGAGGTGGAACTTTCCTTCTTGAATTTTAAAGCCTATGTGATAAACATAGAAAAGTCTCAGAGGGCTTCTCTCCAGGACTTAGACTGGGAGGGAATATTGGCATCAATGGGCACAGAACAGAAATGGGAATTCTTCAAAAAGACTGTTTGTGAACTCACTGCAAAGTATATTCCCATGGGCAATAAGTTTAAAAGGCTAAAAATAAAACCTATGTGGCTCACTGCCAAAGTTAAAAAAGTTATAAACTATAAGAAAAGAGCTTTTAAAAAATATTAAAATGAGGGAACACTAGTGTCATTTAAATGTTACAATGAATATAACAGGATATGTAAAAAGGAAATCAAGGATGCAAAAATTCAAAATGAACGACAGATTGCAAAAGATAGTAGGACAAACCCCAAAAAATTCTTCAAATATATTAATAGTAAAAAGGTCAAGTCTGAGCATGTAGGCCCTTTACAAAATAATCTAGAGTGGGTGACTGGGGACAAAGAGAAGGCTAATTTATTAAATACTTTCTTCAGTTCTGTGTATACAATGGAGCATGGAGGAGCTCATGTCCAAAATGGGGGTGGTAGTGACACAGCCCCAAATCCACAATGGCTCAAAGGTGATATGGTCCAGAAATATTTAGACAGAATAAAGGTGGATAAAGCACCTGGACTAGATGAGATGGCATACACCCACGGATCCTAAAAGAATTGAGCTCTGTAATTTCAAAGTCATTGTATTTAATTTTTAGGGACTCATTAATGACAGGAATAGTACCACTGGATTGGCGCAGGGCCAATGTGGTGCCTATATTTAAAAAGGGAACTAAGTCTTTACCAAGTAACTATAGACCTGTTAGTTTAACTTCTATAATTGGGAAGATACTGGAGAGATTAATAAAAGACCACATAGATGAGTTCTTGCTGGAAAAAAAATATTTTAAGCAACAGACAGCATGGATTCATGAAAGACAGAAGTTGTCAGACAAACCTGATTTCTTTTTATGAAGAAGAGGTAAGTAAAACCTTGGACAGAGGGGTGGCGGTGGACGTGGTATACTTGGATTTTGCAAAAGCGTTCGATACAGTTCCCCACTCACTGCTCATGTGCTAGGTAAAGTCTACAAGATTGGAAATATCAGTTTGTAAATGGATAGAAAACTGGCTAAAATACAGAATTCAGAGAGTAGTGGTTAATGATTCTTACTCTGAATGGTGTAAGGTTATCAGTGGTGTACCCCAAGGTTCAGTGCTGGGACCCTTACTTTTTAATATCTTTATAAATAATATTGGGTCTGAGATCAAAAGTAACATTTCTGTTATTGCAGATGACACTAAGCTATGCAGTGGAATAATGTCCTTACAGGATGTCGCCAATTTACAAGCAGACCTCAATGCTCTGTCTAATTGGGCGACTATGTGGCAGATGAGGTTTAATGTTGATAAATGTAAAATTATGCACTTGGGGGCTAAGAATATGAATGCATCATACATACTAGCGGGAGTTCAACTGGGGGGATCCTTAGTGGAGAAGGATCTGGGGGTTTTGGTAGATCATAAGCTCAATAATGGCATGCAATGCCAAGCTGTGGTTTCCAAAGCGAGCAAAGTCCTTTCTTGTATTAAGAGAGGTATGGTCTCCAGAGAGAGATATCATTTTGCCCCTGTTCAAATCATTAGTAAGACCTCATCTAGAATATGCAGTTCAGTTTTGGGCCCCAGTTCTTAAAAAGGATATTGGGGAACTGGAGAAAGTGCAGAGAAGGGCAACCAAACTGATAAGAGGCATGGAGGAGCTCAGCTATGAGGAAAGATTAGAGGAACTGAATTTATTCACTCTTGAGAAGAGGAGATTAAGGGGGGATATGATCAACATGTACAAATATATAAGGGGTCCATATTGTGAACTTGGTGTTGAGTTATTCACTTTACGGTCAACAAAAAGGACAAGGGGGCACTCTTTGCGTCTAGAGGAAAAGAGATTTCACCTCCAAATACGGAAAGGTTTCTTCACAATAAGAGCTGTGAAAATGTGGAATAGACTCCCTGCAGAGGTGGTTCTGGCCAGCTCAGTAGATTGCTTTAAGCAGGGCCTGGATTCTTTCTTAAATGTACATAATACAACTGGGTACTGACATTTATAGGTAAAGTTGATCCGGGGAATATCCGATTGCCTCTCGGGGGATCAGGAAGGAATTTTTTCCCCTGCTGTAGCAAATTGGATCATGCTCTGCTGGTTTTTTTTTTGCCTTCCTCTGGATCAACTGTGGGTATAGAATTGGGTATATGGGATTGTACGATATTTTTTATTTTATTTATTTTATTTTATTATTATTATTTTTTTATGGTTGAACTGGATGGACTTGTGTCTTTTTTCAACCTGACTAACTATGTAACTACGTAACTATGTATGTCTCTCCCTACTCTATCGACCACTGCCATCTAGTGTCAGAGGTAACACACAAGAATTCTTTAAAGGGACACTAAAGCTTCCCTTTTTTTTTTTGCAAAAAAATAACAAACATGTTATACTTACCTCCACTGTGCAGCTCGTTTTGCACACAGTGGCCCCGAACCTGGTCTTCTGGGGTCCCTCGGCGGCTGTCTCAGCTCCTCCCTGCAAGGACTCCACACCTTAATGCGAGCAAGCTCGCATGGTGTGGAGTTATTGCGGGCACGCTCCTGTGATACAGCGGTGGCCATAGCCGCCGACTATATCACTCGGCCCCGCCCCCGGCACGCCGCATCATTGGATGTGACTGACAGCAGCGCCAGACAATGGCTGCGCTGCTTTCAATCCATCCAGTGTAGCAAATCGGCGGCCATGCTGAGAACCGAGGAGGATGATGGGGACGAGCGCGGGACTTTCGAGGGGCTAGGTAAGTAAAATGGGGGCTCAGGGGGGGGGGGGGCGGTATTGTCGGATGTTTTTTCACCTTAAGGCATAGGATGCCTTAAGGTGAAAAAACATGTACCTTTAAAACCCCTTTAAGCAGGGGCGGACACAGATGACATCTTGATCCCGACATCCTCAGTAACCCTATTCCTAACTGTCTAACTTCCCCAAAGTCCAGTTAGCATAGTAAATATGAGAAGGTAAACAAAAAAAAAATCCTTCTCTCAGTTGAAAGTCTTTTTTTTTCCTTTCTTGCACAAAAGAAAAAATGGAATTAAAGACAAAGAGTTACTTTAAATACTCATAGGTAAAACCTGGGGTCCGGCAAAGTCAGAGGTTTTCCTTGCTTGTCCAGGGTAGTAATAAAATAGGTAAAATCGTCCTTCCCTGGTCTGATGGGGAACTTCCTCCACAGTGTAATAAATGAATAGACCCGCCCCTTCTCACGTTCCGCATCTGGTCCGCTTAGCCTTACACCTACGTCATTGGCTGAGTGGACCTGATGGGGAACTTTAGAAGGGGCGGGTCTATTCATTTAATACACTGCCGAGGAAGTTCCCCATCAGGTCCGCTCAGGCTCAGCCAATGACGTTTCGTGTGAACAGCGCTGGACATCGGATCGCCGCGTGACACTGGATTTCATCGCTGGAATGTTTTTTTTTCTTTTTTCTTTTTTTCTTTTTAATAATGGACTTTTCCAAGGTGTCTGTGTGTGTTTTTTTTTTTTTTTTTTTTTTTTTACACTTTCTTCGTGAAATGGTAGGGGTACAATGTACCCCTTACCAATTCACATAGGGGGAGCGGGATCTGGGGGTCCCCTTTGTTAAAGGGGTCTTCCAGATTCCGATAAGCCCCACGCCCACCGGGCAAGGGTTGTGGGGATGAGGCCCTTGTCCCCATCAACATGGGGACATCCTCCCCATGTTGAGGGCATGTGGCCTGGTACGGTTCAGGAAGGGAGGGGGCGCTCTCTCGGTCCCCCCTCTTTTCCTGCGGCCTGCCAGGTTGCGTACTCAGATAAAAGGGTCTGGTATGGATTTTTGGGGGAACTTTACGCCATTTTTTTTTAAATTTGGGGTGGAGTTCCCCTTAAAATCCATACCAGACCTGAAGGGCCTGGTATGGATATTTGGGGGAACTCCACGCATTTTTTTTAAATTTGCGGCAGGGTTCCCCTTAATATCCATACCAGACCTGAAGGGCCTGGTAATTGAATTTGGGGGGACCCCCACGCTTTTTTTAAAATTTTTTTATCAATGACTTTTCTATGTATTGCCGGGAGCCGACAATTCATTATAGCCGCGAGTGAGTTTTAAATTACTTTTTTTCCTTCAGAAATGACACTTTGTGCAGGGACAGTTCTAAGCACGGGAAACAAGCGCGACTTTACTTGCATACTATATACACACCCTAGGTACGAAATGTAAAGGAATATTTCACTTTTATTGTTTCACTTTAAGCATTATTAAAATCACTGCTCCCGAAAAAACGTCCGTTTTTAAAACTTTTTTTTGCATTGATACATGTCCCCTGGGGCAGGATCCGGGTCCCCAAACCCTTTTTAGGACAATAACTTGCATATTAGCCAATTAATTTTGAACGTTCGAGTCCATTGTATTTAATAGGGTTCTAAAGTTCACACAATCATTCTGGCTGTTCGCAGGTTCTGGTGCGAACCGAACAGGGGGGGTTCGGCTCATCCCTAATGGCCTCACTGCACAATTGTTCCATATTAATAATATTTGGCACGTACGGGAACTCCAGGCCGTATTCCATGGCTAGCCTTTTCATTAGCACTCGTTTTAGATGGGCGAGTCTAGGCAATGTCCGAGAACTCCCCGTCCCGGGCAACACACACGAATACGGTGACTTATTTACTATAGACTTGGTAGGTTTAGGAACAGTCCTCTTAACAGGCAAAGTCACTTTAGCAATGTCCGGAGTTCCCTCCCTGGGGGTAGTTTCCCCGGAGTCCATAGCTATCCACTCTGAACAGCTATGTGTTGAGATAACATCTCCTATGTTGTTCTATAACAATTCTCTAGGCATGGGCTCAAACAAATAGTCATCTCCAGCATCCGACAAAGAGTCTAAGTCAGAGTCTGCTATCTCTTCTGCCGGCAAGTAGCTAACCAAAGTCCCGGTCACTTTTCCCCCAGATTTCTTACCGGCTCCCGACGTGGACGTCCCGGGAATATCATCGCTCACAGGGTCCGGTTCCGGTAAACACTGGGGTAGGCCTCGACCACGGCCGCGGGAAGCCTTCACGTACACCACCTTCCGTTTCACGGGTGGGACGGGGGCACATGCTGTGGATGTGGTATCCGCTGCGGTGTCTGCTGGTACCTCTGTGTTGGTAGCGACATCTCTTCCAGACTCACTTTCTGCAGCAGACGTAGTGCGCACAGGCTGAACCGCAGGGGCAAAGGCGACATCTTCCAATGTAGCGGTGCCTGTATCCCAGTCTATCCGATAGGCTTGTTCCACCTCAAACAAGTAATCCCCGCGGGATGGGCACCAAGTAAATGGACGTAACTGCACTGCTAGTCCTTCACATCCAGGGCACAGCATGCCCAGCGCCTATACATCTCGGCTCGTGTACAGTATGAAGCGTCTGCGTGGCTTCAATCGGATCCCTGTATCTGTGAGCAAGGTTCCGGATGGCGTAGCACCCACAGTGGTGGGCATGGGGAACATTCCAGGCCCTGGCTTGGGTGGTGCCCACGAACATAGCGACATGCTGCTTTCCGATCCACTCACTTGATCTGGCAGCTCCTGGTTGTTGGCACCAAACACACTCACGTGTCTCACGCAGTTGGCGGAAACTCCTACCCTTTAGGTTCTTTTGCGCGTAGCTCGCTGGCTTTTCTTTCCTGGCTCTGCCCACGGCCTACGCAGTTAGCAATGTGATCTGTACCTTTACCCCTTTGGTTTCAGTTCAAAGCACAGTCCAACACCTTCTTGTAGACTTTCAATAAAGCAAAATCCTTTTTATAGTTGCGAGAGGTAAAGGCAAATCCCGGACTCAGTATTCGTTGTCTAGGGGAAGAAAGTCTGTAAAAACTCCAATGTCCACACAAGATGTAAAACCTTAAGCTCTTATGTTTTATGCAAAAGGATAATAAAACCTATGAAGAATAGTAAAAGGGTGAAGGGAAAGGGGTAGGTTCAGGTACGCAGTACAGATCACTGGGGAAAACTTCTCAACTACAAAGTCATTCACCACTCCTTCTTGAGTGGGTATTGCTCACCCGGATAGGCCCCTCTCACCTGGCCTAGCAGCCGGGAACGATGCACGGACAATGATCAGGACCAGTCTCTGCCACCGACTGGTTGTGCACAAAATTGGATAATTTGGGATCCTCTGCAGCAGGACTTAACGCCCGAACTTCCAGCCAAGCAGTCAAAGAGCCTTTAAGCCGACCTGGCAGATTGCAAGGTGAACTTTAGCTACGGTGCATCCTCCAATGGAATTACCAGGCCCTCCTCAAGACACCAGCCTTCCGCTCGGGCTTCTCCAGGACAGGTCCTGCCCTGGTTTCCTCCATTGAGTGGCTTCCTCCTGCAGGATGGACAGATCAGGATCACCTTCAAAGTGTAGGCCGCAGTCAGCATAACTGGGCCTACTTGGTAGAGTTGCAGCCTCGGACCAACATGGTCCCGAGGCCAAGATCACAAACACACTCCTCGTGCCAGGAGGGCCATGAGGGGAAGAAGGACCCCAAAAGATGGTGTCTGCCCTTAAGTACCCTTTCCCAGCATGCTCAGCGGGTAGACCACGCCCACTGAACTGTTCCAGGAGGAAGGTACCCAATGCACTCTGGCCGGTCAGTCTTCCACATTGGCCTGGGTTGGTGACACCACCTACAGGCAAACAGTGGGAAGTCTTCCAACACAGCCATAGCCGGAACAGAGGCTGATTTAGCATAATTATTTACAGAGTCTGAGCTAACTATCAGCTCAGACACCCACTAAATTTAACATAGTGCCTGGTCACCAGGAGCAGGGCGCTACACGCCATTATCATGATTACATTATATACACTATATTATCAAAAGTATTGGCACATGAACTTTAATGGCATCCCAGACTTAGTCCGTAGGGTTCAAGATTGAGTAGGCCCACCTTTTCAGATATAACAGCTTCAACTCTTCTGGGAAGGCTGTTCACAAGGTTTAGAAGTGTGTCTATGGGAATGTTCGACCATTCTTCCACTAGCGCATTTGTGAGGTCAGGTACTGATGTTGGATTAGAAGGCCTGGCTCGCAGTCTCCACTCTAATACATTCCAAAAGTGTTCTATCGGGTAGAGGTCAGGACTCTGTGCAGGCCAGTCAAGTTCCTCCACCCCAAACTTGCTAATCCATGTCTTTATAGACCTTGCTTTGTGCACTGGCATGCAGTCATGTTGGAATAGGAAGGGGCTATCCCCAAACTGTTCCCACAAAATTGGGAGCATGAAATTGTCCAAAATGTTTTGGTATGCTGATGCCTTAAAAGTTCCCTTTATTGGAACTAAAGAGCCAAGTCCAACCCCTGAAAAATGACCCCACACCATAATCCGTCCTCCACCAAATGATTTGGACCAGTGCACAAAGCAAGGTCCATAAAGATATGGATGAGCGAGTTTGGGGTGAAGGAACTTGAATGGTCTGCACAGTGTCCCGACCTCAACCCGACAGAACTTCTCGTCCAATATCTGTGCCTGACCTCACAAATACGCTTCTGGAAGAATAGTCAAGCATTCCCAGAGACGTACTTCTAAACCTTGTGGACAGCCCTCCCAGAAGAGTTGAAGCTGTTATAGCTGCAAAAGGTTGGGCCAACTCAATATTGAACTCTACAGACTAAGACTGGGATGCCATTAATGTTTATGTGTGTGTAAAAGCAGGCTTCACAATACTTTTGAAAATATAGTGTACTTTTGGTCGATAGCATTATGCTCATCAACATTCTTTCCCTTACTGGGATATCGCTGTTAGAAGCTGCGGTCAAGGCATCGGCGCATGTGCAGTTGATGGCTCTTTCCCAGCATCCTGACTGTGCTGAGGTGTGCAGAGCGTCTTGCTGTGATTACATCATCATCTGTCTCTAGCAAGGCATGTGACCTCGCAATTCTTGTTTCTTCCTCCTAAACCTCCAGGTAACCAGCGACGTAACCACGAATGCTAAATATTTTTCTCTGTGAGGGTAAAAGCAGCAGTGAGGAAAAAAAAAGAGTCCTGGCTTCAGCAGTAGGTGGTGAAAATGGTCAAGGACAAAAATAACTATGGATCTTAATAATGTTTTATTGATTATTTAGTATGGAAATGCTTGTCTATGTGAAGGAGGTTCTGTGTTTTTATAGGGTCAGACTGCTTGGTTTAATTTTGCTCAAACAAGCACAATTATAATCTGGTGATAGGATAAGGTTTGGGCAGGAGTAGTTTAGGTAAATGTACACCACAGGCAGAAGGTCAAGATGGGCAGCACATGACTGATTGCAGCAGTAGCGGCTGGTGCTCAAATTTTTTGGGGGGGCGCAAACAAACAAAAAAAAAAAAAAACACCAATTGCCGCCACTGTGCCCATTAAACGCAGCCACTGTGCCCAAACGCCACCAGTTTGTCCCCAAATGCAGCCCAGTTTGTCCCCATATACAGCCAGTTTGTCCCAAAATACAGCCAGTTTGTCCCCCATAATACAGCCAGTTTGTCCCCCATAATACAGCCAGTTTGTCCCCCATAATACAGCCAGTTTGTCCCCCATAATACAGCCAGTTTGTCCCCCATATACAGCCAGTTTGTCCCCCAAATGCAACCAGTTTGTCCCCCAAATGCAACCAGTTTGTCCCCCAAATGCAACCAGTTTGTCCCCCATAATACAGCCAGTTTGTCCCCCATAATACAGCCAGTTTGTCCCCCATAATACAGCCAGTTTGTCCCCCATAATACAGCCAGTTTGTCCCCCATATGCAGCCAGTTTGTCCCCCATATGCAGCCAGTTTGTCCCCCATATACAGCCAGTTTGTCCCCCAAATGCAGCCAGTTTGTCCCCCAAATGCAGCCAGTTTGTCCCCAAATGCAGCCAGTTTGTTGTCCCCCATAATACAGCCAGTTTGTCCCCCAAATGCAGCCAGTTTGTCCCCCAAATGCAGCCAGTTTGTCCCCCTAATACAGCCAGTTTGTCCTCCCAATATACAGCCAGTTTGTCCCCCAAATGCAGCCAGTTTGTCCCATATACAGCCAGTTTGTCCCCCTAATACAGCCAGTTTGTCCTCCCAATATACAGCCAGTTTGTCCCCCAAATGCAGCCAGTTTGTCCCATATACAGCCAGTTTGTCCCCCAAATGCAGCCAGTTTGTCCCCCAAATGCAGCCAGTTTGTCCCCCATAATACAGCCAGTTTGTCCCCCATAATACAGCCAGTTTGTCCCCCATAATACAGCCAGTTTGTCCCCCAAATACAGCCAGTTTGTCCCCCCCAGCCCTGCACTTACCTTCCTCTGGTCAGTGCCGTCCTTCTTCCGTCCTTGATGTGTTCTCCCGCCCTCGATGTCGCTTCAGCCAATCAGGTTACCGGTAACCAGACCCGGTGAACCTGATTGGCCAGGGAACGCACCCCCCGTGCGTCCCCTGGTTAGCTGTTTAGAAGCCGATTACAGCCCTCAGGCTGTAGTCGGGAAGCCGCTGGCTCTGAAGGGCACTTCTACAGACCAACCAGACGCTGTAATTCAGATGGCCAGTGCTCAAGGGGCCGGCCATCTGAATAGTGGGCGGCAGCAATACATAGGTTCATGCAATGCATGAACCTATGTATTGTTGTGGTGAGTGACGGGCGCAGGAGTGAGCGGGGGCGGCGCTTCTGCGCCCACTATGGACGCACCGCCAATGTGAAAAAAAAGGACATAAAAAATAAAAATAAAACTCTTAAAGAGCCCGTTTTTTTTGTGACTTCAAGAGGGGGGGGGGGGGGGGGGCGGCGACCGGGCGCCCCCTTTGGAAGGGCCGCCACTGGATTGCAGTATCAAGAGATCAGGCCAAGGTCATAATTCGGGAGGCAGACAGGTTCTCAGAGAGGTGAATGTATAGTTCTTGATATACATGTAGCGCCCATCCCCTTTTAGGGGTGCTATATACCCAAATTTAGGGGGCTGGTCTGAGTTAGGTTGTGTTTCTTTGTTCCGCAGGTGGTATACTGGTGTGCAATTCCCTGTGACCTGTAGGTGGCGCTGCCATGGCAGGTCAGGGTTGAACCACTAGTAACAGTGCTGTGCCTTGGGGTGTCCTCTCTCGGCAGCGGTACAGTGGGCGTGGTTGGCCTGCTGTGCAATCTGGGAGAGGATACATAAGGGGCAGACGCCGTCTGAGACTGGAGTTCGAGGTTGTCGGTGAGGAGTCCGAGTCCAGGTGCACGGCGACTGGCCCTCCAGGCCAGGGGGCCGCGTGCGCATCAGTCCCAGGCACCTTTAGCCCTGGGGCTTCAACTTCAACACTGGGCCCAGCACCTTTAGCTGGAGCCCACTTCTGGGAAGAGGAATCCCAGGGTGCCCCTTGCGAGGGGACCCGCTCTAAGAAGAGGAGGCCGGGGGAGGACCTTTCTGAAGGACCGGTGAGAGTTCACGGTGAAAGAAGGGGCCTGGTAACTTTCTGGAGGGATTCATCTATCCAACAAATGCCTAGTAATGTGCTGTTGTGGGCACCTGTCCTTGTATTGCAAAAGCTAGGAAGTTCGGGACATGATAGACTCTGTGGCAGTCTCCCGATCGTATCTAAGAAAATAACCTAATTAAGCGTCCGAGCATCACTGCGGCTGTAGGATCCACTTTGCAGGAGACTATCCGGGTGAGCTGAACCCACTCTGGGATAGAGTGGTGATTGTAACATTTACTTGTGCCTGGACCTACTTCCCAAAACCTTGCTGTCCTGTTTCTTATCCATCCTTTCCTATCTGCTGAATATTGAGGAAAAATAAACTCAACGTTGGAGTTTAGAGTGGTGTGGACATTGGAATTACTTGGGGGGAAAACAAAGACTTGTCCCTATATCCTAGGAGATGAGAACCAACCGATGGAGAACCTAGCTGTGGGACCCAAATACATTACACCGCTCAACCTCCTCATACAGGAGGGTACGGGCATATAGTACGGTGTGCCCTTTTCCTGCAAGTGAGCCAAAGGTAAGAAAAAGGGTCCGTGTGCTACATACAGATCTGGATATACAGGTCAACATACACAGGTCAGGATTCAGAAATCCTTGCAAATAAGCAGCAGCAACAACATTTTCCCAGGTACTCCTGAGTAAAGGTTTTTGTTGTAGTTAGCAGTCTGTAACATGGCTCTGGGTAACGTTGGAGACACACTTTCAGCCTGCAGTATTCAATTAGGCCGGCAGATGATGCAGCACAGTAGGAAGAAAATGTTGGCTTTAAGCCAGTCACAAGGTCAAAAGACCAGCAGCTTCCAAGGCAGGGTAATCGGGAACCAGATCCCACCAGTATATAGGATGAATATCATAAACTGTACCCTGTAGGCCAGATTTAAAGCTGAGAGAAAAGCCAACTAATTAAATGTAAAGCTGTAGCTGTGATAATAAGAATTTCTGTGAAATAAAGTATGCTAGGAAATGTCATAACTTGCATCACAATGATTGATGAATATTTTATTTCCAAAGCAGCGGATCCTCTTAAAATGAACAAAAATAATGGTTATCATTGACCTGCTAACCCCATTTCAGCTGCATGTTCATTCAATTAACTTTGAATTGAAGTGGGTCTATAATGTTTACATAAAGCTAAAAAAAGAGTAAATAGTGGAGCTGAAATTCTTTTTTGGAGAAAATACTGCTACAGATTTCCTTCAGTGGTCCACCACTTGTCTTAGGGCTTAGGTACTTGGCCACCTGATCTCTGTAGAAAGGGACGGTCAAAGTTCAGATTTGCTGTCCTTCTGGGAAGAACAAGACGTAAGGCCAGTCTAGGGTGCCCACGTGTCCCGGATTGCCCGGGACATTCCCGCAATTAGCAGGTCTGTCCCAGGCACCTTCATTCCAGGACAATACAGTGTTCTGGAATGAAATTGACAGAGCGAGCAAACCCTGCCATAGCACTGGCCCTCGCTCTGCCTCCAGCTCCATCTGAGACTCTGGCGCGACCAGTGACATCACAGCCGCGACTCCTGACCAGCATGCAAAGCGGAGGAGAAGTTAACTTTCTCCTCCTCCCCGCCACTATGCTCCACCATGCTGGGCAACCTGTCAGCATCAGCAGCACCAGACACTGATTTCGGCACTGCACTCCGGGTCACTACGATCTCCGCCCCTGGCTGTCTCCCTGCCTCTATCAGCAGAGCTGACCGTAGCCACCACCCCTCCTCGGCTGTTTACATCATTACATGTATACAGGAGCCAAAGGAGGGGACACCGCTGTGCATTTCCCACGCTGAGGTCTGTTCTAAGCTTATTGTATTGTAGGTAGATGGACAGATGAGGGGGACAGTGATCAGTAAAAAGTTAATAATGGCCCCCAGCACATATTCGACCCCCCCCACCTCCCTACTAGCACAAGTGGAGTGGGGGGGTCTCTACTGAGGGAGGGGGATCTATACTGAGAGTAAGGGGGGGTCTGTACTGAGGGGGTCTATACTGAGGGGGGTCTGTACTTAATGAGACAGTCTATACATATTGGGGGGGAGTCGGTACTGATTGAGGGGGTACTATACTGAGAGAGGGTCTATACTGAGGGGGGTCTATACATATTGGGGAGTCTGTACTGATTGAGGGGGATCTATACTGAGGGGTCTGTACTTATTGGGGGGTCTATACATATTGGGGGGAGTCTGTACTGATTGAGGGAGATCTATACTTATTGGGGGGGTCTATACATATTGGGGGGAGTCTGTCCTGAGGGAGAGGGATCTAAACTGAGGGAGGGGGGTCTGTACTGAGGGAGGGGAGTCTATACTTAATGAAGGAGGGTCTGTACTGAGGGGGGACTTTACTTGGTAGGGGGTGACACCATGTTTTACCACACCGGTGGGGTGACACCAACCCTAGTGAAGCCACTGCCACCCACCTCCTCTATCTTCTCTGGGCCCACTCCAGCATGCTCTAAAACAGGTCCCCGGGCCGCACTGCCACGGTGGCAAGTGACACGCATCTAGTGGCAGGTGACGGTGGCAAGTGACACACTGCATCTGGAGGCAGGCTACGGTGCTGCATCTGGTGGCAGGTGACGGTGGCAAGTGAAACACTGCATTTTGGCGGCAGGCTATGGCGGCAAGCGACACGCTGCATCTGGTGGCAGGCGACGGTGGCATGCTGCAGCTGGTGGCAAGTGAGAAGCCCAGGGTTTCCAATGATTCTGCATTATGGTGAGTTGAACTATTTCATTATATATTACAATGTAGTAATAGAAATAATATGATTTGATCATCCTGACACCATATCAAACCAGCCATTCACCTGACAAATCACTCGCCCCTGAAATCCCCGTCAACCCTGAGACTACATTCAACAATTCAATACTCCCCCCCCACCCCCCCGCTCCTTGTCAAAATTGTCCCTGAATGGCAGTTTGGAAATGTGGTCACCCTAAAGGCATTCACATTCACACCTAAGCATTCTAGGAATGTGGCCAGAAATGCATGTTTCTTCCTGCATTTCTGGAAACACACGGAAAAGCCTCAGAATTCGCATTGTGTTTGTGCTGACATTATTTCATAATGGCACCCAAAAACGTGCATAGTAGCCCCGTGTTTTGTCGGGCAACAAAATGTGCTTGGCTCAGTGTCAAAAAGAAAAGATACGTGAGCTACAATACATGTTTGTTGCGTGAAGGGCAGCTTGTTCAAGTGAATGGGCTGCCCTTTGCTGTTGTGCGACAAATGTGCCAACAAACGCTGCAAAAAGATGCGTCATATTGCTCAGGTGTGAATGCAGCTTTAAAATTACCTTATGCCAAGCTTTGCATCTTAAAATATTATGAATAAGCAGTGAAAGCACTTTAACCACTTGCCTGTTGGGCACATTTACCCCCTTTCTGCCCAGGGCCATTTTCAGCTTCCAGCGCTGTCACACTTTGAATTAAAATTGCTTGGTCATGTAAAACTGGACCCAAACAAATTATTTATATTTTTTTCCACACAAATAGAGCTTTATTTTGCTAAACAGATGGAAAAAAAACCATACATTTGGAAGATTTTTTTTTTTTTCATAGTTTGTTATAAAATTTTGCAAACAGGCAATTTTTCTCCTTCACTGATGTGCACTGATGAGGCTGCACTGTTGGCCACTGATAGGCTGCACTCTTGGGAACTGATGAGGCTGGACTGATGGGCACTGATAGGTGCCACTGATGAGGAGGCACTGGTGAGGCTGCACTAATAAGCAGCACTGATAGGTGGCACTGATGGGCACTAATAGGTGGCACTGATGAGCACCGACAGGCAGCAGTGATGGGCACTGATAAGCATCACTGATAGGTGACACTGATGGGAAGTAATAGGTGGCACTGATGAGTACCGATAGGCAGCACTGATAGGTGACAGGCATTTTTTTCTCCAAGGGCGCGGAGCGGCAATGGGAGCTAGGTTTTCACCCTCTCTTGCCAATCTTTACATGGGTTGGTGGGAGAGGGTGCAGATTTTTGGGTCAGATAATCCCTTTCGTTCACACATCAAATTTTTCAGGCGTTATATAGATGATCTGATATTCATTTGTTTCAGTAAGCTGGATACCTTGGATAATTTTTTGTCATATTTGAAAGATAATTCTTTAAATCTCAGTTTCACTGGACAAATGGACAGATGCTCTGTCGATTGTTTTTTAGATGTAACCTTGGAAGATTGTGAGGGTCGTTTTGTCACTAACCTTTACAGGAAACCCTTGTCTGGAAACAGTATGTTGAGGGTGGACTCAGGTCATCCCGCACATACCATTAGAGGCATTCCTGTAGGCCAATTTTTACGGTTACAAAGGATATGTAGCAGGGATGCTGATTTTGAGAGGTAGACTCTTAAATTGAAGTTCCACCCTGAAAAAAATAATTACACAAAAATGCTGCAAAAAAAAAAATGTTTTACTCTCCTGAAATAGCGGTTGCTATGCGGAAGTCCCTAATCTGCCTCTTCCTTATCCACGGTGGGTCTTCTTCCGCATCCTCTTCTAGTGAATGGGGCACGCTGCCTTCTGGGAACTGTGTGTAATCCCAGAGAGCAGCCACCCATTCACAAATAGGCGCGAGACTTGCGCATGCGCAGTAGGAAACGGGCAGTGACGCTGTAAGTGAGGATGGCGGCGCGGGACCTGCAGTGATCGAGGGATCGGCATCGGGGGGCCACCATCGCGGGCGAGTAGGACAGGTAAGTGTCCTTATTAAAAGTCAGCAGCTACAGTGTTTGTAGCTGCTGACTTTAAAAAAAAAAAATTGCGGGTGGAATCCCGCTTTTATATGAAGAATCGTTTCTTGCAGCGGGGTTACCCTGAAGGTTCAGTTTATATAGCTAGAAATACTGAGAAGAGTCATTTATTAGGCGGTAAAACACGTGATGTCAAAAAGCACGGGCCACCCGTGTTCTCCACTCCCTTCATTATGGAGTTTAGAAAGATTAAAAATATTGTTGAACGCCATTTACCAATTATATATATATATATTGTGAGGGGGTTAGCGCAGCAGCGGGTGTGTGTGACCCCCTGGATGGGTTCACCACACAAAACAGGCACAGCAGACAGGGTTTATAGTGGCAAAAATGAAAGGTGCGGTTTATTCAAACTATTTACAAGGGAAAAACAACAAAACAAACAAACATGAAAATAAATCCTGGTCAACTTGACCGCTTACTACACACGTTGGTGTCCCTGACTAACAACTGGGTACAGCCTTGTGCTGTCCCAGTCCCTAGCTCCCTGCTTTTTGAAGTTCTTACAGTAACCACACAGGCTTTGGCTCACCGCACAGAGATTACACTCCCCAGACTATTCACACAGATCTGGTTCCAGGTTTGAGCATCTCCCTTAGCATGCTGGGAGTGCTTGTAGAGGCCTCAATGAGCCACTTGATTCAGCTGGGCTCATTAACTCTTCCCCTGCAAGACTCCCAGCACTCCCCCTAGTGGTATAAATCGGCATAAAGCCTGAATCTAGGACATATATATATCTCCCATCCTGGATGCAACCCGGCGACTTTACCTGCCTGCTGTCACAATATATATAATGACAATGTGTAAGCCCAAATCCTCTCTGGTGGGCAGTGGCGGCTGGTGCTCAAAATTTTTTTGGGGGGCGCAAACAAACTGAAAGAAAAAAAAATCATCAATTGCCGCCACTGTGCCCATTAAACGCAGCCACTGTGCCCAAATGCAACCAGTTTGCCACCCCAAATGCAGTCAGTTTCCCCCCAAATGCAGCCAGTTTCCCTATCAAATACAGCCAGTTTCCCCTTAGCCCTGCACTTACCTTCCTCGGGTCAGTGCCGTCCTTCTTCCGTCCTCGATGTCTTCTCCCGCCCTCGATGTCTCTTCAACCAATCAGGTTACCAGTAACCAGACCCGGTGAACCTGATTGGCTGAGACGTGTGTCGGTGTTAACCAAGGAACGCACAGCCCGTGCGTCCCCTGGTTAACTATTTGGAAGCCGATTACAGCCCACAGGCTGTAATCGGAAAGCCTATCAGAGCCGCTGGCTCTGATAGGCACTTCCAAAAACCAACCAGCCACTGTTATTCAGATGGCCGGCGCTCACCAGGGGGCCAGTTATCCGAATAGTGGGCGGCAACGGCGACGATACATACATTCATGCAATGCATGAATGTATGTATTGTTGCAGGGGAGAGAGAGGGGGCGGAGCACATGCGCCCACTATGGACGCACCACCACTGCTGTTGGGGCTAGAATAGTTTCTCGACCTGCGCCCTCTCTAGGCAACTCCTTATCCCCCAGCTATTTTACATCTAGTAATATGCGGGGGGGACCACTTGGCTTGATTTTAAGGGGAACTACAAGTGTGGCACAAAAGATTGTCCTTGTTGTCCACATTTGATTAAGGGAGAAGGATGTAAGTCTACAGTTAGTGGCAGAAATTACAGTGTCAAGGATTTTATAAACTGTAACACCAAATATTTGATATACTTGATTACATGTAAAATCTGCCACATACAATATGTGGGCAGAACCACAAGGAGATTGCGGGATCACCTCCATGATCATGTGTACGATATACAGAAAAACCACTCAACTAATGTTGCTAATCATTTTAATCGATCACATGGTGGCGATCTCGCAGCTGTAAAAATACAAGGGATTGAAAGAGTTAAAAAACCACCTAGGGGAGGTGATGTCTTTAGGTTGCTGTGCAAGCGGGATTTCTTTTGGATTTTCCATTCGAGAACATGTATACCCAATGGGTTAAATTTTGAGTGTGATCTTACCCATTTTTATGATTGACCTCCCCTTGCCTTTTCCCTTTTTTTTCTCGCTTTCTCTCTTAGCTAGTTTCCTACAGTCTATTAGCACCTATTTCTCTCCTATACATTTTTTTTCTCTTTCTCTCTTAGCTAGTTTCCTACAGTTTATTAGCACCTATTTCTCTCATATTAATTTTATTTATTTTTTAGCTAGTTTCTTATAGTCTAGTCAGCACCTACTTCTCTCCTATATCAGTCTATTAGTACCTATTTCTCTACCATATATTGATTACTTTTTTTTTCTCCTCTCTTTCTTTCTTAGCTAGTTTCCTGCAGTCTATTAGCACCTATTTCTCTCCTTTTTTCTTTTTTTTTCTTTCTTCATTGACGTTCATTCGAGATAATGCACATACTTTGGGAATATGCCAGTATCGGTCCTCATGATGTTTTAACACTTTGTTTTTAAAATCATTTGTTCTCAACATCAACTTCATTGTGTATATACACGTTTCCTATTTTGTTTTGAAAAGTTTTATTTATTGTTTTTACATAACAAGTAGACCCAACGGGCCATACACAAAAATAAACTATTTACATTTCTTCAGCATTGGCTCTCTCCCCCTCCTTCCAGATCCCCACTCAGTGATAGGAACAATACAATTATAAGGCCACCTTTTCTTAGTAACAGTCAATATTTTGTTTAGATATGTCAAACAGTTACATACATATTAACTCCTGCTGCAGGTGCATTCTATTAGGTGCCACTCAATCCGCCACCGTAATTTCACTGTTCATCCAACTGCCCCACACTTTATCAAATTTCTGTGGTATGCCCCTGCTAGAGTATGTAGCTTTGTATAAAGGTGCAGCCCTATTAACCACGCCCTTCCATGCTGATACAGATGGAGGATTGGGCTTTTTCCATGATAGCACTATCATTTTCCTGGCGTAATATATTAAAATCTGAATAGGTATGGTATTACCGCGCTACCAAAGAGGTAAGGAGGGGGAAAGGGAGAGGGTACCACTGCAGCACTGGAGGAATATCAAAAACCCAAAGTAAATGTAAAAAAGAGATAATGCTGCGCTGAGTAGGGGATGGGAAAAAGGCAGATGAAGATAATAATAAGTGCACCTAATAAACAAAAAGGTGATCGATATCAAAACATAACATCAGGAATAATATAAACAAAGGTGAATGGATCCAAGGTGACAATAATAATAAGGTGCTGAGTGCAGCTGTGAACATGCACCAAACAAGTCCTCAGACTGTTGCTGAAATATCACAAAACATAAATGCTATAAAAAAAAAGTCATTCCAATGGCAAAAATCAAAACAAAGCGATGATCTGTGTTCTTGTGCATAAAACTGTGACTGTTTTAGAAAACAATTGATGATGGTGCTGGTACCAGATAATCCAAAGTGAAGTTTCGTTGTTGAAGGGAAGAGGGGAATTTCCTATTTCCCTTGTGGTTAGTGTGGATGTCCCCTTACATTACTGCTGTAAGGTAACAGCATATAAAGATCTTAATTGGTGAATCCCGTGTGTGCTCCAAGGAGCAGACCATGGAAGAAAAGCAGGGTTATTACACCAAGCGGATGTTCAGTGGTAAACCCCATTAGGAGCAGACCATGGAAGAAAAGCAGGGTTATTACACCAAGCGGATGTTCAGTGGTAAACCCCATTAGGAGCAGACCATGGAAGAAAAGCAGGGTTATTATTGCACCAAGCAGGGCCGATCCGAGGCGGGGTGCTCTGAACCCAGGCGCCAGAGGGGAGGGGACGCCAAAGTGTCAGGAGCACCGTTGGTCCCAAGTGTGTTACCATCGAGTTGGCATGATTGTGCTTTCCCGCAGCAGCTGCACTTGTGCTGAGCGCGGGTGTATCGGCCACGAGCGCATGTCAGTGAGGGCGCCGTGACCTCATTCATTGCCCCCCACTGACCCACCCGCAGCAGTGTCCACATCCCCCGCCCGGCGCCCGCTGTGTCAGTACAAGGAGGAAAAAGGAGGTAAGTTAGGTCCGCCCTTATGCCCGCCCACAACCCCTTGTGCAGCCAATCTGTGACTGGAAAGGGGTGTGGGCGGGAGATTTCAATGCAGCCAGACCAGTGACACTGTCCTGATGACACTGCCTGTGCTTCCAAATCCAATGCAGCCTGGGTGAGTGATCTCTGCTCTCTCTCTCTTCCATAAATCCCTTCCCTCTGCCCTCAAGACCCCGCACCTCCCCTGTACCTCCGGGCCGGCTGGCATCTCTAACTATACAGGGGAGGGGGCGATCGGCAGCTCTGTGATGTCCCTCCAGCTAGCACAGTTCACTTCCCCAGTGTCAGTGTATAAAATGGAGAGGGGAGGGGCCTCTGACCAGAGCAGGCACCAGATTCAGTGCACAAGTTTGTCCCTCTGCTTGTACACTCTAAGTCTTGCTAATACATGCTTGGGTCAGAGGCCCCTCCCCCCCTCCATTGTGTACACTGACACTGGGAAAGTGAACTGTGCTGGCTGGAGGGACATCCTGCAGATATCACAAGGAAGCATGTACATGGGCTGCTGCTTGTACTTCTCATGCAAGGTAAGCCTGACTCTAGCCCCCCACCTGTGACACACTCTCCCCCCACCTGTGACACTGCCCACTGCCCATCCACTTGTGACACTCTCCCCCCCCCACCTATGACACTCTCCCCCCCACCTATGACACTCTCCCCCCACCTGTGACACTCTCTCCCCCACCTGTGACACTCTCTCCCCCACCTGTGACACCCCCCACCTGTGACACTGCCCATCCACCTGTGACACACCCCCCCCACCTGTGACACACTCCCCTCCACCTGTGACACACTCCCCTCCACCTGTGACACACTCCCCTCCACCTGTGACACTCTCCCCCCACCTGTGACACTCTCCCCCCACCTGTGACACACTCCCGCCACCTGTGACACTCCCCCCCACCTGTGACACTCTCCCCCCCACCTGTGACACTCTCCCCCCCACCTGTGACACTGCCCATCCACCTGTGACACTCTCCCCCCCACCTGTGACACTCTCCCCCCACCTGTGACACCCCCCCTACCTGTGACACTGCCCATCCACCTGTGACACCCCCCCACCTGTGACTCTCCCCCCCACCTGTGACACCCCCCCCCCCACCTGTGACACTCTCCCCAATTTTCAGATTTCAGCGCTGTCACTTTGACTGGAAATTGCAACACTGTACCCATATGAAATTGTGATCTTTTTTTTCACACAAATAGATTTTTGGAAGTGCAGCCGTCCGGAATTATTTCTTCACGTTACACAGCATGCGAGCTGGGCTAGCACTTGACTAGTGTGTGTGGGGATTAACCAGAGACTCACTCACCTGGAGCAGCTTTTCTTGTTTCACTGATAGGTGACACTGATGAGGAGGTACTAATGGGCACTGATTGGCTACACTGGTGGGCCCTGTTGGGATTGCACTAATAATCAGTGCCCTGATTATCAGTGCTGATGTCCCTTTAACACCAGATGGTTATAGGCTTTCTTCTTCTCTCCTCACGCTGACAGTGTGAGGAGAAATAGCCAATAACTGGCTTGTGTTGACATCCACGATCAGCTGTCATTGGACACAGCTGATCATGTGGTAAAGGGCTGCTATGATTGGCCCTTTACTCTGATCAGCTTCAGATCACGGGAGGATGTCAATAGACGCCCTTCTGGCAAAGTAAGCCCGCGCTGAAGCCGTCATTCGGCTATAGCGCAGGCTACAACAGGTTAAGTGCTGGGTCACACCAGATGCAGTCCAGTGCATTTTGTTTTTTGTATCAAAAACACAAAATACGTGGACAGTAGATCATATGGGTTCCAATGGCATAGTTCACGCCAGTGCAGTCAGTTCCAGTGTGTTCCAGTGCAGAACAAAAGTGCTCATTTAGACTTGCTGTTGAAAAATGTGTAGTTAAGCCGTGTTTGACACTCCCAACCAAACCCCTTAGGGTCGGTTCACATTACAATTTCTGCATTAGGCAGGCCATATATGGGTCGAATTTCGAAAGAATTTTCTTTAGAAAATTTTATCTAAGTATTTTCGTTTGAATTTCCCATCATTAGTGGGCTGCAGCAAAAGCCGATTTTCATGCGGCCATTGAATTTGAGTAAACGGGCAAGTTGGAAATTTTTAGAAAAACGAACGATGTTCGAACTAATGATGGGAGAATCGTCCCAGAAATGTAATCGAAAAAGAAATGCGCATGTGCAAGAAAAGAAAAATCCGGAAATAAAAGAAGATTCCCAGCCACAAATTTTTCTTTCTGTAACAACATGAGGTGAAATTGAAGGCTTAGTTGGTCAAATTTCAAAATCAATGGTGGCACCATTGAATCACAAAATGCACAAATTCCTTCACCACTATCTTGGATGGCACTGAGACATACAGAATGCCTGTCCTTGGTTGCTGTCTGACCCCTATTAATTACAATACAATACACAATAAAATATTCGAATGTTTGGATAGTTCTATAATTCTTCCCCATCGCACACAACACACAATGATAGATGCATTTTGTTCCATATTGTTCAGTAAATTGATCTATCTAGAAGACAGCAGCAAGAACAAAAGGCCTAATTACCCCTGACTTGATCCTGCTATAACCAGGTGCAAGATTAGAAATAAACTAGATAGTTCTCTGCGTACTGTACATTCTGCTTTAAATGACCTTTAGATTCGATGAAGGAGTCTTGAAGACAAACGTGTCTGACACAACCATCAATTGTGTTAATATCTCCTTTTCTGCAGCCACTTGCTGGAGGCAGCCCGGCAGCTGAGGACTCCACAGATTATAGGTCCCCGGCGCAGGATCCGGCATCGTTAACCTTCTGTCCTTTGTCTTCTGCCATAGAATGTCCCCACAAAGAAGACAAATGAAGCCTATTAATATCCCACAAAATATACAGCTTGTATCACCAAGAATTTTTTCATACCCAGACCACTGTCAAGGTTCATCCTACTCAAACTGTAATTTACGTTTGTCAGTTAATTCCAGGAAAATTCCCAACACCAATGGTTGCTGAAGATAGATGGGTAAAAATTAAAGTATATTTCTGGTAACAATCATATTTTTAGTTTTTATAGATTGGGGAAGGGTTAGACCCTCTGTCAAGTTTTCATTGCCGTCTGTGTTCCCATTTGCCAGATTTACCCTTCTATAATGGTGGCAAATGTCACAGAGAAAGAAAATTAGGGTGATGGGCATGGCCTTCACCCCACGTACACTGGGGAAAATAATTATTTGATCCCCTACAGATTTGGTACGTTTGCCCACTTACAAAGAAATGAAGGGTCTATAATTTTTTTATCATAGGTGTATTTTAAATGATAGAGAGAATATCAACCAAAAATCCAGAAAAAACACACGATACAAATGGTATAAATTGAGTTGCAGTTCAGTGACTAAAATAAGTATTTGATCCCCGAGCAAAACATGACTTAGTACTTGGTGGAGAAACCCTTGTTGCAAGCACAGAGGTAAGACGTTTCTTGTAGTTGATGTCTGCAGTGGGCTCCTGGGTGGCCAAGCCTGTGCCTATAAAGACATGGGATTCCTGAAAGATTTTATTTGGTGATTTTGGTGCAAACATGGTATATAAATACCATAGAGAGGCCTTGACGGGAAGTGCTAAGAACAGCACTATGATAGGAATGGATAGATTGTTCAATGTTGGCAACTCTTCGTGAGACATATGGAGCACACTGCTGAGCTCCAGTCACACCATTGCATGGCCCTTTCTACTTTAAATTACTTCAGACCAGTATTGCCAACCTACCAGATTGGAAATTAACTGACACAACACCCAAAATTTACTGGCACAGCCAAGTTTTTACTGGTCTTTCCAAAAGTTACAAAATTACAGTTTTCAGTGAGTGCAAATTTCAGTAATTAGGCTACAAACAGGTACAATATGCAATTAGCAATGTGATTTAAAGCGGAGCGCCAATTTTTATTTTTAAACACTGTAGCTGCTGACTTTTAATACCTGCCCTACTCGCCCGCGATGATGGCCTCCCCGATGCCGATCCCTCGATGATTACAGGTCCCGCGCAGCCATTCTCACTAAGGGAAACAGGCAGTGAAGCCTTACGGCTTCACTGCCCGTTTCCTACTGCGCATGCGCGAGTCTCGCGCCGATTTGTGAATGGGCGGCTGCTCTCTGTGATTACTCACAATTCCCAGAAGGCAGCGCGCCCATTCACCAGAAGACACCGCGAGTAGGAGGGATGAAGAAGATCCACCTCGGATAAGGAAGAGGCAGATTAGGGACTTCCGCATAGCAACCGGTATTTCGGGTGAGTAAAAAATTATTATTTTTTTTCAGGGTGGAACTGCGCTTTGAGGTAGATATTAAGGCAATAAACATATTTAAAAAAATTTTTTTTCGATATGGTAAGTGAGTAGCTTAGGGAAAGGACTCAGGGGGGCAAGAAAGTAGAATAGACAGGCACCCTGTCTGCAGCAGCACAGATGATGATGACACCTCACCGACATGGCACGTCTCCTCCTGAGTCACAGTGACAGTCTCTCTCCATGCCAGGTGGTTCCTTCAGTCCACTCCAGTCCAAACAGCACTGACAGTCCCACTCCCGGCTTGCCTTGCTCCTATCCCACAGACCGGCACATGAGGCTCCACTCGGCTCCCTTGCACAATGACATCACATGACGCACTCAGGCACTGCCTTTGCCAGACCTGCTGGCGCCGCCAAAACACACTGTTGCAGGCACTCGGAGGGTCTCGGCAGGCTCCAGATCAGAACTGCACATGCGCAATTCTGAGCCGAGAGTCATATTTTTGACTAGCAACTTTTTCCTGTCACTGGCATTTACTGGCAGGAGAAAAGTGCCCGTTTTTTACTGGCTGCCAACAAAAATACTGACAATTGGCAACACTGCTTCGGACTAGGCTTAAAACAGTTGATGCAACCTTAATAAATCTTTTGTGGCCCAGGGGGAGGCCCACTGCAGGTTTAGCTTTGAAATTACCCATGAGTTTGGCTTTAAATGTGCCCATTTTAAGTTCCCTCCAGTTTATTAGAGAACCGCTAGATAACACAGAGCCATTTGAGCAGACATTGCACTCCTACTGCATGATGCATCTCTTTGCAAATCAGGCGATCATGCATTTTATAAACTCAGATTATAGTAAACTGAGAGAAGTTGGCATATTTGTTACAGTTTTTAGTGTTTTCTGGACAGCATGGGCAGTTTAAAAACAAACTTCGCTAGTAGCTTAGAGTTGCTTTTAAAGGACAGATAATGATAGAGGAGGACAAATAATGATAGGAGATCCAAAATTGTAAGGTAGTCCTGCACTCTGAAGACATCTCATCTCACTTCCTGTTGTGTTTACAACTGTTTTAGGTTTTGCTGTCCTTTTATGGTGTAGCGGGGTCTCCTTTAAGGCCCTATGGACTACGTTACCCAGAACCCCGTTTGGCACCCAGGGTGCATTTGGCCACCGCAGAGACTCATGGGTGGGGCTATAAAAGAAAAGGGCGAGGCTAAGTTCTGGCTCTTTGGACACAGCGCTGCAATCAAGAGGGCTCCCTGTGCGGATCTGTTGCAGTGCAAGGCCCGAGGCCTGGGCCTTGCATACCTTCCAAAGAGCCACTGCTGAGCCTGGGTGACACCTGACTTCTTTGAGTTGCTGACATTAGTTGGACCAGAGACCTGATCGTTGCAGGTACTGTGTGTGGAAACACAGTGGTGGAAGCCCCGGACTGGGATCGCGTCCGGAGGGGTGAGCGAGCATCTGCTCACTTATTTAACTTGTACTTTGATTAGGCCTAGTGACTGCCTTGGCCCATCGTTCTGTAGTTATTATCCCACTGGAGACTAGTGGCGGAACTGAGTTGTGTAGTCTCCGGTGAAGCGTTCCTCTTTTATTAACCGTTATTGGATTACAAATACTGTTCCTGTATGTGCACCACCATTCATCTGTATGCGAAGAGTTGTTCTCACAGAGACTGAGCTTTATCTGAGTCAGGCCTGACCAGGGGTTTAAAACTTTGTTTGGTGCGCCACATTGCGCATAGAGAAGATAGCTGCACGTGGCGTGTGATCACTCTGCACTATCACTGATTAGTATGTTTATTGCTGCAGGGCTCTGCATGTATGCTATGTGTTATGTTTAACCTATACCTTTATGCCTAAGTAAATCAGAGATAGTTTACCACTCCTGGATCAGTGTTTATCATTACATATATTATCTGCCTATCCTGCTGTGAGATTGTGTATAACCAGGTATAGAATTATATGAAGGAAACATTCCCTAGACTAACTGTGCCATAGAGGGTTGAGTAGATTGCCTTGGGTTGGCGGTGCTGTATACAGGGCCCGAACCAACTGAAAACCAGCGGCTCTCTTAACTGGGGGTAACGCTACAATGGGAAACCCTTAAGCCTCGTACACACGGCCGGTTTTCTCGTCAAGAAACGACAAGAAAACTGCCGGGAGAGCTTTCTTGCCGAGAAAACCAGCCGTGTGTACGAGGCTTTCAGGTTTCTCGTCAGGAAAACTGGGCAGAATCTTGACGAGAAAAATAGAGAACCTGCTCTCTATTTTCTCATCAGGATTCCCGTCGGCCTGTTTCCCGACGAGAAACCCGAGAGTGTGTACACTTACCTGTCGCCGTGGAAACCCGCGCATGCTCGAAATGACTTTGACGCATGCGCGGTAGCTTCCTAGGCATAGGTAGGGTGTAGCAAGATGGCGGCGACGGCATCGAATGTGACGAGCGCACGCTCGTCATAGTCGATGACGTCACCGCGTTCGTGCCATTCAAAAGAACGGCGGTTCTTTTGAATCGTACGTGTGTTCAATCGGCCGAGACAAGATTCTTGTTCAAAAATCTCGTCAGGAAAAACAACGTGTTTTTTCCTGACGAGATTCTTGGCCGTGTGTACGAGGCTTAACTGAGAGGTATATATAGTCTATCATTGCTGAGCTGAAATTGCCAGCAGTCTGGCTGCACTTGATTTCAGTACTTTTAGAGCTACTGAACATGTATAGGACAGCTGATATCACAACTCAGTGATTTAAAAAATTGTTGAGGGAGAATGACTTAATGGTAGCTCACAAATTTCTCCTAGCATAAGTTGCTTTAAAAGCTATTTCTTTGTAAAGCTGATGAAGCCAAAACCACCCCAACACCCCTGTGTGATTTTGATAGCCACTTATTAATAAATCAAACATGAAAATGGACTCCTCGGCCTTGAAAGTTGCCTAAAAAGGAAAGTGTAAATCCTCTAAATGGGACACGGGAAAGGGATTAATGATGTTTTGTAAAATGAATGGTGCTGATGAGATGTTGCTATGGCAACTTCATGCCAGAACTAAACAAGTCACTCATATTAAATAAGAGTAGATTTATCGTCCAGCATGTGCTCTAATTCAATTTGCCAGCAAGGAGTGGGTAGCCATTGAAACGAAGAGATTTGCTGCAGTTTAAAGTATTATTTAATATATTGGTTCTGCAGCATTACCCGGAATTACGAGAGAGGTGAGGAAAGGTCCCGATTAAGATTATCTGGCGGATGAATGGCTCAGAGCTTTGGGAATAGACATGAATGAGTATGCAGGCAGACCTGCTAATTGAAACACAGTAGCAGGACTATCCACATAGTTTGTTATGAGTAAAAATGTATAAAATGTTTTTTAAGTCTATAATCTGATTTTTCACTGGACTATAAATATCACATTTATTTAAAAGTGGACCATTCAGTAACATTACAAGTCAAAAAGCTGTACCTTTTATCATTAAAGCTGAAGTATAGGTATGGTCCATTTAGCATAGTTACATTAGTCCAGCTTGGATGTAAGTATGCATGTTCCATACCTGGTTGATAGAGAGAGAGAGGAGCGGTGCAACTCTGAGTGCAGTATGTCAGTTAAAATTCAATGTTTAATAAAAGTAAGATCAACTCAAATTTTGGCGTGATATAATGTGCATGGCATAAGTAGCTTGGGCTCTTGTAGTCCAGCTGGGCAGCGGTGGTGGTCAGCAGTTCCAGGCTGCTCCGGTGGTTCCAGAGGCTCCAAGGCTGAAGACGGTCACACAACAAGCACGTCAGTGGTGATGGATGGGAGGCATAGTCGAGCTTGCGTTCGGAGCATGCGTGCGCCTTCATCTGCCAGATGTCACTTGCTTGGCATGAGCACCATTCAGAGAGCACTTTGCATTTTCTGAATGAATGCAAAGCATTCCCTAAGTGGACTGGGTGGTGAAGCGGAGCAGTGATGTCATGATCTCCACCTCGTCCAGTCAGAGAACGCTTTGCAATCATTGAAAAGTGCAAAGTATTTTCTGAATGGCACCCGTACCAAGCGAGCAACCTCCTGTGTTCACTAAGTAGCAGATGTCTGACACGGGACCCTGAAGTTAACAGCAGTCACAGTACTAATGGTGAGGTAGTTAGTAAGGATTGTCGATTAAGACTCATTTACATTTGTGGCAGGCCTTGGCTCAGTTTCAGGGCCACATTCAGGCAAAAATTTGGCCCTGAAATGGAGAACAGGGACGTATAAGACCCGGGTGCAAGCCGCATCCGTCTTAGATGTGAACCCAGCCTTAAGCTGATCTCCAGGAAATCAGCTACTTTGCAAAAAGTGCAGGCACACGATGGGGAAGATTTACAAAAACTAGTGTACACAGAATCTGGTGAAGCTGTGCAGAGCAACCAGCTTTCAGGTTTTATTGTCAAAGCTTAATTGAACAAGCTGATGTTAGAAGCTGATTGGTTACTATGCACAGCTGCAGCAGATTCACAGATTCTGTGTGCTCCAGTTTTAGTAAATCTACGCTTATGAGTTAAGTCCAATTAGGTACATTTAACCTCCAGGACTTATCCCTATTACCTATATGTGACAAGGGGATACGCTCCAGCTGTGAACGGTGGGAAGCACACAGAGCAGGTATGCCTGCCCCTCCCCTCTGCTGCATATTCACAGAAGCCTTTGTATTTTATGAATGAGTTCACATAATACAAAGACTTCTGTGAATGGACAGAAGGAGGGGAGAGGGGGAGCATAGCAGTTCCATCGACTCCGCTCTTGAAGGAACTGAGACCGTACTGAGCAATGTCAGAGCTCCTGAAGCACAATAATCCTGTCAGTTTCGAATAATAGAGATAAGTCTACAAGGTGGCAGGCACCTTGTTAGACTTAACTCATAGCATTCCTGCAGTTTTAATAAAGTAGATGAATTTCTGGAATTCAACTTTACAGTGGAACTAAACCTATCAATGTAACTGTTTCCCAAAACAGTTACATGAAGGGCGTGCCATAAATTATAACTGTTACAATAGTTTATTTCCTCAACTGAACTGTCAACGTTTCAAATCGCTGGTGTAATAACTGATCACATGTGCAGCACCCTGGCAACTGCAGATCAGTCAACAGAGGCTAGGATGGCAGCTTCTTTGGTTGTAAAACATAAAAGGGTTTAGTTCTGCTTTAACTCTCTAAAATAGTTTTGGGCGGACTGGCTGTTTAACACACCAATGCCTTTGACAAAATCAATGCACATGCAGTTTGGCAATACGACTTGTAGAGTGCTGTGTGACTCGTAGTCAATTCCCCAATGGGAGGTGGTCTCAGAATAAATATTTAAGCCTGCAGTAGATTAAAATGTGATTAGAACCCTGTGACTGACTGATATGCAAATGAAAGGAGACATCAGAACATTTTTATGTACATTTAATTTATTCGCTGACTTTATGGACTTTCTTAAATTGCTTGGATTTTTATAGACTGTCTGTTAAATTTCAGACTGCTGGCAAACCATCTTTTCTGTAGCTGTTCAGATTCACCTTTTTATTTGGCTGTGCTGCACAGGGATGATGAAAATGAGGTGATTGGTTGCTCTAGGAAAGAGTCGTTCTTTCAGAATCCTTGATAAATCAAACTGGTTTTTGATAACACTCCGTTTGTATGTTATGTTAAATGGATGGGTTCAGATTGATCAGCAATGGCCTTTACTGCAGAGACTGTCTTTTAAGAGAAATAAACTCTACGTTGGAGTTACGGCTGGTGTGGACCTTGAAGTCATTGGGGGAAATAGAGACTTGTCTTCATTGAGCATGGAGATAAGGGCCATTCTCTGGAGAACCTGGAGATCTGTTTTATAACACCGCTCAACCTCTTTACACAGGAGGGTATGGGCATATAGAGCTGGGTGTGCCCTCTCTTCCTGCGAGGAGCCAAAGACAAGGAGGAGAGGGTGGTAAGCGCTATATAAGCATTTGAACATCAAGTGGTGCAGTATACAGTATATACTTGCATTGAACTCCAATCACAGCGCTAAGATCCAACCAGTTTTTTAATATGGAAAAGTGTTTAGTTGCTGCTGATCTAGAGTTCAGTCCACATACTGTATAGCAAATGTGTACAGCTGTGTATATGTTACAACACATACTATCTACTGATCTAAGTAAAGGTGTATTTCTACTTTTGCAGTCAGTTTTGAGTAAACCCCATATTGTATTTGTTATGTGTTCCCATTTACACAGCATCCCTAAACATTGTTTATAAAAAAAATTCTTACCTTTCTAGTTGTTTCTATGGAGCAGACATTTAGGCAGACCGCAAGCTACTCCAAAGTGAAAATGCAGGGACAAAGTGGGGGCGGAATGAAATTCTCCTCATTACCATACAACAGTGGCAGAAGGGAATTTTTGTTTGTGGGGGGGGGCAGAAAACAGTATGCCACCGACACCCCCTTCCCCCCGTTGGTGGGACGGTCAGTCGCACTTACCCCACCGTGGCTTCCCATGCTCGGCGGCGGCCTCCCGTTCCCCTGCTCTCCATGGGTCTCCGCGGCTTCCGTTTCCTCCCTCCTTCTCTGTGGCCAATCGGGAATCTTCTCTTTTCGGCCAATCAGAAAATGGGTCTCACACCCGCTTCTGATTGTCCGGATTGAGGATCAGTGTTACAACAGCGAAAATTAATTTTCTGTTGTAACACCTGGGTGGATTCATGGCGCAATGCTCTGCGCTATGAGCCACCCTATTTTGAAGCCTATTAGAGCCTATGGCTCCAATTAGGTGCTTAAAAAAAAAAAAAACCCTGCCGCCGTAATTCAGGTGCCCAGCGTCCTGAAAGGAGCCGCCTGAATAGGGGGTGGACGCGGTGGCAATGGAAAGATTCATGCTATGCATGAATCTATCCATTATTCATATAGGGGGTGGCAAGGATAGAGGGGGCGGCGCACGGGTGCCCCTAATGGGCGGGCCGCATACAATGCATAATACAAGCCCTCTTTAAAGTGGATGTGAACCCAATTCATGAAATTTGAGCTGGGCACATATATCTGCAGAATTTTGTTATCTTTCTTCAAAGAGCTAAGTCCCATAGCTCTCTCCTGACCAGTTCCTCTGTTATCAGCCAGATAACTCCTGACAAATTCTTGGACACATCAGATAAACGTAGCCTGAAATTTCTGTCCGGGGAGGTTGCTATAAATAGATTAGCAGGCAGCTGACCCTGTTACAAAACACCTCTGAGAATCTCTGCCGATGATCTCTGCCACTTTCTCTGCCGATGATGAGAGGGGGTGTGTGCCTTTCCTCCAATCAGCTATTTTAGCTATCTTGGCTGTATGCCCAGACATCACACTCTGTGTTAAACAAGAAGAGTAGATTTCCTAACACGGTCTGAACTTTCTAAACAGTATATAAATGTGAAGACACCAGATATACATGTAAAACTTATGTAGGGAGATTTGTTTAATCTCTGTGTATCATCTGTGTATACACTGGGTGTATGGAGGATTTACATCCACTTTAAGGCCGGCCATATACGATTCAAATCTGGAATGGTTCAGCAGGAACCAGCCGAGATTTGAACCATTTATGGGCAGACTGAAGGTACTAAGTTGATTGATCAATCAACTTGGGTACAACCAGCCTGCCGGATTCTCGTATGATTAATAGCTAGCGGTTGCTATAGCTGCTAGCGATAATCACTATCTTCTCCCCGTGGGGTTAGCTTCCCCCGCCGGGAGAAGACAAGTGCTTGGTTGGGGGGATTCCCCTGTCAGTGCTGTCTGTGTTGATAGGGGAACTGTGTGAACTTTGCCGAAATTTGTACTGTGTATGACCTGCCTAATTCTCTGTAGGACACTCAGTGTTTCTGGTTTACAACTGATAATAAAATATACCAGAACAATAAAGACAAGATTAATAATGGTCAACATTAACTCCCCAGCCCCCTCCTTAAAAATTTTATAAAAAAAATAAATCTTCAGTTGTAGAGTTTTGAGAAAAGAGCAAATAAAAATAAAAGCAGCAATTTTTTATTTGTTTTAAAGATATGCTATTTAAACAGGAACATGTAACAAATATAAAGTGGTGGTATCCCAACTTGACTGCAAGGTGGAAATATACTTTAGGAAACCCTGTCACCATGATCAAGTAGATAAGCATGCCAATTAAAGGTTGTCACATTACAATGCCTTGGGCTGCCTTGTGTTCCCCCTATTTCCTCAGTCTTTACTTATTCATCGTCGACACTTCAGGGGGTGTTGGAGGCTCTTTGTGTGTTTCTTTTTCCCCTCCCTGGCCCTAATTACAACCAAGGACCCGCCGAGTGGCTGGGGGAAACCTTGTTTGATCTTTAACAATTGTCAATACAATGTGACGTCACGCGACTCCGGCCAGTCACAGAGCCGGAATTCACGGCCCGGAAGAAGAGGGGTGAAGAATGGACGCTCGCTGCCAGCGAGGAAGACTGGGACATCACAGGCTTCTCCTGCAGGTAAGTGTCACATAATGGGCTACTATGCGATGCATAGTAGCCCATTATGCTTTACCTTTGCAGGGAAACAAAGAGGAAGTAAAACCCATTAGGGTTTACTTTCCTCTTTAAATGCATTACAATTTAACTAAAATATGACTAAAACTAAAACAATTCAGATGACCTAAAAACGGCTAAAACTAAAATGGCATTTTAGTCAAAAGACTATGACTAAAACAAAATCAAAATTCACTGCCAAAATTAGCACTGCTTGTTAGGTATACATTAAGAGCCCATTGACACCAGAAACTGCACATAACTGCACTTTTTGACTGCATGTTGACATGCATTTGAAGCACGTTTGAAGTGCCCTTGACGTGCGCTTTGCATGCGTTTTGTGCTGCGTATTTCAATAGATTTTTTGGGCTTGGCTTAAAGAGACATGGTCCAATGCATTTGAAGCGCGTTTGTAGCGCGTTACTTGCGTTTGCGAGGCGGAAAATGCAGCATGTTCTGTTCTACTTTTTCTAACTGCGTTGAACTGCACTGCAATGATGTGAACTTTTCCCATCGGATTACCTTGATTTTGGGCTGTCTATGGATTTGGAGTTCAGTTCAAAATGCATCCAACTGCAAACAACTGCGTTTGGTGTGAAAGGGTCCTTAAAGCGGAGCTCCACCCTAAAGTGGAACTTCCGCTCATCAGATTCTTCCCCCCCTCCGGTGCCACAATTGGCACCTTTCGGGGAGGAGGGGGGTGCAGATACCTGTCTAAGACAGGTATTTGCACCCACTTCCGTGTATGCACTCTGCGGGTAGACTGTGGGTAGTTCGTCACTTCCCGGCCCCCCCCCCCCCCGTTGTGTTCTGGGAAACACACGGCTCCCAGAACACAGTGGGGACCAGTGGAAGACGCGCAGCGCTACTTGCGCATGCGCAGTAGGGAACAGAGAAGAGAAGCCGCAACGCTTCACCTCCTGATTCCCTGACCCATGATGGCGGTGGGGGCAGCCGAGAGACGAGCAATCGCTGGACTCCAGGACAGGTAAGTGTCCTAATATTAAATGTCAGCAGCTGCAGTATGTGTAGTATGTGTAGCTGCTGGCTTTTAATATTTTTTTACGGCGGAGCTCCGCTTTAAAGAGAAACTTCAGTCTGTTCACATAATTTGTAATAAAAACATCTTTGCCATTCTGAAGCTTCCCTCCAACCACTTTGCATATTATTTTTATATATACTGTGACTCTGTACTTGCCAAATATGCTGCAGAAATCTCCCTTCACTGAGTCTGGCTGTATCCATTTTAACTGTGGGCAGCTGAAGCTGCCGCCTGTTCACCTCCTGGATTTACACAGACACACCTCCAGCTCTGCAGCTTTCATTGGCCCTTTTATGACTCATCCCGCCCCCCATCCCTTCCTGGAAAACGCTCACGAGAGATGTCATAAGCCTAGGCTTTTTACCAGACAAGAAGCGGGAAGTGGGCTGTATAAGGTATTTACTGCCAAAAAATAAAATAAAAAATACTATCCAAAGTTAAAACAACAAGGGCAGAAGATTTAATAGATGGAAAGTTGAAAAAATGACTGAACGTCCTCTTTAACCCCTTGATTAGCCGAGATGTTAACCCTTTCCCTGCTAGTGTGATTACTACAGTGACAGTGTATAGTATTATCACTGATCACTGTATTAATGTCACTGGTGATGTCAGTGGCAGTTAGTCACTTCAGTGTCAGTTAGTGACTGATTTAGATCAGTCCCACTATAAGTCGCTGATCAACGCCATTAGTAGTATAAAGAAATAAATAACTAAAAATGTCAGTATACAGTATATACCAGTTTGCAGTCGCTATAACTTTCACACAAACAAATTAATATACACTTATTGTTTTTTTTGTTTTTTTTCACAGGCATTTAGCAGAATACATTTTGGCCTAAATTCATGAGGACATTTTTTTTTTTTTTTTTTTACATTTTTTAATTAGATATATTTTATAGCAGAAAGTAAAAAATATTGGGGGTCTTTCAAAAATTTTCGTTTATATAATAAAAAAAAACCCAGTGGTGATCAAATACCACCAAAAGAAAGCTCTATTTATGTGAAAAAAGAAATACATACATTTCACCTGGGTGCAGTGTAGCATGACCGCGCAATTACCAGTTAAAGTAGCTCAGTGCTAAATAGTAAAAAATGGCCTGGTAGAGCTGAAGTGGTTAAAACGTACATTTCTATTCTTCAGGCAGGTCCCTTTGTTTAAAAAATGTAAATACAATTGTAATACAATTGGACAAAGCTTATCAGTAAAAACATGTAATTTAATTGCTATTTCAGTTTAATCCTCCAACAGTCTCAACGATAATTGAAAAATCATTTTGCAAGAAGTAACTGAATCTAAAATAGTTCATGTAGCTGTAGGCAATTACATCATAAGGTCATAGTATACAGCAATATCCCAAGGTATAGAGATAATTCCACAATGTTCCAAAGGATCCAATTGAAAGCTGTTGCTAAAGTTTCCCGCTAATCACAGATAAATCTATAAATGTGAATGATCCTAATAACTTGAGGATTCCTTGCTGTGTATCATGGTATCCTTAGCACCAGTCGCATGCCCGGGTCTTAAAGATCAAAATGAATAGCCTGTGTCTCTTTTGTTGCAAGCAATCATAAAAAATATGACAATCTATGTACAATACGGATTTCTTGTTGTATATAACTGTTGCCCAAGCACCAATCACATATCCCGGCCTCTGATCTGAAATACATCAAAGATGAAAGCCTACCTATAGCTGTGTCTGTTTTGTTACTTAAAACTCTTAATTGTTTGTCTCCCATGTAAATGAATTATACTAGCACCAATCTCATGCCAGAAGATGTGTCTAGTATATAAATCCATGTATTTCTGAAGACACTGGAATACAAATAGGGCTAAATTTAAAGCTGAAACACATGCACACAGCTAAAACACATACAGTTGTAGTTTTACCTGCCAAAGGATTTTAAATTCTGTTCAATCACTTTTGTATTTCCTACACTTCTGCCACACAGGACAGCCAGGAGGGTCACACCATTTTCACTGATAAGGTTTGTTTACACTAGCGGTTGGGGGGGTGTTAAAACCACAATTGGAAAAGCAGCAGCCATGGGTGTAGACATGCTGTGGCCATGATGCTTTGCGTTTGGCGGCCATGGCAGGAATTATATCCCCACCATGTTCGGTGGGCAGTAGTGTCAGTAAATGGAGCTTATGCTGCAACCACCAAATAAAACAGTGGCGGTAGATTAATTTAATAATATAGATATATGGATATTGACTGAGATAAAAGGGATTAAAAAATTATATATACAATATAATAGTCCATATGAAGTCCATGAGAAGTATTCAGTTGGCACTAGGAGGCAGCACCCTTAGAATGAAGCAGAAGACTCTGTGGAGTCAACCATTTTCCTACTGCAACCGCCACATTACCGTGGCTGCATCATGGTAGTCCAGCATTTAGGGGGCTAAAACATCTAAAACTACTCCCGGCTATAATGAATTGTCAGGTCCTGGCAATACAGATAAAAGTCATTGAAAAAAACGGCATAGGTCCCCCCCAGTCCATTACCACGGCCTTTAGGTCTGGTATGAATATTAGGGGAACCCCGAACCAAATTTTTTTTAAAAAAAATGCGTGGGGGTCCCCCCAAATTTCATACCAGGCCCTTCAGGTCTGGTATGGATATTAAGGGGAACCCTGCGCCAATTTAAAAAACAAATGGCGTAGAGGCCCCCCTCAAAATCCATACCAGACCCTTCAGGTCTGGTATGAATTTTAAGGGTAACCCTGTGCCAGAAAAAAAAAATGTTGTGGAGTTCCCCCCAAAAATCCATACCAGACCCTTATCCGAGCACGCAACCCGGCAGGCTGCAGGAAAGGAGGTGGGGAAGAGAGAGCGGCCTCCCCCCCTCCTGAACCATACCAGGCTACATGCCCTCAACACGGGGAGGATGTCCCCATGTTGATGGGGACAAGGGCCCTATCCCCACAACCCTTGCCCGGTGGTGGTGGGGGTCTGCAGGCAGGGGGCTTATCGGAATCTGGAAGTCCCCTTTAACAAAGGGGACCCCCAGATCCCGGCCCCCCCTATGTGAATTGGTAACAGGGTACATTGTACCCCTACCATTTCACCAAAAAAAGTGTCAAAAAAGTTAAAAACCACAGTAGACAGCTTGGGACAAGTCCTTTATTAAAAAGAAAAATATAAGAAAAAAAACATTCCAGCGATGAAAATCTGTTCTCGAGCGGAGGATACAGAGAACACGCCGACACGATCCTGCCTCAATGGGAGGCACCCGCCGTATGACGCTCTTCCCTTATGACAGATGTGAAATAGCTGAGGGCGGGGGCCACCCGTAACATGTGCGGTGACCCCGCCCCCTCTGACGCAATGAGGAAACGCCGGGGTTACCCAGTGACATGTACGGGTGACCCTGCCCCCTCTGACGCAACGGGAAACCCGCGTTTCCTCCTTTTCTTCCTCTTCCTGTTCTAAGTGCTGCTGTGCTTCCAACTTCCAACAATTAAATCTTCATTACTTAGCTCTCCCTCAACAAATTTCAGAAATTCTTTAATATCGGTCACTTCAACATTTAAGTCAAGCATGTTAGCAAGTTACACACTTTTTTGATTTATAACTTCAACATTCGTCTATGGAGATTCTTAAGTACTGAAGTTTGGCGCCATTCCACAAGTGTACGCAATTTTAAAGCCCGACATGTTAGGTATCTATTTACTTGGCATAAAATCATCATTCACATTATACAAAAAAATCAGGTTATCTTTAGTGTTTTTTTTTTTTTTTTTTTTATATTTCTGAAACTGTTTTATTTTTTTAAACGCGTTTGAAAATTGCTGCGCAAGTACTGTGTAACATAAAAAATTAGGCTAGGCACGGAGCAGCAGTGACGTCGGTACACCCGTGGAGGGTGCCGGACGAACAAATGTTTCCATTTAAGCCTATTTTATTCGATCTGTTGTAAGTAGAAGTTTTAATAAACTCGTGTGTGCCTTTTTAAATGAATGTTGCGCAATGAGTCTATCTTCCTCTTCCATGTGATTTGCGGAATGGTCTCTGAAGTTCCTTTTGAAGGGTAATCACTGTGAGGGATATCTCTCTGGAATCCAATCAAGTTGGCTGGACAGCTAAAGTGGTTATACCTGTAGTGAGGGGTGAATGCTCACTGAAGTGCTTATAGACCTTGGGAGGTCTAAAGCCTTGTACACACGGTCAGATTTTCGGCGGACAAAGCCTCAGACTTTTTTTCGAAGGGCGTTGGCCGTGAACTTGTATGGCATACAAATGGCAAATCATTTTTGGCCAACAAATACGAAACTACGTGGTTTTCAGCTCTTTAGCGCCACCCTTTGGGCAACTTCTGCTATTGTAGTGTTATGGTGAGCATTGCTTCTGAGCATGCGTGTTTTTACTTTGGATTTTTTTCCGACGGACTTGCGTACACACGATCGGATAATCCGACATCACACATTTGTTGTCGGAAAATTTTAAAGCATGCTATCCCACATTTGTTGTCGGAAATTCCGACAACAATTGTCCGATGGAGCATACAAACGGTCGGATTATGCGACAACATCCCGCCATCACACAATTCCTGACGGAAAATCCGATCGTGTGTACGAGGCTTTAGTATCTGGTAAGCAGATATATTTACCATACTAATCCTGTGGGGAGCACAGGGTGTCTGCACCTATTGAAATTGTATTGACACTTCTTTTAAAGTGGTGTTCCGTTCATAAATTTTTTTTTTTTTTTTTTTTGCAAGCTAAAATTAATTACATTAAATGTTCCCTAAAACATATTAATAGCTCCCCAATCATTCCAGAAATCATTGCAAACACTTGCCTTATATCCTCCAGCTCATGTTGTGGCCGTATCCATCATATGTGTGGGCATATTGGAGCCCAATTCCTTTTTCTTCTTGGTTTTCATGGAGGAGTGCATGCTGGGTAACCAGCATGCACCTCTCGATCTCGCGCATGCGCAGTAGAACGGCGCTCGTAGCGCCGTTAGTTTGTTTCGTTGTCATGACAATGGGCGGCGACGGAGGAATGTCCCGCCCCATTGTTATGACAACACAGATAGCAGATCTCGCGCATGCGCAGTACAACGGGTTTTCGGCAGTGTAAATCGCACATACTCCTGGGAAATGTGTGTCATCATTTCCCAGGAGGCAATGGGGTCTTAGGACAGGAAGGTAAACCACCGCAGACTAGGAACAAGGCAGATTCCGAAATCTGCCTAGTAACAGACATATCCAAGTGACAAAAAAAAAATTTTTTAGCAAATTTTTCTTTTTTTAGATTAAAAGCAAGCTGTTAAGAAAAAGTTCATTTTCAGGGTGGAACTCTGCTTTAAGTTCACTATATGGACTCTAATGCCTTGTACACACGATAGGAATTTCCGATGGAAAAAGTCTGACAGACTTTTTCCATCGGAAATTCCTACCGTGTGTGTCTCATTGGAGAAATTACGATGAATTCCATCGGAGTTTAACCACTTCCCGCCCAGTCAATAGCGAATTGACGTCCGGGAAGTGGTTGCAATATCGATACTGGACGTCATATGACGTCCTGCAGGATAATGCCATGCGCGCGCCCGCGGGGGCGCGCAGCGTGGTGATCGGGGACGGCATGTGTCCCTCGGACACAGCGCTTCCCCGATCACGGTAAACAGCCAATTTCATTGGCTGTTTACCATGTGATCGGCTGTGTCAAAGTCACAGCCGATCACCTGTCAAAACAAACTCGGCGGCGCGCTCCGTGCGCGCCGCCACAGGCTTGCAGAGCGGGGATCGGGGAAGGCGAGTGTCCCTTGGACACAGCGCGTCCCCGATCAGAGTAAACAGCGAATGAATTGGCTGTTTACCACGTGACCGGCTGTGTCCAATCACAGCCGGTCACAAATGTAAACAAACTCCACAGGAGTTACTACCTGATCCCTGCTCTCTCCTCACACACCGATCTGTGAGGAGAGAGAAGAGATCAGTAAGTTAGCTCAGTGTAGTTTGTCTACATAAGTTTACAGTGCACAACACGCCCCCCCCCATAAAGAGGACCTGTCACACAGCCCAGCACATCAATCAGCCCAGCCAATCAGCCCATCTGTCAATCAGCCCATCTGTCAATCAGCCCATCTGTCAATCAATCAGCCCATCTGTCAATAAATCACCCCACCTGTCAATCAATCACCCCATCTGTCAATCAATCAACCCATCTGTCAATCAATCAATCAGCCCATCTGTCAATCAATCAGCCCATCTGTCAATCAATCAGCCCATCTGTCAATCATCTGTCACAGGCCCACCTCCATCGGTACCGCCATTGGCACCGCCACACAGGCTACCAGTACCGCCATCGGTACCAGTACCACCACCAGTACCGCCACCAGGCCCAGCATCTATATTGCCACACAGACCCGTTACCAGTATCACCACTAGTGCCGCCATCGGTACCACCACCAGTACCACCACCCGTACCACCGTCGGTAGTGCCACCACCACCTGTACCACCACCTGTACCGCCATCGGTACCATCACCACCCGTACCACCACCACCTGTACCGCCATCGGTACCACCACCACCCATACCGCCATCGCTACCACCACCACCCGTACCGCCACCTGTACCGCCATCGGTACCGCCGCCACCACCACCACCCGTACCGCCATCGGTACCACCACCACCTGTACCGCCATTGGTACCACCACCACCCATACCGCCATCGGTACCACCACACAGGCCCACCACTAATACCTCCATCGGTACTACCACACAGACCGCCACCACTACCACCAGCAGTACCATTACACAGGCCCACCAATAAGCACTGCCATAATGTCCCAAAGGGTTTACACACCTGAGGAGGCATATGCCATTCTTGCCATGTCGGATGATGAGAGCAGCGGGGAGCTCCCATTATCCGATTCTGGTTCGGAATACGAGCCAGTGGAGGATAGTGGCTCAGAGTCCGAGTCCCCGGAGGAAACCGTCCCTCCCAAAAGAATGCGATCGGCACCAAGATCAGCACCAAGATCAGCACCAAGATCAGGAGAACTGCCCACCACCAGCAGCGCCATACCCCAGGAAGAGGAGCCCAGTACAAGCAATGGAAATGCACACCCAACCCGAAGAATCCAGCCCCAATCCTACCTTCCCGATGCCCTGGCAAACCCCTTATGGTTGCCTGCCAACTCAGGATCCGCTATCATCCCCCCTTTCACCGCACAGCCAGGTGTGCAGCCCGACACTACAAATTTTTCTAAATTTGATTATTTTTGTTTATTTTTCCCACAAGATTTGCTGCAGAATATAGTGGATCAAACGAATCTGTATGCATCCCAATTTATTGCTGCCAACCCCGATTCTTCCTACGCCCGCATGTTCCAGTGGCGGCGTCTAACATTGGAGGAATTTAAATTATTTTTGGGCCTTATGTTCAATATGGGGCTTACAAAAAAGAACGAAGTCCATTCATATTGGTCCAAACGCCCCATCCAACACATGCCCATATATTCCGCTGTCATGTCCAGGAAAAGATACGACATGATTATTAGACATGTGCATTCATTTTCGTCCGAATGCATTTTCGTCCGAATTTCAGCTATTTTCGTTATCGTTTTAACAAACGAAAACGAAAGCACAGAATCCGAAAACCGAAAGATCCGACATAAACAAATGCTTTATTTTCGTTTTCGTTGCTACAACAGTTCGATATAGATAGATTCGACGTGACGCTGACAATAACAATCTGTGTCTATCGAACCTGTGGTCGAATGTGCCTAACCTTAACTCTATTAGTCCAAGATTATTCTACATAGGAGAGAAAAGATTCGACATTATAGAGAGAAAAGATTCGACATAGGAGAGAAAGATTCGACATAGGAGAGGAAAGATTCGACATAGGAGAGGAAAGATTCGACATAGGAGAGGAAAGATTCGACATAGGAGAGGAAAGATTCGACATAGGAGAGAAAAGATTTGACATAGGAGAGGAAAGATTCGACATAGGAGAGGAAAGATTCGACATAGGAGAGAAAAGATTCGACATAGGAGAGAAAAGATTTGACATTATAGAGAGAAAAGATTTGACATTATAGAGAGAAAAGATTTGACATAGGAGAGAAAAGATTCGACATTATAGAGAGAAAAGATTCGACATAGGAGAGAAAAGATTTGACATTATAGAGAGAAAAGATTCGACATAGAGAGAAAAGATCACTGCTTGTGGGCGGAACATTCGACCGGAAATGTATGATTGCAGAGTCGTACAGTTTCGCTGCTCCGTCGAATCGTCTTTGAACATTCGACAGACACCATAAGCCTTCAATGACAGATTCGACCTTAATTAATTCAGATTTTCGGACGAATGCAATTTTTAACGGAAAACGAAATAAATAAAAACGAATTTCGGGAGTAACTAAATAAATTTTTTTTTTGGACGAAAACGAAATTCCGAAACGAAATATTTCAGTGTGCACATGTCTAATGATTATGCGCTTTCTCCACTTCAATGACAATTCACAGTGCCCTCCCCAAGATCATCCCAACTACGACAAATTGTACAAGATACGCCCCCTAATCAATGCCTTTTCCCAGCGATTTGAAGAAGTTTTCATTCCAGACCAAAAAATTTGTGTGGACGAGTCCCTCGTACATTTCACCGGCCGACTGCAGTTCAAGCAGTACATACCAAGCAAGAGAGCCAGGTATGGGTTAAAATTAAAAAAATTATGTGATCGAGCCACTGGATACGTCTGCAAATTCAGGATCTACGAAGGCAAAGACTCCCAGCTCCAGCCCCGTGATTGCCCCACATATATTGGAACCAGTGGGAAAATTGTCTGGGAGTTGGCATACCCCCTGTTCGGAAAAGGTTACCATTTATATGTTGATAATTATTATACCAGCCTGCCCCTTTTTCGCCACCTTTACAGTAAACAAACCCCGGCCTGCGGTACCTTAAAAAAAAAACGGAAGGGATTCCCACAAAATTTATTGACAACAAAATTGCGACCTGGAGAATCGGCATCCATGAGGAACGAGGAGGTGTTGGCCATGAAGTGGAGGGACAAGAAAGATGTCCACATCCTCTCTACGATCCACAATGACACCATGGTGGAGATCCCAAGAAGACGCGGCTCCATTGTAAAGCCTGAATGTGTCCACGACTACAATTTGTACATGGGGGGGGGGGTGGATTTAAACGACCAGATGCTACAGCCCTACTTATCAACCAGAAAGTCCCATTATTGGCACAAAAAAGTTGCGTTTCACCTGTTTCACATGGCCCTTTTTAATTCGTTTGTCTGCTACCAAAAAGCAACTCAAAATCACCGACTCCACTACCTCCAATATATCGAAAATATCATCGATAGGATAGGATAGGACACCTCTGCCTGCTACCTGGACCTGTGCTTTGGCTGTGCTCTGGCTGTGCTGACAGTATCTCTGCCTGTGCGAACTATGGACAGTATTCCTGCCTGCTGCCTGGATGATTGCTTTTGCTGTCGCTGACCTCATCCCTGCCTGCTGCCTGGACCGATGCTCTCCTCTGTGGACCACTGCACTTCTAAAACCACAGGTAATCTTTTGTTATTTGGTATGTACCTGCTATGTGTTAGATATATGAAGGGCCTTCAAAAATGTGATCGGTAGTCAGAAAATGATATGTGCAATTAATGCTGCTAGAATGCCTGGAGGTGCTACTTGGATGTTGGGCCTCTGTATGTGGCCAGGCTGTGTAAAAGTCTCAAACATGTGGTATTGCCATACTCAGGAGGAGTAGCAGAATGCATTTTGGGGTGTAATTTTTGCTATGTACATATTATGTGTTAGAAATATCTTATAAATTGACAACTTTGTGTAAAAAAAATGCATTTTAATTTTTTCTCCACATTTTCCAAAACCTTCTGGAAAAAAATGAACCGTTCAAAAGACTCATAATGCCTCATAGATTATACGTTGGGGTGTGTGCTTTCAAAAATGGGGTAATTTTGTGGAAAATTCTATTGTCCTGGTGCTCCAGGGCCTTCAAAATTGTAATAGGTGGTTGAGAAAGGATATGTGCGATTTATGCTTGTAGAACGCCTGAAAGTGCTACTTCAATGTTGGGCCTCTGTATATGGCCAGGCTGTGTAAAAGTCTCACACATGTGGTATCACTATACTCAGGAGGAGTAGAAGAATGCATTTTGGGGTGTTATTTTTGCTATGTACATATTATGCGTTAGAAATATCTTATAAATGGACAACTTTGTGTAAAAAAAAAATGCATTTTCATTTTTTCTCCACATTTTCCAAAACCTTCTGGAAAAAAATGAACCGTTCAAAAGACTCATAATGCTTCATAGATTATACGTTGGGGTGTGTGCTTTCCAAAATTGGGTCATTTTGTGGAAAATTCTATTGTCCTGGTGCTCCAGGGCCTTCAAAAGTGTAATAGGTGGTTGAGAAAGGATATGTGCGATTTATGCTTGTAGAACGCCTGAAAGTGCTACTTCAATGTTGGGCCTCTGTATATGGCCAGGCTGTGTAAAAGTCTCACACATGTGGTATCGCTATACTCAGGAGGAGTAGCAGAATGCATTTTGGGGTGTCATTTTTGCTATGTATATGCTATGCGTTAGAAATATCTTATAAATGGACAACTTTGTGTAAAAAAAATGCATTTTCATTTTTTCTCCACATTTTCCAAAACCTTCTGGAAAAAAATGAACCATTCAAAAGACTCATAATGCTTCATAGATTATACGTTGGGGTGTGTGCTTTCCAAAATGGGGTCATTTTGTGGAAAATTCCATTGTCCTGGTGCTCCAGGGCCTTCAAAAGTGTAATAGGTGGTTGAGAAAGGATATGTGCGATTTATGCTTGTAGAACGCCTGAAAGTGCTACTTCAATGTTGGGCCTGTGTATATGGCCAGGCTGTGTAAAAGTCTCACACATGTGGTATCACTACACTCAGGAGGAGTAGCAGAATGTATTTTGGGGTGTAGTTGCAATTATGCATATGCTGTGTGAGAGAAAAAAACTGTTAATATGACCAGTTTGTGTAAAAATAAATAAAAAAAAAAAAATTAAATTTTCCCAAGAATTGTGGGAAAAAAATACAACTTCAAAAAACTCACCACGCCTCTTAGTAAATACCTTGGACTGTCTACTTTCCAAAAAGGGGTAATTTTGGGGTATTTGTACTTTCCTCGCTTGTTAGTGTCTCAAGAAATGAGATATCCCTTCAGTACATCAGGCGTGATCAGATGTGATAAATTTTCAGTGATTGCCACCATAGTTTGTAGACTCTATAACTTTCACAAAGACCAAATAATATACACTAATTTGGGTTCATTTTACCAAAGATATGTAGCAGTATACATTTTGGCACAAATTTATGAAGAAAAATTACTTATTTGCAAAATTTTACAATAGAAACTAAAAAAAAGTGTTTTTTTTTTTTTAAAAATTGCTGTTTTTTTGCTTATATCGCAAAAAATAAAAAACCCAGTGGCGATTAAATACCACCAAAAGAAAGCTCTATTTGTGAGAAGAAAATGATAAAAATTTTGTTTGGATACAGTGTAGCATGACTAAGTAATTGTCATTCAAAGTGTGAGAGTACTGAAAGCTGAAAATTGGTCTGGGCGGGAAGGTGCATAAGTGCATGGTATTGAAGTGGTTAAATATAGAACATGTTCTATTTAACTCCGATGGAATTCTATCGAAATTCCGTTGTGAGTTTGGTCGTACAAAGGTCCGATCGAGTGTACGGGGCATTAGTTGGAATTTTGGACTTATTTTTCCCTTTTCTCACTACATTTCAATAGATGGACTTTTCTGCACACTATATATACTGTAAATTGATCATGGAGTAACAGCGCAACACTTTGATTTTTACTTTCTGTTATGATGTGTACATATGGGAGAGTGCTGCTGTTTTTTCACTTGTTTTATCCAGTTGGAATCATCATTTATTTACACATAGCGCAATTTTTTTTCCTTTATAACATAAAAAAGATGTAACGACCACCATTTTGTTCCCTAGGGTCTGTTAAAACAATATATACAATGTTTGGGGGTTCTAAATAGTTTTCTAGCAAAACAATTATGATAATTTTTACATGTAGGAGAGAAGTGTCAAAATTGGCCTGGGTGGCAAGGGGTTAATTACCATAAGTAAGTAATGTTGATTTTTAAATATTAATATTTAATATTTAATATTCAATTAATATTATTATGATTATTGATATGGTTTAAATAAGAGTTCTTTTTGACAGGATTTGATAACTTCAATATAACAAGCATTTATTAAAGAATTAAGGTTATTAGTCTATCTAATACACCGCAAACATTTACAGTCTTTGGCAAGGGAGTAAATATTAGTTTCAAACACAAAGTATATACATTACATTACAAATAGACAGACAAACATAGGAAAAATGCAAGCATAAGGGGTAAGTGCTGGGAGAGGGTCTTAATAATTACCTATAATGAATCCTGGGCCCAGGTTCTCTCATCTCTCCCTCTCTCTACTGGATGGGGGGTCCTTTTATGGAGCCCTCTCCCATTGACTAACCCAGGGCGGCTACGATTGGTTACGGTTATTTCTCTCCTCCTTCCTGCCGTTATATTAATTTCCCACACTAGCCCACTCCTTACTGGAATGAATGTGATAATTGGATTTGAAGATAAATTAATTAAATGGGAGGTCGTTAACTTCCCTTGAAGGGGGCGCTTAGCTATGCATGGAACTAGCCAGGAAGAATTACCCCTTAAATGGATATGGGTGTTAATATGGGAGAATACACACGCCTTTATCTAGAGGATAAAAACGGTGCCGCATAGACTGTCTCTTTCATCTGCGATCTCTTTCTAGTTTGTTTGAATACTAAGTTATCTCGTCAGACCCTGAGACTCCGCAGCTCTTGTTACCCTGCATTCATGCATATTCAAATAAGAGGACAGGTAATTAGATTGTCCTCAAGCCCAGCTTGTCAGCCCAGTTTAACCCTTTGCAGACCCACATATTTCCTACTCTAAATTATATATATACATATATGTTACAGATATTCCCAATTTACAAGGAAATTATTCATAAAAATTCCTCATAAGGCAACAGATGACCCCTTGTGGCAAGTTGAGACAGATGAGACGAGGCCACACTTCAGTGAGTAATTGTTTATGTCTAATTTCCGTTAAATTGTTAAGTTTCTCCCTCTGCCATCTTAGAAGTCGGCCAAGATATATCTCCATGCCCGTCATGAAAATCAGTACCCCACATTGCAATATGAGAACACCTTTTATTCCCATTTCCACCCAGGTCCTAGTTGTGACTAAGCTGAAATCCCCATCATGTAAAAGTTCATTCAACCTTTTTCCTGTTTTCACCATATCATTACTAATTTGAATTATATGGGTGTCCTTCCTTGCAAGCAGATTGTGAAGGTTTAATGACAGAGTATCAATTTGTACATCAAAATGGGGTATGTATGTGATAGGATCTGGGACATCAGGGGTACTTTCAATGATATAGTCTTCTGTTAACACTGGTATGGGTGTTACTACAGTTTCCCCAATAGTAGTGTACTCATGTGGAATGAAGCAAAAATTTGGATAGGGTATTGGACACGACTGACCCCCATAGAGAAATGTCTGGTGATTGGTAACGACACAGTACAGTCCATCCATGTGGTAGGTGACCCTTGTGCTTGGTGTTCTCCATTTTGACAACTTCACTGGGCAGTTTAGCTGACATCTCACTTGGCTGGAGGTGGTTGGCATGGACTGGTTTCTTGAGGTGGTTGGCGTGGACTTTCCAGTTGGGGGTCCCTTGCTACTTTGGCTGTGGGAACTGGGTCATTGCTTAGACCACAGACTGGAGTGTCCATTTCGAACACATCACAACGGCATAAGTATCTATTGTCTTTGACAGTGCAGCAGGCAGTGTGTGGTGCTTTCCATCGCCCTTGAACTTGAATGAGCATTTTGGGGAGGTGCAACCTTTCCTTGTACACGTCATTTTCGAGGTATCCGAGGGAGTGTATGGACGCCATTGTGTAAAGCAGTCATCTTGTGGATGGAACACGGGCAGCGACATTGTGAAGGACACGTACAGTAGGTCACGGTATGTGGACAGTGACTGGCTCTTCTTGAAAGCAAATGGCCCTCTATTTGGGTTGTGGTGTCACTATCCCTATATTTCAAATTGTGGAAACTGGCACAGGTTTGCACTTGTCTCCAGAATGTACATTCATTCCACCACTAGTATTAGTGTGAGTACAATACCACTGGGTAAGGTCTATATCTTTTACTTTCCATACGCAGTGCATTATACCTCTTTGCCCATACCATCCTCTCTAGCTTCATGTTATAAACCGTAAACCTTTCCTCCTCTGCAAGCCCCTCAACTCCCTGCAGAACTGGTTTCAGCACTTGCCGACCCTCCTTCTGTTAAAAATTTCCGATATGCCTGCGAATTGCTGACAGATCGGCTCTGTTCCAAATTGACATGCCAGATCCATAAAGTCCTGGGATGGACGCGAGTATGCTGTCCAAGCCCTTTAACTTTCTGGATCTGAAAATGCCCCTGTGGGGAGGGAGGTTTGGTTCTGCAAATGGATCCTGAGTTCGGCTTGCATGGGAGGCAATCAAATATACTAGCAAGGAAGAGTAAAACAGACCCATTTGTCTGGGCACATGAGCCGAATTCGGCCATGTTCCACTGGGACAAATTAAGTACCAACGGCACATGAATGAACTTAACGTTATTAAACAATATTACAGGGATTGAGGTTGCCGTTAGGCTGCTAGGTGGTCCCTCTTGCAGTGATGGGTATTCCAAGGATGTTGGTTCATAGTAAGTTCATTGTAAGAGCAGGGGTGTTAGTCTTTGGGGACACATGTAATAAGATGGATTTCCCCTCTAGGTAGTAGACCGGATTCTTGGTCAATGAGCATTCCAGTCTCCTCTCCCTTGGTGTGTCTGATCAGATGGAGCAGGATCACAATCCACCTCGACTTCATGGCTCTAAAAGGGAAGAAAGCAGAACATTTTAGTTGCAGGATTTTGTGAGGGCACAAACGCTGGGGCACAAGACTGAATCCAGTAAATTCCAAGGAATTTCCCAGATCTCCCCCCCTTGTGCTCCTTGTTTGGCCAAACAATCCGCTACCTCATTTTGTTCCCAGTATGGGGCAGTGCCTAAATTACCTTTTACTTTGCACCCCCATGGTTTGACTGGCAACTTTTGCACCAATGTTACAATAAATTTCAACAGGGATGCATGTTTAAGTGGAGACCCATCTGAGGACATGTACTGGTGGGCGTGCCAGAAGGGCAGAATTTCTGTAATAGTATTACAGACCCACGCAGAATCTGAGTATAAAACTATTTCTTGGTCCCTTTTCATCAGTTCTAGGGCATGAGAAATTGAAGCCAGCTCAGCAAATTGTGCTGATTTGACTTGCCATGACCGAAAGATTGATGTTTGGGTCTTTGCATGTGGATTGTTAAGGTATATTCCAAATCCTGCATGTGGTGAACCCTCCACGTAAAAACATGATCCATCTGTGAAAATTTGGACTGCATTTTCAGGGACATTTTCCTTTGCTGACAAAGGTCTAAAGAATTGTTGCGCAACTGATTGTGGTATGATATCACATTCCTGTGGTACTCCTTGGTAAAGGAGGCCATGGGCCCTAGTGGAAGAATTATTTGTGTGTTTGTCTCGATCATGGAGCAACCGAGGCAAATAGTTTTCCTGTGCCAGAACCGCTGACATGGTTGTCTCTGATATGGCAGTCTCACTGTGAAAGGGCAGTTGGTTCTTTGGGTTGGCTAATGCTGGCGCTTGCGCTAAAGCTTCTTTAAGCTCCTGCACTGGATTGGTGTGTTGCTCAGTCCAGTGCCATCGGGTATCCTTTTTCCACCAATCATACAGTGGTGCAGACTTTTGGGCACAATCAGGGATGAAAGGCCGCAAATAATTTACCATTCCTAGAAAAGATCTGAGAGTATGCATACTTACTGACAGAGGTAATTGTAGACTGGTTTCTACCTTCTCAGTTACTATCTTACTACCGTATGCTGTCACTGTAATCCCAAGAGAAGACACAAATTCCTGCAACAATTGTGCCTTAATGGGATTACACTTCAGTTCCGTTTTTCCTAGGATCCGTAGGAGTTCCTCCAATAGCCGCAAATGCTTTTCTTTGTCGCATGTGGCTTTAAGTAAATTGTCAAGGTACTGAAAAAGATTCTTTGGGGAAGAAAAATCTGTTAAAATATCTGTCATGGTTGCATATGAAGTCATGTGTTCACTAGATTTAATTTTGTCAATGAAATCAGCCACACTCATAAGTATTTTTACCGGTTGAATTGGATATACATTGGAAATCACCTCATTTCCTTCATTATCAAACCCCAAAAATGTTTGATTTCCTTCAGTAGAGGAGGAGATCTGGGTCCTAACCATGATGGGGAACTTGGCATGCTCCTCATTTGTGGATAGCTGGTCCCCATTGTCTGGTGGGTCTATGACCATGGTGCATTCTCGATTTTCCTGTGGCTCTGCGATTTCTCCCATTGCCACCGGAAAAGTAGAATTAGGATCCATATCTTCCTCTCCCCAATACTCTTCATATTTCTCAGTATCCCCAATTTCATAGGCACAAGTAGGTGCTGTAGCATTACTATGTTCGCATGTGCTGGCCATAGTCTGTCCTTTAAGGATTGAAATTGTTTGTAGCAACTGTGGCTCTGTTTGCGTGCCCTGTGTGTGATCTAGCACTTTGTATGCACTTGTTATATGGTCCAGTTCAGTGTCAGCTTTAGTTAGCATGCTTTTATATTGTACCACGTCTTTTTGGGCCAATTTGTAATTTTTACAATTTTCCTCCTGTGAGGCATTAACTATTTGATTAAGGGTAGTTAAGGTTTGTAATTGGCTTTGTAAAGCTGTATTCTCCTTTTCCCTCTCAGAAATTTTAATATTTTGATTATAGACTATATCTTTCAATTTCTGTATTTTAGCCTTCATAGCCAATATGCCTGCTATGGCTAAAATTTTAAGCTTTTTGTTATTTTTGGTTGCTTTTGCTTGTTCTTCCAATAATTTAGCATCACAGGCAAATTCATTGCTCCTATGTTTAAGAGTATAAGTTGCTACAAAACTTTCTAGACAGGTCATGGCAGCCATTGTGATAGTATGCACAATTTGTGAGCTAAATTAAATTAATTGTTCCCTTATACTATAAATTCACTTGTGATTACAGTAAAAGGAAAAAAAAGAAAAGGAAGCAAAAAAAGAACAATAAATAGGAACTCAAATGAAATAAGCTGCAGAAAATGTAGTAAAAGTCAAACAATATTTTCCAGCTCTCAATCAACAATCTTTCAGATTGGTGGGGAAAACTAATTATACTAACAATAGCATTTAGCCTATCTTGTCTGAGCCTACTCAATAGACCAAGGGACAATAGAAGCCCCACAGGGATCAATTAGAATGAATACCTGTAGTCTGATAATAGGAATGTCAACACGGCAGTGTTTACACTACTATTTGTAACACTCAATTCAGTAGAAAAAAAAAGTTCAATGCACCTTTTAAAATCCTAATAATCTTTCTCAGGTTTCAGTAGCAAGTCTTCCACAGACTTGTACTTTAATTGACACCAATGAGAATATTACTGCTTGTAACTTCTTACAGTTAAAAAAAAAAAGGTACAATAAAAACCAAAAAACAAAAATAAGAGTCAAGAGAAAAAAAAAAAATCTCTTGTAGGTTATTTTCAATGGCCTATTTTTAATGTTAGTGGACATGCAAATTAAATAACAAGCAAAAACCCTATTGAGCCTGTTTCAACCTACACACACCAGAACACAAGCACGTGTCTGTGATTTAAACAAAAATAAAATAAAAACAAAACTAAAATAAAATAAAGGCTAAAACTAAGCCAGGTTACCAAAAATTTATCATAACAAGAATTATTTAAAAAAAATAAAAATAATAATTCAATAACAAAAATTTTAAATTAATAAACTGCAAAATAAGTAAATACACTTTTTCTCCACAAAACCAAGGACCACGTTTTCAGTGTCCTCCTTCCAATAAAACAACACAAATCAAGGCAAAAATGTTTTTGCTTTGTAAAAAAAAAATCTTTTTTTTTTTTTTTTTTTCAAAACCACGGATCACTATTTAAGTGTCTCATAAACAACAATTATTAAAACAAAAATTTTCCCATTCTGTACTTCCTCCCCATTAAATTGACCGGTTATAATGGTACATCCAAAGTATTTTATCAATTATGATTTTGGGATAAAAAAATAAATAACCTGTGGTGTATATTCTCTCCTTGGAGGTAATACCCACTAATAAAACAAAAATATTTACCTATATTTTCCCTAGATAGATTGGCTAAGCTGACTCAGCTTGAATTCCTCCTAATAACCTTAATCTCTAATATACAGATTTTGTTATTATATTAAATGCTTTCAGTCCTGTACTTAACTTCGTGGTCGCCAACTGTTGATTTTTAAATATTAATATTTAATATTCAATTAATATTATTATGATTATTGATATGGTTTAAATAAGAGTTCTTTTTGACAGGATTTGATAACTTCAATATAACAAGCATTTATTAAAGAATTAAGGTTATTAGTCTATCTAATACACCGCAAACATTTACAGTCTTTGGCAAGGGAGTAAATATTAGTTTCAAACACAAAGTATATACATTACATTACAAATAGACAGACAAACATAGGAAAAATGCAAGCATAAGGGGTAAGTGCTGGGAGAGGGTCTTAATAATTACCTATAATGAATCCTGGGCCCAGGTTCTCTCATCTCTCCCTCTCTCTACTGGATGGGGGGTCCTTTTATGGAGCCCTCTCCCATTGACTAACCCAGGGCGGCTACGATTGGTTGCGGTTATTTCTCTCCTCCTTCCTGCCGTTATATTAATTTCCCACACTAGCCCACTCCTTACTGGAATGAATGTGATAATTGGATTTGAAGATAAATTAATTAAATCGGAGGTCGTTAACTTCCCTTGAAGGGGGCGCTTAGCTATGCATGGAACTAGCCAGGAAGAATTACCCCTTAAATGGATATGGGTGTTAATATGGGAGAATACACACGCCTTTATCTAGAGGATAAAAACGGTGCCGCATAGACTGTCTCTTTCATCTGCGATCTCTTTCTAGTTTGTTTGAATACTAAGTTATCTCGTCAGACCCTGAGACTCCGCAGCTCTTGTTACCCTGCATTCATGCATATTCAAATAAGAGGACAGGTAATTAGATTGTCCTCAAGCCCAGCTTGTCAGCCCAGTTTAACCCTTTGCAGACCCACATATTTCCTACTCTAAATTATATATATACATATATGTTACAGATATTCCCAATTTACAAGGAAATTATTCATAAAAATTCCTCATAAGGCAACAGTAATATACAAATATTTATTATATATTGTTTTTAAGATAATTTACTATATTTTCAAAAACTGTACTCAAGCAGGTGGCTTTATGGACAAATTACTGAAGTTTACATAGTTACATAATTAGTCAGGTTGAAAAAAGACAAAAGTCCATCTAGTTCAACATTAAAAAATAAAATAAAATAAAAAATATCGTACAATCCCATATACCCAATTCTATACCCACAGTTGATCCAGAGGAAGGCAAAAAACCCCAGCAGAGCATGCTCCAATTTGCTACAGCAGGGGAAAAATTCCTTCCTGATCCCCGAAAGGCAATCGGATTTTCCCTGGATCAACTTTACCTATAAATGTTAGTATTCAGTTATATTGTGTACATTTAGGAAAGAATCCAGGCCTTTCTTAAAGCAATCTACTGAGCTGGCTAGAACCACCTCTGGAGCTAGTCTATTCCACATTTTCACAGCTCTAAAGCCCTGTACACACGATCGGATTTCCTATGGTATTTAAACCGATGGATTTTTCCATCGGAAAACCGATGAAGCCGACTTCCATCAGTCTTGCGTACACACCATCAGTCAAAAAACCGACCGTTCCAAACGCAGTGACGTAAAACACTTAGATGAGCCGAGAAAAATGAAGTTCAATGCTTCTGAGCATGCGTCGACTTGATTCTGAGCATGCGTGGGTTTTTTAACCGATGGACTTGCCCATAGACGATCGGAATTTGCCATCGGTTTTTTATCCATCGGAAAAATTTAAAACATGTTCTATTTTTTGACACCAATGGAAAAAAGACCGATGGGGCCCATACACGATCAGTTTGTCCGATGAAAAAAATCCATCGGACTGTTTTCATCGGTAAAACCGATCGTGTGTACGCGGCTTTACTGCGAAGAAACCTTTCCGTATTTGGAGATGAAATTTCTTTTCCTCTAGACATAAATAGTGCCCCCTTGTCCTCTGTGTTGACCGTAAAGTGAATAACAACACCAAGTTCACTATATGGACCCCTTATATATTTGTACATGTTGATCATATCCCCCTTATTCTCTTCTTCTCAAGAGTAAATAAATTCAGTTCCTCTAATCTTTCCTCATAGCTGAGCTCCTCCATGCCTCTTATCAGTTTGGTTGCCCTTCTCTGCACTTTCTCCAGTTCCCCGATATCCTTTTTAGAACTGATGCCCAAAACTGAACTGCATATTCCAGATGAGGTCTTACTAATGATTTGAACAGGGGCAAAATGATATCTCTCTCTCTGGAGACCATACCTCTCTTAAATACAAGAAAGGACTTTGTTTGCTTTGGAAACTGCAGCTTGGCATTGCATGCCATTATTGAGCTTATGATCTACCAAAACCCCCAGATCCTTCTCCACTACGGATCCCCCCAGTTGTACTCCCCATAGTATGTATGAGGCATGCATATTCTTAGCCCCCAAGTGCATAACTTTACATTTATCAACATTAAACTTAATCTGCCACATTGTCGCCCAATTAGACAGAGCATTGAGGTTGGCTTGTAAATTGGAGACATCCTGTAAGGTCGTTATTCCACTGCATAGCTTGGTGTCATCTGCAAAGATAGAAATGTTACTTTTGATCCCAGACCCAATATCATTTATAAAAGGTGTTAAAAAGTAAGGGTCCCAGCACTGAACCTTTGAAGTTATAACTTCCAACCAGGAGTTTCACAGTAAATAAATAATAAATTATTATCTTATAACATATAGCATCATAATATATATGATTTAGCTTGATTCAACAGCAGCAGATGCTCATTCTCCCTTGTAACTGTGTGAAAAAAAACATGGGATTGTGAGTAAATCTTATACCCATTTTCATTGAAGTTAGGAGGGCTGGGCTAGAAGGGAGCATTTGTGTTTTAGACACATACCCCTTCTATGACACTGCAATGAGAGGCGTGCCTCCACTGCAGCATTTTTTTTTGGACAGCTGGGGCTAATGGTACTTTACCATTGGTCCAAGACTCAAAGCTTTCCATTGAGCTCAGTGCCTCTGACAAGAAGTGAGGAGAGGCACTGTGAGCTCAACCTCTCAGTCTGCAGCAAACAGAGTGTGCCAGCTTGTATTTAAACTGGCCACGCTGTATGTAGCTTCTGACATACTGAGCAAGGAGCCCCGTATCTCCTGAACCATAAGTCATAGGAGCCTGCCCCAGTGGTGGGGTAGGACTTAGGCTACCTACCCTCCAATTTTGGGACCTCTGTGACTTTAGGTCGCCGAGCTATGACCCTCGAAGCTTGATTTATTTAGTTGTTTATTTTTTAATGTTCATGACAGGTGAGGCTTTGCCTCACCTGCCTCCCCTGACTGCACATCCCTGGTAGGATAGCAGTTGTGTTTTTAGGCAGCTACACTAACTTTACGTCTGGATGTAGGTCATAAAGATGCTGGGGGGTGGCCTGGGGCATTGTCAAGCAGGAGGATCATTTTAAAGGGAACACCCTTTTGCTGATAATAAAGCTTGAGCGAGGGTATGAAACAGTTGGTGAACCATTCATCAAAAAAAAAAGCTTACGTCATCCATGCTTTGTTATTTGCACGATAATAAACAGGCAGTGTGTGCTTACTAACCTGCTTCAATGCACATGGGTTCTTTGAATAATAGACGAGGAGAGCCTTTAACTTGAACCCAGCTAAATTTCCTCCCAACAACAACGTGACCCTGTCTCACTGTAAAGAGGACCTGTCATGCTTATTCCTATTACAAGGGATGTTTACAATCCTTGTAATAGGAATCCTTGTAAAAAGTTTTTAAAGTGCCCCTGTCCCCCGAAGCTCGCACGCAGAAGCGAACGCATACGTAAGTCCCGCCCACATATGAAAACGGTGTTCAGACCACACATTTGAGGTATTGCCACGAACGTTAGAGCGAGAGCAATAATTCTAGCCCTAGACCTCCTCTGTAACTCAAAACATGTAACCAGTAAAAAAATTTAAAGCGTCGCCCATGAGGATTTTTAAGTACCGAAGTTTGGCGCCATTCCACGAGCATGTGCAATTTTGAAGGATGACATGTTAGGTATCTATTTACTCATCTTTCACATTATGCAAAAGAATTTGGCTAACTTTAATGTTTTTTTTTATTTTAAAGCATGAAACAGTTTTTTCTCCCAAAAAAACGTGTTCGAAAAATTGCTGTGCAAATACCGTGCAAGATAAAAAAAGTTTCAATGACCGCCATTGTATTCTCTAGGGTCTCTGCTAAAAAAACATACATAAGGTTTGGGGTTCTAGGTACCGTATTTTTCGCACTATAAGACGCACTTTTTCCCCCCAGAAACATGGGGGAAATTGTCCCTGCGTCTTATGGTGCGAATAGATGACGGCACCGCCTCCCCGCTGCCGCTGGCACCGCCCCCCGCCGCCACTGGCTAAGCCATCCGCACCACCCCCTGCACCGACCCATGTCATACACACTCCACATGGAGTACAGTGAGGAGGACCTGTCATACAGACAACATACTGTGTACAAACTCTGTACAGTGTACACCGGCCAATCTTCTCACATCCCTTCCGGCCGTCCAGACGTCACGCCACTCTCACGTTCCCGCCCACCATTGTCGGCTCCTCCCCCCTGTCCGCTGACTCAGCTTCGGGGTGACGTCAGTGGAGGACTGGACGGACGGTGACGCGGGCTGAGGTGAGCGAAGCTCAGTGTGGGCTACCCAGCGTGCAGCGCGGCGTCCGTGGCGGGAAGTTTGTTTAGTAGAACGCGGAGGGCGGCTGTGAGGGGACACATGGACGAGCTGCTCATACCGACCAGTGCCAGCAATCATCGTGATTGGCCAGCTGCAGAGCCCACACAGGTCTAATGAGCAGAGCCCACACAGGTCTATGTGCAGAACAGAGCCCACACAGCACAGTGGTGGGTGGAGGGATGGGGCCTATGTGGGCTCTGCTCAGCTGCAGCATCAAAACGCAAGGATAAAAGTTCGCTTTGGTTTTGGACAGAAAGAGGGGGGAAAAAGTGCGTCTTATAGGCCTCAGGGTCAAGGCATATGGCTGGCCATGGGCAATCTAAATCAGATACCATACGACAATCATATTTATGACAACTACCGACTGTAAAGCAGAACGGAAGAGAGGCAAGAGAGCGGGGGGCAGACTTCCAAACGCCCGTGGGCGCCAGGCGATCTTCCGGCTGGTTCCTGAGACAGAGGAAGGCGGAAGTGATTACATCAGGTAAGGCTGTGTTTGTAGCAATGGTCACTCTGCATTTTCTATGGGCACTGGAAAATATTTGAGTACACCATTTGGTTCAGAATTTTTTTTCTTGTTTTTCCTCCTCTAAAACCTAGGTGCGTCTTATGGTCAGGTGCGTCTTATGGTGCGAAAAATACGGTAATTTTTTAGCAAAAAAATTATGATTTTTACATGTAGGAGCGAAGTGCCAGAATTGGCCTGGATGGGAAGTGGTTAAAAGCCTTAAAACCAGGCACTGTTTTATCTTAGTTTTGTATGTAGGACCTTTCGGCATTTTTTTCCAAAAAGTCCAGTTTTGTCCACGTTAAATATCTGCTATGCACAGTAGCCACCTTTTTCGATGATTTTATCAAACTCCACCACAAATTTTTCAGCTGCTTCCACATCTGCACCTGCAGCCTCCCCACTGATACTCCGATTATGGGAGGTTAAATCTTCGACAAACCGCTGAAACCATCTATGGCTTGCTGTAAATGTTTCAGTCGAATCTTCTCTTTTGTTCACTTTCAAATTCTCAAAAATACTGCGTGCTTTGGTTTGAATCAATAAAAGACTCATTGGCATTATTTTTTCTATTTGATCGTCAATCCATACCGCCAGCAATTTCTCCATTTCATGAATGAGGCCTTTCCGCTGCCTAGTTATTATGGCTTGATATCCTGTTGATGCTTTTACTGCCTCTTTCACGCTATCCTTATCCTTTAGGATTGTTGAAATGGAAGAATGTGCAAGTTCCAATTCACTTGCTATTTCTTGAACTTTCTTGCTAGCCTCATAGTCTTTAATGATCTTATCTTTCATATCAAGATCAATAGATTTTCTTTTTTTCTGAGCACGCTTTTTCTTTTTGCTGACATGGCGTGGGCAATACCTGTATACAGTACAAGCACACATTACATGACAGTACTGTGTACATAAGGACATAAAACAGTACAGTATAAAGAACGCTGGAAGGGGCATTTAGGAGAACAGAGTACATTACAGTACAGTACATACCTTTAAAACAGCAGGTCAGGAGTGAGGACAAGGCTGATGTAGAGTGATGACATGACGTCCTGCGCTTGGGTCAGGAGAGCTGGTCGTAAGTCAGAGCGGTCGCTGAACAGGTAAGTCGTTTAACGAGGAGTATATGTATTTAAACATGTCTCTAGAATTTCCAAACTCATTATATACTCCTGGAGTAAAAATCTAATAACATATTATTATTTATGGTATTAAGGGTTGAACAATTGCGCGGACGTGCGACTTTGTACCCAAACAAAATTGACGTTCTTTTTTCCTCACAAATAGAGCTTTCTTTTGGTGGTATTGGATCACCTCTGCGGTTTTTATTTTTTTTCAAAAAAAGCCATATTTTTTACTTTTTGCTATTATAAATATCCCCATAAATATATATAAAAAACTTTTTTTTTTCGCAGTTTAGGCCGATGTGTATTCTTCTACATATTTTTGGTAAAGATGTGTATATTGATTGGCTTGCGCAAAAGTTATAGCATCTACAAATTAGGGAATTGATTTATGCCATTTTTATTATCATTTTTTTTTATTAGTAATGGTGGCGATCTGCGATTTTTATCATGACAGCGACATTGCGGCAGACAGATCGGACACTTTTGACACTATTTTGGGACCATTGACATTTATACAGCGATCAGAGCTAAAAATAGCCACTGATTACTATGTAAATGTCACTGCCAGGGGTTAAACACTAGGGGGCGATCAAGGGATTAAATGTGTTCCCTCTGTAGAGGGGATGGGCTACCTAGGACATGACAGAGATCACTGCTCCCGATGACAGGGAACAATAGATCCCTGTCATGTCACTAGGCAGAACAGGGAAATGCCTTGTTTACATAGGCATTTCCCCGTTCTGCCTCTCCTCGTCACAATCGCGGCCCACTGGCGGACATCAAGTCCGCGGGACCCGCGGGATCACTCCTGCAGCTCGCGCCCGCTAGCCCGGGATTACGAAGGGACGTATGGGTACACCCTCTTGCGCACCAGTGCCATTCTGCCATTGTACATTGGCGTGCGGCGGTCGGGAAGCAGTTAAAAAAAAAAACTGTAAATTCTATTGGCTGTAATGCCATTGCACATATTACCTGAATATATTACCAACATTAAATATTAAGAAAAAATATAAGAAAACCTTTTTCTTATTTCTTTTCTCTTTTAGCAGCTTAGTAGATGCCCCTTACTTATCCTTATGCGGTAGTGGCAATGCTGTATCCAACAAGGCCCAGGCCTAGGGCAGCACTTTGCAGGGGGGCAGCATGGAAAGAGTCCCCGCCGGCTTGCACTACACTGTTAGTGTAGCGCCAGTCTTATGGAGCGGACTGGGCTGAGAGGCAAATTAGTCTAGCGCCCCTATAAAGTGGCCGCACTGCTTCCGGTATGCAGTCGGCCGGCATTCCGCAACTGTGGGGGGGGGGGGGGGTGCCACTAATTTTGACTATTCTATCATCCTGGACCACAAACCTTCCTCACTGTGCTATATGTTTTCTGCTGCACCGTTGGCATGGTTATATCTCCTTAGTCCTCTCCATAAAATTATCAGAAATTTGTGCTTAAAAGTAGAACTATAGGCAACACTTTTGTTTTGTTTTTTGGCATAGAGTAAGGGAGGGTTATAGCATCTGTCAGTTTATTTTTTACCATCCCTGTCCCATTGCAGAGATTTCCCTTTACTATCCCCATAGCCAAACAGGAAGTGAGAGGAAATCTATCCAAATTAAGGGAATCCATTCCCTCCCGGGCCCTCAGAACTAGTGTCCCCACTTGAAAATTTCAGGGCGGGTCTTAAACAGCAAGGGGTGTGGCCATGACAGGAAGGGGTGGGTCATATTTAAATTAGGGGTGCACGAGTTTAGTCAGGCCTAGGGAAGCACAAAACCTAAATACACTACTGGGTAGTGGAATAGTGCAATACATATTTAAACTTTAATGTGCTATTATTACAAGTTCTGTATGGAATTGTGTTGCCGATTTAGAAATGACCAGCAGAGTAGTGTTAATTTTGATGTCAATTTTCGATTTCGTTTTAGTCATAGTCTTTTGACTAAATGCCATTTTAATTTTAGTCATATTTTAGTCTTATGAATCATTGACCAGGACCTGCTGACAAACTCTCACTGTATGAAATTCCAGCAGGAGCCGGCAGGCGCACGTGCCCTGTACCCGGATGAGGCCAGCAATGTACATTGCGGGCGGGAGGTTCGCAAGTGGTTAAGCGGGAATTCCAGCTTTTGCAAAAAAATGTGTAAATGCACTCATATTGATTAATACAAATGTGCATTCATTATTTTATTGCATTAGAACAGTGATTCTCAACCAGGGTTCCGTGGAACCCTAGGGTTCCTCCAGAGGTTGTTAGGGGTTCCTTCAGCATTGGGCAATTTCTGCCTCTCAGGTAAGTTCCCACTGACACCATTGATCTTTTTAGCTATCTGTAAGGGGGTAATTCTTCCCAATAACCACAAGTGTAAGGACCATCCTTCCCACTGGCCATCACACTAATGTATCATGAGTTGTAGATTTCAAATTTTTAGCAGGGGTTCCCCGAGACTGGAGAACTATGTCAAGGGTTCCTCTGTGTTGAAAAGGTTGAGAAAGGCTGCATTAGAACGTGCAAAACATTCCAACCGTTATCAGTGAATTGTAGATGAAGTGTTTAGACTCCTGCAAACTATTTCTCCAGTTGTAGGCTTTTACCAGGGTATGAAGTTTCAGTTACAGGACTCGAAGAGATACAGTATCAACAAACTACATGTACCATGACGTCCCCGCACTTGTGCTCCATTGAGAACTATGAGTCCCACTGCCAATTTTTTATTTACAGATTCCTGTGCACGAATGACACAGCTGTGCAGGAGGAAAAAAGGAGTCAGTGGGGGAGAAGAACCATAAAAATCTGTAAGGAAGGAAGGTGGTTTGGACGTTGGGGGCTGTAGACTGTGACCATGCTTCATTTTACACCCTATATTTCACATGAAACATGGTCAGAAAGATGGACTTCTCTTTTAAAGTAATACTAAAGTTAATTTTTTTTTTTTTGCTTAAAAATAACAAACGTGTCATACATACCTGCTCTGCAGAATGGCTTTGCACAGAGCAGCCCTGATCCTCCTCTTCTCTGGTTGTTCTCTGGCACTCCTGGCACCTCCCTCCTCACAAGTGCCCCCACAGCAAGCAGCTGCTGTGGGGGCAAGGAGCCGCGACTAGCCCCCCCCCCTTCTATCTCCTCACTGACTTTGATTGACAGCAGCTGGAGCCAATGGCGCTCCGCTGCTGTCTCAGCCAATGAGGAGGCAGGCAGCCCGGTTTCTCGCTGGACAGAGATGGAGCTCAGGTTATTATTAAGGGAGCTAAGGGGGGCTGCTGCACACAGAAGTTTTTTTTATCTTAATGCATAGAATGCATTAAGATAAAAAAAAACCTTCTACCTTTACAATCACTTGGTCTATTTGACCTAGATGGACAACTGTTTTACCTTACTCTAGCACATCCATAGGGTTGACTTTGACAACTGAAGCATTTAGTATAAAGTTATGTATATATTGGATTATTGCTATTTTTAAGGTAAATTTACCATATTTTGTGCCAATGATAATTAAGATGAAAAAAGTTAAAGCCCAACGCTAGTCTCTGGACTTTACCCTCAGTGCTCCTGTAGTGGGATGCCCCTTTGTCCAGATTCCGGTGCAGGTCCCTTTAACTCAACTCCCCACAATCCTCTGAGCTCTTGAACACGCCCGGGGGATATAAATGTCAGCTCCACCCAGCTTCCTGTGCTCAGAGAGATCCTGCCTGATGGGACAGCAGTGACTGGGCAAGTGAGCTGTTCCCAGGTGCTGGGTCCTCCCCTGTTAAGTCTGGTGTGCGGGCCACCAGCAGTGAGCACAAGAGCATGCAGCATCTTTCCAAGCCCCAGTCACTGGAGAGGACTCTGTTACAGTCCATTTGCGGAAGCTGTCCATGAAGTGGGTTGGCCCTATCTGCAGCCACCAGAACCTCCTGACCAAAGCAAGTAGAAAGCAGTGCCAGCGTGAAGTGTGTGCCAGCAGGAGGTCCACTCAGCTCACAGTCTGTTGAACGAACGATTACTATCTTGGACACGTGAGATTTCCCTAGCTCTCTATTCTATCTGTAGATTGAACTCAGAACACGCTGCTGCCATCTAGTGGACATTAGTTGAACGGCAGAATAATTGTTATATCCTCTTTCTTTATGGTTCATATTAATGTTCGGTACTGTATACCCGTGTTCACACGATCTCCGGTACAATTTATGTTGAAGTTCATTGTTAAGTAAAGCAGAAATTGCACATCACCACTGGTGAGATCAATCGGCTGAAACCGTTACACAACACTCCTCTTTCCCTTCATGGAGTTTCCCCAGGCAGTAATTTATACTATATTTTTTATACTCACCTTTTTCAGATGTTTTTAGTCGTTCACAGGATGGGTCTTTTTCCTCTTAGTAAGACCTCATCTGGAATATGTGTAGCACTACCCCCGTAGGAGCTGCTGGTATTAGTTTGTGTCTGCACTCTGCCTGTCAACCCCAGAAATTTGGCTCAAACCCCCTTGGCACAATTGGATAACAATATGGATGTGGCACCCAATGGAAAAGGGGACCACAACAACACCACATTGTAATATGTATAGTTACCGTTACCTTGACACTGGTCACCTGACTCTCAGCTGCAATAGATAGAGTTTCACACAAGATGTAACTTAACCAGTTGTAAAGTGTTTACTTGGAAGAGTAGAATAATGGTTATACAGATAAAATTGACAGTACACAGATCCCTGCATAGTCAATGAAACATAACTGGTTCAAGGTTTCTAGATCACAAGACCCAATTACCATAACCTGGGTCAGATGTGAGTAAGTGTATGGTGGAGGAATCTCCCAATGCTAGAGTACCAGCACTGGGACACTTCCCCACCAAGTCTCACACACACTCACTATAACAGCAGAACAACAAAGGCAATATAAACAGTTACATCAAGCATTATAGTTCTTATGGCTATAGGGCTCCCTCTAGTGGGCAGTACAAACTGGTGCGTATCCCTTTGTAGTAAACGTTGCAGAGAAATAAAGTGATTACTGTTCCTTTAAGTTCAACTTGTCTTCTGCTAGCTTTGTTGGTGCACTTAATTGTATTCCAAACAATATGTAAAGAGGAAAAGTAATCACTCAGTGAATGTAAAGTAGAAGTAAAGGAAACTCTAGTTCTCCCAATCTGCTGTCCCACTCTCGGGTGCAAAGGATCCCTAACTGTGGCACTGCAAGTGTCAGCAAGTACAAGTGGGACTATAGGTACCACTCTCCTGCAACTCAGTTAACTATGTTGGTAGGCAAGTGCCTTCTCACCACTAAGAGTCCTTTCCTCACTGGTATCTCCGTCAGGCAAGATGTCGCCGGTTCACCGCGTGGCCGCTTACAAGGTGCAGGTGGATGAATGGCGTCAGATGTGAGTGGAGCGTAGGACAGTCCCCTCTCTGGCTCAGTCAGCGATGCTGTCCACAAGGATCCCTCCATCGGCGATCCGCCCTCCAACTTTAGGCCCAGGCTTCTATGGCCTAGGCATGCTCACAGCAGGCCTCTTGCCTGTTGAAAGATGGCGTCCAGAGAGAGGGTGCTGAGGCCTTACTTGTCCTTATATAAGATTCCCCAGCAGGCTGTGCGGTGACGCATCGTTTTCTGGTAGCACAGTAGCACTGTGGGTATTGTAGTCTCAATCCAACCCACGGTAATAGAGTCACTTTCTCTCGCACTACAATGCCCACCATGTTTTGTTCCATAATACAATGGAACGGAACAAACTCCAATGGCACAACATAAACAGACACCAGAGGGAGCCAACCTCTTAGTTAGGAACACAAAGTAGTCTTTTAGGATACTCGTAATCGTAACCCTTTGCTACACACTCCCCCCCACTTGAAATCTTTGGTCCCCAAAGACAGTGGCAGTATATGACCTGTTACATGCTTTGTTCATATACAAGAGGAGAAAAGACCAGTTAGTATACACAAGAAATTTGCATTTTCATAATACCTTGGCAGAGGAACCTCCCACCAATGGGCATAGTAAGGGAAGTTGTTCTGCCTACAGGCCACCGTAACTGGAATGGCCCAGCCAGATGTGCCAGGGGGTGAGTTGGGGTTGTCCTCCACTAAATGTGAGGTGGAAGGACCAGGCTTCTCGAGCATCCTTTTTGAGGTAAACAGTCTCTTCAGAGCTTTCACCCAATTGGTCATAAGTCTGTTTTCTGGTAGCACAGTAGCACTGTGGGTATTGTAGTCTCAATCTAACCCACGGTAATAGAGTCACTTTCTCTCGCACTACAAATCCCCACCATGCTTTGTTCCATAATACAACGGAACTGAACAAACTTCAATGGCACAACATAAACAGACACCAGAGGGAGCCAACCTCTTAGTTAGGAACACAAAGTAGTCTTTTAGGATACTCTTAATCGTAACCCCTTGCTACATATGTATGTTCACAAAAATGATAATCGGGGAACTGGAGAATGTGCAGAGAAGGGCAACCAAACTGATAAGAGGCATGGAGGGGCCCAGCTATGAGTTAAGATTAGAGGAACTGAATCTATTCTCTCTTGAGAAAAATAAGGGGGGATATGATCATTGGATGATATGATTGGTGTAGAATTATTCACTTTAAGATCATCACAGAGGACAATTGGGCACTCTTTACGTCTGGAGGAAAAGAGATTTAACCCACGAAATATGTGTAGCGGGGCTGCTGAAAGTTGTAGACCACCTGTCACCCTGCCCAACCCGGCATTCATTTCCCAATCACCTTTGAGACATGAACAGTCCAAATGTTTGTTTTGTTATTTTATTGAGGGATTTGAACTTGGATAGGGATAGGAGAATATGGGATGCCCAGTAGAACAAACAATTAGTTGACTGTATTTCAATCAGTTGGGACACTATATACATTTTACAGCTCCAGTCTCCTCCAGCCCAACACTGACTCAGTCAGGCCATAGAAATTGCCATTTGCAGGCAGGGACCGCGGGTCCCTTTTGGTGCAGCAAAGATAGAATAGGAAGTCTTTTAGTGCTATCTGTCCTATGGTGGACTTTTACTCCCAGAAATCCCTCTTCAGGCCCTGCCAGCCCTCCTGGCTGCAGCTGCCCTCACTGGCTCCACCTTCAGCTCTGACTGTTTCCTCCCAGTCCCCTCTGGCATGCCTGTCCAGTCTTCCCGATAGCACATGTCACTCACCAGCCCTCCTGGCTGCACACACACCGGTGGTTCCCTTTTGAGGACTTGCCCGTCAGTGCTAGATCCCACTGTCCTCTCTGACTCCTCTCTGTGCTTCCTGTACAGATCCTCCATGCGTTCTTGAAGGGATCCATCCTGGACCCGAGTCCCAGGCCCAAGGTCACCCCCCCAGAATGGGAAGAGCTTTTAAAGGCCCCGACAGCCTAGCACTCCATTCTCAGTTCTTCCACCCGACAACAACTCCCCAGCAGGGCTGACCCTGGGTATTTCAAGAAGGCCTACCCACTGCCAATCCTAGTTGGGGGATTGGTCGGGGCTCCCTCAGACACTGCAGACAGCTTCACCTCTCTTCCCTTCCTCTCTTCTAGAATCCTCCAGAAGCCAGAGGGAGGCAACCGAAAAGTTTGAACCACTCCCAGCCCACGCAGATCAAAACAAACAGGTCCAGCTTCCAGCTAGGCCCAGGGATGGACTGGCAATAGGGACTACTGGGAGTTTCCCGGTGGGACGATGGCTCAGTGGGCTGTTTTTTATGCAACTCGGCAGCAGCGGGAGCGTGGCAGCAAACAGCGCCGGGGATTCGGGGAAGGTGGCCAGCGAGGAGGGCAGTTGGATGTAAAATTCAGAGGAAGGAGAAGAGCTCCACCCCCTCCCTGACCACCGAAGAGGCGAACAGTAGCGAGCACTGCCACCCCGGCGCTCCCAGAACCTCGATTCCTCCACCTCCTCTCTGCTCCAGGAACCATGCGGCCTGGGCCGGAGGGCAGGCTAACAGGGAGCCCAGAGGAAGAGAACATGCGCCACTGTAAGGAGCAGAGCAGCAAAAGCACTCCCCGGATCAAGAGGGAGACTCGGCGCTGCCGCTGCTGGCCATCAGGTACCTGGCATCGTACACAAACATGCCAGAACACTGAGACAGCAGGGAGGTGAGCAGAGGAGGGACTGCAGAAAGGGACAGTGCTATGTGGTCTGTCTCAGCCCTCCCCTCTGTCTCTCTGCCCCCTCTGTCTCTTAGTCCCCCCCTCTGTCTCTCAGTCCCCCCTCTTTTAGCCCCCTCCTTTGTCTCTCGCATCCCCCACTATCTCTCAGACCCCCCCCCCGTCTCTGACCCCCTCTCTCTCTCTCTCTCTCTCTCTATACAATAATGGATGTAGGGGCCTTTTGGTGGGCCTGATTTTTTTTTGGGGGGGGGCAGCATTTTATTGAATTCAAGTGGGCTGGTCTGGATCAAGTCCAGGGCCAAATTTTTGTCCCAGTCCAGCCCTGGCTAGGCCTGCCTAAATGTACCCACACTCATCTCAAAAATCTCCCCTCTAGCACTTATCTAAGTAGAGGGTGCTACATATGTAAAGTCTTCTTCACAGTGAACATGTGGAATAGTGTCAAGAATCAGCAGCTGGGAGACCATATATATGTAGCTACACAGGGACCAGACCATGTATTTACAGTTTATATCTTCAAAGTGAGATTTATTTACAGTGAGACATAAAACAATCATGCACTAGCAAACAGTAAACATGAACAAGCCCCAGTGACAAAATACCTGATTAAGTTAACAAGAGATCTAGCAACTAACTATATACAAAATATATATACAAGATGAGGGACGTGGGTAACAGGGAGTACCAGGGATGCAAGGAAGGGGGAATCAAGACTGGGTACAGGAACCAGGAGAAAGAGTAAGCAGCAGGGTACACAGGCATAAGGATCTGGCAGCAAGGATGGCAATCAAAACACTGACACAAGGAGCAGTAATAAAGGTGGAACTTAAAGTGGAACTTTAGTCACAAAAGGAAGTCCTGCTAGATCACTTCAGGCTGGCCCCTTTGCAGGTATAGCTATGTAACACATAAAAAATAAGTGCATGTACTGTTTAAAATCCAGCAATACACTGTTTCGCCATGCTCTGCACATGCTCAGTGGCTCTCCCATTTTAGGCATTTTTAGGCATTGCTGAGTTTGTAGAGGCCGATCTGCTGACAGCCTTAAAGTGGAATAAAATCCTCCTACCCTTTACAGCCAAGGAAGCTGCTTCTGTTTGATTTGCAGCTGCCATGGTGTTGCACATGTGATCAGTTATGACACCAGCCATTTGATGGTTTGACAGTTTGGTTGAGGACACAAGCAAATGTGACAGTTAGCAATCTCGGCATCCCTGGAATGTAACTGTTTTGAATGTAATAGTATGTAAAGTACTAGAGCACTGCTATGTAAAAATAAAAATATAATCTGAAACTAGAACACCTGCAATATTTAAATAGTGATCTCACATTTAGAGCGGAGTTCCACCCAAACGTGGTCATTAATGCAGCCTACCTGTGTCCATCAATGGAGCCTACCTGTGTCCATCAATGGAGCCTACCTGTGTCCATCAATGGAGCCTACCTGTGTCCATCAATGGAGACTACCTGTGCCCATCAATGGAGACTACCTGTGCCCATCAATGGAGACTACCTGTGCCCATCAATGGAGCCTACCTGTGCCCATCAATGGAGCCTACCTGTGCCCATCAATGGAGCCTACCTGTGCCCATCAATGGAGCCTACCTGTGCCCATCAATGGAGCCTACCTGTGCCCATCAATGGAGCCTACCTGTGTCCATCAATGGAGCCTACCTGTGTCCATCAATGGAGCCTACCTGTGCCCATCAATGGAGCCTACCTGTGCCCATCAATGGAGCCTACCTGTGCCCATCAATGGAGCCTACCTGTGCCCATCAATGGAGCCTACCTGTGTCCGTCATGCAGCTTAACTGTTTCCATCAATGCAGTCTATCAGTGCAGGGGAAGAGAGAGGAGAGCAGCCGGCCAGATTATCAGAGAGTGGGAGCATTGCTGTAACAGCTTACATTTCAACTGCCGAGTGTTACCGCTGCTCGCCGTCATATACAGCCCCGCCTCCTGGCCCAGGGACTTGGATATACACCACATGTCCTGTTATTGAACAGGTGATCTGTCTATCAAAGTGCCAGGCTCAGGAGGAGGGGCTTTATGTGATGGCGAGTGCAGGGAAAACGGCTCCTATTCAACCCTGCCTGCTGGCGGTGCTCGCCCCCCCCCCCCCGATCCCAGGCAGCCCATGCTCGCCAGTCCTCATTTTCCCTCAAAATTTGAGGGCTGAGCTACAGTAATTGTATTGTTTGCATTTAAAAATGGATGTGAATATTGATCGATTTATTCGTCAAGCTTTCTGAGAAATCAGGTGTGACAATAGGGCAATTGTTCTTCCCTCATTTTTGTGACCCAGACCTCCCAATTGGATCTCTTGGAGGGTTTAGGGATTATTTGGAACTGTGATCCTTGTTAAAAGTGGTATTGTACTAAAAAGGTCCTACAAAAGCTCAAGAGGAAGCCACGTTTGTGGTGAAACATGTAGAGGAAACCATTCTTTTGTTTTGTGACCACAGGGCTGTTTTGGCCCCAAAGTTGTAAGTAGTTTTATACTATTTATGTAATAATAAAATTCTCTACCTTTTATTAATTTGATTTTGATTGATTTTTCTGCACCTCAAAACTCCATTCTCTTGCTCTTTGGGTATTCTTCATTATATTTAAATGAGGTGGTGCGTAAATTAAAATCTCCAAGTTCCAATACTAATATATTATACAGTATTTGTAGCTGCTGACTTTTACAAATTTTTTTTTGGGCTGGACCTCCTCTCTAACTTAGGTACTGTATATATTCTAAAAGAGAACGGTGCACTAATTCAATCAGTGAAAGTATCCAAACACTCTATATTTCAGCAACATACACAAAAAAAAAAGTGAAACAATAGTAGTACAATACACACAATGGTAATTACCGTATTTACAGGTGTATAACACGTGCCGGCGTATAACACGCACCCCAAGTTTAGGAGGGAAGTTTAAGGATAAAAACTTACATTTAAATGCCCATCAATGCAGCCTTATCAGTGTCCATCAGCAGCCTTGCCCAGCGTCCTTGCAGCCTTGCCCAGCGTCCTTGCAGCCTTGCCCAGCTATGTGTATATCGGCGACGCACGTTCCTCTTCCCCTCACACACACCCACGATTTTCCCCTGATTTTCAGGGGTAAAAAGTGCGTGTTAAGCCCCATACACACGGTCGGACTTCCATTGGACTTTTCCGTGGATTTTTGTCTGAACGGAGTTGGCCGGGCACACCCATAGCATACACACCACAGGACTTTTCTGCAAACTTTCCCAAAACTTTTTGCAACATCACGTGGTTTTTCTGCTCTTTTCTGCTCTTTACCGCCACCCTTTGGTCAACTTCTGCTATTGTTGGTTGATTTTACCATTAGTTGTTTTGTCCATCGGACAAAAGTCCTATGGTTTTCTGTACACGCGGTCGGACTTTGCTCCATCGGACTTTTGTTGGCCAAAAGTTTGTCCGTTTGCAGACCCAACTTTTGTCCGATGAAAACACAAAAAAAAGCAAAAAAGTTTGTCCGATGGAGCGTACACACGGTCGGATTGTTGGTCCAACTTGCTCAAAATGAAGTTTGTTGGCCAAAAGTCCGACCATGTGTACGGGGCTTTATATGCCGATAAATACGGTCTATGATATAGTTTAAGTGAAAAAAGTCCCATAAAGATGTTAATTCTAGGATTTTTCTTTAAACACCTTTCTGCAATAAGTGCGACTCCTGGTGAATTGCCTGCTCACCTTAGGGGAAAACCCTTTGGGTCCAATTACACCTCTAGTATAGTGATCTTTAAAGCTCTTGAAGGGCAACACCACTGTGTCTTTGGTCTGAGACACCAGAAGTGACGTCACTGGCTCTGCCCGACATATTGCATCACTGGTCAAGTGACTTCTTCAAGGGAAAGGAGCCTAGTGACGAGCGCTGGGATTTTTGAGCCCTAGTTTGTTTACAGATCACAAACTGTTTTTTGAAACTGTTCAATCAATGGGTTTAGATTCACTTTAAAATTTACTACTCGGGCTCTGGGCTTCAGTGAAATGGCAGCCTCCGGCAAGAAGAAACAGGAGCAATGCTGGAGGCAATTTACAGCACACTCTAATTTTGGTAGCAAAATTAATAAATGTGGAATGTATGTTTCTTGCTAAAGAACATTATTTTCATCAAGTTGTTATGGGTAAAGTTCTTCTTTAAGTACCCTCCTGCTGGTGGACACTAAAACTGCAGCTTTCTGCCCAAAGCACCACAGTGCCACCAGCAAATGAACTCTGTCCTAACAAAAAAACTCCCACAAGAGCTATTTCTTGCCAGCTCAGTAGACTGTATTAAAAAAGACCTTGGTGCATTCCTAAATGCACATAATATAACTGGATACTAATATTTACAGGTAAAGTTGATCAAGAGAATATCCAATTGCCTCTTGGAGGATCAGGAAGGAATTTGTTCCCCTGTTGGAGGAAACTGGATAATGATTTAGGCTCCATGTACACTAGCAGCTCCTAAACTTACGTTTAGGAGCTTTTGGCATTTTTTTACCTCCTAAGCTCAACTCCATAAATGCCATTGGGGTCGATTTACTAAAGGCACATAGACTTCCCTTAACCTCCCTCTCCTGAACAAGGAAGAATCGCGCTCAGGATAGGAACGGTTTGACCCGCCCCCTGCAAAACCGTGGTAAAATCGCTGCGAGATTTTGCCGCGATTTGCATTCTCCCACGGCCGGCGGTCAAAGTAATTCAAAAGTACGTGAAGCCTTATTGTTTTTTTGTTCCTTCCTCTGGATCAACTGTGGGTATAGGATTGTGTACATTTTTATATGTACAGGTATAATGTGTATGTTTTGTTTTTATTTCTCTGTGGGTTAAACTGGACAGACTTCTGTCTTTTTTTACGCAGACTATGTAACTATGTAACTCTTCTCTTCTCTCACCTGGGTGAATGATACAAAGTCCAGCACCGATGTGAGAAGTAGGGGTAAACTCATTTTAAAATGTCCAGCAAGATCATACAAGTGTGATGGTCAGGTATCCACAATCCTTTGGTCATATATTATTTTATTTTTTTCATTTCATCTTTATAAATTGGATTTCTTTTGAATGTTAATTGGTTTTGACTGTCGGACATAGAGTTGCAAACTGTACATTGTTATTCTGCATGCTTTGTATACATATCGTTCAACACTATAGATTACTATGCATAACTTGACCCTGCACAGTTGGCATATGGAGCAGTTGATTCTCATAAGAAAAAAAAAATATATAGAAAAATAAAATCAGTTTTAAGGGATTGTTTTTTTGGGTTAATTTTTTTATTTATTTTTATCTAAACAAAGTTCTGTTTTGAGTGTTTATCATTATTAGTAGCAGAAGTATTACTACTACATTATTGTAGTGCACCACCAGTTCTTCTAAATGCATGCAGCTAATGAGCTAACAAAGGTTATAGACCTCTGACATACATGTTCGTATATTAAATCAGCCTTCACTGATATCTAATGCAAAGCAGCACTGAGCAGATATCCCATGATGCAATGGCACCTGGACGTTTCTAGAAAACAAGTCGAATATTAAAATCACTAAATTAATAAACATTGTAGCCATGAAAAATGTAGCCATTTATTCGCAGAATGGTTGAAAAGGCTTCTCGGGAGATTTGTTAGCTTGGAAAGTGAAACCGCTCCTAGCGAAATGGATGGTGTGGTTTGTTCAGCCATTTTATTGATTTAGGGGATTGAAGCTCTTTCTATTGAAGTACTCTGATACTGGCAGTACACGCTTGTGCTAATAGTCTAACAGCTTGGATCTCAGAAATAATGATAGTGTTGGGTCCCTTACACAAGATGAGACTTCCTGAAGGCTGAGAGCAAATTTCCATAGGGACCATTTTTTAAAGGACACATGCTGAGCTGTGTGTGCCACAAGGCAACAACATTTAGGGCCAGTTCACACCAGACGCAGTTCCGTACAGTTTTGTGTGCATTTTTTCTGCCCTAAAAATGCATGCACAGTGTTTTCCATGTATTCCAATGGCTCTTGTTGGCTCTAGTTCACACCATGCAGTCAGTTTCCGGTCAGTTACTACAGGCATTATGCCTGTGAAAGAATAACTTTACTTTTGTTGAGAAAAATACAATCCCCTCTGGGTGATCAGCGAACATTGCAAGCATTTTGATGAACTTTGTTGCAGAGTCCTACATGCTCTGGAGGATGATTTCTTTGTTCCATTATATCCCTTGCAGACTGGTTAAGAATGGGAAGGCCTGGTTCAATAAATTCAGCTGGTGCACTCAGTGTTCTGATGAGAAATTTTGCAGTGTCTGCATCCCTTTAGAAGTAGTTAACCCTTAACCACTTAAGCCCCGGACCATTTGGTAGCTAGAGGACCAGAGGTGAATTCAGAATTTTGCACTGCGCTGCTTTAACTGTAAATTGTGCGGACATGCAATGTTGTACCCAAACGAAATTTGCGTCCTTTTCTTCCCACAAATAGAGCTTTCTTTTAATGGTATTTGATTGCCTCTGCGATTTTTATTTTTTGCGATATAAACGGAAAAAGACCGAAAATTTTGAAAAAAAATGATATTTTCTACTTTTTGTTATAAGAAAAATCGAATAAACTCAATTTTAGTCATACATTTAGGCCAAAATGTATTCAGCCACATGTCTTTAGTAAAAAAAATGTCAATAAGCGTATATTTATCGGTTTGCGCAAAAGTTATAGCGTTTACAAACTAGGGTACATTTTCTGGAATTTACACAGCTTTTAATTTATGACTGCCTATCTCATTTCTTGAGGTGCTAAAATGACAGGGCAGTACAAACCCCCCCCCCAAATGACACCATTTTAGAAAGTAGACACCCCAAGGAAATTTCTGAGAGGCATGTTGAGCCCATTGAATATTTTTTTTTTTTGTCCCAAGTGATTGAATAATGACAAAAAATAAAAATAAAAAAAAAATTACAAAAAGTTGTCACTAAATGATATATTGCTCACACATGCCATGGTTATATGTGGAATTGCACCCCAAAATACATTCTGCTGCTTCTCCTGAGTACGGGGATACCACATGTGTGGGACTTTTTAGGAGCCTAGCCACGTACGGGACCCCGGAATCCAAGCACCGCCTTCAGGATTTCTAAGGGCGCAAATTTTTGATTTCACTCCTCACTACCTATCACAGTTTTGAAGGCCATAAAATGCCAAAATAGCACAAAACCCCCCCAAATGACCCCATTTTAGAAAGTAGACACCCCAAGGAAATTGCTGAGAGGCCTGTTGAGCCCATTGAATATTTTTTTTTTGTCCCAAGTGATTGAATAATGACAAAAAAAAATAAAAAATTACAAAAAGTTGTCACTAAATGATATATTGCTCACACATGCCATGGTTATATGTGGAATTGCACCCCAAAATACATTCTGCTGCTTCTCCTGAGTACGGGGATACCACATGTGTGGGACTTTTTAGGAGCCTAGCCACGTACGGGACCCCGGAAACCAAGCACCGCCTCCAGGATTTCTAAGGGCGCAAATTTTTGATTTCACTCCTCACTACCTATCACAGTTTTGAAGGCCATAAAATGCCAAAATAGCACAAAACCCCCCCAAATGACCCCATTTTGGAAAGTAGACACCCCAAGCTGTTTGCTGAGAGGCATGGTGAGTATTTTACAGCTCTCATTTGTTTTTGAAAATGAAGAAAGAACATTTTTTTTTTTTTCTTTTTTTTTTCAATTTTCAAAACTTTGTGACAAAAAGCGAGATCTGCAAAATACTCAACATACCTCTCAGCAAATAGCTTGGGGTGTCTACTTTCCAAAATGGGGTCATTTGGGGGGGTTTTGTGCCATCTGGGCATTCCATGGCCTCCAAAACTGTGATAGGCAGTGAGAAGTGAAATCAAAAATTGACACCCTTAGAAAGCCTGAAGGAGGTGCTTGGTTTTTGGGGTCCCGTACGCGGCTAGGCTCCCAAAAAGTCTCACACATGTGGTATCCCCGTACTCAGGAGAAGCAACAGAATGTATTTTGGGGTGTAATTCCACATATGCCCATGGCATGTTTGAGCAATATATCATTTAGTGACAACTTTGTGCAAAAAAAAAAAAAAAAATATTTTTTCCGCAACTTGTGTCAACATATAAAATATTCCATGGACTCGACATGCCTCTCAGTATATAGCTTGGGGTGTCTACTTTCCAAAATGGGGTCATTTTGGGGGGTTTTGAAGTGTTCTGGCATTTTATACACAACATTAGGAAGCTTACATCCACTCTTCTAACCACTTGAAGACAAAGCCCTTTTTGACACTTTTTGTTTACATGAAAACATATTTTTTTTTGCAAGAAAATTATGTTGAACCCCCAAACATTATATATATTTTTAAAGCAAAGGCCCTACAGAATAAAATGGTGGGTGTTGCATTTTTTTTTTCTACACAGTATTTGCGTAGCGATTTTTCAAACGCATTTTTTGGGGAAAAAATACACTTTTTTTAATTTTAATGCACTAAAACACACTATATTGCCCAAATGTTTGATGAAATAAAAAAGATGATCTTAGGCCGAGTACATAGATACCAAACACGACATGCTTTAAAATTTCGCACAAACGCGCATTGGCGACAAACTACATACATTTTTAAAAGCCTTTAAAAGCATTTACAGGTTACCCCGTTAGATTTACAGAGGAGGTCTACTGCTAAAATTACTGCCCTCGATCTGACCTTCGCGGTGATACCTCACATGCATGGTGCAATTGCTGTTTACATATGACGCCAGACCGACGCTTGCGTTCGCCATTGGGCAAGAGCAGGGCAGGACAGGGGTGATTTTTTTTTTTATTATTAATTTTGCTTTTTTTTTTTTTTTTTTAAACTGTTGCTTCCATATTTATTTATTTTTATCACTTTTATTGTTATCTCAGGGAATGTAAATATCCCCTATGATAGCAATAGGTAATGACAGGTACTCTTTTTTGAAAAAACTGGGGTCTATTGGACCCTAGATCTTTCCTCTGCCCTCAAAGCATCTGACCACACCAAGATCGGTGTGATAAAATGCTTTCCCAATTTCCCAATGGCGCTTTTTATATCTGGGGGGGGGGGCATTCCCTCCCACTGCTTGTAAAAGCAGTCCAGAGGCTAATTAGCCACTAGGATTGCTTTTACATGAAAGCCGGCCGCTGGCTGAAAAGAATGATACCAAGATGATACCTAAACCCGCAGGCATCATTCTGGTATAAACATTCAAAGTCCAGCAACATACCAGTACGTTGCTGGTCCTTGTTGGACATGTATTGTAATCTTTTTTTTCATGCAGCCTGTTGGCTGAACGAAAAAAAAAGATTGATCGGTGGGTATGCCCACCATTAGAATACCGCCCTTCATCCACCCACTTCTAATGATGAGCATACATGCACCATTTATATATGCCGAAGCATGGGGGCATCTTCTCGCAAAAGGTATGCCGGGTACACATGGTCAGACTTTTCCACGGGCAAGCCTCCGTCGAATTTCGACCGTATGTACGCGGCATTAGGAGCAAAATCGCTCCTCCGCTCCTGCTGCCCCAATGCTTCGGCATATATGCTTCTTTTTTTTTTTGACTGTGGTGGTGAAATTACCTCCTACAGCACTGGAGTCGCAGGGATCAGGCCTGTCTCTGCGAACGCTGCAGTTATGTTTGTTGTGTTTTGACAGTGATCGATCGATACTGCACTTGGGTGGCCTGGGCTGGACGGAGGGGCAAAACGCAGGTGCTAGCAGGTATCTGGGCTGATCCCGCTAACACTGCGTTTTTGGGAACCCTAAACTGCTGGGGACGCTAGTATAGATCTGATCAGATCAGATATTGATCTGATCAGATACTATACCACTAAGGGGGGTGTATGCTTTACGCGTGGGTGTTAGCGTTACTGGCACTAACCTGACGCTGCCTGGGGTGTGACGCAGACCCTCTCTGACGCTAAAACCTAACTGATATCACCCGCCGGGCGATCAGGGGGTTAAACCTTTATTGGGTTATATACGGCGGGTGCCCTGACACTATAAAAAGCAAACTAACTAACCAGCGTCACCCGTAACACTTATATGATGATCACTGGTGAAAGGGTTAACTAGGGGCAATTAGGGGGTTAAAACCTTTATTAGGGTAATATATGGGGGTACCTGACGCTATATAAAAACCTGACGGCGAACCTAAAAAAAAATTACTGGCTACCTATCGGCATCACCGACACTAAGACAACGATCATAAAAACGATTGCTTAGCGACAGTGGTGATAGGGGGTGAAAGGGTTACCTGGGGGGCGATCAGGGGGTTAAACCTTTATTAGATAATATATGGGGGTACCTGACGCTATAAAAACCTGCGGCGAACCTAAAAAAAATTACTGGCTACCGATCAGCATCACCGACGCTAAGACATCGATCAGAAAAATGATCGCATAGTGACGGCGGTGCTAGGGGGTGAAAGGGTTACCTGGGGGGTGATCAAGGGGGTTACACCTTTATTAGGTAATATATGGGGGTACCCGACGCTATAAAAACCTGCGGCGAACCTAAAAAAAATTACTGGCTACCGATCTGCATCACTGACGCTAAGACATCGATCAGAAAAATTATCGCTTAGTGACAGTGGTGATAGGGGGTGAAAGGGTTACCTGGGGGGGCGATCAAGGGGGTTAAACCTTTATTAGGTAATATATGGGGGTACCCGACGCTATAAAAACCTGCGGCGAACCTAAAAAAAATTACTGGCTACCGATCAGCATCACCGACGCTAAGACATCGATCAGAAAAATGATCGCATAGCCACGGCGGTGCTAGGGGGTGAAAGGGTTACCTGGGGGGTGATCAAGGGGGTTAAACCTTTATTAGGTAATATATGGGGGTACCCGACGCTATAAAAACCTGCGGCGAACCTAAAAAAAATTACTGCCTACCGATCAGCATCGCCGACGCTAAGACATCGATCAGAAAAATTATAACTTAATGACAGTGGTGATAGGGGGTGAAAGGGTTACCTGGGGGGCGATCAAGGGGGTTAAACCTTTATTAGGTAATATATGGGGGTACCCGACGCTATAAAAACCTGCGGCGAACCTAAAAAAAATTACTGGCTACCGATCAGCATCACCGACGCTAAGACATCGATCAGAAAAATGATTGCTTAGTGACAGTGGTGATAGGGGGTGAAAGGGTTATCTGGGGGGTGATCAGGGGGTTAAACCTTTATTAGGGGGGGTTAGGGGGCTACACTGGACCTAAGACTAAACTTTGGTGACACTTTTACAGTCACAAATGTCACTGATTGCAGTGATCACTAAATAAATGGTCACTGCAATCAGTGACACTGTGACTGGGGGCTGGGGGGGCTGGGGGTGATCTGGGGGTGTCTGGGGGGGCCTGGGGGGGCGATTTATGTGCCTATGTGTCCTGGTGTCAGTGTAGTGTTGTGTGTACTAACCTGGCATCTTCTCCTGTACGGCGCTCGGTATATGTGAGCGCCCCAGGAGAGATGACATCACTTCCTCCTTCCTGGCAGGCAGGGGAAGCTCTCTCATTCGCCGGGAGCGATCGAGAGGGGGTGGCCGGAATCGAACGGCCGTCCCCTCATGCCGGATCGCTCCCGAAGGTAAAACGACCGCTCACTGTAAAGAAGGGGGGTCCGATCGGACCCCCCAACTATACAAAGGCAATCACGTATATATACGTGATTGTGCCTGTCGGTGCCATTCTGCCGACGTATATTTACAGTGGGCGGTCGTTAAGTGGTTAAAGAGTATCTAACCAAAATTAAAAAAAAAATTATTGCAGAGGATGCCTAAAATGTGACAGACTTCTGGGAAAATCAGTGAGCCAATCACACAAGGTAGAAATTACATTGGTCACAGAATGCCTCCAAGTTGAAATATTTCATTGAATTTTACAGAAAATTACAATGCCTTCAGATTGAAAATTAGGTCATTTTTAATACCAGGGGGTTTCACACTGCACCGATGCAATTTGGGCAAAGCGCAGCTAACCCTCCGTTTTTGTGCTGGTTGGCTGCACTTTCTCATAGACTTCTATTACATCCTACAGTTTTGGTGCACTTTCAGAAATCGCAGCCAAACTTTAGTTAGTTTGGTGCTCTCTCTGAAAGCGCACCAAAACTACAGGACATAATTGAAGTGTATGGGAAAGCGAATCTATCCCACACGAAAACCGTGGGTTCGCTGCACTTTAGCCAAAGCACAGCAGGGCAGTGTGAAGACCACTTAAAATTACAATGTGGCTTGTGTAGCAATTCTAAGTAAATCTTTTTTTATTTGCTATATTTTTTTGGACGAAAGTGGAATTACCCTTTAATCTCTGCTAGAGGTTTTATAACATAGCAATTTTATGACAGCACTTAATTAAAAGTCTTTGGTCAAACGAATATTAGTGCTCTGGCTTGCCAGACTTCTGCTAATCGGTTTAATGACATTAGGCCTTTGTCCTGTCAAAGATGATGTGACTAGAATGTTGTAATGGGATTTATGATAGCCTACTTCATTTCTAGACCTGCTTGTATTCTTACACGCGTGATTTTAAATCTAATCATCTGTGGCTAACGTGAGCATTTTGGAGAGAGGAGTGTGTTCTGTGTTTAGTACAATCTCCATTCTTTTGACTCAGTTTGGGGTTCAACGGACCTAATTATTGTCACCCTTGGGTCTAGATGTACTTTAAATTAGTATTAAACCTAAAAGCAAATCTTTATACAAAAGGTAAGGAGACAACACATGTTCGAAGACAAGGCCCGTACACACGATCGGATATTCCGACAACAATTGTCCGATGGACGTGTTTTGTCAGATGATCGACCGTCTGTATGCTCCATTGGACACTTGTTGTCTGAACAAATGTTGGATGGTCATGCTCTCAAATTGTCCGACAACAAATGTGTTCCGTCGGATTATCCGATCGTGTGTACACAAGTCTGTCGGACTAAAATCCAAAGTACAAACACGCATGCTACGAACCAATGCTAACCATCAGACAACATTAGCAGAAGTTGCCCAAAGGGTGGCGCTAAAGAGCTGAAAAACCACATAGTTTGTTGTATGTTGGCTGAAAATGTTCTGCCGTCTGTATGCAGAACAAGTTCACGGACAACGCCCTTCGGACAAAAATCCATGGATTTGTCCGATGGAAGTCCAATCGTGTGTATGAGGCTTAAGAGGGTAATTTCTTGCACTTTGGGAGATTTCCTTTAACTTCCTGTTGCGTTTAGAGATACGAAGTAACAATAAATTGCCTCAATAGCGCACAGGCAGCAAAATAATAACTCGCCAGAGGTTTTGTCCATTTCCTATAAAACATTTGGCTATATATATATATATATATATATATATATATATATATACACACACTTTAAAGAGTTAGTTCAATTTTACCAAAAAAACAAAACAAAATACTGCCTATACAGGTAAGGTGTACCTGTAGATTAAAAAAACTTTGAAGCTTTGACCAAAGTTAAATAATGCCCTTACTATAGGTGCAGGCCATCTATGTACCTCCCAAAGCTTGGCCAAAAACTGCCAGGGATGGCATCATCCCATCCTGCCTTGTCACCAGGACATTGCTAAGACACTCTCAGCTGTTACTGCTTACCCCCACCATCACAGGAGCGAACTCTCAAACACCCACACATATGTGGTCCACTATCTCTTCTATTACAGGGAAGAAAGAGAGCATGCTAGAATAGGAATGGGGGGGATGGGTGGACATGGACCAAACTGATGCTATTCAGGCTCTAGAAAGGGAGTACCGATTCACCCAGTCTTGAGTGGAGTTCACCAATGGGACCTGGGCATCACAAAAAAAAAAAGAATGGGGTTAGGGACAAAAGAAAGTCCCAAAAGAGGTGCATACCTCAAAAAAGGAGTGGGAACAATCAGTGGTATACTCCAAAATGTTTTATTTAAAAATTACAAAATTTGACAGAGAACAATTACAATAGGCAACTGCAAAGGGTTAAAAAACAACGTTGTCTATTAAAAATGCACATCCTTGGGATTCAAAACACACCAAACCATTCAAAACATCTGCATAAACTGTCACACATATGATGGGATGTGAATAGGGTCACTGGGGGTCCTAGGAAACCACACTATGCACTAGCCAATAAGGTGCTATGTGTCTTAGTAGCGGATATCTAGGCCCACATAGGACCCATACATAGTAGTCATAAAACCCAATCAGGTGATTCAGAAATTAATTGCAGAATGCAGTGGAGTCTCCATAGACCTGAAATATTGACAGAATTCTAGGATTGGTACAGGTGATTGCAATCAATGTCCAAGCTGAATGTGACCATTAGGGATGAGCTCGGTGTTCGAGTCGAACATAGGTTCGACTCGAACATCGGCTGTTCGCGCGTTCGGCGTACAACGAACGATTTGGGCCGTTCGCGCCAAATTCGAGTGACGCGAACGGCCCACAATACACTGCGCCATCGCAGTGTAATCCCGGCGCTGTGATTGGCCAAGCATGCACTGTGACCCTGCATGCTTGGCCAATCACAGCGCCGGCAGTGAGGAGAGCAATGATTGGCCACAGGCAGGATGCCTGTGGCCAATTATTGCTGAGGGGGTTTAGTACACGCCCCACACTATAAAAGGCCGCCAGCGCGGCGGCCTCATGTAGTGTGTTCCGGCGCAGGGAAAGAGAAGGATAGGCAGGGACAGTGTCATATTTTTTCTTTGCTAAACCTTGTGTGTAGGGACAGAGAAGGATAGGTAGGGAGAGTGTCAGTGTCATATTCTTTGCTAAACCTTGTTTGTAGGGACAGAGAAGGATAGGCAGGGAGAGTGTCAGTGTCATATTCTTTGCTAAACCTTGTGTGCTGAACCATATTGCTAAACCTTGTGTGTAGGGACAGACAAGGATAGGCAGGGAGAGTGTCAGTGTCATATTCTTTGCTAAACCTTGTGTGCTGAACAATATTGCTAAACCTTGTGTGTAGGGACAGACAAGGATAGGCAGGGAGAGTGTCAGTGTCATATTCTTTGCTAAACCTTGTGTGCTGAACCATATTGCTAAACCTTGTGTGTAGGGACAGACAAGGATAGGCAGTCGAGAGTGTCAGTGTCATATTCTTTGCTAAACCTTGTGTGCTGAACCATATTGCTAAACCTTGTGTGTAGGGACAGACAAGGATAGGTAGGCAGAGTGTCAGTGTCATATTCTTTGCTAAACCTTGTTTGTAGGGACAGAGAAGGATAGGCAGGGAGAGTGTCAGTGTCATATTCTTTGCTAAACCTTGTGTGCTGAACCATATTGCTAAACCTTGTGTGTAGGGACAGACAAGGATAGGCAGTCGAGAGTGTCAGTGTCATATTCTTTGCTAAACCTTGTGTGCTGAACCATATTGCTAAACCTTGTGTGTAGGGACAGACAAGGATAGGTAGGCAGAGTGTCAGTGTCATATTCTTTGCTAAACCTTGTTTGTAGGGACAGAGAAGGATAGGCAGGGAGAGTGTCAGTGTCATATTATTTGCTAAACCTAGTGTGCTGAACCATATTGCTGAACCTTGTGTGTAGGGACAGACAAGGATAGGCAGTCGACAGTGTCAGTGTCCTATTCTTTGCTAAACCTTGTGTGCAGGGAGAGAGAAGGATAGGCAGGGGACAGTGTCAGTGTCATTGTTGCTAAGCCTCCTGCACAGTATACACCTGAAGCTACCCCTTATTGCTGGTTTTCCCATCTCCCTGCAGGCCATTAGAATGTCTGGAAGGCAAACAAGGAGAGGCAGACAGTCAGGAGCCAATAAAAGAGGGCAAGCAGGCTCTGTGTCTGGGGGCAACAGTGCTGGTCGTGGACGCGGTGCATTGTCATCAGCACATGGCCATGGGACACGCTTGTCCTTCTTTTCGGCAGCTGGACATGTTGAGCCACATCATGCCGAAGACTTGGTAGAGTGGATGACCAAGCCCTCCTCATCCTCTCTCACCCAGGCTCAGGGTACTGGCAAAGCAGCTGCCAAAGCATCCTCTTCCCTGGTATCAATGTCATCATCAGTCACTCCTTCCCTAGACCCACCATGTCCTCCTCCTGAGGAGTCCCACGAACTGTTTGAGCACAGTGTTGGGTACATGCTCCAGGAGGATGCCCAGCGTTTCGAAGGGTCTGATGATGATACCCAGCTAGAGGAAGGCAGTAGCGTGAGAGCAGAGAGAGGGGATGCTCAAGAAGGACACCAATCTGGCAGTCATGTTCCAGCAGCTGCAGCATACTGCCAGATTGGCTCCAGTGATGAGGAGGGAGGGGATGATGAGGTCACTGACTCCACGTGGGTGCCTAATAGGAGAGAGGAGGAGGAGGAGGATGAGGAGGAGGCACATCTCCAACGAGGCAGGATGCCCTTGGGTGGCCAGCGTAAGGGCAGCACACCGACGGAATCACACCGCAGAGCTCCGCCTGTGCAGGGCGCTGCCTCTGCCCGTTATTCAAAAAGTTCTTTGGTGTGGGCCTTTTTTGAGGTGAGTGCATCAGATCGCACAGCTGCTATTTGCAACATATGTCTCAAGCGTATATCGCGTGGCCAAAACATCAGCCGCTTGGGCACCACATGCTTGACCAGACATATGTTGACCTGCCATGCAGATCGTTGGCAAGCCTACCTTAAAGACCCACACCAAAGAACAAAGCGGACCTCTCCTTGCACCGCATCAGCTGGGATCTCCAACCCCACTATACCTTCAGTCCTCTCTGAAACCTGCACTGAGAGGAATGAAGGTGTAGATTTAGGTGTGTCACAGCCAAGTACTTGCGGCCACTCTGCTAGCAGTACACCGACGTCCAATTCTAGCAGGCATATTTCCCTGCCCCAGCTGCTGGACCGTCGAAAGAAGTTCACTCCCAGCCATCCACATGCCCAGCGGTTGAATGCTAGCTTGGCTAAATTGCTAGCGCTTCAACTGCTGCCTTTTCAGTTGGTAGACTCGGCCCCCTTCCGTGAGTTTGTGCAATGTGCGGTTCCTCAGTGGCAGGTTCCCAAACGCCACTTTTTCTCACGGAAGGCGATTCCGGCTCTCTACCGGCATGTGGAAGGCAATGTCTTGGCCTCGCTGGACAGGGCGGTCAGCGGTAAGGTGCATATTACCGCTGACTCATGGTCCAGCAGGCATGGACAGGGACGTTACCTTTCTTTCACGGCCCATTGGGTCACTCTTTTGACAGCTGGGAAGGATGCAGGACAAGGTGCAATAGTGTTGGAGGTTGTTCCACCGACACGCCTCCAAAATGCTACTACTGGTTGTGACACACCTCTGTCCTCCACCCCCTCCTCTTCTTCTTCCTCCATGGCCTCTTCCTGTGCTTTGTCCTCGGAACCAGCGGTGCTCCGTAGGCGTTCAAGGGGTACGCAAGTACACAGGCAAAAAGATGCCATGCCGTGCTTGCGCTGGTGTGTTTGGGGGACAGGAGCCACACTGGGGCAGAGGTTCTGTCTGCTCTGCAGGGGCAGGCCGAGAGGTGGTTGACGCCACGCCAGCTTAAGCCAGGAATGGTAGTTTGCGACAATGGCACCAACCTCCTCTCCGCTCTCCGACAGGGACAACTGACCCATGTGCCCTGTGTGGCTCACGTCCTTAACCTGGTGGTGCAGCGGTTCTTGGGCAGGTACCCGGGCTTACAGGATGTCCTGAGGCAGGCCAGGAAAGTCTGTGTGCATTTCCGCAGATCTTATAATGCCAGTGCTCGCCTGGCTAAGCTGCAAAAGGAGTTGAACCTGCCCAAGAACCGCCTTATATGTGACATGCCCACCAGGTGGAACTCAACGTTGGCCATGCTGCAGCGGCTGCACACGCAGCAGAGGGCCATCAATGCGTACCTGTGCGACTACGGCACCAGGACAGGGTCAGGGGAGCTCGGGTTTTTTTCACCACGCCAGTGGGGCATGATCAGGGATGCATGCACTGTCCTGGCACCATTTCAGGAGGCCACGAGGATGGTGAGCAGTGACAGTGCATGCATCAGTGACACTGTACCTCTTGTCCACCTGTTGGAACATACGCTGCGTGGAATAATGGACAGGGCACTTGAGGCAGAACAGAGGCAGAAAGAGGAGGACTTCCTTGCCTCTCAAGGCCCCCTTTACCCAGACAGTGTTCCTTCTGTCCCACCCATCGCACAGGAAGAAGAGGAGGAGGAGGAGGAGGAGGAGGAGGATTGTGTCAGCATGGAGGTGGAGCCTGGCACTCAGCATCATCAGCAGCAGTCTTTTAGGGATGATTTACAGTCCCAAGAAACCAGTGGACTTGTACGTGGCTGGGAGGAGGTGGCTGCGGATCATGTCGTCCTTAGTGACCCAGAGGACTCTGGACTGAATGCCTCAGCTAACCTACGCTGCATGGCCTCCCTGATCCTGCAAAGTCTGCGGAAGGATCCTCGTATTCTTCAGATCAAGGAGAGGGACCATTACTGGCTGGCCACTCTCCTTGATTCACGGTACAAGCGTAAGGTTGCGGACCTTATCTTACCGTCGCAGAGGGAGCAGAGGATGAGACAACTCGGGGAGGCCTTGCAGAAAGGTCTGTGCAATGCATTCCCAGAGACTGGGAGGTTACAAACTCCTGGTCTTGGACAACGAGTTGCTGAGGCTTCGGTCAGTCAAAGAAGGAGCGGTGGGGAAGGTGGCCGTCTGACCGAAGCGTTCAGACAATTCTTTAGTCCGCAGCCCCAAGGTATGATTGGTTCCAGCAACCATCGCCAGCGTCTGATATACATGGTGCAGGAATACCTAGGGGCAAGGTCAGACTTGGACACCTTCCCCACCAAAAATCCTCTGGCTTACTGGGTCTTGAGGATGGATCACTGGCCAGAGCTTGAACAGTATGCAATTGAGCTACTGGCCTGTCCTGCTTCCAGCGTTCTTTCAGAACGCACATTCAGTGCTGCCGGAGGATTTGTCACGGATCACAGGGTGCGCTTGTCCACCGACTCTGTTAATCGACTGACCTTCATAAAGATGAACCAGTCTTGGATCACCACCAGCTACCAAACACCTGAAGCTGATATAACAGACTAATTTATTTTCAAATGTCACATCCCTTCAAGACTGATGCTGATGCTGAGAGTTTGTCCTCTTATGTTGACTGACTATCCTCCTCCTCCTCAATGATCCGATTGACGATGATAGCTTGGAAGAACATTTTTGTTTCTGGGTGCCGCCACCAGTGGCTAAGGCCCAATTTTTCAGCCCCTGTTTAACAGGGGCGTGTAATTACAATTTTTGATGCAATACTTTGCAACAAGGCTCATTGCTGTGCTCCAAGTACAGTATCTGTGAGGGGTTGCAGTGTTGTGGCACCAGTGCCTAAGGCTCAATTTTTCTGCCCCTGTTTAACAGGGGCATGTAATTACAATTCTTGATCTAATAATTCACAGCAGGGCCCATTCCTGCGCCCACCAAGAGTAACTGTGAGGCCTTACAGTGTTGTGTCAACACCACCACCACCACCACCACCACCACCACCAAAGGCCCAATTTTTCAGCCCCTGTTCAACAGGGGCATGCAATTACAATTCTTGATCTAATAATTCACAGCAGGGCCCATTTATGCGCCCACCAAGAGTAACTGTGAGGGCTCACAGTGTTGTGGCAACACCAACATGTAAGGGGCAAATTTCAGCTGAGTATATACGGCAGGCCCCTACTTTCAAACATCCAACTTACAAACGACTCCTCCTTGCAAACGGAAGGATACAACAGGAAGTGAGAGGAAATCTACCCCTAGGAAGGCAAATTCTCTCCTGTAAGAGTTAATATGGGAAAAAAAGTGTCTCCTCTCCACTGATTCTTTATTACCAATTCTTGTTTCAATAAAAACCCAAAATTTTCAAAAAACATTTGTCATTAGGACGGAAAGTGAGGTGAACTGTTCTGAACAGGTGCACACTGCACAGACAGCAAAACAAATGTTACAGGGGTGATAACCCTTCCCTATGTTTTCCAAAAAGCTTAAAAATATATTTTTTGGCTGGAGCTACACTTAAACAATGTACCTGTTCAAAATTACAAACAGATTCTACATAAGAACAAACCTACAGTCCCTGTCTTGTATGCACCGCCTGTATACGGCTGTTCAGAGTATATAGGGCCTTTTTTATTTTGTGTGCGGGGTTCCCCTTAATATCCATACAAGACCCAAAGGGGCTGGTAATGGGCTGGGGTAAGGGGGGGGGTGTGTGATGGGGTAGCTATGTCATTTTTCTTAAAGATTTTCATCCATATTACCGGGACCAGACATTACATTAAAGCCGCAAGCAGTTTTAAATGGCTTTTTTTCCTTTAGAAATGTAATTTTGTGCAGGGACAGTTCTAAACACGGGAAACACGTGGCACTTCTCAGGCATACTTTAGACACCCCCCAGGTACGATATTTAAAGGAATATTTGACTTTTTTTTTTCACTTTATGCATCATTAAAGTGACTGCTCCAGAAAAACGGACGTTTTTAAAACTTCTTTTTGCATTGATACATGTCCCCTGGTGCAGAACCCGGGTTCCCAAACCCTTTTTAGGACAATAACATGCATAATAGTCGTTATAATTAGCACTTTAGATTTCGAACGTTCGCATCCATTGTATTTAATAGGGTTCTAAAGTTCGTGCGAACTTTCGGTCCGTTCGCGGGTTCTGGTGCGAACCGAACCCGGGGGTGTTCGGCTCATCACTAGTGACCATGAGTATCATGCAAAAAACACAGCGCTCCAGACAGCATGGGATTGATAAATATAAATCAGTTATAATGTGGGTTAAATCCAAACAGTTCCATTATTACAGAGTAATAATGATCTTATAGTGTCTGCACGTATGTAGCCTGTTCTGTTGACCCCACCTGTTAGCAGTGTAGCGTGGTACTCGTCACTAAACCATATGACAAGTCTAGCCAAGATTCAGGACTTTGGCAGGGTGAAAAAAGGACTTACTGTTCGTTGGCAGACACAGAGCTGCAGGGATAAGAAGCCACGTGGAGGGCCTTGCATATGCACATGCCAAACGTTTTCATTCACTCTTCAGGCCGTGTTCACACTTGTCTGACAAACGCTCCGACATTGGGAGCTCATGTCGCATGACGTGTGAAAATCAATGTTTCCCTATGGGAGCCGTCTTAACTGGTCCGACACATGTCGGTCTGACTTTGAAAATGCTCCCTGTACTACTTTGTTCCGACTTTGATCCTACTTCAGCCCATTGACTATCATTGAAGTCGGATCAAAGTAGGATCCTTGTCCTTACCATCCGACTTTTGACATCCGACATGGCGATTACAGCAGCAGTAAAAGGAATTTATCTCACACTGGGATTGTTTTGATTGGTCAAAGAACAAGTCAGACTATCACAAAGTCGCATCAATGTAGTATCCTCTTCATGAAAGTCGGATGGATGTCGAACCGATGTAGGACCAATGAAGGACTCATGTCGCAGAGCAAAGTAGGATGAAAGTTGTATCACTGTCGTGTCATACCAGTGTGAACCCAGCCTCATACTGTGAACTCACTGATGCTGCTGAGCGGATCAGCTGTGCATTTCCTGTGTCCAGTCTCAAAGGTCTGCCTTTGCCCAGCAGTGATGCCAGTCAGTGCTCATTAGTGATGCCAGTCAGTGCCCATCAGTAAATCCAGTCATTGCCAATCAGTGATGCCAGTCAGTGCTGCATTTCAGTGTCCATCAGTGCCCATCAGTGCCGCCTATTCATGCCGCCTATCAATGCCCATCAGTGCCACCAATCAATGCCACTTATCGGTGCTAATCAGTGCTGCATATCAGTGCTGCCTATCAGTGCCCATCAGTGCTGCATATTAGTGCCTCCTCATCAGTGCCCTTCAGTGTTGAAAAAACAGCGTTTATTAACCGGTTCCCGAGTAGCTCACGCAGATATACTGCGGCAGAATGGCTCCCCTGGGCGAAATCCTGTATGGGTACATCCATTCCTTTAGCGGCCACCAAAGGGCGCACGTGCCCGCTGCACGGCGGGGGACCCGATGCGTGGGGCTAAGCGGGCACGATCCCCGCCGGCCACGAGCGATCGCGTGCTCGAGGGAACACAAATTAAACCCTTAATCGCCCCCTAGTGTTAACCCCGTCCCTGCCAGCGACATTTATACAGTAATCAGTGCATAGCACTGATCACTGTATAAATGCCAATGGCCCCAAAAAAGTGTCAAAAGTCTCTGATCTGTCCGTCGCAATGTTGCAGTACCGCTAAAAACCTCAGATCACCACCATTACTAGTTTGTAGACACTATAACTTTTGCACAAACCAATCAATATACGCTTATTGCTATTTTTTTTTACCAAAAATATGTAGAAGAATATATATTGGCCTAAACTGATGTAGAATTTTTTTTATTTTTTTTTGGGGATATTTATATTAGCAAAAAGTAAAAAATATTGTTTTCTTTTTCAAAATTGTCGCTGTTTTTTGGGTTAAACCGCAGAGGTGATAAAATACCACCAAAAGAAAGCTGTTTGTGGGAAAAAAAGTATGAAAAATGTTGTTTGGGCACAGCGTCGAACGACCACGCAATTGTCCGTTAAAGCGACGCAGTGCCAAATTGTAAAAAGGTCTCTGGTCAGGAAGGGGGTAAAATCTTCTGGGGCTGAAGTGGTTAAATACCACCAAAAGAAAGCTCTATCTGTCTCAAAAAAGGCAAAAAAAATTTGCTTGGGTCCAGCATCGCATGACGAGTTGAAAACTGGCCTGGGCAGAAAAGGAATAAAAGTGCCCAGTAAGTTAAGCTAAGCAGTGCTAATTGTCATGGGTTCTATAAAAAATAAAATAAAAAAAAAACTTTCAAACAATACAGTACCTCTATCTGTCATCTTAAACTATTTTACTGGAGTTATTATTGTACCACAATAAAAAAGAATTGATAAAAATAATCTTAAAAAAATAATACTTAAAGCGGAGGTCCGGCGGTAAAAAAAAATATTTAAAAGTCAGCAGCTACAAACACTGTAGCTTCTGACTTTTAATAAGCACACTTACCTGTCCAGGTTGCCTACGATGTCGGCCACCCGAGGCCGATCTGTCCCTCGGACTGGGTCCCGGCGCCGCCATCGTCACTAAGGGAAACAGGCAGTGAAGCCTTGTGGCTTCACTGGCCGTTTCCTACTGTGCATGTGCGAGTCGCGAGGCTCCTTGTGAATGGGCACACCGTCCTGTGTGTCCCAGAAGGCGGCACGCCTCCATTTCCCAGGAGGCAACGTGAGGAGGAGAAAACAGAATAGGGTTGCCACCTCATCCCTTTAAACCCGAACACATATTAATTACACAGGTTCTGTGGCTGATTAAGGTGGTAATTAAACTCACTTGGTGCCCTATCTGCCTTTAATTAGCCTCAGAACCAGTGTAATTCATACGTGTTCGGGTTTAAAGGGATGAGGTGGCAACTCTAACACAGAACCTCACTGCCGATGAGGAAAAGGCAGATTAGGAATATCTGCCTAGTAACAGCCATTTCTGGTAAATATAATTTTTTTTTTTTTAGCCTTTTTGGATTTTTTTTTAATTTTTTTTAGGGTGGATCTCCGCTTTAAATTGACCCCAAATGATTATAGTTTCTCTTGAAGGTTGCCAAAATTCCATAACTTCCTCTAAAAGCAGTCTTCAACAATAGTCCCCTTTGCCAAAGGTGCTGGAACAAGCAACAGGTTTTCCACAAAGGAAATCAGGCTGAATAGGACAGAATTCTGGAGTGTGATAATATCATAATCACCTGGGTCTTGGAGACCTGCTGCCAGAAACCCATACTTCATTTGGGAAATGGAAGAGCTCATTGACCGTTCCCAATACAATGATAATATTGAGGCCTACTTAACTTCAATAAAAAAAAAAAAAGGAAGCCGCTCGTCTCTTCTTTTACAGGGAAAGCCTCCGAGACTCCTCTATGTCTTTATGTTCTTCCCGGGTAATATGTAGTTCATGACTTCTTCAATCCATCTCTAATACTCGACAGAGAGAGGTATTTTTCTTTCCCAAATTCTTTACATCTAAATTGAACAGACTCTCATTTGCTGTAATGTCAGAGCCTCTGAAAATAGCCCCGTGCCTGGGGGTGGACTGCTACTCTATTCTGTTCTCCAACAATCACAAGCTCTCTGGTCTTTCATGTCTGACCAATCAGTCAGAATCCATTAAGTTGTGTTCTCATCCTGTGTTCAGGACATGCCACAATAAGACGGAGCGGAATAATCACGACTTTACCTCAAGGGCAGCCGCAATGTGTCCTCCCTTCGTGTTTGTAACTCAGAAACATTTAGACATGTTACACAAGAAGTGACCTGCTTATTCCGTCAATCATGGGCTATAGATGTGAAGAAATACAGAGCTATTGTTGTGATGAAAGGCCATTCCATCCCATAGCTTGTATTAGAGATGTGGGTGGATGTTTATAGGCTAAAGCAACAACTAGAAACTAATCAACAGTGACAGTTCTTGTGACCCACTTGCGGCAATAATTAAAGCATTACTAAACCCACAACAGTATAATCAGTCTGTATATGCAGTAAAGCATGCATGTTATACTCACTGTGGAACCAAAGGGGTTAATCCTCTGCATTGTGTAAAAAGGCAGTTTCCTCCTGTATTCTCTGATCCTCCCCTTCTTCCAATGTCCCCCTACCACCTGCTGATAGTATAGAGCATGTGTCCTCAACCTGTGGCCCTCCAGCTGTTGCAGAACTACAAGTCCCATCATGCCTCTGCCTTTGGGAGTCATGAGTGTACCTGTCAGACTTGCAATGCCTCATAGGACTTGTAGTTCTGCAACAGCTGGAGGGCCACAGGTTGAGCACCCATGGTATAGAGCCTAGGGGGCACTCTGTGCATGCTCAGTTTGGTGTGTATTGCTATTAAGTTGTTGTTTATTGGGAGGGTGCATGTGATCGGCACAGGGCCATTCAGCACTGTCCAGACAGAGGGTCAGGGGTCAAGCAGCAACATAGGACAGTAAAATAATAGAAGGGCACACCGGCCTAGAGTATTACCAAAAATACATTTTATTCAAAGATGAAAGCGTCAATGGTTTTACTCACATACAAGCGGTGTACATAGGCATATCATAGTAGATAAAAGCAGTTGCCCTCAGGTCCAATATGAAGAACCAGTGATGCGGGAAGACCTGGCAGTATAGAGGCTGTCTGATGCTTTTCGAGGGAGAACACTCTTCCTCAGAGTCAAAACGATGTATGACGATCATACATCTTTTTGGCTCTGAGGAAGAGTGTTCTTCCTTGAAACGCGTCAGCGACTTCTATACTGCCAGGTCTTCCCGCATCACTGGTTCTTCATATTGGAACTGAGGGCAACTAATCGTATCTGCTTCTACTATAATATGCCTATGTATATCACTTGTATGTGAGTACAATCGATGCCGCTTTTATCTTTGAGTAAAATGTATTTTTGGTAATGCGCAAGGTCAGGGCGCCCTCCTCTTGCTATTATTTTACAGTTCTAAGGATACCCATCATCCTGAGGAGGGCAGCAAAGCTGTTGGCATGAAAGGAAGTAGTCTGTACTATGTGTAGCGGGGTCTCCTTTAAGACTCTCAGGACTACCTTACCCAGAACCCCATTTGGCACCCAGGGTGTAATGTTGCCGCCGCAGAGACTCATGGGTGGAGCTATTTAAGGAAGGGGCGAGGCTAGGCTCGGTCTCTTTGGGACACGAGACTTCGATGAACAAGTCCTCCTGTGCGGATCTGCTGGTGTGCAAGGCCTGAAGCCTGGGGCTTTGCGCAGCTACCAAAGAGCCCTCCACCCTACTGCGAGCCTGGGTGGCATCTGACTTTGTTATCCTCAACCTTTGTTGGATCGGAGACCCGACCGCTGGAGATGCTGTGTGTGGAGACACAGCAGGTGGAAGTCCCGGACTGGGATCGCGTCCGGAGGGGTAAGCGAGCACATGCTCAGTCCATATACTTTATACTGTTGCTAGGCCTACAGACTGCCGTGGCCCACAAGCTTGTATTTGAGACCCCACTGGGGATCCATAGCGGAACTGAGTTAAAGGGTCTCCAGTGAAGTGTTCCCTGTTGTTACTTGACCTGTGGATTACAAATGTGTTCCTGAATGTGCACCACCATTAAAGATTTGCATGCAAAGAAATCATCTCCTAGAGACTGAGTTTTAGAGTCTGGGTCAGGCCTGACCAAGCGTTAGAGTTTAGTTGCTGCGTCACAGGGCGCTTAGTTAACGACCGTTACATGTGGTATGTCATTACTGTATTTCACTAATGTGTAGTATGCTATTCGCTGCAGGGCTCTGCAAGAAGCATGTGTGATTTGTTATAACTGTTGATCTATTATACCAAGAGAGAGTAAACTCGTTATTCTTTAATCGCTTTGCATTGGTGTCTGAATTTTACCATAGAGTATAAGAGATATTACCCTAGACTAACTGTGCCAGAGTGGGTCGAGTAAATTGCCGGGGGTTGGCGGTGCTGTGTGCAGGGCCTGAGACCAAATTCAGCGGCTCTCTTAGTTGGGGGTGCGCTACATATACATCCCCAGACCTACCACTCGAGCGCAGTAAAATAACTTTGTGAGCCCCATTGGACAGTCAGAGGAGAATGAAAACTCCTGCAAGCTTTACCAGTGCCCGGCCTGACACTGATAGAAGTCACAAGACTGCTATATACCGCTGATGAGTAGGGATGAGCTTTATGTTCGAGTCAAACATGCTGTTCGCCCGTTCAGATCAGATGAACAGCGAACAATTTGGGGTGTTCGCGGCAAATTCGAAAATCCGTGGAACACCGTTAAAAGTCTATGGGAGAAATCAAAAGTGCTCATTTTAAAGGTTAATATGCAAGTTATTGTCATAAAACGTGTTTGGGGACCTGGGTCCTGCCCCAGGGGACATGTATCAATGCAAAAAAAAGTTTGAAAAAAGTCATTTTTTTCGGGAGAAGTGATTTTAATAATGCTTAAAGTGAAACAATAAAAGTGAAATATTCCTTAAAATTTCGTACCTGGGGGTGTGTGTATAGTATGCCTGTAAAGTAGCGCTTGTTTCCCGTGTTTACAAATGTCCATGCACAAAATGTCATTTCTAAAGGAAAAAAAGTAATTTAAAACTAATAGCGGCTATTCATGAATTGTCGGGTCCCAGCAATACAGATAAAAGTCATTGAAAAAACGGCAGGGGTCCCCCCCCACAGTCCATTACCAGGCCCTTTGGGTCTGGTATGAATATTAAGGGGAACCCCAAACCCCCCAAAAAAACGTGGGGGTCCCACCAAATTCCATATCAGGCCCCTCAGGTTTGGTATGGATATTAAGGGGAACCCCGCACCAAATAAAAAAAAAATGGCGTGGGGTCCCCCCCAAAAATCCATTCCAGACCCTTCAGGTCTGGTATGGATTTTAAGGGGAACCCCGCACCAAAATGTAAAAATAAAATGGCGTGGGGTCCCCCCTAAAAATCCATACCAGACCCTTATCCGAGCATGCTGTCCCCATGTTGATGAGGATAAGGGCCTTATCCCCACAACCCTTGCCCGGTGGTTGTGGGGGTCTGCGGGTGGGGGGCTTATCGAAATCTAGAAGCCCCCTTTAACAAGGGGGAACTCCAGATCCTGGCCCCCCCCTCCTATGTGAATTGGTAACGTGGTACATTGTACCCCTACCATTTCACAAAGCAAGTGTAAAAATTTGTAAAAAACACACAGTTGGACAAGTCCTTTATTTAAAAATAAAATAAATAGATAAATACATTTCAGCGATGTAATCCCGTCGATGCCCAACGATGATCCTGTCTCCAGCGATGCTGAAGTCTCCCCTCTCCGGCAGGAACGAAACCCCCATGACGCGTAAGGGTTTATATTTACTAAACTAATTGCATTTCCATGTTCTGTGTGTAGTGCCCTGTGTCAGGTCACCTGTGGCCAGATGACAGATGCACACCGTTGGGTGTCAGGAGTGCACCAGAAGGTAGTGAACCCTATAGCTGACTTCTGCGGATGGGAGGCTGGGTGGTTGTGGAAAGCGGGACCAGTGGAGCACAAATGGGATCCACAGGGAGCTAGAGCCCAAGATTCCCCAGGGCGCAGAGTCTAAGATCCAGCAGGTTTTCACCAGAGCCTCTAGTGGTGAGGATGTTACGCTGCAGCTGGGTCCAGGTCGCGGCCCCCAGAGTCCCCTAGCTCACGCTCCGTAGGGTAACGAGGATAGAGGGGAAGCAGCAGCACAGGATACAAGAATAGTGAGGGGAAAAGCCAAGGTCAGGGCAACAAGGATAAACAAGGGACAGGCCGAAGGTCAAGGTCACAAGCAACAGGGATAGTCGGGAACAAGCCAATATCAAAACACAGAGACAGACGTAGCACACGGCAGGCAGAAACCCAAACACACAATGCTTAAACAAACACGTTGATCAGCAAGGCAGACTTGCAGTGCACAGGTTAATATAGTGTTCTCTGATAGGGCCTGGGGTGGGGCCAACTAGGAGGAGAGATTATAAAATCATCCAGGTGAGAGTGTCTGGCCTCTAAGGTGAACACATGGAGAGGTAAGATGGCAGACAGACATTACTGCATATCCATGACACCCTGCTCCTGTTGACCAGGCGCTATTATCTAAATTTAGTGGGATGTCTTAGTTCAGATTCTATGTTTTGGCTAAATTGGCCTATGTTCCAGGCTTGGCTGAGTTGGGTGTATTTCCACCTCTGGTTCGTGTTGGAAGGTACAACAAGCTGAGGCGTATTGGGTGCTCTTTCCCAGAGGCAACCTAGCGGGAGGTGGATACCGCTGGGCATGCTGGGAGGGGGTACTTAAGGGACGGATGCCATTTTTGGAGTCTCTCTCTCACCTCGTGGCCACCCTGGCCGGAGGTATGTGACAACTCCTCTTCTGCCTCGGGGCCTGCTGGCCCGAGGTTACGTTACTGGAGGTAGGCCCAGAAGCTATCTGGGGCCTACTGGTTCAAGGATGGTCTTGTGCTGTCTGTCCTGCGGGAAGAAGTCAAGCAGTTTAAGGAACCAGGGGAGGACTCGTCTTGGAGAATACGCAGCGGAATGCTGGTATCCCGAGAGGAGCCTGGGGCCTCAATTGGAGGATGCATCTCAACCAATCTGCCTCACAGTATTGCTGAGTCGGCTTAAAGGACTTCCTTATACTGTGTAGTTGTGCTTGAACTTTGAAAATTCTGATTACTAAGTCTGTGGCAGAGACTTTTCATTTGTCCGTGCATCATCCCGACTGCTAGGCTGGTGAGAGGGGCCTATCCGGGGGAGCAAGATCCAAGGACAGCGAGTGTACCTGTCTCCAGGATCTCAAGTTTTTCTCAGTGATCTGCATCAGGTACCTGAACTTCCCCTAACCCTCCATCCCTCATTCTGCTAACATTGTGTTTAATAAAAGAAGCATTGGAAAAGACTCAGTGACTGGCAACCGTGTTAATGCAACTTTAACCCTAGACTTTGAGCCAACACGGAGAACAGTGGGGTAACGGCAGACCAAAACTAATCAGCAGCTCCTACAGGGGTAGTGCTACATGTGTACTGTGGGAGACAAGATATAGTGAATGCAGGGTCCTGGGTTTAGTAGCACTTTAAAAGGAGGTTTCACTCTCTATGTTGTTTGGGACTCTTTAGTGGGGTTGCAAATTTGGTATTTTGAAAGTGAAATTTGCAGATGCTGCTGTAAGTTAAATGTAAAAGAACTTTGAAAGAGTGCTTAGGATTAACATTATGCATAGCAATAGATACGTAGTTGTAGCGCTACCCCCAGTTAAGAGAGCCGCTGGATTTGTTTCGGGCCCTGAATACAGCACCGCGAACCCCTGGCAATCTACTCGACCCACTCTGGCACAGTTAGTCTAAGGGATGTTATCTTATCACAATCTAGCAATATGCACAATGATAACACACTGAGAGCGAAGTGTTAAAGTATAACTAGTTTACTTCTGTGTAAAAGGAATAGGTTAACACATAACACATATATTGTCTGCAGAGCCCTGCAACGGTAAATATAGTACACACTGAGGATGCTGGCGATTACGCGCCAAGTGCAGCTATCCCTATCTATGCGCCCTTATGGAGCAGCAACAAAAGTTCTAACTCCTGGTCAGGCCTGACTCAGATAACTTAGTCTCTTAGGGAACAATTTCTTCGCATGCAGCTTGAACAGTGGTGCACATATAGAAAGAAACAGTATTTGTAATCCACACGATAGGTAATAGAAAAACACTTCACCGGAGACTACACGACCCAGTTCTGCTACTAGTCTCCGGTGGAATAACAGATAAAACTTGGTGGGCCAAGGCAGTCTCTAGGCCTAATCAGAGTAAAGTATTTTGTTGGATTGAGCAGGTGCTCGCTCACCACTCCGGACGCGATCCCAGTCCGGGACTTCCACCGACTGTGTCTCTGCACACAGCGTCTGCAACGGCCGGGTCCCCGGTTCAACTGATGTCAGCAACTTGGAGAAGTCAGATGCCACCCAGGCTCGCAGTGGGGTGGAAGGCTCTCTGGAAGTCGTGCAAGGCCCTGGCTCCAGGCCCTGCACTGCAGCAGATCCGCATGGGAAGACCTGTTGATAGCAGCGCGGTGTCCAAAGAGGCCGAGCTCAGCCTCGCCCTCCTCTTACATAGTCCCACCCATGAGTCTCTGCGTGGCAAAATTGCACCCTGGGTGCCAAACGGGGTTATGGGTAACGTAGTCCCGGGGCCTTAAAGGAGACCCCACTACATAGTAAAAGTGGGTATAGCCTGCAGTGTGCAGAAAGGGTACCATACAGAGGGCAACACTCAGCTTTTTTTAACATCAGATCACTTGAAGCTAACTTAAAGGGTAAGTTCCCTTTTTATAGAAAACTGTGTAAGGTGAACTTACACAAGTCCCCCCCCGTCCCGCTGACCTGGACCACGGTAATCTCCGAAATCCTCTCAGCTGAATGTCCAAAACAAAGTTTTAGAGCATTATAATTGGTCAGCTCCGTCACATGGGCAGTGCCGACCAATCAACATCCGCATAGCTCATCCTGTCAGCTATGAAGACGCCGCGTGGATGCAGAGAGGATTTCTAAGCCCCGGGCTCCTAGCGTGGATATACCGGGGCTTAGAACCGGGGATTGCGACAGGGGACCTGTGTAAGCTCACCTCACAGAGTTTTCTGTAAAGTTGACCTTACACTTTAAAGTGATACTAAACACCCACTGTTTAAATTACATTATCTCTGCTCTTTTTGCCTGTGGATGATGCACTGTAATAATAAAAAAAAAAAACAGTCTGCTGCTGGTCACATGTTCAAAATGAAAAAAAAACAGCCTTTGTGCAGGATGTTGTTTAACCACTTCCGGACTGCCGCCGTCGTTTTACGTTGGTACTTTGAAGAGGAATACCGTTTTTATGGTAGCAGCTAGCTACCATAACCCCGGTATCCTCATCAAGAGCAGGCGGTCCGCTTCAAGATAAAAGTGGTCTCTGTGGCGGATTCGCCACGTGACCACTTTTCCCGCTTACCGGAGCCGCCAGTAGCGGCGGAGACGATCGGGTCATTTGTCCTGCTTGACATGGAGACGAGTGAGGGGAAGATGGGCCCCCACCCGTTTCCATATCATTGCAGGGCTGAAGCGATGTCAAAACATCATTTCCGCCCATAGCTCTTAAAGAGACTTTTTTTTTTTTAAATGACATACATTTTTTTTTTTATTGCATTTTTGTGTAAATATGAGATCTGAGGTCTTTTTGACCCCCAGATCACATATTTAAGAGGTCCTGTCATGCTGGTTTTTCTAGGGATGTTTACATTCCTTGTAATAGGAATTAAAGTGACACATTTTTTTTTAAAAGAACAGTATAAAAATTAAAAATAAAAGGTAAAATAAATAAGAAAAAAATAAAACATTTTAAATGCGCCCTGTCCCGCCGAGCTCGCGTTCAGAAGCGAACGCATACGTGATTAACGCCCGCATATGAATACGGTGTTCAAACCACACATGTGAGCTATCACCACGATCGTTAGAGCGAGAGCAATAATTTTTAGCCCTAGAACTCTGTAGAATTTTTTAAACGTCGCCTATGGAGATTTTTAAGGGTAAAAGTTTGTTGCCATTCCACGAGTGGGCGCAACTTTGAAGCGTGACATGTTGGGTATCAATTTACTCGGCGTAACATTATCTTTCACAATATAAAAAATAATTTTGCTAACTTTACTGTTGTCTTATTTTTTAATTTAAAAAAGTGAATTTTTTCCCCAAAAAAGTGCGCTTGTAAGACCACTGTGCAAAAACGGTGTGACAAAAAGTATTGCAACGACCGCCATTTTATTCTCTAGGGTGTTAGAAAAAAATATATAATGTTTGGGGGTTCTAAGTAATTTTCTAGCAAAAAAAAAACTGTTTTTACTGTAGCTTGTAAACATCATCTCTCTCTTTTCCTCCTCCTCCGTTGTTGTTGTTGAGAGAGATCTCTCTCTTTTCCTCCTCCTCCGTTGTTGTTGTTGAGAGAGAGCCTGTCCTACTCGCCCGCGATGTCAGTCCCCAACGGCGTTCGATCGCTGCTGGCAGGTCCCGGCTCCTCCATCCTGACTAAGGGAAACATGCAGTGAAGCCTTCACAGCCCGTTTCCTACTGCGCATGCGCCACTCGCTTGGCGCTTTGTGAATGGGTGGCTTGCCTCCTGGGGTGGCTTGCCACAGTTCCCAGAAGGCAGCACGCCCCATTCACAAGAAGAGGAAGTGGAAGGAGACCCATGCGGATAAGAAGAGGCACATTAGAGGCAGATTACGGGACTTCCGCATTTTTATAGGATTTTTAATGTAAAAAAAAATTCTGGGTGAACCTCCACTGTAAGTGGTTAATGTGAGGGCGCACTATTGTGAGGACCCTAGTCCACTAATAAAGTGCAAATGCTAGTGCAAATTGAAAATATATTGTGATTTTTGTGTGCAGTGAGTGACACTATAACAATATTAATGTGCAATGTGCCATGGTATGAAAATACATCTACAATCTTGTAGTGAATGCAAGGAAGAAAAATAGCTGTCAATGAATAAAAAGTCCTTTTAAATAAATGTCTTCAGTGCTTGTTATATTCAATGTGACATTAAAGGTAAATAATCCGTCACCAAATGTGAATCACACACCCAAAGTGCTCCGAAAATGTATTCCGCTTACCAGATGGATGTGACCTCTTTAGTTAAAGCGGAGCTCCACAGGAAAAAAAAATATTAAAAGCCAGCAGCTACAGCTACAGCAGCTGCTGGCTTTTAATATTTGGACACTTACCTGTCCTGGAGTCCAGCGACGTCCGCAGCAGAGGACGAGCGATCGCTCGTTGCTCTGCTGCTCCCTCCGCCATCCTCGCTGAGGGAACCAGGAAGTGAAGCCCTGCGGCTTCATGCCCGGTTCCCTACGGCGCATGCGCGAGTCACGCTGCGCCGTTCTGATTGGTGCTCCTGTGTTCTGGGAGCCGAGTGTCTCCCAGAACACTACGGGAAGTCTGCGGGAAGTGATGTCACTCCCGCAGATTCCCGGAGAGAGGACTCCCGGTTGTGGGTGAAAATACCTGTCTTAGACAGGTATCTTCACCCCCCTCCCCCCTGAAAGGTGTCAATTGTGACACCGGAGGGGGGGAGGGTTCCGATGAGAGGAACTTATAATTTAGGGTGGAGCTCCACTTTAAAAAGAAGGTCATAAGTGCTTTTAGCAAAGTGTAAACTTGCTCAATACTGGAGACTTGTTCTTGATATGAGTCCCTCCTCCGCAAGCCCATGAGAGAGGTATATAAAAGATGAAAGGGAAATAGCGTAATTCCGTTTATTAAAATAAATGTTAAAATGCAAAGCAAAATGCCTGCTTACATGAATATGTGCCCAGGGGCGTACCTAGAGCATTTGGCACCTGGGGCGGATCCTATATCTGGCACCCCCCCACATTAAAATGTAAAAACACACCACTGTGCACCCTGCATACCTCTGTATCCTTCAATATCTCTTTGTCACTACTGTGTAGTGTGTACCCCCTCTCCACAACTGCACCTCTGGACCCCTTTACATTACACAGCACCGCACCTCTGGATCCCTTTATATTACACTGCACTCTACACCTCTGGACCCCTTTACATTACACTGCACTCTACACCTCTGGACCCCTTTACATTACACTGGAACCCTTTACATTACACAGAACTTTGGACCCCTTTACATTACACAGTACTCTGGACCCCTTTACATTACACAGCATCCTTACACCTCTGGACCCTTTACATTACACTGCACCTTGCACCTTTGGACCCCTTTACATTACACTGCACTCTACACCTCTGGACCCCTTTACATTACACTGGACCCCTTTACATTACACAGAACTCTGGACCCCTTTACATTACACAGTACTCTGGACCCCTTTACATTACACAGCACCCTGCACCCCTTTACATTACACAGCCCTTGCACCTCTGGACCCCTTTACATCACACTGCACCTTGCACCTCTGGACCCCTTTACATTACACAGCACCCTGCACCTCTGGACCCCTTTACATTACACAGCACCCTGCACCTCTGGACCCCTTTACATTACACAGCACCCTACACCTCTGGACCCCTTTACATTACACAGCGCCCTGGACCTCTGGACCCCTTTACATTACACACCACCCTGTACCTCTGGACCCCTTTACATTACACAGCACCCTGCACCTCTGGACCCCTTTACATTACACTGCACCTTGCACCTAAGGACCTTTTTACATTACACAACACCCTGCACCTCTGGACCCCTTTAAATTACACTGCACCTTGCACCTCTGGACCTTTTACATTACACTGCACCCTGCAGCTCTGGACCCTTTACATTACACTGCACCTTGCACCTTTGGACCCCTTTACATTACACTGCACCTTGCACCTAAGGACCTCTTTACATTACACAGCACTCTACACCTCTGGACCACTTTACATTACACTGGACCCCTTTACATTACACAGCACTCTGGACCCCTTTACATTACACAGTACTCTGGACCCTTTTACATTACACAGCACCCTGCACCTCTGGGCCCTTTAAATTACACTGCACTTTGCACCTCTGGATCCTTTACATTACACTGCACCTTGCACATCTGGACCCTTTTACATTACACTGCACCTTTTGGACCCCTTTACATTACACTGCAATCTACACCTCTGGACCCCTTTACATTACACTTGACCCCTTTACATTACACAGAACTCTGGACCCCTTTACATTACACAGTACTCTGGACCCCTTTACATTACACAGCACCCTGCACCCCTTTACATTACACAGCCCTTGCACCTCTGGACCTCTTTACATGACACAGCACCCTTACACCTCTGGACCTCTTTACATTACACAGCACCCTGCACCTCTGGACCCTTTTACATTACACTGCACCTTGCACCTCTGGACCCTTTACATTACACTGCACCTTGCATTTTTGAACCCCTTTACATTACACTGGACCCCTTTACATTACACAGCACTCTGGACCCCTTTACATTACACAGCACCCTGCACCCCTTTACATTACACAGCCCTTGCACCTCTGGAGCCCTTTACATTACACAGCACCTTGCACCTCTGGACCTCTTTACATGACACAGCACCCTTAAACCTCTGGACCCCTTTACATTACACAGCCCCTTGCACCTAAGGACCTCTTTACATTACACTGCACCTTGCACCTCTGGACCCTTTACATTACACTGCACCTTGCACCTTTTGGACCCCTTTACATTACACTGCACCTTGCACCTATGGACCTCTTTACATTACACAGCACTCTACACCTCTGGACCCCTTTACATTACTCTGGACCCCTTTATATTACACTGGACCCCTTTACATTACACAGCACTCTGGACCCCTTTACATTACACAGCCCCTTGCACCTAAGGACCTCTTTACATTACACAGCCCCCCACAGACACCCCCCCACAGTACAGACCCCCCCACAGCACAGACACCCCCACAGTACAGACACCCCTACAGTGCAGCCCCCCTCTCCCCCACAGTACAGACCCCCCCACAGTACAGACCCCCCCACAGTACAGACACCCCTACAGTGCAGCCCCCCTCTCCCCCACAGTACAGACCCCCCAACAGTACAGACCCCCCCACAGTACAGACACCCCTACAGTGCAGACCCCCACCCCCCACAGTACAGACCCCCCACAGTACAGACACCCCCACAGTGCAGCCCCCCACTCCCCCACAGTACAGACCCCCCAACAGTACAGACCCCCACAGTACAGACACCCCTACAGTGCAGACCCCCCCCACAGTACAGACCCCCCAACATTACAGACCCCCCCACAGTACAGACCCCCCACAGTACAGACACCCCTACAGCGCAGACCCCCCCACACAGTGCAGACCCCCACCCCCCCACAGTACAGACACCCCTACAGTGCAGACCCCCACCCCCCCACAGTACAGACACCCCTACAGTGCAGACCCCCACCCCCCCCCACAGTACAGACACCCCTACAGTGCAGACCCCCACCCCCCACAGTACAGACACTAGACACATAATGTACCTCAGTGCAGTCACATGATAAGCGCGGGACATGCACACACAGAACTGGTCAGGTGACGGGTCCCCTCCCCCTGTGTAGGGAGGAGGAGGGGGAGGCGGCTTCACTCTGCTCAGCTAACATCCAAGACTGAACAGAGCCGCAGCGCGGCAATGAGAGAGGGGGATCGCTGCGGGTCCCGGGTGTCACTCGGCTCGCTCGCACCCCCCCATCTTGCAAAGCCACTACAGGCTTTGCGCGTGTGTTCTTCCTGTCACCGCCGCGGTGCCGCGGCTTAAACCCGCCCCTCTGTTTTCATTTCAGCCGCGGAGGGGGGGGGGGCGCTGGCCTGACACCCCCCCAGTGTCTGTCACCCGTGGCGGCCCGCCCCCCGCCCCCCACTTAGTACGCTTCTGTATGTGCCTTTACCTGGCACTGAGGCTACTCGTGTGCTGACTGAAGCAATGGTGTCTCCCGACTCACGCTGACTAGTCGGCATGCGTTCCACCGTCCAGCGCGGTCAACCAAAGACCCGGAGGTAACGTGACCAAGAAGCGCCTCAACGTACGTTTCGTATTGCTACTGTATTTTTATAGAATACAGAGTAAAAAAATAATATCAATAAACTGTTTTAAATTGTTATACAAAGATATATTTGAAATCAAATCTTTATTATTTTTTTGGCAATAGCACGCTGTGGGCAGATTTCTGCCAGTCACAGTCTGTGTCATGCCCCCCCCAGCCTGTATCTTAGAATAGGAGGGAGGTGAAGCCTCCATTAATCTACATGTAATATCCTGCCCCCATTGTGTTTAGCTGGTGAGTGGGCATGGAGGAGGAGGGAGGGAGTAGGCTGTCATTTACCACTCTGTATACACCCACATGTGTGACTCGATAGTCACATGGGATGCTCAGATGTGATAGGAAGGAGGTGCTCAGGGGAGAAAATACACTGAAAACTGAGCATGTGCACTAGCTGCCAACACTGCTCCTCAACTGCAATGGGGACATGGACAGAAGGGGGAGATAGAGAACAGCAGGATCAACCTGCTTTTTTGCAGAACACAGAAAACTAATCTCATAGTGACTGAGTATGAATAGCATGCATTACAGCATTTATTGATCGATTTTAATGATGTGGATTTAATGACACTTTAAATAAGTTTGTTTCTGCCAGGAATTCTGTATATTCCCTATTTAAATGCCCTATTAGTTTAACCAAAAACATGACATTTTTGGATGGACTAACCCTTTGGATTACTTTTTCACTTTAATCAAGTAGGTGGCTAAGCCCTTTTATGGGCTCATATACAGTATGGCAAATCAAGTGCTTAAAGTGTTTGCTACCCTAAAATAAAAAAATAAAAAAATGTCCTGAGATGTCCATTCATCTACGATCACAGCTTCCGACGACCCGTGTCCCACGACTGCAGGCTTTTTGCATTGACAGCTGTTATAGAGCTGAGGGCGGGGCCACCCGGTGACGTAAACCTGTGACAGAAGGGGCAGGGTCACCCGCTTACCTCACCGGGTGGCCCTGCCCTCAGCTATATAAGAGCTAAAGGCTGCAGTCGGTGGGAGCCTTCCATTGAGGCAGAGTTTTTCCCCGGGACTGTGACGTCATACGGGGCGGTGTCACCGGGTGGCATCACCCGGTGACCACGCCCCATGCCTATATAAGTCGTTGCGCTCTGCGCACACGGCATTAGAGCGGCAGAGAGCGACGAGTCAACATCGGGAGGAGAGAAGAGGGAAGAAGACGATGATGAAGACCGGGCCCCCGCTAGCAAAAGAGCTGGAAGAAGATAGCGGAGGCGCCCGGCAGAAGGAAAAAGGCACCGGAGAGCGGGAGAAGAACCAGAGAGCGCGGAGACGACACCAGAGAGCAGAAGAAGAGACCCCCGAAGTCGTAAGAGACCCCCGAAGTCGTAAGAAGACCTTGAAGTCGGAAGAAGACCCCCGGAGCTGCCTAATAAATTACTTTAAAAACCTGTGTAGTGTGTTTTTTTTATTGACTTTTTTTTCGACCAGGTGAATGGGTAGGGGTACGAGTTACCCCATACTCATTCACATAGGGTGGGGGGCCAGGATCTGGGTGCCCCCTTATTAAAGGGGGCTCCCGTATCCGATAAGCCCCCTCCCACAGACCCCAACAACCAAAGGCCAGGGTTGTCGGGTAGAGGCCCTTGTTCTCATCAACATGGGGGCAGGGTGCTTTGGGGTGGGGGGGCCACAGGGCGCCCCCCTGCCCAAAAGCACCAACCCCCCATGTTGAGGGCATGCGGCCTGGTACGGTTCAGGAGGGGGGGCTCTCGCTCGTCCCCACCCCCTTTCCTGACCGGCCGGGCTGCGTGCTCGGATAAGGCCCCTTTCACACTGAGGCATTGAAAAAACGCAAAAAAATTATGAGATTTTTTTCCCCGATTTTTCCGCGTTTGCGTTATTTCAATGGAGATAGGCGTTTTTACAGCGCTATTTTTAGCGCCCTAAAGATGCTCCAAAAAAGCTGTTTGCAGGATTTTTTCCAACGCACAGCCAGCAAAACGCCTCAGTGTGAAAGCCCTCAGGGCTTTCACATTGAGAATGATGGGGCAGGATTATTTCAGGCATTTTTACAGTGCTATATTTACCGTGAAAACGCGGTAAAAACGCCTCAGTGTGAAAGGGGCCTATGGGTCTGGTATGGATTTTGGGGGGACCCCCACGCCGCTTTTTCGGCGTAAGGGGTTCCACTTAAAATCCATACCAGACCTAAGGGCCTGGTATGCTCCTGGAGGGGAACCCATGCCGGTTTTTTATTTAAAATTTGGCATGCAGTTCCCCCTCAAGATAACAGCGGCGAGATCGCGGTCAGCCACTGTACACTTCCCTCTCCTCTCCCAGGTCAGCAAATCCGAAGCTAAAACGCAAAGGAACCGCTGAACGACTGATTGCAAACTTGGCAAATACTCCGGAGCTCAAAAACGCAACGCACAAGTGTGAACCCAGACTTAGATGTGGTACTGTTCTAAACACGGGAAAGATACACTACTTTACAGGCAGACTAAGGATACCCCCAGGCACAATATTTAAAGGAATATTTCAATTTTTTTTGTTTCATTTTAAGCATTATTAAAAACACTGCTCCTGAAAAAACGGCTGTTTTTAAAACTTATTTTTTTTGCATTGATACATGTCCCCTGGGGCAGGACCCAGGTCCCCAAACACTTTTTATGGCAATAACTTGCATATAAGCCTTTAAAATTAGCACTTTTGATTCTTCATGTTCGTGTCCCATAGACTTTAACAGTGTTCGCGTGTTCGCACAAATTCTTTGCCTGTTTGCAAGTTCCGGTGCAATTGGAAGCGGGGGGTGTTCGGCTTATCCCTATTCATGTGTTAGAATGGCCCAGTCAAAGTCCAGACCTTAATCCAATTGAGAAGCTGTGGCAAGACTTGACAGATCTAGAGCTATTTTGCAAAGAAGAATGGGCAAAAATGTAACTCTCTAGATGTGCAAAGCTGGTAGAGACATCCCCAAAAAAACTTTCAGCTGTAATTGCAGCGAAAGGTGGTTCTACATACACACATATTAGAGCTCCACGATTCTGGATAAAATGAGAATCGCAATTTCTTTGCTTGGAACAAAGATCACAATTCTCTCATGATTCTCAGCTTAACATCATCTTTCACAATATACAAAAAAAAATTGGGCTAACTTTACTGTTTCGTTTTTTTTTATTAATTGAAGTGTAGTTTTTCCCAAAAAATTGTGTTTGAAAGACTGCTGCACAAATGCAGTGTGACATAGAATATTGCAACAGCCACCATTTTATTTTCTAGGGTCTCTGCTAAAAAAAAAAATATATAATGTTAGCAAAAAATACAGATTTTAACTTGTAAGCAACAAATGACAGAAAAAGGCTTAGTCTTTATGTGGTTAAAGCGGTTGTATACCCTATTTTGTAACTTTTACCTACAGGTAAGCCTATAATAAGGCTTACCTGTAGGTAAAAAGAATATCTCCTAAACCTGTACGGTTTAGGAGATATTCCCCTTGCAATGAACCGCTGACTGCAGCGGCGCATGCGTAGCAGGGATTCTCGGCTAAAGCCCGGCAGCCGCCGGACCTTGCCGACGCGCGGGAGTGACGACATCGCCGCTCCAGCCACTCACATCGCTGGAGCGGCGATACCCGGAAGACACGCCGGGGCAAGATGACATCTCCCTCGGCGTGGACCAGGTAAGTTCCTGATGCCTCGTTCTAAGGTAAGTATTTCATAATGAGCTAGTATGCGGTGCATACTAGCTCATTATGCCTTTTGCCTTTCAGGTATTAGAAAAAAAAAAAAAAAGGTGCAGCGGGTATACAACCGCTTTAAACTGCTGTAATTTGCAGACCAAAGTTCATCCCTTGACCTAAAAGTACCAAGTGATCCAATGTTTCTTTTTATCTCTCAGTGCTGAGCATGAGCAATGTTGTGATAAACTTTGCCTGCTTTTGTTTGTTTTTTTTGACAGCTCTGAGCAGAGAACTGCTCTGCACTTGTTACATAAATCATGAAAATGCCGGATTAAGATCGTGAGGGGGGTTGAATCCAGACTGCAATTGCAATTATTTAACAATTAATCATGCAGCTCTTTTTATATATATATATATATATATATATATATATATATATATATATATATATATATATACTGGCCTCCCATAGAGCAATTATTTTAGTAAATATAAACTGCTAAATACCCTTTCTCCTCATCAATATATAGCAGTCTTGTGACTTCTATCAGTGTCTGGTCAAAGCTTGTAGGGGGAGTTTTCGTTCTCCTCTGACTGTCCTATGAGGTTGCAGAACCCCTGACTCTCTGATTGGACAGTGCTGATTGGCACTGTGCTGATCACATGCACCCTCCCAAGAAATAAAAATAACTTTTTAGCAACACACACCAAACTGAGCATGTGCAGAGTGACTCCAAAGTCTCTGTCTTATCATGTGATGAATTGGGGACAGTGGAAGAAGGGGAGGATCAGAGAAGACAGGATCAAGCAGCCTTTTTACACAATGCACAGGATTAGCCCCTCAAGTTCCACAGTGAGTATAACAAGCATGCTTTACTGCATATACAGACTGATTTTACTGTTGTGGGTTTAGTAACACTTTAAACATAATTTATAAAGTGTTTCTCAGTGAGGCTCATGGTGGTCAGCACAACCACCCAACGTGACCTTTCCTTGTAGCCACAGGCAAGGTCAGACTGCAGTCATCCTGAGCTACCCTGTCACAAATTATGCAGCTTATTCTTTGTTAATATCCCGTTTTCAACATTGACCTGCTCTTCCAATTTCAAGGTTTTTGCCTCTTTCATTGTCGCATTATCTACAGCAAAGAAATATGTCCCCATCACGTCTCTACATATTAATGTCTTGGAAGAGTTGGCAACACTCGTATTCTCCACTGCAGCCATAATTAGAGGGGAACTTTAGGGAAAGAAAGAAAAGCAGAAATAAAATATGAACAATGTTTGAAATCCTCATTAAGAAGAAAAGTCTCTGCATTATAAAATAGACAGAACACCAATAAATAGGAGAGACGAGAGACAGAAAGAGCAGAAACTAGGACATGCCTTTTTTTTTTTCAATTTTTACCTGGAGGTAAAACTTCAAAAACATTTAAACCTTGTCTGTGATGTCCATTTATATTTTTAAACAGAAGCGGGACAGGGGTTAAAAAAAAAAAAAAGTGCCATTTTAGAAATTGAGATATACAGTATATGGGAGGCACAATTTTATTGTTTTGAAGTCCGTTATGAAAAGGGCAATTTTTGCAGCCTCCAAAAGACTTGCATGTAGGATATAGAGCACACAAAGCAACTTTTTTATATAAATCAGGCAGGATAGATAGAAAAAGATGGAAGGAAGTAAATATAGTGTGGGATAGTGGTGCTGGACTGAGCTCCAAGATGACCATTAATTTGTAATGCTGAAGAGGTGGTATGTCGAGGACAGCCTAGGACAGGGGTGGCCAACCAGTGGCCCGGGGGCCACACGTGGCCCGCAGAGCTCTCTGATGTGGCCCGCGACCTCCTGCTCTGGGATGGATCAGAATAGAATAGAATACTGTTATTAAAGGGCATTTCATTACTAAAATCACAGTGTATATATGGGCATATCTCTTCTGCAGTGGTTACTGGGCTGCTTTCAAACCGATCCGCAGGTGCAGAGCAGTGCACCTGCGGGGGTTACCTGCACTGAGCCATAGACTTCTGTTATTACCTGCAAGTTTGGTGAGCTTTCTGAAAGTGTACCAAACCTGCAGAATATAATAGAAGTTTATTGCAAAGTGCAATAAAACCAAAGGTACACAGTGTTGAACCCGCAGTGCGGGAAAAACCGCAGCGCATCAGTGTGAAAGCAGCCTTGGACCCCTTTCACACGGTCAGTCTGACCCAATTCAACCCTCCATGCACCTCCAAGGAGTGGCAGACGTAAACCGACTTGTGTCCTACCTCCAATCCGATCCGCAAAAAAAAAAAAGAGTATAGTGGGCTGTGTACGTGTCCGTTCTGCCTATTCAGAGCGGACACGGACATCTGTCCACCCGCTCTGCTTATTGTGGCCCGCCACCAGTTACCAAGTCGCTTGAGTGGCCCTTACTCTTCAAAAGGTTGGGTACCCCTGTCCTAGGACAATGAAGTGTATGGTATATCTCACAACCTTGTGTCTCCAAAAATATAATTCTGGCATCACTGTTAGGATCCCCCCCCCCCCCAGGCTGCACACTCCCAATGCAGAAAACACAGTTTTGTTCAATATTTCCAAAATGTCCCAGGCTAATAATTAAAAAACTTCTGCAACGTTGACTCACTAAAAATGAAAGAGCCTGCATAACAGTAGTAGCATCTGCTTTGCAGCCCATGACCCAAAAGTCCTAGATATCAGCTTGGGGGTCCACCTTTAACCCAAACCCATAAATACTTTTCTCTCTTGCTGTACCAATGAAAACATTATCATTATATGCTTGTCAGGTATGTTTATCAAACAGAGAAGAGCCAAGATCCTGATGATCACGGCTGATCTCTCAGGTGTACCAGTTTATGAAGCTGAGATGAGAAGTTGAGAACATGTTCTTCACTTCTCATCACAGGACACACCCTTCTGTCATTCACTTTTACACAGATGACCAGTTTATGAAGGTGAGATCTGAAGAGCTCACTGACCATCTCTGTAAAATATCTCCGTCCCAGATTCTCCAACTCAGAGGTGGAGAATATGGGTGAGAAGCTGCTGTGATGTGAGAAGGAGACTTCTTTCTTCCTAAAGGGAGTGCGGTGTGTCAGTCTGACACGCCGCGTCTCCGATCGTGATAAGGAGCCTCTGTCAGAGGCTTCTTACCACGTGATCAATGTGACCAATCGCGTGAACCAGGAAGTGCCGGTAAATGGCATTCCTCGGTTCGTGCTGACATGAAGAGCCAATCTGCGGCTCTCCCTGTCAGGGGGGGGGGGTCTGTGCTGATAATCAGCCCCCTCAGATGTGCCAATCACAAGCCAATAAGTGCCCAGCAGTGTCCCCATAATAAAAGACTGCCAGTGCCCACCATAGTGCCAATCAGTGCCCACCACAGAGCCAATCAGTGCCAATCAGTGCCCAGCAGTAACACCTGTCAGTAACACATCAGTATCTCATCATCAGTGCTGCCCATCAGTGCCACCTGTCAGTGCCAATCAGTACCACCTATCAGTGCCAATCAGTGCTGCCTGTCAGTGCCCATCAGTGCCACCTGTCAGTGCCCATCAGTGCCACCTGTCAGTGCCCATCAGTGCTGCCTGTCATTGCCCATCAGTGCCCATCAGTGCCGCTAATCAGTGCCCATCAGTGCTGCATATCAGTGCCGCCTATTGGTGCCCATCAGTTCTGCATATCAGTGCTGCCTATCAGTGCCCATCAATTCTACATATCAGTGCCTCCTCATCATTGCCCATCAGTGCCGCCTCATTAGTGCCCGTCAGTGAAGGGGAAAACAAAATTTTATGACAGAAACTGAGAATTTATTTTTTTTTAAATGTTGGTCTTTTTTCGTTTGTTTAGCAAAAAGTAAAAACCCCAGAGGTGATCAAATACCACCAAAAGAAAGCTCTATTTGTGGGTAGGGATGAGCCAAACACCCCCTGGTTCGGTTTGCAGCAGAACATGCAAACAGGCAAAAAATTTGTTCGAACATCTGAACACCATTAAAGTCTATGGGACACGAACATGAAAAATCAAAAGTGCTAATTTTAAAGGTTAATATGCAAGTTATTGTCATAAAAAGTGTTTGGGGACCCGGGTCCTCCCCCAGGGGACATTTATCAATGCAAAAAAAGTTTTAAAAACTGACGTTTTTTCGGGAACAGTGATTTTAATAATGCTTAAAGTGAAACAATAAAAGTGAAATATTCCTTAAAATTTCACACCTAGGCGGTGTCTATAGTATGCCTTGAAAGTAGCGCGTGTTTCCCATATTTATAACAGTCCCTGCACAAAATGACATTTCTAAAGGAAAAAAAGTAATTTAAAACTACTCGCGGCTATAATGAATTGTCGGGCCCCAGCAATACAGATAAAAGTCATTGAAAAAACCGGCATGGGTTCCCCCCCTAGTCCACTACCAGGCCCTTTTGGCCCTTTTGGCCAAATCTTCCGGAGCTGAAGTGGTTAAAGGCAGCATTCATGCTAATGCACTGGAAACATTTACACACATGGTGTAAAGTTTTCTGCAAGAAATACAATTCAGACAAATTTGAATTAAAAAGATACATCTTACAAACAACACTGAATAAGTAAAACAGGTGAATTAATTGCCAATAACTAGAGGTGCAGCAGAGCACAAAAATTAGAGCAATGAACAGGATAAACTGCACACATAACAAGGTACAATATAGAGCAGTATATGTTTGCTGTGCTATACTTGGTTTTTATGTTGTTTTTTTTTACATGGTTACTCTGCACTTTGATGAGGATAATGTCTAAACTGAAATAAGAAAAGGAAATTTATTTAAAGCGGAGGTCCACACAAAAAGTGAACTCCCGCTTTTTGGAACGCCCCCCTCCGGTGTCACATTTGGCACCTTTCAGGGGGAGGGGGGTGCAGATACCTGTCTAAGACAGGTATTTGCACCCACTTCCGGGATAGACTCCCGTGGGAGTCGTGTCCCCCCCCCCCCCCCGCTGTCTTCTGGAAAACACACTGCTCCCAGGAGACAGCGGAGACCAGTGAGAAGGCGCCACGCGACTCGTGCATGCCCAGTAGGGAACCGGCAGTGAAGCCGCAATGCTTCACTTCCTGATTCCCTCACCGAGGATGGCGGCGGGGGCAGCCGAGAGATGAGCAATCGCTCGGCTTCGGCTGCCGACATCGCTGGACCCCTGGACAGGTAAGTGTCCATTTATTAAAAGTCAGCAGCTGCAGTATTTGTAGCTGCTGGCTTTTAATTTTTTTTTTTTTGTGGGACCTCCACTTTAAGTGAGTGCAAACCCGGTGAGATGCAGACATGGTATTTGGTAAGGTATAATGGCATGAGGACGGGAATGCATGTGGTGATATGTTTTAACAAGTTTGACCACATTTTATATACAGTATGTGAGCACATTTATAAAAGTATTTGTTTATTTATTTAAACAGGATTACGCTATTGTAGATTTTTATTTTTGTTGGATATTTTCTGAGGATTGAAGCATCAGGAGAATGGTTGCGACAGAAAGGAGGAAGGAGGATATTTGTTGATGAATGCTTAGAGAAATGAATAGCTTGGTAAGGATATTCAGGCATGTAGACACAAGGAGCGGGAAGCATTGAGTGATGCACAATTGACATATACTGTACTGTATATGTGAGCACAATATTATAGGATTTATTATATGATTACATGGTGTGTTTGTATATACTACACTGTATTGTTTTTTACTTGGTTTTTGGGTCACAATCTTGGAGTTTGGAGGAGGAATATTTGAGAGGAACAAGAAAAAGAAGACACCATACATTTGATTATAAAGAGACAAGCTTTATTTGACCCTTATGCATATTAAATCGTATAGTCTGGTGGGAATTTACATTTATTGTACTTTAAAGGACATGTTAAAAAATTCAGATTTGGTTAACTGGTTAAAGACTTACACAAGCGCTGGTTTTGTTTCAATATAGGTGATATAGAAGGCCTCAAGTGTGGCCCCTGACCATTCTTTTTTTTTTTAAATCGGAAAAGTTTTTATTGAATGATATAAAACCTGCCATACACAATGTACATCAAAAAATTACAAGAAGAGGGTTCCCGAATAAAGCAGAGATATTACATAAGAATTAATGCCGCATAGTACATATATTCAAGTCACCACTCCCAGTGTAAAGAAAAGAAACTTGGTGTATGTATCCACAAAATTACTCCTTCAAACAGCACACAAAACAAAACAAATTAAACAAAAAACAAGAATATAATAAGGCACATATCTTGCATATAATCACTCTCTCTTCTCCCCCCTCCCCCCCAATGGTAGCATGTAACAGTAAGCGTAGATTACACTGATGTGCACATGCCACACGGACGCCCCACTCCCACCGTCTCTCCACTCGATTCCATAGTGTCCATCACTATCTATGTAACCTCTACCCCCCATTGTTTGGCCTATCCTTTAGCATTGCAGTAATCTGTCTTTAACCACTTGGTGGGGTGCTAATCCCGGTATATCAAGCCACGCCTGCCACATTGAGTTAAACTTGCGCGGAGCATTCCTATGTTGGTATGTTAGTTTTTCCCTAATTAAAAGTTTGTTCACCTGATCAATCCACTGTTTTCTGGTGGGTACCCTGGGGGTAATCCAAAGCTGAGCTATCAGTTTGCGTGCCATATATAGTAAACGGATGACCGCCGTAAAGACCAGCGGCGATATAAGTTCCTCATCCAGGGCACCCAGGAGACATACAGCGGGAGTTCTTGGAATCGCATAGGTGAATACCTGTGTAATCACCTCTAATACCTCAGTCCAATAGCGGAATAGTTTGGGGCATTTCCAAAACATATGCATGAGGTCCCCATGATCCCTCATGCACTTAGGACACAGTGGGGAGTCTCTGAGTCCCCAGTCATGTAGCCTGGCCGGAGTTCTGTATACCCTGTGCAGCAAGTATAAGTGAGATAGCTTCTGAGAGGGAGACACCGATACCATCGGAGCTGCCATCAGACAGGTCTTCCACGTTTCCCCATCAATAGGCCCTATATCTTCCTCCCATTTCTCTCTACATGGTAAACTAGATGGATCTTGAAGTGCATTGAGCAAAATGTGGTAGCCTCTTGAGATCATCCCCTTCTTTTCTCCTTCCATGAAGATCCCCTGAATTATGGCGTGGTCGGTTAGTCTAAGCAGTCCTTGTCTAGATTGTACCTGTAGTGCGTGTCGCAGCTGCAGGTACTTAAAAAAATTAGAGCGGGGTATACCAAATTCAGCCTGAATTTCTAAAAAGGATTTTAGGACCCTGTCATTGTATAGTTGTGCTAAGTATCTGATCCCTGCTGCTTCCCACTGCCCGAATCCTGTAAGTTTGTACAGTTCTCTATAGTGGAGATTATGCCAGATGGGGGTGAGCGATAAGAATCCCTTAATTCCCAATAATCTTTTAACAGAGCTCCATAGGGTTTTTAGTAGGAGCAATGAGGGGGTCCCACTCAATAAATGTGCATGACCAGCCTCCAATCCAGACAACGCCGGGGCCTCGTCTGACGAGGTGGCCAGAAGTCTGCGAATAGGGTCCGACGTGTTTACCAGTCCCCAACCTCCCAGCTGCTGTAATTGAGCTGCTAAAAAATAGGCCCTGGCATGGGGAACCGCCAATCCCCCCTCGTCTTTATTATATTGTAGAGTAGATAATCTAATCCTCACCGTTTTCTTGCGCCAAATCAGTTCTCTAAATTGGGAGTTGATCCTATGAAACCAATAGCGTGGAATCCACACCGGGGAATTATGGCTTATGTATAATAATTGAGGTGCCCACACCATTTTTATGAGGTTCACCCTCCCAACTACCGATAAGGGTAGTTTACACCAGGCACTGCACTTGGTCCGAAATTTAGCAAGTAACGGGATGAGATTGAGAGGAATGTACTGGGAGACGTCTGGGGACACCTGTATCCCCAGATAGCGGAAGGACGACACTATTTTTATCATCGATGCGCACTCCGGGAGGGGTGCAATTAGGGGGTCTAATGGCATTAGCACCGACTTATTCCAATTAATGGAGAAGCCAGATAATGCACCAAAGGACTTAATGCGCTGCATAAGCGTAGACAAGGAGCCCTGCGTGTCGCCCAGATATAGAAGGGTATCGTCTGTGTGCAGGGAGATAACGTCTATCCCCGTGGCACGCTTGAATCCCACGATCGTATTGTCCCCCCTAACTCTTGCAGCAAGAGGTTCCATTGCCAGGGCAAACAGCAGGGGGGAAAGTGGACACCCCTGTCTAGTCCCTCGAAACAATGGGAGTGGGTCAGAGATATCCCCATTAACCCTGACTCTAGCCGAAGGATTAGCATACAACAGTTTAAACCAATTAATGAAGTTGGCACCTAACCCTGCATGTTCTAGCACTTTCCACAGATAAGGCCACTCGACACTGTCGAAGGCCTTAGCTGCGTCCAGCAAGAAAATGGCTCTATTACCAGTGTTTTCCACCGGCAGCTGTAAGTTTAGGAAAAGTCGCCTTATATTTTGGGCAGTGGACCTGGTAGGTATGAATCCCGACTGGTCCTCATGTACCAGTTTGTGAACCACCTTTGACAATCTCGTCGCCAACACCCGCGCCAATAACTTGACGTCGGTCGTAAGCAACGAGATAGGTCTATATGAGTCAGGCTGCGATGCGTCCTTACCGGGTTTCAGTAGAACTATTATAACAGCTTCATTCATTGAATTAGGAAGTACACCCTCTCTAAGCGCTTCATTATAGACCTTTACAAGTACAGTTAGCAGTGTAGCCGCATAACGCTTGTATACCTCGTACGGAATGCCATCTGCCCCCGGAGACTTGTTATTTTGAGTCTGTTCTAATGCAGTGGCCAATTCATCCTCCGATAAAGGGGCATCCAGCAGGGCCGCGTCCGAAGCAGACAAGCGAGGCAACTCGCACTCCCCCAAAAATCCCAATATGTCTCCCTCCGTGGGTTGTACCTTTGAGGTATATAGATCAGCATAAAAAGACCTGAAAATTTGCATTACCATAGAGGTCTGGGTGTGGGTTACCCCCTGAGAGTCAGAAAGAATTGGAACCAATGAGGTAGACCTCTGCGTTTTCGCCAGTAGGGCAAGCATGTGGCCAGTTGATTCCCCTTCCTCAAAGTGTGATTGCTGTAGGAAAAAACGTTTATTTTCAGCAAGCTGAAGAGCTAGCTGAGTAGACATTGCTTGTGCCCCCAACCAAACTCTCTTCGTGGCTGCAGTAGGGTTAGAGACGTATGCCTTCTCCGAGTCCCTCAGAGTTTGACACACCTCTCCTTCCCAGGCCTTCGTGTCCGTTTTTATCTTATTAATAGTGGTAATAAATTGACCTCGCAAAAAAGCTTTAGCCGTATCCCAGACAACCCCCAACCTGGCGGAACCTATATTCTCCTGCAAGAACCACTGCAGGTTCTCTCTAATTGGGTCTGGACTCGGAAACAGAGAGAGCCAGAACGGGTTCAGTTTCCAACTCGTAGGCTTTGCGGCAACAGACAGCTTTAACGTAACCCAGAAGGAGGAGTGGTCAGATACATGTCTGTCTCCATAGCCAGCGTCAATGACCAACCGTAATAAGAGGGCATTGCCTAATCCCATATCAATTCTAGACAGACTCCCGCTCGCTGTTGAGCAGCAGGAGTACTGTCTAACTTGAGGGTGACTCACTTGCCACACGTCCGTCAGCCCAAGCTCCACAAGCAGTCCGGCAAAGGATGTGGATCCATCCCTTCGGGTGGAAACATTTGCTGGGACTGGTATTTTGTCTAGATTATGGTCAATATAAGTATTAAAGTCTCCCACTGCCAGCAGCGGAACATCCAGAAACCGAACCATAAACTGTGCCAGACACCGGAGGACCTCGGCTGAGTAAGGAGGTGGGATATACATACCCGCCACAACACATAAAATGTGTGATATTTTACTTAATAAGAACACATATCTTCCCCCCGGGTCAATGAGCTGTTGTATACATTGGAACTGAACATCTTGTCGGATCAGGATGCTCACCCCCCTGGCATAGGTAGCGTAAGTAGAGTGAAATTGTGATACATATATCCGGGGGCTAAAGCTGGGGGTACTATCTGAGGGGAAATGCGTCTCCTGTAAACATACAATACCCGCTCCAGCTGCCCTGAGATGTCTCAGGACCGCCAAGCGTTTCACAGGGCTGCCCAATCCCCGAACGTTCCAGGACATTATTTTCACATTAGCCGACATAGAAACATAGCATAAAGCAACGGAGGGTTCCACTGGGACCCCCTGTAGGATATCTAAAATCATAAAAGGTAGGACTAACTGCAAAAAGAAAAGCAACAGAAGATGTCCAATGGTGGCGTGGTCTGAGATACCTTATACCTTCTGACATTGTCCATTTAGACAAGGGCTGAGTTCACACAGCCGGGGGCTCCGTGTAGAAATCGAGAATAGTGCAAAGTCTAGTGAGGAGAGGGAGAGAGCAACATAGTCAAAAAAATAATGATAGAAAAAAAACATCAACAGTAAACATAAACTTGAAGCCAACTGGGCTCCCAGCCACTGGGGCCGAAGTGCAAAGAACCCCCAAACATTTGCTTTGGGGGGGGATAGCAGAGGAAACTGGATGGTATGAGGTGTTTCACATTTGCAGTCAACATGTAGTGAACAGTGATACAGAGGTCTCCGTATCCTCCATCTTCCGCCTTTTTTATAAAAGGCTCCTCCTGATGGTAGCAACTTATTCTCCTTGGGCAGGACGTTGTTGTCTGGCAGCTCTAAGTGCTCTGTCCTCACGGTCCAGCCATTGCATGGCTGCGGACGGACGGTCAAAGAAGTGGGCTTCTCCCAGGGCTGTTACTCGGAGCCGGGCAGGATATAGCATGGCATATTGTAGGTTGTGGTCCCTGAGTCTTTTCTTAACATCAATAAAGGTAGCCCTCCTCTTTTGCAGCTCAGCAGAGAAATCAGGAAATAGAGAGATTTTGGAGTTATCAATCGCCATTTTTCCAGTTGAGGTCCTGGCTTTGGACAGAATAGCATCCCTGTCTCTATAATTAAGGAGTTTGAAAAGAAAGGCCCGGGGGTGATTACCGGGGGGCAGAGGGCGGGATGGTACCCTGTGTGCCCTCTCCACAGCAAAGAGGGGTGAGAAAGCGTCTCTACCAAACGTGGATATAAGCCATTGCTCAATAAAGTCCACCGGGTTTTTTCCCTCGACATGTTCAGGGATGCCCAGGGCACGAACATTATTCCTCCTCATGCGATTCTCCATTTCATCGAGTCGCGCTGCGTGCGCCTCGAGGAGGTGGCAATTATGTGTCAAGTCCCTTTGCATGGGGGGTAAATCATGCTCCACTGTACTCAGTCTGCCCTCAATCGCTGCGGTTCTCTCTCTCAATTTTTGCATGTCATGGCGCACATATGATATTTCAGCTTTTACCCCTTTAATATCGTCAGAAAGAGCAGTGATAGATACATTGCAGGATGTTATTGCTGTAAGGATGTCTCTCAACGTGGGTTCTGCAGTATCTGAGCCTGGGGATGCACTCTGTGGCCTACTGGCCGGGGCTGTGGGAGTACTCACTGCGGGCCACTCAGGTGACGATCCGTCTGCATCTTCCAAGGGGACCGTGTCATCCGTCTCCAGTGCCTCCCCAGAAGTGTCCTCACAGGCAGGGGAATTAACAAGGTCATCCCTGTAGGATTTTACACCAAACAAGCGCTTCTGTGCAGCCTCCAGGTGTTGTTGCCTCGCTGCACGCTGCTGGCCGGCGCCATCTTGGATCTGCTCTTCCGCCTGGGCCTTCCCTGTATTTGTTCGCCGAGACATGGTTCCGAGCGCTGCGGGTGGTATCACCAGGATCCGTATGTCACACCGATGTCGGTGGTGTGATTTGCGGCGATATTGTGCTTCAGGATCAGGTAGGAGAAGGATAAATGCACGGATGGCTGGCGGAGCTGGAGGCGCGCACGTCCTTCTACATCTGCTGCTAGGCCACGCCCCCCCCTGACCATTCTTCCAAACAATCCCAGATTGTGCAGGACTGCTACAGTATGCATCTTGACTTTACTCAGTTGCAAAGTCACACAATAAGAAGCTGGTCAGACAATACCTTAACCATGGCAAACATAATCAATCAGGGAGTCACCGTAAATCTTGTAGCTCAAAGTGAAGTAGACTTGATAATTTTTTGAGTAGAGCAGCACATTTTGGCCCTGTCTGCCTTCGAAGTTCCAGATGTAGAAACTTTGCAGGCAGACTTTCTCAGTCATCAGCATCTGGATCCAGGGAAATGGGCGCTCCACCCAGAGGCATTCTAAGTCTTTTGTTACCAGTGGGCAGTGCCTGACATGGATCTTCTGGTGTAAGGATTCAACAACAAACTGGAAAGGTTTGTTGCCAGGTCCAAGAACCCTTATCTCTTTGCAGTGAATTCTCTGGTGACTCTGTGGGATCATTTTCACCTGATATACAGTGGGTACGGAAAGTATTCAGACCCCCCTTAAATTTTTCAGCCTTTGTTATATTGCAGCCATTTCCTAAAATCATTTAAGTTCATTTTTTCCTCATTAATGTACACACAGCACCTCATATTGACAGAAAAACACAGAATTGTTGACATTTCTGCAAATTTATTAAAAAAGAAAAACTGAAATATCACATGGTCCTAAGTATTCAGACCCTTTGCTGTGACACTCATATATTTAACTCAGGTGCTGTCCATTTCTTCTGATCATCCTTGAGATGGTTCTACACCTTCATTTGAGTCCAGCTGTGTTTGATTATACTGATTGGACTTGATTAGGAAAGCCACACACCTGTCTATATAAGACCTTACAGCTCACAGTGCATGTCAGAGCAAATGAGAAACATGAGGTCAAAGGAACTGCCTTAAGAGCTCAGAGACCGAATTGTGGCAAGGCACAGATCTGGCCAAGGTTACAAAACCATTTCTGCTGCACTTAAGGTTCCTAAGAGCACAGTGGCCTCCATAATCCTTAAATGGAAGACGTTTGGGACGACCAGGACCCTTCCTAGAGCTGGCCGTCAGGCCAAACTGAGCTATCAACAGGGGAGAAGAGCCTTGGTGAGAGAGGTAAATAAGAACCCAAAGATCACTGTGGCTGAGCTCCAGAGATGCAGTCGGGAGATGGGAGAAAGTTGTAGAAAGTCAACCATCACTGCAGCCCTCCACCAGTCAGGGCTTTATGGCAGAGTGGCCCGACGGAAGCCTCTCCTCAGTGCAAGACACATGAAAGCCCGCATGGAGTTTGCTAAAAAACACCTGAAGGACTCCAAGATGGTGAGAAATAAGATTCTCTGGTCTGATGAGACCAAGATAGAACTTTTTGTCCTTAATTCTAAGCGGTATGTGTGGAGAAAACCAGGCACTGCTCATCACCTGTCCAATACAGTCCCAACAGTGAAGCATGGTGGTGGCAGCATCATGCTGTGTTTTTTTTTTCAGCTGCAGGGACAGGACGACTGGTTGCAATTGAGGGAAAGATGAATGCGGCCAAGTACAGGGATATCCTGGATGAAAACCTTCTCCAGAGTGCTCAGGACCTCAGGCCGAAAGTTTACCTTCCAACAAGACAATGACCCTAAGCACACAGCTAAAATAACAAAGGAGTGGCTTCACAACAACTCCGTGACTGTTCTTGAATGGCCCAACCAGAGCCCTGACTTAACCCCAATTGAGCATCTCTGGAGAGACCTAAAATGGCTGTCCACCAACGTTTACCATCCAACCTGACAGAACTGGAGAGGATCTGCAAGGAGGATTGTGTCAGTGAAACATTATAAAGAAGCACAGCATACTTCCTTTTGAACACTAGATGGCAGCAACGTCGACAGTGGAAGCTGTCAGCTGCACACATCACATGACTTCCTGGCTGCCTATAAAAGACAGCCTGGATCCATGTTTAAGTTGCTGGTTTATCTTTCAGCTTCCCTAGTTCCTGCTTGTGTTTCCTGCCTTGATACTACCGTTGTGACCCGGATTGACCCTGACCTGCTCCGATCTCTTCCAGCACCTGACCCTTGGCTTGTCTTTTGTACCTCTGCTACCTTTCTCCAGTGGTTGACCCTCGGCCTGCTTACGGATTACTCTACCAGTCTCCTGTGCTTGACCTCCAGCCTGCCTACGGACCTTGCTATTATCTCCTGTGCTCAAACCCCTGGCCAAATTACGGACTTGCTGTGTATCTTCAGTGTCTACTAGTACTGCACAGCTTTCAGCTCCACGTCATCCACACGCAGACCTACCAGCCTGCCGGTACCTCGTGCCTCTTTGTGCCCTTCACCCTCTGTTCCACCACCAGGGGTGGAGTGCGCTTAGTCGCAAGGGAGAACCGCTCTCAGCATCTCAGCCTCGGTGAGTACCATCGTGACAGTATAAACCAGCCAAAATGTCCGAGGCCGACAGAGCGTGTTCTCCTCTTGAGGCCCTGTGTCAGCAGGTCACAGCCATTACGCAGGCAGTCCAGAAGTTGCAGGAGGGTTATATCCAGATGGATGGACGTCTTCAGCACCTATCCAGGTCACCCGCTTGAGCCACCACAGCTTCAGCAGTTTCTCCTGGGACCTCCTCTTCTCAAGCTCAGTCCAACCCTGCTGTCATTATGGCCGTTCCTGAACCACGGGTTCCTATTCCTGAGCGATTTTCGGGCAACCGAAAGAAATTCAGAGCTTTCAAGAATGCCTGCTCCCTATACTTGGCCCTCCAACCCAGGACTTTTTCTTCTGAAGTTGTCAAGGTGGGGTTTATTATCTCCTTATTATCTGAGGAACCACAAGCCTGGGCCCATGGTCTCATGGAGCAGAGAAGCCCCATATTGAACTCAATAGACACTTTCTTTGAATCCATGGCTCAACTGTATGATGACTCTCAGCGTACAGCCACGGCAGAGTCCGCCTTACATGCCCTGACCCAAGGAAAGAGACCAGTGGAGGACTATACGGTTGATTTCTGTAAATGGTCAGCTGATACAGGATGGAACGAGGCTTCCCTCAAATATCAGTACCGCCAGGGTCTCTCCGAGGCCCTTAAAGACGAACTGGCCCGGGTTGAGACCCCTACTACTTTGGAAGCTTTAATTCAATTGACCATTAAATTGGACAGACGCATGCGGGAGCGGCGCTCCGAGCGTTTCCAGTCCACCCGACCTACCTGGATGCTACCCAAGCCTTCTCCAGTCCATCCTCCGTTCCTGGCTCCTCCTGTTGTTTCTGCTCCTGAGAGTGAACCCATGCAGCTAGGTTTGGTCCGAGCTCCACTCACCCCCGATGAAAGACAGCGGAGACGCCAAGCCAACCTGTGCCTGTATTGCGGCGAAGCGGGACATTACTTACGTAACTGCCCCGTGAGACCCAGTAAGTCACGCAACCATTATGCTATGAACTATCAAGTTGCTAGTCCTACTCAAACTCATGTTACCCTTCCTGTCTCTCTACGGGTAGCGGGAGAGGTAATTCGGCTACTGGCCATAGTCGATTCGGGCGCCTGCAGCTGCTTCCTTGATGCATCATTGGCTCAGAAACTACATGTTCCTCTCCTCAACAAGAGACAGAATCTCCTGGTTCGCTTAGCCGATGGGTCCTTACCCTGCTCAGGACCTGTTACACAAGAAACTGTTCCCATTCTCACTGTCACAGACTCAGGCCACCAGGAGCACTTATGTTTTGATATTATCTGCTCCCCCATGTTCCCTGTCATCTTGGGACTTCCATGGTTACAAGCCCATGATCCTCAAATTAGCTGGCTTAATAAAGAGATTTCCTTCTCCTCTGCCTACTGCTCCCAGCATTGTTTTGTTCCAGCTCCTGCCTCATGCCTAACTGTTCAACCAGTACCTGACCATCTCCAGTATGTCCCTCCCGTTTACCTCAAATTCAAAGACATTTTTGATAAAAAGAAAGCAGATTGTTTGCCACCTCATCGGTCTTACGACTGTCCCATTGACCTCCTACCTGGCTCAGAAATCCCTTTCGGTCGCATATTTCCATTGTCCGAGACCGAGTTGGAAGCTCTTCGGGTATACATAGACGAGAATCTTGAAAAAGGCTTCATCCGTCCGTCCTCTTCACCGGCTGAAGCCGGTATCTTCTTAGTCGAAAAGAAAGACGGCTCCCTAAGACCTTGCATAGACTACAGGGAGCTCAATAAAATAACTATAAAGAACCGGTACCCGCTCCCACTTATCCCAGAACTGTTTCAGCGGTTTCGTACCGCCCGCATCTTCTCCAAATTAGACTTACGGGGTGCCTGCAATCTTATCCGGATTCGTCCTGGTGATGAGTGGAAGACCGCCTTCAGGTCCAGGTTCAGTCACTTTGAATACTTGGTGATGCCGTTTGGGCTATGCAATGCCCCGGCAACTTTTCAACATCTGGTGAACGATGTCTTTCGTGAATATCTCGACAACTTTGTAATTGTCTACTTGGACGATATTCTTATTTTTTCTGCCACCATTGAACTTCACCAAACTCACGTAAAAAAGGTTCTCACAATTCTCAGAAACCACGGACTTTACCTTAAAGCTGAGAAATGTGAGTTCGAGAAAACTGTTGTCCAGTTCCTGGGGTTCATTATTTCCACCGAAGGGGTTGCTATGGACCCACAGAAAGTTAAAGCTATCCAGGAGTGGCCGGCCCCTACTGATAAAAAAGGGGTGCAAAGGTTCATAGGCCTCGCCAACTTCTATCGGAGGTTCATTAAGGGATTTTCATCCATCATCTCTCCCATCACTCAGTTGACCCGTCAGCAAAATCGCTTTCAATGGTCCCAGGAAACCCAGGAAGACTTCGACAAGTTAAAACTCAGATTCATCTCGGCACCAATTTTACAGCATCCTGACCCGGCTTTGCCCTTCGTGCTGGAAGTTGACGCCTCAGAGACTGCTACAGGAGCTATTTCGTCCCAAAGACAGGGTCCCAAGGCTCTCCTTCACCCAGTGGCTTTTGCATCCCGGAAGCTAAGTTCCCCCGAAAGAAATTATGACGTCGGTGACCGGGAATTGCTAGCCATTAAATTTGCCTTGGAGGAATGGAGATATCTTCTGGAGGGTGCGTCCCACGCTATCATGATTTTCACAGACCATAAAAACCTGGAGTACCTCCGGACTGCCAAACGCCTCAGACCACGACAAGCCCGATGGGCGCTCTTTTTCTCCAGGTTTAATTTTCATATCACCTTCCGACCTGGTTCCAAGAATGGTAAAGCGGACGCACTCTCCCGGATGTTCCCCGAATTTCCTCAGACAACTGAACCTGACACCATCCTTTCGCCACAGAATTTTCTTCTCCTTGATCAGCCCGATCTAAGAACTGCCATTGAACAGGCCTCTAGCCACTGTACCGACCCAGAGATATCTTCTCTAGAGAAACGGGGCAATCTGTTCTGGGCTCAAAATAAAAATTTTGTCCCCCTGGAAGTAAGATCCTTGATCTTAAAGACATTTCACGATCACAAGCTTGCAGGTCACTTCGGAGTACAAAAAACCTCCAAACTGGTCTCTCGCTCTTTTTGGTGGCCAGGTTGGAAACGAGACTGTGAGAGCTATGTTTCTTCATGTATTTCTTGCCAGCGGAACAAGGGGGCAAGTGCCAAATCCTGGGGCCTACTGAGACCTTTACCTATCCCGGAAAGACCATGGAAGGAGGTCTCTATGGACTTTATCATGGACCTGCCCCCCCCTGAAGGCTTTACCACCATTTTTGTCATTGTTGACCGCCTCTCAAAGATGGCACATTTTCTACCTATGATTGGTACCCCCTCTGCCTTAGACACTGCCAACACATTCATTAAGGAAGTGGTGAGACTCCACGGGGTACCTGATAATATTGTCTCCGACAGAGGCGCACAATTCACCTCAAAATTTTGGAAGGAACTCTGTAAGTCATTAGAAATCAAGGTTTGTCTCTCTTCAGCTTACCACCCCCAGAGTAATGGCCAAACAGAGAGAACAAACCAAACTCTAGAACAATATCTTCGTTGTTTCTGTTCTTGCTCCCAGGACGATTGGTCTTCTTTATTACCCTATGCGGAATTTGCCTACAATAATTCCATACACTCAGCCACCAACCAGACTCCTTTTTGGTCCAACTGTGGTTTTCATCCTTCCTTCCTCCCTAAAACCATCCCGGAAATCTCAGTACCCGCAGTACAAGATCGGATAACTTCTATTCAATCCAACTTCCAAAGGATCCAAGAAACCATGCAAAAAGCTCAGGATCAGTGCCGGCCCAAGACATTGTGCTGCCTGGTACCAAGAATGAAATGCTGCCCCCCCCCCCCCCCCAAAATAAAATAAAAAATCACGCACACCGAAATGCCCCCACATCCATTATTTGATATGATAAATAAAGAGGAACTGTCATGGCTCTATACATGTAAAGGAGTATATAGAGGACCTGTCATGGCTCTATAAAATGGACCTGTTATGGCTCTATTCATGTATAGGAGTATAAAGAGGACCATCATGGCATTATGCGTGTATATAGAAGTATAATGAGGACCTGTCATGGCACTATACATGTATGTAGGAGTATAAAAAGGACCTGTCATGGCTCTATACATGTATGTAGGAGTATAAAGAGGACCTGTCATGGCTCTATACATCTATGTAGAAGTATAAAGAGGACCTGTCATGGCTCTATACATGTATGTAGGAGTATAAAGAGGACCTGTCATGGCTCTATACATCTATGTAGAAGTATAAAGAGGACCTGTCATGGCTCTATACATGTATGTAGGAGTATAAAGAGGACCTGTCATGGCTCTATACATGTATGTAGGAGTATAAAGAGGACCTGTCATGGCTCTATACATCTATGTAGAAGTATAAAGAGGACCTGTCATGGCTCTATACATGTATGTAGGAGTATAAAGAGGACCTGTCATGGCTCTATACATGTATGTAGGAGTATAAAAAGGACCTGTCATGGCTCTATACATGTATATAGGAGTATAAAAGGACCTGTGCCTGGCCGGCGGCCGCAATGTCAGCCGTCCACCCACGATCGGTCCACAGAGAGCCAGAACGGGGAACTGTCAATGTAAATAGACAGATCCCCATTCTGACAGGGGAGGAGAGACAGATCTGCTGTTCCTAGTGATTAGGAACAGAGATTTCTCTCCTCCTCCAGTCATTCCCATCCCCCCCCACTGTTAGAAACACCTCCCAGGAAACACATTTAACCCCTTCCCTAACAGTGACATTTACACAGTAATCAGTGCATTTTTATAGCACAGATCGCTGTATAGATGTCAATGGTCCCAAAAATGTGTCAAAAGTGTCCGACCTGTCCACCGCAATGTCGCAGTCTCGCAAAAAAAAAATCTCAGATCACTACCATTACTAGTAAAAAAATAATAATAATAAAAATGCTTCAAGTGCATTATTTCTATTATTACATTGTTATATAAAATAAAATAGTTCAACTCACCATTATTGCAGAATCAGTGGGAGCCCCGAGCGTGTCACTTGCCAACGTCACCTGCCTTCAGATGCACATTGTCACCTGCCACACATTGCGGATTGTCACTTGCCACGATGTCACCTGCTACACGTAGCTGATTGTCACTTGCCACGTCACCTGCCACATGTAGCAGATTGTCACGTGCCACCTGTCACACATTGCGGATTGCCACTTGCCATGATGTCACCTGCCACACGTTGCAGATTGTCACTTGCCACGTCACCTACCACACGTAGGGGATTGTCACTTGCCACAACGCCACCTGCCACACATTGCGGATTTTCACTTGCCACGACGTCACATGCCACATGTTGCAGATTGTCACTTGCCACGTCACCTGCTACACGTAGCGGATTGTCACTTGCCACGTCACCTGCCACACATTGCGGATTGTCACTTGCCACAATGTCACCTGCCACACATAGCGGATTGTCACTTGCCACGTCATCTGCCACACATTGCAGATTGTCACTTGCCATGACGTCACCTGCCACACATAACGGATTGCCACTTGCTGTGTCCCAGAGTAAAGGAGGGCAGCAGAGAGATAATGTAATCTCTCTGCTGCCCACACAGTGGGGGCCGAACTGCAGCGATGCAGGGCGGGCAGTGAGAGATGATGTCATCTCTCTGCTCCCCCGCCCGCTGATTGGCCAGCAAGCCCGCTCACCTGCTGACTGTCACGCCCGCTGACTGTTCCCCTGTTCTGCCCGCACGCTCCTTTTACCTGGGCCCGACGCCCAGGTGAATTGAGCGTGCGGGCAGAACAGGTGGAGCGGAGCAGGCTGGCTGGCAGGCGGGCGTCAATTTGCCTCACAGTGAAGCGCGGAGCGGGCGGAACGAGTTGGCGACAATTTGCCTCACAGTGCAGCGGGGAGTGAAGCGGGCAGAACGGGCTGGCGGGCGGAACGGGCTGGCCAGTGGCAATTTGCCTCACAGTGCAGGCAGGGCCGCTGCTAGGCAATTTGGCGCCCTAGGCAAGACCAGCTATGTGCGCCCCCCCCCCAAAAAAAAAATGTCCCTGCGTCCATCATATGTGATGTGCACCAGTAAATTAAGGGGGTGGGGTGGTAGGAAGCTGGCAGGGGAGGATGAAGATTACAGGGGGTGGTAGGAATATGACAGGGGTGGGTGGGTGGTAGGAAGCTGACAGGGAGGATGAAGATTACAGGGGGTGGTAGGAAGATGACAGGGAGGATGGAGATGACAGGGGTGGGTGGTAGGAAGCTTACAGGGAGGATGGAGATGACAGGGGTGGGTGGTAGGAAGCTGACAGGGGGGATGGAGATGACAGGGGTGGGTGGTAGGAAGCTGACAGGGAGGATGGAGATGACAGGGAATATGGAGATGACAGGGGTGGGTGGTAGGAAGCTGACAGGGAGGATGGAGATGACAGGGGTGGGTGGTAGGAAGCTGACAGGGAGGATGGAGATGACAGGGGTGGGTGGTAGGAAGCTGACAGGGAGGATGGAGATGACAGGGGTGGGTGGTAGGAAGCTGATAGGGAGGATGAAGACGACAGGGGTGGGTGGTAGGAAGCTGACAGGGAGGATGGAGATGACAGGGGCGGGTGGTAGGAAGCTGACAGGGAGGATGGAGATGACAGGGGCGGGTGGTAGGAAGCTGACAGGGAGGATGGAGATGACAGGAGTGGGTGGTAGGAAGCTGACAGGGAGGATGAAGATGACAGGGGTGGGTGGTAGGAAGCTGACAGGGAGGATGGAGATGACAGGAGTGGGTGGTAGGAAGCTGACAGGGAGGATGGAGATGACAGGAGTGGGTGGTAGGAAGCTGACAGGGAGGATGGAGATGACAGGGGTGGGTGGTAGGAAGCTGATAGGGAGGATGAAGACGACAGGGGTGGGTGGTAGGAAGCTGACAGGGAGGATGGAGATGACAGGGGCGGGTGGTAGGAAGCTGACAAAGAGGATAGAGATGACAGGGGTGGGTGGTAGGAAGCTGACAGGGAGGATGGAGATGACAGGAGTGGGTGGTAGGAAGCTGACAGGGAGGATGAAGATGACAGGGGTGGGTGGTAGGAAGCTGACAGGGAGGATAGAGATGACAGGGGTGGGTGGTAGGAAGCTGACAGGGAGGATGAAGATGACAGGGGTGGGTGGTAGGAAGATGACAGGGAGGATGGAGATGACAGGGAATATGGAGATGACAGGGAATATGGAGATGACAGGGGTGGGTGGTAGGAAGCTGATAGGGAGGATGAAGACGACAGGGGTGGGTGGTAGGAAGCTGACAGGGAGGATGAAGATGACAGGGGTGGGTGGTAGGAAGATGACAGGGAGGATGGAGATGACAGGGAATATGGAGATGACAGGGAATATGGAGATGACAGGGGTGGGTGGTAGGAAGCTGATAGGGAGGATGAAGACGACAGGGGTGGGTGGTAGGAAGCTGACAGGGAGGATGGAGATGACAGGGGCGGGTGGTAGGAAGCTGACAAAGAGGATGGAGATGACAGGGGTGGGTGGTAGGAAGCTGACAGGGAGGATGGAGATGACAGGAGTGGGTGGTAGGAAGCTGACAAAGAGGATAGAGATGACAGGGGTGGGTGGTAAGAAGCTGACAGGGAGGATGGAGATGACAGGAGTGGGTGGTAGGAAGCTGACAGGGAGGATGAAGATGACAGGGTGGGTGGTAGGAAGCTGACAGGGAGGATAGAGATGACAGGGGTGGGTGGTAGGAAGCTGACAGGGAGGATGAAGATGACAGGGGTGGGTGGTAGGAAGATGACAGGGAGGATGGAGATGACAGGGAATATGGAGATGACAGGGAATATGGAGATGACAGGGGTGGGTGGTAGGAAGCTGATAGGGAGGATGAAGACGACAGGGGTGGGTGGTAGGAAGCTGACAGGGAGGATGAAGATGACAGGGGTGGGTGGTAGGAAGATGACAGGGAGGATGGAGATGACAGGGAATATGGAGATGACAGGGAATATGGAGATGACAGGGGTGGGTGGTAGGAAGCTGATAGGGAGGATGAAGACGACAGGGGTGGGTGGTAGGAAGCTGACAGGGAGGATGGAGATGACAGGGGCGGGTGGTAGGAAGCTGACAAAGAGGATGGAGATGACAGGGGTGGGTGGTAGGAAGCTGACAGGGAGGATGGAGATGACAGGAGTGGGTGGTAGGAAGCTGACAAAGAGGATAGAGATGACAGGGGTGGGTGGTAGGAAGCTGACAGGGAGGATGGAGATGACAGGAGTGGGTGGTAGGAAGCTGACAGGGAGGATGAAGATGACAGGGGTGGGTGGTAGGAAGCTGACAGGGAGGATAGAGATGACAGGGGTGGGTGGTAGGAAGCTGACAGGGAGGATGAAGATGACAGGGGTGGGTGGTAGGAAGATGACAGGGAGGATGGAGATGACAGGGAATATGGAGATGACAGGGAATATGGAGATGACAGGGGTGGGTGGTAGGAAGATGACAGGGAGGATGGAGATGACAGGGGGTGATAAAATGTAAGACAGGCCTCAGAGGTAGGGTGGTGGGATCATGCCAGGAACAGGGGGATGACGAGGAGCATGATGATGACAGGAGACAGTAGATGGCATCATAGCATTAGGGCTGTGTGTGAGGTCATCACGGGCGGCTGGTAGCAGGGATGTTCGGGCTCCCTCGTTCAGGGAGTGACGTCACTGGATGCTGTCAGTGTCGGGCAGCGGACCGTCATTCACAGTACCTACGTCTTCCACACTACGGCCGTCCATCCTGGAGAGGAATTCAAGGAGCTGCTCAGCAGCGGCGGCGGCGGCAGCCATTATCCGCGCTCTGCACATGGTACTTGGTAGGAGATTCGCAGAGCGCGGGAGAAGGGGAGGAGCCGGGGGAGGGGAGCACATTGATCCACCTACTGACCCAACAACTGTTGGATGATCGAGGCTGCGTCAAGCTCCCAGTGCCTCTTCCTCCACAGGACTGCGCGGCGGCAAGGACTACTACTGTCACACATTGAGATAGGGAACCAGTGGCCATGGCTGCGCCGTAGGCGGCTGCCTAGTGGTACCGCCAGCCCTGAGTGCAGGGGGAGTGGAGTGGGCGGAACTGGATAGTGGCAACTTGCCGCTCCCCTGAATGTGCCGCCTGGTACAATGGTACCACCGGGTCCCATGGTAGGGCCGGCCCTGCTCAGGATAGTTATAAAAAACATTTTGACCGAGGAAGAAAAGCTAACCAGGCTTTCAAAGTAGGAGATGAGGTTTGGCTATCCGCCATCAACCTTAGACTCCCTTGCCCGTCACGAAAATTAGGACCAAAGTTCATTGGCCCTTTCAAGATTAAAAGAATGGTAAATCCTGTGGCTTTTGAGTTGACCCTTCCTGATTCTTACAGGATACATCCCGTGTTTCATGCCTCCCTGCTAAAACCAGTGGTCCCTAGTCCTTTTTTGGGAAGAGAAGAGCCTCCTCCTCCTCCAGTCGAGATTGATGGAGAGAACGAATTTGAGGTGGAAGCTATAATAAACTGTAGGAAGAGGGGTAGGCAACTTCAATACCTAATTAAGTGGAAGGGGTACCCGCCTGAAAATAATTCTTGGGAACCCTCAAGGAACATACACGCCCCTCGCTTGATCCGAACTTTTCAGTTGGAACACCCAGAATTAATGTCCAGTTTGGGCGTCCAGAGGCCGCTCCTCGGGGGGGGGCACTGTCAGTGAAACATTATAAAGAAGCACAGCATACTTCCTTTTGAACACTAGATGGCAGCAACGTCGACAGTGGAAGCTGTCAGCTGCACACATCACATGACTTCCTGGCTGCCTATAAAAGACAGCCTGGATCCATGTTTAAGTTGCTGGTTTATCTTTCAGCTTCCCTAGTTCCTGCTTGTGTTTCCTGCCTTGATACTACCGTTGTGACCCGGATTGACCCTGACCTGCTCCGATCTCTTCCAGCACCTGACCCTTGGCTTGTCTTTTGTACCTCTGCTACCTTTCTCCAGTGTTTGACCCTTGGCCTGCTTACGGATTACTCTACCAGTCTCCTGTGCTTGACCTCCAGCCTGCCTACGGACTTTGCTATTATCTCCTGTGCTCAAACACCTGGCCAGATTACGGACTTGCTGTGTATCTTCAGTGTCTACTAGTACTGCACAGCTTTCAGCTCCACGTCATCCACATGCAGACCTACCAGCCTGCCGGTACCTCGTGCCTCTTTGTGCCCTTCACCCTCTGTTCCACCACCAGGGGTGGAGTGCGCTTAGTCGCAAGGGAGAACCGCTCTCAGCATCTCGGCCTCGATGAGTACCATCGTGACAGATTGGCAGAGGATCCCCAAATCCAGGTGTGAAAAACTTGTAGCATCTTTCCCAAAAAGGCTCATGGCTGTATTAGATCAAAAGGGTGCAAATACTAAATACTGAGCAAAGGGTCTGAATACTTAGGACCATGTGATATTTCAGTTTTTCTTTTTTAATAAATCTGCAAAAATTTCAACAATTCTGTGTTTTTCTGTCAATATGGGGTGCTGTGTGTACAATAATGAGGAAAAAAATGAACGTAAATGATTTTAGCAAGTGGCTGCAATATAACAAAGAGTGAAAAATTTAAGAGGGTTTGAATACCTTCCGTACCAACTGTAAAGGAGAGTTCAGGAGCAGTTGAAAAAAATGCCCAACTGCTCCTAAACGTCCGTTTACCAGCAGCAGTGTACATGAGGCCTAACAATAAATAAAAGCCCTTTCAGAGCTCATTAGTTTGTCTAAACCCTCTAACTGCCACTTTGCTGGACAGCTTGGTCTGTTAAAGAAACTTGACTGGCCTCAGGTGATAAAAGATAAAACAAATGCCCCTACATAATTAGTACCTGTTTATCTGCAATCTTCTCCACATCTGTTTAAAGTGCAGGATTTATAAAGCTTGTCTGAGCCGTTAGAAAAAAGGGGGACAGAGAGCTGAAGTTACACTCTGCAGAGCTCAGTGCGTGGACCTCTGAGAGCTGATTGGAGGGAAGGGACACACACCCCTTCACGCAGCACACAGGAACAGATTTGAGGTTGTCAATCTGCTAGAGACCCCTACCCTTTCACCTTATTTCTCTTGGTGTCACAAAAACTTGTCCAGAAGTGATTCATACTGATAGCAGAGGAATGAGGCAGCAGACAGACATGACACTTAGTTTATTTAGTTGAGACACATACACACTATAGAGGGTTATGCTTTGTTCATATTTCATGTCTGAAGTTTACAGACACTTTAATGCTAATGGCAGAGAGTATCGTATATGTCGTTTTTGATTCTGGTCATAATTACATTTTAGGTTTATCATGTGGGTGTTCAGGCCTCCTCTGATGCCAGTTGTGTGCGAAAGGTGCCACAAGCTGCTCTCTAAGTTCTGTTAAGTCATTCTTGGCCTGTTTGCTACCTGGGTCTTTTAGCTCTTGACTTCTGTGTTGACCACCCATACGTTGGTCTGCTTTTGGGCAGTCAATGGTTAAAGACTAAAGATGCTGTGTCTTGTACTGTACAACAAAGAAAATAGTATTTCAGAAAAATCTGTTTCTTGGAGAACACTACAGGACAAAGGTCCCTTGCCTTTGTTCCTTATGGTCTCCCTATTGCTTGGTACAAAACCCAGGTTAGCTGGGAGTGGAAAGGGTTATGTAAGGGGTTTCTCTGCAGCTTAAATTTTTTGCCAATGTGTCCAATCACCTGAATGTAGCTTCATACTACCCATGGTTAAATGAAAAGTATAGGATTTGTTTTTAAGAATCATACTTACCTAGGTGGTGGTGTCCCCCGCCTGCTCTGTGAGCTGAGAGCTGGTGACATTTAGTGACCAGCTCTCTGCCCCCCCCCCGTGCTTACTGGAACGCTGGGCTGTGATAAGGGTGGGATCGGATGGCTCAGGCTCCATAAGCTCGCTGAGAGGTTTAGCCAGGTGCCGGTCCAGGCTGGGGAAAGATCGTGACCATATGGTCAGGATCGACCCAGGAGCCTGGATCGGCATCTGGCTCAGCCTCTCAGCGAGCCTATGGAGCCTGAGCCAGTCGATCCCACCCACTCCACAGCCCAGCGTTCCAGTAAGCACAGGGGGGGGGGGCAGAGGGCTGGTCACTAAATGTCACCAGCTCTCTGCTCTGCTCACCTAGGTAAGTATGATTCTTAAAAACAAATCCTATACTTCTCATTTACCCGTATGGTCACGATCTTTCCCCAGCCTGGACCGGCTCCGCTGTTGGCTAAAAATGGGTCACAAGAGTACAGAACTAACTCACTCCTGTGATCCACAGGAGAAGTACATCCAAACAAACATTGGCTGTACTTCTCCTTTAAAGACTAAAGATCCCGTGTCCTGTACTGTACATCACAAACAGATTTTACTCGTAAGTCAAAAATCCTATATTGGTGTGCACCAGAAGCCTGTTGACGCATATTTTGAGATACCTAGCAACACATAATATTGCTACAAAAACCACAAGATGCCAAGGGATTTATGTTGAATAAAAACAGCATCAGGGAAATCTATAATTCTATCTTCCGAATTTGCAATAACAATTATAATAACCTACTTATCGAAAAAGAAACAGATAATGATGTGTCCTTCAGCCCTTTGTCTCTGAAACCCTTGCTGAATTTTTCCAGAGATGAGGTATTTTATTATCAAATGAAGCTTTCTCCAAGAGGGCAGTAAGTCGTGCGTCCTGTCAGGAGCAAGTGTGTTTAACGGAGCAGGGAAACAGGCTAGCTTGATTAAATGGCAGCACCCGTGCTTGAAGAATGACACTAACACCACTGATCTTAATTAGACAATTTTCCACAGCAGGCAGGCCTGCATTTTCGGATTCTGACAACACACCCAGCCAAATATGTTTTCCTAATATACATTTTCTGCTCTTATTGTGACATTTAAAGTTGTATTAAAAATGTAATGACCATAGCATTTAATTAATATTTTAGAGAGTAACTATATAAACATTTTTTCAGGTACAGTATATTGTGTTGTTTTAACTTGAGGGCTATTGTATTAATAATTTCTCACTCCTGGGTAGTGAGACCATCTTCATTTGCCTATTGTAGTAACAGGCAGGCAGTTTCTGCCCAAAACCACAGGTTGACCATGACTAGGGTATTCTAGCTGAAGCCACACACAAACTACACACCACTACTTTATTTACCAAAAAATGATTCGCACAAATGGATCTCACGTATTTTGTTTTGGTATATAATGGCAATATCAGGCATTTTATTACAAAGCAGATAATATATGCACTGGGTTTTAAAGGTCTTTGAAGGAACACAACACTATTGTAATTGTATCTGCTTGAGATGACCAGAACCAGATGACCCCAAACTGCAACACAGCCCCAGGGACCATAATTTTCCACCAATACAATACAAGGAACCAAGACCAAGTTTCTACTACGTGATAACTCTGACTAATGCCGCGTACACACGGTCGGAATTTCCGACAGAAAAAGTCAGATGGGAGCTTTTGGTCGGGAATTCCGACCGTGTGTATGCTCCATCTGAATTTTTCTGTCGCCGACGGACTTAGAGAGCAGGTTCTCTATTTTTCTGTCGGAAATTCCAACAGAAGTTTTCCCGTTGGAAAGTCCGACCGTGTGTACGCGGCATTAGGGACACTATACTTTTGACTGGTCCCTTCCTAAACAGTGTGACCCCTTCAAAGATCCTAAAATCCAAACTAAGCTGTCATGATGAATCCAGCATTTCCTTAATAAATGTTTAACCCATGAACTAAAATTTGTAGGGCAGATGGGTGAGAAGCTCTCCCAATGCTGACAAAGTTTAATAGAGACAAAGACCACTCTACCCTTCTACGTTCTCTGCAAACAATAAGAAACAATAAGTGAAACACTCTAAAACAAATGCTTCCTGCTAATTTTGAATCCCCTTTGTTCCTGCCACCCCTCCCAGTCATGCAGGCCTTAAAATTTGGCTTGTGCTTTTTTGGAGGCCCTCTATGTCCTACATTATAGGTTGAACACTTTCTGCCTTGCAAAGCTCCTATATATGATTTAAACAATTCCTACATACACTTTAAGAGTGATACACTAAAACCAAACCACACACTGATTAAATCTGCTTCAGAACATATTTCAGGAATGGCAACCACCCATATCTTGTAGCAGAGAAGCCTACAGCATCCCCCTACTACAGCATATAAAGAAATAAGAAGACCATGATATACCTAACAAGGTCAAAAAAGCGGCTACTTCTGTAACAAAGGGTCTTTAGGCTGGACAGTGATTCCAAAAAAGTACAAAATTTATTGATTCCAAAAGGAGGGCGCACAATCTAAATTTTTTTAATGCGACTACAATGTTAAGAACAGCTTCAATATTGGTACTATTGACGGTCTCCGTCCAAAAGGGAGGAAACCCCCAAGGACAGTACTTTAAAACCAAACAGGAAACATACAGGGACACACAAGACAAATACAAATACACAATCAAAAAACAGAACACAGAAGAGTCCGGACGCCAGCATATCATTCAGAGTGAAGCTGTAATGCGATTACAATCGCATTAATGCAAACATTTCATGTATGGAATGACTAACAATTCATTTGATGTAGAATTACATATGTATATACAGCTTCACTGTGAATGACCCCCGGGGGATCAGATTGAAGGTGTGGTTACCCTGACTCTGAATATGTCTGAAATAAGGCTAAATGATCAGGGAATGGTTTTGATAATCAATTGGACGCCTATGATACAAGTCGCTGATTAGTTAAGATGTTGTATTTTAATGTGATTGTCCATTTCACTTCAAGATGCATAGTCTTTGTGGTATGTTGTTGATCCTTTAAGTATTTGGGCTATGCCGCTGGCTTTGGCTCATTAATTATAAGTGTGTTTCAGACCATTCATCCACTCTTTGGAAAGAGTTCATATCTAATGTCACAACAGATATATATGAATATAAGCAACTTGCTTTGGATGAATGCACTTCTATAGAGCACACAAGTTAAAGGATGCACTTAAGTAGCCAGAATTGCTGTTGATACAACAAAATAACCTACTTTACTTCCACCTGCATGTGGAAAGTGTATGGTTCAAATACCAATCCACTGATATCATAGAAACAGTCCTTTTGAGGGAAACCAAATACGATCAAAAGATTGCAATGGAAAGTACGTCCATACATTACCACTCCTGCATGGCCAGCACTCGCAGGAGATCCACTTGGTCTTTACATACTGTAGATCCAGGATCCGTGATGCGAGTGGCTCTAAACAAATGGGAGCTGCACGGCTATGATGGAATCTTCCCGCTGCAGGAAATATTCATCTGCTAGGTTTGCGGTTACAATCGATGTTTGCCGGAAACTCCCAGGGTGCTCCACCGTATTAGTGAGAATGTGGCCACTGGTATGGAGTGGATGTAGGGTTCAGATTTTGATCCGCGGCTTTTAGTTTAAACAGGGCATTCCGTAGCTGGCGTCACGTGACTGCTGTGACGTCAACGCGTTTCGCTAGAGTGGTAGCGTAGCTTCATCTGGACTAACACGGTGGAGCACCCGGCGAGTATCCGGCAAACATCGATAGTAACCGCAAACCTAGCAGATGAATATTTCCTGCAGCGGGAAGATTCCATCATAGCCGTGCAGCTCCCGTTTGTTTAGAGCCACTCGCATCACGGAGCCCGGATCTATGTAAAAACCAAGTGGATCTCCTGCGAGTACTTTCCATTGCAATCTTTTGATCGTATTTGGTTTCCCTCAAAAGGACTGTTTCTATGATATCAGCGGATTGGTATTTGAACCATTCACTTTCCACATGTAGGTGGAAGTAAAGTAGGTTCCTTTGTTGTATCAACAGCAATTCTGGCTACTTAAAAGTGCATCCATTAACTCGTGTGCTCTATTGAAGTGCATTCATCCCAAGCAAGTCACTTATATTCATATATATCTGTTGTGACATTAGATATGAACTCTTTCCAAAGAGTGGATGAATGGTCTGAAACACACTTATAATTAATGAGCCAAAGCCAGCGGCATAGCCTAAATACTTAAAGGACCAACAACATACCACAAAGACTATGCATCTTGTAGTGAAATGGACAATCATATTAAAATACAACATCTTAACTAATCAGCGATAGGACTTGTATCATAGGCGTCCAATTGATTATCAAAACCATTCCCTGATCATTTAGCCTTATTTCAGACATATTCAGAGTTAGGGTAACCACCACTCCAATCTGATCCCCCAGGGGTCATTCACAGTGAAGCTGTATATACATATAATTCTACATCAAATGAATTGTTAGTCATTCCATACATGCAATGTTTGCATTAATGCGATTGTAATCACATTACAGCTTCACTCTGAATGATATGCTGGCGTCCGGACTCTTCTGTGTTCTGTTTTTTGATTGTGTATTTGTATTTGTCTTGTGTGTCCCTGTATGTTTTCTGTTTGGTTTTAAAGTACTGTCCTTGGGGGTTTCCTCCCTTTTGGACGGAGACCGTCAATAGTACCAATATTGAAGCTGTTCTTAACATTGTAGTCGCATTAATTTTTTTTATATTGTGCGCCCTCCTTTTGGAATCAATACATTTTGTACTTTTTTGGAATCACTGTCCAGCCTAAAGACCCTTTGTTGCAGAAGTAGCCGCTTTTTTGACCTTGTTAGGTATATCATGGTCTTCTTTTTTCTTTATATGCTTATGTTTATTGGCTATAGCAGCAATACCACATCTTGGTAAGTGGCATTACGGTTTGAATTATCATCCTGTGGACAGTCTGAATCCGCAGAACTCGTTCTTTCCCCCTTTTTGTTTCTTTATCCCCCTACTACAGGCCTGCTTGAAATAATCAACCTCAAGGGAATCACTGAGATGGAATAGAATTTATCATTTTATTAGTCCGTAAATAGACAGGGCTGTGCAGCATATGAGCATTTGGATCTAAACAGCTCAGGCACAAAAATGATGGCCACTTAGTTCCTGAACATTGACTGGTCATATCCAAGCACCTCTCTTGAAAATGTAAAGAAGTATTTTTTTTTCTTTCTTTCTGTAGGTTATATTGCCACCTTGTCTGCTAAGTCTCATACACACTATTAGATTTTCTGAAGATTTTTCTCTTCAGATTTACCAACACCATGTAGTGCAAGGGCCTGCCTGATTGCATACAAATTGAAACTCTTAAGGTTTGACCTCATATTATATGGTTTGGGTAAATCTGAAGACAAAAATCTGCAGAAAATCTAATAGTGTGTATGGGGTCTAACATACAGTATATAGAACATGATGTTAGCAGACTGCCATTGTGCAGTTACTGAAAATATGTGTAGCGGGTATTTGAATTTAGGGGAGGCATCTGGGTGGTGGTGTAACCCAGATGCACTGATTGTTAGGGAATCTGAGACCTTTTTATAGTTCTTGGAGGACACTGGTGGTGTGAGGTTCCCTGCGGCCTGCAGGTGGCGCTGTTGCCCTGGGCCGGAGCTGAACACCCACCGCAAGACTGCTACCCCTTTTGTCCTTTCCTGGCGCTGGTACAGCGGGGCGGGTAACCCGCTGTGACGCAAAGGGAGAGGAGATAAAAGGGGCGGACGCCCTGACCTCAGGGTTCAGAGTCAGAGGACGCAGCCGCGCCCAGGCACCTTCAGCCTGGGTGCTGGCATTCCAGAGTTCCGGGCCCAGGTGCCCTTGACCTGGCCGGAGCGGGAAATGGAGTCCATCCCAGGCACCTTTAGCCTGGGGTGAGGTACTAATGCGGAAGCCTGGGACTCAGTACCTTCGACTGAGTACCGCGAGGGTGGAAGAATCCGAGGGGGCCCTAACGCCTTGGGTGCCCGTGTCTGAGATGAGGAGGCTGGTGAGCGGAACTTCTCTGGAAAGTCCGGCGCAGCATTTGCTGGTGATGGAGAGGCCTCCGCTAACTCTCTTGGACGGATGTCTTCCCTCTGACAGGGGCTGTGATAGCGAAGGTAATTCATGCTCTTGTTCTATATAGTCGGTGGCAGTGACTATACATCATAACCATTGGTGACACCACAGTGGTTAGCTCTACTAAAAGGATTGTGCCTTGACCTACTCCCCACAAATACTGAAGTGTTCTATGGGTATCAACCTGTCTGTGCTGTATGACTATTTATTGCTGGAAGAGAATAAATACAAGTTGGACCTTTTCAGTGTGTGGAACTCTGGTTACTAGACATGTGCACAATGAAATATTTTGTTTCGGAATTTCGTTTTCGTTAGAAAAATAAATTTATTTAGTTACTCCCGAAATTCGTTTTTATTTATTTTGTTTTTCGTTAGAAATTGCATTCGTCCGAAAATCTGAATTAATTAAGGTCGAATCTGTCATTGAAGGCTTATGGTGTCTGTCGAATGTTCAAAGAAGATTCGACGGAGCAGCGAAACTGTACGACGCTGCAATCGTACATTTCCGGTCGAATGTTCCGCCTACAAGCTATAGATGAATTCTATTGTATGACTAGTAATAATTATATTTTTTAATTACTATTACTAGTCAACAGGGATGAGCCGAACACCCCCCTGTTCGGTTCGCACCAGAACCTGCAAACAGACAAAATGTTAGTGTGAACTTTAGAACCCTATTAAATACAATGGACTCGAACGTTCGAAATCTAGTGTTAATTATAAAGGTTAATATGCAAGTTATTGTCCTAAAAAGTGTTTGGGGACCTGGGTCCTGCCCCAGGGGACATGTATCAATGCAAAAAAAAGTTTTAAAAACGGCCGTTTTTTCGGGAGCAGTGATTTTAATAATGCTTAAAATGAAAAAATAAAAGTGAAATATTCCTTTAAATTTCGTACCTGGGGGGTGTGTATGATATGCATGTGAAGTGGCGCATGTTTCCCGTGCTTAGAACTGTCCCTGCAAAAAATGTAATTTTTGAAAGAAAAAAAGTCATTTAAAACTGACTCGCGGCTATTAATGAATTGTCGGCTCCCGGCAATACATACAAAAGTCATTGATAAAAAAAAAAAAAAAAGCGTGGGGGTTCCCCAGAATTCAATTACCAGGCCCTTCAGGTCTGGAATGGATATTAAGGGGAACCCCGCCGCAAATGTAAAAAAAAATTGACGTGGGGTTCCCCCAAATATCCATTCCAGGCCCTTCAGATCTGGCATGGATTTTAAGGGGAACTCCACCCCAAATAAAAAAAAAAATGGCGTGGAGTCCCCCTAAAAATCCATACTAGACCCCTTATCCGAGCACGCAACCTGGCCGGCCGCAGGGGAAGAGGGGGGGACGAGAGAGCGCCCCCCCTCCCTCCTGAACCGTACCAGGCCACATGCCCTCAACATGGGGAGCATGTCCCCATGTTGATGGGGACAAGGGCCTCATCCCCACAACCCTTGCCCGGTGGTTGTGGGGGTCTGCGGGCGGGGGGCTTATCGGAATCTGGAAGACCCCTTTAACAAAGGGGACCCCCAGATCCCGGCCCCCCCCTATGTGAATTGGTAAGGGGTACATTGTACCCCTACCATTTCACGAAGAAAGCGTAATCTTTTTTTAAAAAAAACACACAAACACCTTGAAAAAGTCCTTTATTTAAAAAAAACCAAAAAAACATTCCAGCGGTGAAATCCAGTGTCCCGCGGCGATCCCGATGTCCAGCGCTGTCCTTCATTGGTTGTGCCTGAGCGGACCTGATGGGGAACTCCCTCTCAGTGTTTTAAATGTATAGACCCGCCCCTTCTAAAGTTCCCCATCAGGTCCGCTCAGCGGACCAGATGCGGAACATGAGAAGGGGCGGGTCTATACATGTATTACCAAAGTGAGAGCAGTTCCCCATCAGGTCCGCCCCCTCGGTATGTCAGACCCGCCTACATCATTGGCTTGAGCGGGGAACTTCCTTCACTATGTAAATTTAAATTACACAGTGAAGGAAGTTCCCCACTCAGGCCAATGACATAGGCGGGGTCAGACATACCGAGGGGGCGGACCTGATGGGGAACTGCTCTCACTTTGGTAATACATGTATAGACCCGCCCCTTCTCATGTTCCGCATCTGGTCCGCTGAGCGGACCTGATGGGGAACTTTAGAAGGGGCGGGTCTATACATTTAAAATACTGAGAGGGAGTTCCCCATCAGGTCCGCTCAGGCACAACCAATGAAGGACAGCGCTGGACATCGGGATCGCCGCGGGACACTGGATTTCACCGCTGGAATGTTTTTTTTTTTTTTTTAAATAAAGGACTTTTTCAAGGTGTTTGTGTGTTTTTTTAAACATTTTTTTACGCTTTCTTCGTGAAATGGTAGGGGTACAATGTACCCCTTACCAATTCACATAGGGGGGGGCCGGGATCTGGGGGTCCCCTTTGTTAAAGGGGTCTTCCAGATTTCGATAAGCCCCCCGCCCGCAGACCCCCACAACCACCGGGCAAGGGTTGTGGGGATGAGGCCCTTGTCCCCATCAACATGGGGACATCCTCCCCATGTTGAGGGCATGTGGCCTGGTACGGTTCAGGAGGGAGGGGGGGCCGCTCTCTCGTCCCCCCCTTTTCCCCTGCGGCCGGCCAGGTTGCGTGCTCGGATAAGGGGTCTGGTATGGATTTTTAGGGGGACTCCACGCCATTTTTTTTAAATTTGGGGTGGAGTTCCCCTTAAAATCCATGCCAGATCTGAAGGGCCTGGAATGGATATTTGGGGGAACCCCACGTCAATTTTTTTTTAAATTTGCGGCGGGGTTCCTCTTAATATCCATTCCAGACCTGAAGGGCCTGGTAATTGAATTCTGGGGAACCCCCACGCTTTTTTTTTTTTTTTTATCAATGACTTTTGTATGTAGTGCCGGGAGCCAACAATTCATTAATAGCCGCGAATGAGTTTTAAATGACTTTTTTCCTTTCAAAAATGACATTTTTTGCAGGGACAGTTCTAAGCACGGGAAACATGCGCCACTTCACATGCATATCATACACACCCCCCAGGTACGAAATTTAAAGGAATATTTCACTTTTATTTTTTCATTTTAAGCATTATTAACCACTTAAGCCCCGGACCATTTGGTAGCTAAAGGACCAGAGGTGAATTCAGAATTTTGCACTGCGCTGCTTTAACTGTAAATTGTGCGGACATGCAATGTTGTACCCAAACAAAATTTGCGTCCTTTTCTTCCCACAAATAGAGCTTTCTTTTAATGGTATTTGATTGCCTCTGCGATTTTTATTTTTTGTGATATAAACGGAAAAAGACCTAAAATTTTGAAAAAAAATGATATTTTCTACTTTTTGTTATAAGAAAAATCGAATAATCTCAATTTTAGTCATACATTTAGGCCAAAATGTATTCAGCCACATGTCTTTAGTAAAAAAAAACATCAATAAGTGTATATTTATAGGTTTGCGCAAAAGTTATAGCGTTTACAAACTAGGGTACATTTTCTGGAATTTACACAGCTTTAAATTTATGACTGCCTATCTCATTTCTTGAGGTGCTAAAATGGCAGGGCAGTACAAAACCCCCCCAAATGACCCCATTTTGGAAAGTAGACACCCCAAGGAAATTGCTGAGAGGCATGTTGAGCCCATTGAATATTTTTTTTTTTGTCCCAAGTGATTGAATAATGACAAAAAAAAAAAAAAAAAATTACAAAAAGTTGTCACTAAATGATATATTGCTCACACATGCCATGGTTATATGTGGAATTGCACCCCAAAATACATTCTACTGCTTCTCCTGAGTACGGGGATACCACATGTGTGGGACTTTTTAGGAGCCTAGCCACGTACGGGATCCCGGAAACCAAGCACCGCCTTCAGGATTTCTAAGGGCGCAAATTTTTGATTTCACTCCTCACTACCTATCACAGATTTGAAGGCCATAAAATGCCAAAATAGCACAAACCCCCCCCCAAATGACCCCATTTTAGAAAGTAGACACCCCAAGGAAATTGCTGAGAGGCCTGTTGAGCCCATTGAATATTTTTTTTTTTTCCCAAGTGATTGAATAATGACAAAAAAAAAAAATTACAAAAAGTTGTCACTAAATGATATATTGCTCACACATGCCATGGTTAAATGTGGAATTGCACCCCAAAATACATTTTGCTGCTTCTCCTGAGTACGGGGATACCACATGTGTGGGACTTTTTAGGAGCCTAGCCGCGTACGGGACCCCGAAAACCAATCACCGCCTTCAGGATTTCTAGGCACAAATTTTTGATTTCACTCCTCACTACCTATCACAGTTTCGAAGGCCATAAAATGCCAAAATAGCACAAAAGCCCCCCAAATGACCCCATTTTGGAAAGTAGACACCCCAAGCTGTTTGCTGAGAGGCATGGTGAGTATTTTACAGCTCTCATTTGTTTTTGAAAATGAAGAAAGAATTTTTTTTTTCTTTTTTTTTTTTTTAATTTTCAAAACTTTGTGACAAAAAGCGAGATCTGCAAAATACTCACAATACCTCTCAGCAAATAGCTTGGGGTGTCTACTTTCCAAAATGGGGTCATTTGGGGGGGTTTTGTGCCATCTGGGCATTCCATGGCCTCCGAAACTGTGATAGGCAGTGAGAAGTGAAATCAAAAATTTACACCCTTAGAAAGCCTGAAGGCGGTGATTGGTTTTTGGGGTCCCGTACACGGCTAGGCTCCCAAAAAGTCTCACACATGTGGTATCCCCGTACTCAGGAGAAGCAACAGAATGTATTTTGGGGTGTAATTCCACATATGCCCATGGCATGTTTGAGCAATATATCATTTAGTGACAACTTTGTGCAAAAAAAAAATAAAAAATTGTCTTTTTTCCGCAACTTGTGTCAACATATAAAATATTCCATGGACTCGACATGCCTCTCAGTATATAGCTTGGGGTGTCTACTTACCAAAATGGGGTCATTTGGGGGGGTTTTGAACTGTTCTGGCATTTTATACACAACATTAGGAAGCTTACATCCACTCTTCTAACCACTTGAAGACAAAGCCCTTTCTGACACTTTTTGTTTACATGAAAACATATTTTTTTTGCAGGAAAATTATGTTGAACCCCCAAACATTATATATATTTTTAAAGCAAAGGCCCTACAGAATAAAATGGTGGGTGTTGCATTTTTTTTTTCTACACAGTATTTGCGCAGCGATTTTTCAAACGCATTTTTTGGGGAAAAAATACACTTTTTTTTATTTTAATGCACTAAAACACACTATATTGCCCAAATGTTTGATGAAATAAAAAAGATGATCTTAGGCCGAGTACATAGATACCAAACACGACATGCTTTAAAATTTCGCACAAACGCGCATTGGCGACAAACTACATACATTTTTAAAAGCCTTTAAAAGCCTTTACAGGTTACCCCGTTAGATTTACAGAGGAGGTCTACTGCTAAAATTACTGCCCTCGATCTGACCTTCGCGGTGATACCTCACATGCATGGTGCAATTGCTGTTTACATATGACGCCAGACCGACGCTTGCGTTCGCCATTGGGCAAGAGCAGGGCAGGACAGGGGTGCTTTTTTTTTTTTTTTTTATTATTATTAATTTTGCTTTTTTATTTTATTTTTAAATTGTTCCTTCCATATTTTTTTTTAATCATTTTTATTGTTATCTCAGGGAATGTAAATATCCCCTATGATAGTAATAGGTAGTGACAGGTACTCTTTTTTTGAAAAAACTGGGGTCTAGACCCTAGATCTTTCCTCTGCCCTCAAAGCATCTGACCACACCAAGATCGGTGTGATAAAATGCTTTCCCAATTTCCCAATGGCGCTTTTTATATCCGGGGGGACATTCCCTCCCACTGCTTGTAAAAGCAGTCCAGAGGCTAATTAGCCCCTAGGGTTGCTTTTACATTAAAGCCGGCCGCTGGCTGAAAAGAATGATACCAAGATGATACCTAAACCCGCAGGCATCAATCTGGTATAACCATTCAAAGTCCAGCAACATACCAGTACGTTGCTGGTCCTTGTTGGACATGTATTGTAATCTTTTTTTTTCATGCAGCCAGGTGGCTGAACAAAAAAAGAGATTGATCGGTGGGTATGCCCACCATTAGAATACCGCCCTCCATCCACCCACTTCTAATAATGGGCATACATGCACCATTTACATATGCCGAAGCATGGGGGCATCCTCCCGCAAAAAAGTTATGCCACACACACATGGTCGGACTTTTCCACGGGCAAGCCTCCGTCGGAATTTCGACCGTATGTACGCGGCATTAGGAGCAAAATCGCTCCTCCGCCCCTGCTGCCCCAATGCTTCGGCATATTTGCTTTTTTTTTTTTTAACTGTGGTGGTGAAATCACCTCCTACAGAACTGGAGTCGCAGGGATCAGGCCTGTCTCTGCGAACGCTGCAGTTATGTGTGTTGTGTTTTGTAAGTGACAGTGATCGATCGATACTGCACTTGGGTGGCCTGGGCTGGACGGAGGGGCAAAACGCAGGTGCTAGCAGGTATCTGGGCTGATCCCGCTAACACTGCGTTTTTGGGAACCCTAAACTGCTGGGGACGCTAGTATAGATCTGATCAGATCAGATATTGATCTGTTCAGATACTATACCACTAAGGGAGGTGTATGCTTCACGCGTGGGTGTTAGCGTTACTGGCACTAACCTGACGCTGCCTGGGGTGTGACGCAGACCCTCTCTGACGCTAAAACCTAATTGATATCACCCGCCGGGCGATCAGGGGGTTAAACCTTTATTGGGTTATATACGGCGGGTGCCTTGACACTATAAAAAGCAAACTAACTAACCAGCGTCACCCGTAACACTTATATGATGATTACTGGTGAAAGGGTTAACTAGGGGCAATTAGGGGGTTAAAACCTTTATTAGATAATATATGGGGGTACCTGACGCTATAAAAACCTGCGGCGAACCTAAAAAAATTACTGGCTACCGATCTGCATCACCGACGCTAAGACAGCGATCAGAAAAATGATCGCTTAGCGACAGTGGTGATAGGGGGTGAAAGGGTTACCTGGGGGGCGATCAAGGGGGTTAAACCTTTATTAGATATTTTATGGGGGTACCCGACGCTATAAAAACCTGCGGCGAACCTAAAAAAAATTACTGGCTACCGATCTGCATCACCGACGCTAAGACATCGATCAGAAAAATGATCGCTTAGTGACAGTGGTGATAGGGGGTGAAAGGGTTACCTGGGGGGCGATCAAGGGGGTTAAACCTTTATTAGATAATTTATGGGGGTACCCGACGCTATAAAAACCTGCGGCGAACCTAAAAAAAAAATACTGGCTACCGATCTGTATCACCGACGCTAAGACATCGATCAGAAAAATGATCGCTTAGCGACAGTGGTGATAGGGGGTGAAAGGGTTACCTGGGGGGCGATCAAGGGGGTTAAACCTTTATTAGATAATTTATGGGGGGTACCCGACGCTATAAAAACCTGCGGCGAACCTAAAAAAATTACTGGGTACCGATCTGCATCACCGACGCCAAGACAGCGATCAGAAAAATGATCGCTTAGTGACAGTGGTGATAGGGGGTGAAAGGGTTACCTGGGGGGCGATCAAGGGGGTTAAACCTTTATTAGATAATTTATGGGGGTACCCGACGCTATAAAAACCTGCGGCGAACCTAAAAAAAAAATACTGGCTACCGATCTGCATCACCGACGCTAAGACATCGATCAGAAAAACGATCGTTTAGTGACAGTGGTGATAGGGGGTGAAAGGGTTACCTGGGGGGCGATCAAGGGGGTTAAACCTTTATTAGATAATTTATGGGGGTACCCGACGCTATAAAAACCTGCGGCGAACCTAAAAAAAATTACTGGGTACCGATCTGCATCACCGACGCCAAGACAGCGATCAGAAAAATGATCGCCAAGCGACCGCGGTGCTAGGGGGTGAAAGGGTTATCTGGGGGGTGATCAAGGGGTTAAACCTTTATTAGGGGGGGGGGGTTAGGGGGCTACACTGGACCTAAAACTAAATGTAGTGACACTTTTACAGTCACAAATGTCACTGATTGCAGTGATCAGTAAATAAATGGTCACTGCAATCAGTGACACTGTGACTGGGGGCTGGGGGGTGATCTGGGGGGGCCTGGGGGGCGATTTATGTGCCTATGTGTGCTGGTGTTAGTGTAGTGTTAGTGCACTGACCTGTGTGTCTTCTCTTGTACGACGCTCGGTATATGTGAGCGCCGCACAGGAGATGACATCACTTCCTCCTGCTTTCTCGGTCTGTGTAAACATTACACAGACAGAGGGGGCATTTCTATTCGCCGGGAGCGATCGCGGGGGGGTGGTCGGAATCGAACGGCCGCCCCCCCATCTCGGAACGCTCCCAGACGAATTCCGACCGCTCACTGTACAGAAGGGGGGTCCGATCGGACCCCCCAACTGTACAAAGGCAATCACGTATGCTCTACGTGATTGTGCCTGTCGGTGCCATTGTGCCAACGTATATATACAGTGAGCGGTCGTTAAGTGGTTAAAATCACTGCTCCCGAAAAAACGGCCGTTTTTAAAACTTCTTTTTGCATTGATACATGTCCCCTGGGGCAGGACCCGGGTCCCCAAACACTTTTTAGGACAATAACTTGCATATAAGCCTTTATAATTAGCACTTTAGATTTCTCCCATAGATTTTTCGAATTTGCCGCGAACACCCCAATTTGTTCGCTGTTCGGCGAACGGGCAAACAGGCAATGTTCGAGTCGAACATGAGTTCGACTCGAACTCGAAGCTCATCCCTACTAGTCAACCAACATTAGAATTCTTCTATAGCCTATGGGCCGAGCATTTGACCGGAAATGTACGATTGCAGCGTTGTACAGTTTATCTGCTCCGTAGAATCTTCTTAGAACTTTTAACAGACACCATAAGCCTTCAATGACAGATTCGACGTTTGTATGTTTTTCGATGCTTTGTTGAATCTTCGTCGTTCATGTCGAATTGTCAAGTTAGTTCTAGCTATTTTACTGCTCCTCCTCTTTGGTTACAATCAGCCAATAACATTCATCATCATCATTTTTTTATTTTACTTCCCCCACCCAATTCCAGCAGTGATCTTTTCTCTCTATGTCGAATCTTTTCTCTCTATAATGTCAAATCTTTTCTCTCTATAATGTCAAATCTTTTCTCTCTATGTCAAATCTTTTCTCTCTATAATGTCAAATCTTTTCTCTCTATGTAGAATAATCTTGGACTAATAGAGTTAAGCACATTCGACCACAGGTTCGATGGACACAGATTGTTATTGTCAGCCTCATGTCGAATCTCCTATCTCAGTTATGGCGAACCTTGGCACCCCAGATGTTTTGGAACTACATTTCCCATGATGCTCATCCACTCTGCAGTGTAGTTGAGCATCATGGGAAATGTAGTTACAAAACATCTGGGGTGCCGAGGTTCGCCATCTCTGTCCTATCTATATCGAACTGTTGTTGCAACGAAAACGAAAATTAAGCATTTGTTTATGTCGGATCTTTCGGTTTTCGGATTCTGCATATTCGTTTTCGTTTGTTAAAACGATAACGAAAATACCTGAAATTCGGACGAAAATGCATTCGGACGAAAACTAATGCACATGTCTACTGGTTACTAGGAGCAAAGGGAGTCATTTCGAGGAAAGGATTTGACTCTGGGACACACACACAAAACCCGATAGTTCTGGCTTTCACCTCCAGTCTCTCTGGAGGACATGGGCCGTGGTGTATCGCATCCCTCCCCCCAGTACTAACGCCATAGACCAGAACAACAAGCCGAGAATGAGAAGGGGTGAGAGGGGTGAGCTCGCTACACGTGGGGGCAATGTGTATTGTGTCTGAATTTGAACTTTGCTGCCCGAAGGAGTTCCGTGTAGGTCGGCCATGTTGGCCAACGAGCCACGAGGCACACCATAGCTGCGCAGTTCGTGGGCGGGGAGAAGAGAAAGCCTGCGAACAAATGCAGAGTGTGGAAGGAGTCTGGCCATGTGGAAGGACACACGTGGGGATTCCGGCGCGAAGGGGTCAGTGCGCATTGGAGCAGCAGCCAGTCAGGATGACCTCAAGTACTCCGTGGATTTCTGTTCCTTCTACAGCGGAGATGACTTCCTTTGCTGCTCCGATCACGGACACAGGAATAAGACTAAGGCCCCGGGGGCGGTTGGCTCTGTACACATGCAGAGACATAGAGGCTCTCGGTGTGATCTGTCCCGGCTGTTCGGGACTGGTGGTCCATTTGAAGCCGTTCGGGCGATGTGAGGTCTGCAAAGAATTTCTCTTCGAGGTGGAGCCATCCACAGAAAGGCCTCGCGCCTTCCACCTCAACTACCTCACAGGTACTGCCACTCCGGAGGGAGAGATCGATGCCTATGCGGACATTCCTGCGCACGCTGACCAGGGCGAAGTGACTGCCCCAGTGGAGATTAAGAGAGAGAAATCCGAGGATGCTGCCTCGGTCACCACAAGCTCCCTGCTCCCACCGCCGAAGAGGAAAGTTGGCCTGGTGATGGCATCCTGTGGTCGTGGAAGAGCTTCGCCCCGTCGCTTGCCTGGCCTGGATGGATCCGGAGGGAAGAGCCCTGGACATCCCTGTTCTTCAAAAGGCCCAGGTGAGCCAGGGGTTGGGACTGTGTGTGTGGTTGGAGGTGTCGGGAGCCCAGAGTCGGTGGAACCCTTGGAGGGGGGTGATTCCGTTTCTACGGGGAAATTACCTGCCCGCAGAGTGTTATGACACCTCCGACCTAGAGTCGCTATCTGATGCCGGTGATGATGGGGAGATAGATGAAATCTTTCACAAGAAGATTGGCAGGGCCAATGTGGTGCCTATATTTAAAAAGGGAATTAAGTCTTTACCAAGTAACTATAGACCTGTTAGTTTAACTTCTATAGTTGGGAAAATACTGGAGAGATTAATAAAAGACCACATAGATGAGTTCTTGCTGAAAAAAAACTATTTAAGCAACAGACAGCATGGATTCATGAAAGACAGAAGTTGTCAAACAAACCTGATTTCTTTTTATGAAGAGGTAAGTAAGACCTTGGACAAAGGGGTGGCTGTGGATGTGGTATACTTGGATTTTGCAAAAGCGTTCGATACAGTTCCCCACACACGGCTCATGTGTAAGGTAAAGTCTACAGGATTGGAAATATCAGTTTGTAAATGGATAGAAAACTGGCTAAAAGACAGAATTCAGAGAGTAGTGGTTAATGATTCTTACTCTGAATGGTCCAAGGTTATCAGTGGTGTACCCCAAGGTTCAGTGCTGGGACCCTTACTTTTTAATATGTTTATAAATGATATTGGGTCTGAGATCAAAAGTAACATCTCTGTCTTTGCAGATGACACCAAGCTATGCAGTGGAATAACGTCCTTACAGGATGTCGCCAATTTACAAGCCGACCTCAATGCTCTGTCTAATTGGGCGACTATGTGGCAGATGAGGTTTAATGTTGATAAATGTAAAGTTATGCACTTGGGGGCTAATAATATGAATGCATCATACATACTAGGGGGAGTACAACTGGGGGGATCCGTAGTGGAGAAGGATCTGGGGGTTTTGGTAGATCATAAGCTCAATAATGGCATGCAATGCCAAGCTGCGGTTTCCAAAGCGAGCAAAGTCCTTTCTTGTATTAAGAGAGGTATGGTCTCCAGAGAGAGAGACATCATTTTGCCCCTGTTCAAATCATTAGTAAGACCTCATCTGGAATATGCAGTTCAGTTTTGGGCCCCAGTTCTCAAAAAGGATATTGGGGAACTGGAGAAAGTGCAGAGAAGGGCAACCATACTGATAAGAGGCATGGAGGAGCTCAGCTATGAGGAGAGATTAGAGGAACCAAATTTATTCTCTCTTGAGAAGAGGAGATTAAGGGGGGATATGATCAACATGTACAAATATATAAGGGGTCCATATAGTGAACTTGGTGTTCAGTTATTCACTTTACGGTCAACACAAAGGACAAGGGGGCACTCTTTGCGTCTAGAGGAAAAGAGATTTCACCTCCAAATACGGAAAGGTTTTTTCACAGTAAGAGCTGTGAAAATGTGGAATAGACTCCCTGCAGAGGTGGTTCTGGCCAGCTCAGTAGATTGCTTTAAGAAGGGCCTGGATTCTTTCTTAAATGTACATAATATAACTGGGTACTGACATTTATAGGTAAAGTTGATCCGGGGAATATCCGATTGCCTCTCGGGGGATCAGGAAGGAATTTTTTCCCCTGCTGTAGCAAATTGGATCATGCTCTTCTGGGGTTTTTTGCCTTCCTCTGGATCAACTGTGGGTATAGAATTGGGTATATGGGATTGTACGATATATATATATATATTTTTTATGGTTGAACTGGATGGACTTGTGTCTTTTTTCAACCTGACTAACTATGTAACTATGTAACTACGTAAGAAGGGATGGGACAGGGGGCGTGGCCGCGATGTGAGTGAGGAAGGACGTGTTCAGCTCAGGCTCCCGCCACCCGTCCAGCTAATCCGCCTGAATCCTGCTATTTCCCCTGCCATCCTGCTTAGTAAATACCAGGCTGTGGTCTGGGGGGACACTCCGTAAATCGGCTAAAAAAGCAGCAGCGAAACCCTTGCAGTTCTCGCGGCCAGTCACTCGTGCGGTGGTCATCTTGCCCGCCATCTCCCTGTCTCTGACTTCTATTGCAGTGCAGACGGACCCAGGGATGGCGGCTCTCGGGACATCTGCTATGGAGGGAGCCTCGGCAGCATCTCGGGAGGATCCGGAGCCCTTGGGGGAGCAGTCCACCGCAGCGATCCTGGCGGCCATCGCAGACAGTAAGGCCTCTGTGGAGGGTAAGATTGACACCCTGACCATAGAATGTGGGCTCATTAGGCAGGACATGGACAAGTTCAGGGGCCGCCTTACTGAAGCAGAACACCGCATCTCTGCTGCAGAAGATACCACTGCCTCCACATTGCACTCTGTATCTGAATTGCAGCAGCAGGTCAAAATCCTTATGTTTGTTTGGGGGTTCTTTTTCTACCCTGTTTGCGCCTGGCTTCACAGGCTGGTGAAGATGGGTGGTTACCTTGCCTAGTATGGTTCCTATTATGTAACTGCTGTCATGTGGTGGTCTGTGGCTCTCTGTGTTCAGGTTCTCCCCCCTCCGGCCTTCCCTGTCTGGTGCTTTTCTCCTTCCCTCATGTTATATTCTCTCCAACGTGATGAGCGACCTTACACTTATCTCATGGAATGTCCGTGGGTTGAACTCTAAATTTAAACGCTCACTGGTCCTGCAATATCTTAAATCCCTTGGTCCCCACATTATCCTTTTACAAGAGACCCACCTTATGGGCTCTAAGATACTGTCCCTTAACAGGAACTGGATACAGAGGGCCATACGCTCTACCTACTCCTCCTATGCGAGAGGGGTGGCTATTTGAATCCATAAGAAGCTGGTATGTGCTATTGAACATGTGGTGATTGATCCTGGTGGCCGTTACGCCATTGTGGTCATGACTGTTGAATCTCAGTTGATTGCAATTGTAAATGTTTATGTCCCCCCCTCCCTTTAAAAATGAGGTGCTCTATCAGGCCCTGGACAAGGTTGCCACATTTGGCCCCCTGAGGCTATTTGTGGCTGGGGATTTTAATAATATCCTTGATTACTCCTTGGATTCCTCAAACCCGAATAGGGCGCGGAACCTTGACCTGGGGCTTTGGGCAGACTCTGCGGCATTGGAGGAGGTCTGGCGGTGGAAACACCCTGGTGAGAGAGGTTACTCCTATCTTTTCCACGTCAGTACCTCCTCCTCCCGCATTGATTTGGCGTTTGCCAACCCTGCTCTTTTGCCCCACGTTGAGGAGGTCCGTTACCTAGCAGGGGGTCTTTCTGACCACTCCCCTTTGTGGGTGGCATTGACCTTTGCCACTCAGGGCCGCAGGAGGATTTGGAGGCTACACCCTGGTAGGGTGGCCGAGTCCTCCGTCGAGGCCCTGGTTTCGCCTCATTTGCAGGGTTTTTGGCAACAAAATGAGGACTCAGCGGGTGGGCCGGTGGTGTGGGACGCGTTTAAAGCATCCACATGGGGGGCATATGTGTCGGCCATAAAGGCTGCTAGGATTGAGAAAAATTCTAAATCTGAGGAGTTGCAGGCCCATGAAATTCTGTGCGCACAGACACATGCTGATTCGCCTTCCCCCGCTTCTCTGATTGAGCTGCAAATGGCCAGAAGGGCCCTTCTGGTACATTTTTAGGACTTGACTCACTGCACTCGCAAGAGTAGGGCTAAGGAATTGTTTGAGAGGGGCGATAAGAATGGGAAGCTGTTGGCATACCTCTCTGCAGACACGAGGGCACATGCAGCTATCCCATGCATGTCTTCCCCAGATGGTGCCGTAGTAAGGGATAGAGAGGGCATAATGCAGGCCTTTGTATCCTACTATTCAGAACTTTACTCGGCTATCCCACCGTATGACCACCGGGACCTGACTGACCTGCTGGGTCCCCTGCAGATCCCGGAGTTGTCCGAGGAGGCAGTGGCCAGTCTTGAGGCCCCCTTCACGGACAAAGAATTGCCGTCTGCCATTGCCTCTTTCCCTAATGCTAAGTTGCCAGGCCCAGATGGACTCCCAGCAGAGTGGTATAAGCAGTATCTAGATATTTTATCCCCCAGACTTTTAAGACTCTATAGTGACTGTTTTGACTTAGAAAGCCTTCCGGCATCTTTCTATGAGGCACATGTTGTGTTACTCCCCAAACCCGATAAGGACCCACTCTGCTGTTCTTCCTATAGGCCCATAGCACTTTTAAATATGGATCTGAAAATCCTCACCAAGATGATTGCTAATAGACTGATGAAAATTATACACCACTTGGTATCGCCTGACCAGACCGGGTTCATGCCCAAAAAAGCCACTGATATAAACCTGAGAAGGGTGTTTACTCACACACAGTTGGGGGCCGAGGTGTCCTCCGGGGGGGGCTTTGGTGTTCTTTGACCTGGAGAAGGCCTTTGATTCTATTGATTGGGGTTATATGACCTATGTCCTACAGCGCATGGGGTTTGGCCCCAGGTTCCTTAAATGGATTTCGCTGTTGTATGACCACCCGGTTGCGGCCCTCCGCTTTCACCTGGCCTGTTTGCTCTCGTCATGGAGCCTTTGGTGATTGCGCTACGTTCCTCCCCCCAAATTCAGGGTATTTGCGTAGGCACCCTAATTGAAACTACGGCACTTTATGCGGATGACTTGGTACTGTTTCTCAGGGATACTGGACCTTCTCTACGCGCTGGATTGTCAAATTGGAAACATTTGCTACAGTCTCTGGGCTCCGGGTTAACTGGACTAAGTCTAAGATACTTCCCTTGTGTTCCCACCCCATCCCTGATCAGGCCGATCCTGCCGTTCCCTTACAGTGGGTCTCCCAAATTAAGTACTTAGGGCTTCAGATCACTAATTCTGTGACGGACTTTGTTAATCTTAATATCTCCCCGCTACTCATTACAATATCTAAAAAATTTCAGGCTTGGAAAAATCTCCCCTTGTCCCTCATAGGGAAGATCAATCTGATTTAAGATGAAAATTCTGCCATTATTACTATATAACCTTAGAAACTCTCCAGTGTGGATTCCCAAGTCCCTTTTTAAATCCATTGATACCATGATTTCCTCCTTTTTGTGGCAGGGAGGCGTTCCTCGCATCAAATTGGCGATCTTACAGCAGCCGTGTGGGGAGGGAGGACTTGCAGTTCCTAACTTTCACAAATATTTTCTGTCTGGACAGTTGACGGTGGCCCACCGCTGGTTAACTGCTCCTCCGGATGATACATCTGTATCCCTGGAGGCTGCCTGTGTGGGCTCTTATGAGGCGTTGTCTCATTTGGTCTACAGGGGCCTGAAAGCTCCCTATCCCTTGACGTACTCCATGCGTTCAGTGATGAGGGCCTGGGCTGTGGTCCAGGGATTGCAGTCACCTAGCTCTCCTAGATTATCACCTTGTGGAGGAACCCCAACTTGCCACATTTTTTCTGTTACCCGGACCCAGTAGTTTGGACGGGGTACGGAATTAAGCTTTTGGCCCATATTGTGTCCAATGGTACCCTATTGTCCTTTGATGACCTAAAACAGAAGTATGATCTACCTAACTCCCACTTTTTCAGGTATTTGCAGCTAAGTCATGCCTTTCACTCACAGTTTGGTGAGGGGACCCTTAGCCTGGAGCCCAGTGATCTTGAGCTATTGGCGCGCAGTGAGTCCCTACCTAAACCAGTCTCCAGTTTTTACAAAGACCTGTTCCCGGAGACGACTCTCCTACTCAGACCTTGCAGAGGGGCTTGGGAGGCTGTGGCCCCGGGGTTGGACAGAGATGATTGGGATGACATGTGGGGGACTGCTTTTCAATATTTGGTCTTGAGTAGGGACAGACTGATCCTTTATAAGTTTCTGCACAGAGTTTACCTTACTCCGGCAAGACTGGCAAGGATGTATGGGACGCAAAGCTCTCTCTGCTGGAGATGCTCTGCACCCTCAGCTACCTTTATACACATCTTTTGGGAGTGTCCTCCAATCAAACACTACTGGCGGGCCATTGCTGACTGTATTAGGTTGGTCACCTCCATATCTATCCCCATGTCTGTTGAGGTATGCCTACTACATCTGGTTGAACCCCTGGCCACTACCAGGGCTATACAAAGCTTACTCACTCTTTTGTTGTACTGCGCTAAAAAGCACATCATCCTATCATGGAAGAGTTCAGCAGCTCCTACTGTTGACACTTGGAAAGCATTGGTCAATAAAGCAATACCCTTTTATAAGGCCACTTATTTGAGTAGGGGGGCACTGACTAAATTTGACAAGGTTTGGGGGGGTTGGATGGCTACTGTAGATACAGCATCTGATTGAACACAGCAAAGCATAATGTAAGAACCCTTTTTTTTTTTTTTTTTTTTTTTTTAGGAACTCTAATATGGGACGGTGAGAATGTTTGGAATGTCAGGACCTTGAGTGGTTATTGTGCACTTATGTATTAAACATGTGAAGATGGGGTAGTGTCTCCTTTCCTGTAGTCCTATGTCTGGGTGGGGAGGTTTGGGGGCGAGGGGGAACTGATTTCATGTGCCATGTCCAATTTGACTCTGCAGGGAGCTACTAGACTGTACTTCTGAATCATGGCGGGCCGCCTCTGTTGGTGGCCCGTGACATTTGTGTTCCTATCTAGGCAAGGGGGGGAGGGGTATGCTTTGTTGGTTTTGCTGGGGGGGTGGGGGGTTTGGGAGGGGGGATGGGGGTAGGGGGCTGGGAGTATCACAGGTTTAATGTGATAATTTGTGTTTTTTGTGTTTTATGACTGTATGCACCGGCGAATGTTGTGGCCGGCTGTCTCCACGTTGTGTGGAGTGTTGTTTCCTGTACTGTGTAAAAAACAATAAAAACATAATTTACAAAAAAAAAAGAAGGGATGGGACAAGATGAAGTTACCCTCGTCCCGTGTCACAAGGGACCCACCTATGTCCATTGGGGATAGTACGCCCCGGGTGGAGGCCTCAGAGCCTAGGGAAGAATCTGGTCCCCTGCCTACACTTCCGCTTCTTGAATCATCGAATGTTTCACCTGTTCCTGTTGCGGGAGTGCAACGTGCATCACTGCGGGCTCCTAGGCCCAAGTCTGCCGAGGTGGTTGGAGTACCTCGTCATCCTGAATCAATCGTTCTGCCTAGAGAAGGAGACCGTGCCACAATGCCACCCTTGGCAAGGCTGCAGTGTCTCTTTTGTCAGAAGGTTGCCCGAGAATATGGGTGGGAATACCCATATCTACCCCGAGAATTGCTTTTTCGGCAGCGGTGGTACAATGATTTCGTCTGGACAAAGCTCAAGATACCTCACGCACGCCGATACCTCTCGTGTTCCCCTACAGTTCCCCTACAGTTACCAGAAAATTCAAGGACTGTAAGGCGGAGTGGATGTTGGGAAGGCACATCCATGCTGACAGGGTGATTATCTGTCGGAAGGATGGAGGGAACATTGAGTACAACGTGGAGGCTTTTGACAAGCATTTGAAGCCTTTGTTCCTGCCACATCCAAAGTTCTATTTATAGGAGAAAAAGACTCCTTTATATTCCCTTTTTGTCGCTGAACTTTCCAGAGTATTTGCTGGAACACAGGGACTGTGCCCTATTTTTTGGGTGTTTTTGCTCTTTGGAGAAATGGGAGCTGTTATGGTTGTTTTGTTCTCCTTTTATCAAGAAAATAAATCAGTGACTTTGGGGCATAGCTAGTATAGGGGCACAGTACAGAGAAGAAAAAGAAGAGAGAAAAGTTCATCTGGATCTGATAAGTGTCTTGACCGGGGCATTGAAACCAGGTGGCGGTGTTGCGCAACGATTGTGTTTTTTCCTGTACACTATACACCATGATCATTGGAGCGAGTGTGTTTCTCCTTGGATAGACCCATTCCTTCCAAGAAAACATATACATTGTGTTAGGATGTGTGTTTTCTTTTCTTTTCCCTCTGCAGGAGACTCGTCTGTCAAGGCTGCTGAGAATGGGGTGGTTCTTAGATAGCGAGGGGGGGGAAATTTCAATGTGTAAAATCATTTAAAGTTTTTTTTGATACCAAGTTCATTGTTTTATATTTCTGTTTCCCTTTCCCGTTCTAGGTCCTGGCACAATTCATGACTAAATTGTGAGGTTGGATTCTATGTGTAGTTTGGTCTCTGGGTCGAACTTATGTTACCACTCTTTGGGAGACATGGGTTTGCACCAGACACTGGGGACCAGTGTCAAATCACCAGGGGGAGAGTGTAGCGGGTATTTGAATTTAGGGGAGGTATCTGGGTGGTAGTGTAACCCAGATGCACTGATTGTTAGGGAATCTGAGACCCTTTTATGGTTCTTGGAGGACTCTGGTGGTGTGAGGTTCCCTGCGGCCTGCAGGTGGCGCTGTCGCCCTTGGCCCGGAGCTGAACACTCACTGCAAGACTGCATCCCTTTTTGTCCTTTCCTGGCGCTGGTACAGCGGGGCGGGGAACCTGCTGTGACGCAAAGGGAGAGGAGATAAAAGGGGCGGACGCCCTGACCTTGGGGTTCAGAGTCGGAGGATGCAGCCGCGCCCAGGCACCTTCAGCCTGGGTGCTGGCGTTCTGGAGTTCTGGGCCCAGGTGCCCTTGACCTGGCCGGAGCGGGAGATGGAGTCCATCCCAGGCACCTTTAGTCTGGGGTGAGGTACTAATGCGGAAGCCTGGGACTCAGTACCTTCGACTGAGTTCCGCGAGGGTGGAGGAATCCGAGGGGGCCCTAACGCCTTGGGTGCCCGTGTCTGAGATGAGGAGGCTGGTGAGCGGAACTTCTCCGGAAAGTCCGGCGCAGCATTTGCTGGTGACGGAGAGGCCTCCGGTAACTCTCTTGGACGGATGTCTTCCCTCTGACAGGGGCTGTGATAGCGAAGGTAATTCATGCTCTTGTTCTATATAGTCGGTGGCAGTGACTATACATCATAACCATTGGTGACACCACAGTGGTTAGCTCTACTAAAATGATTGTGCCTTGACCTACTCCCCACAAATACTGAAGTGTTCTATGGGTCTCAACCTGTCTGTGCTGTATGACTATTTATTGCTGGAAGAGAATAAATACGAGTTGGACCTTTTCAGTGTGTGGAACTCTGGTTACTAGGAGCAAAGGGAGTCATTTCGAGGAAAGGATTTGACTCTGGGACACACACACAAAACCCGATAGTTCTGGCTTTCACCTCCAGTATCTCTGGAGGACATGAGCCGTGGTGTATCGCATCCCTCCCCCCAGTACTAACCCTCTAGACCAGAACAACAAGCCGAGTGTCAGGGTCACCTGTGGCCAGGTGACAGATGCACACCGTAGGGGGACAGGAGTGCACCGCGAGGTAGTGAACCCTATGGCTGGCTTCTGTGGATAGGAAACTGGGTGGTTGTGGAAAGCGGGACCAGAGGAGCACAACCGGGATCCCAACGGAAGCGAGAGCCAAGATTCCCCAGGGCGCGGAGTCTAAGACCCAGCTGGTCTTCTCCAGGGCCTCTAGTGGTGAGGATGTTACGCTGCAGGCTGGGACCAGGTCGCGGCCCCTGGAGTTTCCTAGCTCACGCCCCGTAGGATAAGGGGAAGCAGCAGCACATGATAGAGAGAACCGAATAACAAGCCGAAGGTCAGGGGCCACAAGCAGACAAGGATAACGAAGAACGAGCCGAAGGTCAAGGGTCACGAGCAGACAGGGATGGTCGGGGACAAGCCAATAACGTAACAGAGAGACAGACGTAGCACACGGCAGGCAGGAACCCAAACACACAATGCCTAACAAACACGTTGATCAGCAAAGCAGGCTTGCAGTGCACAGGTTAATATAGTGTTCAGTGATAGGGCCTGGGGTGGAGTCAGGCTGGGAGGAGATTATAAAGGAAGCCAGGTGAAGGAGGTCTGGTCTCTAGATGAACACATGAGGAGGAAGGTAAGATGGCAGACAAACACTACTGCATATCCATGACAGTACCCTCCCTCTTATGGGCCCTCCCCCGCCTGGACCCAGGCTTAAAGGGAAATCTCTGATGAAACCTTCTCAACAGATGAGGTGCAGCGACATCAGATGCAGCGATCCAAGACGCCTCCTCAGGACCAAAACCTCTCCAATGCACAAGGTACTGAAGAATGCCTCTGCAGAGCCGAGAATCCAGAACTTGTCTAACCTCGTACTTAAAATTATCCTCAGAGACCGAAAACGAGGTAGGGAGATGACAAGAAGATCTATTGAGGACCAAAGGCTCTCTAGGAATAAGCAAGGGCATGAGAGGATCAACAGGAATCTGAGGAGGGTCCCCTATACCCTTAAAGGGGAACTGGTCATCTTGCACAGGACCATCAGACTGGGCAGATGTCAGTGGAACCCTGAAGTCAGGTTGGTTAGAAGGTGAAATGTCGCCGGAGTCAAGCTGAATAGCTGAAGGACAAGCAGAATGTCCCGAACAAGAAAAAGTGAGAGGCTCACTGGGCATGGGCTGGACTGGCATAACTAGTACAGAGGCAGAGTGAATAGCTGAGTCAGGTGTAGCGACTACCTGAATCGCATCGCACGACGTAGCGACTGCAGGACTTGTAGACAAGCTAGCCTGGCTGTGCGTCCAAGGGTGGTTAGGGACAGAGAAATGTAAATGGTTATGCAACCTGGAATGAATGACCGGCTCAGATTCACAGGGGGCAACCTTGGGTAGGCAGGACGAGGAACAGGAGGGACCCCAAGCCAGGATCTGTCCAGTAGTCCAGTCCACATGAGGAGAATGGAGCTGTAACCATGGGAGACCCAAAATTATAGGCGTTGAGGCCTTGGGTAAGATAAGGAAGGATATCCACTCCTGGTGGAGTGTCCCTACCGACATCTTAACAGGGAGGGTCTGGAAGCGGATAGGTCCCCCTGGGAGAACAGTACCATCAATCGCCAAGACCACCAAAGGCGTGGTGAGGGGCAAAAGAGTAAGTCTCATGGACGATGCGATTTCCCAGTCCATGAAATTACCAGCGGCTCCGGAATCCAGATATGCTGAGACCGAATGAGAAGAAGCACCAACATGAAGGAACACAGAAAGCAGAAGACGAGAAGGGGAAGGTGATATTTCTGGGTCCAATACTCCACTTTCCAGATGAAGTGGACCCGAACGTTTTTCTGGACAAAGAGAGCAAGTGTCACGAAAATGACCTTTGCCCCCACAGTAAAGACACAGACCAAGAGTTCTGCGCCTAGCACGTTCCTCGGGGGATAGCCTGGTCCGACCCAGCTGCATGGGTTCCTCAGCTGGTAGGAGATGCTCTACGGGTCGAAGAGAGGGGAGCTCAGGCTGACTAAGAACCAAGGAGTGCTGGCGTTGCTTTTCTAAGGTCCTCTCCTGAAAGCGAATATCGATCTGGTTACACAAGGAGATAACGCCGGCCAGATCAGTGGGGATGGTTCTTCCTGCTAATTCATCCTTCACTCTATCAGACAGGCCATGCAAAAAGGTTGCGACTAAGGCCTCATTGTTCCAGCTCAACTCAGCCGACAGTATGCGGAAATGAAGCGCATACTGTCCCACAGAAGCAGACTCTTGGCGGAGACGTAAAAGGGCGCTGGCCGCTGAAGAGACACGAGCCGGTTCTTCGAAGATATTCCGAAAAAGTTTCAAGAAGCCAGACAGGCTAGAAACCACTGGATCATTCAGTTCCCACAGAGGGGCTGCCCAGGCTAAAGCTTCACCAGAGAGGAGGGAAATGATATAGGCTACCTTAGCCCGATCAGACAGGAAGTTTTGGGGCTGGAGCTCAAAATGAATCGTGCATTGGCTAAGGAACCCCCTGCAAGCCTTGGAGTCCCCAGAGAAACGGGACGGAGCTGGCAGTTGTAGCGAGTGTGTGGCTGCGACTGGTGCAATAGGTGCAGCCGCTGATTGTATTTGAGGTTGCGGATTCAGGGTTCCCAAGGAGGCCTGAAGCTGCTCGAAGCGAGAAGCCAGATCCTGGAGGAATCGCATCACCTGAGTCTGATTCGATTCCTGGGTTTCAAGTCTGCAAACTATGCCCTGCAATGGATCATCCGCGGGTAGCGGGATGTCAGCCGGGTTCATGGCTGATCAAACTGTCAGGGTCACCTGTGGCCAGGTGACAGATGCACACCGTAGGGGGACAGGAGTGCACCGCGAGGTAGTGAACCCTATGGCTGGCTTCTGTGGATAGGAAACTGGGTGGTTGTGGAAAGCGGGACCAGAGGAGCACAACCGGGATCCCAACGGAAGCGAGAGCCAAGATTCCCCAGGGCGCGGAGTCTAAGACCCAGCTGGTCTTCTCCAGGGCCTCTAGTGGTGAGGATGTTACGCTGCAGGCTGGGACCAGGTCGCGGCCCCTGGAGTTTCCTAGCTCACGCCCCGTAGGATAAGGGGAAGCAGCAGCACACGATAGAGAGAACCGAATAACAAGCCGAAGGTCAGGGGCCACAAGCAGACAAGGATAACGAAGAACGAGCCGAAGGTCAAGGGTCACGAGCAGACAGGGATGGTCGGGGACAAGCCAATAACGTAACAGAGAGACAGACGTAGCACACGGCAGGCAGGAACCCAAACACACAATGCCTAACAAACACGTTGATCAGCAAAGCAGGCTTGCAGTGCACAGGTTAATATAGTGTTCAGTGATAGGGCCTGGGGTGGAGTCAGGCTGGGAGGAGATTATAAAGGAAGCCAGGTGAAGGAGGTCTGGTCTCTAGATGAACACATGAGGAGGAAGGTAAGATGGCAGACAAACACTACTGCATATCCATGACACCGAGAATGAGAAGGGGTGAGAGGGGTGAGGTCGCTACATATGCAATATGGGAATATGAGACATTGCAAACACAAAAATAAAGTAGAAGAAAGATCACTGCACATCCCTTTACATGTCAGGAAACTGTTTGTTTTTTGTGGACCTAGAGATCCTCTGAAACTGACCAGTTCTAATTTGGAACACTGCAGTGTTCTTCTGCAACCTACAGTGCAACAGAGGTGACTCAATAGCTAATAGAAAACTTGCTGCATTGCCTTCTGTCATAACTGAGGAATTGACCAGAGCTCTTACTTGTGTAGCCCACTCACCCCCTTCACCTGCCTTTGGCTCCTCACAGGGAGAGAGGGCACACCACGCCACAAGCCCCGTACCCTCCTGTGTGAAGAGGTTGAGCGGTGTTGTTGGTGGGTCTCCACAGCCAGAAAGCCAGAATCCTCCAGAGAATGATTCTCACCTCTATAGTTAATAAAGATCAATCTCTATTTCCCCCAATAACTTCAGGTCCACACCAGCTGTAACTCCAACGTAGAGTTTATTTTTCTTCTTAAAGCACAGTCTCTGATAGGAAAGGTTGGAGTAAGAACAGGACAGCATAAAGTGTGGGAGAGGTCCAGGCACAAGCGCAAAACACTTCACTGCTCAGATTCTCGAGCAGACTCAGCCCATCTGGATAGTCTCCCCAGATAGGGACTAGCAGACAGAATGGTGCTCTAAACCAACCGCAGTCTCTGCCACAGACTTGGTGAACTCGTTCTCTGCCACAGACCTGGTGAACTTGGTTCCTTCTTAAAACTTGGCTAAGGAAAGCAAGCTCCTTCTACAAGCCTATATTAACAGGATTACCACACCAGGTAACTGTTCCTTTCACACTATCACTTATTTAATTGTCAACATTTTTTTCACTCTCCTATCCAGCATACTTTATCACCAGCAGTATTTCGCCACTCACCCCATATGGAAACATCCGTGTCATCATATTCACGTATTTGCACATTTATTTAGGTTCATTATACATTTCTTAGTTAATTATTTAGTTTTTCTAACAAACACACATTGCACTCCTGCCTGGATAACACCAAGCAAGATATGTATTTTATTCATGAATCCCCTATCACATCCTCCTTGGAGCATATCCCTTGACCCTTCATTAAGTCACAATATATCACTATCAATTATCCATTTCCTTTATTAGTCAGATACTCTAACTGGACACTGTCCACACTGGTTTTACCCATATATATTCATTATTCTTAATATCCCTGCCAGCCCCTTTTCTCTATGTGTGCCTTAAACAATCTTCAACAGATAAATCGCTATTCTGGCAATTACATGCTAGAATTTAATATTACTGATACTTTTTCTACATATGGCTAACAATTGGGTGCTCCTTGCAGGCATTGGTATTGGCTCCCCCGTCTTCCCTGGAGGGCATCTAGAGTGTGGCTCCTTGTAAGCCCCCTTGGGGTCCGGGTTCATTCTCCCCCTCTTGGGTCTTGGACAGTGCCCGCGGGGCTCCCCTCTGGATTTTCCAATCACCTTCCTTAATTTTTGGTATTTCAACACTCATTCCACATGTTAACGGTAAATAATATATTTTTAGTTTACCTATGTGTTCATATACATATGGCATGTTCAATTAATTTATAATATATGTAATGTGTATTTTCTAGAAGTCATGCATCCCCCTGAAGAGATCGCATACAGGTCGAAACGTGTTGGGGCACGTATATCATATAGCTCATATGCATTGTAATGTTGTACACAATTGTTTGTTGTTTTTATACTTCTACTGTGGAATTGTACTGTATTATTGGATCTGAAGCATTTTTCATCATTTATAACTTTCATTGCATTTCAATCTATGCTTAATAAATGGTGTATACTATCATTCTATACAATTATTTACTTTTTTTACTTTTTAATTTTTGCTGTTTAAAGCCCCATGGGGAACTTTCCTTATTCATCCTTCTTAAAACTTGACCTCTGTTAAGGAGAAGACATCCCTCCAGAGAGTTACCGGGCCCCTTCCTTCAACGTGACTTCTCACCAGTCCCTCGGAACGGTTCCTCCCCCGGCCTCCTCGTCTAAGATGCGGGTCCCCTCGCAAGGTGGCACCCTGGGATTCCTCGATCCTTGATGGGCCCCAGCCGAAGGTGCTGGGCCCAAGGCCTTTGCTGCAGCCCCAGGACTAAAGGTGCCTGGGACTGATTCACCGACCTCCGCCCCTGGGCCAAAGGTGCCCAGGGCAGACAGGAACAGACTCCCTGGGGTACAGCAGGCCTACCACACCCACTGTATGGCTGCTGAGAGGGGACACACAAGGAACAGCACTGTATCAGCGGTTCAACCCTGGCCTACCATGGCAGCACCACCTGCAGGCCACAGGGAACTGTACACTGATACTCTCCCTGCGGACAAAAATGGTTGATAGAATCCTGACAATTGGGGTGTTTGAGCATAACTACCACTCAAACACTTCCCCTAAATTTAGGACCCCGCTACACTTGGAGATCAAGTTTAGGACTTTAATGCAAGGAGGCCACTGTGGCGGTGTTAAGGTTAGTTTATTTTTGCATGTGTGATTACCCGGTGTTCTCCTTCCTCAGGATGTTCAGGGGAACAATTGTTTGGCTAGGATGGTTTTGCTGCAAGACAACCATTGCATGCAGAGCTCCTCTCTAATCTCACTAGGCATAAACCATTTACTCAGTGAGAACCTGCATATTTGGAAGATTGTTCATAAAAAAAAGATGATTTAGCTGCTTGATCATCAGTTGGCATTTATCCAAATCCTGTAAGCACCTTTACTTTTCTCACTCAATGCATGAGCTGTGGAAGGGGCAAGAGGGTAGGGTTTGCAAAGTTTCCTAAAACATCTTCCATCTGCTGACATTGGACTAGTGGCCAACTGGCCATGCAGTTCGGACCTGAAGACTGGGGCAGTTGGTTTTAAATACAGAGGAATCTGTCCACTGTGTTGCGAAGTCATGCCAAGTTTTCGTTCTTTTCCTCTTTTGAAGTTCCAATGAGCCTGTCCCTTTAATACATACTCTGCCTGACCATGTGGCTGCCACTGCAACATTTGAGAGGCTTAGTACACACAGGTATCAGGTATCAAACTCAGAAACAAGTGAAATGTGGGCATTTTCCTGGAAAGCTGCTCGCATTGGAGATGTAGTTGAGTTGTTTTTGTTGGCGTTCACATTAAGAAAAGGTTTTCTAGACCAGCAGAGTAGGATTATGCGTTCCTTACCAAACAGCAAAACAATGCAAAGCCTGGCAAGCTTAGCAATAAATGTTAATGAGCAAAGCTGTATAGGATCCAAAAAATTATTCAAATGTTGCATTCCTCATTCCTCTAAACTGCTTTACAATTGCTTGTCAGAGGCAAAAGTAAAGTCCTTTGGATACAAGCTTTAAAGTACAATTAAAGTTTTCTTACAAATACCCAGCCCTGTCCCTAGCCCCCCAGAGCTAATCTACAACTATAACCCCTACTCTGGTACTCACCCCTCTGAGGCACCCTTTTTTCTTAACAGAAAACTGAGGCACCCTTTACAACCTGGATATATCCTTTGGTGTTGGCTACCCCTGTGCAGTATCTTCCCATGGATCTGAATGGAGACATGCAATAGAAATGGTTCAATTCAACTCTATGAAGCAAGCTATACATAAATGACAACCACCCCAATTTAATACTAGCTTTTGAGGTAAGTTGTATGGAAGGGATGGGCTTTCTTCAACTTTATAGGGAGCCCTGTTTAAAATGAATTACTGCAGTGTTATAGGGAACCTATATTGGTTTGAAGGAAATACCTTTGTCTTACCTTTTTATATGTATCTAAACAAACCATCTTTGAAAGAGACAACACAAAAGTAACTTTTTTAATATGAGATTTCCTCTCTAACTGATATTCTGTACAGAGAGAAGGAGTGGGGAAGTGTTACTCCTCTGATGCAGTTTCGGCCACTCTACTCGGTAAATAACAGGCTTTTAAGTTGAGCTTTTGTTTTTGTGTCTCAGATATACAGTATATATATACAGTGTATGTATATATATATATATATATATATATATATATATATATATATATATACAGTGTGTGTGTGTGTATATATATATATATGTAGTGGGGTATTGCCCTTTTAAATCCCTCAGAGACTACATTACCCAGTACACTTTTAGGAACCCAGGGTGCCTTGCCCCGTGCAAGGACTGCTGGGGTGGACTTTATAAGGGAGAGGCGGGGCCCAGTTCTTTCTCTTTGGACACCGCCCGCCCAGCAAGCTGAACTGCTGTCTGAGCTCCTGTGACTTTAGGCCAGAAGCCTGGCCATTTTCTCCAAAGAGCCTTCCGTGCGCACCGAGGAGCCTGAGGGACGTCTCTCCTTGATACTGCACCTTTGCCAGGAGGACCGAAGACCCGGATGTCGATGGATCTGTGTACTTAGGCACCACAACGGAAGAAACGGACACGGACTGGTCCGGTTGGGTGAGAGAGCACCTGCTCATAAACAGACACAATACCTTTGTTACCTTGGTGGATTACAAGTTTTGTTCTACAAGTGCACCACTGTTGCTAGCGAAGATTTCCTTACAGGACTTCCACTTTAGTTCAGTCAGGCCTGACTGGGTAGCGTAGACATTCCTGGGCGCCATATTGCCCACAAGGGGAAGTAGCTGCAAAGGGGACTGTTAGAGTTGCATAATGTTGAATACTTGTTTGCTTGTTAATACTGTTTATTGCAGGGCTTTGCTTATGACATGTACCCACCTGTTTTACTGCTTACCCACTAATCTAAGTAAACATACAAGGGTTAAGTACATTGGTGTCTGTGTTCTTTACTTTGCAGAAGAAATAGGTAAAGGAAGTTTTAAAACATTACTGTGTATTCTTTGCCATAGGATTGTGCCGCTGTGAGTTACAGGCCTCACAATCCTATCATCCCCTACTGACTGTGCCAGGGGAGGTTGGAGCCGATTGCAGGGGGTTGACAGCGGTGAACTACAGGGCCCAAAATCAATACAGGCAGCCATCTTAACTGGGGTATCGCTACACGTGGGGGCTCGGGTCCGGGATTCCTGTTACTGCACGCTGCAATCAAGCCGGTCAGAAGTACCAGCATGGACCCGCCAGCAATGTCACAGTGGTGCGCAGCGGTTGGCGCAGATTCAACCGAGGCGGTAGTTATTGAACTCCCGGGGGGGACCTGGCAAGAAAACGAGATAAAGCAGCTCATAATGTTGTTGTCCCCGAATCAAAAGGCATGGGTGATGGACATAAGGCCAGATATCTCGTGCACATACGCACTAGTGGAATGGAGAGAAGAAGTTCCGGAAGATTTTAGAGGTCAGAGTTTAAAAGCCACAGATGGTCAGATATACTGCTTAGTGCATACGAGGGCTGAGAAGAAGGAATCTCCAAAAATCTCTCTGCCATAATCCCCGATACTCTTCCACAAAATGGAAAGCAGCAGGGATATGATAGCCCCGGGGACACCACTGGCAGCCATAGGGCCGGAACTATTGAATGCTCTGGGAGACTTTGTCACTAAGTGCCAGAAGAGCAACACATTACATGAGGAAGCTGGGTATCGGAAGCTCCGGATCTTTTCAGGAATGCTACTTGTGCCTTCCGGGGAAGAAGACTTCGACACCTGGATTGAACAGGCAATGCAGGCAGTAGAAGGATGGGAAGTACCAGAAGCGCAGAAGAAGCAGCGCATCAGTGAAAGTTTGAAGGGCGCTGCTGCTGAGGCTGTGAAGAACCTTAGGTTCAGCAATGCTGCTTGTACTGCATATGACTATCTGGCTATGTTGCAGGAGGAATTTGGCCAGCTGGAGAAGGTGACTGAATTAATGTACCAATTTGAGCATACCCTCCAACAGCCGGGAGAGAAATTAATTGAATATGTCCAGAGGTTAAACAGGATGCTGTGCCAAATTGTACTCAAAAAGGGAATGCTGCCCCAAGTCATAGATGCAACTAGGATGAAGCAGATCCTGAGGGGAGCCTTGCGCTTGGATCCAGTTTGGCTCCACTTGAAGACGTCTACCGGAGTCATGGATTTGAGTTACCCAGACCTTGTGCGGATCATAAGAGACGAAGAAGCCCTGTTGAAGGACCAACAGGCGGTTGAGAAGACTACTCCCCTCCCCTCAGTGGGAGTCAGAGCAGCAGTAACTACTGAACAGGACTTAGAAGTGAAGACCTTAAAAGTCCCAGATGACTCAAGTGCTGGACTTATTGACCTCTCTACTGGCCAAGAACTCTGGAGCCAAAGAGCAAGAGGAGATCAAGAAGGAACCACGCCAGAGTGTTTCCACTCCAACATCCCCACAGAGAAGAAGAGAAACCGTCTGTTTCAACTGTGGAGGAGTCGGCCATTTCAGAAGAGTGTGCCCCAGTCCAAGGAAGAACCGAGGCACTTACCACCAGCCGGCGGAAAACTTCAGAGGGCCCCGGTGAAGGAGTCAGCCGGGCGCCCACTATTTCCAGAAAGCTCCAAAAAGATCCAAACGCCAGAAGAGGGAAAGAGAAACAATACCCCTCCTAAAATACTCGGTGCCACTTGTCAGGAGTTGAAATCTAACAACCAAAGGGAAATCAATGCATACCAGGCCCAACAAGGGTTGAGATCCAGAAAGAAATGGAAAAAAAAAGAAAACCTCAAAAGGAAAGTCCAAGAGTCCAAATAAAGAGACCCCTCAGAAGAGTTTTCCAGCCAAGTTGATAGGGCCCTCCCCCCTAGTTCCCATTCAAGTGGAGGGAGTCTACACCAAAGCCATTCTGGACACAGGAGCCCAAGTGACCCTCTTGTATAAAGACTTTTACCAGAAACACCTGAGTCACGTGCCCCTACAAAAGCTGGAAGACTTAGAGATATGGGGAATTGATACTCACAAGTTTCCATCCGACGGTTATGTTTCAATCAGGCTGGCCTTCGACCCCTCTGTGACAGCAAAGGCAGAAGTCTTTGACACCCTGGCAGTAGTTTGCCCTCGACCACCAGGAGCCAATACGAGTTCTCTGATCATAGGGACCAACACTGATCTGGTCAGGAGACTGCTGACTCCTCTAGTACAGGAGAAGGGTGCTTCAGGAGACAGGATCCACCCCATGTTGCAGCAGGTCTACCGGAAGTTGGTACTGAAACAGGCCCCGGAAGAGGGGGTGTGGAAAGTCTGGAGACTGTCAAGGAAGGAGAAGATGTTGCAGCCTGGTTAGATGACCTGCTTGCAGGCTACTGTAAAACTCTCATGGGAGCAGCCTGGCCCCTTTGTTGTCCTGGAGCCAGACCCCCAAGACACCCACCCAGGGTTGGAGGTGATCCCCGAAGTGGGTCCCGTTAAGGGCATTGAAGAAGGCGAGAGGCCAAATCCCAGTGAGCATCAGGAATGTCACTAGTTCTCCCATGAAGATTCCGGCCCGGATGTTGCTGGGGAGAGTAAATCCTGCCACCCCAGTGGCCCTGTCGGACTTGGAGAAGGCTGAAAGAGGAGAACACACTTTAGAGAATCTCTGCCTAGATACCACCACCCTGCCACCAGTGTGGAAGGAGAGAGCCAAGGCCCAGCTGGCTAGATGGAGAAAAATATTCTCGAAGGACGAGTTCGACGTAGGGTGTGCAAGGAGTGCCACCCATAAGATCCGTCTGCAGGAAGACAAACCTTTCCGGGAGAGGGTCCGGCGGGCCCCCCTGGCTGACCTAGAAGATTTACGTGAACAGTTGATCAAGCTTAAGAGAACTGGGGTTATTCGGGAGTCCAGAAGCCCATATGCCTCCCCTATCATGGTAGTCCGGAAAAAGAATGGGTCGCTGAGACTTTGCATAGACTACAGGACTCTCAATAAAAGGACCATACCCGACCAGTATACCACCCCCAGGATAGAAGATGCCTTACAGAGTCTGTCTGGAGCCAAGTGGTTCAGTGTCATGGACCTGAAGAGTGGGTATTACCAAATCCCAATGCACCCTGATGAAAGAGAGAAGACAGCATTCATCACCCCAGTGGGATTCTATGAGTTCAACAGGATGCCTCAGGGCCTGTCAAGGGCCCCTGCCACTTTCCAGAGGTTCATGGAGAAGACGGTGGGGGACATGAATCTTATTGAAGTCTTGGTGTACCTAGACGACATCATTGTCTTCGGGAAGACTCTGGAGGAGCACAAAGAGAGGCTGGAGAAAGTCCTGAAGAGACTCAGTGAAGAGGGACTTAAACTCTCCAGGGAGAAGTGTCAGTTTTACCGGTCCTCAGTTCACTATCTGGGACACATAGTGTCTGAAGAAGGAGTGTCTACAGACCCTGACAAACTAGAAGCAGGTTACCTCCTGGCCCCGACCAACTACAGTGACTGAGCTCAGATCCTTCCTGGAATTTTGCTCCTACTACCGCAGGTTTGTGGAAGGGTTTGCAAAAATTGCCAAACCTCTGAATGAGTTACTGAAGAAAGAAGGAGAGGAGGATGATATTGGCCCCAGGAAACCCGGAGAGTCCGTGGAAGACCAGTGGACAGAGAAGTGTGAAGAGGCCTTTGAAATGCTGAAGAAAAGCCTGACCACTGCCCCGGTCTTGGCCTATGCTGATACTAAGAGACCATATGAACTGCATGTGGACGCTAGCCATGATGGGCTGGGAGGTGTACTGTACCAGGAATATGAAGGACAACTCAGGCCATTCGCCTATGTAAGTAGGAGTCTAACACCAGCGGGGAAGAACTACCCCACCCACAAATTGGAGTTCCTGGCCCTGAAATGGGCAGTTGTGGATAAACTCAGAGACTACCTGTATGGAGTGGACTTTACAGTAAAGACAGATAATAACCTACTCACCTACCTTTTCACCACAGCCAAGCTGGATGCCACTGGCCACCGTTGGTTGGCAGCCCTTTCTGGATTAAACTTTAGCCTCAAGTATAGGCCGGGAACTGGAAACAGGGATGCGGATGCATTGTCCAGAAGGTCTCATGCTCCCACTTACCATACAGAAGACTGGACCCAGGTAACCCCAGATGGGGTGCGGGCTTTATGTCAAGGAGCCCAACTTCAAGCTAGTGGCGGATCCAGGGCAGAAGAGATTGGAGTTTCGGTAGTGGGGGTGCCCAAATGCTATTGTGACGTTACCCAGATTGGCAAAGACGACTTGCCAAAATTATCCAAGAAGGACATAAGAAGGGATCAGTTGGAAGACCCCTGGGGAAGATTGGCTTTGGAAGCTTTAGAAGATCAGGACCCGGACAGGCTCTTGCAAAATCCCTCAAAGGAGGCTCGATTAATCCACAAAGAGTGGGATAAGTTACAGATACATCAAGTGGTGGTCTACCCAAGGGGCCCCTCTGATGACCTGGAAGAGAAGTGGCAGCTGTTTCTGCCGGAAAAACACAGAACTGTCCTGGCTTCCCTACATGATAACCATGGCCACTTAGGGGCCGAACGAACCTTCCAGCTTGTAAGGAATAGATTCTATTGGCCTTGTATGCGAGCTGAAGTGGAGGAGTACTGTCACTCATGTGCTCGCTGCATACAGAGGAAGACATTGCCACGTCAAGCTGCCTCAATGGGCCATCTGCAGAGTCAAGGGCCCTTGGACTTGGTATGCATCGACTTTCTCTGTCTGGAACCTGACTTGAGTGGACATGGAAATGTTCTGGTGATAACCTACCATTTCACCCGTTATGCCCAGGCCTTTCCAACCAAAGACCAGAAGGCTTCCACTGTAGCCAAAATCTTGGTGGAGAAATACTTTGTACACTACGGGTTACCTCAACGCCTTCACTCAGATCAAGGGAGAGACTTTGAGAGCCGACTGATTCGGAAGTTGCTGGACTCTTTAGGCATAAAAAAAACCCCGTACTACCCCTTATCACCCTCAAGGTGATGCCCAACCTGAAAGATTCAACAGGACTCTGTTAAATATGTTGGGGACTCTGAACAGTGAGGAGAAGCAACATTGGGGCAAGCACATAGCTGCCATAGTGCATGCCTATAATAGTAAAGCCAGCGATGTCACAGGATATTCCCCTTACAGACTTATGTTTGGAAGAGAGGCCAGACTACCAGTGGACTTGGCCTTTGGTACCTCCATGGACCATACATCTGTCACCTCACACAAAGGATACGTGGATAGACTGCAGAAGAGCTTGAAACTGGCCTATGAGAAGGCCCAATCAATTTCTGAGCAGAGAGGAGCCCGGAACAAACGGAACTTTGACCTTAGGGTCCATATTCAAGATCTACAACCTGGAGACAGAGTGTTGCTGAGGAATTTAGGAGTCCCAGGGAAGCACATGCTGGCAGACAGATGGAGATCAGAACCTTATGTGATTTGTAAGAAGCTGCCTGGTCTACCCGTGTACCAGCTGAAGCCTGAAGGAAGAGTGGGGCCACTGAAGATCTGGCACAGAAACCATCTGCTACCCCTTTCTGACGCAGTCAGAATGCCTCCTACCCCGGATTCCCCCGAGATACCTTCAAGCTTGAATACTCCCAGACCTAACACTAGGTCTCAGACAACTCTGTCAGGAGAAATGGATATCACCACTCAGAGTTAAGATGAGGAACTGGAAGTTGAATGGTTGTGGCTGTCCCAGGTACCTGAACCTCTGTCCATAGACCTTCCATCCTCTGAGGATGCCCCTGATGATACTTTAAATCCGGAAGCCACTGAGTTTATTCCATCCTATGCTCAGATGGAGGAGTGGGAAGATGCTATAGAATCCTTCCCTGTTGACGATCCAAGGGACTCCATGTATCTTTATGCATCTGATTTGGATGCCTCAGAAACAGAAGAAACTCCTACACCTATCCCAGTGGAAGAACCTGTGGTATCTGAGGCATTGACCCCCAGCGAACAAAGAGCTAAAAGAACCATACGTCCTCCCCGGAAGTTGACATATACACAGATGGGAGAGAGCTCTGAGGACACTGTAACTACCGCAAGAAGGACAATACAAAAGCCTGATCCCTCCACTGTGCATTTGGTGGAGGGCAACCCCAGCTCGGCAGGCCACCATCACTGACATGACCTGTGGGCAGGGCAATTCCCCTCCCCAATTTTGGTGGGAGCTTCCCCTGCCGATCTCCCTTGCAGCCCTTAATGACTTTGTCTGTACACATTGTTAATGTTGTCTTTGGGGACCAAAGATTCTAAGTGGGGGGAGTGTGTAGCGGGGTATTGCCTTTTAAATCCCTCAGAGACTACATTACCCAGTACACTTTTAGGCACCCAGGGTGCCTTGTCCCGCGCAAGGACTGCTGGGGTGGACTTTATAAGGGAGAGGCGGGCCCCAGTTCTTTCTCTTTGGACACCGCCCGCCCAGCAAGCTGAACTGCTGTCTGAGCTCCTGTGACTTTAGGCCAGAAGCCTGGCCGTTTTCTCCAAAGAGCCTTCTGCGCGTACTGATGAGCCTGAGGGACGTCTCTCCTTGATACTGCACCTTTGCGCACTTCGGGTGTTAGCTTCTCATGAAGATTTGGTGAAGGATTAACTCTTTGCACTACTTTGAAGAAAATAATCACAATATATTATGAACTTTATATGTTGAAGATTTTTTCACCTATTGGATTTGAAACACATTTGATTTATCATCAACATATTAATGGGACTTTCTTGATTGTTGTATTATTTGTTAGATTTTTTCTTTTTGATTGTTGTGGGCTGGACAGCACGCCACTTTCACGACTGGGACTCATTTATTATTATTCACTTATGGTTGATTTCTTATTCACTTTTTGCATTTAAAGCCTCGTACACACAAACGAGTTTCTCTGAAAAAACCAGCAAGAAACTTGCTGGCAGAGATTTTTTGCCGAGAAATTCGTTCGTGTGTATGGTTTCTCGTCAAGAAAAGCGACAAGTATCTCGACGAGAAAATAGAGATCCTGCTCTCTATTTTCTCGTCGAGATTCTCGTCGGCATGTTTCTCGACGAGAAAAGTGAGTGTGTGTACACTTACCTGTCCTCCCGGAAGCCCGCGCATGTTCGAAATGAATTCGACGCATGCGCGGTAGCTTCCTAGGCATACGTAGGGTATACCAAGATGGCGGCGACGGCATCGAATGTGACGAGCGCATGCTCGTCGTAGTCGATGACGTCACCGCGTACGCTCCATTCAAACAACCGCGGGTTCTTTGAATCGAGCGTGTGTACACTCGGCCGGGACAAGTTTCTTGTCCAAGAATCTCGTCGAAAAAAACGACATGTTTTTTTCGACGAGAATCTCGGCCGTGTGTACGAGGCCTAAGTATCACAGGATTGTGTTGGTGCTTATATCAAAGATTTTTTCACTTATTAATCTAATTAGATATATGTTATTACATATTAATTAATTTTAATAAGAGTATCTGAGCGCCCCCTTTTGTCCATATATACACTGTAGCGGGGTATTGCCTTTTAAATCCCTCAGAGACTACATTACCCAGTACACTTTTAGGCACCCAGGGTGCCTTGCCCCGCGCAAGGACTGCTGGGGTGGACTTTATAAGGGAGAGGCAGGCCCCAGTTCTTTCTCTTTGGACACCGCCCGCCCAGCAAGCTGAACTGCTGTCTGAGCTCCTGTGACTTTAGGCCAGAAGCCTGGCCATTTTCTCCAAAGAGCCTTCTGCGCGTACTGATGAGCCTGAGGGACGTCTCTCCTTGATACTGCACCTTTGCCAGGAGGACGAAGACCCGGATGTCGATGGATCGGTGTACTTAGGCACCACAGCGGAAGAAAGGGACACGGACTGGGTGAGAGAGCACCTGCTCATAAACAGACACAGTACCTTTGTTACCTTGGTGGATTACAAGTTTTGTTCTTCAAGTGCACCACCGTTGCTAGCGAAGATTTCTTTACAGGACTTCCACTTTAGTTCAGTCAGGCCTGACTGGGTAGCGTAGACATTCCTGGGGGCCATATTTCCCATGAGGGGAAGTAGCTGCAAAGGGGACTGTTAGAGTTGCATAACGTTGAATACTTGTTTGCTTGTTAATACGGTTTATTGCAGGGCTCTGCTTATGACATGTACCCACCTGTTTTACTGCTTACCCACTAATCTAAGTAAACATACAAGGGTTAAGTACATTGGTGTCTGTGTTCTTTACTTTGCAGAAGAAATAGGTAAAGGAAGTTTTAAAACATTACTGTGTATTCTTTGCCATAGGATTGTGCCGCTGTGAGTTACAGGCCTCACAATCCTATCATCCCTTACTGACTGTGCCAGGGGAGGTTGGATCCGATTGCCGGGGGTTGACAGCGGTGCACTACAGGGCCCAAAATCAATGCAGGCAGCCCTCTTAACTGGGGGTATCGCTACATATATATATATATATATATATGTATATATTTGAAGTGCTGATGAATTTAATTTAGTGTACGAGTGATCACTTCAGCATCTACATCAGTGTTTCTCAAACGGAGTTCCACAGAAGCCTGGGGTTCCGTAATAGAATGGCGGATGAATACTGGCCAATATGGATGAGCCAAACACACCCCCCCCCCCCGGTTCGGTTTGCTGCAGAACATGGGAACAGGGAAAAAATTTGTGCGAACACCGTTAAAGTCTATGGGACGCAAACATGAGAAATCATAAGTGATAATTTTAAAGGCTTGTATGCAAGTTATTGCCATAAAAAGTGTTTGGGGACCCAGGTCCTGCCTAAGGGGACATGTATCAATGCAAAAAAATCGGGAGCAGTGATTTTAATAATGCTTAAAGTGAAACAATAAAAATGAAATATTCCTTTAAATATCATGCCTGGGGTGTCCTTAGTCTGCCTGTAAAGTAGCGCATCTTTCCCATGTTTATAACAGTACCACAGCAAAATGAAATTTCTAAAGGAAAAAATGTATTTAAAAATGCTCGCCGCTGTAATGTATTGTCGGATCCCGGCAATATACAGTAGATAAAAATCATTGAATAAAATGGCGTAGCCCCCCCCCCCCAGACCATTACCAGGCTCTTTGGGTCTGGTATGAATATTAAGGGGAACCCCGCACCAAAAATACCAAAAAAAATGGCATGGATGTCCCCCAAAAATCCATACCAGGCCCTTCAGGTCTGGTATGGATATTAAGGGGAACCCCACACCAAAATGTAAAAAAAAAATGGCATGGGGGTCCCCCAGGCCCCCAGGCACTATATACTCTGAACAGCAGTGTATATACTATACAGCCTGCACTATATACTCTGCAGAAAAATTGGGCCTTAGGTGTTGCTGGTGCCAGAACAATGTAACCCCTCACAGATACTCTTGTTGGGCGCAGGAACGGGCCCTGCTGTGAAATATTATATCAAAAATTGTAATTATATGGCCCTGTTAAACAGGGGCAGACAAATTGGGCCTTTGGATTTGGTGGTGCCAGAACACTGTAACCCCTAACAGTTACTCTTGTTGGGCACAGGAACGGGCCCTGCTTAACTATTATATCAAAAATTGTAATTACATGCCCCTGTTAAAGCGGAGTTCCTACTAAATTAAAAATATTAAAAGTCAGCAGCTACAAATACTGCAGCTGCTGACTTTTAATAATCGGACACTCACCTGTACCAGGGTCCAGCGATGTGGAGGAACGAAGCTCCGCTCGTCTCCCCCTCCTCTTCACGGCGCCAGCATCACTACTGTGGGCGCCCGCCTGTGGCTTCACAGCCGGGCACGCACTGCGCATGTGCGAGCCGCACTGCGCACCGCAATTGGCAGAGCAATCATCTGGGACCTGTGACGTCTCCCAGATGATTGCCGAGAGGGAGGGGGGAGAGGTGACCTTCCTTGCGGTGCCGTGGTGCCCAGGGAGGAAGTGGGAGCGGAAACCTTCTACAAATAGGGTTTCCGCTCCCCACCCAAAAAAAATTACATGCCAAATGTGGCATGCCAGGGGGTTATCTGCCCTTAAAGCGGAAGTTCCATTTTTGGGTAGAACTCCGCTTTAAACAGGGGCAGAAAAATTGGGCCTTTGGTTTTGGTGGCGCCAGAACACTGTAAGCCCTCACAGTTACTCTTGTTGGATGCAGGAACGGGCCCTGCTCCTGTAAATATTAGATCAAAAATTGTAATTACATGCCCCTGTTATACAGGGGGAGAAAAATTGGGCCTTTGGTTTTGGTGGTATCAGGACACTGTAACCCCTCACAGTTTTTCTTGTTGGGTGCAGGAACAGGCCCTGCTGTGAAATATTATATCAAAAATATTATATCAAAAATATATAAAATATAGCAATTTGGCCAAGCTAGCATTTAGACTCTAAACATGTGGATGGCTGGGACTGAATTTATTTTTACTGTTCAGCAACTGGGGTAGGGATATTTTCCTGCTAAAATCAATTGGTGGTGTACTGCCAGCAGATTGGCTGCAAGTACTTGGGACACCTATTGCTATACCTACATTCCTCTCAGTGCAGTTTTTTTTGAGAACTGGAGGTATAGTAGGGTTGGAGATGCCAGATAAGGAGCAAGGAGAAGTCCGCCTTTTTCTTTGATGTGGATCTTTTTAAGTGCTGTTGCCAACGGACTGCATGGCAGGACGTCTAATGTCTGGTCAAGCATGTGGTGCCCAAGTGGATGCTATTTTGGCCATGCTTGATCCGCTTTTGACATAGGTTGCAAACGGCAATGGTGCGATCTGCTGCACATGTGTCAAAAAAGGCCCACACCAAGGAACTTTTAAAAGTCAGCGGGGAGTCAGCAGTGCCCTGCACCTGCGGAGCTCTGCGGTGTGATGCAATAGGGTGGCTGCCCTTAAGGTGCCCCCTAGAGGACATCCTGCCTCGTTTGAGTTGTGCCTCTTCCTCCTCCTCCTCTCAGGCACCCAAGTACAGTCAGTGACCTCATCATCCTCTCCCTCCTCGTCACTGGAGCAAACTTGGCAGTATGCTGCAGCTAGGGAAACATGACTGCCAGTTTCTTGTCCTTCTGTGGCACCCCTCTCTCTAGGCTCACCTTACTCCCTTCCTCAACCTGTGAACCAACATCGGAGCCTTCAAATCGCTGCACATTCTCTAGCAGCATATAACAGACACTGTGGTCAAATAATTCTGGGGACTTCTCCGTGCATGATGGTGGGGCTATGGAAGGAGTTGTTATGGAACAAATTACCATCTTAGACCGTCCTCAGGAATCAAGATAAGAATTTATTGCATATGCAAGAGAAATTATTACATTTGCTTTGCAGACTATATGGTCATCATTTCTGGTCAGAGCATTATGGCATATGTCTTATATAGGCCCTTGGACACCCCTTCTCTTGTCAGAATATCCAATTAGGTACATTTACTTTATTTGTGAACATTCTGGAGAAGTGGAAAAATCTATTACAGACTTATCTTATCTCTCTATTCAAATATGGTTATGCAGGATATTGACTTGGATGGTCCCCAAGCCCTCTGCAAATATACAGAAAAACAAGACATAAAAATGCAAGTCTAATTCTAATTCTAATCAAGGTTATATTTGAGCATTAGGCTGTATTTAGCATACTTAGAGTACAAAATGGCATTTCATGGCTGACATTTAAGCCCCGTACACACGATCGGATAACCTATGGATTTTCGTCCGATGGATATGTCCATCGGAAATCCGATGAAACTGTTTTTCATCAGTCTTGGCCACACACCATCAGTCCAAAAACCGACCGTTCCAAACGCGGTGACGTAAAACACTCCGATGAGCCGAGAAAAATTAAGTTTAATGCCTCTGAGCATGCGTCGACTTGATTCTAAGCATGCGTGGGTTTTTTAACCGATGGACTTGCCCATAGACAATCGGAAATTCCCATCGGTTTTTTATCCATCGGAAAATTTTAGTTCTATTTTTTACAACCGATGGAAAAATGACCGATGGGTACCATACACGATCGGTTGGTCTGATGAAAACCATCCATCGGACGGTTTTCATCAGTCAAACCGATCGTGTGTACGGGGCTTAAGAGTATAATTTCTCTAACATCTCCCTCCTTTTATACTCATAATGTCAATAATTCAAATATCCAGGTTCCTTTTTACCAGGTATTATCATTTAGACAAATGAGTCTATAGCGAGGGTTTGAAAATCTTCATCGTCAGACTCTGAGTAAAGTCCTGTGTCGCTCCGGAGGAGCATAGCCTTTGTTAAAGATGTATCAATCAGTCTTTGAATAATTCCCCTAATACAGGCAATGCAGCAAAATCCACACAGCGTCAGGACTGCGGCTGCTATGACAACAGAGATGAGCAAACTTTTTACAAGACCACCCTATTTACCAAACCATTTTTCGAAAAGTCCTGTTAGGGGGTTCTCTACACCAGAATTATCAGCTAATTCCTCGGATAGCATTTGTAGGCCTTGGTGATACTTCCATCATGTGCCGTATTGTTTGGAATAAAGGTGCAGCAGAAGGTGCCGAACATTCTGCCAGCAACAGTGCTATACGGTTCTGCCACGCTGTCAAAGAGGTGGCGTCCAGTTGTGCAGCTATGCCTTTGATAACATCTCTGATGTAGTTCACAAACCTCTGCTGGTTGTAGTAGATGTAGTTTATCCAGTCAACGTTCTTGTTGGGCTGGACCCATAGAGAGTGAGGCACGTCTTGCTGTTATTTGATTCTGCGCTTTAAATTCATCCGGAACTCCTCGTGGAACACCAATTGCGTCTATATATACTCAGTTGTCAAATGATCCTTGTGGTGTGTTTCACTTAATTTGCTTGAAATAGTGTTTCCCTGGCAGTCTTATTAATTTATCACTCATAGGAACTATATAAAAGGGAATCAGCAGCCGGGTAAGGGCACAACTTCCCACCCATCTAGGTGGCAGTCTGGGTCTTAGTCTCTTGTCTCCACATAGCCACCAAACAGCCAATTGCTGTTTTTGTTCCTGAAACCATTTTAGTTGATACTTAGTGTCTGTAGTAAGAGTTGTAGTTGCACAATATTCAGGGGATAGGGTGCCAACATTTATACTGTTCGTGTCATTGTTAGAGAAACAAGTGAAATTCCCTGGTAATGCTTGTACTGACGGGGGTATACTTTTCATTTAGTTATAGGGAAGCTCTTTTTCTCATTTCACATTTTGACCCAGTAATATTTTCTGAAAACATTCTTATTATACAAGTCAAGTCTGTTTCTTCTTCAGGGAGAGGAACGGTGGCTAGTTGTGGTCTTGGGTTTGCACAAGAAATACAATCGCTCAGCCCCTTGGATTGAGTTGTGTAACTGACCCACTCTATCTATTCGTTTTTTATTTTCCAAATAGGTTCCTTTAAGCTAGTGCATTGTTGGTTCACTTACCTTTTCCTTTGATTTACCTTCTAAATGTTTTTTTTCTTTGTCTGAATTTCTCACTTCCTGTTTCTCCTCACTAAATTTCACACCATCATCCGAGTGGTGTGGAGTCAGCCAGAACAGCTTACTGAACAGCTTACCGAGGAGGAACAGAAAGTGAGAAATTCAGACAAAGAAAACAAAGAAAACAAATATTTAGAAGGGAAATCTAAGGAAAAGGTAAGTGAACCAACAATGCACTAGCTTAAAGGAACCTATTTAGAAAATAAAAAACGAACCTTTACAACCCCTTTAATTGTTCCTTGTAGGTAAAATATGTTTTAAACAAGGAAGGATTAAGTTGAAACTGTGTTGGTTCTGGGCCTGGGGTGACCTGACCAGGGTTGATAACCTTAATAGTAATTTTCCCTAGTAGGTCACTCAGACTGTGCCTATGTACTCCTAGGCCATAAACTCCAGCATCTGAAACCTGCAGGTTTTTTATTCTCAGGCAGATGGGATTACACTTATCAGGTGTAAGATAACCATGGGACTGGCAGTCCCCGGTCCACCCTCTTCGGCTGTAGATGGATATGCCTTCTACCTGATACCTCCTTTGTTCAGGGATCACAGCAGAACTAACAAGCCACCCGTCATCGTCTGTCGACCACCATACGTCCGCCCATGTACCGCATTCTGGAGTAGAGCATAGGTATTTGCCATCAAAGACATATTTCTGATAGCCAATGTCTATGACTTGACTGAGATCGAATTGTATGGTGGTGGTCTTACCCTGTATAACAGTAATGGTGGCACCGTCCGGTCCCTTCGTCATCTGTCTTTCCCCCTTTGACCCATCATGTTCAATGTTGGAATAAGATCAAGAAATATATAAATTCCCACAACTATGCCTCCCACTATCAATGTGGTCAAGAGGATTCTCCCTGTCCATGTCTTGGTAAAGTACCCTGGTTCAAACATAAGTTTCTCTCTCTGGGTCTTCCCTCCACCCCTATAAGTCCATATTGCACCATTTTCTTTCACTGTTGTGAAGTAGATGATTTTAATCTGTCCTTTTGCCCAAATGGTGTGCCTTTTTGCAGTGGGTGAGGTGTATCCAAGGTATCCGCTCAGCGATTTTTACTGCAGTAGGCGTGGACAACAGTACTTGATAGGGTCCTTCCCCCCTGGGGTCAGACCAAGTCTTTCTCTTTATTATTTTTATCCAGACCCAATCTCCAGGTTGAACAAGATCCTCCTGTTCTGATTTAGTCTCTTGACCTGTAAGAGAATTCAGGCATAGGAGTTCTTTAGTTGTTAGCAATTTCCTCATATAATTTGCCAGTTCATAGTCCATTTCCTCATCATCTTGAGCAAATGCTCTGAGTTGTGGAATATAATAAGGTTTACCATACAGCATTTCATATGGTGTTAGTCCCTTAGCAGTAGGGGTAATTCTTGTGCTTAACAATGCCATTGGCAAACACTGAACCCAGTTTTTCCCTGTTTCCTCCATCAATTTCCTTAGTTTACTCTTTAAGGTACCATTGTGTCTTTCCACTGTACCTGCAGATTGTGGGTGGTAGACACAGTGGTTTTTTAAGTCAATATTGTACCATTTACCAAATTATTGTATCATTTGGTTTACAAAATGGGAGCCATTGTCACTGTAAATCACAGAGGGGATCCCTTTTCCTGGAATCACCTCTTTGATTAGTACTTTGGCTACTGACTGCCCATCCGGGTGTGTCATAGGAAAAGCTTCCACCCACTTTGTAAACATATCAACAATAACAAGACAGTACTTTTTATTCTCACATTTGTTCAATTCAATAAAATCCATGCATATCATGTGAAAAGGATAAAGGGGTTGTGGGAAATGACCCCTTAAGGGTTTTAAGGCATCTTGTGCATGGTATCTGTTACAAATTGGACATGTGAGGCAGCGTACCTAAACAGTGATGTAGGTAAGATGGTTTTACTTTCTGTACTTGTGTATATACCATTGACCAGTGTTGCCCCTTTTGATAACCACTTTTGTTTTTCACCTTCCGGTGATGTTTTCTGCATTTCTGATAACCATCAATAGCTTTCTGTACCTCATTATTTTCTTGGGGACCTGTATAGCATATGTGTGTTATTTTCTGTCGTCTAGCAGTTTCCTTTGCGGCCTTGTCTGCTAGTGCATTTCCTAGGGTAATTGGATCTGTTCCCTTTCTGTGTGCTGCACATTTACAAATAGCCACTTGTGCTGGTTTTTGTACATTTTCTAGAAGAGTAAGGATAAAATCTCTATGTGTGATTGGTTTACCTGTGGACGTAATCATACCCCTATTTTTCCATTGCTGGGAAAATATGTGTATAGTAGAGAAAGCGTATTGACTGTCTGTATAAATATTTATTTTCTTGCCTTCCCCTAGACTACAGGCCCTGGATAGGGCAATAATCTCAGCTTGTTGTGCAGAGTAGGAACTGGGAAGAGCCTTGACTTCAATAACCTGGTCATGGGTCACTATGGCATAAGCCGTTTGATTTACCCCTTTATCATCTTTTTTACAAGACCCATCAATAAAAAAGGTAATGTCAGCATCTGGAAAGGGAACATCAGTGAGGTCCTTCCTTGGGAGTACCCGTTCATCAATTTGAGCTATACAGTCATGTGGGTCCCCGTCACTGGGTGTTAGCATCAGTGTAGCAGGGTTCAATGTGGTACACCTCTCGATTGTAATGTGTGGTTGTCCCAGAAGAGTAGTCATGCATGACAGATGTCTGGCTGGAGATAAATAGGAGATTTTGTCTTGTAGTAAGATCACTGAAATGGCATGTGGAACCTTAAGTACCAGGGGATGGAACAGTACTATCAGTGCAGAGGACCATATGGCCAATGAAGCTGCTACTACAGCTTGTACACAGTGGGGCAGACTCCTGGCCACTGGATCTAATTTAGTTGAGTAGAATGCAATTGGTTTGTGCTTGTTTACATAAACCTGAGTGAGGACAGAAGTCATGTACCTTTCTTTACAATCCATGGTCTGATAAAAGGTTTTACTGTAATCAGGAAGGCTAAGCACAGAGGAGCCCGCAATGAGGTGCTTTACTTTTGAAAATGCATCCTCTGCTTGCACATTCCACTGGATGAAATCCTTTGTAGACATTGGTGAGCTATAGATGAGATCAGAAAGAGGCGCCACCTCTGTAGTATAATTTGCTATACATGCTCTACAGAAATTTGCCATGCCAAGAAATTACATCATTTCTTTTTTAGTATGTGGTTTGGGGGCTTGGAGGATGGCCTCTTTTTGGATCTCATCCAAATGTCTGCCTTCCTGAGACAAAATGTAACCTAGGTATTTAAACTTTTCCTTTCACAGTTGTAGTTTGCCTTTACTGAACTTGTGACCTTGTTCTGCAAGAAAATGCAGCAAAGCCAAGGTGTCAGTTTTACATTGTTGCTCTGAAGGAGCTGCAACCAGGATGTCATCCACATACAAGAGAATTTGTTTCCCACTGGGAGGCACAAACCGAGACAAATTATTTGAAATTTCTTGTGAGAAAATGGTTGGACTTTCACAATAGCCCTGGGGCAATCTGGTGTATGTGTACTTTTTGTTTCTGTAGGTAAATGCAAACCAAAATTGACTGTCTTTGTGTAGGGTGACAGAAAAGAACGCATTACTGATATTGATGACAGAAAATACCTTGTTCTCTGGGTGGAGGTCGTTCAGGAGGACATGCAGGTCTGGGACCACGAGGCCTCGGTAATACAGCCCTATTGACCGCCTGTAAATCCTGCACGAGTCTCCACCCACTTGTTCCTTCCCCTCCCTTTTCCTTCCTGACTGGGAACAAAGGTGTGTTACATGGTGAATCCGGGCATTCAATGTGTACACCTTTTTCCAGTAATTCCTTTATCAAGGGGTCTACTCCCTCTTCAGCATCTTTCCTCAATAAGTATTGTTTTTGGTGGGGCCTCTTTGTGCTTTTAGGCGTTATTTGGACTTCACTGGCTGTTTTAATTAGCCCCACATCTGTCTTTCCTTTTGACCACAAGAAATCGGGGATGTCTTTTAGGGCATCCTCTTCCTCTTGGGTCAAAAGTGTCAGTCATTGTCTCTTGTCACAAGCTTTGGTCATGTGTGTCTTGGGTGTACACTCAACAAGCCACGCTAATCTGTACCTTCGAATTCCTCTGGATTTTAGTTCCTCATCAGTCAGTCTGACCCAGTCTGTGATAAGTTCTCCTAGCTCATGCCATGATACCTCAGGGTTCGGTGGACCGAAACATGAGGTACAGTATCCTGCCTGTATATTTGCAGGGTAGGCTGTGGCAGGAGACAAGTAGCCACACTATTTCCTTCCACAGTACAGGTATTTTAGGAGCACTTCAGTGTTAGTAAGACTCATTAACTGTTTCTCATAGGATTTATTGGGCCCAGAGGTCTTTTTGTAGTGCAGGGTGCAATGGAGGTTCATCTGGACTTTGTACCTTTTCCTCACAGGCTCTTCAATTATTTCTATCAGGGTTATAGGTATCTTTGTTCCCTCAGTTTGAAAATCCAGGCTGTACCAGTATCGGGGCTCATTGCCTATGGCTGTGATTTGTTTTTCCCTCCACCGGTACGACAGAAATATCAAGAGCATGCAACATGTCTCTACCCAACAGATTAACAGGGCTGTATTGGATTGCCCGGTTTCCAACCGGTTACGGTTATACAGGTGGTTGAGGTAATTGCCTCTTTGAAACCATCTTCCTCTCCATTAGATGTATGTCCTGCCGGGTTGGTTAAAAAATCTGCTGCCCTTTTGGCCCCCTTTATTGGGGAGATAATCAACTACTGCTTCAGGACAGGTACTGTCCCAGGCGCTCTAAAGCGGGCCGTGGTCTTGGCCCTGCTGAAGAAACCGATCTTGGACCCCGACATACTGGGCAACTATAGGCCGATTTCTATCTTGCCTTTTTTGGCAAAGGTGATGGAGCGCCTGGTGGTTATCCAGCTACAGGCTTACCTTGAGTCTTTCCATCTCTTGGGCGAATTCCAGTCCGGATTTCGATCTGGACATGGAACAGAGACGAGCCTCATCTGTGTCTATGATGATGTCCTTCACAGCTTGGACAGGGGTGACTCAGTAGCTCTGGTTCTTTTGGATCTGTTGGCCGCATTTGATACCATTAATCATGAAATCTTACTGGAGCGTATGAGATCTGTTTTGGGTATGAGTGGGTCGGCTTTGGCATGGGTGGCCTCTTTCTTAGAGGGCAGAGTTCAGGGAGTCAAGACTGGCCCCTTTTACTCTAAGTAGACTGCCCTGGATTGCGGAGTGCCACAGGGCTCTGCCTTGTCTCCCCTGCTGTTTAATATCTATATGAGGCCCCTTGCCGACCTGCTAAAGTCCCATTCCGTCCATTACCATGTTTATGCGGACAACACCCAGGTTTATCTAAAGATTCCTAGGAACCAGACGGCTGATGCCACCCTTGCCAGCTGTTTGGAGGCCATTAACACATGGATGTCTGCCAACTTCCTGAAACTTAATGGGGGAAAAACTGAGGTGATCATCTTCAGTGATCTGGCCACCCCTCCAGATATCCCACCTTGGCCACCCTCATTTGGTCCTGCTCCAGATGTGGCCCCCCAGGTCCGTGATCTGGGATTTGTCCTAGATTCAGGTTTAACTTTGTCTCCTCAGGTAAAGAGCGCCGTCAGTGCATGTCACTGGCAGCTAAAACTCCTGAGGGGGCTATTTAAATATTTGGATATCTCAGACAGAAAAACTGTCATCTGTGCCACGATAGGTAGCTGCCTAGACTACTGCAACTCTCTTTATCTGGGATTGCCAAAGATGTTAGTGCAGAAGCTTCAACTTATTCAAAATGCTGCGGCTAGGTTACTTATGGATGTCCCGCTGAGGGATCATATCACCCCTGTCCTCTGCGCCTTGCACTGGCTGCCGGTCCACTATCGCACCTTATTTAAGGCAGGATGTATTATGTTTAAGATAATGAGAGGCCTGGCCCCAAGCTATCTCTGCTCTCGTTTTCATAAACAAGCTTTTGTTAGATCACTCAGATCTACCGGCAGAGTTCTCCTCCACATCTCGGTGCCCAAGATGATCCGGTGTGGTGGTCGGGCCTTCTCCCACCAGGGTGCCGTTTTGTGGAATAGCCTCCCGGTCGAGCTCCAGGAGGACCCTACTATTCCGGTCTTCAGCGGGTTACTGAAGACTTGGCTTTTCACGCAAGCCTTCCCTGCGTAGCCTCTCTCTTCCACCCTTTCTGTCGCTCTGTGCTGCTTCTGGTTCCTGGGTCCTCTTTTCCCAGGAACTCTGCTATGCACGTCGGGACCCTTCGGGGTAAGACCGGGCTATATTAAGATACCTCTCAACTCAACTCAACTCAACAGGACATTTTGCCGAAATCACAATATTACACTGAGCTTTTTTACCTGTCTGTGGATCTTCCACAGTAAGGCCTTCGGACACGGCCTCCTCGTGCATCAGCCCATTTGCAGATTTTACATACACTACACCTTTTTGCTTTACCCCTGGGGGCATATCCAGGGGGTGTATTAGGGTCCTACAAGCCCCGGTATCACAGAGAAATGTTACCCATTTACCCTTTACAACCAAAGTTATTTCCGGTTTGACTTCAGCATGCAAATAAGTTTCAACATTGCACACATCCAAAATTTCAGATTCTTTCTCATCATTCTTCTCTGTATCTCTCTCTGCAGACATACCAACATCTTCTAGTCATGCTTCGTCCTCTCTGTTTGACCTGCATTCTCTCACCAAATGACCTCTCCTACCACACCTCTTTTTCCTTCCCTCATAATCCTGAATGTGGGGTCTTGTTCGAGTGTTTCCCAACCTCCTGTTCTCCTTCTCCACAACATACACATCGTGACTTTCACCTACCATGATCACCTTCCCTTTCTTTGCTTTCTTTTTTGATTGGAAATGCCGCTCAGCATCCCTTGCATACTCAATCAGCTCCTGAAGTCTGCAAATCCTACGGTTGATCATGTGTTTGGTAACAAAACTTGATATAGGGGCAAGCAGCCCCTTCAAAATTGCATTCTTTAGCTGTTGCTCATATGGGCTATCGTTTACTTGATTTACTGGGACCTCTATCCCTGAGTGATTATTGAAAATTTCCCTCATCCTGACGATGAAATTATCCACTGTTTCCTCTTCTCCCTGTACACACTGATTTATAATGGACCAGTCAGCTTGACGTATCCATCTCTCCTCTATCCTTGCCATAAGGGCATTTCTCCTATTTTCAAGTTCCGCTCCATTATGAGGCAACACTTCTCCCTGGGCGTTTAATCCACTCCAATCTCCCACCACACGGTGCCAGTCTAATGACCTGCTCTATTTCCCTCCCATTGAGGTGGTAGCTAGCAATCATCCCCATAATACCATCCCTGAATTGAGCTATGTTAACCTTGGGATGTGGTATCCCTTCAGTAGCCTTTTTAACATCCTTGGGGGTCCAGGGGCGATAGATCTTCATAGTGTTGGGGACTACATTGCCTCCTACATTTTGCTCTGCCCTTGGGTCAGGGACTTCAATTAATGGAAACTCTTCCTCCTCAAATTCTGTTTGTTCCCTAGTTGAAGGGGATGCCAAGGATGTCAATTTGTTCACGAGCTCCCCAAAAAGATTTGTAACCGTTGCTTTAAGGGGGGTCCCTTGTGGACTCCTCTGAACAGCAAGAGTCATCTTGAGGGGGTTTAGCGGCAGCTATAGGAGGACCGGCTACAGCTACGGGTGACCCAGGTGACCACGGGGGAACAGCAAACAGCGGAGAACCAGATTGCATGGCAAAAGGGTTATTCGCTGACAGTCGGGGTGTCAATGGGGGTGCCTCATTACATGCCTTTGTCCCATACGGTGGTGGGGACTGCAGGTCTGCAAGAGGATATAGGGAATTAGGAGCCGGAGGAAGAGCAGAGACCGGCTGTGGGGTTACAGAGTCCTCCAAAGGTTGAGTGGGGGCCGTAGGGTGCATTTGGTTTGTTGTGTTTTGTTCAGTCAGTACTTGCTGAACTAAACTTCGGAGGACATATTATTATCCTCCTCTTTATCCAGAAACATAGTCTTTTTTATGGTTTTCTGAATGTAACCTACGGTTAGCCTCCTCAAGCCATTTCTTTGCCTGGGGAAGACCTAATTTCTTTAGTTTCCCGATTTTCGTGCCGGCATCATTTTTAAGTTTTCTACACAACATCACACAACAATCCTTATTTAGAGATGCATCAAAATCATACTTTGTTTTCCACATCTTAAGATATTTCACATTCTTTTTGTCTAGACCACACGAATACTTTGTATCTTCATTCATACCAACAAATCTCCCATGGGTCACTCCCATCTTGTTTGTCGTGCACACAGAGTTTTTTAAGGTCTTCTCACACTGACACAACACACACAGTGCCTTATCATGTACAGGCACATGCACAGACTTCCCAGCTGTGATATATCACTTCTAGATTACTGATCTTGCATCCTGCTAAAACACAGGTGTCTTTTTGCTTAATACTTCACTGACTTGTAGAAAGCATTTACAGAATTACGAGGAGACTGACACTCACTGAGTTCTCCTGACTGTTTTCTCTTGCTATCAAAACACTAATATGCTTAGTCCGTGATACAAGGGTATTTATATGCCTACTCAGGGTTTATACAGCATACGAGGCTGGTTTGGACGCTGTGGGTCTACCAAATGTCCTCTGTCTGCTACCTGGAAATCTATCAGGCCACACCCTTGTATCCTCAGATGGTTCATTAAAGTTTGATTTAGGAGTATTTATGCGCCCCCATGGGATTTTCTGCAGCTTACAAGGCTGTCAGGATCTAGGATCAAATCGATAAAATTTCCTTTATCTGCACCCGGATATTAGTATGGGACCATACCCTTATATCAAATGGCAATTAAACCACAGAAACAAACAAGAAAACATACACAAGAGAGAACACCCGCAGTGCTCGACTGCCGCCAGGACGCCCTGAGTGCGTCTTCCCAAAACGCGGGCTAGTCACTTGGTCTGCCCATCCAGGATGGCCACAGACGGATCTATACTGGGAATACGTGACCACTTATTTCCCCTCAACAAAGGTACAGCGGATAGAACAGGGAACAGATAAACATTCGATTAATCTCTATACAGTATTGTATGTATGTATTCAATCCCTAATCAAGTCTAACCCAAAAGTAAAATATCTTACCTTGTCCCAAGAGCGGTCTCTTGTGCTGATCTGATAAGTCGCTGCCCGGGAGGCACCAGTTCAGCGGACCGGCCTCTTATTAACGTCTAATTTGAGACGGAGGACTTACAGTTTTTTGCTGTACGGTCGTCGGTCACTGGGTTGGTCTGGTACATCTCGGGAACTTGGACTTCCGCCTCAAAGGACCAAATTATTAAGGAACAAATTACTGTCTTAGACCGTCCTCAGGAATCAAGATAAGAGTTTATTGCATATGCAAGAGAAATGATTACATTTGCATTGCATACTATATGGTCATCATTTCTGGTCAGAGCATTATGGCATATGTCTTATATAGGCCCTTGGACACCCCCTTCTCTTGTCAGAATTACTTTATTTCTGAACATTCTGGAGAAGTGGAAAAATCCATTACAGACTTATCTTATCTCTCTATTCAAATATGGTTATGCAGGATATTGACTTGGATGGTACCCAAGCCATCTGCAAATATACAGAAAAACAAGACATAAAAATTCAAGTCTAAGCATAATTATAATCAAGGTTATATTTGAGCATTAGGCTGTATTTAGCATACTTAGAGTACAAAATGGCGTTTTCATGGCTGACATTTAGAGTAGGGATGAGCTTCGAGTTCGAGTCAAACTCATGTTCGACTCGAACATTGCCTGTTCGCCCGTTCGCCGAACAACGAACAATTTGGGGTGTTCGCGGCAAATTCGAAAAGTCTATGGGAGAAATCTAAAGTGCTAATTATAAAGGCTTATATGCAAGTTATTGTCCTAAAAAGTGTTTGGGGACCCGGGTCCTGCCCCAGGGGACATGTATCAATGCAAAAAAAAAGTTTTAAAAACTGCCTTTTTTTTAGGAGCAGTGATTTTAATAATGCTTAAAGTGAAACAATAAAAGTGAAATATTCCTTTAAATTTCATACCTGGGGGGTGTGTATAATATGCATGTAAAGTCGCGCATGTTTCCCGTGCTTAGAACTGTCCCTGCACAAAGTGTAATTTTTGAAGGAAAAAAAGTCATTTAAAACTCACTCGCGGCTATTAATGAATTGTCGGCTTTTATCAATACATAGAAAAGTCATTGATAAAAAATAAAAAAAAAGCGTGGGGGTTCCCCCAAATTCAATTACCAGGCCCTTCAGGTCTGGAATGGATATTAAGGGGAACCCCGCCGCAAATTAAAAAAAAATGGCGTGCGGTTCCCCCTAAATGTCCATACCAGGCCCTTCAGATCTGGCATGGATTTTAAGGGGAACTCCACCCCAAATTAAAAAAAAAATGGTGTGGAGTCCCCCCAAAAATCCATACCAGACCCTTATCCGAGCACGCAACCTGGCCGGCCGCAGGGGAAGAGGGGGGGACGAGAGAGCGGCCCCCCCTCCCTCCTGAACCGTACCAGGCCACATGCCCTCAACATGGGGAGGATGTCCCCATGTTAATGGGGACAAGGGCCTCATCCCCACAACCCTTGCCCGGTGGTTGTGGGGGTCTGCGGGCAGGGGGATTATCGGAATCTGGAAGACACCTTTAACAAAGGGGACCCCCAGATCCCGGCCCCCCCCCTATGTGAATTGGTAAGGGGTACATTGTACCCCTACCATTTCATGAAGAAAGTGTCAAAAAAATGTAAATAAAAACACACAAACACCTTGGAAAAGTCCTTTATTAAAAAAAAAAAACATTCCAGTGATGAAATCCAATGTCCCGCGGCGATCCGATGTCCAGCGCTGTCCGTCATTGGTTGTGCCTGAGCGGACCTGATGGGGAACTTCCTCCGCAGTGTTTTAAATGTATAGACCCGCCCCTTCTAAAGTTCCCCATCAGGTCCGCTCAGCGGACCAGATGCGGAATGCGAGAAGGGGCGGGTCTATTCATGTATTACACAGTGAAGGAAGTTCCCCATCAGGTCCGCCCACGCTTTTTTTTTTTGTTTTTATCAATGACTTTTCTATGTATTGATAAAAGCCGACAATTCATTAATAGCCGCGAGTGAGTTTTAAATGACTTTTTTTCCTTCAAAAATGACACTTTGTGCAGGGACAGTTCTAAGCACGGAAAACATGCACCACTTTACATGCATATCATACACACCCCCCAGGTACGAAATGTAAAGGAAAATTTCACTTTTATTTTTTCATTTTAAGCATTATTAAAATCAACGCTCCCGTAAAAACGTCTATTTTTGAAACTTTTTTTTGCATTGATACATGTCCCCTGGGGCAGGACCCGGGTCCCCAAACACTTTTTAGGACAATAAATTGCATATTAGCCTTTATAATTAGCACTTTAGATTTCGAACGTTCGAGTCCATTGTATTTAATAGGGTTCTAAAGTTCACACGAACATTCTGTCTGTTCGCAGGTTCTGGTGCGAACCGAACAGGGGGGTGTTCGGCTCATCCCTGATTTAGAGTATAATTTCTCTAACAGGAGTGACTGTGGACAAAGAGCCGGTGGAATAGGCCGCTTTGGCAGCTGTGTTGGAAGGCAAACTACTCTGAGCCTGGGTGACGGAGGATGAGGACGGCTTTGTTATCCACTCAACCAACTCTTCTGCATGTTGTGGCTCAATAACACGGCCAGCAGCAGTGGCCTTCCAGACATGATGTATTTTTTGTTTTGCAACACCACACTACCCTGTATTATATACTGTGTACACCGTCCGAAGTGTATTAGAAACTAAACACCACCGAATGCACTGTATAGATAGGCTACACTGAATGCAGAGTATACTGTATATATATGTAGCGGGGTGTTCAATTTAAGGGAAGTGTCTGAGTGGTAACCAGGCTCAGACACATTAAATTGATAGAATTCATGGACCATTTTTGTTCTCAGGGGTTAATGCTGGTGATGTGTTCCCTGTGGCCTGTGGGTGGCGCTGCCATTCTGGGCCAGGGTTGAACCGCGAGCACAGTGCTGTGCCTTTTGTGTCCCCTCTTGGCAGCCGTACAGTGGGGCGGGGAACCTGCTGTGCATGCCGGGAGAGGACATAAAAGGGGCAGACATCTTCTGAGAGGGGTCGTTCGTCCACGCCCAGGCACCCTCAGCCTGGGTGTGTGTGTGGTTCGTCTGCACCCAGGCGCCTTCGGCCTGGGCGTGTGTTTGTGTGTCATCTCCGGGTGCCCTAGGCCCGGAGGACTTGTTCCGGTTCCACCTCAGGCACCTTTAGCCTGGGATGAGGTACTACCTCACCGTTCCTGTTTGCCTGAGCACGGAGGCCCAGGAGTTGCAGTAACGGCCCGGAGCCCAGCAGCCTTCGGCTGGGGTCCACAAGGGATCGAGGAGTCTAGGGTGCCGGCTTGCGAGGGGATCCGCACCCTAAGAGAAGGGAGGATCTGTTCCGAAGGACCGTTGCTGTGGACACGGTGAAGGAAGGGGTCTGTTGACTCTCTGGGGGGGATGTCTTCTCCCTGAAAGGGGCTATGTCCTAGGAATGAACCAAGATTCACCAGGTCAGTGGCAGTGACCTTGTTCGTCAGGTCAGTGGCAGTGACCTTATCCACAGGATCTGTGGCAGAGACCAATCTCATGGTCTATGGCAGAGACCATGCTCCAAAACTGTTTGAGAAATCTGAACAGTCCTAAGAGTTTGAGCTACGTTTGTGCCTGGACCTCCTCCACACCTTAAAGCTGTCCTGTGTCTTTGCTCCATCCTTTGTTCTATCCAAGAGACTATGTGTTGCGCAAGTGAAAATAAATATTGAGTTGGACTTTCAGCTGGTGTGGACATTTACGTTCCTGGGGAAGTCAAGGACTTGCATCTACACACTGTAGAGGTGAGAATCATTCTCAGCAGGACTTTATACTCCGGCTGCAGACAAGACCCAAAATCAACACCACCTAACCTCTTAACACAGAAGGGTACGGGCTTGTGGTGCAGTGTGCCCCTTTTTCCTGAGAGGATCGGAAGCAGACAGGTAAGGGGGTCTGTGCGCTATATATATATATATATATATATATATATACTGTATATATATTGTGAGATGGAGGTTGTTTAGCTCAAGTGGTAGATGCGTTTTCCCAGCGATTCAAGCCAGTCAGGAACTATATTTAAGGGCATGGTAGCCCATTTTTATTAAAAAAGGCAAAATAAAAGTCCAAACAAAGGTTTCCCACGCAGGGGTTCTTCTCCATCAAATACACATAACAGAAAATGCTAGCCCACCTGGCTCTCTGTAGCAGTACTTCTGCTTCTGCACTTTCCTGGTCACCCAGACCACCGGACTCCTCAAAGTAGACGGCTTCCCTTTAGCGTCCACAGCTCTGCCTCTTGCAGTCACCAATGTTCTGGCTGTCACCTACAGCCTCTCTGACTCCTGAAGACCTCCTGTCTCTTGGTGTGGAGCCGTCTCCAACTGGGAGCCATGAGGTCTTCCCATACATTCATTATAAGGGCTGTGCTCACCTGAGCACACACCCTGCTGGTAATCAGCAAAGTCTGGACACAGGGTTGGAGATCCCATCCCTCCCAAGACACTGTAGAATCTCCAAACTACAAAGCCCCTTTCCAGAATACCAAAACCTGGAGAAAAATGCGAAAGCAGTCTTCTCCAGTCCACATCTACGCTCTGTAGTCTTGCACCTTGCAAATGTGCAGACCCTGTGTCCAGCAAACTGTCCATTTTACCGTGACAGTAGTTCCTACTGTCACATATCTCCCCCCCATGTTTCGGACCCGAAGGGGGCGGAACACACAAGCCCGAATCCTTGATTGGGGCACCTCTGTGCCAGCTGTTCGCTGCGTAGGCCCAATCTTTTTTTCGGGTGCGTTTCCAGGCACGCCTTACCCAGGATCGCAACGGGGTCCTACCTTTCTGTATCCCCAGCCTACTCCCTCTGTCCTTGGGGTTCCTGAGCTCACATTTCTTTTCTGGCAGCCCCCTGCCTTTCCCGCTACTTCCTTTAAACTCAGTTTCTGGATTCTGTAAGGAACCTGCTCCAGACACTATGCCTGATGAGGAACCACCTTTTCCCTCACTGGTACCCGTTTTCCCCATCACAATAGGTCCCTTGGGTTTACCAACTCCTTTGCCCTTGACTACCAACTCCCCAGGGCTCAACATCTGTGTATCACACTCATTTTCCAGAAATTATTCATTTTCATATCCAGGCCATTATTTACATTAACATTCAGTAATAAGTTACCATTTCTCCAATTATCAATATCATCAGTTATTTCTTGTTCAGGGTTTGTTAGGGCCAAGCCCAAGGAGGGACAACACACAGGTGAGCAGCTATCCCCTATGAGACCTTCACAAGGCTTCACTTCACCTGTTGTCCAAATCTCTGTGGGCAGTTGTCCCAACAACTGACATTGAACAACGCATGACCCATTTCTAGCAGTACCAATCTTTGTCAACTCACACTTTTCCATGTTACAATTTTTGTTCCTCTCCATACTATATTTGAGAGCGTCTCCGGGTACCCCAACTTGTACCTCTCTGCAGGTGAGAGACAGAATCTCAGCTTTTGCCGCGTCCATATCTGGCCCTTCCTTCTTAGGAGGTCTAGCGGGTGAGGCAGTATCCACGCCATTTACTAATCCCTGCTCAGCCGCACCTCGGACCGCACTAGCAGACATGTCCATCACCGCATCTGGCGGAGAGACCTCTGTCTCCAGCAGCCCCCCAGAGCGCCTTCCGTACTGAACCGTATCCGAAAGCACCCTCACAGGAAACTGGGAGATCATTTGCCACACTATTAGAAAGCACTGTACCAACCAGTTCCACTGGTGATAGCGTCCACAGCTCTGCCTCTTGCAGTCACCAATGTTCTGGCTGTCACCTACAGCCTCTCTGACTCCTGAAGACCTCCTGTCTCTTGGTGTGGAGCCGTCTCCAACTGGGAGCCATGAGGTCTTCCCATACATTCATTATAAGGGCTGTGCTCACCTGAGCACACACGCTGCTGGTAATCAGCAAAGTCTGGACACAGGGTTGGAGATCCCATCCCTCCCAAGACACTGAAGAATCTCAAAACTACAAAGCCCCTTTCCAGAATACCAAAACCTGGAGAAAAATGCAAAAGCAGTCTTCTCCAGTCCACATCTACGCTCTGTAGTCTTGCACCTTGCAAATGTGCAGACCCTGTGTCCAGCAAACTGTCCATTTTACCATGACAGTAGCTCCTACTGTCACAATATATACAGTATATACTAGACTGTATATTAGACTTGTGCACAACAGAAAAATTTGTTTGGTTTCGGTTCGTTTCTTGTGCACAACGGAAAAATTTGTTTCATTTCGGTTCGTTTCTTTTCGGTCCTGTTGATTCGTAATCATTCGTAATTTTGCTAGACGGGATTTTTCGTGTTCGGACTAATTCGTTATTTCGCAAGCGACATTTTTTGTTGAATTTTTAGTTGATTTATAATTCGTACTTTCGGTAGGATACATTGTTTTTCGTTGATTCTGGACACAACTCCTACTTTCGTAACTTTTTTTGGGTTCGTTGATTCGTAATTTTCCGTGTCTCTCTCACAATGACGCTGCCTATTATGCCTAATGTGCTTCGAATGGATTTGTACTTTTCTAAATACATAGCGGTTACTTGTAACGATTCAAAATCTCGTATTTTACTTTCGTTTTTTACATGCGGCTATAGCCTCCGCCCCTGTACACCATTTTGAGAGGGTTCAGCACGGTGAGGGAGAAGCAGAGAGCAGAGCAGAGTGTTATTGTGCTTCGAATGGATTAGAAATCTCGTATTTTACTTTCGTTTTTTACATGCGGCTATAGCCTCCGCCCCTGTACACCATTTTGAGAGGGAGTTCAGCACGGTGAGGGAGAAGCAGAGAGCAGAGCAGAGTGAGTGTTATTGTGCTTCGTATGGATTCGTACATTCGTAACTTTTTTCATAACGAATTATGCCGAAGACATTCGGGCATTCGCTGTTTGCGGTATAATTTATTTTGGATTCGGTTTTATTCGTAATTGCTTTGTTCAGAAATTCGAATGCTTCCGAATGTCCGAAAGTTGCTAAATTCTGACGAATTTCGATTTGTTACGAAACAAATTGCACAAGCCTACTGTATATATATATTAATACACCACCTGAAGTGTATTAGAAACAGTACACCACCAAATGCACTGTAGATATAGGCTACACTGGGTGCAGAGTATATACAGTTGTGCTCATGAGTTTACATACCCTGACAGAATTTATAATTTCTTGGTCATTTTTCAGAGAATATGAATGATAACACAAAAAGTTTTCTTGTACTCATGGTTAGTGTTAGTGTTATTATCAATCAACTGTTTACTCTTTTTAAATCATAATGAAACTACCCAAATGACCCTGATCAAAAGTTTACATACCCCAGTTCTTAATACCATGTATTCCCCCCTTTAACATCAATGACAGCTTGAAATCTTTTGTGGTATTTGTGGATAAGGCTCTTTATCTTCTCAGATGGTAAAGCTGCCCATTCTTCTTTGCAAAAAGCCTCTAGTTCCTGTAAATTCCTGGGCTGTCTTGCATAAACTGCACATTGAGTGGCTCAATAATATTGAGGTCAGGAGACTGAGATGGCCACTCCAGGACCTTCACTTTATTCTGTTTTAGCCAATGACAGGTCGACTTGGCCTTGTGTTTTGGATCATGTCATGTTCGAATGTCCAAGTACGCCTCATGAGCAGCTTCCTGGCTGATGAATGCAAATGTTCCTCCAGTATTTTTTGATAACATACTGCACTCATCTTGCCATCAATTTTGACCAAATTTCCAGTGCCTTTGTAGCTCACACATCCTTAAAACATCAGCGATCCACCTCCGTACCTTTCATCATAGGCCTTGTTGACTCCTCTCCAAATGGCTTGTCTCTGTGCTGTTTGGCATATTGTAAGCGGGATACTTTGTGGCATTTGCGTAGTAATGGCTTTCTTCTGGTGACTCGACCTTGCAGCCCATCTTTCTTCAAGTGCCTCCTTATTGTGCATCTTGAAACAGCCACACCACATGTTTTCAGAGAGTCCTGTATTTCACCTGAAGTTATTTGTGGGTTTTTTTTTGCATCCCAAACAATTTTCCTGACAGTTGTGCCTGAAATTTTAGTTAGTCTACCTGACCGTGGTTTGGTTTCAACAGAACCCCTCATTTTCCACTTCTTCATTAGAGTTTGAACACTGCTGATTGGCATTCTCAATTCCTTGGATATATTTTTATATAATAGTTACATAGTAGGTGAGGTTGAAAAAAAGAGTCCAAGTCCAACCTATATGTGTGATTATATGTCAGTATTGCATATCCCTGTATGTTGTTTTTTTAAACTATTGATGCTCCCCGCTGAACCCACATCCTTGCCACTCTTACAGTAAAGAATCCTCTACGCAGTTTATAGTTAAACCTCTTTTATTCTAATCTTAAAGAGTGGCCACTTGTCTTATTAAACTACCTTCCACAGAAAAGTTTTATCCCTATTTGCATTATCTACTAGGACCCCCAGGTCCCTTTCCATCCTTGATTCCCCCAGACAAACGAACACCCGATGTTCGAGTCGAACTTATGGTTCGACTCAAACTGTGGGCTCATCCCTACTGGCCAAAAAGTTAGAAGGAGTGCAGAGCGCGGGAGCTGAAGGAGGTGGTGATGTGATCCATGATATGGTAGCTCTGACCAGAGTGGAGCACGTTGCTGGATCAGAAGTAGGGATGAGCCGAACACCCCCCGGTTCAGTTTGCACCAGAACCTGCGAACGGACCGAAAGTTTGCGCAAACTTTACAACCCTATTAAAGTCTATGGGACTCGAACGTTCGAAATCAAAAGTGTTAATTATGAAGGCTATTATGTAAGTTATTGTCCTAAAAAGGGTTCGGGGACCTGGGTCCTGCCCCAGGGTACATATATCAATGCAAAAAAAAGTTTCAAAAACTGAAGTTTTTTCGGGAGCAGTGATTTTAATGATGCTTAACTACTTGCTTACCTGGCACATATACCCCCTTCCTGCCCAGGCGAAATTTCAGCTTTCGGCACTGTCACGCTTTAACTGACAATTGCGCGGTCGTGCGACGTGGCTCCTAAACAAAATTTATGTCCTTTTTTTCCCACAAATAGAGCTTTCTTTTGGTGGTATTTGATCACCTCTGCGGTTTTTATTTTTTGCGCTATAAACAAAAAAAGAGCACCAATTTTGAAAAAAACACAATATTTTTTACTTTTTGCTATAATAAATATCCCAATTTTTTAAAAAAAATTATATATTTTTTCTCAGTTTAGGCCGATACGTATTCTTCTACATATTTTTGGTAAAAAAAAAAACGCAAAAAGGGTATAGTGAATGGTTTGCGCAAAAGTTATAGCGGATAGAATTATGATTTTTTTTTATGAGTAATGGCGGTTATCTGCGATTTTTGTCAGGACTACGATATTACGGCGGACACTTTTGACACATCTTTGGGACCATTCACATTTATACAGCGATTAGTGCTATAAATATGCACTGATTACTGTGTAAATGTGACTGTCAGGGAAGGGGTTAACACTAGGGGGTGATCAAGGGGTTAAATGTGTGCCCTGCTAGGTGATTCTTACTGTGGGGGGAGGGGACTGACTGGGGGAGGGGACCGATAGTTGTCCCTATGTAGAAGGGACACACCATCTGTCCCCTCTCCCTGACAGGACATGGATCTGTGTGTTTACACACACAGATCCACGGTCCTGGCTCTGTAACTGCCGATCGTGGGTGCCTGGCAGACATCGGGGCCGCCAGGCACGCGCATCGGCACCTGAGTGACGCGGTGGGCACGCGCGTGTGCCGCCAGCAGCGCGCGACCCAAGGCCGTCAATAGACGGCCTCCCGGCATTGTAGAGCCACCTTGTGGCCGTCAATGTACAATGGCCCGGATGGGAAGAGGTTAAAGTGAAAAAAAAAGAGTGAAATATTCCTTTAAATATCGTACCTGGGGGGTGTCTATAGTATGCCTGTGAAGTAGCACGTGTTTCCCGTTTTTAGAACTGTCCCTGCACAAAATGACATTTCTAAAGGAAAAAAAGTCATTTAAAACTGCTTGCGGCTTTAATGTAATGTCTGGTCCCAGCAATATGGATGAAAATCATTGAGAAAAATGGGATGGGATGGGTACCCCCCCCCCCCCCTCAGCCCATTACCAGCCCCTTTGGGTCTTGTATGGATATTAAGGGGGAACCCCGCACCCAAATTAAAAAAAGGAAAGGCGTGGGGCCCCCAGGCCCTATATACTCTGAACAGCAGTATACAGGCGGTGTAAACAAGACAGGGACTGTAGGTTTGTTCTTAAGTAGAATCCGTTTGTAATTTGGAACAGGTAAATTGTTTAACCTCTCCTGAATGATTTAACTTGACAGCTAGAAACCAGCGTCTAAAAACGTCAGTTTAGCCGCGTTTACATCATTAAAATGAAAAACGTCTGTAAATGAAAAGCAAATCATTTAGCAGCGTTTACAAGCTGTTACAGTAAGGTGACCAGATTTTTAAAATGAAATCTAGGAACATATATTTTTTTTTTACTAGTAATGGCGGCAATCAGCGTCTCTGCCCGTCGCTGCCCACCTCACAGCCTGTCAAGTCTTACTCTCCGTGCCCCGTCTTCTACTGGGTGGGGTGCGGAGGAGGATCACTCTGCCAGGGAAGGCAAGGAGATAAGCAGGCAGGCAGCTGGCCGGGACTTGAGCCAAGACAGAAGAACATGCGAGATGAATGGGCATGCACCCGAAACTGAAGAAATATTCCCTCCGCTGCGACCAGCACATGATCATCAGAAAGGGCACAGATGATGGAAAAAAATACACCCCCTTAAGCTAGTAGGAGTGGCGGGGGTGTGTAATTTAGATTTTTTTTTTTAATTTTGCACTGACTGTCTTTGAAATTGCCCCAGCCCCTGTTTGAATCCAATCCGGGGACAAAACCGGGGACAGACTTGGTCCGGAGACAGTGTCCTCAATCCGGGGACTGTCCCCTGAAACAGGGGATGTCTGGTCACCCTATGTTACAGGCATTGGCGTTTCAAATGGCTATGAACATCCGTCTCAACCCATTTTTTTGCATTCCAAAAAATGCTTCTAAACTCAACTGCCTAGAATTGACTATAAACGACCCTGTATACATTGAGATCAAGGCCACACTCATACAGATATTAAACACCTCATCCCAATTTGTTATATAAAGAACTCTCCTCTATGTTATCTTATCAGTACATGTATACAGGGTCATATAAAGAAAGCATAAGGGGAGTTGAGCATCTGAGTGCTCTGGTATTTTTTAGTGGTGTTGATAGAAAATAGCTCAAGAGAGAGATTGAATAAAATTTGACAATATTTATTTGAGAATAATGAATAAAAGAGGAAAAAACATGCAAATTACACACAGACCATTGACATGAAATGAAAGACAAAATGGTCAAAGCATATAACAAACTATCGTTGGAAGTCACTCTACTAGTTTCGCTCAATAAGAGCTTCTTCAGGAGTTTGACAATAAACGTAGGCCATACTGAAAGATAAAATTTGCACGTGTCAGATGACAATGGACATATAAATGAGTCCATTATATATAAGCGCAAAAACATAAAATTTGATACACAATCAATAACAACAGAGTTGATGAATTATACTAAATGAAAACAGAAAATATATTGTAAATATATTGATAGTCATGACCCGAGCAGCAGAATATAACTCACCATGGGACCCAAAGTTGCATATATATATGTGGAGGTCACAGAGATATAATAAAAATTCCTCAAAGTAAACAGGACCAGCCGCTGAAGAACAGGAAGACCATCAAAAACATCCCGACCATATTGAACACATCCCGGTGTGGAGAAGGTTCATTGATGAAATTTTTTTCATCTGGACTGGCTCCAAAGATGTTCTATCTTTTTTGGGAAATCTTGAAGTGCACACATTCAATCTCAAGTTCACTTTCGAGATGGACCAAGTGAAATTGAACTTCCTGAACATTAACATCTTTATCCAGGAAGATGGCACCATTGGCACTTCCCTCTTTCGGAAGCCCTCCGCCTGCAACTCTTTGCTGCATGCGGAGAGTTCTCACCCCAAATCTTTGATCACTAGCATACCGTATGGACAATACCTGAGACTCTGTCGCAACTGTAGTAACAACAGCGACTTTGAGGCCCAAGCCAAGGTGCTTAGGACCCGCTTTCAGGAACGGGGCTACAGCAACAAGTGCCTCAAGAGGGCATATGTACGTGCCAAACAACATGAGAGAAAATCTCTCCTACATGATTCTAAAACCACTAAACTGAATCCGGGGGGTCCGGTTAATTACCAAATTTACGGGTCAACATAAACAAATCAGATCCATATTGAACAAATATTGGTATCTCCTTACAAGTGATGACTCGGTATGTAAACACATCAAATCTTACCCGGATATCACATATAAAAGGGCCCGTTCCCTACGTGATGGTTTGGTACATAGCCATTATACGTCTCAATCTCTACCTTCCCATGGCCTGAGAGGCACTAGACCATGTCACAGATGCGGCTTCTGTAGGTATGTCCATTCCTCACAATCTGTGGTCCTCCCGAATGGGCGTACCTACAGACCCCGCTTTTCTGTGACATGTCAATTAGTAGGCATTGTATACATCATGCAATGCGAATGCAATGCCTTTTACATAGGGAAAACCAAGAGACCCTTCTTTCATAGGATCCGTGATCACGTTGCCCTTATCAATAAGAAAAAGATGGAGACTCTCATCAGTCACCACATGGGCCTCTATCACTCATTCGATGCATCCAAAATGCATTTTTTCGCTTTGGAACATATTCCCCCGTTGACAGGGGTGGGGATTACGATAAGGTTCTCCTTCAAAGGGAGGCCAAATGGATCCACAATCTTTCAGCCTTGAAATTTATAGGTTTGAACGATGCTTTCAGCTTCAAACCCTTTCTTTAATTTTAGTTTTCAACTTCTTCTTCCTCTTTTCTGCCAATATGTATACAACTTGCTTCATCTTATTTGATGTACTTAAACTCTATGTTATTCTCTGTGCATTATATATATCTCTCTTCAGTCATGGCCCGATCCGTTAGAGTTCTTCCCGGAGACCCATATAGTCGCATTATCATTTATTGTTGATTGAGTCACTATTGAATGCAATGCATACTGTAAACTAATTTCCATATAGTAACAACTTGGACTGCATTAATATTCATTATTTTTATAATTACATTTATCTTCTTTGTATATTTCATTATTTCAGTGCTTTTTACACTGGGAATTAATTTCCATAGAGTATCAACTTGGACTGTATCAATATTTAATATATATAAAAAATTATTGATGGGGACAATAGGACCATCTAACTTTCCCAACCATACGGATGCCCGGGGCGCCCTCTCTTCAAAAAGGTGTGATGTCAATCACCTGGCTAGTCTGAGCGCCTCACTTACTGCACGCACTGGAATTTCCATTTCCGGCATCATTCTTTCATTTAGGACAGACTGTTCACCAATCTGGCACTGTTTTTCACTGCCCTCAGTCTTTTCCCCTACTGCCTCTGCCATCTTGAGCAGGTTTCCCTTATTCTGACGATGCGGCCCCGCTGGTGTTGTTATCACACACGCGATGTGCGCCGCTCGCGTTCCAGACGCTGTCCTCTCATTGGTGTTGCCGGACCTGCGCACCAGTGCGTCGCAGCATGTCTGCACGTCCGCTTCCTGGCGATGACGTCAGACGCCGCCGGGACAGGTGAGCATAAGAGCGTGGTCTGTTCACCGCCACCACTGTCAGGACCAACTCCCGTGTTAGGGAGAGGCTGCCACTTCACCATTCGGGTGTTGAACATTGCAACCTTATATTAGGTAAGCCTCCCTGCACTCAGCTTTTTCTTGGACATGTGTCATTTTAATTTCTTTGATGATCCATCACCAAGTTCAAATATTTCATTTTTTCTAATCCCATGATTATCATGAGCATGCCTTATTATCATCCCATTCCCTGTTTCCTCATTATTTTTCAGCATGCGATATGCTTCCACCCATGCTTAAAACTCTATAGCCGGGGCTGATTTGTTCCTAGCGGAACCATCTGCTATATCTGCCACTGATTGGGCTTGTAAACCCTGCACCCTAAACAATCATATTGGCACTACATACACCACACCTGCCGAGGTTGTAGGTATGTGTTTTTCTTTTTTTCTTTCTTTTTTTAACCCAGTGTCTATAATCTTGGTTCAACACCAAGTTGAGCACCTATATTATCATAGTTATTCATGTCTATAATACTGTATGTTTAGGTTCCATTCCCCCTTTTTGCTCTCTATGGTCGGGATGTTTTTGATGGTCTTCCTGTTCTTCAGCGGCTGGTCCTGTTTACTTTGAGGAATTTTTATTATATCTCTGTGACCTCCACATATATATGCAACTTTGGGTCCCCTGGTGAGTTATATTCTGCTGCTCGGGTCATGACTATCAATATATTTACAATATATTTTCTGTTTTCATTTAGTATAATTCATCAACTCTGTTGTTATTGATTGTGTATCAAATTTTATGTTTTTGCGCTTATATATAATGGACTCATTTATATGTCCATTGTCATCTGACACGTGCAAATTTTATCTTTCAGTTTGGCCTACGTTTATTGTCAAACTCCTGAAGAAGCTCTTATTGAGCGAAACTAGTAGAGTGACTTCCAACGATAGTTTGTCATATGCTTTGACCATTTTGTCTTTAATTTCATGTCGATGGTCTGTGTGTAATTTGCATGTTTTTTCCTCTATTATTCATTATTCTCGAATAAATATTGTCAAATTTTATTCAATCTCTCTCTTGAGCTATTTTCTATCAACACCACTAAAAAATACCAGAGCACTCAGATGCTCAACTCCCCTTATGCTTTCTTTATATGACCCTGTATACATGTACTGATAAGATAACATAGAGGAGAGTTCAGGGGCAGCTGAAAAAAAAAATGCCCAACTGCTCCTAAACTTCCATTTACCAGCAGCAGTGTACATGAGGCCTTACAGTGAAAGTTACCTAACTATGGGTTTTTCATGGACAGTGGATTCACATCGTCCCATTTCATTGTGCCTTATCTGTGGCAAACAACTTACAAATACAGCAATGGCTCCAGCAAAACTGAAAAGACACTTTACTACAAACCACAGCCATTTGGTATTGAAAGCTGCCGATTATTTCAAATGGCTATTGTAATCTCAAAGCAAGCAAAGTACAGCTTTTGTTAAAAAAAAGTCTCCATTAGTGAAAAAGTCCCAGGAAGCAAGCTATTTGGTGGTAGAAATGATTGCCCAGAAAATAAAAACTCACACAGTTGGTGAAAATATAATAATGCCAAGATGTAAAATTATTGTAAATCACATGCTAGGAGCAGCTGCAGTAAAGGAAATTGAAAAGGTTCTACTCTCAGACAGTAAAATAAGTCGGCTTAATGATGACATGTCACGTGACGTTGAAGAGGTCTTGTATGATATCCTGAAAAAATAATTATTTGCTATCCAGGTTAATGAGTTGACCGATATCACCAATGTATGCCATCCTCTAGCATTTGTACAATTTAAAAATAGTAGTGCAATTCAAGAAAACCTTTTTTGCTGCAAAGAGCTGCCTGAAACCACCATGGGTCAAGATTAGTGTTGGGTGAACAGTTTGGACCAGGAATCGGTAAGGTGTCCGTGACACTGGTGTCCGTGAGCGGTCCTTGCAGGGTCCGGGGTCACCCGTTCTGCCTGTTTTGCACTGGGCTGCGGGCAGTTGGTCAGAGGAGCAGTACAGATTAATATGCTGTCTGGCAGTCACAGAATCCACCGATCAACCTCCCCAGCCGCTGCCTGCTGGTTGGTAGAACCGCCGGCATCCTATCAACCAACCAGGTGTTTGCCCCACCCCAAGGCCCTGACCTTCAGAGTAGGAGAATGGAGCTTCCTCCTCTAAACCTGCCCGTGCCCGGTCTCAGTGCCCCAGCCCCAGCTTCCTCGCCATGAGTCGTGTATGTGTCCTATTCCTATAGCTCCACTAGAAGAATCGGATCATATTGTAAGGGGGATCTATGTGGGACCCTGCTCTAAAGGGGGATCTATGGGGACCCTGGCCTGCTCTAAAGGAGGATCTATGGGGACCCTGGCCTGCTCTAAAGGGGGATCTATGGGGACTCTGCTCTAAAGGGGGATCTATAGGGACCCTGCTCTAAAGGGGATATACAGAGAACTTTGCCTGCTCTAAAAGGGGATCTATGGGAACCCTGCTCTAAAAGGGGATCTATGGGGACCCTGCTCTGAAGGGGGATCTATGGGGACCCTTCTCTAAAGGGGGATCTATGGGGACCTTGCTCTAAAGGGGGATCTATGGGAACTCTGCTCTAAAGGGGATCTATGGGGACCCTTCTCTAAAGGCGGATCTATGGGTAAAATACCCTGCTGTTAACACTGAGCCCTGACACCTGCTGCTGTGAGCGAGGATTCAGCCATATGAATGCTATCTAAACCTCTACAAGAAATTGCCTTGAGAACTGTCGTGTTGACGCATGTTTGCGTATTGCTACTTCATCTACGTCTGCAAAGGACTTTGATGCTGCTGCTGCAACTCGTTGCAATTGAAAAATATAAAAGGAAAGAATTTTGAAAATCTTTTAGACATTTTATAACAGCATACCACAAGCAGTCTTTTTATAAATGTTATTTTTTTTATTTATTTATTCTTTATTCGTTTTTCTTTCAAATGTTAACAACTCAATAGTTGTTAAAGATTTTCTTTAATCTAATATCTAATATTCATCTATTAACAATATTAACACATGAATGAATGGAGTTGGGTCTTTGAGAATAATGGACTTGAATACATTTAAAATATTTATATTTGTGTCTGGATATGGAAAAGTGAAATATATAAACTTTTAGAATTATTTAAGAATATAGTTCATTTAAGCTTCAAATGCTTTTCTATGGTAAGAACTAGCATATGGATTTAATTAGTTTGAATGGCTTCCTCTTGAAATTCTTACCATCCTCCCATCGTAGGAGATAAGGTTACATTCTTTTCAAAAGACACAAACTTTCAGTATGTTGGTTTGCTTTTTTTTGTAGAACCACAAGGCAAATATGAACGTTAAATGAGCCTCTTTTAGGAAGATGGGGGCAGGGTATATAAGCAGACAATGCTACTCACACACTCACTCACACTTGGAGAAATGAGCTGACATGCTAATTCAGCTTCACACACACACAAAGATATATTTATTCAATTTTCATTTCAAGAATAAGAAACTTATCGATGCTCCTTTTTATATTCTACAATTGATGTTATATTCATGTAACATTTAACTATTTTATTATTAAATACATTTTGGAGTTTTTACACGAGAATGGAACGGAATTTTCTTGGAACTTTTCTCATCAAGATGAATTATTGAATATCAATTATTAACCACTTGCTGCCCGCCCTATTGCAAAAGGACGGCAGCAAAGTGGTTTCAATATCCTGACTGGGCATCATATGACGTCCTCAGGATATTGAGCCGCTGCGCACCCCCGGGGGAGCGCAACGCAGCGATCGTTGTTGCCAGATGTCAGTCTGACACCCCGCAACACCGATCTAGGTAAAGAGTCTCCGACGTAGACTCTTTACCACGTGATCAGCCGTGTCCAATCACGGCTGATCACGATGTAAACAGGAAAAGCCGGTGATCAGCTTTTCCTCACTCGCGTCTGTCAGACGCGAGTAGAGGAGAGTCGATCGGCTGCTCCTCTGACAGGGGGGTTTGTGCTGATCGATTATCAGCGCAGCCCCCCCGAGGATGCCCACACTGGACCACCATTGATGCCACCAGACCACCAGGGATGCCCACCACCAGGTATGCCACCCTAGACCACCAGGGATGCCAATCAGTGCCCCTAATGGATGCCAATCAGTGCCCACAATGGATGCCAATCAGTGCCCACAATGGGCATCACTGATTGGCAGGCATTATTGTTTGGCACTGATTGGCATCCATTAGTACAACACATTACAGTACAGTGACACCTATCAGTGCCCATCCATGCTACCTATCAGTGCCCATCCATGCCACCTATCAGTGCCCATCCATGCCGCCTATCAGTGCCCATCCGTGTCACCTATCCGTGCTGCCTATCCGTGCTCATCCATGCCGCCTATCTGTGCCCATCCGTGCCGCATATCTGTGCCCATCCATGCCGCCTATCTGTGCCCATCCATGCCACCTATCTGTGCCCATCCGTGCCGCCTACCAGTGCCCAATCCGTGCCGCCTATCGGTGCCCATCCGTGCCGCCTATCGGTGCCCATCCGTGCCACCTCATCGGTGCCCATCAGTGCCGCCTCATCGGTGCCCATCAGTGCCGCCTTATCAGTGCCCGTCAGTGAAGGAGAAAACGTACTTATTTACAAAGTTTTGTAACTGAAACAAAAAAAAAACGTTTTTGAATTTTTTTAGCAGAAAATAAAAATCGCAGAGGTGATCAAATACCACCAAAAGAACGCTCTATTTGTGGGAACAAAATGATAAAAATTTTGTTTGGGTACAGTGTAGCATGACCGCGCAATTGTCATTCAAAGTGCAACAGCGCAGAAAGCTGAAAATTGGTCTGGGCAGGAAGGTGTATAAGTGCCCTGTATGGAAGTGGTTAATACAATATTATCGATTTTATCGATATTTATTGCTATTGCGAGCCTTTAGCCACGATAGTTTTGCCCGAATATCAAACGTTTTTGAATTATTTCTCCTATTGCTTGCCGAGAGGGAAAACAAGCATTGATTATGCAGACAAGCTTCAAGGAGAAATAACAATGATTGAACTTTCGGCATCATCGAATGAATCTGGAAACCTAGAAGTATTAGGTGAGAAGTTATCACACGTAAGAAAATCCTGTTTCTTGATGACGTAATTTCCCGTGAAGAGAGGAAAAGAGTGCATTGGTAAGTAATGGATTTTATTGATGAATTATCTAGGGAGAGTAATTTAGAATGAAAAAATCTGTCAAAATGTGTTAAAGATGATGAATTATAGTGTTACATGTTCAATGAATGTTTACAAGCTAAGATTGACATACAACAATCTAAATTTACTTTTAAGAAATTCAGCAAACAGATTAGGAATTTGATTAAGCTTGTTAAAGTTTTTGATGCAATGATTTTAGAAGCTCCGGAAAGGAATGTTATTTGTACAACAGGGAAAACAGAGGATAATAGTTTATGTACTAATTGTTCGATTTTGACTGAACGAATAGATGATTTGCAAAGTGCAATTCAAATAAAAGATATTAAGTCTAAAGCAGAGTCAAGCTAGAGTAATGTTACTGATGATTCTAAGCAGAAGTCTGCTGTACAAGTTAAGCGGTCCATAGGGGAATATGGCCAGGAACATGAAGTTTTGCTTAAAACAAAAATATTGAATAAAGCTGCAGAATTCAGACACAGTGTAGACACACAAAAGAAAGATGGTGAACTCAGAGTTGCCACATGTATGGCCACACCCAGATATGATGAGATACACGTCACAGACAGAACACTGGAAACAGGAAATGCTAATTGCTTTCAGAGTAAGGAAAATAGACATGTACAGAAAGAATGTTTGAAATATAAATTAGATTCACAAAGACAAACTTTGGAATTAGGAAAGGAGGAAAATTTTGAGCAATTTGTTCTTCCTTGTCCAAACAGGTCGAATGACTTGCCTTCTGCCTCAGAAGTCAAACAGATCAGTACATTGACTGTTAATGACAGTTCAATCAATAAGACTAACAATGCTGACAATGAGAGAAATTGATTACTTCCATTGCCTAAATCAAGGAAAAAAAAATGTGTTAACTTCTCCAACATTAAATTATGTTGCTCCAATTTTAATAGGTCAGTCCATTTACAGTAATGTTGGAAATATTTCTACAGCAGTCACTGACATATCTTCAGATTATAAGTGGCCACATACAAAAAACAATCTTGTATTGAGAAAATTGGTTCAAACACATAAAAGTCTTTGGAGTCAGACCAAAAGTGACACAGGGATGTTTAAAGATATTGAAATTGAGATTGAAGGAAAAGACCCTAAACCTCAAAGTCAAAATAAGTTGCCACAGGAATCAATAGGTCCAGTTTCTGTACAATAATTTTTACAACAAGGAATATTAAAGAAAGCACAATCTGTGGTAAATAATTGCATTTTGCCTATCAAGAATGATGATGAGTATGTGTTATCAGTTGATGTAAGATCACTGAATAAATGCATTACAAATAACACACCTATTCTTCCTGATTTACATTTATTGTCACACCTGGATGCCATGGTCAAAGTATTTTCTGTATTGGAAATCGCCAACAGTCATTTTTCAGTACCATTAAAGCGGAGTTCCACCCAAATTTGGAACTTCCGCTTTATCCATTCCTCGCCCCCTTACATGCCACATTTGGCATGTAATTTTTTTTGGGAGGGAGTGGGGGCTTCAGTAGGAGTGGGACTTCCTGTCCCACTTCCTCCTTCCGCCCTGGGCTCGCCTAGGCGATACGTCATATCGCCTTGTGGCGGCCCCTCCCTGTAGGCGATCACCTGGGACGTGACAGGTCCCAGGCGATCGCCTGTCCATTCAGAGAGCGCTGCGCCGTTCGCGCATGCGCAGTGAGTGCCCGGCCGCGAAGCCGAAAGCTGTCACGGCCGGTTGCCCACACAATGAATGAAGACGCCGGCGGAGAAGGGGGGGAGAGGAGCGGAGCTCCGGGCGTCGCGTCGCTGGACAGTGAACAGGTAAGTGTAAGTTTATTAAAAGCCAGCAGCTACACTTTTTGTAGCTGCTGACTTTTAATAAACATAAAAAAGGCTGGAACTCCCCTTTAACTAAAAGCTGTCAATATAAACTTGCCTTCAGCTTTATTAAAGAAACGTATGCATTCACTAGATTAATTCCAGGATTGGACATTAGTGATGGCATAGTACATGAGATTTTGCAGGAAGTATTATCAAAATTCTCTAGACCAGAATGTATTTTCCAGCATGTGGACAAGTTTTTGCTGACTACACAAAGTATAGAAGAGCACATCAATCTTTTGTCAGAATTATTTACTTTGATACAAACAGCAGGGCTGAAACTGAATACGGAGCTAGTTCAATTGATGAAGAGTCAGGTAACATTCCTGCATATGCAAATTAGTCATGGACGGAGAAGATTATCACAGGAAAAAGTTAGGAAGATTTCTGCTTTTCCAGATACAACATCTTATAAGGAATTACATCAATTTTTAAAAGAAATAAATTGTTGCAAAGAGTTTTTACAGACATGTGATGATAAAGTTAAACCATTATTTGATTTGTTGAGACAAAAAAATGGTGTGTTTGATAGATGGGGTCCACCCCAGACAGATGCCTTTGAAATGTTGAAAAGGGATGTGCAGAATGCTCATTCATTGAGTACAATTGAAGTTGGCTTGTCTATGTCTGTTGGATTGCACACTGATGTATCGGAGAATTCGATTTCATTTACTTTGTCTCAATTAAAAAAAGGTAATCAGAAAATAATAGGATTTTTCTCCAGAGGTTTGACAAATATGGAAAAGACATTTGATGCACATACTAAGCAATTGTTAAGTGTTTATTTTGCAGTTAAAGTAACAGAAAAGATTGTGAAATCTAGTAAGATCATATTACAGACATCTGATCAATCACTAAAACTTCTTCTAAAGAGAATTAATTCAGGAAAATTATATGACAGATATTGCCCATTAGTTAAAACTTTACAATCTAAATCTATACAGGTAGATTTGATAACAGAACACTCTCAGCAATGTGTACAAAATGATGTTTTTAAACCAAGTGCTGAGAGAGGCTTTAAGCCAGTATTTGTTAATGATATCAAGATTTATTCAGCAGGTTTTTCTATGTGCTACTCAAAGAATGTCATTCAGCCAAAGTTCTACAGAAAATGCTGAATTGGAAGATAAAAAATACAATACAGCACGGAAATTGCGTCTTGTAATATTTAAAATACACAGAATAATAGTATAAGAAGTATAGGCTAGTCTAAGGTAATTACAAATGTTATTATCAAAATATGTTTTCATGTCATGATAAAATATTAGGATTATGATTAGTGCTGAGCGAACCCGAACTGTAAAGTTCGGGTCCGTACCGAACTTTAGCTTTTTCCCGAACCCGAACCCGGACTTTGCCCAAAAGTCCGGGTTCGGGTTCGGCAATCTAATAACGCATTTAGAAATGCTTCAGGGGCCAGCCAATCACCTTTTGATTAGCTGGTGTGCCCTTAGAGGCCATCATAGCCATGCCTACTAATGGCATGGCTGTGATTGGTCAGTGCAACATGTGACCCAGCTTCTATATAAGCTAGAGGCACACAGCACACATGACACTCTGCTTCAGAATAGATAGGGAGAGGATCTAGTCTGCTGCTGCTGCTTTTAGGTAGTCCTGATTCTACAATCTGAGGGAAAAGATAGAGAGATAGTGTAGTGTAGGGCCAGGTTCCTGTGTTGGTGCTTTCAGGGAGAGAGAATATTATATAGGAGTCCAGATTCAGAGATTAAAATCAGCGATCTGCATAGGTCTACCTATTTGTGTTGCAGTGCAGTCTTTTTACACTGCCATGAGCCCAGTGTCAGAGAAAATCTAACTTTTAGGGGGAAAAAAAAGGCACGTTTTGTTCTCTTTTCCAAAAGACCCATAGGGCAAAAAAAAAAAAAAAAAAAAAAGCATTTTATTTTGCTCGTGCAAAAAAAGACCCGTTTAGGGCAAAAAAAAAAAAAATTTGCACTTTAATGTACGCTTGCAAAAAACGCCGTTTAGGGGCACAAAAAAAGTTTGCAGTGTGTTATACATATTTTGAGGTGTTTGAAATAAACAATTTCTTTATAGTTTTCTCCTACTGTGCTATACTAAAAAAACAAAATTTTTTTTGAATAGCATTTTCTGCAGTTCTGTAGCTGTGCGATTCAGCGGTTACGTACTGTGGGTGTGTTCTGCTCTTCCAAAAAACGCCGTTTAGTGGCACAAAAAAAAGTTTGCAGTGTGTTATACATATTTTGAGGTGTTTGAAATAAACAATTTCTTTATAGTTTTCTCCTACGTTGCTATACTAAAAAAACAATTTTTTTTTTGAATAGCATTTTCTGCAGTTCTGTAGCTGTGCGATTCAGCGGTTACGTACTGTGGGTGTGTTCTGCTCTTCCAAAAAACGCCGTTTAGTGGCACAAAAAAAAGTTTGCAGTGTGTTATACATATTTTGAGGTGTGTGAAATAAACAATTACTATATAGTTTTCTCCTACTGTGCTATACTAAAAAAACAAATTTTTTTTTTAATAGCATTTTCTGCAGTTCTGTAGCTGTGCGATTTAGCGGTTACGTACTGTGGGTGTGTTCTGCTTTTCCAAAAACACCCATTTAGGGCAAGATCCTAAATTTTGAAAATATGAGGAGAAGGTCAAAGGGACGTGGTGGCCCCGGTCGTGGTGCTGCTGGTGGAGCTCCTGTTGCAGGGAGAGGACGTGGTGGATCTGTGCCAGATACACGCACAAGTGAAACACCTTCCTCAGGTGCGAGTAGGCGACCGAGCCTGCGGCGGTATTTTGTCGCGCCTAATGAGGCTGTACGAATGTTTAGGCCAGGACAAGTACAGGCGATAGTAGATTGGGTTGCTGACAGTGCCTCGGGTTCCTTCACATTGTCTCCCACCCACTCTTCTGATGAAAGAACAGAGTTGGCACCTGAAACCCATGTCCATCAGTCTTTCACCTCACCCCCTTGCAAATCAGCCAAGCAGTCTGAGCCCCAAATCATGCAGCAGTCTCTTCTGCTTTTCGATGACTCTGTTATCAGGGTTTCCCAGGGCCATCCACCTAGCCCTGCCCCAGAAGTGGAAGAGATTGAGTGCACCGATGCCCAACCACTTATGTTTCATGATGAGTACATGGGAGGACCATCGCAGTACGTCTCGGATGATGACAAAACACAGGTGCCAACTGCTGCTGCTTTCGCAATTGTGCAGACAGACAAGGAGGGCAGGGGTGAAGACTGGGTGGAAGATGATGTGGAGGACGATGAGGTCCTCGACCCCACATGGAATCAACGTTATGCAGGTGACCAGTGTAGTTTGGAGGAAGAGGCGGTGGTCGCACAGAGCCACCAGCACAGCAGAAGAGGGAGCAGGGTGCAAAAGCGGAGCGTCTGTCAGCTAGACAGTATGTCTGCTACTGCCCAACGCAGCAAGGGACCGAGCACACCAAAGCCAGGTCCAAGGAGTTCCCCAGCGTGGCAGTTCTTCACACAATGTGCTGATGACAAGACACGAGTGGTTTGCACGCTGTGCAATCAGAGCCTGAAGCGAGGCATAAACGTTCTCAACCTGAGCACAACCTGCATGACCAGGCATCTAAGTGCAAAGCACGAGCTGCAGTGGAGTAGACACCTCAAAAACCAAGAAAGGTCTCTGGCTCCTCCTGCTTCCTCTTCTGCTGCAGTCTCGGCCTCTTCATCCACCTCTGTAGTGACAGTGGCACCTGCCACCCCGCAAACAGAGGATCTGCCAGCAACACTACCACCTGGGTCACCAACCATCTCCACAATGTCCCATGGAAGCGTTCAGCTCTCTATCTCCCAAACATTGGAGCGGAAGAGGAAGTACCCCCCTAGCCACCCGCGATCCCTGGCCCTGAATGCCAGCATTTTAAAACTCCTGGCCTTTGAAATGCTGTCATTCCGTCTGGTGGAGACGCAGAGTTTTAAAAGCCTGATGGCATTGGCTGTCCCACAGTACGTCGTGCCCAGCCGGAACTATTTTTCCAGGCGAGCCATCCCTTCCCTGCACAACCAAGTGGGGGACAAAATCAGGTGTGCACTGCGCAACGCCATCTGTGGCAAGGTCCACCTAACTACGGATGCGTGGACCAGTAAGCACGGTCAGGGACGTTATATCTCCCTAACAGCACACTGGGTAAATGCAGTGGCGGCTGGGCCTGAGGCAGATAGCAGTTTGGCGCATGTCCTTCCACCACCGAGGATTGCAGGGCGCTTCAGTTTGCCTCCTGTTGCTAACTCCTCCTACTCCGCTTCCTCATCCTCTACCGCCTCCTCATCCGGTCAGCGTAACACCTTCACCACCAACTTCAGCACAGCCAGGGGTAAACGACAGCAGGCAGTTTTAAAACTTTCCTGTTTGGGGGAAAAACCCCACACCGCGCAGGAGTTGTGGAGGGACATGGAACAACAGACCAATGAGTGGTTGCTGTCAGTGAGCTTCAAGCCCGGCCTGGTGGTGTGCGATAATGGGCGAAATCTCGTAGCAGCTCTGGGCCTAGCCGGTTTGACGCACATCCCTTGCCTGGCGCATGTGCTGAACTTGGTGGTCCAGAGGTTCCTTAAAAATTACCCCAATATGCCAGAGCTGCTGCAGAAAGTGCGGGCTGTGTGTGCGCACTTTCGGCGTTCTCACCCTGCTGCTGCTCGCCTGTCAGTGCTGCAGCGTAACTTCGGCCTTCCCGCTCACCGCCTCATATGTGACGTGCCCACAAGGTGGAACTCCACCTTGCACATGCTGGCCAGACTGTGCGAGCAGCAGGCGATAGTGGAGTTTCAGCTGCAGCAATCACGCGTGAGTCACTCTGCGGAACAGCACCACTTTACCACCAATAACTGGGCTTCCATGCAAGACCTGTGTGCCTTGTTGCGCTGTTTCGAGTACTCCACCAACATGTCCAGTGCCAATGACGCCGTTCTTAGCGTTACTATCCCAGTTCTATGCCTCCTTGAAAAAACGCTTCGGGCGAGGATGGAAGAGGATGTGGCACAGGAGGATGAGGAGGAGGAGGAGGAAGCGGGATCATTTTAAAGGCTTTCAGGGCAGTCTTTCACAAGTGGCTACGAGGGTGGGTTCCTGCACCAACAAACGCCAGGTACACAATTGTCCGGCAGAAAGGGCACAGTTCTGGAGGATGACGAGGTGGAGGAGGAGATGGAGGAGGAGGAGGAGGAGGAGGCATTTTCACAGCAGGGTGGCACCCAGACCAGCTCGTGGCCATCACTGGTGCGTGGCTGGGGGGATACAGAGGACACAGACGATACACCTCCCACAGAGGACAGCTTTTCTTTGCCTCTGGGCAGCCTGGCACACATGAGCGATTACATGCTGCAGTGTTTCCGCAATGACCGCCGAGTTGCCCACATTTTAACTAGTGCTGATTACTGGGTGGCCACCCTGCTGGATCCCCGTTACAAGGACAACGTACCGTCCTTAATTCCCTCACTGGAGTGGGATCGTAAGATGCGCGAGTACAAGCGCACGCTGGTAGACGCGCTGCTGGTGGCATTCCCACCTGACAGCGGGCGTACGGTGGAAGCACAAGGCGAAGGCAGAGGAGGAGGAAGAGGTCGCCAACGCAGCCGGGGCACCGGCAGCACCTCAGAAGGCAGGGTTAGCATGGCTGAAATGTGGAAAAGCTTTGTCAGCACGCCACAACAACCAGCACCACCAGCTGAGATGGAACGTCTTAGCAGGAGGCAGCATTTCACCAACATAGTTGAGCAGTATGTGTCCACAGGCCTACACGTACTGGATGACGGGTCTGCCCCCTTTAACTTCTGGGTCTCCAAATTGGGCACATGGCCTGAGCTTGCCCTTTATGCCTTGGAGGTGCTGGCCTGCCCTGCAGCCAGTGTATTATCTGAACGTGTATTTAGCACGGCAGGGGGCGTTATCACAGACAAGCGCAGACGCCTGTCCAGAGCCAATGTGGACAAGCTCACGTTCATTAAAATGAACCAGGCATGGATCCCACAGGACTTGTCCGTACCTTGTGCAGAATAGACATGTATACCGGTGTTGTGACAAAAACTGTCCGGCCATCGGATTGTGTCCGGCCCATACTGCGAAGGCGCAGCGCTTGCGCAGTACAGAGGACAAGGAGATTCACAAAATCTCCGAAGATGAACGGCGCCTGCGCTGTGAGTGCAGGTTCAAGCCCCACCATCCAAGTGGACATACGGTAGCACATAGTAACAGGGCCCCTCACGGGCTCGGTTCGATCGCCACGCTTCGGGCACGGCCTCACTTGGCTCGTCTTGAACCACGGATGGTGTGGCCTTCACCTGAACTCACCACGCAGGCGCCGTTCGTCTTGGGAGATTTTAGAAATCCCCTTGTCCTACATACTGAGCAAGCGCAGTACAGGGTGGACACTATTTGACGGGGGACAGAATTCGACACATCACCGGCATTACACAGCCATTGTTGTATTTTTGAATCAGTGTTGGCTACCTCGTCCTCCTCCACCGCCGCTTCCACCTACACAGCCACATCCACCGCCACTTCAACCTCCTACTCCATATGGACCTCGTCCTCCTAGGTCAAGATTATTATTTTTTATTTTTATTTTTTTAATGTTATTTTAAGTTATTTCCCTATCCACATTTGTTTGCAGAGCACTTGCCATGCTCTTAACAACATTTTGCTGCTATTTGCAGCCCTCTAGCCCTTTCCATTACCTTTTTAGAGACTTTTTAGTCCTTAGAAGTCCGGGTCCCCATTGACTTCAATGGGGTTCGGGTCCGGGTTCGGGTTAAAGTTCGGTCCCGAACCCGAACTTTTTTCCGAAGTTCGGCCGAACCCATCGAACCCGAACATCCAGGTGTCCGCTCAACTCTAATTATGATATATAAAAACAAAATGTTCATTCAAAAAATTGATGCTGCATTCTTTTACAGGATCTGACTTATAAGTCACCAAAAGAAGAGAAATGTAATATTTCTAGACCTTCCAGGTGAAAAAAAGCCCTTGAAGCCTAAAGCCCCATACACACTATCAGATTTTCTGCTGATTTTTGTCATCAGATTTACCAAAACCATCTAATATGAGGTCAAACCTGAAGAGTTTCAATTTGTATGCAATCAGGCAGGCCCTTGCACTACATGGTTTTGGTAAATCTGATGACAAAAATCAGCAGAAAATCTGATAGTGTGTATGGGGCTTTAGAATATAGTTCTGGGAGAAGATGACATAAGAGATTCATTCGTCATAATTACTGTTGTCTTTCTATGTTCAATAAAGTTTTGCAACTTTACAGGAGTACGGGAGGAAGAAAAAAGAATCTCAATACCTCTAATGAGAGAGAAACTTATAAAAACAATTGACATTTGATTTTTGACGACTGATATAATTTTTTCATCAGATATATTGCAGTTTTTATATATCAACTTTTTATGTGATGAGATATGTTTTTCATATCAAGAGGAGATATTTTTTACACATCAATTTTTATAAACACATGTAGTGTACTTTCAGAGTTGAAAGGGTTAAACTTTTTTACAATAGAGTCATTCTAGTTAGTAGGAACATCTGGTGTTAATTAAGATGGAGTACATTTTTCTTAAAGGTACATAAACAAGTTAGGATTAACTTTACATTGTAATATGCATTTCGTTTTAAAATCATTTCACATATATGAACTAATTGAAGTTAAGAACATATTTTATGTTTAAATTTTGACAAGGTTATTTGAAAGGTTGTATGGTTATAGTTAAATATGCTAAACATAATTTGGAGGGAAAATATGAAACATATTTCTGAAGTGACAATCATACTTCAAAGTATTGTACAACAATGTTACATTTATGAATTTCGGAATATTAAGGGGGATTGATTTTATGGTAAAAGAAAAATAAATTAATAAGGTAAAAAAATAAATAAAAAAAAAAGGTTTTCTGAAATCACTTTTCCTTATGTGGAATTGAAATTGAGAATGTATTCAAGTCAATTATTTTAAGATCTACTGATGTTTGGATACAGATGTGATGCGCTTGGGAATGAATGTAGATAGAAATATTATTTTTATCATTTTGAGAGGGAAATGTTATAAAGATTTTCTTTAATCTGATATCTAATATTCATCTATTAACAATATTAACACACAAATTAAGGGAGTTGGGTCTTTGAGAATAATGGACTTGAATACATTTAAAATATTTATATTTGTGTCTGGATATGGAAAAGTGAAATATATAAACTTTTAGAATTATGTAAGAATATAGTTCATTTAAGCTTCAAATGCTTTTCTATGGTAAGAACTAGCATATGGATTTAATTAGTTTGAATGGCTTCCTCTTCAAATTCTTACCATCCTCCCACCGTAAGAGATAAGTTTACATTCTTTTCAAAAGACACAAACTTTCAGTATGTTGATTCACGTTTTTTTTGTAGAACCACAAGGCAAATATGAACGTTAAATGAGCCTCTTTTAGGAAGGTGGGGGCAGGGTATATAAGCAGACATGAAGAGGACATGCGGTCTCTTTAATGCTACTCACACACTTCACTCACACACACGCTCACTCACACTTGGAGAAATGAGCTGACATGCTAATTCAGCTTCACACACACACACAAATATATATTTATACAATTTTCATTTCAAGAATAAGAAATTTATCGATGCTACTTTTTATATTCTACAATTGATGTTATATTCATGTAACATTTAACTATTTTATTATTAAATCAATTTTGGAGTTTTTACACGAGAACGGAACGGATTTTCTTGGAACTTTTCTCATCAAGATGAATTATTGAATATCGATTATTAATACAATATTATCGATTTTATCGATATTTATTTCAATAGTAAAATAGTCATTACCTACATCATAGACTAAGTAAGAAGAAAGTAAGAACACATCCGGTAGTGAATTAGGAGAATGAAAAATCAGGGAGAAAAATAACAGTAAAGGACCATCTCTATCCCAATTTTATCTAGTTCCACTATTGTGAACTTAGCAGTATTGCTCTTTAATCCCTCCCCTCTTTTCCTCCCCTCCTGTTACCGTTCAAGTGATCTCATTATTTTTAGATTCATAGATCAATTCTCTCAACCCATTCTTTCATTTCATGTGGCTTATCTTATTGAATTTAAAATTCATATTACAGCTAAATTATCTAATGTGCAGATTTCCTATCGAGTGCTCTATTTTAGTTATTCTCCAGCCCTACTTATGCATTTTTCACTCTAGAGACAGGAACCCATTTTTTACAGCCAAGGCTTCCTCATCTTCTCAAATTCCTTGAGGTTACCTCTTTTTGTATAAACTGCTCTTGCTTTACAGATGGTTTCATTAATTACGCTAATCCAATCCCTTACTGCCGGGGGTGTCGTCGCCTGCCATCTCGTTGCTATAATTTTTCTGTCTTGGAACAGGCATCTTAATATTGCCACCGTGGTACTCTTCCGCTCCTCCCGTTCCTTCCTATATCCTAGTATACATAGTGCGGCCTCCATCTCGAGTGTTATTCCAAATATGTCGCCCACAGTATTAATCACTCCCTCTCAGTATCGAAACAACTTTGGACATCTCCAGACCATATGTATGAGATCTCCAGTCTCCTGGCATCTGGGGCATTTGTCATCAGCTCTTCTACCATACTTAAACAGTCTCTTGGGAGTGTGGTAAGCTCTATATAACAACATCAGGTAGGATACCTTCGGCGGGGGCGAGACCGATACCATCGGTCCCATATCTAGTATTCTCCTCCACTGCTCCTGTGTTATTTCCCCTATATCCTCTTCCCATCTCTCTCTTTCCTTACAGAGTTTCGCACCGGAATTAACTTTTTTGCTTATCTGTCCGTATATTTCAGATATAAGACCCTTAGTTAACCCTGCCTGTAGTATATTTTGAAAGAGAGGGGTTTTGTTTCACTCTAATGCCGAGTAAACACGACCGTTTTTCATGACGAGAAAAATACAATTTTTTAATTTGGTCATTAAAAACGATCGTGTGTAGGCTCCAGAGCATTTTTTGCGACGTGAAAAATGGGCATTAAAAATTTGGAACATGCTCTATTTTTTCTTGTCGTGAAAAACGGCCGTGTGTAGGCTTTAACGACATGAAAAAAAACGCGCATGCTCAGAAGCAAGTTATGAGACGGGAGCGCTCGTTCTGGTAAAACTAGCGTTCCTAATGGAGATATCACATTCGTCACGCTGTAATGGACTGAAGAGCACGAGGCTGAAAAGCGCGAATCGTCTCTCACCAAACTTTACTAACACGAGGATCAGCAAAAGCAGCCCAAAGGATAGCGCCATCCAATTGGAACTTCCCCTTTATAGTGCCGTCGTACGTTTTGTACGTCACCGCGCTTTGTTCAAGCATTTTTTTTCACGATCGTGTGTAGGCATGGCAGGTTTGAGAAGAATCACGTCGAGAAAAATTTCGTTTTTTCAATGACATTAAAAACGGTCGTGTGTACGCGGCAAAAGTTTTGTATCCTGAATTGGGCTTCAAGGGCATGTCCCACCTGTAAGTAAGTATAAAATGAATGTTGCGGTATGTTGAATTCCCGTCTCAAGTCCATGAATTTTTTAAGGATGTTGCCATCATACAGTTGTCTCAGCCTTTTAATACCGTGTGTTTCCCATTCTCTAACCTTTCCTATCGGGAGGAGTTATTTTTGTTATCATTTTTATTGTTGGATTCCTATAACAGAAGAAGTCCGCCTCTAGCGCATCAATTATTATATTATGTAGTACTCCAGTTAGCATTATTCTCCCATTAGGGGTGCCTCCTCCGAGGATGTCACAACCCATTAAGTGTTGCAACTGTGCCGATAGATAGTACCTCTCGGGGTGGGGCACTGCCAGGCTTCCTTCCCCTGTCAGCAGCTGCATTGTTCGAAGTCGAATCCTAGCTTGTCTACCCCTTTCCATATTAACTCCCTGGAAAGGGTTTCAATTTTGTTGTATCATTTCTTGCATATCCAGACTGGGGAATTATGCAATAGGTACAGTAGTTGTGGCAGCCAGATCATCTTAATTAGACTGCATCTGCCTGCCACCGACAAGGGAAACCGCTTCCAGATGTTAATTTTTTGTTTAAATTTGGTCAGTAGTGGTATTACATTTTTACTTATATATTGGTTGGGGTCTTTCGTCAAAGATATCCCCAAGTATTTCAATGTATCCACTACCACCAGTTGTGGCATTCCTGGTATTCTTGAATCTCTAATAGGGTCCACCGGTAAGAGCTCAGATTTCTCCCAGTTTATCTCTAAACCTGTAAATCGAATTCCACCACTATACTCATTGATTTTGCCAACGATTGCCCCGTATCACCCAGGAAGAGCAGGATATCATCCGCGTAAATAAATGTTATTTTAAACTTAATTTAAACTAGGCCAGAGAGTTTTAATTTAACCACCTCAATACAGGGCACTTTCACACCCTTCCTGCCCAAGCCATTTTTCAGCTTTCAGCGCTGTTACACTTTGAATGACAATTGCGCAGTCATGCAACACTGTACCCAAATACATTTTTGTATGTTTTTTCCCCACAAATAGAGCTTTCTCTTTTGGTGTTAATTAATCACCTCTGCGGTTTTTATTTCTTGCGCTATAAACAAAAGAATAGTGACAAGTTTGAAAAAAACACAATATATTTAACTTTTGCTATAATAAATATCCCAATTTTTTTTTTTTGTTAAACAAAATTTTTCCTCAGTTTAGGCCGATATGTATTCTTCTACATATTTTTGGTAAAAAAATATCGCAATAAGCGTATATTTATTGGTTTGCGCAAAAGTTATAGCGTCTACAAAATAGGGGATAGATTTATAGCATTTTTATTATTATTTTATTGTTTTACTAGTAATGGCGGCGATCTGCGATTTTTATCGTGACTGCGATATTGCGGCGGACATATCGGACACTTTTGACACTATTTTGGGACCATTAACATTTATACAGCGATCGGTGCTATAAAAATGCATTGATTACTGTATAAATGTGACTGGCAGGGAAGGAATTAACACTAGGGGGCGATCAAGGGGTTAAATATGTTCCCTAGGGAGTGATTCTAACTGTAGGGGGAGGGGACTCACAAGGGAAGGAGACCGATCGGTGTTCCTATATACAAGGAACATACGATCGGGTCTCCTCTCCCTGACAGGACGTGGATCTGTGTGTTTACACACAGATCCACGGTCCTGCTGTGTTCACAGGCACGCGCATCTGGTCCCCAGTGATGCGGCGGGAGCACGCGCGCACCCCCTAGTGGGCCTGGAAGGCGAGGACGTCATATAACGCCCGCCCAGAACGAGAGCTGCACTATCCAGCCGTCATATGACGGCCGACGGTAGGCAAGCGGTTAATTGTTTTAATTTGAAATGTACCTTGGTGTCCTTCACTAAGGTCTGTACTTTGGAAAATGTTCGCCACAGCCTTGGTCCGTGCCTATCCTTAATTTGGACTAAGCATAAGTTTAGCCCGAACATCGCTCATTCGGCTAACACCCGAATTTGAGGGGCACTTGGCGAGATGTTTGCCTGCTAAGCACCCCATAATGCACTGCGTGCTGCACAGGAAGCCGGCCGCTGTGTCCTTAACAACGGCTGAGTCCCCAGATCCTGACCCCCCTCTATGAGAATGAGTACGTGGTACATTGTACCCCTACTCATTCACCATGTCCCCCCCGATGTAGATCCATCAACAATCATGACACCCACTGCACCGCCGGACCCCAAAAAAGGGAAAAAAAATCTCTGCATGCGACGAAGGCATTCATCTGACATTTCTTAAATAGTTAAGGGGCGGGGTCACCTGGCGATGTCATCTGGTGGCTGCTCCTTTAAAAACGATATAAAAAAACAAACATTTTTTGCATTGATACATGTCTCTTAGGACAGGACCCGGGCCCCCATACCCTGGGGATATGGATATAAGCCTTTAAAATGGGGGCTAAGTTTGGGTATCATAGACTTTAATAGGATTTGTGGCTCTGGTACAAACTTTTTCCATGTTCTGGTGCGAACCGAACCAGGGGGTGTTATGCCCATCACTAATCAATATTTATTTAATGTTTTGTCTGCCTATCTGGAATCACAAAGCCTATTTTCAAATGGTTGTATTGAAATCTGTACTGATGGTGCCCTATCAATGGTTAGCTCCATGAAAAGCTTTTGCTCACTTGTAAAAAAGGAAACCCTAATGTTACAACACACTGCTTTATTCATAGAGTGCTCATGTCAAAAACTGAACTGAAAAGTGTTTTGGAAGATGCAACAAAAATGGTGAATTTTATTAAATAAAGGCCAGTACACTGAAGAATGTTTCAAAAACTTTGTGAAAGCATGAAGAAAGACCACGTAAATCTCGTGCTACATACAGAAATCAGGTGGCTGAGCAGAGGACACGTTCTCCATAGGATGTTTGAGCTGAAAGAAGGACTAAAGGAGTGTTATGGAGAAAATATCCTGACTTCAAGTGACAAGATACTTGGATTCAAAAGGAAATTGAATCTTTGGAAAAGCCATGTTGGTAAAGAAAATCTGGAGATTTTTCCTTTGTTGCTTGGCCTTGGACGTGAGAAAGGATACCAGCAAGTTTCTAGTCTAATTGAAAGCCACCTGGATGTATTGCAAAGCAAAACTGAATATTATGCTCCTTCTCTTTCAACACAAATGTATGAAGGGTGAGGAACCCTTTGGCCTCGTACACACGACCGATTTTCTCGTCGTAAACAGTCAAGAAAAGTGCCGCGAGAGTTTTTTTGTCTAGAAAAACGTTCGTGTGTATGGTTTTACGACGAGAAACTTGACGAGAATCTCGACGAGAAAATAGAGAACCTGCTCTCTATTTTCTCGTCAGGATTCCAGATTTCCTCGTCGTGTTTCTCGTCGGCCTGTTTTGTGACGAGAAAATGGTTCGTGTGTATGCTTTTACGACTCTTCCAAAAGCGCGCATGCTCACAAGCAACTATGAGACGGGAGCGCATCTTCTGGTAAAACAAGCCTTCATAATGGAGAGAGCACATTCGTCACGCTCATAAATATTTCATCGTTTAAATGTTCTGCATTGAATTCTTCGTTAGAATGTTACATTAATCAAAACGAGAGACCTTCTTTTGCTGCTGATATTCACACAGAGTTCTGCCTTATTTTTAACCTTTTTCATGCTGCTCTTTATAAGATTTATGTGTATTATATCGTGCAAGTTTTTAGGAATAATTTAAATGGTTAGATTTTTCAAAATGATGTTAATTATAATTTCTCAATGTTTTGATAGCGATCTCACATTTAATTTTCTAATCTATATTTTTAAAATTTCACACCATGTTTTTGAGCTAATCAGATTTAGTTATTCTTTTGGGGGGGTGATATCTGTGCCTTTTATTGTCAGTCAAATGTATCTGCTTACTCCAAAGCTTTTTTTTATTTATTTAAAAATACACATAGTCAAGTATGAACTTAAACAAAAAAACACATTTATTCATGTTTATAAATTAAATAAAGAGAAGGCAGCGCTGGAGAAGCTGCTGCCATTTGTGCATCCCAGGGACCCCAGAGCACACACCAACCCTGTGTGGACACTAAAATTGGGAGCTTGAGAAGGCCCACATTTCAGAACACAATCTGATGCTGGCCTCCCAGAGGTCAGGAACAGCAGCAGGTGAGATATATGTCCCAAGTGTGTGGTACTACAACAGGCTGCCTTCTGTCCGACCAGTGCGACCACAATGAAGCAAGGCCATCACTTCCTCTTCTTCCTGGCAACCTTCCCTGCAGCCTTTCCTGAAGCCTTTCCTGAAGCCTTTCCTGCAGCCTTTCCTGCAGCCTTCCTTCTTCGTTTAGCTGGAGGCTGGCCCACTGGAGGGGTACTCCTGTCAGGAGGAGGAGGTGGAGGTGTAGCAGAAGGGGGTGGGGCAGAAGAAGAAGGTGGAGGTGTAGCAGAAGGGGGTGGGGCAGAAGGTGGAGGTGTAGCAGAAGGGGGTGGGGCAGAAGGTGGAGGTGTAGCAGAAGGGGGTGGGGCAGAAGGTGGAGGTGTAGCAGAAGGGGGTGGGGCAGAAGAGGAAGGTGGAGGTGGAGGTTGAGGTTGGGTCAGTTGGGCCACCTCACATATGGCGGTATTGGGGGTAATTTGCTCCATCACCCCCTTGTTGAGCAAGGTGATGAGCAGGGGTTCGCATAGGAGGCGTTGCTCCATGCTCATCACCTTGAACTTAGCCTCCACTAGGCCGGCAATGGCCTCTTCAGGGGATGTGGGCTCCTTGAGGGTGGCATGGGCCTCTTTAATAAGGGCCATTGCTGCGTCACTGGTGGTCCTGTCCCTCCTGCCTCTTTTGTGAAGCCTGATGGGAGGCACCTGGGATCTGGTGCTTCTCCTTTGCCCTGCCACCTCCTGTCTGCCACTGGGCCCTGCCACCTCCTGGCTGCCACTGGGCCCTGCCACCTCCTGGCTGGTACTGGGCCCTGCCACCTCCTGGCTGCCACTGGGCCCTGCCACCTCCTGGCTGGTACTGGGCCCTGCCACCTCCTGGCTGCCACTGGGCCCTTCCTCCTCCTGCCTGACAGTTTCCAGACCCTGCTCCTGGCTGATTTCATCCTGTGTATGAAAAAGAAACATAGTTTAATATGTTGGTTTAATCTTTGCCTCAAACTTTGTAATCCTGATGGAAGCAATTAGAATGTAAATGCATAAATCCTTGCTTTAAATTTACCACTACATCAGCTTGACTATTTACCACACAATTAAGTGCAGAATAATGTCTACAGATCATGATTTCACTTGTGGAATACAAAATAATGTATGTTTCTCATCCTGACATATTTGGGAAACATTAATTTTATCCCACTACATTTTCAGTTAATACTATACCTGGCTCCAGATGGACAAATCAGGATCATCCAGGATGGCTGCCTCCTCTTGCTCCAGAGAAGGCTCAGGTTGGCTGCAGGGAAGTCTGGGGGGAAGAGTGGAGAGTGATGGCCTTGGCTCAATGTGGTCATCCAGGAAGGACATCCTGCTGTAGTACCACAAAACCGGGACATAAACATCATCTGCTGCTGCTCCTGACCTCTGAGAAGCCAGCACCTTAGAGCGTTCAGTCCTGTAGGTACCTCTCAAGCTCCCAATTTTAGTGTCCACTTGTTTTGCTGTGGCTGTGGGCACCTTGGTATGCACAAATGGGAGCAGCTTCTCCAGCGCTGCTTTTCTCACCCCTTTTTTTTATGGATGGGGTTTTTGGTCTCCCACAGAGCCGGCAGCTCCCTTACCCGGTCAATAAATTCCGCCAGGAACTCTTTGTCGCTAATAAAGACATTCATATTGTATCTGCAAGTAAAATAATTTATATTTAAATAATGTGAGGCAAACAGTCTAACCTCCTTCACATCCTAGTCACCATATATATCCTCCACCAATCTCAAGACAGTATAGGCCCACAATTTTTACAAGTCTCACAAAATCACATACCTTCGTTCGCACGTCCGTCACTTGAACTCCTCTCTCCGCACACCGAACGTACTATAGTCACATGTGTGTTTGCTATATACACACCACGCATGCGTCCAAATTCGAACACGTCGCTCCGCACACGTCGCCCGCCCATGACGTTCTAACTAACATCTTTTCCCCGCCCCTTCTCTTTCGGCGCGCAGACAGATATGGCGGAGTTACAGCAGGTGTCTGATAATTCCGCAACTAGCGAGGAGACAAGCCCGGAGACCGAGGACACGTCACGATCAAGGAGGAGATTCAAGGCATCGAATATGTCTTTGGCGGAGATGGCGGAGATGGTGGACATCTTGGTCAAGGCTGATTATGATGCCAAGCATGGGCCGTATAGCAAACCAAATAGAAGGAAGGCCAAAATCCTCACTAAAGTTGTGAAGAGTCTGAGGGCGAAGTTCGGGGTGAAACGCTCAAATGAGCAGCTCAGAAAGAGGTGGTCAGACCTCAAACTGAGGGAGCCAGACCAGTTGAGGAGCATAAAGAGGATGCTCGCTAAAAGTAAGTAAAATGACGACCTTTCTGCTATTAATCTTTTTAGAAACTGACTTTTTTTTTTTTTTTTTCATATTGGACTCCCTTCCAAAATGTAATATTTTGAACTAGGTTGGGCACAGTAATCGTTCGTTACGTTACCGACACTTCGTTCGGCCACTATCCGCGGTTTTGGCTTATTTAAGACCCCCAAAAGTAATTAGACATCTGCCATTTTTGATCAAGTATTGTGGCTAATTTTTAAGTCTAGATGATGTGTTTGTAAGGAGAATGAAATGCAAACTTTAATCAGTGTAAAGGAGAGGACACTCAGCAGCTGCTTCCACATCTGTACTTTGGAGCACTATAGTGTGGGCCACCAGACCCGCCTTTTTTGGGTGTCCCACACAGGTGCATCAGAGTTTATTTGTGGTGCCTCCATGTCCAAAAAATTACATCCAAATGTGAATACTAAACATATTTGGGGTCATAAATAATGCATTTTTCTTTAAATTCCGCACAAACACACACTTGTACCCCACTTCCAAACAATTTAGCCTGTTTTAAGTTTAAAAATGAGATTTTTACAGTGTGATAAATAGACCTTTGGTTTTATTCTCATAGGGGAGAGAAGACTGGGAGGAGGACACTCCAGGGAGCACATGCACCCCACAACTTCCAAGCAACCCCAAACTCCCAAAGATCCACAACCGAAAGATGTGCAGGAAGTTGAGGTGGAGGAAGGAGAAGTGCAGGAAGGAGAGGTGGATGACGTTGTGGATCTGGTCACCACAACAGGTCAGTATCTGACACCACAGCTTAAGGTAAGCGAGGTAGGCCTGCAGAGTTTTATTAATTTTTTTTTATGGTTTTTAGGGGATGGAAATGTTGTGAAGGATAGCACACCGTTCTCTGCTGACAGTGCCCTCCGCCTCATCCAGCAAGTGATGGAATGTAGCACGGAACTGGACCTAATTAAACAAAGAATCCATGTGATGGAACAAACATTTAAAGACATTCTCGATGTTTTGGGGAGAATTCAATAAGCCATCCAAACACATTTGTTTTTACATGTTTGTTTTTATATTTTTACTAATTTTTTGAGTAACAAAGCAGCCAAAAATTGAATATGCACACAGTGTGTGAACATGTGCTATCTGCCATCAGGGGATATCCATGTACGTCTTTTGTGGGTGCAACCCCTTCCTCGTATCAAAAGTCGGTGAACTGAGGAAGGGGATGCACCCCCAAAACACGTCCATTGATCACCCCTGATGGCAGATAGCACATGTTGACAATAGGGATCAGGATTGTAAACTTCCTATTTGCAAAAAATTAAAAATGTGTGCATATTGAATTTTTGGCTGGGCAAGGGGTGGCAGGACCCCATATTAGGACGGGCACATAGAGACATAGTTTGTGTAACTGAATGTCTCAGATTGCTCAGAGGTATCCAATGTTGTCATTTTAGAAATGCAAGTGGTATTTTTGTATTTTCATAAGCCAAAATTTGCCGGGTTGTGGCCAGGCCAACCCCAAAGTAAAAAAAAAAAAAAAAGTGCAGAGAGTAAAATATTTGACCACAAACAACGTGTAGCTTCTTTTTATAATACTCTCTAAGCTTATTTGGTTCTTTTGTAAGGTAACATAGTGAAATTGGTTGTTATTTACTAAAGTAAAATACACTTGCCACTACAAATGCACAAAGACAAACTAGGAGACAGGAAAGAACAAATAATTAAAGGTTTAAACAAGATTTTTATTGGGATACTTAGACATAGGCTGGCATAGGAATTGCCCCCCTACCCGTGAAATACTCCATGTATTTGTCCCGAACCACACGGGCATTTTGGGGGGGCAAGCCAAGACGGGCAGATTCCAGGCCCGGAAGGGGATTTGCAGGGGAAAGTCCAGCCTCTGGCAAAACTGAGGCCATATACGAATTAGATTTTTGGCTCAGAAAGTTGTGTAGCACACAACAGCATAACACTACATAGTTTATTTTGTAGTCCGCCAAGTGGATGGAAGTCATAAAAAGGCGGAACCGGCTGGCCATTATGCCGAAGGCATTTTCAACGACTCTTCGGGCCCTGGCCAGCCGGTAATTGAACACACTCTTCTCTGGGGTCAGGGTCCTCTGTGGAAATGGCCTCATAAGATGCCGTCCGAGTCCGAAGGCTTCATCAGCCAAGAAAACAAAGGGGAGTCCTTCAATATTCCCTGCATCCGGTGGCAATGCAAGGTCGTCACTCTGGAGACGGAGGGCAAACTCCGTCTGGATGAAGGATCCCCCCATCGGACATCCGGCCATTCTTCCCTACATCAACATAGAGGAATTCATACCGTGCTGACACCACCGCCATCAGCACAATGCTATGAAACCCCTTGTAGTTGTAGTAGTAGGACCCAGAACGGGGTGGCGGCACGATGCGGACGTGCTTCCCGTCTATGGCACCACCGCAGTTGGGGAAGTCCCACCGCGTGGCAAACTCCGATGCCACAGTCTGCCATTCCTGTGGCGTGGAAGGAAGCTGTGGAGTGAAACAAGATGAAATAATATTAGAAGAACAAAGGCATACATTACAAGCAAATTCTAAACCAAAAAATTAGAGACCAACATCAATCTAATTATACGTTTATTAAGGTGTGTAAAAAAAGTATAATGGAAGGCTCATTTATCATATTCATCACCACCTCTGATGGGCCATTACTAAATTATTTTGGGGGGGGGGGAGATGTGTTTGGCCACAGGATAGCATTGCAGTGGCGGTGCGTCCAGAGTGGGCGCTGGAGCACTGTCCCCTCTCTCCTGTGCCCATCACTCAGAACAATACATAGGTTCATGCGTTGCATGAACCTATGTATTGTCTATGCCGCACACTATTCAGGTGGATGGCCTCTTGTAAAGCGACCGACATATGAATAATTGCGTCATTTAGGGGGTTAAAATTGCAGAGCAGAAACAGGTATTAAAAAAGTCTTGCAAATTACAACCTGAGGGATGTAATTGGCTTCCTCAAAGAAAAATCGGGGACGCAAGGAGGGGGCATTCCTTGTGTAAACACTGACAGGCTGCTCTGGCAATCATGTTCACCAAGTCTGTTTAATGGTAACATGATTGGCTGATGCAACATGAAGGGAAGGAGAAGACATCAAGGACAGAAGAAGGATGGCGCTGACCACAAGAAGGTAAGTGCAGGGCTGGGGGGAAACTGGCTGCATTAGAGGGGACTAAATGGCTGCATTGGAGGGGACAACTGGGGGCGTTTATTAGGCAACAGAGCAAAAAAGGAGGAAGTTTATTTCCGAAATTGGGGTTGGAACCCCCCAACATTTGGAGCAACAGGCGCCCCTGCTGGAAAAGTTAGTGAGGGGAAATATTTAGGGAGGATAAAAAAGGGGCAATCTAAAGCTTCCAACATGCATGGGGACAAAGGGGACATTCTCAGCATATTACAATCATGGTAATTAGGGAAGGATGAAAGAAATACAATACATTAGCATACATGTAATACATAAAATGTGATGTTAAGGGAGAAAACTTACCCTAATATAGTCCTCCTGCAGGACTTGTATAATAGCAGAACAGGTGTCTGGGATTATGAGGCCCAGAGCCTGGGGGGAGATGCCTGTGGTGAACTTCAAGTCCTGAAGACTTCTCCCTGTCGCCAGGTAACGCAACGTGGCGATGAGCCTCTGCTCAGCACTGATGGCTTCCCGCATAACGGTGTCCTTCCTGGTAATATAGGGGGACACCAAAGCCAACAGTTCCTGAAAAACGGGGTCAGACATCCTCAGAAAATTCCTGTAGTCCTCAGGATTATTCTCGACGATCTCCCGCAGCAGAGGCATGTGGCAGAATTGGTCCCGCTGGAGCAACCAATTCTTGGTCCATGAACTCCTCCTCACACCATTCATGGACTGGTCTTGGTCCAAAACAAGCAGACCAACACCAAGCGCACGCACAGCACGAACTCGACGACGAGAACGTCCAGGCGACATGGCTAGGAAACGGTCGTCTAATCCGAACGTACAGAACAGAACGCACTTTAGAACAGCAAGGCCTATGAATAACGAACTGAAATTCAGAAACGAACAGGCAATAACGCACTGTAAAACAGATACGACCTGCCTAGACGCCCTGAAAGTCAAGATACGAACCCACAAGCACAAACTGAACGGCAGAAAACGATCTGAAAAGTACGAAGACTGAAAAGCGCGAATCGTCTCTTCCCAAACTTTTACTTCACACGCGGTAACACGAGATCAGCAAAAGCAGCCCAAGGGGTGGCGCCAAGAAAAAAGATCTTCCCCTTTATAGTGCCGTCGTACGTGCTGGACGTGAGCGCAGAGAACCACGAGGAAATTGGAAAATGACAGTGTGTACGCATAGAAAGCTTGACGAGAAAATCGACAAGCTTAACAAGAATCTCGTCGAAAAAAACGACGTGTTTTTTACGACGAGAAAATCGGTCGTGTGTACGAGGCCTTTCTCTGAGTCTTCTGTTCAGTCAGAGAACTTGAGTTTAAAAGAACAGGAAGCAATTTGTGATCTGCATTGTGATCATACCCTCAGAATGAAGTTTGATGATGTATTCTTGGACAAATTCTGGATTTGCGTGAAAGAAGAGTATCTTGCCATTTACAAAAAGAAAATTAATGTTTTGCTGCAGTTTTCTACTTCCTACATGTGTGAGCAAACTTTTTCCTGTTTAACAAGCATCAAGAACATGGAACAAAATTGTTTAATTTTTGTTGAAGATGAAATTCGTGTGTGCTTATTTCAAGTTCAACCCAGAATTGAGCATCTGTGCAGAAAACCAAAAATTTGAGTAAATGGGATTTTTGTGGGGCCGAGCCCCCTCACAGAGTTAGTATCAGAAATTTATATATTTAAAACCATTGGGGAGACAAACCCCTAAAACACATCAACAAGTGAGAGACAGCTCTGCCTTCCTGAAATATCATCCTCCCTCATATACTGTATACATATCACAGCATGAATAGAATAATTATACAAAGCACAATATATGCATCAAGAGGGAGGGTGATAGTTAACCCAATGCGTTTCACAGTTGTAGCTTCTTCAGGGGTTCAGGAGGTATTGTTGAGCATGATTACTAAGAAGAAGAAACCCAGTAGAGTAATACACTACAATATAGGTATACTTAGAGATATATATATATATATATATATATATATATATATATATATATATATATATATTTCTATTATCTTTTTATTTTCATGATTCCTATTCTGGGTTATCAATTATCTTGTAGGAGTTGGTCATGGTCTCCTCCCCTTGTATATAGTCTCCTGGCCCTCCGGACTGGAGTTGTGGGCACTTTTCTCTCAAGCAACATCATCTGTCACATCACCCATTATCGGGCTCTGCAGAGTTTATACCAGATCAGGTGACCCATTTTTCTGTCAAAGTATTTGTAAGTGATAAGTTCTACAAATACGTTATAGATGGCTGTGTACAATATATATGTATCTCTATGTATACCGTATTTTCCGGCGTATAAGACGACCCTTTACACTTAAAAAAACTGGCCAAAAATCAGGGGTTGTCTTATACGCCGGGCCAGCTGCTCGGATGCCTGATGGATGTGCGGTAATACTGTATGTAGCTTCGGCTACATACAGTATATACCGCCTAGCCAATCCCAGTGAGCGATGTATTCAAATGAATACAGAGCCTGCTCGGATTGGAGTAACAACCTCTGCCAATCCGAGCAGGCTACATAGAGTAGCCTGCTCAGATTGGCTTTGAGAGTCAGAGAGGCACGGGATGATGATGTTACAGCCTCTGCCAATCAAAGCAGGCTTTGTATTCATTAATAGAATACATTGCTCGCCGTGATTGGCTCCAGCTCGAAGGAAGAAGAATATGGCTCCAGCTCCAGCAGGAATAAAGAAAGATATGGCTCCAGAAGGAAGAAATATGAAGCGTGGGAAGCCTCGGAAGGGGGGTCGTCTTATAAAGGTGAGTACAGGCAAAAAAATCATAAAAAACTGTAACATTAGGGGGTCGTCTTATACGCCCGGTCGCCTTATACACCAGGAAATACAGTACCTATATTGTGAAGTATTACTCTGCTCTGTTTTTTTTCTTATTATTAATACTCAGTTGGACCAAATACTGGTGATTGGTTTTATGTGTGCAGAAAAAAACAAGCCCACGTTTCAGATTAAGGAGGTAAGTTTTTTTAAATATTTATTCTATTATTTGATACTGTTTCTTAATTGCTGTTATATCTACAGCTCGCTGATCAGATCCAACGTTCCTTGAGCTGTAGATCCGAATTTTTTTAAGTGTTCCCCCGAGATCTCAAACCTTTTGCCAAGGGTTCCCTGAAGGCAAAAAGGTTGAGAAACGCTGGTCTAGATACTTGGATAGCACATCTGTTTTTGTTACATTATCACAAACAGTTATTAAACTAAATTGGTTTCCACATAAAATATATATTTCGTGCATATGTAATTTATTACTCAGAACTCCAGTTCCCTGTATTTGATATTATTTGATATTTACAAGCCCATGTAAGATTGTGACTCCCAGTTGGCTAAAGACTATATAATAATCTTGTTGTGGAATTTAGATGAAGATGTTCAGTTTCAGCAAAGCCTTTTATGACTTCTTTAATGTGGGCTGACTCTTTTATATTGCAGCACTTTAAAGAAAAGAAAGATCGTCTTAAGATTTCACTTGGAGGCACACTTAAGATGGGTCTAAATAGAGATCTGAATATTGCAGCTATGCATAATCACACATGCACATTACAAAGGCTGTGGCTGATTCATCAAAAGCCCAGTGCTCATGTCAAGGCATCAAAAATGACTGTAGGCAGAAAAACGCTCCCTTATAGTAGACGTAAACCCCAACTAAATGACATTTAGTTTGCTATAACACTGTATAAATTATAAATAATTGCTGTTTTTTTAAAATAAAATACTGTTTTCACCTTTTTTTTCATTCCTTATTACATCTTAGGCTCTTCAGAAGCCTGTTCACATCTACTTCCTATCTTTATGGCCTCCATTGATGGCTGCCTGGCATGTCTCAGTGTTGGTATCCTGATGGCGACAACAGTGGACCATGCCTGAGTAATATTATTATTATTATACAGGATTTATATAGCACCAACAGTTTGCGCAGCGCTTTACATCAGGGAAGACAGTACAGTCACAATACAATTCAATACAGGAGGGATCAGAGGGCCCTGCTCGTTAAAACTTACAGTCTAGAAGGGAGGATCACGTGGAACAAAGGGTAATAGCTGTGGGGAATGATCAGATGGACAAAAATGAAAATACAATATGTGTGGGAATGTCCACTGCAAGCCCATGGGACTAGGTGACAAAACAGGAACACAACTAGAAGTTAGAGCATCTTCCATCTATAGCAGAAAATGCCTGAAGGAGGACCTACATAGCTGGATAAATAAGTATTATTTTAATAAAACTTGAAGATTTGAAAATTACTTTTGAAATTACATATTTAAACAAAGTGTTAATAAAAGTGTAAAGTGTTAATTCACATTACATAAAAAATGTAAAGGTGACCTAACACTGTAAAACCTACACCCCCCACCCCCCAGTCCCAGACGTACATACCTCTGTGGTTACCAAGCTGCCAGCAATCCTGCAAGTGCTCCAGTGGTCCAGGATGCAAAATTCTAATGGCTCCCTCTCTTCACATAGATAGCACTGACAAATTAGATTCCATCTGGTACGCCCTGGAAGCGCTTTCGGAGAAGAGAGATTTCAATCCTTTGTTTGTTGGAGTGGATGCAGGATTGCTGACGGTTCCGCAGCCCCAGAGGTGGGGATAGTGGGGACTGGGGGTGTCAGGAGGGTGTTCAGTGTTAGGGCACATTTACAATTTTTTGTAAAGGTGAAGCAACCCTTCAATTATTGGGTTTACATAAACTTTAAAAATGAACTCCAGTTTAAAGGGAAACTATATATATTTTTTAAGTGTATACTGTACATTTTAAATTTATGTTTTCTATCTGCCCCACCATTAGAGGGTGCTAAAAGATTAACTTTACATTGGGATAGATCAGCCGTTCCTCTTTTCTTCTCTTCAGATCCCTCCAGTGGTGGCCGAAAACAAGCTTCTGAAAAAAGAGAAGATGTAAATTTGCTGGATTGAGGCTTGAGACACCCTTTCTTAATTTCCTGGTTATCATTTCAGCTGACCTTTTGAACGGCTGCAGACAAGAAGGAAAAATTGTACCTGTATGGCCGGTCCACTCCCCTGTTGTTCCAGGATGATGTGCTGGCATGTCTTTTAGGAATTGAGCTCCTTTGCATGCCTGTGCATGCAGAGTCCTGTGATTGTGTTGTGATTGTGCACAGTGGATCACACACAAAAGATACAGAGCCAGTGGGAGTGGCTCTCTACCACTTCATTGCTGTGACCAATCACATCAATCACACCAATCACACTTTTATTAAAATTAAAAGAAAGAGTTCAGCTAAAAGGAAAAAAAAAAGCCTACCCTTGCAGGGGTTTTCACCATCACTGCCAACGTGAAAATAAAAGATCTTCAGCTGGCTCCCCCTTCTGCAGCACTGCTGCTCAGACATCAAACCTTGGCCTTTGCTTGGTCCTTCAAACCGACTTAAAGCACACCTGTGGTTACATACAGTACATACTCTGTACACTCTCTGGGCTCACTGTGCAGACATGCACACTCAAGCTGCTCCCTTGCAGCCTCATGGACTCCAGGGTGAATGTAGAGCCTTGAGCTGCTGACAGGTCTGTCATTAGAAGGGTTGTTCACATGTGCACACACACACCCTACTGGTCTCCAGCAAGACCAGGACACAGGATCAGAGGCTTCCTCCCTAGCAAAGCTCTTTGAAGCCTCTGTACTCCAGACTCTGATCCAGGAATACCAAAACCCAAAGAAAGCTGCAAGACCAACTTTCTCTGCTCTACGTAGGTCTTCTGAAGCCCCTCAATCTGCAACCTTGAGATCCCTGTGAACCTTTTAGTTCTTTTCCCACAGTGGCAGGGCCTAGCACTGTCATGCCTGCAACAATGTAGTGCCATTGCTGTACATTGCCTTATTTCTGTGATCATTTAATTTCTACAATATAAGCAAGGTTGTTCACATTTGTTGACTTCTCCTAACTCTCAGGTACACTGGTTATGCCCTGCCTACAACCTGCAAACCCAAATCTTTAAAAGAAGGGGAGGATGGGAATGTTCAGATCCTGTAAATCAGTTGACAGCTGTCAAGGTCACCTGTGGCCAGGTGACAGATGCACACCGTAGGGGGACAGGAGTGCACCGCGAGGTAGTGAACCCTATGGCTGGCTTCTGCGGATAGGAAACTGGGTGGTTGTGGAAAGCGGGACCAGAGGAGCACAACCGGGATCCTAACGGAAGCTAGAGCCAAGATTCCCCAGGGCGCGGAGTCTAAGACCCAGCTGGTCTTCTCCAGGGCCTCTAGTGGTGAGGATGTTATGCTGCAGGCTGGGACCAGGTCGCGGCCCCTGGAGTTTCCTAGCTCACGCCCCGTAGGACAAGGGGAAAAGAGGGGAAGCAGCAGCACACGATAAGAGAGAACCGAATAACAAGCTGAAGGTCAGGGGCCACAAGCAGACAAGGATAACGAAGAACGAGCCGAAGGTCAAGGGTCACGAGCAGACAGGGATAGTCGGGGACAAGCCAATAACGTAACAGAGAGACAGACGTAGCACACGGCAGGCAGGAACCCAAACACACAATGCCTAACAAACACGTTGATCAGCAAAGCAGGCTTGCAGTGCACAGGTTAATATAGTGTTCTGTGATAGGGCCTGGGGTGGAGTCAGGCTGGGAGGAGATTATAAAGGAAGCCAGGTGAAAGGGTTCTGGCCTCTAAGATGAACACATGGGAAGGAAGGTAAGCTGACAGACAAACACTACTGCATATCCATGACAGTACCCTCCCTCTTATGGGCCCTCCCCCGCCTGGGCCCAGGCTTAAAGGGAAATCTCAGATGAAACCTCCTCAACAGATGAGGTGCAACGACATCAGATGCAGCGATCCAAGACGCCTCCTCAGGACCAAAACCTCTCCAATGCACAAGGTACTGAAGAATACCTCTGCAGAGCTGAGAATCCAGAACTTGTCTAACCTCGTACTTTAGATTATCCTCAGAGACCAGAACCGAGGTAGGGAGATGACAAGAAGATCTATTGAGGACCAAAGGCTCTCTAGGAATAAACAAGGGCATGAGAGGATCAACAGAAATCTGAGGAGGGTCCCCTAGACCCTTAAAGATGAACTGGTCATCTAGCACAGGACCATCAAACTGGGCAGATGTCAGTGGAACCCTGAAGTTCAGGTTGGTTAGAGGGTGACATGTCACAGGAGTCAAGCTGAATAGCTGAAAGACAAGCAGAATGTCCTGAACAAGAAACAGTAGGCGGCTCACTGGGCATGGGCTGGACTGGCATAACTAGTACAGAGGCTGAGTGAATAGCAGAGTCAGGTGCAGTGACTACCTGAATCGCATCGCAAGACGTAGCGACTGCAGGACTTGTAGACAAGCTAGCCTGGCTGTGCGTCCAAGGGCGATTAGGGACAGAGAAATGTAAATGGTTATGCGACCTGGAATAAATGACCGGCTCAGGTTCACAGGGGGCAACCTTGGGTAGGCAGGACGAGGAACAGGAGGAACCCCAAGCCAGGATCTGTCCAGTAGTCCAGTCCACATGAGGAGAATGGAGCTGTAACCATGGGAGACCCAAAATTATAGGCGTTGAGGCCTTGGGTAAGATAAGGAAGGATATCCACTCCTGGTGGAGTGTCCCTACCGACATCTTAACAGGGAGGGTCTGGAAGCGGATAGGTCCCCCTGGGAGAACAGTACCATCAATCGCCAAGACCACCAATGGCGTGGTGAGGGGCAAAAGAGTAAGTCTCATGGACGACGCGATTTCCCAGTCCATGAAATTACCAGCGGCTCCGGAATCCAGATATGCAGAGACCGAATGAGAAGAAGCACCAACATGAAGGAACACAGAAAGCAGAAGACGAGAAGGGGAAGGTGATATTTCTGGGTCCAATACTCCACTTTCCAGATGAAGTGGACCCAAATGTTTTTCTGGACAAAGAGAGCAAGTGTCACGAAAATGACCTTTGCCCCCACAGTAGAGACACAGGCCTAGAGTTCTGCGCCTAGCACGTTCCTCTGGGGATAGCCTGGTCCTGCCCAGCTGCATGGGTTCCTCAGCTGGCAGGAGATGCTCCACGGGTCGAGGAGAGGGGAGCTCAGGCTGACTAAGGACCAAGGAGTGCTGGCGCCGCTTTTCTTGGGTCCTTTCCTGAAAGCGAATATCGATCTGGTTACACAAGGAGATAACTCCATCCAGATCAGTGGGGATGGTTCTTCCTGCTAATTCATCCTTCACTCTATCAGAAAGGCCATGCAAAAAGGTTGCGACTAAGGCCTCATTGTTCCAGCTCAACTCAGCCGACAGTATGCGGAAATTAAGGGCGTACTGTCCCACTGAAGCAGACTCTTGGCGGAGATGTAGAAGGGCGCTGGCCGCTGAAGAGACACGAGCCGGTTCTTCAAAGATATTCCGAAAAAGTTTCAAGAAGCCAGACAGGCTAGAAACCACTGGATCATTCAGTTCCCACAGAGGGGCTGCCCAGGCTAAAGCTTCACCGGAGAGGAGGGAAATGATATAGGCTACCTTTGCCCTATCAGACAGAAAGTTTTGAGGCTGAAGCTCAAAATGAATCGTGCATTGGCTAAGGAACCCTCTGCAGGCCTTGGAGTCCCCAGAGAAACGGAACGGAGCTGGCAGTGTTAGTGAGTGTGTGGCTGCAACTGGTGCTATAGGTACCACCGCTGGTTGTACTTGAGGTTGCGGATTCGGGGTTCCCAAGGAGGCCTGAAGCTGCTCGAATCGAGAAGCCAGATCCTGGAGGAATCGCATCACCTGAGTCTGATTCGATTCCTGGGTTTCAAGTCTGTGGACTATGCCCCGCAATGGATCATCCGCGGGGATCAGGATGTCAGCCGGGTCCATGGCTGATCAAACTGTCAAGGTCACCTGTGGCCAGGTGACAGATGCACACCGTAGGGGGACAGGAGTGCACCGCGAGGTAGTGAACCCTATGGCTGGCTTCTGCGGATAGGAAACTGGGTGGTTGTGGAAAGCGGGACCAGAGGAGCACAACCGGGATCCTAACGGAAGCTAGAGCCAAGATTCCCCATGGCGCGGAGTCTAAGACCCAGCTGGTCTTCTCCAGGGCCTCTAGTGGTGAGGATGTTACGCTGCAGGCTGGGACCAGGTCGCGGCCTCTGGAGTTTCCTAGCTCACGCCCCGTAGGACAAGGGGAAAAGAGGGGAAGCAGCAGCACACGATAAGAGAGAACCGAATAACAAGCTGAAGGTCAGGGGCCACAAGCAGACAAGGATAACGAAGAACGAGCCGAAGGTCAAGGGTCACGAGCAGACAGGGATAGTCGGGGACAAGCCAATAACGTAACAGAGAGACAGACGTAGCACACGGCAGGCAGGAACCCAAACACACAATGCCTAACAAACACGTTGATCAGCAAAGCAGGCTTGCAGTGCACAGGTTAATATAGTGTTCTGTGATAGGGCCTGGGGTGGAGTCAGGCTGGGAGGAGATTATAAAGGAAGCCAGGTGAAAGGGTTCTGGCCTCTAAGATGAACACATGGGAAGGAAGGTAAGCTGACAGACAAACACTACTGCATATCCATGACAACAGCATCCAAACCCTCAGTTGAACGGCTTAGATAATTGTCTGCAGATAAACAGACAGATAAAAGGGGTGTGCAGTAGCGCCTGGGAAGCGACAGGGAATTGCGGTGGGCAGATAAAAAGCTGGGGCTACGGATTATTAAAAAACAAACTCTGATATATCAAAATATAGGGGCCAATGGCAACGGACAAAATCGGAATCCCAGATATAAAAATGTTTAAAAAAATGACCATAGAATGAATGATTAATGCATAAGAAAAAATGGACATGAAAAAGTAAACCATAAAACAATAGGGATTAGAAAGTATACGAGGAAAAAGTCAGTATAACGTTCGATAGTAGAGGGTTAAAATGTTTTTGCTGATTATACACTCAGTGTGTGCAGCCAGCTAAAAGGGAGGAAGTAGCTCAGTGAACAAGAAAGCAGGGAGACACAGCAGTGCTCATCTGAGTGTAGTATGATTAGTAAAGTTCATCATTTAATGTAATTAAAAATTGGCAATTCACAAGAAGTAAAATATGTAAAGGCATGTCACATGGGCTGGCCTCTCTGTATGATCCCGATCCTGGTAGCTGGTGGAGGCTCGTCAGCTCAGGCGGTTTCCAGGGCTCCGAGTGAATCAGAGAGTCGCATCCTCATCAGCTGTGGAGTCAGTGGGCGGGGGTGCAAAGGGCCGTCAGACGCGCGTTCGGAGCATGCCTGCTCCTTCTTCAGGCAGTGACTATGCCATGCTGGGGTGGGGTTTTATTTATGCTGCTAACATGGGAGTTAGAGACTACATTGCCCAAGATGCTGTGGGGTCACAATCCTATTACTTCATTACCGAAGATGCTGTGGGGGTCGCAATCCCTCCTATGGAGCCAATAGGAAGGAGGGGGGCAAAAGTATGATTCAAGAAATATATAGAAAACAAAAATATATATAAAAAAGTATAAAAAAGAAGAATGAAGATAAAAATTAAAATAGAAATAAAAAAATAAAGATAGAAAAGGAAGTAAAAATAAAAATAATCTAGGCATGACAGAATAGTGATAAAGAAGATACCTGAAGATGTAGAAATTAGTGCGATTGACTGTTGAGACCTCCCGGGTATACAAGCACTGGTCCACTCAAATGTGTGGAAAATTAGCCAATCTGGCCCCAAATGCACCTTGTGAGTTAAAAAGACATGGATGGTATTTGGGTAAGTAAACCTGACTTGCCCTCATTTACTCTAGAGCTCTCTGTTTCTAATTTTGACCTGAAAAGTTTTGTCATCATAATTTACAGCAGCTTCGTCTCGAGGTCAAACTCAGGGTTCCAGCCACAAAACGTTTTGGACTGTAGCTGAACAAAGCATCTCCCTTTCTAGGGTCCCTTATAGTATCTATTGCCGTCTCTCTGATGAAGTCCACTGATAGTCTTAGCTTGCCCATGTCACGGATGATTTTCTACTTGGGAAAATCCTGAGCTATTGCCTTCTTTAAAATCTCAGTCCAAGTTCTTATTGTTCCTGCTACTGTGAAAGCAGTTGATGGTTTAAATTCTTGTCAATTTGTAGGTCAAGAACCTCACAAAAGGAAGTTGAAACCCCATATCGGTAAGGTGACATGCTGTCTAAGGATTTGGTGGATTGGACAGGGCTGGAAGAGAGTACCCCAGCCTTGGATGTGCTGGAAGTTTAATCTTATTTCATTAAAGTTTTGTCAAAATATCAAAGTACAGAGTGGACTTATCTCAATTTTAAAAAAACAGAATATAAAACATTCGTAAGACATCGGCCTTGCATAGGCCACAAAAACATAGGAGGCAATTTGTAGAGTATTGTCAATTGGTTGACTTAGGATAGTAATCCAGCCTGATTATCCTTCCAAACCTCAGGTACAATACAGTACAATTTGCAGGTCATTTGTGTGTAGCCAGGAGCTGGCTATTATGCCTGCAATTCAGAGACATTGTGCAGTGTTATTAATGTGGAGTTTTCTCCCTCTAGTGTTGGCTGGGCTCCATGTGTCGTTTCCTTTTTCTTTTGTGGAATATGTAGTTCAGAATGCAAAAAATTTCAATGCCAGCGGGACTGATCTGAACTACGGCTACCAGAATGCTAAGAGGACAGAACAGACTGCTGGAAGAGGATATAAAAGGGCTGACTGGGGCCTTCATCGCTCTCTTGGGATGCCGGTTTGACTCTGCAAGCAGGAGGTCTGTGTGACAGTGAGCTGCTGTGATTTGTGGCCTACTCAGCGGAGAGTAATTCAGCTACACCCAGAGGGACCTCTGTAGACAGCATCGCTTCTCCCCTACAGCAGACTGGAGGTTGTTCCAGGTTATCCAGAGACGCTTGCACTTCAGATCCGGGTAGGCCACAGCGTGGCACAGCGGACGCCATTTCCCAGAGCCAGGATACAGAGAGAGAGTTCCTGAAAGAGTCTTCTTCATCACCTACATCGTTGCCAGCTGTATCTGTGTCCATTGTGGTAAAAGGGCATAGCCCATTTAGTTGCTATAAGACACTGCTTGCAGACATCCTTTATTCAGCTCTGAATATGTAAGGGGTACATTTCACAAAGAAAGTGTAAAAAATTGTAAAAAAACACACAGACACCGTTGGGAAGAGTCCTTTATTGAAAAAAAAAAAAAAAAAAAGATTCCAGCGGTGGTAATCCACTCTCGGTATCCTGCGATGGGTGATCTCCTCTCCGGGGTCCAGCGATGGATGATCTCTCCTCTCCGGGGTCCAGCGATGGATGATCTCTCCTCTCCAGGTCCAGGCTCGGGGAGCCGACAATTCATTATAACCGTGAGTGCTTTTAAATTACTTTTTTCCTTCAGAAATGACACTTTGTGCAGGGACAGTTCTAAGTACGGGAAACAAGCGCTACTTTACAGACATACTATACACACAATCCCCAGGTACGAAATTTAAAGGAATATTTAACTTTTATTGTTTCAGTTTAAGCATTATTAAAATCACTGCTCCCAAAAAAACTGCAGTTTTTAAAACTTTTTTTTGCATTGATACATGTCCCCTGGGGCAGGACCCAAGTCCCCAAACACTTTTTATGACAATAACTTGCATATAAGCCTTTAAAATTAGCACTTTAGATTTTTCATGTTCGAGTCCCATAGACTTTAACGGTGTTCAGATGTTCGAACAAATTTATTGCCTGTTCGCAAGTTCTGGTGCGAACCGAACTGGGGGGTGTTCGGCTCATCCCTAGTCCTGAAGTAGATAGTAAGAATTTTAGCCCCAAATTCTTTGATCAGGGGGCATTCCCACCAGATACCAGGCAGTCCCCGAGTTACGAACGGGCTAGGGACTGTCGAATCTGTTCGTAAGTCGGAACAGTACCTTTTCTGATGTTCTGTCAAAATGTGCCCGCCGTCGAAGAGTGTCCGTGCATGCGCTGAACGGCAGAGACGTCATGCCGCCTCCCATTCATAAGTAGGAGTCGTTTTCCGATGTTCTATTGAAATGTGCCCACCGTCGAAAAGTGGCCGAGCTTGCGCAGAACGGCAGAGACGTCACGCTGCCTCCCGTTCATAAGTAGGAGTCATTCGCAAGTCGGATGTTCGTAACTCGGGGACTGCCTGTATGGGTGTAAAGTATTTTTAACACTCACCTAAACCAGTGGTCCCTTACCTAGTGGGCAATTGAGGAATTGTTGTGATGAGTGGCTCATGGTTGGAGGAGAAGTATCTAAAATAAGAAATATATATTTTAAATTATTTAAAGGTATGCAGTGAAAATTGAAACACATGATAAACATATATATATTTTTTTACTACAAACATGGAAACTTAAATGTGAGTCGAGTATAATATGGAGATAATTCATAACACAGGAGACCAGGTTACTTGTGTTATGCCTTGATGCCAGCACTCATTACAGCTTTTACGTAGCAGGAAGATGTACATCAGTGTATGGCTTTGCTCACCTCCTTCCAACCATTTCTAGATAACAATCCATGATGGTAGCTGGTTAATCTGGCAGGCAAATGTGCATCATTCTGCAGTTCTGCTTCCCATCTCCACACCAATAATGGACAATAGTTCCCCCAACTATTGAAAAATGGTCATCTGGAAATTTCTGTGTGCATCAGCGAAACTCCATCTCCTCCCCATCCAGGCAACTCCCAGAGGAGGAACCACATCCATTTCTTGCATGCACTTGAGCTGAAGACCCACACACAGGCCACATAAAAATAAATCATGTATTAGGGGAATTGTGCCTACCTGGGAATAACCCTATCCCCAAAAGACCCACAGTAATGGCTCACCCTCTTTGTGGGGCATTTAGCCTCCTAAGGATGTGGGACTGCATCTGGTAGAGTCTGAACCCAGACAGACTGAATCAGAATGTAAGGGACATCCTTCTTCTTCTAGTCTTAGGTAAAAAGGAGATTACTGCAGGGTCTCTCACTCATTTCCCTACCTCTGCAGAAGATAACGTCAATTAAGTCAAAGCTTCATAAAACAATATCATCAGTGATGATGACCCCCCCAAAGATTTGGCCTACTGTGGACCATAGCCTCCTACATACTAATGGTGCCCTTGCCACACTGGCAACTCAGCAGGTTCCAAAGTGGTTTCCTTTTACAATGGTAAAAGCAACATCTCTGCATGAACTTGATGTTTTGTAGCGGGTATGTACTTTCCCGGGTGTAATTTGAACTTGGCAGAGACATCAGTGATGTGTAATTCCCTGCAGCCCAGCAGGTGGCGCTGTCGCCCTGGGCTGGGGTTGAATCATTGCTGTGTGCCGTGCCTCCTTTTTGTCCTTCCTCGGCAGCGGTATGGTGGGGCGGGGAACCTGCCGTGCTAGCTGGGAGAGGGTATAAAGGGGCTGGCCATCTTTGTCACGGGTCGAGTCCCAGGCACATTCAGCCTGCGGGCAGTGGTTCGTGTCGGTCCTCTAGGCGGTCTAGGCCTAGAGGACAGCCGGAGGTCGTGTTCCATCCCAGGCACCTTTAGCCTGGGGTGAGGTACTCGGATGGAGGTCTGGAGCTCAGTGCCCAACACTGAGTTCCGCGAGGGAAGGAGATCCTAGGGTACCCAGGGATTGGGTACCCGAATCCGGAAGGCATAATGGACCGGGGGGAGCTCCTCACTCGAAGACCTGGTGCAGCATATTGCCAGTGACGGGTGAGCCTCTCATCGGAGACCGCCTGGAAGGAAATCCCCCCCGCTCGGAGACTGCAACTCACTTTCAGGGAGGAAAGTGGAGAACACATTGTGTCTGGGCCTACTCGCATCCACACCTCCTTTTCTGTTCTGTTTCTACAAGGGAGTTCAACTGATTGTGTTCATTCGAGAGGAATAAAGGAGTGTTGAATTTTAATGGTGTGGGGCTCATTTCCTGACAGACATTGTTCAAGGTAACTCTCGGTGGAGGCTCCAGGTGCACAGCACTGACCCAAAGGTAAAATAACTTTGCTTACACCACACTGACACCTGTGGTGAAGGCCAGGCGTGGTGTCCCCACTCCCTTCCCCTCTGAACGTACCCCTAGACAAGAGACAGACGAGCTGAAGAAAAAGAGGGGAGTGAGGAGGGCGCTACACGTGGGGGCTCGTCCGGGATCGTGTTTGTGCACCACAGAATTGAACGTGTCTGCCCGGAGGAGTTACGAGTAGGCAGGCCTTCATTGGCTGAAGTGCATCCCTGTGCTGGAAGTCGTGGACATGACCTATTGAAGGGAAAGGCCCGCGCAGAAGAGCGAGGAGAGGGGGAAGCTCAGCCGTGTGAGGGACTACACGTGGGGGCTTCTATTTGCACTGCGCCACCAGGCACACCCCCATCGCTTAGTTCGTGGGAGTGACTCAGAAACAGAAAAGAAGAAAAGCCGCGAACTGGAGCAAAGGGGAGGAGTCCAATACGTGTGAAGGACTACACGTGGGACGTTGGCGCAAAAACTTGGCGGTGTGCGATTGATCAGCAACAGGTCGCCATGTTCGGACATACATCGTGGATTCCAGTTCACCCTTCCACCACGACATTGACTGCTGCTGCTCCGGTAACAGATACGGGGATCCGGCTAAAGCCATGGGGTCGATTCGCCCTGTATTCGTGCATGGACGTTGAGGCCCTGGGTGTGATTTGTCCCGGCTGTTCGGGAATGGTGTGCCAACTGAAGCCATTCGGGCGATGCAAGGACTGTGGGGAGTTCCTGTTCGAAGTGGATCCGTAGGTTGAGAAGCCGAGAACCATCTACCCTGGCTGTGCTACTGGCAACACCACTCAGAGAGGAGGAATCACTGCTTTGACAGCCACCCCTACGCACACTGCAGTGACCGCGGAGGAGGTCGTGAAAACTCAACGGGAGAAATCCGAGGATGCTGACTCGGTCACCACTGTCTCGCAGCGTCCACCACCGAAGAGAAAGACCGGTATGGTAGCCCCGACCAGCGGTTGTGGTGGACCATCTCGCCCGCTTACGCCTGTCCCGGATGGATCCGTCGACAAGAGTTCCGGACGTCCCGCTTCAAGTAAAGGGCGAGGTAAGCCAGGTGGAGAGATTTGGTGTGTGGGAAGAGGTGAAAACTCAGTCTCCACTACAGGCTACCTGCCCGCGGAGGAGTGTGACACCTCTGACCTAGAGTCACTCTCGGACATGGGAGACGACGTTGCAATAGATGAACTGTTTGCAGAAAAGGGCTGGGACAAAGTACCTCTCGCTTCATCCCGGAGGACCAGGGATCCACCCATGTCTACAGGGGAAAGTACACCCCGGGTGGAGGCACCAGCACCTGAAGAGGGGTCCTGTCCCCAGCCTGCCTCTACATCCCCGGTGCCATCTGTACCGAAGACTGGGGAAAAGAGACTGTAACTGCGGGCACCAATGCCCAGATCAGATGTGATCAAGGTCCCTCGCCATCCGGACTCAATAGTTTTGCCTGGCGAAGGGGACAAAGCTACCATGCCTCCTTTGGCGAGACTACAACGCCTATTTGGCCAGAAGGTTGCTGCAGAGTACGGATGGGAGAACCCGTACTTGTCTAAGGAGTTGCTCTATGAGGTGGAAGTGGGTCGAAGGCGCTGGCACAATGACTTTGTGTGGACCCACCTTCAGTTTCCCCACGCCCGCAGGTACCTGGCATGCTCTCCAAAGGCCTCTCAACGTTTTAAAGATGGCAAGGCAGAGTGGATGTTGGGATGGCACATCCATGCAGACAAGGTGTTGATCCGGCACAAGGAAGGAAAAGATGTGGAATATCATCTGGAGACCATGGATCAACACTTGAAGCCACTTGTTCTGCCGCATCCCCGTTTTTACCTGTAGGAGAGAAAAGACTCCATTCTTGTTATGCTGCTGAAATTTCTGGGGCCCGTTGCTTTTGTGCCCAGAGGAATGAAGGACAGTTCCTGTTGTTCTTCACCTTTCCTACAAGAGATCATGGACTGTGGGTAGATAGGGCCAAAGAGAAGAGGAAAAGTTCCACGAGTGCAGTTACCGCGGTGCTGTCACCAGGTGGCAGTGTTGCGCAACGTTAAACACTTTTCACGCACTCACTCTTTGGAGAAAAGGGATTTCTTCCAGGAGAAGTTTCTTTTCTCTCACACGAATACATGTGTCAGGGTTATGTGTGCTAATCCTTTTTCTTTTCCCTCTGCAGGAGAACATCCCATCAAGACCACTGAGTATGGGGTGGGTCTTAGTCCGGATGGGTGGGAAAAGTAAAATGTGAATATGTGATTCCAAGTTATGGTTTAATGCTGTTGTTTTTCTCTTCTTTCTTTATTCCCTTTTTATTACAGGGCTCAGACACTATGTTTCAGTTGGGTAGTTTTTCCTAAAAGTTTTATTTTTGTACAATTGTTACTCGGTCTCTGGATTGTATTATGTCAGCCGTTGAGGGCATGATTTACTCCAGACACTGGGGACCAGTGTCAAACCACCAGGGGGAGAGTGTAGCGGGTATGTACTTTCCCGGGTGTAATTTGAACTTGGCAGAGACATCAGTGATGTGTAATTCCCTGCAGCCCAGCAGGTGGCGCTGTCGCCCTGGGCTGGGGTTGAATCATTGTTGTGTGCCGTGCCTCTTTTTTGTCCTTCCTCGGCAGCGGTATGGTGGGGCAGGGAACCCGCCGTGCTTTCTGGGAGAGGGTATAAAGGGGCCGACCATCTTTGTCACGGGTCGAGTCCCAGGCACCTTCAGCCTGCGGGCGGTGGTTCGTGTCGGTCCTCTAGGCGGCCTAGGCCTAGAGGACAGCCGGAGGTCGTGTTCCATCCCAGGCACCTTTAGCCTGGGGTGAGGTACTCGGATGGAGGTCTGGAGCTCAGTGCCCAACACTGAGTTCCGCGAGGGAAGGAGATCCTAGGGTACCCAGGGATTGGGTACCCGAATCCGGAAGGCATAATGGACCGGGGGGAGCTCCTCACTCGAAGACCTGGTGCAGCATATTGCCAGTGACGGGTGAGCCTCTCATCGGAGACCGCCTGGAAGGAAATCCCCCCCGCTCGGAGACCGCAACTCACTTTCAGGGAGGAAAGTGGAGAACACATTGTGTCTGGGCCTACTCGCATCCACACCTCCTTTTCTGTTCTGTTTCTACAAGGGAGTTCAACTGATTGCGTTCATTCGAGAGGAATAAAGGAGTGTTGAACTTTAATGGTGTGGGGCTCATTTCCTGACAGACATTGTTCAAGGTAACTCTCGGTGGAGGCTCCAGGTGCACAGCACTGACCCGAAGGTAAAAGAACTTTGCTTACACCACACTGACACCTGTGGTGAAGGCCAGGCGTGGTGTCCCCGCTCCCTTCCCCTCTGAAGGTACCCCTAGACAAGTGACAGACGAGCTGAAGAAAAAGAGGGGAGTGAGGAGGGCGCTACACATACTCTAAGATTATATCTTCAATCTACATCTTCATTCAGATCTCCAAAAGATCTCCACGGGAAAGAAGCAAACTCAAGGACTCTGTCCACATGGATAGTAAAACTCACACAAGGGATTTACAGGCCTGTCAGGCAGAATCCTGCATTAAGGTGGAAAAACAACTTGCAGTGTCTGGCCCCCTAGCCCCCCCGTTTTACTTACCTGAGCCCCGTTTTTGCGTGGGCGCGTCCCCACCATCGCTCTCTCCATGGGTTCCCGGATCTTGATTGGCTAGATTGATGGCAGCGCAGCCATTGTCTCCCGCTGCTGTCAATCAAATCCAATGATGCGGGCGCCGGGGGCGGGGCTGAGTCATACATTCGGTGGCTATGGACGCCGAATGAATGACTCGGGAGCGTGCCTGCAAGGTAACCGCCTCAGGAGAGCACTTCCCAGAGGGGGTTATCTAATGCGGGGGGGAGCCGTGAGAGCCGCCGTGGGACCCCAGAACAGGTGGATCGGGGCCACTCTGTGCAAAACAAACTGCACAGTGGAAGTATGTATGACATGTTTGTTATTTAAAAAACAAACCTTAGTGTCATTTCCCTACCCGCCCATAGTCAAATGACTTCCACAGATGGGATCTCCCATCCTGGGTGGACGTCATATGACGTCCTGGGCTTTGTGGGGGGATATCTGTATGATTCCTGCAGCTAGAGGCATCATTCATATATCCTTCTCTTCTGCCGGCGATTCTTCGCACCATAAGAATGATCATAGCGGCAGTTCCACCACTTGATCGTTCATATAGGCGGCGGGAGGGGACATCCCCCCCTCTCGCCACCATCTGGTGCTTCTCCGGGCTCTCCCGTGCCATCGGGGCCCGGAGAATGAATCGTCTGGCGCCGGATAGGAAGCATAGAGATGACTGGTGACCAGATGGTCACCTGTCATCTCTATGACTGTTGAAGGCCCAGGCGCGATGTGATGACAAACAAAGCCATTGCGGCTACTAAGCATGAGATCTGTGACATTTTTTTCACTATCTTATGCTTTCCAGCCTGGAGGAGAGATGTGGGGTCTTATTGGCCCCGCATCTCTCCATAAAGAGGACCTGTCACACACCATTCCTATTATAAGGGATGTTTACATTCCTTGTAATAGGAATAAAAGTGATCAAAAAAAATAAAAAAATGTAAAAGTGTAAAAATAAAAAAAAATAAGTAAAATGAAAAAAAAAAAATTTCTTTTTTTTAAAACGCCCCTGTCCCCGGTAGCTCGCGATCAGAAGCGAAAAAACAAGCAGGTCCCGCCCACATATGTAAACGCTGTTCAAACCACATATGTGAGGTATCGCCGCGTGCGTTAGTGCGCATGCAACAATTCTAGCACTAGACCTCCTCTGTAACTCTAACCTGGTAACCTGTAAAAAAAAAATAAAGCTTCGACTATGGAGATTTTTTAAGTACCGAAGTTTGGCGCCATTCCATGAGTGTGCGCAATTTTAAAGCGTGACATGTTAGGTATCTATTTACTCAGCTTAACATCATATTTCATATTTTACAAAAAATTGGGCTAACTTTACTGTTTTGTCATTTTTTAATTCATGAAACCATTTTTTTCCCCAAAAAAGGCGTTTGAAAAATTATTGCGCAAATACTGTGCAAAAAAAAAAGTTGCAATGACCGTCATTTTATTCCCTATGGTGTCTGCTAAAAAAACATATATAATGTTTGGGGGTTCTGAGTAATTTTCTAGCAAAAGAATGATGATTTGTACATGTAGGAGAGAAGTGCCAGAATAGGCCCGGTATTGAGGTGTGTGAGGGGGTTAACTCGGTAGCGGGTGTGTGTGACCCCCTGGTTGGGCTCCCCACACAAAAACAGGGCCAGTAGACGGAGGTTGTGGTTTTCAAAATCAAAAGGTGCGGTTTATTTCTCTATGTACAGTGACAAAAACACAGCAAAGCCAAAAAGAAACAAACAAAATAAATCCTGGTCAGTTTGACCTCTGACTAAACATGCAGGTTTCCTAAACTAACAACTGGGATCAGCCTGGTGCTGTCCTAGTCCCTAAGTCCCTGGTTTAGTAAAAGTCCAAACAAATAGCCACACAGGCTTTGCCTCACCGCACAGGGGTTCACTCTCCCTAGACAGTCCACACAGGTCTGGTTCCAGGCATGAGCTAACATCTAATGAAGCTGGGAGTTCTTATAGAGGCCTAAATGAGCTGACAAGGTTCAGCTGGTCTCCTCATCTCTGTCTGCACGACGCCCCACACTCTCCCTAGAGGTATGAGTCATTCATGAGCCCACTAGCCTCAGCTGGGCTTCATCAACTCCCTAGTTGTATAAGTCGGCATAAAGCCTGAATCTGGGAGAAATATATCTACCCCCCTGGATGCAACCAGGTGACTTTACCTTCCTGCTGTCACATACCCCCCCCTCTTGTTTTAACCTCGGGGTTGGAACACCAGCAATCAGGCATTCATGTACTCGAGACAAAGCATCCACATTCCCCATTTGAACGCCAGGGCGATGCTTTACTGTGAAGTTGAATTCCTGTAGGGCCAGGAACCACCTATTCACTCTTCTATTTGTCTCCTTGTTTTGAGCCATCCACTTTAACGGAGCGTGATCCGTAACCATGTCAAAGTGCCTACCTAGCAGATAGTACCGAAGGGAATCTAGAGCCCACTTCACCGCTAAACACTCCTTTTCAACGGTGGCGTAATTTACCTCATGGGACTTCAACTTCCTGCTGAGGTAAATGACTGGGTGCTCTTCCCCGTTCCAGACCTGGGACAATACTGCTCCTAACCCCACATCTGACGCATCACTTTGTACGACAAAGTCTTTAGAGAAGTCGGGTGAGTACAACACTGGCTGGCTACATAAGGCTTGTTTCAAGAATTGGAATGCTGCCTCAGCCTCGGGGGTCCATTTAATCATGACCGACCCTTTCCCTTTCGTCAGGTTGGTTAGGGGCACAGCCTTAGAAGCAAAGTGGGGAATGAAGCGCCGATAATAACCCGCGATTCCCAGAAAGGCTCGTACCTGCTTCTTGCTGTTGGGACGTGGCCAACTCTGGATGGCCTCGACTTTGTTGAGTTGGGGTTTTATTACTCCCCTGCCAATGGTGTACCCAAGATATTTGGCCTCCTCCTGCCCAATGGTACACTTCTTGGGGTTAGCCGTAAACCCCGCTTCCCGGATAGAGTCTAGGACTGCTTGCACTTTTGGCAGATGTGAGGCCCAATCTGTGCTATGGACAATTACGTCATCCAGGTAAGCCGCAGCATACTTCCGATGGGGCCTCAGTATCTGGTCCATTTTCCGCTGGAATGTGGCCGGCGCATTCTGTAACCCGAACGGCATTCTCTTATATTGGAACGCCCCGTCTGGGGTTACAAATGCGGTTTTCTCTTTGGCCGACTTGGCCAGGGGAATTTGCCAATACCCTTTTGTGAGGTCAAGAGTCGTCATGTATCGGGCTGTTCCCAGCCGGTCGATCAACTCATCTATACGTGGCATGGGGTAGGTGTCAAATTTTGTAACTTTGTTCAACTGACGAAAATCGTTACAAAATCGCCAGCTCCCATCCGGTTTAGGCACCAACACAATGGGACTAGACCAATCACTTTGGGACTCCTCTATCACCCCTAAGTTCAGCATTTTCTGTACTTCCTCCCGTATTGCCTCCCGTCGGGCCTCTGGGATCCGATAGGGTTTTAACTTCACCCTTTCACCGGGCGGGGTAATAATATCATGCTCTACCCCAGATGTTTGTCCCGGCAGCTCAGAGAACACCTCCTTGTTGCGAAGCACAAACTCCTTAACCTCCTGTTGTTGGGGTTGTGACAAGGTGGCTGCTATTCCAACCTCCGGAATCACGCAACCAGTTTGAGCTGGTGACCAAGTTTCTGCGACTAGGGACTCTCTATCCCTCCAGGCTTTCAACAGATTAACGTGATATATCTGTTCGGGCTTTCGCCTTCCTGGTTGTCTGACCTTGTAATTCACTTCGCTCACTTTTTCCATTATCTCGTAGGGGCCTTGCCATTTGGCAAGGAATTTACTTTCAACTGTAGGGACAAGTACCAATATCCTATCCCCCGGGGAAAAGGTACGGGTCTTTGCTCCACGGTTGTACACTCTCTGCTGTGCCAACTGCGCTTGGGCCAAATGTTCCTTCACGATGGGCATTACCTGTGCAATTCGATCTTGCATCAGGGCGACATGCTCAATCACACTCCTGTGGGGAGAACTCTCACTTTCCCAAGTTTCCTTGGCAATATCCAACAGCCCTCTTGGGTGTCTCCCATACAGTAACTCAAAGGGGGAGAATCCCGTAGAGGATTGGGGCACCTCCCTAATAGCAAACATCAAATAAGGAAGTAGACAGTCCCAATCCTTTCCATCTCTATCCACCACTTTCTTCAACATTTGTTTTAGGGTTTTGTTGAATCTTTCAACCAGCCCATCGGTTTGGGGGTGATACACAGATGTACGCAATTGCGTCACTTTGAGCAATTTACACAGCTCTTTCATAACCCGGGACATAAAGGGTGTACCTTGGTCCGTAAGCAGTTCTTTACAAATACCCACCCGGCTAAAAACAAGAGATAGCTCTTTGGCTATGGTTTTGGCCGAGGTATTTCTGAGAGGGATCGCTTCTGGATAACGGGTGGCATAGTCCATTATAACCAATATGTACTGGTGCCCCCTAGCGGACTTGATTATAGGACCTACCAAATCCATTGCGATTCTCTCAAACGGGACCTCAATGATGGGTAGAGGGACCAGCGGGCTACGGAAATGTGGCATCGGGGCCGACCTCTGACACACAGGGCAGGAGGAACAATAATTTTCTATGTCCTTCATCACCCCAGGCCAATAGAATCTCTGTAATACCCTCTCTCGGGTTTTCTCTGTCCCCAGATGACCTCCAAGAATGTGCCCATGGGCCAACTCCAACACCAACTTCCTGTAAGGTTTGGGCACCACCAGCTGCTCAACGGTTTCTTCTGCCCTTTTTGCCACCCGATACAGTAGGTCCTTCTCTACGCTGAAGTATGGGTAAGTGCAGGTATTATCTGGGTTCACTAACTCGCCATCTATTTCCACTACGTTTTCCCGTGCCTTTATTAGGGCGGGGTCTTTTAACTGTTCTGTGGCAAAATTTTCCCTGTGAACCTCCAGATCAGAAAACTCCACAGACGGTAGGTTTTCGTCTGAGGAGGTGGGCTCCTCTCCAGTTTCTTGAGTCTCCCCTGCAAATACTGACAAGGGAAATTCTGGAGAGTCCTCACCACTCTCAGAGGAGTTCTGGCTATCACATTCCTGGTACATAGGGGCACCAGTGGGGGGCTCAGGATCATCCCACAGTTCCCAGAACTTCGGAAAATCCCTTCCCACAATGGCGTCATGCGGTAACTGAGATACTAAGCCCACTGGATGAGAGAGGGTACCTTTGGGGGTCTCGAAACACACTGTAGTCACTGGATACTCTCGGGTGTCCCCATGCACACAAATAACAGCTACCTTGCTATTCCCAGAGACCTCTGTTTTAACTAATTCAGCCTTTATCAGGGTCACAAGGCTACCTGAATCCAGTAATACCACAACATTTCTACCATTAATACACATTTTGCATAAATGTTTCTCAGTTCCTCGAATGGCAGTGCATGCGACTGTCGCACACAGCGACTGACGTCTGCCCGTCAGAAAGTCACACTGCATGGGTTCCTCCACAACCGGGCAATTGGCTGCAATATGTCCCGCTTGCCGGCAGCGGTAGCAAACGATCCTTCTTGCGGCCTCTTGAGCCGCTGATTTCCCAGGCTGTTCTCGCCAAACTTGGGGTAGAGCTCCCACCCTCTCACTCTCTCCACCCTCACCCCTTGGAATCCTCTTATCCGCCCCTGGGGATGGTCTGGTCTTAGGGTGGAAAGTCCGAGTGTCTCTGGAAGAGGCCGTCAGGTTCTCTGTAGCCAAGTATTTCTCTACACGATCCACAAGACCACCGGCCGTCTCTGGGTCTCCATGGCTTACCCACTTTTGGATGGCAGTAGGAAGAGCTCTCAAAAACCGATCCATTACAACACGTTCCACAATCTCTGGTGCGGACAAAGTCTCTGGCTGTAGCCACTTCCTGCTCAGGTGAATGAGATCATACATTTGAGACCTGGGGGGTTTTCCAAGCTGGAAAGTCCAGTTATGCACACGCTGAGCCCGGACAGCCAGGGTGACACCCAGCCTTGCCAATATTTCAGCTTTTAGCATCACATAGTCTTTTGCTTGGTCAGGCTCTAGGTCATAGTAAGCCTTCTGCGATTCACCAGTTAACAGAGGAGCCACCAGTCCAGCCCACTGCTCCTCAGGCCACTTTTCTCTTTCAGCAGTCCTTTCAAATGTGGTCAAAAATACCTCTGGATCATCCTCTCCAGTCATTTTTGTCAATAAACGACTCACCCCAAAGGACGCGGTATTAGTGGGACGGCTTTCCTCACTGGTCTGCGGACGTTGCTGCATTACTGCTTCCATTTGTTGTAGTCTCTGCTCTTGCTTCTGTAACAGGTCTATGAAGCGGGCCTCAGATTGCTGCTGGGCTTGTTGATGAGCTTGCTGCTGGGCTGCAAGGCTCCTTTGCAAACCTGCATTTGTCTGCTGTTGATTGGCATTTGCTAGAGCCAGCTGTTTCAGTATCTCCTCCATGCTGGCTTAAAAAAAACTGCCCGCATTCTCCACCAACTGTGAGGGGGTTAACTCGGTAGCGGGTGTGTGTGACCCCCTGGTTGGGCTCCCCACACAAAAACAGGGCCAGTAGACGGAGGTTGTGGTTTTCAAAATCAAAAGGTGCGGTTTATTTCTCTATGTACAGTGACAAAAACACAGCAAAGCCAAAAAGAAACAAACAAAATAAATCCTGGTCAGTTTGACCTCTGACTAAACATGCAGGTTTCCTAAACTAACAACTGGGATCAGCCTGGTGCTGTCCTAGTCCCTAAGTCCCTGGTTTAGTAAAAGTCCAAACAAATAGCCACACAGGCTTTGCCTCACCGCACAGGGGTTCACTCTCCCTAGACAGTCCACACAGGTCTGGTTCCAGGCATGAGCTAACATCTAATGAAGCTGGGAGTTCTTATAGAGGCCTAAATGAGCTGACAAGGTTCAGCTGGTCTCCTCATCTCTGTCTGCACGACGCCCCACACTCTCCCTAGAGGTATGAGTCATTCATGAGCCCACTAGCCTCAGCTGGGCTTCATCAACTCCCTAGTTGTATAAGTCGGCATAAAGCCTGAATCTGGGAGAAATATATCTACCCCCCTGGATGCAACCAGGTGACTTTACCTTCCTGCTGTCACATACCCCCCCCTCTTGTTTTAACCTCGGGGTTGGAACACCAGCAATCAGGCATTCATGTACTCGAGACAAAGCATCCACATTCCCCATTTGAACGCCAGGGCGATGCTTTACTGTGAAGTTGAATTCCTGTAGGGCCAGGAACCACCTATTCACTCTTCTATTTGTCTCCTTGTTTTGAGCCATCCACTTTAACGGAGCGTGATCCGTAACCATGTCAAAGTGCCTACCTAGCAGATAGTACCGAAGGGAATCTAGAGCCCACTTCACCGCTAAACACTCCTTTTCAACGGTGGCGTAATTTACCTCATGGGACTTCAACTTCCTGCTGAGGTAAATGACTGGGTGCTCTTCCCCGTTCCAGACCTGGGACAATACTGCTCCTAACCCCACATCTGACGCATCACTTTGTACGACAAAGTCTTTAGAGAAGTCGGGTGAGTACAACACTGGCTGGCTACATAAGGCTTGTTTCAAGAATTGGAATGCTGCCTCAGCCTCGGGGGTCCATTTAATCATGACCGACCCTTTCCCTTTCGTCAGGTTGGTTAGGGGCACAGCCTTAGAAGCAAAGTGGGGAATGAAGCGCCGATAATAACCCGCGATTCCCAGAAAGGCTCGTACCTGCTTCTTGCTGTTGGGACGTGGCCAACTCTGGATGGCCTCGACTTTGTTGAGTTGGGGTTTTATTACTCCCCTGCCAATGGTGTACCCAAGATATTTGGCCTCCTCCTGCCCAATGGTACACTTCTTGGGGTTAGCCGTAAACCCCGCTTCCCGGATAGAGTCTAGGACTGCTTGCACTTTTGGCAGATGTGAGGCCCAATCTGTGCTATGGACAATTACGTCATCCAGGTAAGCCGCAGCATACTTCCGATGGGGCCTCAGTATCTGGTCCATTTTCCGCTGGAATGTGGCCGGCGCATTCTGTAACCCGAACGGCATTCTCTTATATTGGAACGCCCCGTCTGGGGTTACAAATGCGGTTTTCTCTTTGGCCGACTTGGCCAGGGGAATTTGCCAATACCCTTTTGTGAGGTCAAGAGTCGTCATGTATCGGGCTGTTCCCAGCCGGTCGATCAACTCATCTATACGTGGCATGGGGTAGGTGTCAAATTTTGTAACTTTGTTCAACTGACGAAAATCGTTACAAAATCGCCAGCTCCCATCCGGTTTAGGCACCAACACAATGGGACTAGACCAATCACTTTGGGACTCCTCTATCACCCCTAAGTTCAGCATTTTCTGTACTTCCTCCCGTATTGCCTCCCGTCGGGCCTCTGGGATCCGATAGGGTTTTAACTTCACCCTTTCACCGGGCGGGGTAATAATATCATGCTCTACCCCAGATGTTTGTCCCGGCAGCTCAGAGAACACCTCCTTGTTGCGAAGCACAAACTCCTTAACCTCCTGTTGTTGGGGTTGTGACAAGGTGGCTGCTATTCCAACCTCCGGAATCACGCAACCAGTTTGAGCTGGTGACCAAGTTTCTGCGACTAGGGACTCTCTATCCCTCCAGGCTTTCAACAGATTAACGTGATATATCTGTTCGGGCTTTCGCCTTCCTGGTTGTCTGACCTTGTAATTCACTTCGCTCACTTTTTCCATTATCTCGTAGGGGCCTTGCCATTTGGCAAGGAATTTACTTTCAACCGTAGGGACAAGTACCAATATCCTATCCCCCGGGGAAAAGGTACGGGTCTTTGCTCCACGGTTGTACACTCTCTGCTGTGCCAACTGCGCTTGGGCCAAATGTTCCTTCACGATGGGCATTACCTGTGCAATTCGATCTTGCATCAGGGCGACATGCTCAATCACACTCCTGTGGGGAGAACTCTCACTTTCCCAAGTTTCCTTGGCAATATCCAACAGCCCTCTTGGGTGTCTCCCATACAGTAACTCAAAGGGGGAGAATCCCGTAGAGGATTGGGGCACCTCCCTAATAGCAAACATCAAATAAGGAAGTAGACAGTCCCAATCCTTTCCATCTCTATCCACCACTTTCTTCAACATTTGTTTTAGGGTTTTGTTGAATCTTTCAACCAGCCCATCGGTTTGGGGGTGATACACAGATGTACGCAATTGCGTCACTTTGAGCAATTTACACAGCTCTTTCATAACCCGGGACATAAAGGGTGTACCTTGGTCCGTAAGCAGTTCTTTACAAATACCCACCCGGCTAAAAACAAGAGATAGCTCTTTGGCTATGGTTTTGGCCGAGGTATTTCTGAGAGGGATCGCTTCTGGATAACGGGTGGCATAGTCCATTATAACCAATATGTACTGGTGCCCCCTAGCGGACTTGATTATAGGACCTACCAAATCCATTGCGATTCTCTCAAACGGGACCTCAATGATGGGTAGAGGGACCAGCGGGCTACGGAAATGTGGCATCGGGGCCGACCTCTGACACACAGGGCAGGAGGAACAATAATTTTCTATGTCCTTCATCACCCCAGGCCAATAGAATCTCTGTAATACCCTCTCTCGGGTTTTCTCTGTCCCCAGATGACCTCCAAGAATGTGCCCATGGGCCAACTCCAACACCAACTTCCTGTAAGGTTTGGGCACCACCAGCTGCTCAACGGTTTCTTCTGCCCTTTTTGCCACCCGATACAGTAGGTCCTTCTCTACGCTGAAGTATGGGTAAGTGCAGGTATTATCTGGGTTCACTAACTCGCCATCTATTTCCACTACGTTTTCCCGTGCCTTTATTAGGGCGGGGTCTTTTAACTGTTCTGTGGCAAAATTTTCCCTGTGAACCTCCAGATCAGAAAACTCCACAGACGGTAGGTTTTCGTCTGAGGAGGTGGGCTCCTCTCCAGTTTCTTGAGTCTCCCCTGCAAATACTGACAAGGGAAATTCTGGAGAGTCCTCACCACTCTCAGAGGAGTTCTGGCTATCACATTCCTGGTACATAGGGGCACCAGTGGGGGGCTCAGGATCATCCCACAGTTCCCAGAACTTCGGAAAATCCCTTCCCACAATGGCGTCATGCGGTAACTGAGATACTAAGCCCACTGGATGAGAGAGGGTACCTTTGGGGGTCTCGAAACACACTGTAGTCACTGGATACTCTCGGGTGTCCCCATGCACACAAATAACAGCTACCTTGCTATTCCCAGAGACCTCTGTTTTAACTAATTCAGCCTTTATCAGGGTCACAAGGCTACCTGAATCCAGTAATACCACAACATTTCTACCATTAATACACATTTTGCATAAATGTTTCTCAGTTCCTCGAATGGCAGTGCATGCGACTGTCGCACACAGCGACTGACGTCTGCCCGTCAGAAAGTCACACTGCATGGGTTCCTCCACAACCGGGCAATTGGCTGCAATATGTCCCGCTTGCCGGCAGCGGTAGCAAACGATCCTTCTTGCGGCCTCTTGAGCCGCTGATTTCCCAGGCTGTTCTCGCCAAACTTGGGGTAGAGCTCCCACCCTCTCACTCTCTCCACCCTCACCCCTTGGAATCCTCTTATCCGCCCCTGGGGATGGTCTGGTCTTAGGGTGGAAAGTCCGAGTGTCTCTGGAAGAGGCCGTCAGGTTCTCTGTAGCCAAGTATTTCTCTACACGATCCACAAGACCACCGGCCGTCTCTGGGTCTCCATGGCTTACCCACTTTTGGATGGCAGTAGGAAGAGCTCTCAAAAACCGATCCATTACAACACGTTCCACAATCTCTGGTGCGGACAAAGTCTCTGGCTGTAGCCACTTCCTGCTCAGGTGAATGAGATCATACATTTGAGACCTGGGGGGTTTTCCAAGCTGGAAAGTCCAGTTATGCACACGCTGAGCCCGGACAGCCAGGGTGACACCCAGCCTTGCCAATATTTCAGCTTTTAGCATCACATAGTCTTTTGCTTGGTCAGGCTCTAGGTCATAGTAAGCCTTCTGCGATTCACCAGTTAACAGAGGAGCCACCAGTCCAGCCCACTGCTCCTCAGGCCACTTTTCTCTTTCAGCAGTCCTTTCAAATGTGGTCAAAAATACCTCTGGATCATCCTCTCCAGTCATTTTTGTCAATAAACGACTCACCCCAAAGGACGCGGTATTAGTGGGACGGCTTTCCTCACTGGTCTGCGGACGTTGCTGCATTACTGCTTCCATTTGTTGTAGTCTCTGCTCTTGCTTCTGTAACAGGTCTATGAAGCGGGCCTCAGATTGCTGCTGGGCTTGTTGATGAGCTTGCTGCTGGGCTGCAAGGCTCCTTTGCAAACCTGCATTTGTCTGCTGTTGATTGGCATTTGCTAGAGCCAGCTGTTTCAGTATCTCCTCCATGCTGGCTTAAAAAAAACTGCCCGCATTCTCCACCAACTGTGAGGGGGTTAACTCGGTAGCGGGTGTGTGTGACCCCCTGGTTGGGCTCCCCACACAAAAACAGGGCCAGTAGACGGAGGTTGTGGTTTTCAAAATCAAAAGGTGCGGTTTATTTCTCTATGTACAGTGACAAAAACACAGCAAAGCCAAAAAGAAACAAACAAAATAAATCCTGGTCAGTTTGACCTCTGACTAAACATGCAGGTTTCCTAAACTAACAACTGGGATCAGCCTGGTGCTGTCCTAGTCCCTAAGTCCCTGGTTTAGTAAAAGTCCAAACAAATAGCCACACAGGCTTTGCCTCACCGCACAGGGGTTCACTCTCCCTAGACAGTCCACACAGGTCTGGTTCCAGGCATGAGCTAACATCTAATGAAGCTGGGAGTTCTTATAGAGGCCTAAATGAGCTGACAAGGTTCAGCTGGTCTCCTCATCTCTGTCTGCACGACGCCCCACACTCTCCCTAGAGGTATGAGTCATTCATGAGCCCACTAGCCTCAGCTGGGCTTCATCAACTCCCTAGTTGTATAAGTCGGCATAAAGCCTGAATCTGGGAGAAATATATCTACCCCCCTGGATGCAACCAGGTGACTTTACCTTCCTGCTGTCACAGGTGGTATAAAAAGCCTGGTGTTGAAGTGGTTAAATACTAGACATTTGCGATTAGTTTTGTACGAATCTGAAATTCGTACTAATTTTTCTAAATTCGTACATTTGTACGAATCCGAATTACACATTTTTTATGAATACAAATTCTGTACGAAATACGAAATTTCGTTTACGAATTTCGGATCCAAATTATCCGAATCCAAAGTTACGAAAGTAGGAGTTGTGTCCAGAATCAACGAAAACAATGTACTCTACCCCGTCCGAAAGTACGAATTATGGTATTGAGCTTCCCTTTAATAGTGCCGTTGTACGTCTTATACGCCACTGTGTTCTTGGCGTTCGGAATTTCCGACAACATTTGTGCGACCGTGTGCATGCAAGACAAGTTTGAGCCAACATCCTTCGGAAAAAAAATACACGGTTTTGTTGTCGGAATTTCCAATCGTCTGTACGCGGCATGAGTCCGTAGAGTTCAATATTAACGATTCGTACGAAATTCGTATTTCGTACGAATCCGAATTAAATTCTGTACACGAATTGAGAATTACGATTTTTTTTTAATACGAAACGGAACGGAACGAAACAAAACAAATTTTTTGACGGCTCCCATGTCTATTAAATACTCCTTCGCATGCACACAGGAGTCATGGCTGCGGCGCAGTGCCCTAAATGGATGGCACACTGGAGAGTGCCGTCCATTCAGAGCGGAGTGCCGCAGCAAAGTCACCGGCTGCTACAAATGTGGATACCTCCAAAACAGTGCACGTTTAAGAGATATTCAACGTACCTATAGGTAAGCCTTATTATATATAGGCTTACCTGTAGGCACAACTGAAAAAGCAGACTTTTTCTACCACTTGAGTTTTTCTGTTCATTTTTAGTGAAGAGCTTTCTTTAATGCTTTTTGTTACATTGTTTCCATCTTGCTAGAAATAATACAAAAAGTTCAACAATAGGAAACTGTGTATAAGAGTAGTTGAGAGTTCTATCTGGTTCATTAGGCAGTGCAATAATGTCTGAGCCCTGTATGGATCCCGGAAAAAAAAAGCGCCAATATTTCCTATTTAAGCTATATTGGTATTTTTGTTCTATGGCTACAGTTTATATTCTTCATTTCCTAAAACAATCTAATTATTAGCTTTTCGTTTACCTGACATCAAAACCATTAACAGAAAAATAAGCAAGCAGCAAGAATTTTGCTCGTTGCTGGAAAACCGAGCAGTGCAATAACAGAATGCAGTAATAAGCTGCAAAGAAAAATACAGAGTTTGTCAAATGGAAATTCAATTTGCAGCGCAATTCTCGAACATAACACTTTTTATTTTTTTACAGTAATGAGCTTTAAAGTAGAATAGTTCTGAAAACTTTTTATTTTTTATTTTTATATTGAGTAAAGCAAGGCAGGGTTTTTCCCTTTCTATGACCGTAGAGTAATTAGAGTAGGTTTCCTTCACATCTGTTCCTCCTGTGATGGACAGGGCTACGCTATGAGCTGAAAGCTTAAGTTTGGTTAAAAAGAAATTGCAGGAGCAGTACTTTAGCTTCTATCAATTATTAAAACCGATCTATGAAAGTAGAAGGTGGACCTAACACTCATCTGCTCTACCTCCATTCATAGATCACATTTGATTCATAGAAGAAATGGTACAGCTTTTATGAATGAAGGAGGGGGGCGGAAAAGAGCGGGCATGGTCGAGACTTTTGAGGAGTTCCTATAACAGGTCTCTCAGCTCTATTAACCTGTTCCTGCCCTTGCTTTAGCCAAAAGACAGCTACAGACCAGCTCTCCAGTTCTGGGGGGACATGTGGTCGTCCTCCCCCGTGCGCACCCCCTGCGTGCCATCTGGGGCATGCATCGAGAGCGCTCTGTGACCACTGTGTCTGTGTGAGGAAAGGAGAGCCGATAACTGGCAAGTCTGACAGGGCACAGTGAGTACAGGGTTTACACTGATCATTAGGGCACTGATCATCAGTGCCCTGATGATCAGTGCATCCCCATCAGTGCAGTTTATCAGTGCAGCCTCATCAGTGCAGCATATCAGTGCCCATTAGTGCAGTCTCATCAGTGCAGTCTCATCAGTGCCTCCCCATCAGTGCCACCTCATCAGTGGCTATCAGTGCCACCTTGTCAGTGCAGCCTCATAAGTGCCCATCAGTGCAGACTCATCAGTGCCCATCAGTGCAACCTCATCAGAGCACATTAGTGAAGTAGAAAAATTATTTGTTTGCTAAATTTTATAACAAAAACAAAGAAAATAGTTGTTTGGTCTTTTAGCGTTTGTTTAGCAAAAAATAGAAGAACCCATTGGTGATTAAATAGCACCAAAAGAATGCTCTATGTGTTGCATAACTGCACAATTGTCATTAAGAGCCCTTTCACACTGAGGCGCCCATAGCGTCGGCCGTAAAACTCCGCTATTTTTACCGCCGACGCTATGGGCTGATTTGCTCCTTCTCCGCTCCAAAGATGCGGCTAGCAGGACTTTTTTTACCGTCCTACTAGCGCACTGCTCCAGTGTGAAAGCCCCTCGGGCTTTCACACTGGAATGAATGGGGACAGATTTTTAAGGGCGAATTGCAGGCGCTATTTTTAACGTTATAGCACCTGCAATACGCTCCAGTGTGAAAGGGGTTTCAAAGTGTGAAAGCACTGAAAGCTGAAAATTGGCCTGGGCAGAAGGGGTGAAAGTGCCCAGAATTGAAGTGGTTAACCCTCGTTGCACCAAAAGATTATAGTTGCAGGGGTGGGACGGGGGACCTGAGGACAAAACATTTAAATTAAAGCAGGAGCCAGCAGCATGTGGGACACGTATTTGTTATACTGTGTAAGTAATGCCCCTTGTGTAGATTTTTTTTTTTTTACATTTTTGACTGAACTTAGGCTGGCCATACACACTAGCAGATTTCCGATTTCAAATATACATACAAACATTTGTAAGAAAATTCCCAGTACATTCAATGAATTGATGAATGTCATTCGAAAGTGCTTCAAAATTAAATTTGCTTTCAACATTCAATTTTAAATACACTGTTGGAAATTCTTAAAAAAAAAAGTTTCTTTCCTGCTCCTTCAAATTTTTTCATCACTCTGGGTGAAAACGAATGTTGATTTCACCCTATTAATGAATGGAAAATCAAATGAATGTTCTTCAAAGGAAAAATGTTAAATGCAATTTTACCAATGTATGGCTATCTTTAGGTTTGAATGCGTTGGTTCAAGTCTACGGAGTACATTATTATAATATACTGTATATGTATAGAAACTCATACCTGCCAACTTTTTGAGAATCATACCAAAAAAAAAATGATTAGTTAAACCCACAAGTGTTTTCTTTTTACCACTACTATTCCATTATACTGGCTTTTGAAATTTACAAATGCAGCAATTTAGAAATTGGATGAAAAGTTTAGCACTGGGAAACACTTTTTGAAAGATAAAAAGTGCATTTTATATACAACTATATAGATCAGACCAAAATAAGGGACAAATGAGGAGGACAAAGGGACTTTGTTCCAAATCAGAGACGACTAGTCCCTCGAAATCAGGGACAGTTGAGAGCTATGGAAACTTATACATATACGTATATACATTAGAAATTAAGGGGTATATTATCATTGTTTTGCCAAAAATTCAGCCAACTTTCACCCAAAAAGATTCAATGTTTTTATATCCTCTAGCTGTGTCTATAATGAACTACTGGCTGGTATCAAGCAAAATTTGAAGATTCTTGACTTTGCATAACAGAAACTTCAAGACCTTCTATAAGATAATAAATAATGATTATTATTTTCAAAGTTGAACAATATGCTGTTCTGGATTAGAATCAATTCACATACAAATATGTAACAAAAATTGACTTCCCATTTAGAAATAAACTCCAATGTTAAATTTAGTCTTGCACAGCTGTACAAGACTTGTATTCCTATTGCATAAATTGCTTACTATTCTTCACTGCATACTGTGAGATTCTCTCAGTATGCATTAGAAGTCAGATACAGCCTGCTTCATTTTCTGTCTGGAGGACGTTCAGAATCATCTATCCCCTTCCTTCCTATGCCGCGTACATACGCTCGGAATTTCCGACAACAAATGTTCGATGGGAGCCTTTTGTCGGAAATTCCGAGCGTGTGTAGGCCCCATCAGACAATTTCTGTTGGAATTTCCGACAACAAAAATTTTGAGAGCTGGTTCTCAAATTTTCCGAAAACAAAATCCATTCTCATAAATTCAGAGCGTGTGGACAATTCCGAAGCACAAAATTCCACGCACGCTCTGAATCAAGTACGAGACAGAAGCGCTCGGTCTGGTAAAACTGGCGTTCGTAATAGAGAAAGCACGAGGCTGAAAAACACGAATCGTATCTCACCAAACTTCAACTAACACGAGATTAGCAGAAGGAGCCCAAAGGGTGGCGCACTTGGTATGGAACTTTCGTTTTATTGTGCCGCCGTATATGCTGTACGTGACTGCGTTCTTGACGTTCGCAATTTCCGACAACATTTGTGCGACCGTGTGTATGCAAGACAAGTTTGAGCCAACATCCGTCGGAAAATTATCCACGGTTTTGTTGTCGGAATGTCCGATCGTGTGTATGCGGCATTAGTCTTATGCCACGTAGACACGGTCGGAATTTCCGACAACAAATGTTCGATGGGAGCTTTTTGTCGGAAATTCCGACTGTGTGTAGGCCCCATCGGACATTTGCTGTTGGAATTTCCGACAACAAAAATTTAAGAGCCGGTTCTCAAATCTTCCGACAACAAAATCCGTTCTCGTAAATTCCGATCGTGTGTGGACAATTCCGACGCACAAAATTCCACGCATGCTCTGAATCAAGTACGAGACGGAAATGCTCGGTCTGGTAAAACTAGCGTTCGTAATGGAGATAGCACATTCGTCACGATGTAACGGACTGAAAAGCACGAGGCTGAAAAACGCAAATCGTCTCTCACCCAACTTCTACTAACACGACTGGTATTGAACTTCCCTTTAATAGTGCCATCGTACGTCTTGTACGTCACCGCGTTCTTGGCGTTCGGAATTTCCGACAACATTTGTGTGATCATATGTATGCAAGACAAGTTTGAGCGAACATCCGTCGGAAAAAAATCCACGGTTTTGTTGTCGGAATTTCTGATCGTCTGTACGCAGCATAACAGTTCCTGGCCTACCTCTTTAATTCATAAGGTTTCATTTTTTTCAATCTGGGTGGTCTGCATGCCCATTCCTCCAGACGGACATCTGCCCATCAAAGCATTTTGATATTTGCACAGCTCTTATCAAGCGCCAGGTCACTGCTTGTACTGAGGCAAGGAGCTGTGATATTTTCAGGAAGCCATGTGCAGCAGCTTGTCAGCTCCTCCCACTAGTTATGGTCTACTGGCATTGCATAAAGAAGCACATAGACCCAGCAATAATGTCACTGGGTCTAAAATAAGGTACAGTGCCGTGAAAAAGTATTCATACCCCTTTACATTTTTCAGATTTTGTCATGTTACAACCAAAAACGTAAATGTATTTTATTAGGAATTTATGTGACAGAGCAACACAAAGTGGCACATAATTGTGAAGTGGAAGGAAAATTATAAATGGTTTTCAATTTTTTTTACAAATAAATATCTGAAAATGTGGCGTGCATTTGTATTCAGTCCTCCGAGTCAATACTTTGCAGAACCACCTTTCGCTGCAAGTCTTTTTTGAGGAGGTCTCTACCAGCTTTGCACAACTAGAGAGTGAAGATTTTGCCTATTCTTCTTTGCAAAATAACTCAAGCTCTGTCAGATTGGATGGAGAGCGTCTGTGAACAGCAATATTCAAGTCTTGCTACAAATTCTCAATTGGATTTAGGTCTGGACTTTGACTGGGCCAATCTAATACATGGATATGCTTTGATGTAAACCACTCCATTGTAGCTCTGGCTGTATGTTTAGGGTCATTGTCCTGCTAGAAGATGAACTTCCTTCCCAGTCTCAAGTAAGTCGTTTGCAGACTCTAATGCTGCGTACACACGATCGATTTTTTCGACGGTGAAAACACAGTCGAGAAAATCGACGTTAAAAACGGGGAACAGCTTGTTCCCCCCACACACGGCCGTTTTAAATGTCATTTTTTTTTGGGTCGAAAAAAGTGGGAAACACTGCCGCGGAAAACATGTCGTTTTTAATGCCGTTTTTCTCGTCCAAAAAAACGACAGAAAGCCCACAGACGATCGTTTTTCTCGTCGAATGTGAAAAATTTTGGTTTTTTCGACGAGAAAAACGGCCGTGTGTACGCGGCATAACAGGTTTTCTTCTAAGATTGCCCTGTAATTGGCTCCATCCATCTTCCCATCAACTCTGACCAGCTTCCCTGTGCCTGCTGAAGAAAAGCATCACCACAACATGATGCTGCCACCACTATGTTTCACAGTGGGGATGGTGCGTTCAGGGGGATGTGCAGTGTTAGTTTTGCGCCACAGCTAGCGTTTTGCTTTTAGGCCCAAAATTTCAAATTTGGTCTCCTCTGACCAGATCAACTTCTCCCACATTTGCTGTGTCCCTCACATGGCTTCTCGCAAACTGCAAACGGGACTTCTTATGGCTTTCTTTCAACAATTGCTTTCTTCTTGCCACTCTTCCATAAAGGCCAGATTTGTGGAGTGCTAATAGCTGTCCTGTTGACAGATTCTCCCACCTGAGCTGTGGATCTCAGCAGCTCCTCTAGATTTCCCATGGGCCTCTTGGCTGCTTCTCCGATTAATGCTCTCCTTGCCCAGCCTGTCAGTTTAGGAGGACGGCCATGTCTTGGTAGGTTTGCAATTGTGCCATACTCTTTCCATTTTCAGAAGATAGATTGAACAGTGCTCCATGAGATGTTCAAAGTTTGGGATATTTTTTTTATAACCCTAACCATGCTTTTAATTTCTCCACAACTTTATCCCTGACCTGTCTGGTGTGTTTCTAATGCCGCGTACACAAGGTCGATTTTCTCGACGGTGAAAACACTGTATAGAAAATCGACGGGAAAAACGAGGAATGAGGAATACAACAGCCGTTTTTCCCGACATTTTTTCACTTGGTCGAGAAAAACAACCGTGTGTAGGCTCCCCGGCAGTGTTTCCCTATGGGAAAACTGCAGCGGAAAAAATGCTGTGAATCACGACGAGAAAAATTAGAGCATGTTCTATTTTTTCTCGTCGTGATTAATGCCGTTTTCTCGTCGGGAAAAATGATCAAAAGCCCACACACGGTCGTTTTTCTCGTCAAAGAGAAAAATTTTAATTTTTCCCAACGAGAAAAATGGTCGTGTGTACGCCGCATTAGCCTTCATGATGCTTTTTGTTCACTAAGGTTCTCTAACAAACCTCTGAGGGCTTTACAGAACAGCTGTATTTATACTGAGATTAAATTACACATAGGTGGACTTTATTTACTAATTAGGTGACTTCTGAAGGCAATTGATTCCACCAGATTTTAGTTAGGGGTATCAGAGTAAAGGGGGACTACAAATGCACACCACACTTTTCAGATATTTATTTGTAAAAAATGTAAAATAACCATTTATCATTTTCCTCTCACTTCACAATTATGTGCCACTTTGTGTTGGTCAATCACATAAAATCCCAATAAAATACATTTACGTTTTTGGTTGTAACATGACAAAATGTGGAAAATTTCAAGGGGTATGAATACTTTTTCAAGGCACTGTATGTAATGAAAATGGAAAGGTTTTGGTTTTCAGTTGTTTTAGCATGTTTTGAGAGGGGATGAAGGAACTAGAAAAGGGAAACTATAAGCAGAATATACTCCAGCTTTAAATATATGAATTACCATGTAAAAAGTACCCCTGCTTCCTGCCTCAGAAAAGGAGGCTTAAATGGTCTTTGGAGCCTAAGTACATGAACTACCCCCTACATCTTTATCCCACCAGCAGCTTCTTTATCAGAAGACCAGATTTCCAATTCGCCTCCCTCCAGGAGCCCACCATGCAGCAATGGATGACGGGCGCACTCTGCTGGGAGGGGCGCACTTAATGTTGCATGCTGTGAGGACAAGTTTCGAATCATGACCAGATTGTTTATTGCATGAGAGAAGATGGCAGAGCGTCAGTCACCTGTAGAGCGACAATCTGCTCTGCCCTGAGGATTTGCTGCTTATATCAGGGATAACCGTAATGTATTCAGTAATTGCTTTATTATATTGCTTCAAATCAGGAACAAGATAAACTGATTAATTAACCCATTCCGTGTGAAACGCCTGAGCTCTGAGCTAAATCAACCAATTCTTGAGACGCTTTGCACGCTAATGTCTCTAATTACAATATATTAACTCAGTCAGTGCTAGATTGTAATTAGACTACATTAACCAAAGCGGCGTCAAACTGAGTCGACTGTTGTTCCTATGCATCAAGTCATTCAATGGTAAGATCTGTGAATGGTGTATAATGAGGTGCGTCACACATTACTCTTTCCTATGACACTATTCTAACTAACAGCGCAAAATCATAATAACGCTGTTCTAAACTACTGAATGATAAATGCTGGAAACTGTACATTAGTCACTATATAGTGAAATATATTCTATGCTAATGTTTCTGGCGACAGTTTTTTTAACATGGAACTTTGAAACAGATATAAAAGAGAAGTATGGGATTCCCCCAAAAAATCGAAATCAAACTCACTTAGGTGACTGCAGCACCGATCCCAGCTGCAGCTGTCCTCTGCTGGCTCTACCCTGAGAACTGCAAGCTCTCCCTCCGCTCTAAGCAGAGAGTGGGGACTGTCAGTCACTGGTTCTCTGCTCTGTCCCTCCAGTGCTCACTGGGGCGCCGGGCTGTGGAGGGGGCAGGAGGGGCTGTCTCAGGCCCTCAGCGGCATATTGGGAGGCTGACCAAGCTGCTGGTCCAGGCATTATAGGGGATTCTGATCATATGGTCACCCCCATCAAATCATTCTCTGCAGCTATTACTTTTTGTACCACCACCCCCTCTCTTTAGAATGTAAGCTCTATGAGCAGGGCCCTCCCGTACCTTCTATATTGAACTGTACTGTAATTGTGCTGTCCCCCCTCTACATTGTAAAGCGTGGCGTAAACTGTTGGCGCTATATAAATCGTGTATAATAATAATATTGTATATACTCGAGTATAAGCCGAGTTTTTCAGCAATTTTTTTTGTGCTGAAAAAGCCTCCGTCGGCTTATACTCGCTGCCCCACTGTGTCCATCTGCAGCCTCATGCGCCTCATCTCCCGGCGCTGTGACATGCAGTCTAGTCGGCGGCCATCCAGTGTAACAAAGCACCGCCTTCTCCTCGTCCGTGATAGGCTGAACACTGACTCACTGCTGGGAAACTGAGTCAGTGTTCCGTCACGGATGAGGACGAGGAGGAGGCGGGGCTTTATTACACTGGACGGCCGCCAACTAGACTGCATGTCACAGCGCCAGAAGATCATAAGGCTGCAGATGGGCACAGCCCCGGGAGATCAAGTACATGAGGCAGGGAGATGGGCACAGTGAGGCTGAAGCATGCAGATGGGCACAGTGAGGCTGAGGCATGCAGATGGGCACAGTGAGGCTGAGGCATGCAGATGGGAACAGTGAGGCTGAGGCATGCAGATGGGAACAGTGAGGCTGAGGCATGCAGATGGGAACAGTGAGGCTGAGGCATGCAGATGGGCACAGTGAGGCTGAGGCATGCAGATTGGCACAGTGAGGCTGAGTCATGCAGATGGACACAGTGAGGCTGCAAATGGGCACAGTGAGGCTGCAAATGGGCACAGTGAGGCTGCAAATGGGCACAGTGAGGTACAGTGAGGCGGCAAATGGGCACAGTGAGGCTCCAAATGGGCACAGTGAGGCTGCAGATGGGCATTGTTGACCCTCTTTTCCACTTACAGTAGCTGCTGCATTTCTCACCCTAGGCTGATGCCGCGTACACACGATCACTTTTCTCGTCTGAAAAAATTACATTTTTTCTTTTGGATGAGAAAAACGGGCGTGTAGTAGTCTTTCCAGCATTTTTCCCGACGAGAAAAATGACAAGAATCACGACGAGAAAAATTATAACATGCTCTAATTTTTCTCGTTGCGAATCGCTGCATTTTTTTCCGCTGCAGTTTTCCCATAGGGAAACACTGCTAGGGAGCCTACACACGGCCGGTTTTCTCGACCAAGAGAACACATGTCGTGAAAAACGGCCGTGTGTAGGGGACTAAGCTGGTCCTCGTTTTTCCCGTCGGGTTTCACGGCAGTGTTTTCACCGCCGTGAACTCGATCGTGTGTACATGGCATTATACTCGAGTCAATACGTTTTCCCAGTTTTTTGTGGTAAAATTAGGTCCCTTGTTTATATACTGTTCGGCTTATACTCGAGTATATATGGTAATATAAAAATATGGTTCTTTTCCCAGCCTGGACCAGCTGAGTGATGTTTGCCGACATCGGACTTTACACCACTATTGGCTAAAAACTGGTCACAGGAGTGCAGAAAGAACTGCACTCCTGTATTCCATAGGAGAACTATAGCCAAAAGAGCTCCTTATAAAGTTATCACTGATCAGTTTATATTTTAAACTACCCACCTAATATTGAGCAGGTCCCTCTTTTGCCATCAAACAAAAGATTTTTTGCTGTCAAAACAGCCCTGACCCATTGAGGCATGGACACCAGTAGACCTCTGAAGGTATACTGTGGTATCTGGCAACAAGCTGTCAGTAGCGGATCCTTTACGTTTTGACAAGGAACCTCTGTGGATAGGACTTTTTTCCAGCACATTCATCAGACGCCCAATCGGATTGAGATCTGGAGAATTTGGGGACCAAGTCAACATCTGAAACTACTTGTTGTGTTCCTCAAACAATTCTTAAATCATTTTTGTAGTGTGGCAGGTTGGATTATACTGCTGAAAGAGGCCACTGCCATCAGTGAATACTATTTCCATGAAGGGGTGTACTTGATCAACAACAATGTTTAGGTAGGTAGTACGTGTCAAGTAACATTAATGGAAGGACCAAGGTTTCCTAGCAGAGCATTGCCCAAAGCATCACACTGCCTCTGCCTGCTTGCCTTTTGCCCATACTGCATCTTGGCGTCATCTTTTCCCCAGGTAAGTGACACTCACACACTCGGCCATCCACAGGATGTGAAAGAAAACATGATTCATCAGAACTGTTCACCTTCTTCCATTGCTCCCTGGTCCAGTTCTGATGCTCACATGTCCATTGTAGGCACTTTTGGCTGTGGACACGGGTCAGCATGGGCACCCTGACTGGCCTGCGGCTATGAAGTCCCATACACAACAAACTGCAATGCCCATTTTTTCTGCTTTTAATCATTTGAATTCAGGGGCAACATGTTTACCTGCTGACTAATATATCCCACCCACTTTCAGATACAATTGTAACAAGATAATCAATGTTATTCACTTAACCTGTCAGTGAATTCTTTAACACGCTAAAATTTCTGCTACCACTGCCATGCTACACAGTCAAAATGGTGACACTACTTTTCAATGTTGCAGCCCTGGAGCTTCCTGTGTCACTTGCTTGCTCATTGGTCTATGAGTACATCATCACCAGGCCCGGACTGGCCATAGGGCATATGCCCGGTGGGCCGCAACGGCGTGTGCCGGGGCCGCCCGCTCCTGTAGATGAACAGGCTGCATAGCTGTATGTAAGCGGCGACCGCGGCCTGGACAGGGTTAACACGGGCCGTGGCTGACGCTCACCTACCGCTATGCGGCCGTGCCTGTGTCTTCTCCGGCGCATGGGCTGAGCTGTGTGTCATGTCTCTCTCACACACAGCTCAGCCTCAATGCCGACAGGAACAGTTCCTCTCTCTGCTCTCTGCTCTTCCTCTTCCCGCCCCTCTTCTTCTGTGTCTGCCACGCCCACACACTCGGGGAGATGTGAAGGAAGCAGACAGCCTGAGCCAGCCTCCATTCCTGGGGTGAGTAAGATCACCCTCTGTCTCCTGCCTCACACTGTGTAAAACTGATTTAAGGGGTGCTCTGTGGACTCTGATGCAAGTGGGGGGCTTTGATGACCAGAGACCCCCTTACATCAGAGTTCCCCTTTGCACACATTCCCTCTATAGGCCGGGTTCACACTAGTGCGATACGAGAACCCTGCGATTCCACTGCGGGTTCCCGCATCGCACCCGACTCGCACGGCAGCTCACACTGCCATATGCAAACTGCTGGGGAGTGTCATACAATGTTAACGACACCCCCAGTTCAGCTCGCATGTCGCACTGCAAACTGACAGACTGATTTAGGCCAGGTTCACACTAGTGCGCTGTGCGATATCGCATGTGATTTGCACTGCACTGCAAATCACATGTGATGTCCGTGCAATGCGATTTCAGCCATACAGATAGTATGGCTGATATCGCATCGCATTTGGACCAAACATGCACAGAACCCTTTTTTTGGTCCACACCAGAATCGGATCACATGGGTGTTCACACCCAATGCGATCCGATTCATGTCCAAACTGTCAGTTCGCAGTGCGATATGCAAGCTGAATTCACAGGGTTCCCAAATCGCACAAGTGTGAACCCAGCCTAAATAAGGGTTCCCCTTTACATTAGAGTCCACAGAGCTTCCCCTTACAGTAAGTGGAAATTCTGCAGACTCTGTGTGGACTCTGATGTAAGGGGGGGTCTGTGTGGACTCTGATGTAAGGGGGGGGTCTGTGTGGACTCTGATGTAAGGGGGATCTGTGTGGACTCTGATGTAAGGGGGCTCTGTGCAGACTCTGATGTAAGGGGGCTCTGTGCGGACTCTGATGTAAGGGGGCTCTGATGTAAGTGGGTCTGTGCAGGCTCTGATGTAATGGGGGTCTGTGTGGACTCTGATGTAAGGGGACTCTGATGTAAGGGGGTTCTGTGTGGACTCTGATGTAAGCAGGCTCTGCTGTAAGGGGACTCTGATGTAAGGGGGTTCTGTGTGGACTCTGATGTAAGCGGGCTCTGATGTAAGGGGGTTCTGTGTGGACTCTGATGTAAGGGGGTTCTGTGTGGGCTCTGATGTAAGCGGGCTCTGATGTAAGGGGGTTCTATGTGGACTCTGATGTAAGCGGGCTCTGATGTAAGGGGGTTCTGTGTGGACTCTGATGTAAGCGGGCTCTGATGTAAGGGGGTTCTGTGTGGACTCTGATGTAAGGGGACTCTGATGTAAGGAGGGGGGATGATTGCAGGGGCACTGTAATATAAAAGGGGCCTACCTGTAAAGGGGCACTGTAATCATTACAGTGCTGTCCCCTTTATATCACATTGTCCCCTCTACATTACAGTATGGAGGACACCGACACCATCCACCCCCGCAAATGCCTACTGAAACCAATCCCCCCCTCCCCCCGGTACCTGCAAAAATATTGGCTGCTCAGTCTTAAATGCCCGGGCCTATTTTTTGTCCCAGTCTGGGCCTGATCTTCACACAGCCTCTCTGTGCTTCCCTCTAACTGTTAGCCACCTAAACTCCTCCACCTCCAGCTACCAGTACTAAAATACATTAGCAGAATCATCCAATGCCGGCACTTAAAGCAGAATGTCAGTCCTGTTCCATACTGGTTCCATCCCCCTCCTCCAGCCCTCACATTATTGTGCATGTTCTGCCCAGCCTTTGGGTCCTGGTAGAGCCCTTGGGCACATCTGCATAATCTCATGTCATTTTTTGTGAAGCCACTGAAGGTTTGGATCCTCCCTGATGACTGTCTTTGCACATGCGTGGGGAAACTGCACGCACAGATGGTTGGGGAAACATCTTTGCATGTGCAGGGGGCGGGGAGAATTTTTTTTAAATTCTCACCTAGGTGAGAATTGTGGAAGTGAAAATAGAACCCCAAGAATAATATTTTTTTGCAAACTTACACTGATCCAGCTTGGCTCTATGTAAGTATCTATACAGTATCTGATATCTGAACAGTTAGGCCCCTTTCACATGGGCGGTCCATTCAGGTCTGCCTATCAGTTTTTTAGGCGGACCTAAACGGACGCTCCATAGAGGTCTATGGAGCGACGGATGTCAGCGGTGACATGTCCGATGACATCCGACCCGCTCCGATCCGCTAAAGTGTGACGGATGGAATCCCTATTTTCCATGTGTCTGGCGAATCGGATCAGATGAAAACAGACTCTACGGTCCTTCTTCAGCCGATCCCCCATAGAGGAGAGCGGCGCTCTGACAGGTCGGTCCCTGCACAGTGTGCAGAGACAGACCTGTCATCTGCCTGCTCAGCGGGGATCGACGGAGCGATCCCTGTTGAGCAAAGCGGAGCCCGTATACGGACAAGTCCGTATGAAAGAGCCCTTACTGGGGATGCTGAAAGTCATTGTAGTAAACTGTGCTACATACAGTGAGAGCCATGATCTTCCAGAAGCTGCTCCAGCAGTGCAGAGGATTTAATAGATGGAAAGATGAAAAAATGACTGAAGCTTCGCTTTAACAAATTCACAGGGAAACAAGCTGTACTCATAGAATTTTAATTCATCCCCCTTAACCCCTTCCCCGTCTGTTTCCAAAGGAATGCATGCCTTGTTTTCTCTCCATTATCGACTTCATCATTACTGAACGTTGTACATGCATATGTTGACTGTGTACACTGTGATTAATCTCTATTAATGTGCACCTGCTATGTTGTAGAAAGCATAAGGCTGACGTCAGATGTTTGCTTTGAGCGCCTTGTCTGACAACTAAAACAAAATACTATCGGAGTTTTGTGAGCTTGATCACCATGGACCTGCCATATCAGAGCCGGTCAATGGTTACTGTAGGCAACTAGTGAAATGTGAAAGGAAAATGCTGTTAAACAAACATTTTGGGCTGCTCCAAAAACAGAAACTTCACTTGATTCCCTGTAATCTGAGTTTAAAAAGTGCATGTTCACATGATTTTTTGGGATTGGCATCAGTGGCGGTGCGACCATAGAGGGCGCAGGAGCGCCGCCCCCTCTTGCTCCTGCACCGCCACTGAAAAACAATACATAGATTCATGCATTGCATGAATCTATGTATTTTCGCCGCTGCCTCCCACTATTCAGATGGTGGCATTTTTAGGGCAAACTGGCGGGAATTGATGAGCACAGTGGCGACAATGGCATGGCACGGTGGCTGCATTTGGCATGGCACAGTGGCAACAATTGATGGGCACAGTGGCAACAATGGCATGGCACAGTGGCTGCGTTTGGCATGGCACAGTGGCGACAATTGATGGGCACAGTGGCAATAATTGCATGGCACAGTGGCTGCGTTTGGCATGGCACAGTGGCAACAATTGATGGGCACAGTGGCGACAATGGCATGGCACAGTGACTGGGTTTGGCATGGCACAGTGGCGAAAATTGATGGCACAGTGGCTGCGTTTGGCATGGCACAGTGGCGACAATTGATGGGCACAGTGGCGACAATTGATGGCATGGCACAGTGGCGACAATTGATGGCACAGTGGCTGCGCTTGATGGCATCGTACAGTGGCGACAATTGATGGGCACAGTGGCTGCGTTTGATGGCATGGCACAGTGGCTGCGTTTGATGGCATGGCACAGTGGCAACAATTTTATGGCACAGTGGCGACAGTTTTATGGCACAGTGGCTGCGTTTGATGGGCACAGTGGCGTCAATTGATGGGCATAGTGGCGGCAATTGATGGGCACAGTGAGGCTGCAATTGATGTTTTTTTTTGTTTTTCGTTTGTTTGCGCCCCCCCAAAAATTTGGAGCACCAGCCGCCACTGATAGGCATGTAAGCAGGGGTTAGGTTCCATATTAGGGTGGTGTCTGCCCTGTTTTCCAGCTGGTGTGTTTGGGCTAGGCTTCGCTACAGGGAGAAGCTATAAAAGAGGGAGAAGTTAGAAGGAAGGGGAAGCCATGGAGTCCCCTATTCAGTGGTGGTAGGATTACCACATTTGTCTCTCCTCTGCAGGCTCTTGTTTGGGACCGGTGAATTATCCTTCTGGGTTTTGGAGACACTAATTGCTGGAATGCAACCCCTCTATGCAGGAAAGTGTATATTTTACAAATATTCGTGGGCCGACAAAAAACAAAAAAAACCTTTGGATAAATTAGATATTCAAATTGAAATAAATGAATACGTTTTACTTGGAATCAGCCTGATATGATTTGAAAAACAGAGAAAAAAACTTCAGTAAAACAAGAAACAAAAAAAATCCAAATACATTTCAGCCCATCAGAATCTTCCCTCACATGAGGGTCCCGATCACAGACTCCCATTACATCATGCTCCTCATTAGAGTCCCTCCTTATATCAGAGTTCCCATCAAAGTTCCCCTTACATCGTAGTCCCCACTTACATCAAAGACCCCATCAGCATCCCCCTTACATCAGAGCTCCCTTACATCAGACTTCCCATCAAAGTCCCTCTTGTATCAGAATCCATCATTACATTAGGGTCCCCATCAGAGTTCTCCCTTACATCAGAGTCCCCTACATCAGAGTTCCCATCAAAGTCCCCCTCTTCTATCAAAGTTCATCCTACATCAGAGGGCTGGATAAAATCTTGCAGCTGGCCACAGTTTGGAGACCACTGGTTTTCAGGAACAGATTACCACAAGCATGATTATGTTGAAAAGAATTACCTGTTCAGTAAAGCATTAGAAAAGCAAGTGCTGACTGGACCTTTGTTTATTGTACGTGTAGCGATATCTTCAACTAAGAAGGCCGCAGATTTAGTTTGGGCCCTGAAAACAGCTCCGCCAACCCCCGGCAATGTACTCGACCCCCTACTGGCACAGTTAGTATTGGCAGCAATATATATTTTCTTATACTGTATGAGTAAACCCAGACACCAAGACAATAATGAAAAGGGTATCAAATTTACTTTAAGCTTTTGGTAAGAAAGGTTAACAGTGGTAACAGTTCACAGGTAAAAAATTGCAGAGTCCTGCAGCAATAACATACTATGCATTTAAAATGAACAGTAAAGGTGCGCCGCGTGGGCGACCGTTAACTAGGCGTCCTGTGACGCAGTAACTAAATGAACTAACTAGCTGGCCAGGCCTTGCTCAGATATCTAAAACTCAGTCTATAGGGGATGATGGTTTCTTCACCGGCAATTCTTTAAAGGTGGTGCACATTAACAGAATACCATTTGTAATCCAATGGGAAGGTTGTGATGAACTAAACACGTTACTTCATGAACTCTAAGTTCCGCTCTGATATGGATCTCCAGTGAGAGTATCAGAAATAAACTTGTGGGCCACGGCAGTCTATAGGCACATTAGCAACAACAGTATATGGTCTGAGCATACGCCCTCTCTCCCCTCCGGACGCGATCCCAGTCCGGGAACTTCCACCGACTGTGTGCTCACACACACAGTGTCTCCAGCGATCGGGTCCCCGATCCAACCAAGGTTGTAGACAAGCGAAGTCAGATGCCACCCAGGCTCGCAGTGAGGTGGAAGGCTCTTTGGTGCTGCGCAAGGCCTCAGGCTTCAGGCCCTGCACTCCGGCACATCCGCACAGGAGGATCAGTCACTGAAGTCTCGTGTCCCTCCCATGAGTCTCTGGGTTGGAAACATGCCGAAAGGGATTCTGGGCAAGGTAGCCCTGAGAGTCTTAAAGGGGACCCCGCTACACACTCCCCCCACTTAAATTCTTTGGTCCCCAAAGAAACCTTAGCATACACTGCGTACAACCCCAGACAACATTGCATAAGAGGTTGGCATAGGGAATTCCCACCAAAACCGAGGGGTTGGATTCCCCTTGCCACAGGTCATACTATTCTGAGTGACCTGCCTAACTGTGCCAGAGAGTAAGTGGGGGTTCCCCTCTACCAAACGTACAGTGGAGGGGTCCGGATTCTCTACACTCCTCCTAGCAGTGATCACAGAATCTTCTGAGCTCTTCCCCATTTGTGGGTAGGTCAACTTTCTGGGAGGCCTTATGACTCTGCGGGCCCTTTGTTCCCTTGGGGTTTCTGGTTCTGGCACCACATGCTCTTCTTCTGTAACAGGCTCAGGCAACACGGCAGGCTCTGTAACATCTGCTTCAGGAGCCGAGGGATACATAGAGTCTCTAGGGTCCTGTTCAGGGTAAACATCACAGGCATCTTCCCAGTAATCAAATGAAGGACTATATGGGATGAATTCAACGGCTTCTGCATTCAGTTGTGTATCTGTAGTGTCTTCAGTAGTTGGAAGATCTATAGCAGAAGTCCCTTGAGTTGGGGAAGGCCACAGCCAGTCAAGCTCTCCTCCTTCATCTACACTGAGTTTAGAAGCTTCTATATCTTCAGTCTGAGAGGTCTGAGACCGAGTGTTTGGTCTGGGGGTATCCAGAATAGACACTGGTTCAGGGGAGTCTCTCACTGGAGGTATCCTGACTGCTTCAGCAAGTGGGAGCAGGTGGTTTCGATGCCACGTCTTCAGTGGGCCTACCTTTCCTTCTGGCTTCAACTTGTAGACAGGTAGGCCCGGCAACTTCCTACAGATGACATAGGGTTCAGATCTCCATCTGTCTGCAAGTTTGTGTTTTCCAGGGACCCCCAGATTGCGTAGCAGTACTCGGTCCCCGGGCTGTAGGTCTTGTACCCGGACCTTCAAGTCGAAGTTTCTTTTGTTTCGAGCTCCCCTTTGATCTGAGGCCGCTTGAGCTTGTTCATAGGCTACTTTCAGGCTGTGTCTGAGCCTGTCCACATATCCTTTGTGGGATGTGGCTGAGGAATGGTCTAAAGAGGTGCCAAAGGCCAAGTCTACAGGTAGTCTCGCTTCTCTCCCAAACATAAGTCAATATGGGGAGTAGCCCGTAGCATCACTGGTGGTGCAGTTGTAAGCATGTACTATAGCTGCTATGTGTTTGCTCCAATGTTGTTTCTTCTCACTTTCCAGAGTCCCCAACATGTTGAGCAAGGTTCGGTTAAACCTCTCCGGCTGAGCATCCCCCTGTGGGTGGTAAGGTGTAGTTCGAGTCTTCTTGATTCCCAACGAATCCAGGAGTTTCCGGATCAGTCGACTCTCAAAGTCCCTTCCTTGATCTGAATGAAGTCGCTGGGGCAGCCCATAATGGACAAAATACTTCTCCATAAGTACCTTGGCTACTGTGGAAGCCTTCTGGTCTTTGGTTGAGAAAGCTTGGGCATACCGGGTGAAATGATCGGTTATCACCAGAACATTTCCTAGTCCACTCAGATCGGGTTCGAGGCAGAGGAAATCAATGCATACCAGATCCATTGGGCCTTGACTTTGTAGATGGCCCATGGGGGCAGCTTGATGGGGTAAAGTCTTCCTCTGGATGCAGCATGCACACGAATGGCAGTACTCTTCTACTTCCGCCCTCATGCAGGGCCAATAGAACCGACTTCTGACAAGTTGAAAGGTCCTTTCCGCCCCTAAGTGGCCATGATTGTCATGTAGGGCAATCAGAACAGTCTCTCTGTGTTTTTCCGGAAGAAACAATTGCCATTTATCTTCCAGGTCATCAGAGGGGCCCCTTCGGTAGACCACTCCCTGATGCACCTGTAACCTGTCCCACTCTTTCCTCAACAGATGAGCTTCCTTTGAGGAGTGACTCAGAAGTCTGTCTGGATCCTGATTCTCCAGGGCTGCCAGAACTAATTTCCCCATGGGGTCTTCTAATTGATCACATCTTAGTTCCTTCTTAGACAGCTTTGGCAGATGGTCTTCCTCCAGTTGAGTTACTCCAAAGTATTGTTTGGGGACTCCTATCATGGTAACTCCTATCTCTTCCGCCCTTGAGCCCCCTCTAGCTTGCAATTCAGCCCCCTGACATAGGGCCCGCACCCCATCTGGTGTCACTTGAGTCCAGTCTTCCATGTCATGGGTGGAACCATGAGATCTTCTGGACAAAGCGTCTGCATCTTGATTCCAAATCCCTGGCCTGTATTTTAGGCTGAAATTGAATCCAGACAATGCGGCCAGCCACCTGTGTCCAGTGGCGTCCAGCTTTGCTGTAGTGAATAAGTAGGTCAGGGGGTTGTTGTCGGTCTTCACAGTGAACTCCGCCCCATACACGTAGTCTTTGAGCTTGTCTACTACCGCCCACTTAAGGGCCAGGAACTCCAGCTTGTGAGTGGGGTAGTTTTTCTCAGAGGGGGTCAGGCTCCTGCTCACGTAGGCAACAGGCCGTAGTTGCCCTTCGTGTTTTTGATAAAGTACTCCTCCCAGACCGTCATGACTAGCATCTACGTGTAGTTCATAGGGTTTGGTTGGGTCTGCGTAGGCCAAAACTGGAGCAGTGGTTAGGCTCTTCTTCAATGCCTGGAAGGCCTCTTCACATTTCTGGTTCCACTGATCTCTGATGGATTCTCCTGGCTTCCTGGGCCCTGAGTCATCCTCCTCTCCCTCAGTCTTGAGCAGTTCATTCAATGGTCTAGCAATTCGGGCGAATCCCTCCACAAACCTCCTGTAATAGGAGCAGAACCCTAAGAAAGATCTGAGTTCTGTTACTGTGGTGGGTCGTGGCCAGGAGGTAACTGCCTCCAATTTCTCAGGGTCTGTGGCCACCCCTTCTTCAGACACTATGTGCCCCAGGTAGTTCACAGAAGACTGGTAGAACCGACACTTCTCAGGCGAAAGTTTGAGTCCCTCCTCACTGAGTCTCCTCAAAACTTTTTCTAGCCTCTCCTCGTGTTCCTCCAGGGTTCTTCCAAAGACAATGACATCGTCCAGGTATACAAGGATTTCAATAAGGTTCATGTCTCCTACAGTCTTCTCCATGAGACGTTGGAAAGTAGCTGGGGCTCCAGACAGACCTTGGGGCATCCGGTCAAAATTCAAAGAACCCCACTGGGGTTATGAAAGCTGTCTTCTCCTTGTCTTCTGGGTGCATAGGGATCTGATAGTACCCACTCTTGAGATCCATAACGCTGAACCACTTGGCTCCAGACAAGCTCTGTAGGGCATCCTCTATCCTCGGAGTGGTGTACTGGTCGAGTATGGTTCTCCTGTTAAGAGTCCTGTAGTCGATACAGAGCCTCAACGATCCATTCTTCTTCCTGACCACCACTATCGGGGAGGCATAGGGGCTTCTAGACTCCCGTATCACACCAGTCCTTTTGAGTTCTGCAAGTTGTTCCCTTAGATCCTCCAGATCCGCTAGTGGGATCCGCCTGACCCTCTCTCTGAAGAGCTTATCTTCTTGGAGGCGGATCCGATGGGTGGCACTCCTTGCACACCCCACATCGAACTCATCTTTGGAGAAGATCTTCTCCCATCTGGTCAACTGGGCCTTGGCTCTCTCCTTCCAAGCCCTGGGCAGATTCGGGTTTTCCATGGATAGCTTCTCCCAAGCATCTCCTCCTTCGCCCCCCCTTTACTTCTGACAAGTTGACAGGGGCAGCAGGGCTCACCTGGCCCAGCAGCATCCTGGCTGGGATTTCCATGGGGCTATCTGTATTGTTCCTAACACTCACTGGAACTCTACAATGGGCCTTCTTCAGGGCCTTCAGCGGAATCACTTCTGGTATCACTTCCAGACCGGGGGACTCTTCCCTTGGGTCGGACTCCAACATGACAAAGGGTCCAGGCTGCTCCCAAGTAAGCTTCACAGTGGCTCTAAGACAGGTTACTTCACCGGGCTGCAACACTATCCCTTCTCTTCCAAGTCTCCACACCTTCCCTATCCCCTCTCCTGGGGTCTTCTGCTCTAGGACCAGCCGTTGGTAAGCCGTCTTCTGCATGGGGTGGATCTTGGTGGCCGCTGACCCCTTCTCTTTCACTAGAGGGGTCAGAAGTCTTCGGACCAGGTCCGTGTTCGTCCCTATTATAAGGGAACTCTTGTTGGCTCCTGGCGGCCGAGGGCACACAACCGCCAGGGTGTCAAACACTTCGGCTTTTCCAGCCACAGATGGGTCAAAGATCATCTTGACAGGCAGATAGCCATCGTAGGGGAAATTCTGGGTTCCAATCCCACATATCTCTAGTCCCTCTATCTTCTGGATGGGCAGGTGACTCAAGTGCTTATCGTAGAAATCTCGGTATAACAGGGTCACTTGTGCCCCACTATCCAAGATGGCTCTGGTGTAGACTCCCTCCACTTGAATGGGCACTATAGGAGATGGGCCTACCAGCTTTTCCGGATATGGTCTGACAGGGGTCGCCTTCTTCTGACCCTTTCCTTTCGGACTCTCTCTCATCCAATTCCCTTTGGACTTTAATCTTTCTTGAGCCTGGTATGCATTGATTTCCCTCCTTTCAATGGTTGTACGGACCCGCTGAGGGATACTATTATTCTTCTTAGGTGTGTACCCCCTCTGGGGAGTGCTGTGTCCCTTCTGAGGGGTCTTGCCCCCTTTTTAAGGGGTACATCTCTGTTGAGGAATGTTGCGTTTCCTCTGAGGTGTTTTATCTCCTCTTTTCTTCTGCTTCGCATTCAGCTTGGAGCTCACTGAAAGTGGTGGGCACCCGGTTGACTCCTTCACCGGGGCCCTCTGGAGTTTCCCGCCGGCTTGCGGTTGTCTGGTTTCTTCTTCTTGGGACTGGAACATGTAGCTGCAATATGGCCAATTCCTCCACAGTTAAAGCAGACTATATCTACCCATTCTTGTAAAGATGCGGGTGCTGAGGCAATTGGGAATAATTCCTTTCTTGGTACTTCTCTCTTGGGACCCTCTGTGTCTTTTGCCATCAGAGAGGTCAACATCTCTAACACCTTGGACATTTGGGCTTTTAGAGTGTCTACCTCTGAGTCTCTTTCAGGAGTCATCACTGGATTGACTAGCACCTGCGCGGGTACAACATGTGCCTTAATCATTTGCTGGTCCTGTTGTAGCGCCTCCTCATCTCTGATGATTTTTATCAAGTCAGCATAATTCAGTAGCGTTCCTCCTCCCGAGGTCTTCAGGTGCAGCCAGACTGGATCCGAGCGTAATGCTCCCTTTAAAACTTGTTTCATTCTTGCCGCATCTGTATCTTGGGGCTTCATTCCCTTCTTTAACACAATCTTGCACAGCAACCTGTTCAGTCTTCTAACATACTCTGAAAGTTTCTCCTTCGGTTGTTGGAAAGTATGTTCAAATTGGTAGACCATCTCTGTCACCTTTTCCAATTGACCAAACTCTTCCTGTAGCATGGCTAGACAGTCTTGAGCCATGCAATCTGCATTTCCAAACCGAAAACTTTTTACTGCTTCTGCTGCTGCGCCTTTAAGGCTTTCTATCACTCATTGCCTCTTCTGCGCTTCAGGCACCTTCCATGCCTCTACTGCCTGCAATGCCTGCTCCACCCAGGTGTCAAAATCTTCTTCCCCTGCAGGGACAGGGAGCTTCCCCGAGAATCTCTTTAGTCTCTGGTAGCTAGTCTCTACATGGACCGTGCTTGTCTTCTGACACTTGGTCAGCAGATCCCCTATTGCATTTATCAGTTCTGGTGATATAGCAGTGACAGGTGCAGGCGCCACCGGGGGTGTCGCGCTATCTCCTCTTTCAGGTGGGGTACGGGCCGCAGCCTGCGGTGATCCCGTCGGTGATGGCTCCTTCTTAATTGCGTGCGCCAACCTATAAGATCTATTATCTGGCGTCTGTACACAGTTGCGCTTACAAGCCTCTGGCATCCCGTCCAAGTATTCCACTAGTGCATACTGGTATGAGATGTCTGGGTCTGACTTTATTCCCATCACCCACGGTGTGTGATCTGGGGTCACTGACTTCATTAACTCCTCTATCATTTCAATTGACCATTCCTCCCCTGGTAGGTTGATGACCACTGACTGGCTTGGGTCTGTCTTAGCCACTTCGCACCACACTCTTATTCCTTGCGGGTCCATGACGGCACCTCTGGCGTTTAATTGCTGTATCAGGATCCCGGACGAGCCCCCACGTGTAGCGATACCTTCAACTAAGAAGGCCGCAGATTTAGTTTGGGCCCTGAAAACAGCTCTGCCAACCCCTGGCAATGTACTCGACCCCCTACTGGCACAGTTAGTATTGGCAGCAATATATATTTTCTTATACTGTATGAGTAAACCCAGACACCAAGACAATAATGAAAAAGGTATCAAATTTACTTTAAGCTTTTGGTAAGAAAGGTTAACAGTGGTAACAGTTCACAGGTAATAAATTGCAGAGTCCTGCAGCAATAACATACTATGCATTTAAAATGAACAGTAAAGGTGCACCGCGTGGACGACCGTTAACTAGGCGTCCTGTGACACAGTAACTAAATGAACTAACTAGCTGGCAAGGCCTGGCTCAGATATCTAAAACTCAGTCTATAGGGGATGATGGTTTCTTCACCGGCAATTCTTTAAAGGTGGTGCACATTAACAGAATACCATTTGTAATCCAATGGGAAGGTTGTGATGAACTAAACACGTTACTTCATGAACTCTAAGTTCCGCTCTGATATGGATCTCCAGTGAGAGTATCAGAAATAAACTTGTGGGCCACGGCAGTCTATAGGCACATTAGCAACAACAGTATATGGTCTGAGCATATGCCCTCTCACCCCTCCGGACGCGATCCCAGTCTGGGAACTTCCACCGACTGTGTCCTCACACACACAGTGTCTCCAGCGATCGGGTCCCCGATCCAACCAAGGATGTAGACAAGCGAAGTCAGATGCCACCCAGGCTCGCAGTGGGGTGTAAGGCTCTTTGGTGCTGCGCAAGGCCTCAGGCTTCAGGCCCTGCACTCCGGCACATCCGCACAGGAGGATCAGTCACTGAAGTCTCGTGTCCCAATCGAGGCTGAGCCCAGCCTCGCCTCCTCCTTTTATAACCCCTCCCATGAGTCTCTGGGGTGGAAACATGCCGAAAGGGATTCTGGGCAAGGTAGTCCCGAGAGTCTTAAAGGGGACCCCGCTACACAGGAGCTGGGAAGTGGAGGTGCCTGACTCAGGAAGGGCTGGAACTTGTTGAAAGGTTCAGGGATTGCAGTGCTCCCATGAAGACGAGATGGCAGAAGTTTCCCAACAGCTAACCCAAACCCTTCATGTTCCAGGACATTACAATGGGTTTCCCCTGACAGATGCTACAGGTCCTGCAGCAGTAGAATTGCAGCTTCTGGTCTCATGGCGTTGTGTTCTGAGTAGTGTTGCCACCTCATCCGTTTAAAACCGAACACATACTAATTACACAGGTTCTGTGGCAGATTAAGGTGGTAATTAAACTCACTTGGTGCCTTATCTGCATTAAATTAGCCCCGAATCCCGTGTAATTTATACGTGTTCGGGTTTAAAGGGATGAGGTGGCAACCCTAGTTCTGAGGCTGGGTTCACACTGCAGGCGGATGCAGCTCACAGCAGGGGTCTGGACTGTGCATCCCTGTTCTCTGTTTAAGGGACGAATCAGGGACAAATTTTTGCCTGAATTCGGACCTGAAACAGAATCAAAGATGCACAGAACTCAATGTGCAAGCTACTCCGCAGCCGCCCTGGAGATATGTGAACCGGCTCCATAGAGAGACGGTCACAATCTCCTGTCATGCAAATTGGATGCAGAAAATCCACATCCAATTCACACTAGTGTGAACCCAGTCTGAAACCTAAATGAAGGAATCTAAAAAGGGCTAATTTAAAATGACAGGACCTGCACATGCACACAGCTCACCAATTGATTTACAGCATGGTGAATGTGTAGCACACAAACCCTTTTTTCTCCTGCCGTGGGGCACACCTGCTACTTGCCCGGTATCCCCTCCCTGTGTATAGAGAGGAGCGAGCGGTGTTATTGTTCGGGTCTTGCAGCAATTACCTCTCTCGAGTGGATCCCCTCTCTCCGTTGTCTAGGTGGAAGTTCCTCAGAATAAGGCCAATGTCCACACAGGAGTAAAACCCAAGCAGCAAGGTTTTATTATTTTATCTTTGCAGTGAACTTGAATAAAGAGTAGGAAGATGAGAGAAGTAAGGGGAAAAAAAGGTTCATGCACCCAACACCTAGAGCACAGTGTTAATCTTTTGTCGCCTCTCAAGCCTGAGTGGGTATTGCTCACCCGGATAGTCCCTTTGAGAGCGGTCCTAGCAGCCGGGATGGAGCACGGATGAATAGTTAAATTTGAAAGGATGCATTCCGGAAATCCTCTGCCACAGGATTGTCAATAGTCCTGAACCTCCCAGCCAAGCAATAATGAGAGAAACCTTTATACCAAATTGGTGTATTGCAGGGCTTGTGATAAAGATGATGGATCCCTCTTTAGGCGAGTTTCCAGGCCTCTTCCCGAGACAGCGGTACCGTCGCTAGTCTCCTCTGGGACTGATCCTCCCCTGGTCTCTTTTCCTAAAGGTGGGCTCCCTACAGGTGGGCAGCCTGGGATACTTCCCTGAGGTGTAGGCCCCAGCCAGCAGAGCCGGGCCTACCATGAAGCGAAGATGCCTCGGGCTAAAGGTGCCCGAGGCCCAAACACACACGCGCACCTCGTGCCATACGGGCCACGAGGCGCACACACAGAACCAAGGGTCCCCTGGAACACGCCAACCCCAATGGCGTCTGCCCCGTATGTACCCTCTCCCAGCATGCACAGCGGGTTGACCACGCCCACCGCACGGCTTCCGAGAGAGAACACCCAAGGTGCTGTGATACCCCTCTTGGTTCACCGGTGGTGACAGTGCCACCTACAGGCAACAGGGAACACCCAGGCAGTATCACACCCAGAGCGGAAGCAATAATAAAATATCAATTGGTCTGAGCCCAACTACTGGCCCAGATTACCCCTAAATAGACACATAGCGCCCCCAAATATTGGGGGGGCACTACGCATGGTAGCAATGAGATGGCCTGATTCACTACATTTGAAGCTGTATGTGGGTTAGGATGTGTCCTTGGTATGCACTGAAATGGCTTATTTTCAACATTGACTGTGGTGTACCTTTAACATCACTCAGTATGTAAATGTATGTGACATGAGTGAGTAGAACAGTAAGGAGTGATCATCTGCCATTATGGATGATTACAGTAGCTGTGTGTTTCAAGAGAAAATGACAAGAAAAGTGGAAAGAACATACATTTCAATATAGTAATTACAGCAAGCGCGCCGTATCCCCCAGCAGTTATCTTGCAACTCAGCCACTCCTCTGAGTCAGCGATGGGTCTGCTGGTCACAGTTCAGCATCTCTTTCCAGTGGCCTTAGGTGACCCCAGATAACAGAAGATCTGATTCAATTTCCCAACGTATTATTTGTTTCTAAACTGGAGTGACAGAAAAGTAAAGAAGGCAGGGATGGGTTAATCATCGAGTGACCCTTTCTGTATAATAGCAGGGCTTGTGGTCATCAGATTAAAACTTATGCTGGAGCTACGAAGAACTGCGCTACTGCATTTATTAAGCACCTGTCACTGAATGTAAAACGCCCTAGTGCGGCCAAACTGTAGTCCTTTCAAATCCATGTGCAGCTTGGTGCTGATCTAGAGGATGAACAGAAGCTAGCAATGGAATAGATAATGAGCTCAACGTACCCCAACTCAGCTCCTTCTCCACCACTCAGCCCTACCTACCCAGTCCTATCGCAAATCATTAGCTATATACATGAATAACGCTGCTAAACTTTGCATCCCCTTACACTGGGGTTCTTCTCAGGAACCGTCTATATCTGAATGGCTCAAGCACATAGGTAAAATTGCAGAGATGGAAGAATTGATCTGTGTAGCACATGACACCCCTTACAAATTCTCACGCACATGGGCCTGCTGGACCCATTTCCTAACTACAGACCGATACTGGGAATAAAGTCGATAATGGGAATAAATCAGACCAGTATTTCTCCATGAGTAATTAAGTATCACAGACCAGGACCCCCCACCCTTGTCATACTTTTACCTGTTGACATCGGATCCCCCCCCCTTTTCACACAAGGGGTTAGTCAAGGAGGATTCACGTTGATGGGGCCTTCTGAAGAGAGGTATAAACGCTGTTATCTGAATACACTTAAATATGCTCTCTTTAATATAAAATAATCACAGCTAGAAAACATTTTTGTCTGCAGTGGAGGCTGTGGAGGGATACATTCTCCCTTTACCCTTGCCCCTCTTATATCCCCCTGTTTCCTCCTTACCCTTTTTGTTTCACTTTCTCTGCTGCATTTCCCTCTAACTTACTGTAATTCCCCCACTTCCTCTTCCTCCTTTCTTTGCATACTGAGCTTCAGGACCTCATCCGCAGGAATCTCCAAAACTAGGAAACAAAGGTTCCCCCCCCCCCTTTTTTTGTGCTATTCAGCAAAAGTTCGATACTCCTCAAGTAAAACTTTGGATTGAGAGCATAATTAGTTCCATAAACATGCTTGTAATCCAAAGCATTTGTATATCTAAACAAATTTCCCCATAAGAAATAATGGAAACTCAGATGATTCGTTGCACAACCATTTATTCATAAATCCTTCAGTTTATAGTCCATATAGAAAGATTACAGCAATGTGATGAGTTGCATAACCATAAAATGTCCATCCACAAATGAAAGCCTCTACAAGGGGATTAGAAGCAAAATCCAGCAGGACCAACAGACTATAAAAGAGAAGAGAGGAGCCTCGAAGTGTAGCAATATGGTTACATTTAATGAAGGTACAACATTCAGCAACTCACATGGTTGATGGTTAAAAGAGGCACATGGCACAGGCATCCGGGGTAAAGTTGTCCACATAGACCATCCCCCGGACCGCCGGCTCTCACCGCTGTCAGTCTGCAATCGTGACCGGGAAGACTACCCTACAGTAGAGCGATCTGAAAGCGAGGCTTGAACCGCTCGTGGAGCGCGGCGTGGAAGGGACAACATTGATGGCAGTGAGGTAGATGGTCTACTTAGATGTGCCTATTTTAATCATCAACCATGTGAGTTGCTAAATGTTGTACCTTCATTAAATGTAACCATATTGCTACACTTAGAGGTGCCTCTCTTCTCTTTTATACTTAGTTGTGACTTGATAAACAAGCAATGTCCTATATCAAGACATTGCTTGTTTAATCAGGTCAAAATTTATAAAAAAAATTAGCTCATCTTGCAAAACGCTCTCAAACCAAGTTACTCTCAAACCGAGGTTTTACTGTAAGTCCAATATCTCTTTCATTTATCATAGGATTGAGGCTTCAGTTACATATTCTTGTGGTTTGGGTTGAACTCTAACACTCGGACATATCCCAAATATACAGGTGATACTCGAAAAATTAGAATATTGTGCAAAAGTTCATTTATTTCACTAATGCAACTTAAAAGGAGAAACTAATATATGAGATAGACTCATTACATGCAAAGCAAGATAGTTCAAGCCGTGATTTGTCATAATTGTGATGATTATGGCTTACAGCTCATGAAAACTCCAAATCCACAATCTCAGAAAATTAGAATATTACATGCAATCAATAAAACAAGGATTGTACATAGAACAATATCGGACCTCTGAAAAGTATAAGCATGCATATGTACTTAGTACTTGGTTTTGGCCCCTTTTGCAGCAATTGCTGCCTCAATGCGGCGCGGCATGGAAGCTATTAGCCTGTGGCACTGTTGAGGTGTTATGGAAGACCAGGATGCTTCAATAGCGGCCTTCAGCTCTTCTGCATTGTTCGGTCTCATGTCTCTCATCTTTCTCTTGGCAGTGCCCCATAGATTCTCTATGGGGTTCAGGTCAGGCGAGTTTGCTGGCCAATTAAGCACAGTAATGCCATGGTCATTGAACCAGGTTTTGGTGCTTTTGGCAGTGTGGGCAGGTGCCAAGTTCTTCTGGAAAATGAAGTCAGCATACCCATAGAGCTCATCTGCGGAAGGAAGCATGAAGTGCTCCAAAATCTCCTGGTAGATGGCTGCGTTGACCCCGGACCTAATGAAGCACAGTGGACCAACACCAGCAGATGACATGTCTCCCCAAATCAACACAGACTGTGGAAACTTCACACTGGACTTCAAGCATCTTACAGTGTATGCCTCTCCATTCTTCCTCCATACTCTGGGTCCTTGGTTTCCAAATGAGATGCAAAATTAGCTCTCATCAGAAAAGAGGACTTTGGACCACTGAGCAACAGACCAGGTCTGTTTTTCTTTAGCCCAGGTAAGACTCTTCTGACGTTGTTTGTTGTTCAGGAGTGGCTTGACAAGAGGAATACGACATTTGAAGCCCATGTCCAGGATCCGTGTGTGTGTGGTGGCTCTTGATGCACTGACTCCAGCCTCAGTCCACTCCTTGTGAAAGTCCCCAACACTTTTGAATGGCCTTTTCCTGACAATCCTCTCCAGGCTGCGGTCATCCCTGCTGCTTGTGCACCTTTTTCTTCCACACTTTTCCCTTCCACATAATTTTCTATTAATGTGCTTTGATACAGCACTTTGGGAACATCCAACTTCTTTTGCAATTATCTTTTGAGGCTTTCCCTCCTTATGGAGGGTGTCAATGATGGTTTTCTGCACAACTGTCAGGTCAGCAGTCTTTCCCATGATTGTGATTTCTACTGAATCAGACTGAGAGACCATTTAAAGGCTCAGGAACCCTTTGCAGGTTTTATGGCTTAATTAGCTGATTAGAGTGGAACACTTTGAGCCCAGAATATTGCACCTTTTCACAATATTCTAATTTTCTGAGATTGTGGATTTGGGGTTTTTATGAGCTGTAAGCCATAATCATCACAATTATGACAAATCACGGCTTGAACTATCTTGCTTTGCATGTAATGAGTCTCTCTCATATATTAGTGTAGCGGGGTGTTGCTTTAAGTAGCCCAAAAAGACTACCTTACCCAGTGTGCAACGGGATACCCACAGTTCCTTTGGGCCCGGCGCAAGGTCTGCTGGGGTTGGACTATATAAAGAGGGGCGGAGCAGCACGGGGCTCTCTTTGGACATCACCCGCCTAGCAAGTGGACTCTGTGCTGGGTCTGTTGTTCCGGACTAGGCCCGAGAGCTGGGCCCTGTGGATCCAAAGAGCCTTCTACTCTTCACGGAAGAACCCCAGCACTTGCTCGAAGATTCTTTAAATAATCTTTAGGCCCAGTGTCTTTTGCTCAGGGCCCATCATTACCAAGTTGAGCTGCACACCAGAGGGACAGTGTGCCGTGCAGCCTTAGTTGAATCCCTTGTCGCACATTCAGCAGCCAATTGTTTTACACCCTGTGGATTACAAATAACCTACAAAGTGCACCACCATTGCTAGCGAAGATCCTCCTCTACAGAAACATTGTGAACTAAGTAGTCAGGCCTGACTGTATAGAGTAGAGACATTGCTGGGCGCCATCTTGCGCACGAGGGGGAAGCTTGCAAGACGGGTCTATTGATTGATGTGCATAGGATTGAGGGGGTTGTGTACCTGTTTTATATGCTCACTAGTTCTTATTGCAGGGCTCTGCGTGAATAGATGTACTACTGTTTAATCTGATCTTTTATTCTATTCAGTAAACGCATCAGTGATTAAGCAGACACTTTGTGTGGTGTGATTACTGTGTATGTTACCTGCTGTATTGTGATACCCATAGCCTACGGGTCTCACAATCCTCTAGTTACCGCTAGCTGTGGCAGGGGGGGGTAGAGCCAGTTACTGGGGGTTGACAGCGGTGTGTTACAGGCCCGAAAATAATACCAGCAGCCCTCTTAGCTGGGGGTATTGCTACATTAGTTTCACCTTTTAAGTTGCATTAGTGAAATAAATGAACTTTTGCACGATATTCTAATTTTTCGAGTATCACCTGTATATCAGCGTAGGTTTCTTTGGATGTTAGGTATTACAGCTGTTGAGACACCATATCAGTAATGTGCATTCCCACCCTTTTTCTTTCTTGTTGTATTACTCGGACACTGAGTTGATGTGACTTACCTTTCTATTTTTAATAAAATATTCTTGGAAAAAAAAGATAATGAGCTCAACCTCTGCACTTTGGGCTGGTTGTGTTATTATAACGATGAAACAAAACTCATCAATAAATACCACACCAAAATAATTAGAAACAAATTATGATACAGCTGCTAACCCGAGAGTATATAGTGATCGTATGTAGGGGTTGGAGTAGACGTGAAATAATTAGACTCCCATTGAGGCACCATCCCCAAGAGATATAATGCGACTATGTTTCAAAAAGTGGGGTGGGATGGGACTTTAATTGTGCCTCAGTGAAGTATGAACAAACAAAGGTGTATACATACCACAATTATGAAAAAAATAGAAAAGTTTTATTTGCCTGCCATAGGCAGAACCTTCTTTAAAATGTTATGGATTTTTAAAGAAGGTTCTGCCCATGGCAGGCAAATAAAACGTTTCTATTTTTTTCATAATTGTGGTATACTGTGGAACCTTGGATTACGAGCATAATCCGTTCCAGGAGAATGCTCGTAATCCAAAGTACTCGTGTATCAAAGCGAGTTTCCCCATTGAAGTCAATGGACTTCAATGGTATGCAATACCGCATGCGGCCAGAGGTGGGGGGGGCGCCAGAGAGCCTCGGAAACGGTCAGAAAGGCCCGAGGACAGTTCGGCTGACCTCGGCAAACCTTCAAAGACTTCGTTCACGAGCCTTTCCGAGGTCATCCGAACTGTCCTCTGGCCTTTCCGTCCGTTTCCGAATGCCGCCGATCAGCGCCCCCCCCACCTCAGGCCAAATGTGGTACTTCACCCACTTTGGCCTGAATCCTGCTCGTTTTGCGAGACAACACTCACAAACCGAGTTAGGATTTTAGCAAATACAGTGCTCGTATTGTGAAACGCTCGTTAACCGCGTTACTCGCAATCCGAGGTTCCACTGTATATACCTTTGTTTGTTCATACTCCAGTGAGGCACAATTAAAGTCCCACCCCACCCCACTTTTTGAAACATAGCCCCATAGTGATCAATGTATTAATATTTGAACCTGATTTACAGGCAAACAACTAACTACGCAAATGACATATATAGATGGTTGCTGTTTAACCTGCCAAAGAATTTTAATTTCTGTCCATCCAGCTCTGAGATAGACACAGCTCTGCCACAAAGAACAGCCCTGTCTGGCAGTGAATAAGACCTTATTTATCTCTGCTTCCGTTCAGTAATACTTACAGGTCTTGTTCCTCCCCCAGCCTGTGATTAGACAGGCAAATCAGAAGCATTAGCCTGAGAAGCTAAATTCTCTGAAAAGTATAAAGTAGTCCTGGAGAATAATTTATATGAACAGTAATAATAATCTATGAGAGAAGCTAGTTTAAATAGCAGGCTGCTTAAACCAGCTTCTGGAGTAGATCCTTTTTACGTACAGGGTTTATGCACAAGAGCTTACACAGGCATTTCAGATACCTGGCATAATTTCCTGGCCCTTTCTGGAGCCTGGGGAGTATCACATGTCCCATACAGTCTGCCATAGAAGGGAATTACTATTTGGATCTGCGCTATTGTAAAGGCTACTGCTTCATTGCATTAGCGCTTACCTGCACATACCCCATATTTTCCAGAGGCATGGCTTTCAAGTTCGGAAAATACATCAAGTGTGTATGCATGGGTAAACGCCAATGAAAAGAAGCACTGACGTTTTCTAGAGCGGGGCTGCATACACTCCTTTACTTGTATGGCAGACTGTATGCAAGATGTGTGGCTCCTGGTGAGGGGGCAGGAAATTATGCAAGGCATCTAAAATGCTTGTGTAGGCCCTGTGTCCATGAACCCATATATTACTCTCCAGGACTACTTTATACTTTTTAGTCCATCATATATGTTGTTTTCTTCCGTATCTGTTAAGCTCTGATGAAGAAGGACCCTTTAACGCCTGAAACGCGTTGGTGTTAAAAAGTTACTAAACCCAGGGCCCTGCATTCACTATATCTGGTCTCCCACAGTACACAGAGCATGAAAATTCAATTGTTTTAGTAAATATAAACTTCTAAATACCTTTTCTCATCAGCAGTCAGAGCAGACTTGTGACTTCTATCAGTGTCTGGTTAAAGCTTGTAGGAGGGGTTTTTATTTTCCCCTGATTGACCTGACCCCCTGTCTGGCCAGTGCTGATTGGCCCTTTGCTGATCACATGCATTCTCCCAATAAAAAAAAAAACTCTATCAATACACATCAAACTCAGCATGTGCAGGGTGCCCCCGAGGCTCTGTTCTATCTGGGGATGGTTTGGGGACAGTGGAAGAAGGGGAGGATCAGAGACAGGATAAAACAGCCTTTTTACACAATGCAGAGGATTAACCCCTTAGGTTCCACAGTGAGTAAAACAAGCATGCTTTACTGCATATACAGACTGATTTTACTGTTCTGGGTTTATTAAAGTGGTGTTACGGGGAAAAAAAAATAATTAAAAAAAGCAGCTACACATATTGCAGCTGCTGGCTTTTAATAATAGGACACTTACCTGTCCTGCAGTCCCCCATTTTCGGCACCACAGCTGATGTTTCCATCAGCTGTCAGGTGCTGCCGCCTCCATTGCGGGTAAGGAAACCCGGCAGTGTAGCCTTTCGGGTTCACGCCGGGAACCCTACTGCGCATGCGCGAGGCCCCGCTCCTCTCTCCTATTAGCCTGGTGGCCGGGGGAGGAGGATGAGGAAGCCCCACGGTGACGTCACGGCCGCGGTCGGAGTCCCGGAAGGGGGAAAGGGAAGTGGGAAAGGATACCTGTCAAAAACAGGTATCCTGTCCCCCCTCCCCCCGAAAGGTGCCAATTGTGGCACCAGAGGGGGGGAGGAATCCGATGAGCGGAAGTTCCACTTCAGGGTGGAGCTCCGCTTTAACACTTTAACTGAGTATGATATTCGATAAAACTTACGGATATTACACAAACATATCTGGTACTTTACTCCTTGCATACTGGCCTAACTGAGACACGTGTCATTTGATGACCGTTACTCTTTGGTGAACTGCCTAAAAAAAGTAAAATTTTTCCTACAACAGGCCCAAGGTAATGGAATAACTACTAGAGCAAATGCTTCAATGCCCTGCAGTTACCCTGTAACTTCAGCAATATAAACCTCACAGAGGTTCTAGGCCCTCACCACTCTATGGAGCAGAGTCCACTCTGATCAGCAGGGGATTCATGAGCAGATCCTTTGCAGAATCAGAGGATGAAGTCAGTTGTTTTTACATTTGTGTCCGTTCAGATTGCGCCCGACAGACAAGGACGGACCTATGACAGCTCTAAGGGAGGCCGAGTGAAAATGGACTCTGTTGGGTGTTTACATCGGTCTACCACCATTTTGTTGTGTTTAGGTCCGCAAAAACTAAAGAGGACTCAGTCCTTTTAGTTTTTTTTTATGGACCTGGACAGATCCACCAGAAAAACAGACAAGCGGACCTGATCAGAAAGCCCATGTGAAAGGGCCCTAACACTAAAGGAAAAATTGGCTTTAGATGTACTCTAAAAAAGAAAATGTTTTGGGTTGATCTCAATGATAACCATAAATATACCTAAAGTCAATATATAAATATAACAGTTTAGATATTTTTTGCATAGTTACATTGGTTCAGCTTTGACCAATTCAAATATGCCAGTTATTGCACATACAGTACATACCTACACTATATTACCAAGTATTGGGACGCCTGCCTTTACACACACATGAACTTTAATGGCATCCCAGTCTTGGTCCTTAGGGTTCAATATTGAGTTGGCCCACCCTTTGCAGCTATAACAGCTTCAACTCTTCTGGGAAGGCTGTCCACAAATTTTAGGAGTGTGTCTATGGGCATGTATAACCATTCTTCCAGAAGCAAATTTGTGAGGTCAGGCATTTATGTGGAAGGGAGTAGGAGATGGGAGATGGGATTCCCTCATGAGTAGGGTATCCTAGTTATCCATCTACTGAGTTACGGCCTAGTAACATCGCTAGAAATATTTAATGCTAACCAAACACAATGACGGTTACCTGAAGTAAGACCCCTTTTATACTGAGGGGGTTTTCAGGCATTTTAGCGCTAGCGCTACCGCTAGAAATGGCCTCTAAATAACGCCATTCATTTCAGCTGTGCACTTGCTGGGCGTTAGGAAAAGTAATCTTTAGGGTGGGTTGGGAGAGCTGTATACACCGCTCCCAAAACGCCCTACCCATTGAAATGAATGGGCAGCAATTCCAAAGCACCTGAAAAGCGTTTCGGAAGCGCCGCAACACAGGCGCTTTTAACTCCTTCTTCAGCCGCTAGCGGGGGGTTAAAAGCGCCCCTTAAACAACGCAAAATCGCCGCTAAAACGATCGGTACTTTAGCGCTAACGTGGCGGTGGCTAGGTGTGAAAAGGGTCTTAGAGGTAACAGGGGAAGGGGGTGAGAGAAGCGGAAGGAAGAGAAATAAAAGGCCAGAAGGAAAAGAGGGAAAGAGAGAGGAGTCCCCGAAGGTAGCGCTACCCCCAATGGGGTGCCGAATAGGGCACAGGGTTGTGTTCCCTCTAGCATGGCAGAAGTACCCGTTCTTCAAAGCCTGGCGGCAGACAGTACTTAATCCACTGTCTCTATAAACAGCTTTAACATTTTTATTACCATCAGTTAATCTTTTTTTTTTACTAACAGTGGTTAAAGGGGTTTTCTACTTTGAAATAGAAATTGGAAAGCCTGATTTACATGCCCCCAGACTGTTGAATGGCAGGGGTCCCCCCACTCAAAGCAGTACTCAGCGGGGAACTAATTAAGAAGACCCCCATTGATCAGCTGTGGGGGGCCTGTGGACAGATTTTCCACTTTCTGTTTAAAATTGGAAAAACTCTTTAGGCTGCGAAATGCCCTTTGAATAAGGTAGAAATGGTAAAATCAATATTGCAATTTAAAAATGGACTCAATGCTTTTCTTACAGCTAATGGTATGCAGAGTTATAATTACTAAAGGACATTACGGGGAATGTTTTGATCTAGGATTGGATCTGATTGTCATTTGTGACTTCAGAAGGAATTTTTACCTGCTGAGAGGCAACTTCAAGAGAAGGGGTGGAGGGGTGAATGGTTGAAAATCCTCCGCAGTAATTAAGCTCTATTAATGACTATTCTGGAGAAAATGTAACACTACAAAGAGGGAATGGCAACAATAAAAAGTTATTTCTTGTGGCACGGTCTGTATTTATGCCGACTTTATATTCATCACTAGATTTCTGATTAAATTTCAGACCGCATCCTATAAAACAGCACAGTGATCTGGAAGCAGGTATGTCTAATCGATTTCAGACAACAAATTAAGGACGAGGTCACCTTTTATGCTGGGCGAACAGCTGTTTTCAGGCAATTGTAACTGCTTTCAACCAGTCTTCCATTACACAGTTTGCAACTGAGTGTGGTTGAAATTGCCTGTTTGCATGTATGGTCAGCATTAACCTTTTCAATACAGGGCACTTTTACCCAAATTTTTGAGCTTTCTGCACTGTCACATTTTGAATGACAATTGCGCGGTCATGCAGCACTGTACTCAAACATTTTTAACATTTTGTTCACACAACTAGAGCTTTCTTTTGGTGGTATTTAATCACCACTGGGTTTTTTATTTTTTGCTAAATAATTTTGAATCAAAAACTATTTTCTGTTATAAAATGTTGCTAATGAATAATCATTCTTCATAAATTTGGGCCAAAATGTATTCTGCTGTATTTCATTGGTGAAAATAACCCAAATCAGTGTATATTATTTACACTTTAGGGAAATTATACAGTCCACAAACTATGGTACATATCTAAAAACTGATCAATCCTGATGTACTGATGGCTTATTTAATTTCTTGAGGCCCAAACATGTCAGGACAGTACAGATATACCCCAAACGACCCCTTTTTTGGAATGTAGACAGTCCAAGGTATTTAGTAAGAAGCATGACAAGTTTTTTGAAGTTGGAAAATGAAAAAACATACTGTCACCAGTGCAGTACATAATCATATAACTGGTGTGGTGGTAATCAGGGATACTGACTGGTGACAGTATGAGAAAAAAAATAAATAAAAATTATTATAGTTTTTCTTTTTTTAATATTTTTTTTTAACACACTTTTACCAGAGCAATACAATGTTACCATAGTAACATTGTACTACTCTGGGGAAGTGATCAGTATTTTTTGTTTTTTTTACACATTATGTTTGCTTATAGCAAAGAATATCATTGCTATAAGCAAGCATTTTACGAAATGAAATCGATTCAGTTTGTTTTGTTGTGATTAGCTGTGATTTGCCACAGCTGATCACATGGCACAGATGGGCTGTGATTGGCCCAGTCTGTATCGTGTGAGCACTGTGACCAATCACAGCTAGCAACACAATTGCACACGGTGGAAACAGCCGGTGACAGATCGATGCGCAGCACGGTGCCGACGCGATCGGAAAGGATGTCATATGATGTCCACCCAGCCTATAGCAAAATGACAGCTGGGCAAGACTCTCGTCGACCCGGGTGGACATCATCAAGTCCTGATTGTCTGATTGTCAAATTGCTATAGGCTGGGCGGTAAGTGATTAAAGCTCAACTCTGGCCTTACTTTTCCCATCCCCCAGTGTTCCCCTCAGGAGTACCCCTGCTGTATTTTTTTTTAACACCTTTCCAGATGTCCTCAGGCTGGTCAAATCATGCACAGGGTCCTTTTCAAATCTTCTCTCAGTAGTGGAGGTCCTCAGTGATGCAGAAAGTGGTTCTGACAATATGACATATTCTGTTCTTCATCTTTACCTTGTGAATGCAGAGTGCCATGGTTACATCTATTCAGGGTATAGGTCCATGATGCTCTGCACTCACAGTATGTCCTCAGTCATCCAGGTTGAATGATGCTAGGTTTCATTTATCTTAGAAGTATGTGGGCATCTAGTGGTGGAAAGAAATTACTTCAGGGGCTAGCCTAAGCTTGAGGAAGTCAGAATTGCAACCAGAGCTGTTTTTTTTTTCTTGGTTTTAAATCCTTGCTGGGAGACTATTTTTAAAAATATGCCTGTAGTTGGGCTGTAAGTTACACTGACAACTCATCTATTTTCACGCACTGCTTGAAAATAGATATATATGAACATAGCCTAAAAGTTTCTCGTGCATCATAAACCTGCAGATGCTTGAATAATCGATTCTAAATTCCCCTGTAGCTGACAACATGCTATGTCTATTACCACATCAGTCAGACAAGTGATATTACACAATGAGCTTTCCTTACAAGGAATGTACAGTTTATTCAATCATTTATTTTATTTTATGTACAGTACTTGTGTAAAAGACATGAGCTCGCTATTACACGTTAACAGTATGTGCTAATGTTGCAAAATGCTTCTACTTATAGTTTCTAATGACACATGAAAACAAGTTTTTTTTTTAAAGTTTGTTTCCTGAAAAACATTTGGTGATTATGATGAACCCCTTCAAACTAAACGCAAATATAATTTCAGAATGATGTTATCACGTAGAAACCTTGAGAAAAATGATACCAATTATAATGTATTTAGGCCTCATTCACACGGGGTGATTTGATCAGTGTGCCATGCAGGGCCGTGTTTACCTGCACAGGGATGCACAGGTGTTCCGTGCATCCCATACAGGCAGTCCCATTCATGTCTATTGGGACACACACAGCGGCTGCTGTACGGACATTTTGACATTTGTGTGGGGCCATGCATCTGCAGGGATGTCACATTGGGAGCAGCGGCTGTGTCTGTGCAACCACTGCATCTCAATCAGGGCCGATCCTAGGGTCACAGGCGCCTGGGTGCAGAAATATTTCTGGCGCCCCCCCACACATGGGCGTGGTTATCTTTACTAACTCCTCCCCTTTACACGTGTTTCTATGGCAATGACTCAAACACAGAGATGCTCCCCTAAGGAGTCTTTGTTACCCTGGGATCCTCCCACGATCTCTTAACAATAAACAAAATACAGAAAAAGCAAGGAGTACTCTAATGGGACCTGGAGGGGGGTCTCTCTAATGTACACAGAGAGGGCTTCTGTTAGAGAGTCTGTTAGAAAGACATCGTAGAGGAGATGGTCAGAGACTGCAGATATGATACAATAGATGGTCAGAGACTGCAAAAATTATACAAGAGATCAATGTAGCCTCATTAGTGCCCACCAAATGCAGCCTACCAGTGCCCATCAATTGCAGCCTACCAGTGCCCATCAATTGCAGCCTTATCAGTGCCCACCAAATGCAGCCTACCAGTGCCCACCAAATGCAGCCTACCAGTGCCCACCAAATGCAGCCTACCAGTGCCCACCAAATGCAGCCTTATCAGTATCCACCAAATGCAGCCTTATCAGTGCCCACCAAATGCAGCCTTATCAGTGCCCACCAAATGCAGCCTTATCAGTGCCCACCAAATGCAGCCTACCAGTGCCCACCAAATGCAGCCTACCAGTGCCCACCAAATGCAGCCTACCAGTGCCCACCAAATGCAGCCTACCAGTGCCCACTAAACAGGGTTGGTGCAAGGATTTTTGACACCCTAGGCGAAACCTAATTTTGGGCTTCCTTGTCCCTCTAAATGTGCTTTGATTGTGTGCCACAAGCTGGAGTCTTAGGGATACATATAAACCTCAACACAATCATTTAGAAATGTACTTCCAATACATCTGGTTTTGTATACACTGAGAATAGACAAAGAGCTTAAAATAGAGGATTATAAAGGATCTGAGGAACCCGGGATGGAGCCAAAGAATAAGTACTGCAGTATGACCCCTTAGGGAGAGAGAGAGGGAAGAATCACTATGGTGTAAGGAAGAAAGGAAGAGGGGACACTATGGTACACAGAAGGCAGGAAGGAAGGATCACTATGGTACATGGAAGAAAGGGAGGAGGGATTACTATGGTACATGGAAGGAAGGATAACTATGGCACATGGAAGGCAGGAAGGGTCACTATGGTACATGGAAGGATTACTATGGCACACAGAAGGCAGGAAGGATTACTATGGTACATGGAAGGCAGGACCACTATGGCACATGGAAGACAGGAAGGATCACTATGGTACATGGAAGGATTACTATGGCACACAGAAGGCAGGAAGGATTACTATGGTACATGGAAGGCAGGACCACTATGGCACATGGAAGACAGGAAGGATCACTATGGTACATGGAAGGCAGGACAACTATGGTACATGGAAGGCTGGAAGACTGTGGCACATGGAAGGCTGGAAGACTGTGGCACATGGAAGGCTGGAAGACTGTGGCACATGGAAGGCTGGAAGACTGTGGCACATGGAAGGCTATGACACATGGAAGGCTGGAAGGCTATGGCACATGGAAGGCTGGAAGGCTATGGCACATGGAAGGCTATGGCACATGGAAGGCTGAAGAAGACTATGGCACATGGAAGGCTGAAGAAGACTATGGCACATGGAAGCAGGGGAGGGCTGGCAGCCTTAGGCCTGGGGGGCAAATCCAGTCAAGTGGCCCATTAAACCACCAAATCAGCTCACTATCACCAGTGCCCATCCAAAGCAGCCTCACCAGTGTCCATCAATGCAGCCTGATCAGTGCCCATCAATGAAGCCTTGCCAGTGTCCATCAATGCAGTCTGTTTATTGCATGGGGATTAGAGAGAGAAGAGCCGCCGGATTACACAGAGTGGAGATCTACTGCCTACCCGGTGTGGCTGCTGTCATAGGAAGTCCCACCTCCAGGACTGGCTTCTATGATAGACGTCACCAGTGTGCCGTCTATCAAAGGAGCCGGTCCTGGAGGTGGGACTTCGTATCACAGCAGCCGCCGGGTAAGCGGGAGGTCCCCGCTCTGTGTAATCCAGCGGTGCTTGCCCCCACTTCCCTTCTGAGGCAGCCCAATAGGCCCAGCAGGACCCATGGTAGGGCCGGCCTTGGGCGCTCTCCCTCTGCCTCAGCTCACGGTGCACCCTCCCAGGATTGGCCCTGCAAAGTGTGGACAGAATCGGGCACGGACTTGGTCCCGGGACAGTGTCCTCAGTCCGGGGACTGTCCCGGGAAACCGGGGACATCTGGTCGCCCTAGGCTAGTAGCTAGCAGACCCAAAAGGCTATGGTCAGCTCCCAGCAGGAGCCAGAGGCCAGCGGCCAGCAGGACTTACAGGCCAGCGGCCAGCAGGACCCACAGGTCAGTGGCCAGCAGGACCCACAGGTCAGTGGCCAGCAGGACACACAGGTCATTTTATTCTGGCTGCGCTGCTCTCAGTTCTCCACTCACTGGGAGCTTGAGAGCGCGTGGACTACTTAGCAGTGCTGATATGCACTGGTAGGTGGCACTGGTGGGCACTACTTAGCAGCAGTGGGTCTGGAGTGTGCGGGACTGATGTCCCGTTTACACAAGACGATAAACGACTTTTTTTTCTCCTCACGCTGTCAGCATGAGGGGAACAAAATGGCAATTACCAGCTTCTGTTTTCATCACGTGATCAGCTGTCATTGGCTGACAGCTGATCACATGGTAAGGGGCCGATATCTGCCCCTCACTCCGATCTGTGATCAGCCGAGTCTCATGGACTCACTGATCACAGGGCATGCCGCGTGCACCCCACACATTATGTATCTATTTACTCTGCATAATATCATCTTTCACATTATACAAAAAAATTGGGCTAATGTTAGTGTGTTTTTTTTTTTTTTTTATTCATGACAGTGTATTTTCCCAAAGAAATTGCATTGCATCAGTGCGGTTTTTCAAATGCAATATTTTATGTGACATAAAATATTGCAACAATCGCCATTTTATTCTCTAGGGTTTCTGCTAAAAAAAATACATTATATATATATATATATATATATATATATATATATATATATATATAATGTGTGTTTGGGGGTTCTAAGTAATTTTCTAACAAAAATACAGATTTTTGACAAGTGTCAAAAAAAGGTTTAGGCATGAAGGGGTATATAATATCAGCCCCCAGCATGAAACAATGAGAAGGAAGAGAGGAATCTTTATTTTCAATAAAAAAACAAAAACAAAACACATTCACCAAAAAAAAAAAAAAACTTACATTATCTCTGCTCTGCTCACCTCATGGAGTGACAGTCCGCTTCCCGCAGCCTCTCGTCCTTTCTCCTGCTGTGGACAGGCTGGGGAGTTTCTGCCCCCAGGGACTGCTACTGGGCTGCTGGTGATAGGGACTATATGTCCCACGATGCTTTGCAGCTGCTGGAGGCCTGGCTGATGGGCACTCTCCACCTATCAATGACGAAGCAGGGGAGGGAACAGAGTGGGCTGCCGGGCTCTACGAGCGGAGCCCACACATGCTGCAGTGTTTGGAGGAGAGGGAGGGGGGAAATCCCCCGCAGGAGCTGACAGGCTGGCTCTCACTCCTCTGTCGGTGGATTAGTGTGATCGCGACCGACGGGAGAAGTGGAGCCGCGGGTGACAGAGCGGCCCCGCTACATGAGTGAGTGTCGCTTGAGCTTCAGCACCCCTCCCTCTGCCTCAGCTCATGGCCCCTGCCCTGACCCGACTTCCTCTGGAAAAAAAAAAACGTGAGCGGGCAGCCGCCGGCCGTTATCCATATAAGTTAGGGCGGCAGCCTAGGGGGAAATTGCCACCCTGCCCCAGCCCGCCCCTGCATGGAAGACTATATATGGAAGCCTGGGAGACTTTGGCACATTTAGAGAAGAGGGAGGGGAGAGATCACTCACCCAGGCTGCATTGTCTTCAGAGGCAGGCACAGGCACTCAGGCAGCGACATCAGGCAGGATCACTGGCTGGCTTGAAATCTCCCGCCCTCATCCCTTTCCAGGCACAGATTGGCTACGCGAAAGGGTTGTGGGCGGGCACAGGGGGGACATGGGGAGGAGGTGGGGCAGACCTAGCCTACCTCCTCCTCATACGAAATATACAGCGGGCAAGCGGGGAGGAAAAATATACAGCCGGAGGGCGAACATTGCCGTGGGGCGGGGAATATGAAGCTAGGCTATCTTATGCACACTGCCGTGGGCACGCTGGGAGGCGGGGAATAGTGCCGTTATACTGAGCGCCGGGGGCGAGGAAAATGCACACTGCCGTGGGCGCGAGGCAGAACACTCGGGACTGACAATCATGATACTCTGGCACTTTGGCGCCCCCTGCTCTGCGGCGCCTCGGTGCAGTGCACCCCAGGCACCCTCCCAGGATCGGCCCTGATCTCAATAGAAAGTTATAAGATTGCCAGCACAGAGATGCATGCAACACCTGGGCATCCCTGTGATGATAAAACATGGCCCTGCACAGGCAAAGATCGAATTTCCCCTGATGCATTCTATGTTTTTGTAGAATTTTTTTTGTCATTATTCCAACAAAACAAATAATGAAAATTGCAATTAATTTGAAAGAACAAAATGTATACAAGACAGAATAAGAGAGTTCTCAGGTGAAGATAAGGGACATAACAATATATGTCAAAGAAATATTTTTCAAGATTCATCTACAGTGACTGAGCTTTAATCAACAATTACAATTAAAATATTTTTTTTTGAGAAACCCCTAAACCTGAGTTTGTCAGTGGTACAAAGGCCTTGTTAAAAAAAAAAGGGGGGGTGAGGAATGGGTAAGAGAAGGGAGGCCCCACGTAATGTGTGGGAAACCTGATATTTCACTATTTACACTTCATCCACAGTGTTCTATATCTGAATAGGGATGAGCTCGATGTTCGAGTCGAACGCATGTTCGACTCGAACATCGCCTGTTCGCCGAATTGCGAACATTATGGGCCGTTCGCGCCAAATTCGTGTGACGCGAACGGCCGACAATGCACTGCGCCATCGCACTGCATTTCCGGCGCTGTGATTGGCCAAGCATGCACTGTGACCCCGCATGCTTGGCCAATCACAGCGCCGGCAGCGAGGAGAGCCATAATTGGCCACAGGCAGGATGCCTGTGGCCAATCATAGCTCAGGGGGGTTTAGTACACGCCCCACACTATAAAAGGCCGCCAGCACGGCGGCCTCGTGCAGTGTGTTCCGGCGTGTGTTCCGGTGTGCAGGGAAAGAGATACATGCATCTGCAGGAGTTAGTGGCACAGTGTACACCTGTATATACCCGTCATTGCTGTTCTCTAATACAGGCATCTGCAGGAGTTAGTGGCACAGTATACACCTGTATATACCCATCATTGCTGTTCTCTAATACAGGCATCTGCAGGAGTTAGTGGCACAGTATACACCTGTATATACCTGTCATTGCTGTTCTCTAATACAGGCATCTGCAGGAGTTAGTGGCACAGTGTACACCTGTATATACCCGTCATTGCTGTTCTCTAATACAGGCATCTGCAGGAGTTAGTGGCACAGTGTACACCTGTATATACCCGTCATTGCTGTTCTCTAATACAGGCATCTGCAGGAGTTAGTGGCACAGTATACACCTGTATATACCCATCATTGCTGTTCTCTAATACAGGCATCTGCAGGAGTTAGTGGCACAGTATACACCTGTATATACCTGTCATTGCTGTTCTCTAATACAGGCATCTGCAGGAGTTAGTGGCACAGTGTAGACCTGTATATACCCGTCATTGCTGTTCTATAATACAGGCATCTGCAGGAGTTAGTGGCACAGTATACACCTGTATATACCCGTCATTTCTGTTCTCTAATACAGGCATCTGCAGGAGTTAGTGGCACAGTATACACCTGTATATACCCGTCATTGCTGTTCTCCAATACAGGCATCTGCAGGAGTTAGTGGCACAGTGTACACCTGTATATACCCGTCATTGCTGTTCTCTAATACAGGCATCTGCAGGAGTTAGTGGCACAGTATACACCTGTATATACCCGTCATTGCTGTTCTCTAATACAGGCATCTGCAGGAGTTAGTGGCACAGTATACACATGTATATACCCGTCATTGCTGTTCTCTAATAAAGGCATCTGCTGGAGTTAGTGGGTGTTGTGTGCCTCCAGCACAATATACACCACCCAATTGCTGGTTTTCCCATCTCCCTGCAGGCCATTACTATGTCTGGAAGGCCAACAAAGAGAGGCAGACAGTCACAAGCCAATAAAAGAGGGCAAGCAGGCTCTGTGTCTGGGGGCAACAGTGCTGGTCGTGGACGCGGTGCATTGTCATCAGCACGTGGCCATGGGACACGCTTGTCCTTATTTTCAGCAGCTGGACGTGTTGAGCCGCATCATGCCGAAGACTTGGTAGAGTGGATGACCAAGCCCTCCTCATCCTCCTCATCCTCTCTCACCCAGGCTCAGAGTACTGGCAAAGCAGCTGCCAAAGCGTCCTCTTCCCTCGTATCAATGTCATCATCAGTCACTCCTTCCCTAGACCCACCATGACCTCCTGAGGAGTCCCCCGAACTGTTTGAGCACAGTGTTGGGTACATGCTCCAGGAGGATGCCCAGCGTTTCGAAGGGCCTGATGATGATACCCAGCTAGAGGAAGGCAGTAGCGTGAGCGCAGAGAGAGGGGATGCTCAAGAAGGACAGCAATCTGGCAGTCATGTTCCAGCAGCTGCAGCATACTGCCAGATTGTCTCCAGTGATGAGGAGGGAGGGGATGATGAGGTCACTGACTCCACGTGGGTGCCTGATAGGAGAGAGGAGGAGGAGGATGAGGAGGAGGCACATCTCCAACGAGGCAGGATGCCCTCCGGGGGCCAGCGTAAGGGCAGCACACCGACTGAATCACACCGCAGAGCTACGCCTGTGCGGGGCGCTGCCTCTGCCCGTTATTCCAAAAGTTCTTTGGTGTGGGCCTTTTTTGAGTTGAGTGCATCAGATCGCACCGCTGCTATTTGCAACATATGTGTCATAGAAATCCTGTCAGCTACAGGATTCCTGGACTTCCTGATTCCGAATCTCGGGTACGTCCACGCGCGCGGGCCCGCGCGCGATGGCGAGCACGTGCGCGCGCACGCGCTTAGCGGGGGCGCGCGCACGCTCCACAAAGCGCGCCAGAAGAGCTATTTAAACATGCCTGTGACAGACAGTCCCTGCTGTCTGCTCTACAGCGTGTAGTACCCAAAGAGACCTGATTCGTGTATTTACCTGTATCCGACCCGGCTTGCCTTGACCCTTCCAGTTTCCTGCCTGCCTCTGACCCCCGGCTTTGTTTGACCAATCTTCTGCCTGATCCTCCAGTACCTTGCCGTCAGCCAATACTACCGACCCGGCTTGTCCGACCAATCTCTCCAGTTGCTGTGTCCTGGTTCCAGTCCAGTCAGCCTCATCAGTTCCAGTCCAGTTGCTTGTTCCTGGTTCCAGTCCAGTTGCTGTATCCTGGTTCCAGTCCAGCCAGTCTCTTCAGTTCCAGTCCAGTTGCTGTGTTCCTGGTTCCGGTTCAGCCTGCCATACTTCCTGGGTGCCTGGATCCGTCCCAGTCTTCAGACTCTACTCTACCTTGATCCATCCTGCCAGGCACTCGTACCCCTTCTACCTCCGTGCCTCCTGTCTTCAGTACCAGGGGCCGCCGGTGGAAGCCGTAAGAGAGGCCTCCCTCTGCAGATCTGGGCTCGTCACCGTCAGGTACGTGACAGTAGCAGACAGCCATGTCTGAGCCCGGGCAGGGAGCCTCACCTATGGAGGAACTCTGTCGGCACCTGGCAGGTTTGTCTGAAGCAGTCAAGAGTCTTCAACAAGGATACACCCGCTTGGAAGAACAAGTGCGGGTCCTCACCAATCCCTCTGCCATCCAAGAGGGGCCCCACGCCTCTGCTTCCACAGCCGGAACAAGTTCCTCACCCACAGTGGTCATGCTTCCTCCTGAACCTAAGGTTCCTACACCCGAAAGATTTTCCGGGGATCGGAGCAAGTTTAGGGCCTTCCGGAATTCGTGTGAACTGTATTTTGCCCTACAGCCCCGTACCTTTTCTCTAGAGGCCACCAAGGTGGGCTTTGTGGTCTCTTTGCTCGCTGGAGACCCTCAGAGCTGGGCCCACTGTCTCTTTGAACAGAAGGATGTATCACTAAACAACCTCGCTGCTTTTTTCGATGCCCTGGCCCAGCTATACGAAGATCCCCAACTCTCAGTAACCGCAGAAGCCGCCTTGCGTTCCCTTCAACAAGGACGCAGACCAGCGGAGGACTATGTGGCAGAATTCAGGCGGTGGAGTGCGGATACCAATTGGAATGATGCCGCCCTCCTCCATCAGTTTCGCTTAGGACTTTCCGATTCCTTGAAGGACGAGCTAGCTAGAGTTGGTGTACCACAGACACTCAACCTGTTGATTGATCTAACCATCCAGATTGACCGACGTCTGAGGGAACGGAGGGCTGAGAGGACCACTGGCTTTTCCCGCCCAACCTGGATGCTTCCTCGGGCTCCTAGTCACCTGTACTCGGCTCCTGCTACACCTCCAACTCCCACATCTGACACGCCTGAACCAATGCAGCTCGGGCTCCTTCGTCCATCCCTCGCTCCTGAGGAACGCCAGCGCCGCCGAATAAATAATCTGTGCCTGTACTGCGGGGACCCCGGACATTTCGTTAGAACCTGTCCCCTGAAGCTTCGTAAGTTTCTTTCAGTTTCTTCTAACATGACTAACCTACAAGCCAAAACCACATCTCACCTTGCCCTCTCTGTTTCATTACAGCTCCCAGGAAGGACTTTGCCAGTACCCGCCATTATTGATTCCGGAGCATGCAGCTGCTTTATGGACTCAGCCTTTGCCATTAAACACCAAATTCCCCTTCGTACCAAGACCCACGGACTTCGTGTCCATCTGGCTGATGGTTCCGTCATTAAGTCCGGACCTGTGACCCAGGAGACCACTCCTATACCCGCTACCATCTTTATCACCTCTGGAACCCACCAAGAATGCTTGTGTCTGGACATCATCTCTTCCCCGTTGTTTCCCTTGATCCTTGGTATGCCTTGGTTACAAGCCCACAATCCCACTATCAACTGGACTACGGGAATAGTTGCCTTTCCTTCTTCCTATTGCCAACAGTCCTGCGGCTCATATAAACCTCCTGGGCCGGCCTCGTTACTATGCATTGACACCGAAGATGGCACCCGTCAATCCATCCCAGAAGTTTACCACGACTTTCTTGACGTATTTAGTAAACAAAAGGCAGAGACTCTACCACCCCATCGGGCCTACGATTGCCCCATCGACCTACTTCCTGGAGCAAAGATTCCGTTCGGTAGAGTCTTCCCTTTAACGGAGGTGGAACAAGGGGCTTTAAAAAATTATGTTGATGAGAACTTGCAAAAAGGGTTCATCCGCCCTTCCACATCCCCAGCGGGCGCAGGCATCTTTTTTGTAGAGAAAAAGGACCACACCCTTCGACCTTGTGTGGATTACCGGGAATTGAATAAAATTACAGTAAAAAAATCGCTACCCTCTCCCCCTGGTACCAGAGTTATTTCAGAGACTAGGTACTGCCACCATCTTTACCAAACTTGACCTCCGCGGAGCCTACAACTTGATCCGTATCAAAGAAGGTGACGAATGGAAGACCGCCTTCCGTACCCGGTATGGACATTTTGAGTACTTGGTAATGCCATTCGGGTTGTGTAACGCCCCTGCCACTTTCCAGTATTTTATCAACGATGTTCTACGGGACTTCCTAGACCTCCTTGTTATTGTTTATCTTGATGATATCTTAATTTTTTCTTCCTCCCTTGATTCTCATCGCAGACATGTCAAAAATTTGTTGGGTCGGCTCCGCCAGCATGGCCTGTATGCGAAGGCCGAAAAATGCGAGTTCGAGCAAGAGAGTATATCATTTCTGGGGTTAATCATTTCCAGCGAGGGCATCAAGATGGATCCTCAAAAAATTACCGCAATCCTGGACTGGCCAGAACCGGTGGACAAGAAGGGAATCCAACGTTTCGTTGGATTCGCCAACTTCTACCGCAAGTTCATCAGGGGGTTTTCAGCTATTATCGCACCCATTACTCAACTCACCAAGCAAGGAACACGTTTTCACTGGTCTCCTGAAGCCCAAGAAGCTTTTGAATGCCTGAAGGCCCTATTTACCTCAGCCTCTATCTTGAAACACCCAGACTCCTCACTACCATTCGTACTTGAGGTAGACGCCTCCGAAATAGCGGTAGGAGCAATACTGTCCCAAAGACAGGGAGTCAAAGCCTTGCTCCACCCAGTAGCCTTCTTCTCCCGCAAGCTTTCTGCAGCAGAGAGGAACTACGACGTGGGGGATCGGGAGCTACTAGCGATCAAGTCTGCACTAGAAGAATGGCGGTACCTGCTGGAGGGCGCGGCTCATCCGATCCTAATATTCACTGACCACAAGAACCTGGAGTACCTGAAAGCCGCGAGAAGATTGAATCCACGACAAGCCAGGTGGGCACTCTTCTTCTCCCGGTTCTCTTTTCATGTTACTTATCGTCCCGGAGCCAAGAATATTAAGCCTGACGCCCTGTCTCGGATGTTCCATAAGTCCAAGGAGACTTCTCCGCCTGATACCATCCTTGCCCCCGGAAATTTCCTTCTTCTACAGGAGAACCTGTTCACTCAAATCAAACAAGCCTCCACCGGGCAGAGACAGTTCTCCGAGCCGGAGTTGCAGGTTAAGGATGGACTATTGTGGTACCAAGACAGAATCTACGTACCTGAGAAACTAAGAGTAACCGCATTAGAACTCTGCCACGACCACGCCCTGGCCGGGCATTTTGGCGTTGCCAAGACCACTGACCTGGTACAGCGCACCTTCTGGTGGCCTCGAGTACGTGAAGACTGTAGGAGGTTTGTAGATTCTTGTACAACTTGTACCCGAAACAAGGGTTCCAGATCCAAGGCCTGGGGACTACTAAAACCCTTACCCGTTCCAGATAGGCCCTGGAGAATGTTGTCCATCGACTTCATTGTCGAGTTACCCCCGGCCGAGAACCATTCCACCATCTTCGTTATTGTGGACCGTCTGTCCAAGATGGCACACTTCATCCCTATGAAAGGGACTCCCTCCGCTCCTGAAACCGCACAGGTATTCATCAGAGAAATAGTCAGACTCCACGGGGTACCAGCCAATATTGTTTCCGATCGCGGGGTTCAATTTACCTCTCGATTCTGGAGATCCCTTTGCAAAACCTTGAAAATCGAATTATCGTTTTCCTCTGCTTACCATCCACAGACCAACGGACAGACGGAGAGAACGAATCAGACGCTCGAGCAATACCTGCGATGCTTCTCCTCTTTTGCTCAGGACAACTGGGTTTCCCTACTTCCGTTGGCCGAGTTTGCGTATAACAATTCCATCCACTCCGCTACCTGCCAGACTCCTTTCTTTGCAAACTATGGTTTTCATCCTACTTTTCTGCCTAACTCCCTTCCTGAGTGTCCTGTACCTGCAGTCCAGGAAAAGTTAAATTTTTTCTCGGTCAATAACCAGCTTTTACAAGAGACCATGACCAAGACTCAAGAACGCAACAAGACAATTTATGACAAGAAGAGACGGGGTGAATTAGTGTTGGTACCCGGCGACCAAGTATGGCTATCTACCACAAACCTAAGAATGGCATGCCCTTCTAAAAAACTGGGCCCCAAATTTTTAGGTCCATTCCCTGTTAAGAGGAAAATTAATGAAGTAGCTTATGAATTGGAACTTCCTGACTCTCTTAGAATCCATCCAGTTTTTCATGTCTCTCTCCTAAAACCCACAGTCTCTAATCCGTTTCCAGATCGGAAGCCGGATCACCCTGATCCGATCATTATTGACGGTGAGCAGGAATTCAAAGTAGAAGCTATCATGGACTTCAGGAGAAGAAATAACCAGAACCAATTCCTAATTAAATGGAAGGGCTACGGACCCGAGGAAAACTCATGGGAACCCGAGGAGAATATCCATGCCAGGAGTTTGATACAGGCTTTCAAAAGGACTCACCCTGGAAGGTTCACCCGGCTGGGCATCCGGAGGCTGCCCCTTGGGGGGGGGGCAATGTCATAGAAATCCTGTCAGCTACAGGATTCCTGGACTTCCTGATTCCGAATCTCGGGTACGTCCACGCGCGCGGGCACGCGCGCGCGATGGCGAGCACGTGCGCGCGCACGCGCTTAGCGGGGGCGCGCGCACGCTCCACAAAGCGCGCCAGAAGAGCTATTTAAACATGCCTGTGACAGACAGTCCCTGCTGTCTGCTCTACAGCGTGTAGTACCCAAAGAGACCTGATTCGTGTATTTACCTGTATCCGACCCGGCTTGCCTTGACCCTTCCAGTTTCCTGCCTGCCTCTGACCCCCGGCTTTGTTTGACCAATCTTCTGCCTGAGCCTCCAGTACCTTGCCGTCAGCCAATACTACCGACCCGGCTTGTCCGACCAATCTCTCCAGTTGCTGTGTCCTGGTTCCAGTCCAGTCAGCCTCATCAGTTCCAGTCCAGTTGCTTGTTCCTGGTTCCAGTCCAGTTGCTGTATCCTGGTTCCAGTCCAGCCAGTCTCTTCAGTTCCAGTCCAGTTGCTGTGTTCCTGGTTCCGGTTCAGCCTGCCATACTTCCTGGGTGCCTGGATCCGTCCCAGTCTTCAGACTCTACTCTACCTTGATCCATCCTGCCAGGCACTCGTACCCCTTCTACCTCCGTGCCTCCTGTCTTCAGTACCAGGGGCCGCCGGTGGAAGCCGTAAGAGAGGCCTCCCTCTGCAGATCCGGGCTCGTCACCGTCAGGTACGTGACAATATGTCTCAAGCATATCTCGCTTGGCCAAAACATCAGCCGCTTGGGCACCACTTGCTTGACCAGACATATGTTGACCTGCCATGCAGCTCGTTGGCAAGCGTACCTTAAAGACCCACACCAAAGAACAAAGCGGACCTCTCCTTGCTCCTCATCAGCTGGGATCTCCAACCCCACTATACCTTCAGTCCTCTCTGAAACCTGCACTGAGAGGAATGAAGGTGTAGAATTAGGTGTGTCACAGCCAAGTACTTGCAGGCACTCTGCTAGCAGTACACCGACGTCCGATTGTAGCAGGCAAATTTCCCTGCCCCAGCTGCTGGACCGTCGAAAGAAGTTCACTCCCAGCCATCCACATGCCCAGCGGTTGAATGCTAGCTTGGCTAAATTTCTAGCAATTCAATTGCTGCCTTTTCAGTTGGTAGACTCGGCCCCCTTCCGTGAGTTTATGCAATGTGCGGTTCCTCAGTGGCAGGTTCCCAAACGCCACTTTTTCTCACGGAAGGCGATTCCAGCTCTCTACCGGCATGTGGAAGGCAATGTCCATGCCTCGCTGGACAGGGCGGACAGCGGTAAGGTGCATATTACCGCTGACTCATGGTCCAGCAGGCATGGACAGGGACGTTATCTTTCTTTCACGGCCCATTGGGTCACTCTTTTGGCAGCTTGGAAGGATGAAGGACAAGGTGCAGTAGTGTTGGAGGTTGTTCCGCCGCCACGCCTCCAAAATGCTACTACTGGTTGTGACACACCTCTCTCCTCCACCCCCTCCTCTTCTTCTTCCTCCATGGCCTCTTCCTGTGCTTTTTCTCCGGAACCAGCGGTGCTCCGTAGGCGTTCAAGGGGCTACGCAAGTACGCAGGCAAAAAGATGCCATGCCGTGCTTGCGCTGGTGTGTTTGGGGGACAGGAGCCACACTGGGGCAGAGGTTCTGTCTGCTCTGTAGGGGCAGGCCGAGAGGAGGTTGACGCCACGCCAGCTTAAGCCAGGAATGGTGGTTTGCGACAATGGCACCAACCTCCTCTCCGCCCTCCGACAGGGACAACTGACCCATGTGCCCTGTGTGGCTCACGTCCTTAACCTGGTGGTGCAGCGGTTCTTGGGCAGGTACCCGGGCTTACAGGATGTCCTGAGGCAGGCCAGGAAACTCTGTGTGCATTTCTGCAGATCATATAATGCCAGTGCTCGGCTGGCTGAACTGCAAAAGGAGTTGAACCTGCCCAAGAACTGCCTTATATGTGACATGCCCACCAGGTGGAACTCAATGTTGGCCATGCTGCAGCGGCTGCACACGCAGCAGAGGGCCATCAATGAGTACCTGTGCGACTACGGCACCAGGACAGGGTCAGGGGAGCTCTGTTTTTTTTCACCACGCCAGTGGGGCATGATCAGGGATGCATGCACTGTCCTGGCACCATTTGAGGAGGCCACGAGGATGGTTAGCAGTGGCAGTGCATGAATTAGTGACACTGTACCTCTTGTCCACCTGTTGGAGCATACGCTGCATGGAATAATGGACAGGGCACTTGAGGCAGAACAGAGGCAGGAAGAGGAGGACTTCCTTGCCTCTCAAGGCCCCCTTTACCCAGACAGTGTTCCTTGTGTCCCACCCATCACACAGGAAGAGGAGGAGGATTGTGTAAGCATGGAGGTGGAGCATGGCACTCAGCATCAACAGCAGCAGTCTTTTAGGGATGATTTACAGTCCCATCAAACCAGTGGACTTGTACGTGGCTGGGAGGAGGTGGCTGCGGATCATGTCCTCCTTAGTGACCCAGAGGACTCCGGACCGAATGCCTCAGCTAACCTACGCTGCATGGCCTCCCTGATCCTGCAAAGTCTGCGGAAGGATCCTCGTATTCTTTGGATTAAGGAGAGGGACCATTACTGGCTGGCCACTCTCCTTGATCCACGGTACAAGGGTAAGGTTACGGACCTTATCTTGCCGTCGCAGAGGGAGCAGAGGATGAGACAACTCCGGGAGGCCTTGCAGAAAGGTCTGTGCAACGCGTTCCCAGAGACTGGGAGGTTACAAACTCCTGGTCCTGGACAACGAGTTGCTGAGGCTTCGGTCAGTAGCAGAAGGAGCGGTGGAGAAGGTGGCCGTCTGACCGATGCGTTCAGACAATTTTTTAGTCCGCAGCCCCAAGGTATGATCGGTTCCAGCAACCATCGCCAGTGTCTGATTTACATGGTGCAGGAATACCTAGGGGCAAGGTCAGACTTGGACACCTTTCCCACCGAAAATCCTCTGGCTTACTGGGTCTTGAGGATGGATCACTGGCCAGAGCTTGCACAGTATGCAATTGAGCTACTGGCCTGTCCTGCATCCAGCGTTCTTTCGGAACGCACATTCAGTGCTGCTGGAGGCTTTGAAAAATGGATGGGGTGTCTCCGCGCAAAGGAAATCAAATCAAAACACAGTAGACTGAACTGCTGCCTCTACTAGATTGCTATATCACGATGGGTAAAGCAAGAATATGAAAAAGGGGGGGTGGTAGATGTGGCGCTGTCCAGATATGCAATGTAATAGACAAGGAAATTTTAGGTGATGGTATACCTATGACAGTATCCACTTTAGAGTATTATAAATACAAGAAAAATAAATATATAAATAAAAGATTAAAATAAAATTGAAAAAATAAATTGGCTCAGCCGGGTGTTTGTTAAAAATAATTTTTTGTTAAATTGAAATATTTTGATTGAGTGTCTTTCCAGCAAGACGTGTCCCTCATGTGTGAAGCGAAAATTTTATTTGAAAAAGTGAATAAAATACTTTTTTAATGGAAAAGCATTAGTGAGACTGATGGTCGGCCGGGTGTTTGCTAAAACAAAAAATTGTCCAAAATGTGTTAAAGATGTGTTCATAAAGAGATGTGTGATATTGGTAATAGTCTATGCTAGTAAAGGGGTAGATAAGCTGATATGGTCTCAGCCGGGTGTTTACTACTCCTAATATGTTCAGAAAAAAGTGCTGCCTTATAGCATTCAAATGAAGCTTAAAACTATATAAAACATGCGATATACATAGTATAGTGATAACAGAAAAGTCCAATAATTAGGTGGCAGTGAAAAAATTTGACTTTTTCTTGGTATGCTTTATGTTCCTTCAGTTTTCTTATGAGTGAGACAATCCGTAAGAGTTTAAATATATGCACTCACCAGATCCTTCATACCCTCCAGGGGTATGCTGCAGCCACAGTATGTGCCACTGTGTAGCAATCAAGGGATGGTTCCAGGGGTTCCTTGCGGTTCTCCGGGGTGCAGATTCCGAGATGATGAAAAAAGTTGTTATAGGAGGGAAGAAAGGATGTCCATAGCGTGAACCCGTTTTAAAATGTTTTAATTTTAAAATCAGAAGGGGGTACTTACAATACGACAAGTAAAATTGAGCGTTTTTGTATAAAATGGCGCTCAGCCAATACAAAGTGATTCCAAGTAGGAAGTGATGTGCCGACGTGTCTCTTCCTTTCTTCCCTCCTATAACAACTTTTTTCATCATCTCGGAATCTGCACCCCGGAGAACCGCAAGGAACCCCTGGAACCATCCCCTGATTGCTACACAGTGGCACATACTGTGGCTGCAGCATACCCCTGGAGGGTATGAAGGATCTGGTGAGTGCATATATTTAACCACTTCAATACCATGCACTTATGCACCTTCCCGCCCAGACCAATTTTCAGCTTTCAGTACTCTCACACTTTGAATGACAATTACTTAGTCATGCTACACTGTATCCAAACAAAATTTTTATCATTTTCTTCTCACAAATAGAGCTTTCTTTTGGTGGTATTTAATCGCCACTGGGTTTTTTATTTTTTGCGATATAAGCAAAAAAACAGCAATTTTTAAAAAAAAAAACACTTTTTTTTAGTTTCTATTGTAAAATTTTGCAAATAAGTAATTTTTCTTCATAAATTTGTGCCAAAATGTATACTGCTACATATCTTTGGTAAAATGAACCCAAATTAGTGTATATTATTTGGTCTTTGTGAAAGTTATAGAGTCTACAAACTATGGTGGCAATCACTGAAAATTTATCACATCTGATCACGCCTGATGTACTGAAGGGATATCTCATTTCTTGAGACACTAACAAGCGAGGAAAGTACAAATACCCCAAAATTACCCCTTTTTGGAAAGTAGACAGTCCAAGGTATTTACTAAGAGGCGTGGTGAGTTTTTTGAAGTTGTATTTTTTTCCCACAATTCTTGGGAAAATTTTTTTTTTTTTATTTTTTTTACACAAACTGGTCATATTAACAGTTTTTTCTCTCACACAGCATATGCATAATTGCAACTACACCCCAAAATACATTCTGCTACTCCTCCTGAGTGTAGCGATACCACATGTGTGAGACTTTTACACAGCCTGGCCACATACAGAGGCCCAACATTGAAGTAGCACTTTCAGGCGTTCTACAAGCATAAATCGCACATATCCTTTCTCAACCACCTATTACACTTTTGAAGGCCCTGGAGCACCAGGACAATGGAATTTTCCACAAAATGACCCCATTTTGGAAAGCACACACCCCAACGTATAATCTATGAAGCATTATGAGTCTTTTGAACGGTTCATTTTTTTCCAGAAGGTTTTGGAAAATGTGGAGAAAAAATGAAAATGCTTTTTTTTTACACAAAGTTGTCCATTTATAAGATATTTCTAACGCATAGCATATACATAGCAAAAATGACACCCCAAAATGCATTCTGCTACTCCTGAGTATAGCGATACCACATGTGTGAGACTTTTACACAGCCTGGCCATATACAGAGGCCCAACATTGAAGTAGCACTTTCAGGCGTTCTACAAGCATAAATCGCACATATCCTTTCTCAACCACCTATTACACTTTTGAAGGCCCTGGAGCACCAGGACAATGGAATTTTCCACAAAATGACCCCATTTTGGAAAGCACACACCCCAACGTATAATCTATGAAGCATTATGAGTCTTTTGAACGGTTAATTTTTTTCCAGAAGGTTTTGGAAAATGTGGAGAAAAAATGAAAATGCATTTTTTTTACACAAAGTTGTCCATTTATAAGATATTTCTAACGCATAGCATATACATAGCAAAAATTACACCCCAAAATGCATTCTGCTACTCCTCCTGAGTATAGCGATACCACATGTGTGAGACTTTTACACAGCCTGGCCATATACAGAGGCCCAACATTGAAGTAGCACTTTCAGGCGTTCTACAAGCATAAATCGCACATATCCTTTCTCAACCACCTATTACAATTTTGAAGGCCCTGGAGCACCAGGACAATAGAATTTTCCACAAAATGACCCCATTTTGGAAAGCACACACCCCAACGTATAATCTATGAAGCATTATGAGTCTTTTGAACGGTTCATTTTTTTCCAGAAGCTTTTGGAAAATGTGGAGAAAAAATGAAAATGCATTTTTTTTACACAAAGTTGTCCATTTATAAGATATTTCTAACGCATAGCATATACATAGCAAAAATAACACCCCAAAATGCATTCTGCTACTCCTCCTGAGTATAGCGATACCACATGTGTGAGACTTTTACACAGCCTGGCCATATACAGAGGCCCAACATTGAAGTAGCACTTTCAGGCGTTCTACAAGCATAAATCGCACATATCCTTTCTCAACCACCTATTACAATTTTGAAGGCCCTGGAGCACCAGGACAATAGAATTTTCCACAAAATGACCCCATTTTTGAAAGCACACACCCCAACGTATAATCTATGAGGCATTATGAGTCTTTTGAACGGTTCATTTTTTTCCAGAAGGTTTTGGAAAATGTGGAGAAAAAATTAAAATGCATTTTTTTTACACAAAGTTGTCAATTTATAAGATATTTCTAACACATAATATGTACATAGCAAAAATTACACCCCAAAATGCATTCTGCTACTCCTCCTGAGTATGGCGATACCACATGTTTGAGACTTTTACACAGCCTGGCCACATACAGAGGCCCAACATCCAAGTAGCACCTCCAGGCATTCTAGCAGCATTAATTGCACATATCATTTTCTGACTACCGATCACATTTTTGAAGGCCCTTCATATATCTAACACATAGCAGGTACATACCAAATAACAAAAGATTACCTGTGGTTTTAGAAGTGCAGTGGTCCACAGAGGAGGGCATCGGTCCAGGCAGCAGGCAGGGATGAGGTCAGCGACAGCAAAAGCAATCATCCAGGCAGCAGGTAGGAATACTGTCCATAGTTTGCACAGGCAGAGATACTGTCAGCACAGCCAGAGCACAGCCAAAGCACAGGTCCAGGTAGCAGGCAGAGGTGTCCCGGCAGAAATGCTGTCCAAAGTCAGTAGAGGCAGCAGGCAGATATATGGTCAACACAGCCAAAGTATTGGTCCAAGCAGCAGGAAGAAACATGGTCCATAATGTCATGGGTCATTACAGGCAGTAATATGGTCAGCACAGCCAAATTATTGGTCCAGGCAGCAGGAAGGACCATCAAGCTTAGGGCCAGGGGGACAGGGGTAGAGGCTTCTCCCACCCAAATCGCTTTGAAGCCTCCGGGCAACCAGACCCTGTTCTTGGAGCACAGAAAACGAAAAACTGGTTTTCTCTACTCAGAACGCTATTCTGAAGCCCCTCACATATGTGAGACCCCTGTGTACTAAAAGTAGATGGCCAAAAGATCAGTCCAAGTGGCAGGCAAAAACATGGTCGATTAACAGGCCAAGGTCGGTACACGTGGAAGTCAGAAACGTGGTTTAAATCGGCAGGCAGAGGCATCGTTGGTAAACAGGCCAGGGTCAGTTAATTAACATGGAAGGTAGTTAGTAACATGGTAGCAGGCAAATAGGGAAGTGGCAGTCTGTTAATAATAGGGGGAACTAATGGATGTATGATAATTTTTGAAGCAATTTCCGATGCACAGGCCAGGTTGGGAGGGACAATCGGGACAATAATAGCTGGTGTCTCTTCTTACTCCTCCTCTGCTGCATACACGGCATTTCTTTTGGCGTCTTCTTCCAGATTCTGTGGGGGGGATGCTAAAGGGATAGTGTCGCTCGTGAAGCCGACTCACACTATCAGAGCGAATGCTTCCTGGGGCGGGATCTTGTTGGTAAATGAGGGCATCGATGATATCTTCGATATATTGGAGGTAGTGGAGTCGGTGATTTTGAGTTGCTTTTTGGTAGCAGACAAACGAATTAAAAAGGGCCATGTGAAACAGGTGAAACGCAACTTTTTTGTGCCAATAATGGGACTTTCTGGTTGATAAGTAGGGCTGTAGCATCTGGTCGTTTAAATCCACCCCCCCCCCATGTACAAATTGTAGTCGTGGACACATTCAGGCTTTACAATGGAGCCGCGTCTTCTTGGGATCTCCACCATGGTGTCATTGTGGATCGTACAGAGGATGTGGACATCTTTCTTGTCCCTCCACTTCATGGCCAACACCTCCTCATTCCTCATGGATGCCGATTCTCCAGGTCGCAATTTTTTTGTCAATAAATTTTGTGGGAATCCCTTCCGGTTTTTTTTGAAGGTCCGGCAGGCCGGGGTTTGTTTACTGTAAAGGTGGCGAAAAAGGGGCAGGCTGGTATAATAATTATCAACATATAAATGGTAACCTTTTCCGAACAGGGGATATGCCAACTCCCAGACAATTTTCCCACTGGTTCCAATATATGTGGGGCAATCACGGGGCTGGAGCTGGGAGTCTTTGCCTTCGTAGATCCTGAATTTGCAGACGTATCCAGTGGCTCGATCACATAATTTATTTAATTTTAACCCATACCTGGCTCTCTTGCTTGGTATGTACTGCTTGAACTGCAGTCGGCCGGTGAAATGTACGAGGGACTCGTCCACACAAATTTTTTGGTCTGGGATGAAAACTTCTTCAAATCGCTGGGAAAAGGCATTGATTAGGGGGCGTATCTTGTACAATTTTTTGTATTTGGGATGATCTCGGGGAGGGCACTGTGAATTGTCATTGAAGTGGAGAAAGCGCATAATCATGTCGTATCTTTTCCTGGACATGACAGCGGAATATATGGGCATGTGTTGGATGGGGCGTTTGGACCAATATGAATTATGAATGGACTTCGTTCTTTTTTGTAAGCCCCATATTGAACATAAGGCCCAAAAATAATTTAAATTCCTCCAATGTTAGACGCCGCCACTGGAACATGCGGGCGTAGGAAGAATCGGGGTTGGCAGCAATAAATTGGGATGCATACAGATTCGTTTGATCCACTATATTCTGCAGCAAATCTTGTGGGAAAAATAAACAAAAATAATCAAATTTAGAAAAGTTTGTAGTGTCGGGCTGCACACCTGGCTGTGCGGTGAAAGGGGGGATGATAGCGGATCCTGAGTTGGCAGGCAACCATAAGGGGTTTGCCAGGGCATCGGGAAGGTAGGATTGGGGCTGGATTCTTCGGGTTGGGCGTGCATTTCCATTGCTTGTACTGGGCTCCTCTTCCTGGGGTATGGCGCTGCTGGTGGTGGGCAGTTCTCCTGATCTTGGTGTTGATCTTGGTGCTGATCTTGGTGCCGATCGCATTCTTTTGGGAGGGACGGTTTCCTCCGGGGACTCGGACTCTGAGCCACTATCCTCCACTGGCTCGTATTCCGAACCAGAATCGGATAATGGGAGCTCCCCGCTGCTCTCATCATCCGACATGGCAAGAATGGCATATGCCTCCTCAGGTGTGTAAACCCTTTGGGACATTATGGCAGTGCTTATTGGTGGGCCTGTGTAATGGTACTGCTGGTGGTAGTGGTGGCGGTCTGTGTGGTAGTACCGATGGAGGTATTAGTGGTGGGCCTGTGTGGTGGTACCGATGGCGGTATGGGTGGTGGTGGTACCAATGGCGGTACAGGTGGTGGTGGTACCGATGGCGGTACGGGTGGTGGTGGTGGCGGCGGTACCGATGGCGGTACAGGTGGCGGTACGGGTGGTGGTGGTAGCGATGGCGGTATGGGTGGTGGTGGTACCGATGGCGGTACAGGTGGTGTTGGTACCGATGGCGGTACAGGTGGTGGTGGTACGGGTGGTGATGGTACCGATGGCGGTACAGGTGGTGGTACAGGTGGTGGTGGCACTACCGACGGTGGTACGGGTGGTGGTACTGGTGGTGGTACCGATGGCGGCACTAGTGGTGATACTGGTAGCGGGCCTGTGTGGCAGTATAGATGCTGGGCCTGGTGGCGGTACTGGTGGTGGTACTGGTACCGATGGCAGTACTGGTAGCCTGTGTGGCGGTGCCAATGGCGGTACCGATGGAGGTGGGCCTGTGACAGATGATTGACAGATGGGCTGATTGATTGACAGATGGGCTGATTGATTGATTGACAGATGGGTTGATTGATTGACAGATGGGGTGATTGATTGACAGGTGGGGTGATTGATTGACAGATGGGCTGATTGATTGACAGATGGGCTGATTGATTGACAGATGGGCTGATTGACTGACAGATGGGCTGATTGACAGATGGGCTGATTGACAGATGGGCTGATTGACAGATGGGCTGATTGGCTGGGCTGATTGATGTGCTGGGCTGTGTGACAGGTCCTCTTTATGGGGGGGGGCATGTTGTGCACTGTAAACTTATGTAGACAAACTACACTGAGCTAACTTACTGATCTCTTCTCTCTCCTCACAGATCGGTGTGTGAGGAGAGAGCAGGGATCAGGTAGTAACTCCTGTGGAGTTTGTTTACATTTGTGACCGGCTGTGATTGGACACAGCCGGTCACGTGGTAAACAGCCAATTCATTGGCTGTTTACTCTGATCGGGGACGCGCTGTGTCCAAGGGACACTCGCCTTCCCCGATCCCCGCTCTGCAAGCCTGTGGCGGCGCGCACGGAGCGCGCCGCCGAGTTTGTTTTGACAGGTGATCGGCTGTGATTTTGACAAAGCCGATCACATGGTAAACAGCCAATGAAATTGGCTGTTTACCGTGATCGGGGAAGCGCTGTGTCCGCGGGCGCGCGCAAGGCAATATCCTGCAGGACGTCATATGACGTCCAGTATCGATATTGCAACCACTTCCCGGACGTCAATTCGCTATTGACTGGGCGGGAAGTGGTTAAACTCTTACGGATTGTCTCACTCATAAGAAAACTGAAGGAACATAAAGCATACCAAGAAAAAGTCAAATTTTTTCACTGACACCTAATTATTGGACTTTTCTGTTATCACTATACTATGTATATCGCATGTTTTATATAGTTTTAAGCTTCATTTGAATGCTATAAGGTAGCACTTTTTTCTGAACATATTAGAAGTAGTAAACACCCGGTTGAGACCATATCAGCTTATCTACCCCTTTACTAGCATAGACTATTACCAATATCACACATCTCTTTATGAACACATCTTTAACACATTTTGGACAATTTTTTGTTTTAGCAAACACCCGGCCGACCATCAGTCTCACTAATGCTTTTCCATTAAAAAAGTATTTTATTAACTTTTTCAAATAAAATTTTCGCTTCACACATGAGGCACACGTCTTGCTGGAAAGACACCCAATCAAAATATTTCAATTTAACAAAAAATTATTTTTAACAAACACCCGGCTGAGCCAATTTATTTTTTCAATTTTATTTCAATTTTATTTTAATGCTGGAGGCTTTGTCACGGATCACAGGGTGCGCCTGTCCACCGACTCGGTTGATCGACTGACCTTCATAAAGATGAACCAGTCTTGGATCACCACCAGCTACCAAGCACCTGAAGCTGATATAACAGAATAATTTATTTTCAAATGTCACATCCCTTCAAGACTGATGCTGAGTGACTGTCCTGTTATGTTGACTGACTATCCTCCTCCTCCTCAATGATCCGATTCTTGATGATAGCTTGGAAGAACTTTTTTGTTTCTGGGTGCCGCCACCAGTGGCTAAGGCCCAATTTTTCAGCCCCTGTTTAACAGGGGCATGTAATTACAATTTTTGATGCAATGCTGTGCAGCAGGGCTCATTCCTGCACTCCAACTAGAGTATCTGGGAGATATTTCATTGTCGTGGCACCAGCACCAGTGCCTAAGGCCCAATTTTTCAGCCCCTGTTTAACAGGGGCGTGTAATTACAATTTTTGATGCAATAATTTGCAACAGGGCTCATTGCTGTGCTCCAAATTTTTCTTTGTATCTTTGAAAACACTAGTCAGGCTCTCCATTCGCCTAATGTCCTCAGTTTGATTTCGGTGGAACCAGAGAGGGTGTAGTGGGTGATTTATCCCTACAACACAGGGATACAGGACTTTGGGTATGCCTTCAGAGGAGCTAAAGTGGGAAGCAGAAGGAAATATGCTGGAGTATAGGGTATGGGGCTATTAGTGAACCTGTTTCTAAAAGTGAAAAAAAGTCTGAAGTGTTGAACAAAACCAAAACACATGTATCATATCACCCCTTCCCTTCCCACAATGCAACAGTTCTCAGGCATCGAGGGATACGTATGATGTAGTATGACTGGGGTGCGGTACCAGCTAGTTACAATTTTATAACCAGTTTCCTGATATTTATTACTAATAAAGGACTTATCGGCAAGAGTTACGCTCTTCAGATGTCAGTTCAATCTCTCTCTCTCATTGGTCCAAAAACTTAAGAGGTGAGAGGGAAGGTTCTGTCAGTCAGAGCTTGTAGGCGAGCGACAGGACATGTCTGATGATGGGGCCTTCCACGTAACATTCCTGTTTTAGGGGGTAAACCAACAATGGGGCACCTGGTAGCCACTTAAAAAATGAGAGAGTTGAAGTAAATGGAATTGCCTGAGGCTACAGAAAGGCTATGTCTGTGACATCTCTGATGCACTGATGATATAGATATAACTTGAGTCTGGTCAATGACCGGTCCATTAAGACCGGTCCACATTAAGAGCTCTAATTGTCCCATCTCTCGCCTCCCTACCAGGCATAAACCCTACTTGATCTAAGTGTATAATGTCTTGTAAATGTGGGATCAGGTGGGTCGCTAGTATCTTGGTAAAACAGTAGACATGTGCAGAACGAAAACATTTGTTTTGTTTCGTGTCGATTTGTTATTTACCTAAATTTGTTTAGTTAAATTAGTTTAATCTGTTTAATTTGGTTTCGCAATTTGTTTTGTTTATTCGTATTCAAATCGATTAGAATTTTCTAAATTCTAATAGATTAGAATAGTTTTCAAATTAAAATCATTTTCAAATTCGAAACGTTTTCAAAATCAAATTCGCATAGTTTTCAAATTCGAATAGCTTTCGAATCCAAATAGTTTTTCAACTTCCAAAGAGAATAAAATAGAATAGAAAATAAAGGAATAGAATAGAAAAAAATAGAATAGAATAGAAAAGAATATAGCAGAAATCATTGCAGGTAAAAGATAAATGTAAAAAAAATGGCGTGGGGTCCTCCCCAAAATCCATACCAGGCCCTTATCCGAGCTTGCAGACTGGCACGCCAGGAAAGGGGGGGGGACGAGCGAGGGCCCCCCTCCTTACTGAACCATAGCAGGCCACATGCCCGCAATATGGGGCTTAATGAAGTTAATAAAATTACTCTCATGCATCCAAAAAAGACATACCGTATTTATCGGCGTATAACACGCACTTTTTTCCCCTTAAAATCAAGGGAAAATTGTGGGTGCGTGCTATAGGCCGATCCCCCCGCTGATTGTGAGGAAACGAGCGAGCGGAGCCGAGATACACAAAGCCGAAGTACACTCGGCTTTACTCGACTCCTCTCGCAGTCACGCCCACCTCCACTGATTGCGAGAGGAGCGAGCGCCGCTGACATACAGAAAGCCGAGTGTACTTCGGCTAGTCTCGGCTCCTCTCGCAGTCCCGCCCCTGACTGTGAGCAGAGCCGAGTCTAGCCGAAGTACACTCGGCTTTCTGTATGTCAGCGGCGCTCGCTCCTCTCCTCTCGCAATCAGTGGAGATGGGCGGGACTGTGAGCACAGCCGAGTCTAGCTGAAGTACACTCGGCTTTCTGTATCTCGGCTCCGCTCGCTCCTCTCCGCTCACAGTCAGCGGAAATCGGCGCCACTTTTAAATCAGGGCAATTCTGCAAAGAGACTGGCAAGGCTGCAAAGGCACTGGGCAATGCTGAAAACGCACCAGGCAAGGCTGCAAAGGCACTGGGCAAGGCTGCAGATGGACACTGGGCAAGGCTGCAATGATGGACAAGGCTGCAGATGGACACTTATAAGGCTGCATTGATGGGCATTTAAATGTAAGTTTTTTTCCATAAACTTCCCTCCTAAAAGTTTTTTTCCTTAAAATTCCCTCCTAAATTTGGGGTGCGTGTTATACGCCGCCAGAGATACATCAATAATAATACCCCTTTACAAAACACCAGTTCCTGCCTTATCTTGAATATGGAGTTCAGTTTTGGGCACCAATCCTAAGGAAAGACTTTGTTGAATTAGGAAGAGTTCAGCGACAGCCAACACAACAAATAAGGGGGATGGAGGATCAATTACATAGATTACAGTTATTCACTCTGGAGAATAGGTGCTTAAGAGGGGATATAATTACACTGTGCAAATGTACCAAAAGTGAATTCAGTAACTGATAAATTGTTTTCTAAGGTCCCTGAAGAGGACACACAGCCATGATTTGTAGTTAGAAGAAAGGAGGTTTAACCTTAGATTACAGACAGGGCTCTTTACTGTTACAGCAGTAAAAATGTGGCCCCATAAAGTGGTACTAGCTGAGGATTCGTAAGAATGACGTCAAATTAAAAAAAATTGTAGATGTCTTCCTCGGTAAGCAGAATATACAGTGTAAAGTGAATTGTTAGAAAATAATGATCACACACATTTAAAGTAGAACTATAGGCAAAACGTTTTTTTCATTTTGGATAAGAGTAAGGGAGGTTATAAACCCCTGTCAGTTTATTTTTTGCCATCCGTGTCCAATTGGGGAGATATCCTTTCACTTTCTGTTACATAGCCACAGATTTACAAATTTACTTGTAAATTAAGGGAATCCCTTGGGGACTCCTAGGTCACCAGAACTAGCGTCCCCATCAGAAAATTTCCGTTCTATTACTTTTCTGGGGACAGTGATAAAGTATAGCCTGCAGCAAAAAATAAAAAATGTAATATAAGCACAGGGTTAGCATGATAAGGGTCCACAGGAGAATCCGGTAAGCCAGGGGTTAACTCTCCCAGTTAGGATAGGCAGGTCATTGGTTGGCCAGCGGGGGGGGGGGGGTGTCTACAGGGGTCAGTCTGGTGGGATATACAAGGAGACAGAAATCCAGGGGGTCAGACACGAGGAGGAGAAGGTTCATCATATGTATGTTTTTACAGGCCAGTGCAGTTGGGGTCTTTGGAGGCATTTTAAAAATAACCTGCTGTGATGCTGTTATTAGGAACCCATCTAAGGTATGGAGTCCCTGGTGGAATGCCAGTTATGGTGGGTTAACTGGTATTTACAATGGTGGTAGTAGTACACAGATACGAAGTGATAATTTGATACTTGGTGTCTCCAAGGATCGAAAACCTTAATTTGATGGTTATTGTAGTATTTTGTTTTCCTTTATTAAGGAATGTTTGAAATAATTGTTAATATTTAATAAAGGGGCCGAAACAGCCAATTTTACTCCAACTATTTGTGTCATGGCTTTTCTGGTATGTTTACTTGGGGTAAGAGGGGAGGTGTTGGCAGCGGTTTGTAATTCAAAAGTATAGGATTACTTCTGGGGTAATATTATCATGGTAAAAAGGACAAATAGAGAGGATGAATCTCCCTAATGAGGACCCAGACAGCAATAAAACCTAATAGGTGTTCTAATCCATCTCCACTCTATTCAAAGCTAAAAAAAAGTTTTGCCCTTAGTTGCCCTTTAACTAAATAAATAACAACTGACCATTGTAAGCTGTAGGGATGAGCTCCGCGTTCGAGTCGAACATACGTTCGACTCGAACATCGTGTGTTCGATCGTTCGACGAAGATCGAACGTTTTGGGTCATTCGCGCCAATTTCGAGTGACGCGAACGGCCCAAAATCCCGGCGCTGTGATTGGCCAAGCATGCACTGTGACCCCGTATGCTTGGCCAATCACAGCGCCGGCAGCGAGGAGAGCCATAATTGGCCACAGGCAGGATGCCTGTGGCCAATTATAGCTCGGGGGGTTTAGTACACGCCCCACACTATAAAAGGCCACCGGCGCGGCGGCCTTGTGTAGTGTGTTCCGGCGTGCAGGGAGAGAGAAGGATAGGCAGGGACAGTGTTAGTGAAATTGTGTGTAGGGAGAGAGAAGGATAGGTAGGGACAGTGTCAGTGTGATATTCTGCTAAACCTTGTGTGTAGGGAGAGAGAAGGATAGGTAGGGACAGTGTCAGTGAATTCTGCTAAACCTTGTGTGTAGGGAGAGAGAAGGATAGGCAGGGACAGTGTCAGTGATATTTTTGCTAAGCCTCCTGCACAGTATACACCTGAAGCTAGCCCTTATTGCTGTGTTTTTCTTGTGTGTCACACTAACAGGCATCTGCAGCACTTACAGCAGGCGTAGTGTGCTTCCTGCAAAATATACACCTGAAGCTAGCGCTTATTGCTGTGATTTCCTGTTGAGTAACACAGGCAGGCATCTGCAGCACTTACAGCAGGCGTATTGTGATTCTTGCAAAATATACACCTGAAGCTAGCCCTTATTGCTGTGATTTCCTGTTTGAGTAACACAGGCAGGCATCTGCAGCACTTACAGTGGGCGTATTGTGCTTCTTGCAAAATATACACCTGAAGCTAGCCCTTATTGCTGTGATTTCCTGTTGAGTAACACAGGCAGGTATCTGCAGCACTTACAGCGGGCGTATTGTGCTTCTTGCAAAATATACACCTGAAGCTAGCCCTTATTGCTGTGATTTCCTGTTTGAGTAACACAGGCAGGCATCTGCAGCACTTACAGCGGGCGTATTGTGCTTCTTGCAAAATATACACCTGAAGCTAGCCCTTATTGCTGTGATTTCCTGTTTGAGTAACACAGGCAGGCATCTGCAGCACTTACAGCAGGCGTAGTGTGCCTCCTGCACATTATACACCTGAAGCTACCCCTTATTGCTCGTAGTTTTTTTTCTTTTGTGTTACACTAACAGGCATCTGCAGCACTTACAGCAGGCGTATTGTGCTTCTTGCAAAATATACACCTGAAGCTAGCCCTTATTGATGTGATTTCCTGTTGAGTAACACAGGCAGGCATCTGCAGCACTTAAAGCGGGCGTAGTGTGCCTCCTGCACATTATACACCTGAAGCTACCCCTTATTGCTGGTTTTCCCATCTCCCTGCAGGCCTTTAGAATGTCTGGAAGGAAAACAAGGAGAGGCAGACAGTCAGGAGCCAATAAAAGAGGGCAAGCAGGCTCTGTTTCTAGAGACAACAGTGCTGGTCGTGGACGCGGTGCATCGTCATCAGCACGTGGCCATGGGACACGCTTGTCCTTATTTTCGGCAGCTGGACGTGTTGAGCCGCATCATGCCGAAGACTTGGTAGAGTGGATGACCAAGCCCTCCTCATCCTCCTCATCCTCTCTCACCCAGGCTCAGGGTACTGGCAAAGCAGCTGCCAAAGCGTCCTCTTCCCTCGTATCTATGTCATCATCAGTCACTCCTTCCCTAGACCCACCGTGTCCTCCTGAGGAGTCCCCCGAACTGTTTGAGCACAGTGTTGGGTACATGCTCCAGGAGGATGCCCAGCGTTTCAAAGGGTCTGATGATGATACCCAGCTAGAGGCAGGCAGTAGCGTGAGAGCAGAGAGAGGGGATGCTCAAGAAGGACAGAAATCTGGCAGTCATGTTCCAGCAGCTGCAGCATACTGCCAGATTGGCTCCAGTGATGAGGAGGGAGGGGATGATGAGGTCACTGACTCCACATGGGTGCCTGATAGGAGAGAGGAGGAGGAGGAGGATGAGGAGGAGGCACATCTCCAACGAGGGGCCAGCGTAAGGGCAGCACAACGACTAAATCACACCGCAGAGCTCCGCCTGTGCAGGGCGCTGCCTCTGCCCGTTATTCCAAAAGTTCTTTGGTGTGGGCATTTTTTGAGTCGAGTGCATCAGATCACACCGCTGCTGTTTGCAACATATGTCTCAAGCGCATCTCGCGTGGCCAAAACCTCAGCCGCTTGGGCACCACATGCTTGACCAGACATATGTTGACCTGCCATGCAGCTCGTTGGCAAGCCTATCTTAAAGACCCACACCAAAGAACAAAGCGGACCTCTCCTTGCTCCGCATCAGCTGGGATCTCCAACCCCACTATACCTTCAGTCCTCTCTGAAACCTGCTCTGAGAGGAATGAAGGTGTAGAATTAGGTGTGTCACAGCCAAGTACTTGCGGGCACTCTGCTAGCAGTACAATGATGTCCGATTCCAGCAGGCAAATTTCCCTGCCCCAGCTGCTGGACCGTCGAAGGAAGTTCACTCCCAGCCATCCACATGCCCAGCGGTTGAATGCTAGCTTGGCTAAATTTCTAGCACTTCAACTGCTGCCTTTTCAGTTGGTAGACTCTGCCCCCTTCCGTGAGTTTGTGCAATGTGCGGTTCCTCAGTGGCAGGTTCCCAAACGCCACTTTTTCTCACTGAAGGCGATTCCGGCTCTCTACCACCATGTGGAAGGCAATGTCCATGCCTCGCTGGACAGGGCGGTCAGCGGTAAGGTGCATATTACCGCTGACTCATGGTCCAGCAGGCATGGACAGGGACGTTACCTTTCTTTCACGGCCCATTGGGTCACTCTTTTGGCAGCTGGGAAAGATGCAGGACAAGGTGCAGTAGTGTTGGAGGTTGTTCCGCCGCCACGCCTCCAAAATGCTACTACTGATTGTGACACACCTCTCTCCTCCACCCCCTCCTCTTCTTCTTCCTCCATGGCCTCTTCCTGTGCTTTGTCCTCGGAACCAGCGGTGCTCCGTAGGCGTTCAAGGGGCTATGCAAGTACGCAGGCAAAAAGATGCCATGCCGTGCTTGCGCTGGTGTGTTTGGGGGACAGGAGCCACACTGGGGCAGAGGTTCTGTCAGCTCTTTTCACCACGCCATTGGGGCATGATCAGGGATGCATGCACTGTCCTGGCACCATTTGAGGAGGCCACGAGGATTGTGAGCAGTGACAGTGCATGCATCAGTGACGCTGTACCTCTTGTCCACCTGTTGGAACATACGCTGCGTGGAATAATGGACAGGGCACTTGAGGCAGAACAGAGGCAGGAAGAGGAGGACTTCCTTGCCTCTCAAGGCCCCCTTTACCCAGACAGTGTTCCTTCTGTCCCACCCATCACACAGGAAGAGGAGGGGGAGGAGGAGGAGGATTGTGTCAGCATGGAAGTGGAGCCTGGCACTCAGCATCATCAGCAGCAGTCTTTTAGGGATGATTTACAGTCCCAAGAAACCCGTGGACTTGTACATGGCTGGGAGGAGGTGGCTGCGGATCATGTCGTCCTTAGTGACCCAGAGGACTCCGGACCAAATGCCTCAGCTAACCTACGCTGCATGGCCTCCCTGATCCTGCAAAGTCTGCAGAAGGATCCTCGTATTCTTCGGATCAAGGAGAGGGACCATTACTGGCTGGCCAATCTCCTTAATCTACGGTACAAGGGTAAGGTTTCGGACCTTATCTTACCGTCGCAGAGGGAGCAGAGGATGAGACAACCCTGGGAGGCCTTGCAGAAAGGTCTGTGCAACGCGTTCCCAGAGACTGGGAGGTTACAAACTCCTGGTCCTGGACAACGAGTTGCTGAGGCTTCGGTCAGTCAAAGAAGGAGCAGTGGGGAAGGTGGCCGTCTGACCGATGCGTTCAGACAATTCTTTAGTCCGCAGCCCCAAGGTATGATCGGTTCCAGCAACCATCGCCAGCGTCTGATATACATGGTGCAGGAATACCTAGGGGCAAGGTCAGACTTGGACACCTTCCCCACCGAAAATCCTCTGGCTTACTGGGTCTTGAGGATGGATCACTGGCTAGAGCTTGCACAGTATGCAATTGAGCTACTGGCCTGTCCTGCATCCAGCGTTCTTTCAGAACGCACATTCAGTGCTGCTGGAGGATTTGTCATGGATCACAGGGTGCGCCTGTCCACCGACTCGGTTGATCAACTGACCTTCATAAAGATGAACCAGTCTTGGATCACCACCAGCTACCAAGCACCTGAAGCTGATATAACAGAATAATTTATTTTCAAATGTCACATCCCTTCAAGAACTGATGCTGATTCTGAGTGACTGTCCTGTTATGTTGACTGACTATCCTCCTCCTCCTCAATGATCCGATTCCTTATGATAGCTTGGAAGAACATTTTTGTTTCTGGGTGCCGCCACCAGTGGCTAAGGCCCAATTTTTCAGCCCCTGTTTAACAGGGGCATGTAATTACAATTTTTTATGCAATGCTTTGCAGCAGGGCTCATTCCTGCACTCCAACTAGAGTATCTGGGAGAGGTTGCAGTGTCGTGGCACCAGCACCAGTGCCTAAGGCCCAATTTTTCAGCCCCTGTTTAGCAGGGGCGTGTAATTACAATTTTTGACGCAATACTTTGCAACAGGGCCCATTGCTGTGCTCCAAGTACAGTATCTGTGAGGGGTTACAGTGTTATGGCACCAGTGCCTAAGGCCCAATTTTTCTGCCCCTGTTCAACAGGGGCGTGTAATTACAATTTTTGATGCAATACTTTGCAACAGGGCTCATTGCTGTGCTCCAAGTACAGTATCTGTGAGGGGTTGCAGTGTTGTGGCACCAGTGCCTAAGGCCCAATTTATCTGCTCCTGTTCAACAGGGGCATGTAATTACAATTCTTGATCTAATAATTCACAGCAGGACCCATTCCTGCGCCCACCAAGAGTAACTGTGAGGCCTTACAGCGTTGTGGCAACACCACCACCACCACCACCATAGGCCCAATTTTTCAGCCCCTGTTCAACAGGGGCATGCAATTACAATTCTTGATCTAATAATTCACAGCAGGGCCCATTCATGCGCCCACCAAGAGTAACTGTGAGGGCTTACGGTGCTGTGGCACCAGCACGACCACCAAAGGCCCAATTTTTCCTACCACTGTTCAACAATGGCACGTAAATACAATTCCATCCTGATATAATAGTTCACAGCAGGGCGTTCCAGCGCCCACCAAGAGTAACTGTGAGGGCTTACAGTGTTGTGGCAACACCGACACCTAAGGGGCAAATTTCTGCAGAGTATATATGGCAGGCCCCTACTTTCAAACATCCAACTTACAAATGACTCCTACTTGCAAACGGAAGGAGACAACAGGAAGTGAGAGGAAATCTACCCCTAGGAAGGGAAATTCTCTCCTGTAAGAGTTAATATGGGAAAAATGTGTCTCCTCTCTACTGATGCTTTATCACCAATCCTTGTTTCAATAAAAACCCCACTTTTCAAAAACAGTTGTCATTGGGACGGAAAGTGAGGTGAAATGTTCTGAACAGGGGCACAGACAGCAAAACAAATGTTACAGGGGTGATAACCCTTCCCAATGTTTTCCAAAAAGCTTAAAAATAGATTTTTTGTCTGGAGCTACACTTAAACAATGTACCTGTTCAAAATTACAAACAGATTCTACTTAAGAACAAACCTACAGTCCCTGTCTTGTTTGCACCGCCTGTATACTGCTGTTCAGAGTATATAGGGCCTTTTTTATTTTGTGTGCGGGGTTCCCCTTAATATCCATACAAGACCCAAAGGGGCTGGTAATGGGCTACGGTAGGGGGGGGGGTGATGGGGTAGCTATGCCATTTATCTCAAAGATTTTCATCTATATTACCGGGACCAGACATTACATTAAAGCCGCAAGCAGTTTTAAATGGCTTTTTTTCCTTTAGAAATTTTAATTTTGTGCAGGGACAGTTCTAAACACGGGAAACACATGGCACTTCACAGGCATACTTTAGACACCCCCCAGGTATGATATTTAAAGGAATATTGGACTTTTTTTTTCACTTTATGCATCATTAAAATGACTGCTCCCGAAAAACTGCCGTTTTTAAAACTTCGTTTTGCATTAATACATGTCCCCTGGTGCAGAACCCGGGTTCCCAAACCCTTTTTAGGACAATAACATGCATATTAGTCATTATAATTAGCACTTTAGATTTTGAACGTTCGCATCCATTGTATTTAATAGGGTTCTAACGTTCGTGCGAACTTTCGGTTCGTTCGCGGGTTCTGGTGCGAACGGAACCGGGGGGTGTTCGGCTCATCCCTAGTAAGCTGTTGTCTTAACCCTGTGTTTTTACTAGTGTGGTGTTGCTAGTGTAAAGTAGGCCCTAGAGGGTTGAGACAATAGCCTACCATGGTCAGTTATTCTTTGTTCAGTTAAAACTTTTGTTAAGTTAATAATACCCGTTGCTGTAGTTTTTAAAACATTGCAACATGGAGTTAAAATGTAATTCGTTAGTCAGTTATGTAAAGGCCATCTAAATTTACTAATTCATCTAACACTACCCCCCCCCCCCTTTATAGGTTGACAATGTCACTCTGTCCAAGGGTGGCTATGCTGTACCTCCATAGAGGTACTCTATCGAGTACATTGAATGAGCATAGCCAATGTAAGACAGGTAGTGAGTTACTGGCTAGATTAGCAGGATAAAATATAGGAAAAATAGCAGAAAAATAAATCTAATGTAACCAGCATATCTATGGAATGGCTAGCTGTAATAAATTAAATTTTTGTATACTTTTTGTACAGTCTTTTTGCACGTTAAAATTGATAGCCAATACAAAAACTGGGATTGTAGCAAAGGATTGTGGCTGCAATTCTTAGAGCAGAGTCATGGACATGAAACCCTCAAGGACAGGTTTTACAACAAATAACCCTCAGATAACATTAGTTTTTAGAATTATTAGGTTGTAATTGTGCTGTATAACTGCCACCTGTCCTGGCACTCAGCTTAATGTGTTGGTAGATATAACCATTCAAGGCTAATACTGTATATGTGTTGGCCATAGCTATCTATTTGCATCAGAGAAATTACAGAAATCTTTCTAGTTGCTATGGTCAGCACATAAATATGATAACTATTCTCTAACTAATTGCTATGGGCACCACATGAAAATAGCAGCACATGCAAATGGCAGTTGGAATCTGTCTGGTTGCTATGGGCAGCACATAAATACGATAACTATAATCTAAGTAATTGCTATGGGCACCACATGAAAATGGCAGCATAGGAAAATGGGAGTTAGAGTTTGTCTAGTTGATATGGGCAGCATGTGAAAATGGCTGTTGGAAGTTGGCTGGTTGCTATTGGCAGACAATGAGAATTTGAGCTGGCTTGATGCTATGGGCAATATATGAAAATGGCAGTTGGAGATTGGCTGGTTGATATGGGCAGCATGTGAAAATGGCAGCTGGAAGCCTGCTGGTTGCTATGGGCAAACCATGGATATTGGTGCTGGATTGTTGCTATGCGCAGAACAGTAATTTTCTTTATTCTTGTCTTCAGAAATTCTAATGGTTAAATTAATAGGGTCTAAAATCCGGGGTGCTTTATGGACTATGCACAGCACATACACAACATGTAACATCAGCCGGCAGGCAGTGCGCAGAAGTGCAGAACACATAGACTGCTGAACGCTGCTTTCTTTGTATTAGGAAACACTGGCTCTTTTTATTTTCTACGGGTTGTGTCTAGACGTAGACTTAATGAGCCATTACTCTTCTGTCTTATAGATCAACAATCTGCTCTTTACATTATGCTACACATCCAGACTCATTTCCTCACCATCACATCTGCAATCTGGAAATTAGAGATCTTCCTGAGAATTAAACAGCACAATTACCTGCTCTGCAGCATTATGGGCCTGGAAGTGCATCTAAGCAATTGCAGGCCCTTGTGGAATAAAGTAAGATAACACAACAATAGCAAGATCACAGCAGCAATCGTACATTTGGGTTTAAAGCCAGCCAAACACGAACACAGCACTGAATACAGTCACAGATCATAGGAACGCTAATTAAATGGGAATAGGAGTGGAAAGCAAAAACTGCCAGGATACAGAATAAAGTCATATACGGAGGCGAGGGAATATTTAAAAGTCCATCTTTGCAATTTGCAGGCTCATGAATATGGGATGGGTCTGAGATCTGTTCCTGGACATCAGAGGAAATCAGGGCTATCCTGAAAAAAATACATGGATCTAGTAATAATTAAAGCAGCAACCTTTCTACAAGATAAAACTATTATTACTTACCACCCCAGCCCAAACTTTCCTGTCTTTAAGAGCGTTGACATGTTAACAATCTTCAGCCTTAAACACATTTCTGGGATTACTGATACTTTGTCCGCTATTGTGCACTGTTATTGCTTTCACCGTCTGCCACCTTACCAAGATGTCATATAGGGGCCTGTGAATGGAACCACAGCATGCGGCAGGGAAAAAAGCATCAGACACACTCGAAAGTGCTGGATACAATAGATTTTGCTAGAGGCCATGGTTCTTATGTAGGGAGGTAACTAGAGTATACAGGGTCCCGTAGAAAACTTTTCATGGACCCCCATGTCAAACAGAAAGAAAAATAAAATCACCCTTGAACAACACACTTATTACTACATTGCACACTCATCTTCTGTTGCTGACCTGGCATATTTCTGACCTTGCTCTGAGGATTCTGGATACCGACCTTGGCTTGCCTGCACCTGGACTTTGTTCTGCCTGATTCCCTGGTACTGACCTTGGCCTGCTCCTGAACTTTTTTCTGCCTGAATCCCTGGTACTGACCTCGGCCTGCTACTGGACCTTGATCTGCCTGCTCTCTGTCTGTGCTTCTGCCTCATCATGTATGACCCTGGCTCACCCTGACTATGCCTCTGTCGGTGGCAGTCACCTGCTACCTAGCTATTGGCACCCGTGCTTCTTTGAGCATTGTCATCACATTCAGGGGTGCTTGAACCAGAGCCGCAAGGGAAGCCCTCTCGTCAACTCGGCCTCCAACCAAGGTATATGACAGTACCCCTGGTTATTCATTCACAAAAAAAAAAAAATAGAATGTAAATAATCACACACACAGTGACAAAGTATTTCATTAAATAAAATAAACTTTAAAAAAAAAAACATGTCACAGGCAGCTGGCAGATCGATCACACAACCCCACTAGTGCTATATCACCCAAACATCAGGAAAAAAGGCATGTGACTGGTGGACTTGTGGATGGTGTTGTTATAGGCCCACACCACAGTCCCCATGTGTTAGTGCCAAAGATCTTAGTGGCTCAGCTCTAGAGTCCGCAGCATCCCCAGAAAGGTGTGGGTAATCCACTCGGGGATGATAGGGAGTGGTATGGGACTTCCTAATGCCACTTAAGCGACAATGGACAATGTGCTCCCAGTAGAGTTTTGCACTATTGACAGAGGTCCTTGGTCAGTACTACCACCGCAAATTTGGTGAAGTGGTCAATAAAAACCAGCATGTACTGCTACCCAGAGGGTGCACTGGAGATTGTCAGGAAGTCCATGGTCACCAACTCAAATGATTCAGAGGTGGTGATGGTCATGGGTGTTACCTTCTCAGGGGGGAGGGGGGGGCTTATGGGTGGCACAGATTCCACACTCCTGGAAGGCCTTGTGCACCAAGTGTGACAAATGGGGTCAAAAGAAGTATGTTTGGACCAGTGACTCTCTCTGGTCTGCCCGGAAATGGCCACCCTGAAATAATATGGAGTGCTTGACAGACTTCCAAGATGTGTGACTTGGGCACCACAACTTGCAGGATGTCCTGCTGTTCAGAAGAGATTTGGGCCTGCAGGTAGAGTCCCTTGCCTTGCAATTCCAAATTATTCCAGTGTCTCAGGATTGCCCAAGCAACAGGAGACAACTTTTGACACTTCTATAAGGTAGGCCTGTACTTCCGAGAGAGGTAGCGCTGCACCTGTATGAGGTCTGGGCACTTTTGTTAGATAAGCTCCCATTTCTCTTACCCATAAAGCTCTGCTGCTTTTCCCAGTGGTCAGGATCTCGTCCCTCAATGGCACCTGAGGCAACTGGTATAGGCAGAACAGGAGGAACCTCTATATCTTCCAGGATAGAGTCCACGTCCTCTCCTGGGCTCTCCACCAGGAAATGGGACAAGACGTCAGCATGCCCCTTGTGTTTTCATGGCCGGCAATGTATCTTGAGTTTAACCCATGCCAGGTGGGCTGCCCAAATCCCTCAACTTTGCGGTCTCCAGGTAGGTCATGGGGTTATCCGTAAAGACATTAATGTTGGCCCCGGTTAGGTACTCTGCAGTTTTTTGGGTGATGGCCCAGACTAGAGCTTAAAAAATTTGTGGTTGTTCTTCTCGGTGGGCCATAGGCTTCTGCTGGCGTAAGCAATCCCCCTCTCTTGGTCATCCTGTGCTTGGGCCAGGAGAGCCCCCAGACGCTGGAGACTCCCATCCATGTACACCAGGAATGACTGAATGTTGTCAACATAGGCTAGCATAGGGGCTGAGATCAGTCTTTGCTTCAGTGTTTCAAAAGCCTGCTGCTATGGTTCATGCCATTGCATTGAGCTTGAATGGAAGGATAGGACCAGTTCTTCCATTGGGTGCTGTGCCCACACAACAACTGGGTAAGCAGGACAGCTATCTGGGCAAATTTTGGAATGAACCACTGGTAATATCCCACCAGACCCAAGAAGGAACATAGTTCCGTTATGGTTTTGGGGGGTGCCAATCGTGGACGGCCTGAACTTTTCCGGGGTCTGGGGAAACATCTCCTGCTTCAACCACATGCCCTGATTAGTGGATCTTTTACCTCATTAGCTGGTACTTGATGGGCTTAAGTTTTAGGCCATATTGCGACAAATGGGAGAACTCCCGATCCAGATTTTTGCGTGTTCATAAAAAAAATCTCGGAGAATATGAAAATATCAAGGTAAACAATCACAATCTCGAAACTAAAAAAACCCCAAGACATCGCCCCATTAGGCACTGGAAGGTGCTGGGGCATTGCTGAGGACGAAGGGCATACAATTGAACTCAAACAGGCCCAGGGGTGTAATAAAGGCGGTCTTCTCCAGATATTGATACCATACTGGGATTTGCAAGTAACCACTGGCCAGGTCTAGGGAAGAGATGATCTTGGCTTGTCCAAGGGCCATTAGGGATTCCTCCACATGAGGAAGGGGGTAAGCATCTCTATGGTGCATGCGTCAAGTTTGCGGAAGTCTACACAGAACCGTAGACTACTATCTTTCTTATGCACCAGTACAACAGGAGTGGCCCATGGACTGCGGTTTTCCTGGATCACCCCACTTTGTAGCATATTGCAAAGTAACTCAACCTCTTGGCACATCACTGGGGAAATATGGCGATACTGCTCCTGGATGGGTGGTATGTCCCCTGTATGAATATGGTGGTCAAAAGCTTCAGTGAATCCTTAGTCTTCAGGGCTGGTGGCGAACACCAATAAGTGCTTTTCCAGTAGCTGGTGAAGCAGTCTTTGTTGAGGTAAGGAGAAGTCTTTAAAGGTAACATCCAGCTATTCTAAGAGATTTACTAACTTGTATCGGGTCTCGTACCAAGAAGCCATGGCTGCCTGTCAGGAGGCCCGTTGCTCTTTGGCTAGGGCAGACACCACTGGGCTCAGAGCGACCATGTCTTTAGACTTGTTGAGATTCTGGGTTGACTGTCCCGGGGGTTATCCCTCTGCCTCAGGAGTTAGTAGTTTAACGTTGGCCTAGAAGGGTTCCTGGGTCCAGACCACCCATAGATCTTGGATATGTGTTTATAGTGACCACACCACCAACATTTTCTGTCTTCTTAAGGGTGCTTGCAAAAGGGTTCTCGCCCCTATGGGGTTAGGGTGAGTCCTTTTTAGAGGAGGCTACCCCTGCTTCAAGGCAGCCAGGTGCTGAACTAGCTTCGTTAGTGCTATTTGCATGGCTGACAGGTGTGCCAGGGCCTCCTCCTTAAGATACAAAGGCTCAAATTTATTGGTAACTGCTACTGTTGCGTCTGTCTCTTTTTGTTCCCTAGCTACCGCATCAACCAGCACATTGTAAAAGAAATGGTGGATTGCGCATTAACTTTCTCCTGCAGGGCTCTCCGGACCTGCCTGCCTTCAGACCAGTTATGAAATCTGAATCAGTGATTTCACCACAGCCGCGGACATCACTTTTTTCTAGGCATCTCCAGAGATTCTGCATGGCCACCAAATAGGGTTTGAGGCTCTTGTCTTCCTGCTGCTTCCATAAGAGAAATATTTTTGACAGCTCCTGCAGCCATAGCTTCTCCTCAAAAAGGCTCTCATGCTCTCATGTGTGACACAATCTGCTCTAGGGTGGCCTGCTTATGTCCTGGGAGTGCCATCACAGTGTGGCAGGCATCAGCCTCTAAAGCGTTAATAGCCAGCTCTGCCACTAGCTGGCCCGGAACCTAGTACAGGCATGCAGCACTCCCCAGTCTCTCCCCCCACTCCAGAGAAATGGTACAGACATCAAACTTCGGTATCAGGGCTAAGGCCAATCCTATCAGAGCCATGCTGGAACCCAATCCTCTTTCTGCACCTGCTGCAAGGGACATATCCTGCCGCCTGCTGCCAAGTGTAGGTGGGGTGTAGTGTGGTGCGGAGGCAACAATTCACACAGTCAGGTTGCAATATAAAACTATTAAGTAATGCAGCAGTTCACAATATAACCGGTGGGACAGCTACCCAGCCGAGTACATCACAATTTCCAATGATGTGAAGAAGCAGGTTCCAGCCGAACCAACAATGTCTGTTTAGAGGGGACAGAATGCTGCCTGGTTATCTTGTGCCCAATCAGGAAGGTATCCAAAGAGATGCGACCCTATGCTTTCCCTCCTCGTCTGGAACCTTTCCCTATTTCTAGTATTGTCCCAAATAGATAGGGTGCCCTTCCCTACACCGCCCACTTGCATTAAGCTCGCTGTATTTAGCGCTGTATCTAGAGCTCCCAAAATGTCCTGCCCATTGGAATGAATGGGCAGCGCTTCCGAAGCGCCTGAAAAGCACTTCAGAAACGCCGCAACACAGGAGTTTTTAAATCCCCCCTTCTTTGGGGTTAAAAGCGCCCCGCTAGCGGCCAAAAAGCTCTGCTTAAACAGCACTAAAGCGGTGCTAAAACGAGCGCCACTTTAGTGCTAACGCGGCCCCAGTGTGAAAGGGGTCTTTTAGTAACTCCAGTAGTTCATTTTGGGCTGAATCACCTTATTTACTATTGTAAGTTCTTTGTTGTGATATGATCTGACCAATCCCCTTGCTTTGCTGAATGACGGTACTCATGTGTCACCCATCACAGACTAGCGCTGTCAATTAACACCAGTTAGTTGCTTGTCTCCTGTAGAGCTACATGGTTGGACAGCGGCAGAGGAAGAGGGGTGCAGTTTTGACCATGCTGCCACATGCCTTTTATCCCCTGGGGGACAGGATGAAGAAGTGTTTATGATGAGACTATTTCTTTAAGAGCCAGATATGTCCTGTTACAGGGGGCCAGTTATTTATTGGTGCTATTCTCCACTTTAAAGTGGATGTAAACCCATTTTTTTTTTTAAATTAAGGCTTGCACCTTGTACAGTATAGGATTTCATGTCATCTGTGCCCAGTCTTGCCAGGAAGAGTTAATCCAGCTCTGAGAAATCCTCTTATCTTTTTTCAGTGAGATAAAAATTGACACACAGAGAAATAGGAATCAGTTCTTCCCCCTTGCTGTGAGTGACAGATGATTTACATATCTCATGCACAAGCCTGAGCGAGACATTCTGTGTACTTCAGATCCCCTCCTCCTTCCTTCTCCAGTGCTACCAGGATTGGCTGCTCCACACCTCAGCATGATTGGGCATGCTGAAGTCATGTGGTGACTTTTCTGGGTTTTGACTGGATGTTAGTGATCATAGCAGAAGTTCAGTGTAAGAAATACACAGGAGAAAATGCATATTGACAAGGGGAGTATAGAGGTCGACGGGGAGTCTGCTGACATCACGACTCCACCCACCGAGCTCCGGACAACAGACCCACCCACAGAATCTGCATTTTTTCGGGTCTCATAACAGACAGAGGGGAGATATTTGACAGGTAACAATACATGCAGGAGACATGTATATCCTTATACCGTAGATAACCACTATGGCAGTAGTTTAGAAAGGATGAGAGTGGGTTTACATCCACTTTAACATTACCGTTAGTAAATACTGCAGCCTTTTCAAGCCACAAAGTTTTTATACCTTTATTTGTCATCGTATAATTTGATTTTAATCTATTTGACTCCATCTTGTATTTCCATGATAATTATTCCAATGTTATCAGGTCCCAGGTGACTCCGGGCCTCGTCACTCACAGATTGTTTGATCATCAACCACAGCTTCTTTACGGAAGATGCAGCAACTGATTAATAGAAGAGTGCTCATTAAAGGAAGTTAGTTATGACTGAACTTCAAAGAAACCTTTTTAACAACAAGGGAAAACTGGCTCGGGTCATATGAGGGATGAAGGCTATGCTTGCCAAGTTTTTCACTGATTTAGAGATCTAACTGCCATTCAGTTCCTAGAAGGCTGTGGTCTCTGTCCCTTCTGCTCTCACCGCTATGGCACCTCTCTTATACCTAACAACTTTAGGCTCAGGGAGCATTGCATCTTTTATCTACATTCGCTATGATTATTAGGGATGGGCCGAACACCCCCCGGTTCAAGTCACATCAGAACATGCGAACAGGCAAAAAGTTTTAGCGAACATGCGAACCCTATCAAAGTCTATGAGACACGAACTTGAAAAATCAAAAGTGCTAATTTTAAAGGCTAATATGCAAGTTATTGCCATAAAAAGTGTATGGGGACCCGGGTTCTACCCTAGGGGACATGTATCATATGCAAAAAAAAGTTTTTAAAACTACAATTTTTTCAAGTGCAGTGATTTTAATAATGCTTAACCACTTCAGCCCCGTAAGATTTGGCTGCTCAATGACCAGGCCATTTTTTGCGATACAGCACTGCATCGCTTTAACTGACAATTGCATGTTGTACCCAAACAAAATTGACGTCCTTTTTTCCCCACAAATAGAGCTTTCTTTTGTTGGTATTTGAGCATCTCTGCAGTTTTTATTTTTTGCGCTATAAACAAAAAAATGTTTAAATTTTGAAAAAAACACAATATTTTGTATTTTTTTGCTATATTATCCCCAAATTTTTTTTTTATTATTTTTTTTTCCTCAGTTTAGGCCGATATGCATTCGAATACATATTTTTGTTAATAAAAATTGCAATAAGCGTATTGATTGGTTTGCGCAAAAGTTATAGCGTCTACAAAATAGGGGATAGATTTATGGCATTTTTATTATTATTATTTTTTTTACTGGTAATGGCTGTGATCAGTGATTTTTATCGGGACTGCGACATTATGGCGGACAGATCAGACACTTTTGACACATTTACACGGTATATAAATATATATTAATAAACTGCCTGCACTGTATATATACAGTAGTCTACACTGACTACACGTATCACACTACATACTGCCGCCATGTAAGCAGCCTTGTAGTGTGGGGTGTGGACTTAGACCCCTGGCCCATAATTGGCCAAAGCCAACCTGTCTTTGGCCAATCATGGCTCTCACAGTGCATATTTCTCTGTGATTGGCAAAAGCATGAAGGTCAGGTGCATGCTTTTGGCCAATCAGCATCCGTCAATGCACTTTGATTTCGCAGTGCATTATGGGATGCTCCGCAACGCTCAAATTTGCCACGAACATTGGGACCGTCCCTAATGATTATTACTGCACACTCCTCATAGAAACTCTTGCCATCTCCCCTTTGGCACCAACCACACTGCTTCCTCTGCACATACACCAAAACATCTGATTGTTGCCCACAGGGCCATTGGCATCCATGCACATCACCCAGGACTTCAATGAGCTTCAAAAGTTTTACCCCATTTGTTTTCTTGCACATTGGTGTCCCTCTGCATATAGGGTGACTCCTAATTATACTTTAGCTCCTGTAAAAAACAAAATACACACACACTAAGCCCAGGTTCACACTGGGGCTGCGGGAGTGAAGCCGTGTGAGTTCAGCTGAACTCGCACGATTTCACTCCTGCCTGTCAGTCCCGATTTCAGCTCGATTACAGAGACATCTGACACAGATGTCAATGTAAATCGCGGCTGAAATCGCAAAAAGTAGTACAGAAACTACTTTTTGAAATCGGTGCAGCGCCGCAGATGCGGCGTCGCACCGATTAGGACGGTGCCATTGCCCGCAATTTGCGGAAAATTTTGCCGATTTGACATGCGATTTGACATGTCAAATCGCATGTCAAATCGCACCAGTGTGAACCAGGGCTAAAGATGATTTGCTCAAAAGCTAATTAAAGAGGAACTACACTAAAATCGGTGTTCCACAAACCAAAAAAGATATTTATTACATTTTTTATATTCCCAGATCCATCCATGACTTCATGCTTTATTTTGCAGACAAATCACTTTGCAAAACACCCCCTAGCATTGACCATTTTCAGTAAGGGCAGATGATTCATGTAGCATTTACTTCCTAGAATTCATCTTCCCTTAGCTCAGGCATGCAGGTCGGAGGGTGTGTTTGGCTAAGAAATCCCCTCCTCCCCTCCTGAAAAATCCTGGGATGTATGACATAATTTGCCTAGGCCAGAGACAAATTAAGAAATGTAAAAATATAAAGGTTAATACAAGTAAATACAGTCATGCTCGAAATTGTTAGCACCCCAGAAATGTTTCCAATAAATCAAGTATTTCTCACAGAAAAGTATTGCAGTAACACATGTTTTGCTATACACATGTTTATTCCCTTTGTGTGTATTGGAACGAATCAAAAAAAGGGAGGAAAAAAAGCAAATTGGACATAATGTCACACAAAATTTCAAAAATGGGCTGCTCAAAATTCTTGGCACCCTTTAAAAATTGTGCATAAATAAGATTGTATCAAGCATGTGATGCTCCTTTAAACTCACCTGGGGCAAGTAACAGGTGTGGGCAATATAAAAAAACACCTGAAAGCAGATAAAAAGGAGAGAAGTTCACTTAGTCTTTGCATTGTGTGTCTGTGTGTGCCACACTAAGCATGGACAACAGAAAGAGGAGAAGAGAACTGTCTGAGGACTTGAGAACCAAAATTGTGAAAAAATATCAACAATCTCAAGGTTACAAGTCCATCTCCAGAGATCTAGATTTGCCTTTGTCCACAGTGTGCAACATTATCAAGAAGTTTGCAACCCATGGCACTGTAGCTAATCTCTCTGTGGGTGGATGGAAGAGAAAAAATTGATGAAAGGTTGCAACGCAGGATAGTCCGGATGGTGGATAAGCAGCCCCAAACAAGTTCCAAACAAGTTCAAGCTGTCCTGCAGGCTCAGTGAACATCAGTGTCAGCGCGAACTATCCTTCGACATTTAAATGAAATGAAAGGCAGGATACCCAGGAGGACCCCACTACTGACACAGAGACATAAAAAAGCAAGACTACAGTTTGCCAAAATGTACTTGAGTAAGCCAAAATCCTTCTGGGAAAACGTCTTGTGGACAGATGAGACCAAGATAGAGCTTTTTGGTAAAGCACATCATTCTACTGTTTACCAAAAACGGAATGAGGCCTACAAAGAAAAGAACACAGTACCTACTGAGAAATATGGTGGAGGTTCATTGAAGTTTTGGGGTTGTTTTGCTGACTCTGGCACTGGGTGCCTTGAATGTGTGCAAGGTATCATGAAATCTGAGGATTAATAAAGGATTTTGGGTCGCACTGTAGAGCCCAGTGTCAGAAAGCTGGGTTTGCGTCCGAGATCTTGGGTCTTCCAGCAGGAAAATTACCCCAAACATATGTCAAAAAGCACCCAGAAATGGATGGCAACAAAGCGATGGAGAACTCTAAAGTGGCCAGCAATGAGTCCAGATCTAAATCCCATTGAACACCTGTGGAGAGATCTTAAAATTGCTGTTGGGAAAAGGCGCCCTTCCAATAAGAGAGACCTGGAGCAGTTTGCAAAGGAAGAGTGGTCCAAAATTCCGGGTGAGAGGTGTAAGAAGCTTATTGATGGTTAAAGGAAGCGACTGATTTCAGTTATTTTTTCCAAAGGGTGTGCAACCAAATATTAAGTTAAAGGGTGCCAAGAATTTTGAGCAGCCCATTTTTGAAGTTTTGTGTGACAGATTGTCCAATTTGCTTTTTTTCCTCCCTTTTTTTGATTTGTTCCAATACACACAAAGGGAATAAACATGTGTATAGCAAAACATGTTTTACTGCAATACTTTTCTGTGAGAAATACTTGATTTTCTGGAAAAATTTCTGGGGTGCCAACAATTTCGAGCATGACTGTATAATATACATTACCATCTATTTACTAATGCTATCGGGTGTAAGGATTAAAAATAGTCAATGTGTATACTGTATTTTCTCTATTATGAATAATACACACAACCTAGAGCTGATTTGCTCAAAAGCCAGAGTGGAACTACACTACATCTGAGCACCACAAACAAAAAACTCTATTTAATTCATGTTTATTATTCAAAGCAAACTCCCCCATTCATTCATGTGTCCATGCTTTATTTTGCTGAGAAATCGCTTTTCAATACTGTATTTTCTTTACTATGACCAAGCTATACATTTAAAGCAGAACTCCAGCATTTGTGCCCCATTCCTCCCTGAGACTAGCCCACACGTAAAATAAATATTCATACGTTTTTTCTGTGGACTTTCTGTCCAGGGTGGTGACATTGCAGGCTGTTCCTCTTCTCTTCTAGTGGCAGTAACCTACGGAATTCCGCTCTAGCACGGTCACACAAAAGTTCTCGGAACTTTCGATCGTCAAGAACGCGGTGACATACCACACTACGACGAGCCGAGAAAATAAAGTTCAATGCTTCTGAGCATGCGTCAAATTGTTTCCGAGCATGCGTAGGAATTTTGCACGTCGGAATTGCCACAGACGATCGGAATTTCCGATAGGAACTTTTTCCATCGGAAAAATTGAGAACCTGCTCTCAATCATTTGTTGGCGGAAATTCCAACAGCAAAAGTCCGATGGAGCTTACACACGGTCGGAATTTCCGACCAAAAGCTCACATCTGACTTTTCAAGGTGGAATTTCCGATCGTGTGTACGCGGCATAAGTCTAGGATTAAGCCTAAGAAAAAGTACACTTGATTGGACAGCCTGTTGGCAGGTCATCAAGCTTTTGACAGGCTTTTTCTTTCGAAGTGGGTAGAACAGTGGCTTAGTGGTTAGGATTTTTGCTTCGTGATACTGGGGTCATTGGTTGAAGTCCTGGCCAGCACACTATCTGCATGGGCCTTAGACTGATAGCAACGTGAGGGCAAGGACTGATATGGTGCTATAAATACTAGACATGTGCATTCGTTTTCGTCCAAATGCATTTTCGTCCGAATTTCAGGTATTTTCGTTATCGTTTTAACAAACGAAAACGAAAGCACAGAATCAGAAAACCGAAAGATCCGACATAAACAAATGCTTTATTTTCGTTTTCGTTGCGACAACAGTTCGATATAGATAGGAGATTCGACATGACGCTGACAATAACAATCTGTGTCTATCGAACATGTGGTCGAATGTGCCTAATCTTAACTCTATTAGTCCAAGATTATTCTACATAGAGAGGAAAGATTCGACATTATAGAGAGAAAAGATTTGACATTATAGAGAGAAAAGATTTGACATTATAGAGAGAAAAGATTTGACATTATAGAGAGAAAAGATTCGACATTATAGAGAGAAATGATTCGACATAGAGAGAAAAGATTCGACATTATAGAGAGAAAAGATTCGACATTATAGAGAGGAAAGATTCAACATTATAGAGAGAAAAGATTCGACATTATAGAGAGAAAAGATTCGACATAGAGAGAAAAGATCACTGCTGGAATTGGGTGGGGGAAGTAAAATAAAAATAAAGATGATGATGAATGTTATTGGCTGATTGTAACCAAAGAGGAGGAGCAGTAAAATAGCTAGAACTAACTTGACAATTCAACATGAACGACGAAGATTCGACAAAGCATCGAAAAACATACAAACGTTGAATCTGTCATTGAAGGCTTATGGTGTCTGTCGAAAGTTCTAAGAAGATTCGACGGAGCAGCTAAACTGCACAACGCTGCAATCGTACATTTCCGGTCAAATGCATCCGCCCATAGGCTATAGAAGAATTCTAATGTTGGTTGACTAGTAATAATAATTAATAAATATAATTATTACTAGTCATACAACATTAGAATTCTACTATAGCTTGAAGGCGGAACATTTGACCGGAAATGTATGATTGCGGCGTCGTACAGTTTCGCTGCTCCGTCGAATCTTCTTTGAACATTCGACAGACACTATAAGCCTTCAATGACAGATTCAACCTTAATTAATTCAGATTTTCGGACGAATGCAATTTCTAACGAAAAACAAAATAAATAAAAACGAATTTCGGGAGTAACTATATAAATGTATTTTTCGGACGAAAACGAAATTCCGAAACAAAATATTTCAGTGTGCACATGTCTAATAAATACCTTTAATGAATAAGTGAATGCCATTTGAGATGTTCATGCTCCAGCTTTTTGAGGACTTTTTTTATATACATTTTAGGTATGTTCTATTACAAAAGTTGATGGCCTGTATGAAAAGACAAGTGCTATAAACTGCACGGATCCTTTAAAAATAAACAATGATGGTTTGTGATAAATTTATCAAATTATTTTTTTTAGATTCATACATTTTTCAACTGTTGCTTCATATTTGTCTTCTTCATCATTATTATACAAACATTTTTTACATGAAAACATTTTATACATAAAAGATTCTAGTATGCACACAATGGGTTAGCTGACAAGACATCAGAGCAACTTGCTTTGAGGCTCTGTTTGTGTAATTGAAGCCTCCAGCAGTTTGATGAAGTATAAGGCACTCTAATGATAACTAAACAATGGGGCTTCTTTTGACCCAGCTCATAATATAAAAAGAAAAAACACTTATTGGCTGGATAGTAGACTACGTGAAATGAGAATACTATATTTTATATTAACCTAACAAAAAAGTATAAATATTTTTAAAGCAGAACTTGAGTAACAAAATAAAAAAAGATAGCCGGGCTAAATTAGGGAATTAAAAAAAATAAAAATAAAACGTTCAGTAATTAATTTCCAAACTTAGATTTAGCCAGTTTTAGATGTTGAATCAGCATCAGTGTTACTCAACCTACTTCTACTAAGCACAGGTTGTCATGCCATGGCAGTGGGCTACTCTTTCTTCTGGACTGAGCGTTGCTCATGTAATGGTACGTGAGCCCCATCAAGTGCAATAGTACCTTGAGCCCAGGTTGGCATAATAAAGCACATCCAGGGGGTGTGTCCATGACAACCTGTGCTTAGTAGAAGTAGGTTAAGTAACACTGATGCTGATTCAACATCTAAAACTGGCTAAATCTAAGTTTGGAAATTAATTACCGCAAGTTGTTGTTTTTTTTTTTTTTTAATGCCTATTTTAGCTGGGCTATCTTTTTTTATTTTGTTACTCAAGTTCTGCTTTAAAAATATTTATACTTTTTTGTTAGGTTAATATAAAATATAGTATTCTCATTTCACGTGGTCTACTATCCAGCCAAAGAGTGTTTTTTCTTTTTATAATGTGAGCTGGGTAAAAAGAAGCCCCATTGTTTAGTTATCATTAGAGTGCCTTATACTTCATCAAACTGCTGGAGGCTTCAATTACACAAACAGAGCCTCAAAGCAAGTTGCTCTGATGTCTTGTCAGCTAACCCATTTTGTGCATACTAGAATCTTTTATGTATTAAATGTTTTCATGTAAAAAATGTTTGTATAATAATGATGAAGAAAACAAATATGAAGCAACAGTTGAAAAATGTATGAATCTAAAAATGTTTTTAATTTTTTTTATCACAAACCATCATTGTTTATTTGTAAAGGATCCGTGCAGTTTATAGCACTTGTCTTTCATAGAGGCTATCAACTTTTGTAATAGAACATACCTAAAAATGTATGTAAAAAAAGTCTTCAAAAAGCTGGAGCATGAACATCTCAAATGGCATTCACTTATTCATTAAAGGTATTTATAGCACCATATCAGTCCTTGCCCTCACGTTGCTATCAGTCTAAAGCCCTGTACACACGATCGGATTGACTGATGAAAACCGTCCGATGGATGGTTTTCATCAGACCAACCGATCGTGTATGGGACCCATCTGTCTTTTTCCCATCGGTTTTAAAAAATAGAACATGTTTTAAATTTTTCCGATGGATAAAAAACCGATCGAAAACTCAGATCGTCTATGGGCAAGTCCATCGGATCAAAAACCCACGCATGCTCAGAATCAAGTCGACGCATGCTCAGAAGCATTAAACTTAATTTTTCTCGGCTCATCGGAGTGTTTTACGTCACCGCGTTTGGAACGGTCGGTTTTTTGACTGATGGTGTGTGGGCAAGACTGATGAAAAACAGTTTAATCGGATTTCCGATGGACAAATCCATCGGACGAAAATCCATAGGTTATCCGATCGTGTGTACAGGGCTTAAGGCCCATGTAGATAGTGTGCTGGCCAGGACTTCAACCAATGACCCCAGTATCACGGAGCAGAAATCCTAACCACTAAGCCACTGTGCTACCCACTTCGAAAGAAAAAGCCTGTCAAAAGCTTGATGACCTGCCAACAGGCTGTCCAATCAAGTGTACTTTTTCTTAGGCTTAAACTTAGACTTATGCCGCGTACACACGATCGGAAATTCCATCAAGAAAAGTCCAATGTGAGCTTTTGGTCGGAAATTTCGACCGTGTGTAGGCCCCATCATACTTGTGCTGTCGCAATTTCCACCACCAAAAGATTGAGAGCAGGTTCTCTATTATTCCGATGGAAATTCCGATCGTCTGTGGCAATTCCGACGTGCAAAATTTCTACGCATGCTCGGAAACAATTTGACGCATGCTCGGAAGCATTGAACTTCATTTTCTTGGCTCGTTGTAGTGTGGTACGTCACCGCGTCCTTGATGGTCGAAAGTTCAGAGAACTTTTGTGTGACCGTGTGTATGCAAGCCAAGCTTGAGCGGAATTCCGTCAGAAAAACCATCCAAGGTTTTTCCAACGGATATTCCGATCGTGTGTACGCGGCATTTGGATATGCCCTCAAACATGAATCAAACATACAAATATATATCTAATCTATCCTGCTAGGAACCAATTTTACGCAAGAATTCGAAAGAAAAGGAAAGGAAAAAAAAAAGAAAGGAGAAAAAAAAAAAGGAAAGGAAAAAAAAGGAAAGGAAAAAGGAAAGGAAAAAGGAAAGGAAGGGAGAAAGGAAATATAGGGAAGAAGGAAACGATAAATAAAAAAGGAAAGGAAGAGACTTCCCTTTAAAAAACATTCTATTCAGATTCATTGCCGCTGTCACTCTTGGGTTGCCATCCTCCTGAACATTTGTCAGGAGCCAAGGACATGCGGTAACCTATTTTACATTTTTGTTACTATACCCACCTGGTTCCAATTTTTAGCACGACATTAAAGCGACGTGATAATGTCACAGCCCTTTATTTCCTAGCGCAGCCTAATCAGGTAAAATGGAGTAGCCAGACGGGAGCCCCCCCACTGGGTCAGAGTGGCTGCATCCTGGCATGCGAGGGAACGAGAAACAGAATTAAAAACCAGAAGAGGGGACATAAAAATGCAAATATTGAGACCCGCAGAGTGTGATCGCCGCTGAACTGAATGTTAAAAGGCTCATTCCCTCCAAATCATAACGTATTACCTGTCATGACAGGAGATGCCGCTGTACAAATTAACATACAATTAGAGGCACATTGCGAATTCTGGAAGCCCTCAGACAGCCAGTCGCTGCATCGTTCACTGTTGACCAAACAGGGTAAACTAAAGGCCGGGTGTTAAGTTGTTGACAGCCATTAGATGCTGGCTGGATGTGTGATCACAAGTCAAGCACAAAGCCTGTTTTCCTCTACAGACTTGCTTACAGATAGACCCTCCCATACATTCTATGTATACAAAAAATACCTCCTGCGCTCAGTGTGAAATAAGTGTGTAAAATAAAAATGTAATTCAAATCATGGATTTATGAAGGATCATTCTTGCCAGACCAATCTGTTACCATTCTATGAGAAAGTGAGCTGTTATCTAGATAAAGGAATGACTGTAGATGTGGTATATCTAGATTTTGCCGAAGTATTTGATATAGCCGCCCATAAGTGCTTAAAGCGGAGCTCCCCTGAAAAAAAAATATTAAAAGCCAGCAGCTACAAATACTGCAGCTGCTGACTTTTAATATTAGGACACTTACCTGTCCTGGAGTCCAGCGACGTCGGCAGCAGAAGACGAGCAATCGCTTGTCACTCTGCTGCCCCCACCACCATCCTCTGTGAGGGAACCAGGAAGTGAAGCCTTGCGGCTTCACTACCCGGTTCCCTATGGCGCATGCGCGAGTCGCGCTGCGCCGTTCTCACTGGTCCCTGTTGTGTTCTGGGAGCCGAGTGTTTCCCAGAACACAACGGGTATTCTGCGGGAAGTGACAGAATACCCGCAGAGAGGACTCCCGGAAGTGGGTGCAAATACCTGTCTTAGACAGGTATCAGCACCTCCCTCCCCCCTGAAAGGTGCCAAATGTGACACCGGAGGGGGGGAGGGTTCCGATGAGCGGAAGTTCCACTTTAGGGTGGAGCTCCTCTTTAATTTACAAATTGAGGACTGTTGGCATTGACGATAGTGTAATACCTGGATAGAAAACTGGTTACAGGGGCATGTCCAAAGGGTGGTGATTAAATAGTGTGTACTCAGACTGGTCTGGAGTATTATGCCCCGTACACACGACCGGTTTTCCCGTCGGGAAAAAAGTTGGATGGTTTTTCCGATGGAATTCCTCTCAAGCCTGCCTTGCATACACACGGTCACACAAAAGTCCAGTGAACTTTTGACTGCCAAGAACGCAGTGACGTAAAAGACTACGGTGAGGGGGCGTGGCTTGGACGGGACCCGAGATGGCAGCTTAAGGAAAGAGCTCCCGCACATCGAGGACGAGATTAAGCTGTAATAAGGGTACATTCAACCCCAAATCATGGGCAAATCAACCAGGAGCTTGTCAAAACCACGCACATTGAAGGATACCGGGACCCAGCTGAGCAACAACATCCCGGAGATGTTCTGGACCCGACCGCTGGGACAACACATGGAATCGCAGGCCTCGCAGGCCTCATCCCCGGCCTCAATTAGCAGCGCGGGCGAACCGATGACTGACAGCGACGGCGCCGCAGCTCTCGATCCGACCTTACTGGATATACAGAGAGATCTACAAAGAGTCGCCCTGGACATCAAAAGCACAATGATGGCGTCCATCTCTGAGCTTAAATCGGAAATCCTAGTGATGAACCGCCGCATGGCTGAAGTGGAGGACACATCCCACATGCAAGCAGCAGCAATAAGGCAAGTGCAGAAAACATATGACTTGCAACTACCGCACATGTTTGAACGCCCCAAACATGTGGAAGATTTAGATAACAGGGGTCGCAGACATAACATTAGGGTGAGGGGGGGTCCCTGAAGGTATAGAACAGGCCACTCTGCCACAGACGATCTGCGCCATCTTCAATGACTTGCTTGGCAGACCGGCGGATACCCCTATTGAGATGGAAAGGCTCCACCGGGCCCTAAGACCCCTTCCCCATGATTCTGAACCCCCAGGGACATTGTGTGTTGCATTGTTAACTATCCCCTTAAGGAAGAGATCCTCCGAAAAGCCAGGAACAGAGGACGCATTGTGTTCAATGGTGCAGACATTAAACTGTTTCAAGACCTCTCGCAGATAACCTTACAAAATAGGCGCACTCTGCGCCCCCTGCTGGATATCCTATGTTCCCGCAACATCCAATATAGATTGAAGTTTCCATTCTGTCTATCGGCTTCCTCCAGAGGCCGCACAGCACTCCTCCGAACCCCTGAGGACTTGCCTACATTCTGTGAGCAGTTGGATGTTCCGCCGATCGATCTGCCTGATTAGTACTCCTTCTACTTTCTTGCGGAACCGTGGAAGCCGGTCTCTCATACTTCTTCTCCAAAGGCCCAACGACAGCGTTCCAGATGGCGCAGACTGGACCCCACTTCGCTGAATGATCGCAACACATGACGGGACCATCCCTCATACGAGCGGGAGAGAGCAGCCACCCCGCGCAGGGGACGCCAGGATGACTAGTTCCTTTTCCCTTCAGTCCGACGCTCAATAGTTGTTGAGAGAGATGGTCTTTTTTTTTTTTTTTGCTTTCATCCTCGATATAGTTTATTAAGCTTGTTAACTTTTGCCTTGCTTCCCTCTCCTATCTGACTCAAACACTGAATTCTGGACTCCTGACCCTATATCATGATATACTCGGCCGAACTGCCTTCCTTGAGATCTACACGGAACACAGGTCCATCCTGTTCAGGTACTATTGAATCCCCCTTGATAGCACACCTCCATAGAGAGGTCCAATGTACTCAAGGCACTGACCTACCCCCCTCTCCAGGAACCCCTGATTTTCCCCCAATGACTATGTTTTGTAGCACATACAGGTGATAATATATTTGATCACGCAAGTCTTGCTAGATATCTTGGCTTAAGTGCACTAAGCTTTACCGCTACACAAAGTCAGACTACTGATTGGGGGGAGGGTCCTGCTCACCTAGTGTGGGTAGGGCTTCCCTCACGATCTTTACTTTGGGTATCCACCAGGATTGAGGTGCCTGATTATATCTTTATTAAATTGTGACCCTACCTTAAGTAGGGAGCTAAATGTTGAATATACACATGCTTAGTTGGGGCGCTTAGTGGATTTGCTTGGGAGAGGAGAGGGGGGATATGAGGCCTACTAGTTCATATTGGGGAGCCTCCCTACTATGCTACACACCCACTCACTAATATCTGTGAATCTAAAACTCAGCATGCCCTGTTAAAGTATAGGCCTCAGCTGCTACCCACCCTGGAACGATTGCGCTACGTATGGTTTTGGGTAGGAGCAGACCACCCGGATCCATGAATCTGGCGTGATTCCTCTGGAGGTGGAGAAAGGGAGTGGGAGGTTTAAGGTTTCTAGACTTGCTTACCTGCTTAATCTCTGGTGACTTAACTATACTTCATTGAAAGACAGATTAGTCGATTTATTTAGTTAGATAAACTCTCTCTCACTAGAATTACTTGATAGTATTGGTTATGTTTTATTTTAGATAGACGTGGATTCAGTATGTCCTTCTATGCAATCACTTAACGAATGTTCCACATAATATAGGCTGATCCAGACAAAATCCATGCGCCCAAGGGCCTCTATTTCTATTTGTATTTGTATTTGTATTTATATTTGGTTTAGTATTTGTATTATGAACACCTTACCTACAATTGATGAACCCTAGTTGATTACTATGATAAATATTAGCGGTTACCCTCAGAATTTCTGTTTATCCTTTCTCGTCCTCCTTGCTGCGAATTCTCGAGATCCAGTCCCAGTTTATTGTCCCCCATCAGATATCCTACTGGATCATCGCTGACCCCCCGGATTTTCCCCATTAGGTGGTTGGGTGTTCCTTCAACCACCTCCGGTTAATTTCTTGTACACGTGGACAGAGGGTCCCACGTAAGTACGAAACCTACATACCTCACTTTTACCCCTTCCACTCCTCTGGGACTGAGTCACTTTGACCCTGATCCCCCTCCCTATTCCTCCTGACTTTACATCCCTCCCCCTGCTCCTCCCCCCCTCTGCCCCTCCCCTTTTTTTTTATTATCCCCTCCACCATTCTACCCCCCCTTTTTTTTTTCTCTTCTCTTTTTCTTTTCTTTCCCCTTCTCCTTCATATAGTGGGGGCCACTCCTCCTCCCCCACCTTTCGGTTCACCCAGCAGGGAACCTCCAGGTTCCATACAGGTTCCATACAGTAGCCCAATCCTCCCGCACGTGGTTCTTGCATTTAATTTTAGATCTCCAACTGCCTGCACGATGCAGAAGGAACCTATGATTAGGCAACAAGTGTCCTTGAAATGCCTTTCGCTAAATGTCAAAGGCCTGAACCTACCAGAGAAGAGATCACAGGTGCTCTCTGCACTAACTAAGCACAAAGCCCACTTCCTTATGCTGCAGGAAACACATTTTCGATCGGACACAATTCCCAAACTAGAGAATCATGTATACAAAAAAGTATCAGACTCCAAAACTAAAGGGGTCTCCATACTTATCTCTAAACATGCTGACTTTCAACTATCAGACTCACTGATCGATCCCAAGGGCAGATAAGTCTTTCTTAAGGGCACTTATGCGTCCAAGCCAATCACGTTAGTGAATGTGTATTGCCCCAATGAACACCAAGTTTCCTTTCTTTTTCGTACATCACGGGACACAGAGCGACTTAGTCATTACTAATGGGTTATATAGATTACCTTCAGGTGTTGGCACTGGCCAATTCCAAACCGGAAGTACCCTCCCCTATATAAGCCCCTCCCACCCGGGAGCACCTCAGTTTTTTGCCAGTGTCTAAGGTGTTGGCCAAAGAGTAACATGTGTTTTCACTGGGCTTGCGTACAGGTTCTTTTGGGCCTTAGTAAGCTGTTCCGGATCCCACCAAAAAAGCTTCATAGCTAAACGGTCGGTACCCGGGCCTTGCAGAGAAGAGCAAGGTTTTGCCTGTAATGCTTCTCTTAGGAGGGCTGGACCCTGGGATCCAGAGCTCTGGTCATACCCACGACCAAGATGTTGTCTGTGCAGGGTGCTATACAGGTCCAGGGGAGTGGAATCCTTGGGAACCCGGTCCCTGAAGGTTTAATTACAATGCCTGCCGTGATAGGTGAAGTTTGGACTTCTGTGGACCAAACAAAGTCCTGCGGCGGGGATCAGGTAAGTGGGGGCCCCCAGGAACTTGGTTCTATTGGGGGACCCCCAAGCCTAATTTGTCTTTCTGTCTGTTACCTAACGGTATTCCCGCTAAATATCTGTGTTTGCCTGTAACTACTGTAAATGTAAAATTTTAATAGTAGTCAAGAAAAAAAAAAAAGGGACCGCGGTACCTGTGTTAAACCACTAGAGGCCGCTGTAGTCCATTTTTCTTGTCATGTGGATCTTTGGTTTTCTCAAGTCAAAAGATCCAGGCAGCTGGTAAGTTTCTCTGTGGGAATCCACTTCCTCTGCCCTGTTGCTGCGCTCATCCACCGCACAGGCCCTCCGGCAAAAAGGGCCCTGGCTCCTAGTCCCCTGTTTGATTTCGAAAAGGGCGCCAATGGCGCACGGGCGCGCACGCGGGCGCGTGCACGCGCCTCCTATGAAAAAAAGGGGGCGGGGCGGGTGGATGACGCTCGATGCGCGCCGCGGCGCTTCTGCGCATGTGCGGGCGTCCCAGCATAGTTAAAAGACACAGTACAAGTGTCAGCTGGATGCAAACAGAGCTAGCAACAAACAGTGGCACACAGAGGCGGTTGATGCAGGCATCCCCATAGAAAGGCACTTTAGTGGACACCAGCTGGTATATAGCAGCACCTGTGTTAGACTATTACCAGCAAAATTGGTGTATGACGACGGGAATACCTCAGCTTTGTGCTTAAAGGATATGTCGTCCAGACGCTCCGGAAATAGATCTTCCAGGAAGCCAAAGGGGTCTCCATCGGGCTCTGAGGATATTGGGCATGTTTGTACTGCACCAATCTCCCCTGAGAATTCAGAGGTCAGTAGCCGTAGAAACCCCGCAGGAATGCCTGGTGCTGCGGCTGTCCCCAGTCCACCTGCTCCTGTATATATAACAGAGGAGGTTTTATCCTCAACTCTGGGAGGATTGGAAGAGAGATTAACAGCATTGATCGCTGCTTCCCTGTCTCAGGAAAAGCGCGTCCGATCTCCGTCTCCTCCTTCAGAGTGCCTGTTAGTGGAGGAACAGCCCCACACAGAGATCGACCTACCTGAAGGGGATCAGGATGAGGTTGATTCAGTTATGGAGGAATCAACAGTGGAAGAACCTTTCTCAGCATCTCAGGCTGAAAGATTATGGGTTCAGTCTCTGACTAATATGGTCCGATCAGCATTTAAAATGCCTCTGGCGGAACCACCATCCACTACGGTTTCCTCGCTGGGGTCGCTAAAAGCTCCCCAGGCTGTCTGTTCCTTCCCAATCCATCCTTTATTAGAAGGGCTTATTTGCCAGGATTGGGAGCATCCTGATAAAATATTTGCTCCCCCCAAGAGATTTCCGGTGATCTATCCCATGGAGGATAAGTTCATAAAAAAATGGAGGGTCCCTACAGTGGACGCAGCCATCTCTTCTGTTAACAATTCACTGACATGTCCAGTAGATAATGTTCCAATGTTCAAAGACCCAATAGATAAAAAATTGGAGTCTTTACAAAAATCTGCTTTCTCTACAGCAAGCATGGTGACACAACCTGCGGTAGCAGCGATTGGAGTCTGCCAAGCAGTGAAAGATCAGTTGAAACAAGTCTTAAGGGACTTACCAGATCAGCAGGCTCTTGCCCTAGCTGACCTGCCTAGAGCCTTGTGTTTTGCGGTGGACGCCATAAAGGATACAATCCAACAGGCCTCCCGCTTTACGCTGTCTATAGTACATATGCGTAGGCTTCTGTGGCTCAAAAACTGGTCTGCTGAAGCTCCCTGTAAAAAACTGCTGGTTAGCTTCCCATTTCATGGAGAACGCTTATTTGGAGAAGATCTGGACAAATATATCCAGAAAATTTCTGCCGGTAAAAGTTCACTCTTACCGGTTAAGAACAAGGGTAGAAGTCCTTCTTTTAAGAGGCCTACTTCTCCAGTCCCGGGCACATCGGCTGTGAAGCAGTTCCGACGGCCTCCGCGGTCAAATTCAGGGGGCAGAAATCAGGGACAATCACAGGGTAACAAAAAGCCCTGGATCAAGAGAGGTACAAAACCTCCCCCCAAGGCATGAAGCGTTGCCCCCACTCAATCGGGTGGGGGGAAGACTTCAGTTGTTCACAGAGACCTGGCGGGACACCATCAGAGACAGATGAGTGCTCTCCGCAGTAAGTCTGGGATACAAGCTGGAGTTAAAAGGCACTCCTCCTGCCCAATTTATGAGGTCAAACGTGCCAAGAGATCCCCAAAAGAGAGGATCCCTCCTTCTGGCACTAGAACAACTATTGCTCCAAGGTGTAATCATGAAGGTTCCCCTGGAAGAAAGCGGATTCGGGTTTTACTCGAACCTTTTCACAGTCCCCAAACCAAATGGGGACGTGAGGCCCATTTTAAATCTAAAAGGGCTAAACAAGTTCCTAAATATCAGGACTTTTCGGATGGAGTCGATCTGATCGGTGGCCACCGCCCTACAAGGGCAGGAATGGTTAGCCTCGATCGACATAAAGGATGCTTATCTGCATATTCCCATCTTTCCGGCCCACCAGAAATTTCTACGCTTTGCAGTAGAAGGGCGCCATTTTCAGTTCAGAGCCTTACCTTTCGGTCTGGCCACAGCACCACGAGTGTTCACAAAAATTCTGGCCCCATTATTGGCCAATCTAAGAACACAGGGTGTAACGATAATGGCATATCTAGACGACCTGCTACTAATAGACCACTCAGTGGAAAAGCTGGAAGTAGCTATTCACAAGACAATCAAGTATCTGGAATATCACGGCTGGATTATCAACCGGGACAAGTCAGCTCTAAGACCAGTCAAAAGTCTGGAATACTTAGGGCTAAGGCTGGATTCAAATCAGAGAAAGATTTTCTTACCTCCAGAGAAGGTGTCGTCTTTAAAAGATTTGACCCACTTAGTGGGTACAAAAAGAAAACCATCCATACGCCTCTGCATGAGGCTGCTGGGAAAGATGGTGGCTTCATTCGAAGCGGTACCCTACGGTCAATTCCATTCAAGGAATTTGCAAAGGGCCATACTGTCAGCCTGGAACAAAAAAGTTCAGGCTTTAGACTTACCAATGTCCCTGTCCCCTTCCGTTCGCAAGAGCCTCCATTGGTGGTTGGTGCCCCAGAATCTGGAAAGAGGGAAACCCTTCAGTCCGGTTTCTTGGAAGGTGGTCACTACAGATGCCAGCCTCATAGGCTGGGGGGCAGTACTGGAGCAATGGTCTCTCCAGGGCAAGTGGTCAGAAGCAGAAAAGGCCCTGCCCATCAATCTCTTAGAGATACGAGCAGCCCGGTATGCCCTAGTAGCATGGACATCCAAACTCCAAGGGTCCCCTGTCAGAATTCAATCAGACAATGCCACGGCAGTGGCATATATCAATCACCAGGGTGGCACCAAGAGTCGTGCAGCCCAGAGGGAAGCAAATTGCATCCTGGAGTGGGCAGAAAGATATGTCCCAGCCATATCCGCGGTTTTCATCCCAGGAGTGGAAAATTGGAGAGCGGACTTTCTAAGTCGCCAACAATTATGCCCGGGGGAATGGTCTCTTCACCCCGAGGTTTTCCAGGCAATATGCCAGCGGTGGGGAACACCGGATGTAGATCTGCTAGCATCCAGGTTCAACGCAAAGGTGGACAGATTTGTGTCCCGCACAAGGGATCCCCTAGCTTGCGGCTCGGATGCCCTAGTGTTCCCTTGGGATCAGTTCAAGCTGATATATGCATTCCCACCGCCACAATTGTTACCGCGATTACTCCGCAGAATCAGGGTAGAAAAGAAACCAGTGATTCTGGTGGCTCCAGCGTGGTCCCGAAGGGCATGGTACGCGGAGATTGTAAAAATGTCAGTGAGGAGTCCTTGGACCCTCCCACATCGTCCGGACCTGCTGTCGCAGGGACCGATATACCACCCTTCCTTACCAGCCCTAGGTTTGACGGCCTGGCTATTGAAGCCCACATTCTGAAAAAGAGAGGGCTCTCTAATTCTGTGGTATCTACCATGATCAATGCCAGGAAGCCGGTATTCAGGCAGATCTATTATAGGATCTGGAAAGCGTACATTACGTGGTGTGAGGCCAAGAAATGGCATCCACGTAAGTACATGATAGGGAGGATTTTGGACTTCCTACAGTGGGCTGTAGATAGGAAGCTGGCCTTGAGTACTATCAAGGGTCAGATTTCGGCCTTGTCAATATTTTTTCAAAGGCCCTTGGCTTCGCATTCACTAGTCAAAGCCTTTATACAAGGAGTGATGCGTATTAGCCCTCCGGTTAGTATTCCCATATGTCCTTGGGACTTAAACCTGGTTCTGTCGGTTCTACAGAAACAACCGTTTGAACCATTGCAACACATTTCCTTGATTCTTCTCACCAGGAAATTGATTTTCTTAGTAGCCGTTTGTTCGGCTAAAAGAGTATCGGAACTAGCCGCCTTGTCCTGTAAGGAGCCATATCTGGTTGTCCATAAGGACAGAGTAGTATTACGTCCTCATCCAGCCTTTCTTCCTAAGGTGGTATCGAGGTTTCATTTGAACCAAGATGTGGTTCTTCCTTCTTTTTTCCCCAAACCTAGCTCGGTAGAGGAAAAGTTATTACATTCTTTGGATGTAGTAAGAGCAGTTAAAGCTTATCTGAAAGCCACTGCTCAGATTCGCAGAACGGATTCTTTGTTTGTTCTGCCGGAAGGCCCCAGAAAGGGTCAGGCAGCATCAAAATCTACTTTAGCCAAGTGGATTCGACAGGTCATAATACAAGCCTATGGCTTGAGAAAGAGACCGCCTCCGTTCAAAGTTAGGGCGCACTCCACAAGAGCAGTTGGAACTTCATGGGCAGTGCATCACCAGGCCTCCCTGGCTCAAGTATGTAAGGCCGCAACATGGTCTTCGGTACACACGTTTACTAGATTCTACCAGGTAGACGTTAGAAGTCAGGAGGATGTCGCCTTTGGGCGCAGTGTGTTGCAGGCCGCAAAAGATCCTCATGCCTGATGGCGCCCAGCTTATGTATCCCTCCCCTCATTTGGCATTGCTTTGGGACGTCCCATTAGTAATGACTAAGTCGTTCTGTGTCCCGTGATGTACGAAAAAGAAAAAGGGATTTTTATAACAGCTTACCTGTAAAATCCTTTTCTTGGAGTACATCACGGGACACAGAGCTCCCACCCCTCTTTTTGGGACACTTATTGCTTGGCTACAAAACTGAGGTGCTCCCGGGTGGGAGGGGCTTATATAGGGGAGGGTACTTCCGGTTTGGAATTGGCCAGTGCCAACACCTGAAGGTAATCTATATAACCCATTAGTAATGACTAAGTCGCTCTGTGTCCCGTGATGTACTCCAAGAAAAGGATTTTACAGGTAAGCTGTTATAAAAATCCCTTTTTTTTAGGACAACGTGCACGGTATTAGCGTAGTTTATAGAAGGCATTGTAATTTTGGGAGGTAACTTTAATGTCCCATTGAACCCGCCTCTTGACACCTCCACAGGGGCATCTGCTCTCCCATACCGTGCCCTACGCCAGATTAAAATGGAACTGCAAAACCTCACACTTCACGACACGTGGCACACTATGTTTCCCACCGACAGAGATTACACTTTTTTCTCATCCCCTCACAACAAATATTCCAGAATAGACTATCTCTTTCTCTCACAATCTGACTTGTCCCTTCTCTCGCACGCCACAATTGAACCAATGTTTCTATCTGACCACCACCCCATTACAATTACCCTTATGTTCCCAGACTAAAATAAAATGACAAAATCCTGGAGACTAAATCCTTCCTTGTTGAAAGACTCAGAAAATCTTAGACAGATAAGTACACAAATTAAACAGTATTTTCAGGAAAATTCTACCCCTAACGTAACGCCCATCACGATTTGGCAATAGGGTTGTCCCGATACCACTTTTTTAAGACCGAGTACAAGTACCGATACTTTTTTCCAAGTACTCGCCGATACCGAATACCGATACTTTTTTTTTTATCTCTTTTAAAAAAAAAAAAATTTTTTTTTTTTACAATTTTTTTTTTTTTTTTTACAATTTTTTTTATTTATTTATTGATTGATTTTTTATAATGTTTTCTTTTTTTAAGGGGTGGGGGGTGGACAGTGTCAGTGTGTTTTTTCTTCTATTTTATTTTATTTATTTTTTACAATTCATTTCTTTATTATTTATTTTTTTATTAAATTTTTTATTTTTTTATCAGCCCTGTTGGGGGGCTTTGGTGAGATATCAGGGGTCTTAACAGACCTCTGACATCTCCCCTTTGAGACAGAGAAAGGGACTAGGGACAGATTCCCCAGTCCCTTTCTCAGCAGCCTCTGCTGCGCTGAAAATGAATGGAGAGAAGACCGCGGCTTCTCTTCATTCATAAACTAAAACATTGTAAACACAGTTTACGATGTTTCAGTTATGTGAATGGACAGAGTCAGTGATCACTGACACTGTACATTCCGAACGGTAAGGAGCCAGAGTTACCGGCTCCTACCTCCGCTCTCCATCCTGACAGATCGAGGGGGTGGAGGAGGAGAACAGAGGGGGACGGCGGCACGGAGGAGGACACTGATTGGGATGGCAGCACGGAGGGGGACACCTATTGGGACGGCGGCACGGAGGAGGACACTGATTGGGATGGCAGCACGGAGGGGGACACCTATTGGGACGGCGGCACGGAGGAGGACACTGATTGGGATGGCAGCACGGAGGGGGACACCTATTGGGACGGCGGCACAGAGGAGGACACTGATTGGGATGGCAAGTATCGGGTGAAGCATCGGGAGCATTTGCCCGAGTACAAGTACTCAGGCAAATGCTCGGTATCGGTGCCGATACCGATACTAGTATCGGTATCGGGACATCCCTATTTGGCAAGCACATAAATGCGTCTTAAAGGGGTTGTAAAGGTTTGTTTTTTATTTTCTAAATAGGTTTCTTTAAGCTAGTGCATTGTTGGTTCACTTACCTTTTCCTTTGATTTACCTTCTAAATGTTTGTTTTCTTTGTCCGAATTTCTCACTTCCTGTTTCTCCTCACTGAACTCCACACCATCATCCGAGTGGTGTGGAGTCAGCCAGAACAGCTTACTGAACAGCTTACTGAGGAGGAACAGGAAGTGAGAAATTCAGACAAAGAAAACAAAGAAAAAAAATATTTAGAAGGGAAATCAAAGGAAAAGGTAAGTGAACCAACAATGCACTAGCTTAAAGGAACCTATTTAGAAAAAAAAAAACGAACCTTTACAACCCCTTTAAGAGGGAAGTTGATTTCATTAGAAATGATAGCTAAGAAATGGCAGGAGGAACACATCAAATCCCTTATTGAGACAATTAATAGACTGGAGTTAGCCCATAAACATTCATATGGAAAGATGCAGCCCCGCAAATTAAATATTCCCGTCTGACCTGCTCAAAAACTACGGGTGGTATTGGTCTACCAGACCTCCATAAGTACTACCTGGCCTGCCACCTGACTAGAGTGGTAGACTGGAATATCCACAAGTTAGGGAAAGCATGGGTCACACTGGAAAACTCCTTGACACGAACCCCGACTTACACACTTCCCTGGCTAACACCGCGGCTCTATCCCCAGGACATTAAGATGCACCCGCTCGTCATGCCCTCGTTGTTGGCCTTTGGGAAGGCAGTTGCCCTCTTCAACATTTCCTCACAACCTGGCCCCCTGACCTCCATACGGGGTAACCCAGAGTTCCCTCCGGGAGAATCTAATACATTCCTACACAGGGAATGGCCACATGAGGAAGTTCAGGCATGCCACTTCTTTCACAGGGGCCGAAGACGATCGCATGAGGAGTTAGTAGCAGATTCACGTACCAATTCTTTTCCTTTTTGGTCTTATAGACAACTGTCACATTTCATAACTTCTAAAGACTCCATTGACATATGGAATAGACAACTTACACCCTTCGAAAAACTGTGCTCGCGCAACTCGCCGCAACAGGCACCTTATATCATCTATATATGCCATGTTGCAAGAGGCCCCAAATCAGTCAGCAACACGGAACGCGCGTACCTCCTGGGAAAAGGACCTCCAAATGTCACTCACAGATAGGGAGTGGGAATTTATCTACACTATAGCACACAAGGGGTCGATGAATGTGGCGATCCAAGAAAATGGATACAAAATTATTACAAAATGGTATAGAACTCCAGCCCGTCTACATAAATTCTCACCCCAAATTCCGAATATCTGTTGGCGATGCAACGGAGGGGAAGGATCCATGATCCACATATGGTGGGAATGTGCCTTGCTTCGTCCTTTTTGGAGTGAGGTACATTCCATAATAGCACGGGTTACCACTTTCACCTTAGATTTTAATCCGGCACAGTACCTGTTGCACCACACTACCCTATCAAAACGCTCTTACCATAAGTCGCTGGCCATATGGTGAACGCAGCCAGACTTTGCATTCCCACTCACTGGCGCTCTACGAGTACCCCTTCCATTAGGGAATGGCTGTGCAGAATAACCAAAATAGAGGAGATGGAGGAATTAATCTATATCTCCCAGGACCGCATTCAGAAATTTACACTAACCTGGGCATGTTGGATACATTTTAAGTCTACGGACCAGTATAAGTCCCACTTTCCGTCACAACATTAAGATGCTGTGCCTTCCCAAAACAAACTCCCCTATACCCGGATGGGGCCTAGGAGTATTGAGACATGGAGTGGCCCCCCCTGACCCCATACCTTTCCCTTTTCCCTTTTTCTCGACCCTACATCCCCCCTTTCCTTTTTTCCTGTCCCTCATGTCTTCCCCCATTGACCCCCATGTAGCATCACAATGACACAGCTGACCTAGTTCCAGCTGGGGACCCTAATGTGGGTTCCTGTAAAATACACACCCTCAGCAATATCAGGTATACGATAACTTTCCTGACCATGGTTGGACCGGTTGATAGGGGTCTAGGGGGTTTATGCAACTAATGGCAGGATGTCTTACTGGCACCCAGATACCTGATCCTGCTAGAAGCTTGGGCTGGTCAACCATTTGTAATACATAGGCCTTTACTCTATCTGTATATTCAATTCCCTGATGTCCTAACTTTTAAATTTACTGCTGTAATGCTACGTGTGAATGTTATTACCATGTTACCATGCTATGGTTCCATCTGCAGATGGCTTGTTCAAAATATTGTATGTACAACCATACTTTTTCTTCTTTAATAAAAAACTTTGTGTAAAAAAAAAAAAAAGACTACGGCGAGCTGACAAAATTAAGTTCTTTGCTTCCGAGCATGCGTCGATTTCTTTCCGAGCATGCGTCGGAATTTAGTGCGTCGGGATTTGTACACATGATTAGCAATTCCGAACAGTTTTTTCCCTGACGGGACAAAAGAGAACCTGCTCTCTATCTTTTTCCAGCAGTTTTTCTGCTTCCCGACCAAAAGCTCTCATCAGACTTTTTCCAACAGGAAAACCGATCGTGTGTACGGGGCATTAGGTGAGGTGACCCATGGCTCTGTCCTGGCACCGATTATGTTTGAAGCATTTGTTAAAGCATTTGTTACCCCAACACTTCATATCCCTGATATATGCCTGCTGTACCATGTACTTTTTTGAGTAAGTCTCCTGTTCTTTTTGTATTGCTTCCTTTATTTCAAATTCCTGGTGTTTCTGCTAGTCCTCTTGCTTTCCTATTATCCGGTGGAGACAGGATGCTTGCTGTTCCTCGCTGCGCAGGACATCATCGTTAGAGCCAGGACCTGGAGAGGAGGTATCATCCATCGCTGGACCCCGGAGAGGAGAGATCATCCATCGCTGGACCCCGGAGTGGAGATCACCCATCGCAGGATACCGAGAGTTGATTACCACCGCTGGAATCTTTTTTTATTTTTTTTTATTTTTAATAAAAGACTTTTCCCAACGGTGTCTGTGTGTTTTTTTACAATTTTTTACACTTTCTTTGTGAAATGGTAGGGGTACAATGTTTAATTTGTTAAAGGGGTCTTCCAGATTCCGATAAGCCCCCTGACCGCAGACCCCCACAACCACCGGGCAAGGGCTGTGGGGATGAGGCCCTTGTCCCCATCAACATGGGGACATGGTGCTTTGAGGGGTCACAGACCCCCAAAGCATCCTCCCCATGTTGAGGGCATGTGGCCTGGTACAGTTCAGGAGGGGGGTCGGCGCTCTCTTTTCCTGCGGCCTGCCAGGTTGCGTGCTCGGATAAAGGGTCTGGTATGGATTTTCGGGAGGAACTCCACGACATTTTTTTTTTAAATTTGCGTGGAGTTCCCCTTAAAATCCATACCAGACCTGAAGGGCATGGTAATTGAATTTGGGGGGACTCCCATGCATTTATTTTTTATTTTTATTAATGACTTTTCTCTGTATTGCCGGAAGCCAACAATTCATTATAGCCGCAAGTGCTTTTAAATGACTTTTTTTCCCTCAGAAATGACACTGTGCAGGGACAGTTCTGAGCACTGGAAACAAACGCTAATTTACAGGCATACTATACACACCCCCTAGGTACGAAATGTAACCACTTCTCTACTGTGCACTAAAACCCCTTTCTCACCCAGACCAATTTTCAGCTTTTGGTGCTCTCACACTTTGAATAACAATTACTCAGTCATGCAACACTGTACCCAAATAAAATTTGCGTCCTTTTTTTCACACAAATAGAGCTTTCTTTTGGTGGTATTTAATTACTAGTGGGTTTTTTATTTTTTGTGCTAGAAATAAAAAAATACCGTAAATTTTGAGAAAATTTGCCTTTTTCTTTGTTTCTGTCATAAAAGCTAGCAAATTAGTAATTTTTCTTCATAAATATTGGCCAAAATTTATACTGCTACATATCTTTGGTGAAAATAACCCAAATTAGTGTATATTATTTGGTCTTTGTGAAAGTTATAGAGTCTACTAACTATGGTGCCAATCCCTGAAAATTGATCAATCTGATCACACCTGAAGTACTGACGGCCTATCTAAATTCTTGAGATATTAACAAGTCATATAAGTACAAATACCCCCCAAATGACCCCTTTTTAGAAAGTAGACATTCCAAGGTATTAAGTAAGTAGCATGGTGAGTGTTTTTAAGTTGTAATTTTTTCCCACAATTCTTTGCAAAATTAATATTTTTTTTTTTTTTTTTTTTTTACAAAATTGTCATATTAACTGGTTATTTCTCTCACAGAACATATGCATACGCATACAACAAATTACACCCCAAAATACATTCTGCTACTCCTCCTGAGTATGGGGATATCACATGTGTGGAACTTTTACACAGCCTGGCCACATACTAAGGCCCAACATTGAAGTAGCACCATCAGGCGATCTACGAGCATAAATTGCACATCTCATTTCTCAACCACCTATTACACTTTTGAAGGCCCTGGAGCACCAGGACAATGGAATTGCCCACAAAATGACCGCATTTTGGAAAGCTAACACCCCAACGTATAATCTATAAGGCATATTAACTTTACACGGGAGAGCAGGAGGCATAGCAGGTCTGGATGGAAGGTGGGTGCTACAAACTAGTGATTGGTTGCTAGAACAGCCCTGCATTCTAGCAACCGCTCACCTGCTTGTTTACCTCGGACACCTCCCGTCCTCCCTCCAGAACTGTCCTGCCTCCCGCTGTCGGCTCTCTGAGGATGACAGCGGTGACAGCTGGGAGAAGAACAGGCTTCTAAATGGCAGGATCGCTGAGGTCTGAATGAGACAGTGATTAGGTCCGAATCCGGACCACGGTCCGCCATTTAATGATGCCTGGTCTAGTTCTGCTTTAAATATTCAATTTTTTTTGTGGGGGGTTTAAAACCACTTTAGGTCTACAGAAAAAAAATGCATAGTAGATAGCATAGGCAAAGATGTAATTTATGAGCTTATCAATTCCAGTTCTAAATCAGATGAAAATGTTATGTGGCTATAATTGCAGCTTCTCATCTCTTAAACTCCAGGCATGGCTGGGAGCTATGGCGACATCATGACTTTAGTCATTATTACAGCTTGATGTTGGTATGTCTCCTGATGAAGACAATTTGCAGAAAAGCGCATGCATAGAGTGTTGACAACATTTTGTATACCTGTGACTGGCTGTGGTGGTCTGGTTGGCATTTTTTATGGTGGTTACTTGGCTAAGAGGTTACCCAGAAGCTACATCTTAATGTTTGTGAGAGTGTAGTGATAATGCACTTTTAATATTTTGAAGGCAAATCTGATATACTAGTTGCAACATTTAAAAAGACCTCACCGGCAATGTTTATGATTAAGTTGATTAGATTGGATGATGTATGGTGGTCTTCACAAGTTTGACTAATATACGCTTAATTTGACCTTCCCTAAGGTCTGGAAGGCCATATATGGGGAGTGTTTTTCTATGAGGTGATGGCACAGTGGTGATTGCTATATCAAGAATTAAATCTCTACATTTCATCACATTTGGACACTTTAGGATTATTCACTTGCTGACCTCCCTATAGCACTTTTACTGCTACAGAGCGGAAGCTGTGTGCAGGATCACATACAGTATATATATGTGATCCTGCACTTCCGCCTGCAGGGGGGCCGCTTCTGCTAATTCACAGCAGAAGCTGTTCTTCTGCGAGTGCTGGGTACTTGATATCCACTGGCACCCGTCGATCATCGTTAAAACACAGAGAACAGAGATATGCCTATGTAAACAAGGCATATTTCAGTTCTGACAGGGGGGCTGTATTGTGCTAGGGTGACCACGTGTCCTGGATTGCCCGGGATTATCCCGTAATTTAAATTTGTGTCCCGTGTCCTGGGAACCTTCATTCCGGGACAATACAGTGTCCTGGAATGAAATAAGGACTGGCTGCCAGCCTGCCACAGTGCCACTGTAATAAAATATACCCAAACTCACTGGTTGCTAGGGCCGCCCCGCTTGGCATGTAGCAACCAGTGACGTCACATTTTGCAGAGAGAGCAGAGGGAAGCGGCCAGCCGAGGGAACAGGCTGCCCTCACTGCGCTCTCCAACTGGACTCCACCCACCTCCTCTCCTCCTCCTCCGGCCGCGGCAGCATCAGCAGGGAGAGCAGCATCACCAGTCACTCACGTCACCACCGAGTCCTCCGACCTCCACCTCCAGTCCAGTGACCTCTCTGCGGGCGGCGGCATTCTGCAGTGCCAGTGCCTTAGATCCACGGCTCGGCTCAGCTGTTCCCGGTCCGTCCACTCCCGACCTCCCGCAGTGCATTTCAGCCTGGGGCCGCAAAATCTCCGACCTCCTCCAGGCTCCTCCTCCTCCCGCCCGAGCAGCCCGACTGCCTGCCTGAACCAGAAGAGAAGACCGGCGCTGATTCAGTCTGCTCCACCAGACCAGAGTGACAGAGTGTCCAGATTAAAAGGTGAGCAAAGCAAATGGAACCGGAGCAGATGATCAGGTGACAAATAGCGGCAATTGACACTGGCTGCTTCTGATGGGGCACAGTGTCACAGTCGCGGCAATTGATGGGCACACTGGCACTGGCAGCATTTGATCATGGGGCACAGTAGCGGCAATTGATTGGCACACTGGCAGCATTTGATGGGGCACAGTAGCGACAATTGATGGGCACACTGGCAGCATCTGATGGGGCACAGTAGAGACAATTGATCGGCACACTGGCAGCATCTGATGGGGCACAGTAGCGGCAAATGATGGGCACACTGGCAGCATCTGATGGGGCACACTGGCAGCATTTTATGGGGCACAAGTATCAAAAATCATCTTTTTTTAGGGGCGGGCGTGGGTGCGGGGGGGGGGGGGCGGGTGTCCCTGAATGGCAGTTTGGAAATGTGGTCACCCTATATTGTGTGTCTCAAAGCAGGGACTACAATTTATCTCTTCCCCTAGTGAATACAGCACACTGTGTACACAATAACACTGGCTAGGCACACAGGTAACCCTTTGACAGCCCTAGGTGTTTAACCCCTTCCTAGCCAGTGTCATTAGTACAGTGACCGTGCATATTTTTAGCACTGATCACTGTATTAGGGTCACTTGTTCCCGCAAAGTGTCAGTTAGTGTCCAAATGTCCATCACAATATCGCAGTCCTGATATAAATCAGTGATCGCCTCCATTATTGGTATAAAAAAATAAAAAATGTAAACCAATCAATATAAGCTTATTAAGATTTTTTTTACCAAAAACATTGGCGTAAATTTATGAAGAAATTCGATTTTTTACATTTTATATTGGATGTGTTTTTTTTTTAGCAGAAAGTAAAAAATATAGTTTTTTTTCAAAATTGTCAATCTTTTTTTGTTTATAGCGCAAAAAAAAAAAAAAAAAGGCAGTGGTGATCAAATGGCACCAAAAGAAAGCTCTATTTTCAGGGCAAAAAAACAACAAATTTTGTTTGGGTACAGTGTCACATGACAATTGTCAGTCAAAATAATGCAGCGCCGTATCGAAAACAATGGCCTGGTCATAAAGGGGGGGGGGGAATCTTCCAGAGGTTAAGTGGTTATAAAAATACTTTTTTGTGGATAGACAGTTATAAGTGCTGCTCTCATATATCGTGTTTTGGTATGAATGTGACTCTAGTTCAGTGGTTCTCAACCTGGGGATCGAATGATGATTTGCCAGGGGTCACCGAATCCTGGGCTGGTCCTGAAGCCTGCACCACTCTCCAAGCCTTTTTGCGGCCACCCAGCAGGGCTATCCCTGGAGCCCAAGGCCGCCCAGCTGGGCTGTTCCTGGAGCCCGCAGCCGCCCACTCAGCCTCTTCGCAGCCGCCCATTCAGTTCAAGGGATGGCTGGGGGGCAAAGACTAGAGGTCAGCTGACTGATGAGGAACGTGAAGTGGGAGGGGCTGAGGAGACCCTATCTCCTGATTTCGGCATAGGTGTCACTGCTAGGAGACACCACAAAGTCGGAGACACAGTGAAGCTGGAGACACAGTGAGTAACACTACCTGTGATTATAATTGCCATTAAAAGGACTTCGGGAGCGCTAAATGTCTGTGGGTTAGGGGCGCAAATTACTTGTCTTGCCTTGGGTGCTGACAACCCACGCTATAAATAATTTTACTGTTAGGGGTCCCCACAACTTGAGAAATTTTATCAAGGGGTCACGGCACCAGAAGGTTGAGAATCACTGCTCTAGTTGGTTGGGCTCAATCAAAAGAAAGTTTCAAAACCCAAGAGGGATTAAAACACAGTACTGTACTGAAAATGAAATATTTGGATAAACAGAGTATCTTCAACTCTTGTATCGCTCGTGCCCTGACAGTGATATTTTTATAGATATTTTTGTATTTAATTTCTCCAGTGTCCCGTTTTAACTTGTGTTTCCATTTGCACCAAATACACACAGGAACTTTTCCAATGCTGCCTCTGACAAGACGTTTTTCTCTTCCTCTAGCTTTAATCATTGCTGCATCTGTATGAACCTTCATAATGTCCCCAGATGGAGCTGTCACTAATGTGCGTGTTTAGATATCGATTGTGAGATATGCAGGTAACGTTCCTCCATCTCCTAATTGAAATTCCATGGAGGTGTCAATGATAATGGCCAGTTCTTATCAGAAGGAGCAGGGAGGTTAATTAGCTTAATATGTAGAGCTTAGATGTGTGCTGGTATCATGAACTGTGTACATTGCCTATTATAGCTTGATTACTGTACAGATGGGAGCATACTTGGTATAACATAGGATGAGATATGCTATGAAGAGTCAGAGGTATGCAAAAAATGGTATTTACTTTGCAGCATAGAGGGTTAAGTGAATTTTAAGCATGCCATTTATTTTTACATATGTATGTGAATGAGATTAAAATAATGTACAACTATGGGCAAAATATAAAAATATGATGCTACTCCGCACACACATACTTTAGTCTCCTTTAGAATACACTATGCAGAAGGAGAGGATATTCAGACAACATCTATCACTGAAATGTCTCTCACTCAATGTCAAAGGCCTAAATCTCCCTGAAAAAAGGTCACAGGTACTGTCAACATTGACTAAACACAACGCTCACTTTCTCATGCTCCAAGAAACTCATTTCAGATCTGACGCAATTCCCAAGTTGAGGAACCATGTATACAAACAGGTAATACATTCCACGAACTCAGAGTCCAAATCAAAAGGAGTTTCCATCTTAGTCTCCAAACACGCTGATTTTCGATTGTCGGACTCGATAATCGACCCCCGGGGGCAGATACATTTTTATTAAAGGTACCTTTGCCTCTAAACCAATCCCTTTAGCCAATGTGTACTGTCCTAACGAGCACCAAGTGTCGTTCTTTAGTAGGGATGAGCCGAACACCCCCCCGGTTCGGTTCGCACCAGAACCTTCGAACGGACCGAAAGTTCGCACGAACGTTAGAACCCTATTAAATACAATGGACACGAACATTCCAAATCTAAAGTGCTAATTATAATGACTAATATGCATGTTATTGTCCTAAAAAGGGTTTGGGGACCCGGGTTCTGCCCCAGGGGACATGTATCAATGCAAAACAAAGTTTTAAAAACGGCAGTTTTTCGGGAGCAGTCATTTTAATAATGGATAAAGTGAAAAAAAAAAGTGAAATATTCCTTTAAATATCGTACCTGGGGGGTGTCTAAAGAATGCCTGTGAAGTGGCATGTGTTTCCCGTGTTTCGAACTGTCCCTGCACAAATTGACATTTGTAAAGGAAAAAAAGCCATTTAAAACTGCTTGCGGCTTTAATGTAATGTCTGGTCCCGGTAATATGGATGAAAATCTTTGAGAAAAATGGCATGGCTACACCCATCACCCCCCCCCCTACCCCAGCCCATTACCAGCCCCTTTGGGTCTTGTATGGATATTAAGGGGAACCCCGCACACAAAATAAAAAAAGGCCCTATATACTCTGAACAGCCGTATACAGGCGGTGCAAACAAGACAGGGACTATAGGTTTGTTCTTAAGTAGAATCTGTTTGTAATTTTGAACAGGTACATTGTTTAAGTGTAGCTCCAGCCAAAAAATCTATTTTGTAAGCTTTTTGGAGTACATAGGGAAGGGTTATCACCCCTGTAACATTTGTTTTGCTGTCTGTGCACCTGTTCAGAACATTTCACCTCACTTTCCGTCCCAATGACAAATGTTTTTGAAAAGTGGGGTTTTTATTGAAACAAGGATTGGTGATAAAGCATCAGTAGAGAGGAGACACCTTTTTCCCATATTAACTCTTACAGGAGAGAATTTCCCCTCCTAGGGGTAGATTTCCTCTCACTTCCTGTTGTCTCCTTCCGTTTGCAAGTAGGAGTCGTTTGTAAGTTGGATGTTTGAAAGTAGGGGCCTGCCGTATATACTCTGCTGAAATTTGCCCCTTAGATGTCGGTGTTGCCACAACATTGTGAGCCCTCAGTTACTCTTGGTGGGCGCTGGAACGCCCTGCTGTGAACTATTATATCAGGAATTGTAATTACATGCCATTGTTGAACAGTGGCTGAAAAATTGGGCCTTTGGTGGTGGTGCTGGTGCTACAACACTGTCAGCCCTCACAGTTACTCTTGGTGGGCTCATGAATGGGCCCTACTGTAAATTATTAGATCAATAATTGTAATTGCATGCCCCTGTTGAAGAGGGGCAGAAAAATTGGGCCTTTGATGGTGGTGGTGGTGGTGGTGTTGCCACAACACTGTAAGCCCTCACAGTTACTCTTGGTGGGTGCAGGAATGGGCCCTGCTGTGAATTATTAGATCAAGACTTGTAATTACATGCCCCTGTTGAACAGGGGCAGAAAAATTGGGCCTTAGGCACTGGTGCCACAACACTGCAACCCCTCACAGATACTGTACTTGGAGAACAGCAATGAGCCCTATTGCAAAATATTGCATCAAAAATTGTAATTACACGCCCCTGTTGAACAGGGGCAGAAAAATTGGGCCTTAGGCACTGGTGCCACAACACTGAAACCCCTCACAGATACTGTACTTGGAGCACAGCAATGAGCCCTGTTGCAAAGTATTGCATCAAAAATTTTAATTACACGCCCCTGTTAAACAGGGGCTGAAAAATTGGGCCTTAGGCACTGGTGCCACGACACTGCAACCTCTCCCAGATACTCTAGTTGGAGTGCAGGAATGAGCCCTGCTGCAAAGCATTGCATCAAAAATTGTAATTACATGCCCCTGTCAAACAGGGGCTGAAAAATTGGGCCTTAGGCACTGGTGCCACAACACTGCAACCCCTCACAGATACTGTACTTGGAGCACAGCAATGAGCCCTGTTGCAAAGTATTGCATCAAAAATTGTAATTACATGCCCCTGTTAAACAGGGGCTGAAAAATTGGGCCTTAGGCACTGGTGCTGGTGCCACGACACTGCAACCTCTCCCAGATACTCTAGTTGGAGTGCAGGAATGAGCCCTGCTGCAAAGCATTGCATCAAAAATTGTAATTACATGCCCCTGTTAAACAGGGGCTGAAAAATTGGGCCTTAGCAGCTGGTGGCGGCACCAAGAAACAAAAAAGTTCTTCCAAGCTATCATCAAGAATCGGATCATTGAGGAGGAGGAGGATAGTCAGTCAACATAACAGGACAGTCACTCAGCATCAGCATCAGTCTTGAAGGGATGTGACATTTGAAAATAAATTATTCTGTTATATCAGCTTCCGGTGCTTGGTAGCTGGTGGTGATCCAAGACTGGTTCATCTTTATGAAGGTCAGTCGATCAACCGAGTCGGTGATCCGTGACAAAGCCTCCAGCAGCACTGAATGTGCGTTCCGAAAGAACGCTGGATGCAGGACAGGCCAGTAGCTCAATTGCATACTGTGCAAGCTCTGGCCAGTAATCCATTCCTCAAGACCCAGTAAGCCAGAGGATTTTCGGTGGGAAAGGTGTCCAAGTCTGACCTTGCCCCTAGGTATTCCTGCACCATGTATATCAGACGCTGGCGATGGTTGCTGGAACCGATCATACCTTGGAGCTGCGGACTAAAAAATTGTCTGAACGCATTGGTCAGACGGCCACCTTCTCCACCGCTCCTTCTGCTCCTGACCGCAGCCTCAGCAACTCATTGTCCAGGACCAGGAGTTTGTAACCTCCCAGTCTTTGGGAACGCGTTGCACAGACTTTTCTGCAAGGCCTCCCGGAGTTGTCTCATCCTCTGCTCCCTCTGCGACGGCAAGATAAGGTCCGCAACCTTACCCTTGTACCGTGGATCAAGGAGAGTGGCCAGCCAGTAATGGTCCCTCTCCTTGATCCGAAAAATACAAGGATCCTTCCGCAGACTTTGCAGGATAAGGGAGGCCATGCAGCATAGGCATTCGGTCCGGAGTCCTCTGGGTCACTAAGGACGACATGATCCACTGCCACCTCCTCCCAGCCATGTACAAGTCCACGGGTTTGTTGGGACTGTAAATCATCCCTAAAAGACTGCTGCTGTTGATGCTGAGTGCCATGCTCCAACTCCATGCTGACACAATCCTCCTCCTCCTCCTCGTCCTCTTCCTGTGTGATGGGTGGGACACAAGGAACACTGTCTGGGTAAAGGGGGCCTTGAGAGGCAAGGAAGTCCTCCTCTTCCTGCCTCTGTTCTGCCTCAAGTGCCCTGTCCATTATTCCATGCAGCGTATGCTCCAACAGGTGGACAAGAGGTACAGTGTCACTGATGCATGCACTGTCACTGCTCACCATCCTCGTGGCCTCCTCAAATGGTGCCAGGACAGTGCATGCATCCCTGATCATGCCCCACTGGCGTGGTGAAAAAAATCTGAGCTCCCCTGACCCTGTCCTGGTGCCGTAGTCGCACAGGTACTCATTTATGGCCCTCTGCTGTGTGTGCAGCCGCTGCAGCATGGCCAACATTGAGTTCCACCTGGTGGGCATGTCACATATAAGGCGGTTCTTGGGCAGGTTCAACTCCTTTTGCAGCTCAGCCAGCCGAGCCCTGGCATTATATGATCTGCGGAAATGCACACAGACTTTCCTGGCTTGCCTCAGGACATCCTGTAAACCCGGGTACCTGCCCAAGAACCGCTGGACCACCAGGTTAAGGACGTGAGCCACACAGGGCACATGGGTCAGTTGTCCCTGTCGGAGGGCGGAGAGGAGGTTGGTGCCATTGTCACAAACCACCATTCCTGGCTTAAGCTGGCATGACATCAACCACCTCTCGGCCTGCCCCTGCAGAGCAGACAGAACCTCTGCCCCAGTGTGGCTCCTGTCCCCCAAACACACCAGCGCAAGCACGGCATGGCATCTTTTTGCCTGCGTACTTGCGTAGCCCCTTGAACGCCTACTGAGCACCGCTGGTTCCGAGGACAAAGCACAGGAAGAGGCCATTGAGGAAGAAGAAGAGGAGGGGGTGGAGGAGAGAGGTGTGTCACAACCAGTAGTAGCATTTTGGAGGCGTGGCGGCGGAACAACCTCCAACACTACTGCACCTTGTCCTGCATCCTTCCCAGCTGCCAAAAGAGTGACCCAATGGGCCGTGAAAGAAAGGTAACGTCCCTGTCCATGCCTGCTGGACCATGAGTCAGCGGTAATATGCACCTTACCGCTGACCGCCCTGTCCAGCAAGGCATGGACATTGCCTTCCACATGCCGGTAGAGAGCCGGAATCGCCTTCCGTGAGAAAAAGTGGCGTTTGGGAACCTGCCACTGAGGAACCGCACATTGCACAAACTCACGGAAGGGGGCCGAGTCTACCAACTGAAAAGGCAGCAGTTGAAGTGCTAGCAATTTAGCCAAGCTAGCATTCAACTGCTGGGCATGTGGATGGCTGGGAGTGAACTTCTTTAGACGGTCCAGCAGCTGGAGCAGGGAAATTTGCCTGCTATTAGGGATGAGCTTCAAGTTCAAGTCGAACTCATGTTCGACTCGAACATTGCCTGTTCGCCCGTTCGCCGAACAGCGAACAAATTGGGGTGTTCGCGGCAAATTCGAAAAGTCTATTGGAAAAATCTAAAGTGCTAATTATAAAGGCTTATATGCAAGTTATTGTCATAAAAAGTGTTTGGGGACCCGGGTCCTGCCCCAGGGGACATGTATCAATGCAAAATAAGTTTTAAAAACTGACGTTTTTTGGGGAGCAGTGATTTTAATAATGCTTAAAGTGAAACAATAAAAGTGAAATATTCCTTTAAATTTCGTACCTGGGGAGTGTGTATGATATGCATGTAAAGTGGTGCTTGTTTCCCGTGCTTAGAACTGTCCCTGCACAAAGTGTCATTTCTGAAGGAAAAAAAGTCATTTAAAACTCACTCGCGGCTATTAATGAATTGTCGGCTCCCGGCAATACATAGAAAAGTCATTGATAAAAAAAAAAATCGTGGGGGTCCCCCAGAATTCTATTACCAGGCCCTTCAGGTCTGGTATAGATATTAAGGGGAACCCCGCAGCAAATTTAAAAAAAATGCGTGCGGTTCCCCCAAATATCCATACCAGGCCCTTCAGATCTGGCATGGATTTTAAGGGGAACTCCACCCCAAATTTAAAAAAAAATGGCGTGGAGTCCCCCCAAAAATCCATACCAGACCCTTATCCGAGAACGCAACATGGCAGGCCACAGGAAAAGAGGGGGGGGACGAGAGAGCGCCCCCCCTCCTGAACCTTACCAGGCCACATGCCCTCAACATGGGGAGGATGTCCCCATGTTGATGGGGACAAGGGCCTCATCCCCACAACCCTTGCCCGGTGGTTGTGGGGGTCTGCGGGCGGGGGGCTTATCGGAATCTGGAAGACCCCTTTAACAAAGGAGACCCCCAGATCCCGCCCCCCCATGTGAATTGGTAAGGGGTACATTGAACTCCTACCATTTCACAAAGAAAGTGTCAAAAAAACACAAAAAAACACACCAACACCTTGGAAAAGTCCTTTATTAAAAAAAAAAACATTCCAGCGGTGAAATCCAGTGTCCCGCGGCGATCCGATGTCCAGCACTGTCCGTCATTGGCTGAGCCTGAGCGGACCTGATGGGGAACTTCCTCCGCAGTCTATTACATGTATAGACCCTCCCCTTCTAAAGTTCCCCATCAGGTCCGCTCAGCCAATGACTAGGTGTAAGGCTGAGGACCTGATGCGGAACATGAGAAAGGGCGGGTCTATTAATGAATTACACAGTGAAGGAAGTTCCCCATCAGGTCCGCCCCCTCGGTATGTCAGACCCCGCCTACGTCATTGGCCTGAGAGGGGGAACTTCCTTCACTGTGTAATTTACACAGTGAAGGAAGTTCCCCATCATGTCCGCTCAGGCCAATGACGCAGGCGCGGTCTGACATACCGAGTGGGCGGACCTGATGGGGAACTTCCTTCACTGTGTAATTCATAAATAGACCCGCCCCTTCTCATGTTCCGCATCAGGTCCTCAGCCTTACACCTAGTCATTGGCTGAGCGGACCTGATAGGGAACTTTAGAAGGAGCGGGTCTATACATGTAATAGACTGCGGAGGAAGTTCCCCATCAGGTCCGCTCAGGCTCAGCCAATGATGGACAGCGCTGGACATCGGATCGCCGCGGGACACTGGATTTCACCGCTGGAATGTTTTTTTATTTATTTATTTTTTACTTTTTTAATAAAGGACTTTTCCAAGGTGTGTTTTTTTTTGACACTTTCTTCGTGAAATGGTAGGGGTACAATGTACCCCTTACCAATTCACATAGGCGGGGGCTGGGATCTGGGGGTCCCCTTTGTTAAAGGGGTCTTCCAGATTCCGATAAGCCCCCCACCCGCAGACCCCCACAACCACCGGGCAAGGGTTGTGGGGATGAGGCCCTTGTCCCCATCAACATGGGGACATCCTCCCCATGTTGAGGGCATGTGGCCTGGTACGGTTCAGGAGGGAGGGGGCGCTCTCTCGTCCCCCCCTCTTTTCCTGCGGCCTGCCAGATTGCGTGCTCAGATAAGGGTCTGGTATGGATTTTTGGGGGGACTCCACGCCATTTTTTTTTTAAATTTGGGGTGGAGTTCCCCTTAAAATCCATGCCAGATCTGAAGGGCCTGGTATGGATATTTGGGGGAACCACACAAATTTTTTTTTGAATTTGCGGCGGGGTTCCCCTTAATATCTATACCAGACCTGAAGGGCCTGGTAATTGAATTCTGGGGGACCCCCACGCTTTATTTTTTATTTTTATCAATGACTTTTCTATGTATTGACGGGAGCCGACAATTCATTATAGCCATGAGTGAGTTTTAAATGACTTTTTTTCCTTCAAAAATGACATTTTATGCAGGGACAGTTCTAAACACGGGAAACATGCGCCACTTTACATGCATATCATACACACCCCCTAGGTACGAAATTTAAAGGAATATTTCACTTTTATTTTTTCATTTTAAGCATTATTAAAATCACTGCTCCCGAAAAAACTTTTTTTTGCATTGATACATGTCCCCTGGAGCAGGACCCGGGTCCCCAATCCCTTTTTAGGACAATAACTTGCATATAAGTCTTTATAATTAGCACTTTAGTTTTCGAACGTTCGAGTCCATTGTATTTAATAGGGTTCTAAAGTTCACACGAACATTCTGTCTGTTTGCAGGTTCTGGTGCGAACCGAACAGGGGGGTGTTCGGCTCATCCCTGCCTGCTATAATCGGACGTTGGTGTACTGCTAGCAGAGTGCCCGCAAGTACTTGGCTGTGACACACCTAATTCTACACCTTCATTCCTCTCAGTGCAGGTTTCAGAGAGAACTGAAGGTACAGTGGGGTTGGAGATCCCAGCTGATGAGGAGCAAGGAGAGGTCCGCTTTGTTCTTTGGTGTGGGTCTTTAAGATACGCTTGCCAATGAGCTGCATGGCAAGTCAACATATGTCTGGTCAAGCATGTGGTGCCCAAGCGGCTGATGTTTTGGCCACGCGAGATACGCTTCAGACATATGTTGCAAACAGCAGCGGTGCGATCTGATGCACTCGACTCAAAAAAGGCCCACACCAAAGAACTTTTGGAATAACGGGCAGAGGCAGCGCCCTGCACAGGCGGAGCTCTGCGGTGTGATTCAGTCGGTGTGCTGCCCTTACGCTGGCCCCCGGAGGGCATCCTGCCTCGTTGGAGATGTGCCTCCTCCTCATCCTCCTCCTCTCTCCTATCAGGCACCCACGTGGAGTCAGTGACCTAATCCTCCCCTCCCTCCTCATCACTGGAGACAATCTGGCAGTATGCTGCAGCTGCTGGAACATGACTGCCAGATTGGTGTCCTTCTTGAGCATCCCCTCTCTCTGCTCTCACGCTACTGCCTTCCTCTAGCTGGGTATCATCTTCAGACCCTTCGAAACGCTGGGCATCCTCCTGGAGCATGTACCCAACACTGTGCTCAAACAGTTCGGGGGACTCCTCAGGAGGACACGGTGGGTCTAGGGAAGGAGTGACTGATGATGACATTGAGGACGCTTTGGCAGCTGCTTTGCCAGTACCCTGAGCCTGGGTGAGAGAGGATGAGGAGGATGAGGAGGGCTTGGTCATCCACTCTACCAAGTCTTCGGCATGATGCGGCTCAACACGTCCAGCTGCCGAAAATAAAGACAAGCCTGTCCCATGGCCACGTGCTGATGACGATGCACCGCGTCCACGACCAGCACTGTTGTCTCTAGACACAGAGCCTGCTTGCCCTCTTTTATTGGCTTGTGACTGTCTGCCTCTCCTTGTTGGCCTTCCAGACATAGTAATGGCCTGCAGGGAGATGGGAAAACCAGCAATTGGGTAGTGTATATTGTGCTGGAGGCACACAACACCCACTAACTCCAGCAGATGCCTTTATTAGAGAACATCATGACATCATGACTGATGCTGATGCTGAGTGACTGTCCTGTTATGTTGACTGACTATCCTCCTCCTCCTCAATGATCCGATTCATGATGATAGCTTGGAAGAACATTTTTGTTTCTGGGTGCCGCCACCAGTGGCTAAGGCCCAATTTTTCAGCCCCTGTTTAACAGGGGCATGTAATTACAATTTTTTATGCAATCTTTGCAGCAGGGCTCATTCCTGCACTCCAACTAGAGTATCTGGGAGAGGTTGCAGTGTTGTGGCACCAGCACCAGTGCCTAAGGCCCAATTTTTCAGCCCCTTTTTAACAGGGGCGTGTAATTACAATTTTTGATGCAATACTTTGCAACATGGCTCATTGCTGTGCTCCAAGTACAGTATCTGTAAGGGGTTGCAGTGTTGTGGCACCAGTGCCTAAGGCCCAATTTTTCTGCCCCTGTTTAACAGGGGCATGTAATTACAATGGGGTAGCTATGCCATTTTTCTTAAAGATTTTCATCCATATTACCGGGACCAGACATTACATTAAAGCCGCAAGCAGTTTTAAATGGCTTTTTTTCCTTTAGAAATTTAATTTTGTGCAGGGACAGTTCTAAACACGGGAAACACGTGGCACTTCACAGGCATACTTTAGACACCCCCCAGGTACGATATTTAAAGGAATATTTGACTTTTTTTTTTCACTTTATGCATCATTAAAATGACTGCTCCCGAAAAACGGCCATTTTTAAAACTTTGTTTTGCATTGATACATGTTCCCTGGTGCAGAACCCGGGTTACCAAACCCTTTTTAGGACAATAACATGCATAATAGTCGTTATAATTAGCACTTTAGATTTCGAACGTTCGCATCCATTGTATTAAATAGGGTTCTAACGTTCGTGCGAACTTTCGGTCCGTTCGCGGGTTCTGGTGCGAACCGAACCCGGGGGTGTTCGGCTCATCACTACTGTTAACTTTCTGCACATTTTCACAGGCAAGTTGTACACTTGCAAGGCACTGGAGGCACAAGTCCTAGTTAACACTTTTACAATTTGTAGCAAATTTGCGTGACAAGTCTCTAGCAAGAGCAAAGTTGCAGTGGTGAGTCTACAGCAAGAGCTCTGCAAGTCTACAGTATGAAAATTTAGCCACAATGACCCCTGTGGTGGGATGACTATTGCACAACATAACTGAACCAGAACTTGCAGATTGTTTGCAAAGAACCTTGATCAGGCAGACTTGCAATTGTGCAACAAACTTGTGAAGCCTGGCAAGTCTAGCAATAGCTTAGCAAGTCATTTTTAAACTTGCAGCTTAATTGCTTGCTATCTGGGCTGTAACATAGTTTTATTACCTGTTGATCCTGTCAGTGGAGCTGTTATTTTTTCACTTGTAGAGTGACCAGTGGTGGCCTGTAATACAGGGTGCAGGGGTGCGGCCCCCCTATCCATGTGTCCGGCCCCCTAATCTACATGCGGGGCGCCGGACACATGGATTCCAATGAGGGTTTTTTTTGTGTCAGACCGTTCTGGAGACAGCGGGGAGCACAGCCGGCTGGATGATGCTTTCAAAGTGCCTGCCCTGCCACCTGGATGGAGCGGCCGAGCGGGAGTCAGACAGGAGGCAGTGGGGAGGAGGAGGAGGGGAAGCCCGCATTGGAAGTGAGCAGAGGACACAGGGCTCATCCTTTCAAGCTGCACAATGTGGCTCACCTTTCTCGCTGAGAGAATATAGGCAGGAGGAGCTCAGCAGCTGTCAGTGATAGACACCTGCCTGAAACCCTCCGCCTCCTGACCACCGCACCCCTGGCCTATGAGCACCTCTTCACCTCCCCACGCTCACCTCCCTAACTGGGACTGCACAAGCCCCACCACCCGATAACTTGATGCTGGAGAGGTTCTCCTCTGTCCTGTCCCTCTGCCCCCTCCTGTGACGCATGCCCCTTCTGTCCCTCTTCCCCCCCTCCTGTGGTGCTGCTCCCCACCTGTCCCTCTGCCTCCATCCTTTAAAGCATGCCCCCTCCTGTCCCTCTTCCCCCCTCCTGTGGTGCTGCTTCTCACCTGTCCCTCTGCCCCCTCCTGCGGCGCTGCTCCCCAACTGTCCCTCTGCCCCCCTCCTGTGACGCATGCCCCCTCCTGTCCCTCTGCCCCCTCCTGTGACGCATGCCCCCTCCTGTCCCTCTGCCCCCTCCAGTTGTGCTGCTTCCCACCTGTCCCTCTGCCCCGTCCTGTGACGCATGCCCCCTCCTGTCCTTCTGCCCCTCCTGTGGCGCATGCCTCCTCCTGTCCCTCTGCCCCAATCCGGTGGCGCTACTCCCCATCTGTCCCTCTGCCCCCTTCCTGTGATGCATGCAACCTCCTGTCCCTCTGCCCCCTTCCTGTGATGCATGCCCCCTCCTGTCCCTCTGCCCCTCCTGTGGTGCTGCTCCCCACATGTCCTTCTGCCCCCCTCCTGTGATGCATGCTCCCCTTCTGCCTCTATGCCCCCTCCTGTCCCTCCGCCCCCCTCCTGTGGCGCTACTCCCCACCTATCCCTCTGCCCACCTCCTGTGTTGCTGCTCCCCACCTGTTCCTCTGCCCACCTCCTGTGATGCTGCTCCCCACTAGGGATGAGCTTCGTGTTCGAGTCGAACATACGTTCGACTCGAACATCGGCTGTTCGATCGTTCGACGAAGATCGAACGATTTGGGCCGTTCGCGCCAAATTCGAGTGACGCGAACGGCCCACAATGCACTACGCCATCGCAGTGTCATCCAGGCGCTGTGATTGGCCAAGCATGCACTGTGACCCCGCATGCTTGGCCAATCACAGCGCCGGCAGCGAGGAGAGCAATGATTGGCCACAGGCAGGATGCCTGTGGCCAATTATTGCTGAGGGTGTTTAGTACACGCCCCACACTATAAAAGGCCGCCAGCACGGCGGCCTAGTGTAGTGTGTTCCGGAGCAGGGAAAGAGAAACATAGGCAGGGACAGTGACATTTATTTTTTTCTTGCTTAACCTGGATTCCTTTAGTTTAGGGAAAGAGAAGGATAGGTAGGGAGAGTGTCAGTGTCTTTTACTGTGCGAATCCTTGTTTCTAGGGACAGGGAAGGACAGTGAGGGAATTCTCCTTGTGCTATAGTGTGCTTTAAAAAAACATTTTTTCTAGGGACAGAAAACTATAGGTAGGGAGAGTGTCAGTGTCTTTTACTGTGCGAATCCTTGTTTCTAGGGACAGGGAAGGACAGTGAGGGAATTCTCCTTGTGCTATAGTGTGCTTTAAAAAAACATTTTTTCTAGGGACAGAAAACTATAGGTAGGGAGAGTGTCAGTGTCTTTTACTGTGCGAATCCTTGTTTCTAGGGACAGGGAAGGACAGTGAGGGAATTCTCCTTGTGCTATAGTGTGCTTTAAAAAAAAAATTTTTCTAGGGACAGAAAACTATAGGTAGGGAGAGTGTCAGTGTCTTTTACTGTGCGAATCCTTGTTTCTAGGGACAGGGAAGGACAGTGAGGGAATTCTCCTTGTGCTATAGTGTGCTTTAAAAAAACATTTTTTCTAGGGACAGAAAACTATAGGTAGGGAGAGTGTCAGTGTCTTTTACTGTGCGAATCCTTGTTTCTAGGGACAGGGAAGGACAGTGAGGGAATTCTCCTTGTGCTATAGTGTGCTTTAAAAAAACATTTTTTCTAGGGACAGAAAACTATAGGTAGGGAGAGTGTCAGTTTCTTTCACTGTGATAATCCTTGTTTCTAGGGACAAAGAAGGAAAGTGAGTGAAATTCTCCTTGTGCTATAGTGTGCTTTAAAAAAACATTTTTTCTAGGGACAGAAAACTATAGGTAGGGAGAGTGTCAGTGTCTTTTACTGTGCGAATCCTTGTTTCTAGGGACAGGGAAGGACAGTGAGGGAATTCTCCTTGTGCTATAGTGTGCTTTAAAAAAACATTTTTTCTAGTGACAGAAAACTATAGGTAGGGAGAGTGTCAGTGTCTTTTACTGTGCGAATCCTTGTTTCTAGGGACAGGGAAGGACAGTGAGGGAATTCTCCTTGTGCTATAGTGTGCTTTAAAAAATTTTTTTTCTAGGGACAGAAAACTATAGGTAGGGAGAGTGTCAGTTTCTTTCACTGTGATAATCCTTGTTTCTAGGGACAAAGAAGGAAAGTGAGTGAAATTCTCCTTGTGCTATAGTGTGCTTTAAAAAAACATTTTTTCTAGGGACAGAAAACTATAGGTAGGGAGAGTGTCAGTGTCTTTTACTGTGCGAATCCTTGTTTCTAGGGACAGGGAAGGACAGTGAGGGAATTCTCCTTGTGCTATAGTGTGCTTTAAAAAAACATTTTTTTCTAGGGACAGAAAAATATAGGAAGGAAGAGTGTCAGTTTCTTTCACTGTGATAAACCTTGTTTCTAGGGACAAAGAAGGAAAGTGAGTGAAATTCTCCTTGTGCTATAGTGTGCTTTAAAAAAACATTTTTTCTAGGGACAGAAAACTATAGGTAGGGAGAGTGTCAGTGTCTTTTACTGTGCGAATCCTTGTTTCTAGGGACAGGGAAGGACAGTGAGGGAATTCTCCTTGTGCTATAGTGTGCTTTAAAAAAACATTTTTTCTAGGGACAGAAAACTATAGGTAGGGAGAGTGTCAGTGTGTTTTACTGTGCGAATCCTTGTTTCTAGGGACAGGGAAGGACAGTGAGGGAATTCTCCTTGTGCTATAGTGTGCTTTAAAAAAAAATTTTTCTAGGGACAGAAAACTATAGGTAGGGAGAGTGTCAGTGTCTTTTACTGTGCGAATCCTTGTTTCTAGGGACAGGGAAGGACAGTGAGGGAATTCTCCTTGTGCTATAGTGTGCTTTAAAAAAACATTTTTTCTAGGGACAGAAAACTATACGTAGGGAGAGTGTCAGTGTCTTTTACTGTGCGAATCCTTGTTAATAGGGACAGGGAAGGACAGTGAGGGAATTCTCCTTGTGCTATAGTGTGCTTTAAAAAAACATTTTTTCTAGGGACAGAAAACTATAGGTAGGGAGAGTGTCAGTGTGTTTTACTGTGCGAATCCTTGTTTCTAGGGACAGGGAAGGACAGTGAGGGAATTCTCCTTGTGCTATAGTGTGCTTTAAAAAAACATTTTTTCTAGGGACAGAAAACTATAGGTAGGGAGAGTGTCAGTGTCTTTTACTGTGCGAATCCTTGTTTCTAGGGACAGGGAAGGACAGTGAGGGAATTCTCCTTGTGCTATAGTGTGCTTTAAAAAAACATTTTTTTCTAGGGACAGAAAACTATAGGAAGGAAGAGTGTCAGTTTCTTTCACTGTGATAAACCTTGTTTCTAGGGACAAAGAAGGAAAGTGAGTGAAATTCTCCCTGTGCTATAGTGTGCTTTAAAAAAACATTTTTTCTAGGGACAGAAAACTATAGGTAGGGAGAGTGTCAGTGTCTTTTACTGTGCGAATCCTTGTTTCTAGGGACAGGGAAGGACAGTGAGGGAATTCTCCTTGTGCTATAGTGTGCTTTAAAAAAACATTTTTTCTAGGGACAGAAAACTATAGGTAGGGAGAGTGTCAGTGTGTTTTACTGTGCGAATCCTTGTTTCTAGGGACAGGGAAGGACAGTGAGGGAATTCTCCTTGTGCTATAGTGTGCTTTAAAGAAACATTTTTTCTAGGGACAGAAAACTATAGGTAGGGAGAGTGTCAGTTTCTTTTACTGTGCGAATCCTTGTTTCTAGGGACAAAGAAGGAAAGTGAGTGAAATTCTCCTTGTGCTATAGTGTGCTTTAAAAAAACATTTTTTCTAGGGACAGAAAACTATAGGTAGGGAGAGTGTCAGTGTCTTTTACTGTGCGAATCCTTGTTTCTAGGGACAGGGAAGGACAGTGAGGGAATTCTCCTTGTGCTATAGTGTGCTTTAAAAAAACATTTTTTCTAGGGACAGAAAACTATAGGTAGGGAGAGTGTCAGTGTCTTTTACTGTGCGAATCCTTGTTTCTAGGGACAGGGAAGGACAGTGAGGGAATTCTCCTTGTGCTATAGTGTGCTTTAAAAAAACATTTTTTCTAGGGACAGAAAACTATAGGTAGGGAGAGTGTCAGTGTCTTTTACTGTGCGAATCCTTGTTTCTAGGGACAGGGAAGGACAGTGAGGGAATTCTCCTTGTGCTATAGTGTGCTTTAAAAAAACATTTTTTTCTAGGGACAGAAAACAATAGGAAGGAAGAGTGTCAGTTTCTTTCACTGTGATAAACCTTGTTTCTAGGGACAAAGAAGGAAAGTGAGTGAAATTCTCCCTGTGCTATAGTGTGCTTTAAAAAAATTTTTTTCTAGGGACAGAAAACTATAGGTAGGGAGAGTGTCAGTGTCTTTTACTGTGCGAATCCTTGTTTCTAGGGACAGGGAAGGACAGTGAGGGAATTCTCCTTGTGCTATAGTGTGCTTTAAAAAAACATTTTTTCTAGGGACAGAAAACTATAGGTAGGGAGAGTGTCAGTGTGTTTTACTGTGCGAATCCTTGTTTCTAGGGACAGGGAAGGACAGTGAGGGAATTCTCCTTGTGCTATAGTGTGCTTTAAAGAAACATTTTTTCTAGGGACAGAAAACTATAGGTAGGGAGAGTGTCAGTTTCTTTTACTGTGCGAATCCTTGTTTCTAGGGACAAAGAAGGAAAGTGAGTGAAATTCTCCTTGTGCTATAGTGTGCTTTAAAAAAACATTTTTTCTAGGGACAGAAAACTATAGGTAGGGAGAGTGTCAGTGTCTTTTACTGTGCGAATCCTTGTTTCTAGGGACAGGGAAGGACAGTGAGGGAATTCTCCTTGTGCTATAGTGTGCTTTAAAAAAACATTTTTTTCTAGGGACAGAAAACTATAGGAAGGAAGAGTGTCAGTTTCTTTCACTGTAATAAACCTTGTTTCTAGGGACAAAGAAGGAAAGTGAGTGAATTTCTCCTTGTGCTATAGTGTGCTTTAAAAAAACATTTTTTCTAGGGACAGAAAACTATAGGTAGGGAGAGTGTCAGTGTCTTTTACTGTGCGAATCCTTGTTTCTAGGGACAGGGAAGGACAGTGAGGGAATTCTCCTTGTGCTATAGTGTGCTTTAAAAAAACATTTTTTCGAGGGACAGAAAACTATAGGTAGGGAGAGTGTCAGTGTGTTTTACTGTGCGAATCCTTGTTTCTAGGGACAGGGAAGGACAGTGAGGGAATTCTCCTTGTGCTATAGTGTGCTTTAAAAAAACATTTTTTCTAGGGACAGAAAACTATAGGTAGGGAGAGTGTCAGTTTCTTTTACTGTGCGAATCCTTGTTTCTAGGGACAAAGAAGGAAAGTGAGTGAAATTCTCCTTGTGCTATAGTGTGCTTTAAAAAAACATTTTTTTCTAGGGACAGAAAACTATAGGTAGGGAGAGTGTCAGTGTCTTTCACTGTGCGAATCCTTGTTTCTAGGGACAGGGAAGGACAGTGAGGGAATTCTCCTTGTGCTATAGTGTGCTTTAAAAAAACATTTTTTCTAGGGACAGAAAACTATAGGTAGGGAGAGTGTCAGTGTCTTTTACTGTGCGAATCCTTGTTTCTAGGGACAGGGAAGGACAGTGAGGGAATTCTCCTTGTGCTATAGTGTGCTTTAAAAAACATTTTTTCTAGGGACAGAAAACTATAGGTAGGGAGAGTGTCAGTGTGTTTTACTGTGCGAATCCTTGTTTCTAGGGACAGGGAAGGACAGTGAGGGAATTCTCCTTGTGCTATAGTGTGCTAAAGCATTCCTCATCAACCATCTTTGAAATCCTTGTTTTTTTGGACAGTCAGGGAAATTGTCAATGTGCTATTCTGTGCAAAAGCAATCATCCTCAACCATATTTAGAAATCCTTAAGTAAAGGGACAGAGAAGGACACCTGAAGGTAGCCCTTATTGCTTTTTTCCCATCTCCCTGCAGGCCATCTATTAGAATGTCTGGAAGGCAAACAAGGAGAGGCAGACAGTCAGGAGGCAATAAAAGAGGGCAAGCAGGCTCTGTGTCTGGGGGCAACAGTGCTGGTCGTGGACGCGGTGCATTGTCATCAGCACATGGCCATGGGACACGCTTGTCCTTCTTTTCGGCAGCTGGACATGTTGAGCCACATCATGCCGAAGACTTGGTAGAGTGGATGACCAAGCCCTCCTCCTCCTCCTCATCCTCTCTCACCCAGGCTCAGGGTACTGGAAAAGCAGCTGCCAAAGCGTCCTCTTCCCTGGTATCAATGTCAGACTCAGCATCAGTCACTCCTTCCCTAGACCCACCATGTCCTCCTCCTGAGGAGTCCCCCGAACTGTTTGAGCACAGTGTTGGGTACATGCTCCAGGAGGATGCCCAGCGTTTCGAAGGGTCTGATGATGAAACCCAGCTAGAGGAAGGCAGTAGCGTGAGAGCAGACAGAGGGGATGCTCAAGAAGGACACCAATCTGGCAGTCATGTTCCAGCAGCTGCAGCATACTGCCAGATTGGCTCCAGTGATGAGGAGGGAGGTGATGATGAGGTCACTGACTCCACGTGGGTGCCTAATAGGAGAGAGGAGGAGGAGGAGGATGAGGAGGAGGCACATCTCCAACGAGGCAGGATGCCCTTTGGTGGCCAGCGTAAGGGCAGTACACCGACGGAATCACACCGCAGAGCTCCGCCTGTGCAGGGCGCTGCCTCTGCCCGTCATTCAAAAAGTTCTTTGGTGTGGGCCTTTTTTGAGGCTAGTGCATCAGATCGCACAGCTGCTGTTTGCAACATATGTCTCAAGCGTATATCGCGTGGCCAAAACATCAGCCGCTTGGGTACCACATGCCTGACCAGACATATGTTGACCTGCCATGCAGCTCGTTGGCAAGCCTACCTCAAAGACCCACACCAAAGAACAAAGCGGACCTCTCCTTGCACCGCATCAGCTGGGATCTCCAACCCCACTATAACTTCAGTCCTCTCTGAAACATGCACTGAGAGGAATGAAGGTGTAGAATTAGGTGTGTCACAGCCAAGTACTTGCGGCCACTCTGCTAGCAGTACACCGACGTCCGATTCTAGCAGGCAAATTTCCCTGCCCCAGCTGCTGGACCGTCGAAAGAAGTTCACTCCCAGCCATCCACATGCCCAGCGGTTGAATGCTAGCTTGGCTAAATTGCTAGCGCTTCAATTGCTGCCTTTTCAGTTGGTAGACTCGGCCCCCTTCCGTGAATTTGTGCAATGTGCGGTTCCTCAGTGGCAGGTTCCCAAACGCCACTTTTTCTCACGGAAGGCTATTCCGGCTCTCTACCGGCATGTGGAAGGCAATGTCTTGGCCTCGCTGGACAGGGCGGTCAGCGGTAAGGTGCATATTACCGCTGACTCATGGTCCAGCAGGCATGGACAGGGACGTTACCTTTCTTTCACGGCCCATTGGGTCACTCTTTTGGCAGCTGGGAAGGATGCAGGACAAGGTGCAGTAGTGTTGGAGGTTGTTCCACCGCCACGCCTCCAAAATGCTACTACTGGTTGTGACACACCTCTCTCCTCCACCCCCTCCTCTTCTTCTTCCTCCATGGCCTCTTCCTGTGGTTTGTCCTCGGAACCAGCGGTGCTCCGTAGGCGTTCAAGGGGCTACGCAAGTACGCAGGCAAAAAGATGCCATGCCGTGCTTGCGCTGGTGTGTTTGGGGGACAGAAGCCACACTGGGGCAGAGGTCCTGTCTGCTCTGCAGGGCCAGGCCGAGAGGTGGTTGACGCCACGCCAGCTTAAGCCAGGAATGGTGGTTTGCGACAATGGCACCAACCTCCTCTCCGCCCTCCGACAGGGACAACTGACCCATGTGCCCTGTGTGGCTCACGTCCTTAACCTGGTGGTGCAGCGGTTCTTGGGCAGGTACCCGGGCTTACAGGATGTCCTGAGGCAGGCCAGGAAAGTCTGTGTGCATTTCCGCAGATCTTATAATGCCAGTGCTCGCCTGGCTGAGCTGCAAAAGGAGTTGAACCTGCCCAAGAATCGCCTTATATGTGACATGCCCACCAGGTGGAACTCAACGTTGGCCATGCTGCAGCGGCTGCACACGCAGCAGAGGGCCATCAATGAGTACCTGTGCGACACCAGGACAGGGTCAGGGGAGCTTGGTTTTATTTCTCTACGCCAGTGGGGCATGATCAGGGATGCATGCACTGTCCTGGCACCATTTGAGGAGGCCACGAGGATGGTGAGCAGTGACAGTGCATGCATCAGTGACACTGCACCTCTTGTCCACCTGTTGGAGCACACGCTGCGTGGAATAATGGACAGGGCACTTGAGGCAGAACAGAGGCAGGAAGAGGAGGACTTCCTTGCCTCTCAAGGCCCCCTTTACCCAGACAGTGTTCCTTCTGTCCCACCCATCGCACAGGAAGAGGACGAGGAGGAGGAGGAGGAGGAGGATTGTGTCAGCATGGAGGTGGAGGCTGGCACTCAGCATCATCAGCAGCAGTCTTTTAGGGATGATTTACAGTCCCAAGAAACCAGTGGACTTGTACGTGGCTGGGAGGAGGTGGCTGCGGATCATGTCGTCCTTAGTGACCCAGAGGACTCCGGAGCGAATGCCTCAGCAAACCTACGCTGCATGGCCTCCCTGATCCTGCAAAGTCTGCGGAAGGATCCTCGTATTCTTCGGATCAAGGAGAGGGACCATTACTGGCTGGCCACTCTCCTTGATCCACGGTACAAGGGTAAGGTTGCGGACCTTATGTTACCGTCGCAGAGGGAGCAGAGGATGAGACAACTCCGGGAGGCCTTGCAGAAAGGTCTGTGCAACGCGTTCCCAGAGACTGGGAGGTTACAAACTCCTGGTCCTGGACAACGAGTTGCTGAGGCTTCGGCCAGTCAAAGAAGGAGCGGTGGGGAAGGTGGCCGTCTGACCGATGCGTTCAGACAATTCTTTAGTCCGCAGCCCCAAAGTATGATCGGTTCCAGCAACCATCGCCAGCGTCTGATATACATGGTCCAGGAATACCTAGGGGCAAGGTCAGACTTGGACACCTTCCCCACCGAAAATCCTCTGGCTTACTGGGTCTTGAGGATGGATCACTGGCCAGAGCTTGCACAGTATGCAATTGAGCTACTGGCCTGTCCTGCATCCAGCGTTCTTTCGGAACGCACATTCAGTGCTGCTGGAGGATTTGTCACGGATCACAGGGTGCGCCTGTCCACCGACTCGGTTGATCGACTGACTTTCATCAAGATGAACCAGTCTTGGATCACCACCAGCTACCACACACCTGATGCTGATATAACAGACTAATTGATTTTAACATGTCACATCCCTTCAAGACTGATGCTGATGCTGAGTGCCTGTGCTGTTATGTTGACTGGCTATCCTCCTCCTCCGAGTCCTCAATGATACGATTGATGATGATAGCTTGGAAGATCATTTTTGTTTATGGGTGCCGCCACCAGTGGCTAAGGCCCAATTTTTCAGCCCCTGTTTTACAGGGGCGTGTAATTACAATTTTTTTAGCAATAATTTGCCATAGGGCTCATTGCTGTGCTCCAAGTACAGTATCTGTGAGGGGTTGGAGTGTTGTGGCACCAGTGCCTAAGGCCCAATTTTTCAGCCCCTGTTTAACAGGGGCGTGTCATTACAATTTTTGAAGCAATACTTTGCAACAGGGCTCATTGCTGTGCTCCAAGTACAGTATCTGTGAGGGGTTGTAGTGTTGTGCCACCAGTGCCTAAGGCCCAATTTTTCAGCCCCTGTTCAACAGGGGCATGCAATTACAATTCTTGATCTAATAATTCACAGCAGGGCCCATTGCTGCACCCACCAAGAGTAACTCTGAGGGCTTACAGTGTTGTGGCAACGCCACCACCACCACCACCACGAAAGGCCCAATTTTTCAGCCCCTGTTCAAAAGGGGCATGTAATTACAATTCTTGATCTAATAATTCACAGCAGGGCCCATTGCTGCACCCACCAAGAGTAACTCTGAGGGCTTACAGTGTTGTGGCAACACCACCACCACCACCACCACGAAAGGCCCAATTTTTCAGCCCCTGTTCAACAGGGGCATGCAATTACAATTCTTGATCTAATAATTCACAGCAGGGCCCATTGCTGCACCCACCAAGAGTAACTCTGAGGGCTTACAGTGTTGTGGCAACGCCACCACCACCACCACCACGAAAGGCCCAATTTTTCAGCCCCTGTTCAAAAGGGGCATGTAATTACAATTCTTGATCTAATAATTCACAGCAGGGCCCATTGCTGCACCCACCAAGAGTAACTCTGAGGGCTTACAGTGTTGTGGCAACGCCACCACCACCACCACCACCACCACCACGAAAGGCCCAATTTTTCAGCCCCTGTTCAAAAGGGGCATGTAATTACAATTCTTGATCTAATAATTCACAGCAGGGCCCATTCCTGCACCCACCAAGAGTAACTCTGAGGGCTTATAGTGTTGTGGCAACACCACCACCACCACCACCACCACGAAAGGCCCAATTTTTCAGCCCCTGTTCAACAGGGGCATGCAATTACAATTCTTGATCTAATAATTCACAGCAGGGCCCATTGCTGCACCCACCAAGAGTAACTGTCAGGGCTTACAGTGTTGTGGCACCAGCACCACCATCAAAGGCCCAATTTTTACTACCACTGTTCAACAATTATATGTAATTAAAATTCCTGATATAATAGTTGACAGCAGGGCGTTCCAGCACCAACCAAGAGTAACTGTGAGTGCTTACAGTGTTGTGCCAACACCAACAACTAAGGGGCCTATTTCTGCAGAGTATATACGGCAGGTCCCTACTTTCAAACATCCAACTTACAAACGACTCCTACTTGCAAACGCAAGAAGACAACAGGAAGTGAGAGGAAATCTACCACTAGGAAGGAAAATTCTCTCCTGTAAGAATAAATATGGGAGAAAGGTGTCTCCTCTGTACTGATGCTTTATCAGCAATCCTTGTTTCAAGAAAAACACCACATTTCAAAAACAGTTGTCATTGGGACGGAAAGTGAGGTGAAATGTTCTGAACAGGGGCACAGACAGCAAAACAAATGTTACAGGGGTGATAACCCTTACCTATGTTTTCCAAAAAGTTTAAAAATAGATTTTTGGGCTGGAGCTACACTTCAACAATGTACCTGTTCAAAATTACAAACAGATTCTACATAAGAACAAACCTACAGTCCCTGTCTTGTATGCACCGCCTGTATACGGCTGTTCAGAGTATATAGGGCCTTTTTTATTTTATGTGCGGGGTTCCCCTTAATATCCATACAAGACCCAAAGGGGCTGGTAATGGGCTGGGGTAGGGGGGGGGTCATGGGGTAGCTATGCCATTTTTCGTAAAGATTTTCATCCATATTACCGGGACCAGACATTACATTAAAGCCGCAAGCAGTTTTAAATGGCTTTTTTTCCTTTAGAAATGTAATTTTGTGCAGGGACAGTTCTAAACACGGGAAACACGTGGCACTTCACAGGCATACTTTAGACACCCCCCAGGTACGATATTTAAAGGAATATTTGACTTTTTTTTTTTCACTTTATGCATCATTAAAATTACTGCTCCCGAAAAACAACCGTTTTTAAAACTTCTTTTTGCATTGATACATGTCCCCTGGTGCACAACCCGGGTTCCCAAACCCTTTTTAGGACAATAACATGCATAATAGTTGTTATAATTAGCACTTTAGAATTCGAACGTTCGCATCCATTGTATTTAATAGGGTTCTAATGTTCGTACGAACTTTCGGTCCGTTCGCGGGTTCTGGTGCGAACCGAACCCGGGGGTGTTCGGCTCATCACTACTCCCCACCTGTCCCTCTGCCCTCTTTCTGTGACACTGCCCCCAGCTGTCCCTCTGCCCTCTTCCTGTGATTCTGCCCCCACCTGTCCCTCTGCCCCCTCCTGTGACGCTGTCCCCACCTGTCCCTCTGCCCACCTCCTGTGATGCTGCTCCCCACCTGTTCCTCTGCCCACCTCCTGTGATGCTGCTCCCCACCTGTCCCTCTGCCCTCTTCCTGTGACACTGCCCCCAGCTGTCCCTCTGCCCTCTTCCTGTGATTCTGCCCCCACCTGTCCCTCTGCCCCCTCCTGTGACGCTGTCCCCACCTGTCCCTCTGCCGGCCTCCTGTGACGCTGCCCCCACCCCTCCCTCTGCCCACCTCCTGTGACGCAGCCCCGCTCCCCCCACATGTTTTGTGTTTTCACCCCTGCTCAGAGTGCCGGTGGTGATGTCTGTGGTGAATCCAGGGATAGGGGAGGATCCGTCTGCACGAGGAGTCCGGGGATCCAGTAAATCTGATGATGGGGAGGAACTGTCAGTCTGCACACATTACAATATGCACATGGACACATGATTTGTGCAGAAGTGATTTTTTTTGAGGGGGAGGGGGTTTAGTTCTTGGACCCAGGCAGCACAATGTCTTGGGCTAGCCCTGTCTGCAAGTCTGCTGCAAGTTCTGGTTCAGTAATTTTGTGCAATAGTCATCCCAACACAGGGGTCACTGTGGCTGAAGTTTCATGCTGTAGACTTGCAGAGCTCTTGCTGTAGTCTCACTTCTGCAACTTTGCTCTTGCCAGGAACTTGCGATGCAAATTTGCTACAAATTGGAAAAGTGTCACCTAGAACTTCAAGTGCTCTGCAAGTGCACAACTTGCCAGTGAAAATGTGCAGCAAGTTAACAAGACTTACAATTCAGCACTGCCACATATTTGTGGCAAGTTATCCTTGCTATCTGGGTACTTGACCTCCGGATGGTTTAACCCCCTTAATGCCCAGGTCATCTTCTGCTATTCAGTACCCCAGATAGCAAGCAATTGAGCTGAAAGTTTGAAAATGACTTGCTAAGCTATTGCTAGACTTGCCAGCCTTCACAAGTTTGATGCACAATTGCAGTAAATCCGCATTGCATGACTCCAGATCAACTTTTTTTTTTAAATACTTTTTATTGCATACGTTTGCATTAACAAGATATTACATTTCATGACTCATTTGATTCCTCATAAATACCAAATGCAAACCAAAAGTTAATGCCCCAAACCCTAAAGAGAAAAAATAACCTGGTTGCAGTCGCACTCCACTTCTTAAAATATCTAGCGTCAAATTCAATCGATTCAACTTCTCATTTTAACTATGCCCCTCTTCTCCTACATCATTTATTTCCATGGAGAGTTAATAGTGAGTTCAACCATCTATCCCAAATTCTATAATATTTCTGAGTATTTGGGATACTGAGTATACAGAAGTATTTTATTTTCCGCTTTAAGTCATTGATTGCTCAGAGGGGGTATAGGTTGCATTCACTTAAGCACAATTTGTTTACTTGCCATTAATAATGTTTCTTGTAAACATGTCTTAGCATATCCAGTCCAATTCTGGTTCTCAACCAGACCCAGTAGACAGACCTCTGGAGTAAATATGACGGGGCCTCCCAATACAGTTTATAATACACTATATTACCAAAAGTATTGGGACACCTGCCTTTACATGCAGTCTCTGCTCTAATTCATTCCAAAGGTGTTCTATTGGGTTAAGGTCAGGACTTTGTGCAGACCAGTCAAGTACCTCCACCCTAAACTCGCTCATCCATGTCTCTATGGACCTTTCTTTGTGCACTGGTCTGAATCATTTGGTAGAGGGGGGATTATGGTGTGGGGTTGTTTTTCAGGGGTTGGGCTTGGCCCCTTAGTTCCAGTGAAGGGAACTCTTAAGGCGTCAGCATACCAAGACATTTTGGACAATTTCATACACCCAACTTGTGGGAACAGTTTGGGGATGGCCCCTTCCTGTTCCAACATGACTGTGCACCAGTGCACAAAGCAAGGTCCATAGAGACATGGATGAACATGTTTGGGGTGAAGGAGCTTGACAGGCCTGCACAGAGTCCTGACCTTAACCGAATAGAACACCTTTGGGAGGACAGGCCTTCTCGTCCACATCAGTGCCTGACCTCACATATGCGCTTCTGGAAGAATGGTAAAACATTCCCATAGATACACTCCTAAACCTTGTGGGCAGTCTTTTCAGAAGAGTTTAAGCTGTTATAGCTGCAAAGGGTGGGCCAACTCAACATTGAACCCTACAGACTAAGACTGGGATGCCATGAAAGTTCATGTGCGTGTAAAGGCAGGCGTCCCAATACTTTTGGTAATATAGTCTATATCCAAGACCTGTCTCCAGTATCGACTAATTTCCGGACAAAACCACATTAAATATAATTTACACGGTGTGAGATATGCTTGATGTATTATATACAGCTGTATCAATCTGTTATTACATGCAGGTGACACCCCCAGATGTGATTATATCATGCCTCCCTCCAAGTCTAATCTGTCATAGATGTACAGACCATTTGCCACTTCCTTTTTAGCCTGCAGTGGAGCCTCACGTATCTTAGCCTGCAATAAATGAGTATATAATTTAAATACTAACCCCTTTGGCCCCTGGGATCTCAATACTCCAATAAGAGGGAACTTAAATATCCTAACATTCTGACTGCCAAATTGAGCCTGTAATGCATGCTGTAGCTGTAGGAATTTATAGAAATTTCTATAGGATAAATTAAATTTTGCCCTTAAAGAGTCAAAGGAGCTCATAATACCACTATCGCTACAGAACGTAAAAGTGTCAACTAAAACTTTAAGTGCTCTGCAAGTGTACAACTTGCCAGTGGAGATGTGCCGCAAGTAGCAGACTTACAATGCAACAGTTATCCTTGCTATCTGGGACTGTGAAACTTTAACTGGCAATTGCTCAGTCATGCAACGCTGTACCAAAATGAATTTTATATATTTTTTTTCACACAAATATAGCTTTCTTTGATGATATTTGACCACCACTGGGTTTATATTTTTTGCTATATACAGTATAAATAAAAAACAAAACAAATAAAAACAAAGCATAATTTTCTACTTTCTGTTAGAAAACTTATCCAATAAAATAAAATGAATCCATAAAAAAATCAGAATAAGTGTATATTAGTTGGTTTGTGTGAAAGTTATAGCGTCTACAAACTATGGTATATATTTGAAAATTGATCAGTCCTCGTGCATCGATAGCCTATCTAATTTCTTGAGGCCCCTAAAATCCCAGGACGATACAACAAATACCCCCGAAAAAAAACTTTTTGGAAGGTAGTCAAAGGCATTTAGTAAGAGGCATGGTGAGTTTTTTGAAGTTGTAATTTTTTTTTACATTTTTTTGGAAATTTAAGAAATTGAATTAAATGTTTTTTTTTGCACTTTTAAAAAAAGTTTTTTTATATACTGTTACTAGTGCAGTACGGTGTCATCATATGACTGGTTTGGCAGTGATCAGGCATACTGACTGGTGACAATTTGTTAAAAAAAAAAACGAAATCATTTTTAATTCAATGTTTTGAACGGTCATGAATGGGTTACATTCATAGCAGCTGTTTTATTATTTATTATTATTTATTATTGTGTGCTGTGATTGACCTACAACTATTACATGGTACAAGGTGCTGTGACTGGCCCAGGTACCATGTGATAGCTGTGGGCCAATCACAGCATCACTTTACGAATCCCTTTCACAGCTGTTATGAATGAAATAAATTTGTAACAGCTTTGTTGACATTGTGATCATGTGATTGCATAGCGATCACATGATTCCCCGGCCATACCGGGAGCAGCGCCCTGTACGACCCTAACCCGGAGGAGGATTGATGACATACATGTACATGATCTAGTCTGCCACAGTAAATCTACTGTGGTCGTGCGGCAAGCGGTTTAAAGAACAATCTGAGGAACAGTTTTAACTATTTTTTAAAGTAAACATTCTGACCACATTGCTCGGCAACGGCTTGATGGATCCGAAAGGGGCCAAATGCTACATGCAGTTCCCCAAGGGATTATCTTAAAGCCTAATTTATGCTAACAAAAAATACAAGATAAGCACAATGGACATTACTTACATTCAGTGTGATATGTCCCTTGAGCTTCTGTCTTTCAGTTCAGTGATAATCGTCCTAAGAGCCCTTTCACACTGGATCGCCCGTCGGCGGTAAATTGACGCTATTTTTACCGCCGACGCTATGGGCTGATTTGAGGCGCATTTCGGCCGCTAGCGGGGCGGTTTTACCCCCGCTAGTGGCTGAGAATGGGTTATAGCCGAGCTGTCCCATTCATTTCAATGGGCAGCAGCGGTGGAGGAGCGGTAAACACACCGCTCCTTCACCCCTGCAAAGATTCAGTTCAGCAGACTTTTTCTAACGTCCTGCTAACGCAACGCTCCAGTGTGAAAGTCCTCTGGCTTTCACACTGGAATGAATGGGGTAGCAGTTTAACAGCGTTTTGCAGGTGCTATTTTTAACGCTATAGTGCCTGCAAAACGCTCCAGTGTAAAAGGGGTCTAAAGGAGCTGTCAAAAGCTCTCATCAAGAGTGCTCGACTATGCTCATCCTTTCTGCCCAGCTCCTTCATTCATAAAAGTCGGCACTACAGCTTCTATGAAAGAAACAGGATCTATGAATGGAGGATGGGTGGATGATTGAAAGGTCCTCTCCATCCATTAATGTTTTATCCAATGCTACAGCTTCTCTGAATGAAACAAGTTCCATGATTGGAGGGAGTAGACCTTTCAATTATCCAGCTATTCGGCTTCTATAAATGGAAGATGTAGGTAGAAAGAGCGGGCATAAGGACAATTCGCCAGTTTGTTTAACCCCTGCTGAACCAGAAGGTGTTGGTGGTGGGTCGGGAGGACCATTGGAAGGAGGAAGATTACTACTGAACTGGAAGACAGAAGCACAAGGGAGACATAACACTGAAGGCAAGTAATGTCCCTTGTGCTTATTTGTATTTTTTTTTTTTTAGGTGAACTTAGGGTTTAAATTAATCCCTTAGGGGGCTGAGTGCATGTAGCACTTGGCTTCTTTCTGATCCATCCAGCTGTTGCTAAGGAGCATGGTCAGACAGTTTGATTACTGCTGCCGGACATCATTGCTAGTAAGGAGACAAATATGTGAGAAACAGCTCTGGTCTCCAGCAGCAGGGGGATTCTGGAGATCAGCATTGCCATTTACTACAGAGCTCACAGCCTGTGGGTCTGTGTGTCTATCTGTGGCTGCTTGTAAATACACACCCCCGGCAGATGGATCACACAGCTCCATAGCACTGAGTGATCTTTTACTATTTTGGGGCAGTGCTGATTCATAATAGTAAAAGAACAGACAGCTTAGAGGGGGGGTGGGTGCTCAGTGCTGGCTGTACCTCCCCCCACAGGAAGGCTCAATATTGCACTTCAGAATGGGGTGGAACCCTCCTGTTTTTTCACCTTAATGCATCCTATGCAATTTGTATGCAATCAGGCAGGGCCTTGCACCGTCATGGTTTTGGTAAATCTAAAGGAAATCAGACAACAAAAGTTGCATAGTGCGTATGGGGTCATAGAAATAAAATTACTGCTAAATTTTTCTAGTGCATGTACCAAGTGCAAAAAACTGTTGTTGAGTGTAATGGTCACACCAGCCGCCTGTGTTTGGCAGATATGGCTCCATCCTAATTGTCACACGCAGTCCAAATGTTATAATGGCATTCTCACAGCAAGCCACATTCTTGCTTTCAATCCACACACTTTAATGTTCATAAGCATAGCCACACTTGTGAAGAGATTAACGGTTCTGGGACTGTATGCTAATGAGCTGTTAATATCTTCTTCCACAGAGTTAGACAGGCCCTTCTCCTTATCCATCTTCTGCCAAGTGCCTTCTTTGTAATAGTTTACTTTTCTTTTCATATGTTCTACATAACAATTTCCTTCCTCCTGTAATATTTCCCTTCCACGCGTACCGTCATCAATAATTGATTGGAGTGCTCCAGCATCCATCCTCAGATTCTCTATCATGTGGCAGTGTACCGGGGATTTAAAAAATAAGACAAGGAAACCATTTTACAGACAGATCCATCTAATGTAATTACCTATTCTTTTTCTGTTATATTTGTATTTAATGCCGGGGCAATGAATCGTTCATTTTTTCCTATTTGGAAAGTTAGTATGAAATCACCCAATTTACTTGACATCAAAGTAGCTATGGAATACATTAAAAAAAAAAAAACTGCAACAGGTTACCATGGCAACGGAACTTCTGGAATAATTCAATATGGTTCCAAATTTGTGAGCTCTGGGGCTGTACGAAGTTCTGATGTCATTATGCTTGATGGCATCTGTAAATGTCTAAGGATTTGTTATGCAGCGACTGAAGGAAGATAAAACTAAATTAATGTCTCTGACTTGGATGGAGCATATGGAAGTAAAATAAAAGTCGAACAAGGTCATATACAACATATGATTATATCCGGGCTGTTTTAAGGTCAGTGGGAGCTGTGGGCATCCAGAATACAAAGGAAAGTACTAGAAATGAAACGTATAGAATGATCAACTTTCAATTACCCCTTTTAAAGCAACCCTGTTCACAATTGCAAATTCCAAATAGAACAGTAAATTGTTATTTCTCCTGCTGCCTGTGCAAGCCCAGATAGCAGACAATTGTGTTGGAAGTTTGAAAATGACTTGCTAAGCTATTGCTAGACTTGCCAGGCTTCACAACTTTGTTGCACAACTCCAGATCAACTAACTGTCTTTGCAAACAATTCTGCAAGTCTGCTGCAAGTTCTGGTTTAGTTATGTTGTGCAATAGTCATCCCACCACAGGGGTCATTGTGGCTGAATTTTCATGCTGTAGACTTGCAGAGCTCTTGCTGTAGACTCACCACTGCAATTTTGTAACAAACTGGAAAAGTGTCAACTAGAACTTGTGCTTCAAGGGCTCTGGCAAGTGTACAACTTGGCAGCGAAAATGTGCAGCAAGTTAACAGACTTACAATTCAACACTGCCACAAATTTGTGGCAAGTTATCCTTGCTATCGGGAAGTGAGCACTGCCCTTGTAGGTGAAATTTCTTCTGAAACCTACACTTTAGGAAGTGTTAATCTCCTGGTCCCAACAGCATGCAATGGTTTCTCCTGCTGTCCTCCATTTCACTACTGTGTCCTATAGTGATATGGAGGTTGGCGGGAGGAACCATTGAGTACTGTGGGGGACCAACAGAGTGATGCACCTTGTGAGTATCAGTTTTATAAGAAACTTTTCCTGGAGATTCCTCTTTAATGAAGCAGCATCTCTCAGAGTGAGAAGTAGCGGAAGTAATTAAATAATTTCCTTTTTACAGGGAGATGTATTTTTGTGGAACATAAAGTGTAATTCCAGTCACTTTCTAACTAAGCCTAAATCTACTTCCACCTTCATTGTATGACTAGTCTATCTACCCTGTGAAAGGAAAGATGTCTATACTTATCTATTCTGAAATCGCTCTGGTCTGGTCACATGATTGGGCGACAATGGCTGCAGAGCCTGGGCGATGACGTCACCCATAGGCTTACTATGGGGCAGCCGTTGTTAGTTGTCCCTCCTTTACACTGAAGCCAGTGCTGAAGGCCGTGGCTAGATGCACACTCTGTGTTCATCCATCAGTGATCACTGCAGGTAATCACTGACTGTGCAGGGAGCCACGTATAGCTGTGGCCACCGGTGACCTATCATTATAGTGAACAGGGCCAGTGGCCGCAAATAGCCACTGAGTCACAGCATGACTTGATTCTACAATTGAGTGAGTGTGAGTGAGTAACTTATAAAGCGCTACAAATGCGAACTAAATCTCCTCAAGTTGCTTTGTATCCAGTGTCGTCCTGATCCTTCAGAAGAGGTTGGTCTTTAGTTTTTTCCTGAAGGCCCGATGGTTTTCTTTCATTGCGGATGTCCGTGGGTAGAGCGTTCCATAGCCGTGGTCCTTGTTCTGCAAATCTTCGTTCTCCTTTAGATTTGTTGCGGGTCTTGGGGATGTGAAGGAGGTTTTGGTTAGTTGACCGGAGGGCACGACTAGGGTTGTAATGTTTTATTTTCTCGCATAGGTATTAAGGAGCGTTTCCTTGTGTGCATTTGTGAGTGAGGCAGAGGGTCTTGAATGTAACCCGATCCTTTACGGCTAGCCAATGTAGGGACCTCAGGGATGGGGTGATTGATTCCCAAGGTTTTTTCCCGTTACCAGTCTGGCTGCTGTGTTCTGGACAACTTGTAGACGTGAAATCTGGTATTTGGGTAGTCCGAGGTAGAGGGAGTTTGCGTAGTCGAGTTGGGAATTGATGATTGTTCTAACTACTACTGCTGTATCCTCTTCCGGGATGAAGGGGATGAGTCTACGTAGCAGGCGGAGAAGATGGTGAGATCCACTGACTACTGATCCTATTTGTGCGTCCATAGTCATGTCTGAGTCAAAGATGACTCTGAGGCTTTTAATTTTAGTGCTTGGGGCGATGGTTTGTCCAAGGATGGTGGGTGGTGTGCCTGTTGTCCTTTCGGTTTGCGTGGAGAACGAGAAGTTCTGTTTTGGATCCATTAAGTTTGAGGGAGTTCTCCGTCATCCAATTATCGATCAATACGAGGCAATTTTCTAGTGCATGGTATTGGTCTTTTTTTCCGGTGATGCAAAGGTAGAGTTGCGTGTCATCAGCGTAGGAGTGATAGAGCAAGTCCTGTTTGATGATTTTGAGGAGTGGGCGGAGGTAGATGTTGAAAAGTACGGACGACAGGGGTGATCCTTGCAGGACTCCGCATGTAGTTGAGTGCTTCCGAAGTGAAGGCTCCTAGTTTCACTGTCTAGGATCGATTCTCTAGGAAGGATGCAAACCAGGGTAGATCAGAGTCTGCGACTCCGGCTACTTCTGTGAGACGAGTGAGCAGAGTTTTGTGGTCTACTGTGTCGAAAGCTGTGCTGAGGTCCAGCAGCACCAGGAGACATGATTCTCCGTCATCTGTTGCTTCGAGGGCGTCATCCTATATTTTGAGAAGTGCCGTTTCTGTCCCGTGGTCTGGGCGGAAACCTGATTGTAGTGAGTCCAGGAGTTTGTAGGTGTCCAAATGGAGTTGTAGCTGTTGTACTACTGCTTTCTCCATGATCTTGGAGATGGTGTTAAGGCTTGTTACTGGTCTGCGGTAGTTTGGGTCTTTGGGGGTCGAGGTTGGGTTTCTTTAGGAGGGGTTTGATTATGCCTTGCTTGAGGGAGATCGGCACAATACCTTCTTTGAACAATTGATTTATGAGGTGTGTTATGGTGGGTGCCAAGATGTCGGTACATTCTTTCAGGAGTTTTGTAGAAATAATGTAATTTGGTGATGTGCTGTCTCGGAGGCTTCTGATGATTTTGGTGGTGTCGCTGGTGATTGGGACCAGCATGAATTTAGTTGATTGTAGAATGTTTATGTGTTTTTTTTCTTCTTGCTGTGGCCAAGTGAGGTTAGTTTTTTTCTGCTTAATTATTTCACAAATGTTTTCGATTTTGTCAATAAAAAAAATCAGATAGTTCATTGCAGAATTCCTGTGCTTCGTTTACTGGAGGTTCTAAGCAGGTGGGGTTCATAGTCTGAGGGACTAGTTTGAAAAGTTCGCGGGGACCGTTTAGGGCTTTTGAGATGGTGTTGGAGAAGTGTTCTTTTTTTGCTTTGAAGATTGCTTTGTGGTATTTCTTTGTAAGTAATTTGTAGTTTGTGTGGTTTTCCTTTGTTGAATTCCTTCTCCAGGCTCCTTCAGCTCTTCTGCGTTCTTGTTTCAGTAATGAAAGAGCGTCATTGAACCAGCCCGAATTATTTTTGCGGACCAGTGCTCTGCGTCTTGGAGCGACTGTGTCTGCTGTCTGTAGTAATGCTTTGTTAAGGGAGTTGAGTGTTTCTTTCGTTGAGTGGTTTTGATTTAGCATTGCTATTTTTTTGGATAGTGTGGTTTTGAAGAGTTGTGAGTGTAGTTTCTTCTTGTCCAGTGTGTTATTTTTGAGTTTGTAGGTTTTTGGAAGATGGTGTTGGTAGTTATTTTAAATTTGATGGCGTGGTGGTCCGTCCATGGTACAGGGGTGTTGTTCAGTATGTTAATGTATGATAAATGTAAAGTTATGCACTTGGGGGCTAAGAATATGAATGCATCATACATACTAGGGGGAATACAACTGGGGGGATCCGTAGTGGAGAAGGATCTGGGGGTTTTGGTAGATCATAAGCTCAATAATGGCATGCAATGCCAAGCTGTGGTTTCCAAGGCGAGCAAAGTCCTTTCTTGTATTAAGAGAGGTATGGACTCCAGAGAGAGAGATATCATTTTGCCCCTGTACAAATCATTAGTAAGGCCTCATCTGGAATACGCAGTTCAGTTTTGGGCACCAGTTCTCAAAAAGCATATCGGGGAACTGGAGAAAGTGCAGAGAAGGGCAACCAAACTGATAAGAGGCATGGAGGAGCTCAGCTATGAAGAAAGATTAGAGGAACTGAATTTATTCACTCTTGAGAAGAGGAGAATAAGGGGGGATATGATTAACATGTACAAATATATAAGGGGTCCATATAGTGAACTTGGTGATGAGTTATTCACTTTACGGTCAACACAGAGAACAAGGGGGCACTCTTTACGTCTAGAAGAAAAAAGATTTCATCTCCAAATGCGGAAAGGTTTCTTCACAGTAAGAGCTGTGAAAATGTGGAACAGACTCCCTGCAGAGGTGGTTCTGGCCAGCTCAGTAGATTGCTTTAAGAAAGGCCTGGATACTTTCCTAAATGTACATAATATAACTGAGTACTAACAGTTCTTGGTAAAGTTGATCCAGGGTAAATCCGATTGCCTCTCGGGGGATCAGGAAGGAATTTTTTCCCCTGCTGTAGCAAATTGGATCATGCTCTGCTGGGGTTTTTTGCCTTCCTCTGGATCAACTGTGGGTATAGAATTGGGTATATGGGAGTGCACGATATTTTTTTTATTTTATTTTAGTTATTTTTTTTATGGTTGAACTGGATGGACTTTGTCTTTTTTCAACCTGACTAACTATGTAACTATGTAATGTCCATATTTTGTTTGAAGATGTGGTCGAGGGTGTGACCCGAAACAAGCGTGGGAGAATTTATCAGTTGCTGCAGACCTAGTTCTTCCAGTTGGTTCATGCAGACGGTGGCGATGGGGTCCTGGGAGGTGTTAGCCCAGAGATTGAAGTCCCCGAGTAGCAGGAGGTTTTTTGTTTTCAAGGTGTATGTAGAGATGAATTCGGTGAAAGGTGTGAAGAGGTCTGTCTTTGGTCCCGGTGGTCTGTAGCATAGCAGTATGTGGACGGTTTCCTCGGGTGTTTAAAGTTGCAGAGTGAGTGTTTCCATGAAAGGCAATGAGTTCTGTAGCGTTGGTTTGGTGAGAGAGAGGTGGGATTTGTAGATCACTGCTAGAGCGCCTCCTCTTTTCCCTATTCTATGCTCAGTTAAGACGCATTAGTTCTCAGGCACAAATTCTGCTAGGATGGTGTTACAGTCAGATGTTAGCCAGCTTTCCGTGATAAAGAGGCAATCTGTGTTGTGTTGAGTGATGAAGTCATGAATTTCCTGTTTGTGTTTGACTGCAGATCTGGTGTTGATCAGGGCGCATAATAGGTGTTGTAGTTGAAGCGGTGCAATCCTGTATTTGGCGGTCGATTGATTATTAGCAGTTGTTCTTTTCGTAGTATTTTTTGGGTGGAGGTTGGTAGCATTGAGGCGGTATTTCTTATGCTGCGAAGGGTGTCAGCTGAGTATTTGATGTAGAACATGGTGAGAGAATGCTGATGGTGATGGGATGATGAGATGATGATGATGATGAAAGATGATATGAGATGGTGATGACGATGACGATGATGGCGCTGCCGATGGTGATGACGATTAGAAATGGGCCTGATTATACTTACCTAGTTTGTCAGGATGATAGGCTGATGAGGATGAGGCTGAGCCGGTGCGATGAGCTGATGAGATTGAGATGGTGAACGGATGACGATGATGACAAGGATGAGGTCGATGATGATGACGATGAGAAATGAGATGAGATGATGCTGAGGTGTCCTGGTGATGATGATGTTGAAGTTGGTGTTGCTGTTGATGACGCAGACGATCCAGTGTACCCAATCTAATCTACCCTCCAGTTGATCCAGAGGAAGGCGAAAAACCCCAGGCGAGCACGATCCAATTTGCTACAGTAGGGGAAAAAATTCCTTCCTGATCCCCCGAGAAGCGATCGGGTTTGCCCTGGATCAACTGCCTATGATGGATTTGTGCCCAGTTATACTTACCTAGTTTGTCAGGATGATAAGCTGATGATGATGAGGATGAAGCTGAGGATGAAGTTGATGAGCTGGTGCGATGAGCTGATGAGTTTGAGATGGCGAACGGATGACGATGACGAGTATGAGGTTAAGGCTGATTAAGATGAAGATGAAGATGATAAGGATGAGGATGATGATGAGCAAAAAGGATGAGGAGGATGAGGATGATGAGACTGAGGATGCTGATGATGATGAAGATGATTTGATGTTAGCAGAGTTGAAGATTTGTTTATTTCTTTTGATGACAGGTCCTAGTAGAAAGAGCGCCCTGGTGTACCAATATGGCCGCTCCTTACCAGGCTGGATCCCTAGTTCGTCCTTCAAACTGACGATTGTGGGTGGCCTGGTGGGGGTTTACAGAACAGTCGGCCGGTAGCAGGTGAAGTCCTGTGGATTTTTTCCCCGGCAATGACTTTGAGGGTCGGGGGAAGGTCCTGGAGGCCCAGGCTGGGTGGACCCAGATAGCTGCTGCGGCCGGAGCTAGGCCGGAGCCGTGGTCTGTCCTGAAGAACCCGGCAGCTGCTGCTGCGGCTTGGGAGGCCTGCTAAATGGCTGGGGGGACTCCGAAAAGCGGAGGGCAGCAAGTGGGACCGCTAGGCGAGAGGCTGCGAAGGAAGGGATTCCTGGATGGCGGAGCTAGGCCGCAGCCGCAGTCTTTCCTGCTGGCGGCTGCGGGTGAAGAAGGATAGCCGGAAGGCGGCGGGTTTGCGGCCTCAGTGGTGCTCTAGGTGAGCCGGGCTGGGGGGGCCGTAGACCGCTAGGCAACCGCTACTGAGGGGGGAGAACAGGTGGAAGAATAGAGCAGCCCTGGATGGCGGAGGCTGCTGGATTTAGTCAAGAATAAGTTACAATTCACACCTTCCTTAATTGAAAATGTGTAGGTAGACTTAAAGTATAACTAAAGGCAAATGTTTTTTATATTTTCAGTTCCCAATAGAGTGGAGAGGGATTACAACACCTGTCAGAATTTCACTGTCTCCCTTTTTTTATGTTCATCCAAGTTTTGGGTTGTCTCCACAGCTCCCAGCACCAAGATCAGGCTGTTGCTGAGAGCTCCAGGTCTCATATGAACAGAATCCTATTACAATGTGCAAACCGTCCTTATGTTTTTTTTTTCCTCTTGAATGGAGAAAAGGATACATTGTATCTTGTTCTCCTTGCTAGAAGAGAGGAATGTAAACAAAGAAATGTGTGTAAAAAAAAAAAGAAAAAAAAGCTAGATCAGGCGATATCCATTACCGTTGTTTTACCAACTGAAAGCCCAAATTGTCCTAAAAAAAATATATAATTCATCTGGATACACTAAGTAGTTGCAATGAAATGTACAATTTTACTAACACATGCCAAAGTGTTCAAACATTAAACTGTGTTCAAGCATTAAAGTGATATTAAAGTCTTGTTTTTTTTTTAAAGTAACAAACTGCTCTGTGTATCGCTTTTGCACAGAGCAGCCCAGATCCTCCTCTTCTCGGGTCCCTCGTCGACACTCCTGACCCCTCTCTCCTGCGGCATGCCCCCACGGTAAGCAGCTTGCTATGGGGGCGCTGAGCCGCTGCTCTGTGTGTCCATTCAGACATGGATCCATGTCTTGGCCCTACCCCCTTTCTCTCCTCATTGGCTCACCAACTTTGATTGACAGCAGCGGGAGCCGATGACACCCACTGCTGTATCTCAGCCAATCAGGAGGGAAAGTCCCTGGACAGCCAAGGCTCTCATGCAACATCACTGGATCGTGATCGTGATCGTGATGGGGCTCAGATGGGGCACACAGAAGGTTTTTTATCTTAATGCATAGAATGCATTAAGATAAATAACCTTCTGCCTTTAGAACCACTTTAAGATTTGTTTTACCTTCATCATGAAGGGGTTAAATGCAGTAATGTCCTTTCATTGATATGCTGAAGTGCTTTCTATGCTGATGAAACTGTATTTATACATATTTTCAGCACTAGGGTAATGCAATTTCTTAAAAATTATAATGGAAAAAGGAAAAAGAAAAAAAAGAATGGACATTCCGGTTCAGTGTGTCAGACATCCCCCTGGTAAGAAATGGTGAGTGTGTACCCCTTCCACCCACCCCATTCTCCTGATAGCAGCATGCCTGCCTTTCAGCATTAGGGGATACTTTGAGGAGTGGTTTCCCCAAAAAACATGGGTCCACTGGGCCTCTAACAAGTACACCAGTGCATGCAGATGAAAGAAATACACAAATAAAACATTTTTTTTTCCCTTTTTGAGGCTGGATTCACACCTAATACGGATGTGGCTCACAGCAGGGGTCCAGGGGCATCCCTGTTCTCTGTTTCAGAGAAGAATCAGGCCCAAATTTTTGTCTGATGTCTGACCTGAAATGGAGCCAAAGTTGCACAGGACCTCTGTGCAATTTGCTCTGCAGCCACCACAAAGATATGTGAACCGTCTCCATTGAGAGACGGTCACAGTCTTCTGTCATGTGAATTGGATGCGGTGAATCCCACATCCAATTTGCACTAGTGTAAACTCAACCTAACTCATTATTATTTTTGCAGGTACTAGATGTCCAAAGATGGCCCACTTGGTTTAATCCAGGGTTGACAGATCAGAGGAGGGAGGAACATGGTCCCATGTGTGGGCTGGCATCACACCACAACCTTCCAAAAAATGGGCATGTGCCCTTTTTGGCAATGCAGTGGACCACAATGCAGAGCAGTGCAGTACTGTGTGTTTAGGGTTAGGTTAAGGATCATTTATTGGGGATACTTTATGGTTAGGGACACTTTTTAGCTTAGTGCCAGCTAGAGAAATTTCAGGTTGTTAACTTGTTTTCAGCGTCGACAGTATCTTGCCAAAACTTGGCACTGAAATATAGTGTACCGTCGAAATATTGCTCTGCTCACGACCAATGCATTATTTCATAGACCTGAAACGAGGTCAAGTTCTTCTAAGAGCGTTATTGGAGGTTTGTTTTCCGTTAACATTTTAATAATGTCACAGTTACCGACTGACTTACATAAAAATACTTGAAGAATGGGACAAGAGGCTGATTTACACAAGCCTTTCCTCTCTGGCTGGAGGGCGAAAGACCGGCGTGCAGAAAAGACAGCAGTAAGAAGATGCAATTTGTAATCTACTCAGCAGGAACCCAAGCCCTGATGGTAGATTGGATAATTAGGGAACACAGACAAGTTGGACTTGTGAAAAATCTAATTGCACTTAAGGCAGAGAAAGCCTGGAGCGCTGTATAGATGTCGACATTGATGGTCTGCATGGGCCCTCTACATTTTTAATGTGCTTGTACAAATTGCATGTTCACAAGGTACATGACAAATGAAATCCATTTACATAAGAGACACACAGAGGATTAAACGGGGGAATTGCCAGTGTGTGTTTTCCACGGCATAATGAGATACACATTTGTATGTCTTGTACCAGGCTGACGGCCCTTTTTCCAGAAGAGTAAACAGGAAAATTAAAGGAGCACAATCATGCTAATAAATAGTGATTTGTTGCATTTTTATGATATATACAGTTTAAGGAAGAACAGATTTTTAAGTCAGCTGCCATCTGTTGCTTTTCACTTAGGATAATTTTTTTCTTCAAGACAGATTACAGTTACATTGTAGTTAATTAAAGTGAGCCTGTCAGCTGTTTTTAAGCTATTATTGTAGAGCAAAACAATCACTGAATGATTTTTAGGTTGGCCATAACTGTGGTCGTACACTATGTTGGCTGAAAGACAAAAATCTAACAGATTCCTCCACCCACACTGCACAACATGAATGGATGAATCTCCCACTGCTGCTGTTGTATTCTGACAGCCAGCACCGGTGGCTGTCTGAATACCTGACCAGTGGCTGCATTTGATTGGATGCAGCTGCTGTTGGCTGCCAATTTTCCACTTGACTCGAATTTTCCAGTTGAAAGCATGACGGGAGGGAGTGGGCTGACAGACACCATGGAGCAAATTTCTGACACATGTGCACTGACACCTGCCGCCACCCAATCCAATCCTGTCCGCTAAAAACAGATGGTGGTCCTATTCCCTGTACATCCAGCGAATTGGATGGCATTGGATGGAAACAGACAGGCAGTCTGTTTCCATCTAATCACCCCATAGAGGAGAGCGGGACTGTGTCTGTGTCCGCTCTGCATACCAGAGCAGAGAGGGACCTGTCATCCGTCTGCTCAGCGGGGATCAGCGGAAAGATGAGCAAGTGGATTCCGCTTAGCGGAGGAGCCCGTGTGAAAGGGGCCTTGGAGTTTCTTTAAATAATATATAAATTTTACCTTTTTTCATACTTTCTCATACAACTCATTGCTACTGATTTTCTACAGGCTTTATCAGCCATCTCATGTCTACTTGTACTTGCTTTAGTGTTTGCTGCATTTAAGTGCTCTGGACTGTTTTCTTTTTGTTTTTTGTTTTTACTGACAAAGGTGGACCCTACCTGTGTTTATGACATGGCCGCTTCTAGTCTTCCTTGTGTTGCTGTGTTTTAACCTGTCACGTGCATCCCCAACTATGAGACAGTTGTCATTCTATGACCAGTTTTCATTTAATTGAAGCTGCAGATCTAAAGCTTTGATATTGCATGAACATTGGCTGGGTTTAACTCGTGACCAAAAAAGATCTGAAGGGGGCCTAAAAATAAAATTTCTCTTTTACAACAGACATCACAGTGCATCCGCTATTACCTTTGGTTCACAAGAAATGCCTTTTTCTATGCACTTCTCTAATCCTAGTTTCACTGCTACTTGAGGCACAGCTTGCCTGACTTTAAGGCTTAAGCCTTGTACACACAGTACGATTGTTGGACAACCGAGCGTGTTTGTACTTTCGACTTTTGTGTGACGGATTTGTGTACTGACCATACGAATATCAGACGTGAAGTCGTTGTCCGCCGAAAATGTACTATCCTGCCATCCAACATTTCTTGGCCGAAAACTGGAAAACAATTGTCTAAAGTAGCATACTAATGGTAAGAAATTAGGACAACATTCTGTCAACAGACAATCCCCTTCCAACAATCGAACCGTGTGTACGAGGCTTAAGCCTCACCTACTCACATTTGTCCCTTGTTCCAATGAGACCACTACATGGGGTGGATGTTGTTTAGCTGTAGGGGCTTAAAGAAGGTCAAGGAAGATGATCCCTTAAGCTGATCATACACTGTACAAATTTTTGTCCGGTTCATGATGAACCCATGAAATTTGATCAGTAGGTGGGCCAGTCGCCACCCTCTTTCCCGATATTGTTTGATTGAAAGATCAAATGAGCCGAATATAGAATAAGAAAGAACATCCAGCTAAACCTAATGGCGTTGCCAACATCCCTGATAGAATTCAATAAGAAAGGCAGTGCCCCCCATAATTAATGGGACTTTAGCAGCAACAGAGTAAGGTAAAAATACAATTGAATTTTATTCAAAATTTAGTATACATATCATGATCTCAAACCAATAAAAACAGTGATGATGGTGATGATGATTAACATGTTACAATCCACACGACCCAATTCCCGCTCATGCGCGGAATATATGTAACAGAACGGGAGGTCCGTGATGACGCTGAACGTTTGATCTCTCCGGGTTCTGCGAACTGTATGGGATTTTCGTTTATTGGTTGCTATGCAACCGTCAAATCTTAATTGTGCAATACGGACTCCTGCACATGCGCGGTATATCCGCAATAGAACGGGAGGTCCGTGATGACAGGGAACGTCGGACGTAATGACGTCACGACGATGCGCGTCACTCTCGAGCCCTATTTAAATCCAGAGTTGGATGCTGGGGATTCGTTACTATACCAGATGGAAAATAGGAGCAGTTCCTGCTCTACACTGCACATAGGAAGGAGAATCCATCCAGATATGTTGTTACTTTTTGGACGCTTATGGAATAATCTATCCCTGACCCACAGTTTGGGTTCATTCCTGCTTGATAGACAGGATATGAACTGACCTCTATTGGCCTGTGATAACCAGTTATACTCTCCGCCTTTGCAGAGACAACAGCTTTAAGCCATTGAGGAGGGTAATCTGAGTAATGATAAGCATTTGTATGCTCTGACCGCTATGACCCCTTGTTATATCCGGGATGTGGATCCTATGGAGGTATGGTGTATATGCATGTATACCAATGTAACAATTTTCTTTCATACGTATATAACCCGTGTCTGTTAGAGAGAGTTTTCCTTCAGACATGGAGTAATCTAATCCATCACATCCATGTCCCCTAATAGATAAAACATCAATGAGATCCTGCGGTGAGACTTATCTGTGCAATATCCTTCGGCAATATTATATTGGACTCTTGTGGATGAATACGGACCCACCTGGTGCAACTTGTCCTTTGGACTTAGGGGGTATCCTTCTGTGATGCGGTTGCCCCTATTGGTCTAGCAACGTTTATCATATTGATTAAGTGGGTATGTTAACCGCTGTGCAACTACTATGCTGTGTGTTTCAAATTTTAAGCAACTGACTGCAATCATTATTTACTTTGTTACTCATTAATGCATTTGATTTCTATTATATAGTGTGATTTCCTCCGGACAAAGCCCCTGACGAAGGGACGTATATTGTGTGTCCCGAAACGCATTGGGTCGTCTGGATTGTAACATTTTAATCATCATCACCATCATCACTGTTTTTATTGGTTTGAGATCGTGATATGTATACTAAATTTTGAATAAAATTAAATTGTATTTTTACCTTACTCCGTTGCCGCTAAAGTCCCATTTATTATGGGGGTACTGCCTTTCTAAATGAGCCGAATAGGTCCAATCAGATGCAGCCATTGTGAAAATATAATAGCGGCAGCTATTGTCCTTACATACTATATAGGGAGGGTCAAAAAATAAGCTTTTTTGGCAAACAAATGTCACTTAGTGGACTTTTAAAAGTCTAAAATGGCAAACAATTTTTGCTGTAATAATAGTGCTTCACTATGCTGTGTGAAACTCTTCGAGGGCAGAATGACTTTCAAAGGCTAGTGCCAACCAACACCAGTGGACATCAGTTTGTTAAATCACCTGTAGCTTCTTGTATTCCTTAGAGATTTCAGTGATACGATTGGCCCACAAGGGAGATCCTTCTCCTTGTGTCCTACTACCCTCAAAGTTGTTACAACGGTGTCACTCTTTGCAGCTGGACTCCCTAATTACTGGCATATCAAGTTTTGGAGTTACATTCATCAAGGGAAATGGACACCGTCATTTGGCTTTGCAAATGGCCACAGCTGTAGGAAGGAACTACAAACATCCCATCTTTGGAATCCCTAAGTGATAGAGAATCATTATCTGCTTCATCTTGTCAGCAGCCGCACACATCTGAAAGATCAGTTTTCAGCAGAGTTGACCTTTAATTCACCGTACAAACTACAGTGAAGATGAGCATACGCTGTATCAAAAAAGATCCATCTGCTGAAAGGCAGAACAATTTCCCAACCAGAATATAGGCTTAGGCGATGCACACGCTACAGTCAGGACAGTGGCCCTGGAAAGAACACGTTTCATTAGTTATAATCTATTCCCTTCAGACCCTTTAAAAGCCATGTCTAACCACCCAGATAATTTCTCTGCTAGGAAGAAGACAGCGGCCTTCCAGGGCTGTCTGTGAAGGTGACTCCATGGAAATGCAATTATTTTTCCAGTGTTTATCGTCGGTACACAGTGTCCTCCCAAGGGCACCCAGCAATTCTTTATGATACTGAAATGATTCTGTGTTTTTTTATGGATTTTTCTCGAGGGTGGAAAGAACTCCATCTATTTCAAATCTGGAGGAGCGCTGGTATGAAGATTCCAGCATTCTTCTACCTGTGGAGGAATCCATTCCTTTAGAAATCAATTGGAAAGTTACTCAGTAGAGGGAGCTGTTAATTTGTAATAAATCCCTCCAGTTCTTGTAACATATAATTACGGTGTAATTCTGCTGTAGCCTGAAAAAGATTGGAAAAGCCTCAACATAAATATCAGCCGCAATACCTAAAGACTGGTCTGATGGCCTTGGGAGTTTTAAACTATTCTGTGAGCACCTGCTATGCAGTATAAATGGTTGATAGTACCAGAACTGTTAGCTGTCATATTGGTGGTTAAGTTGCAGGTAGACAATGGGGCAACAACTGACCAGACAGGGGTAGACCCAGTTCAATTGGTCTGCGACATCACCTTCATCTATTGATGAAATCCACTTTAATTTTCCCCATTGCTATAAGTATGTGGGGTATCCCCCACACTGAAGTGGAGTTGGGGGGGGTTGTCATTTCTGAAGGAATGGACTTCATTTTTATTTTGCAAAGGTTCCCCTGCCTCATTGTGATACATACAAATTTGGAAAAAAAATTTAAATAAAGAATTGTGCTGTTATTGATAGTAGCTAATCCGAAATCTGACTGTACTGCGCTTTTATCACGCAATGTCTATTTGATACTCAAAGATTACTACAATTCAGCTTCCCTCTTTGCCTCTAGGTAACACAAAGTTTCCTTCAGCTCAGGGATCCAAATGGTTGACCAGTATGGCATGTCAAACTGCATGAAGCTACCAAATTGTGGTCAGCAGCAAGGCTATGTTTGAATGTTAAATGAAAGTAGAATAGACCGGGTGAATCAATCCTAGGAACAGGGCCGCCATCAGGGGAGTACAAGCAGTACACCTGTAAGGGGCCCGGATGGCAACCCCCCTTTTTTTTATTTTTTTATTTTAATATAAAAAAATATATATATATATTTATTTTTTATTTTTTGTAAGGAGCCCAGAGGTCCCCAGGGCCCCGGGTGGCAACCCCCCTTTTTTTTTTTTGTTCGTCAGCACCCAAATTCCCCCCCGACCTCAACAATTTGCAGCGGCAGCACCCCCCGCCTCTCAATTCGTGGCACCCCTCCGCTTCTCAATTCGTGGCAGCCCTCTCAATTCGTGGCACCCCCCACTTCTCAATTCGCGGCAGCCCCCCGCTTCTCAATTTGCGGTGGCAGCACCCCCCCGGTTCTCCTCTGCTCCAGGGGGCCCATGCCTGAAGCTGTGTAAGGGGCCCCAGAATTCCTGATGGCGGCCCTGCCTAGGAAGCATAAGTCTAATGCTGCGTACACACGATCGGTTTTCCCGTCGGAAAAACCTTGGATGGTTTTTCCGACAGAATTCCGCTCAAGCTTGGCTTGCATACACACGGTCACACAAAAGTTCTCGGAACTTTCGACCGTCAAGCACGCGGTGACGTACAACACTACGACGAGGCGAGAAAAAGAAGTTCAATGCTTCTGAGCATGCGTCAAATTGTTTCCGAGCAGGCGTGTTTTTTTCCCCGTCGGAATTGCATACAGACGAACGTTTTTTCCGATGGGAATTTTTCCCATCGGAAAAATAGAGAACATGCTCTCAAACTTTTGCTGGCGGGAATTCCGACAGAAAATTAGGGGCACAGGGGCGCTGCCTCCTAATCCATGCACTCGGCCCCTAATGCACATTCTGGGGTGCCAGACGCATGGATTTTTATAGGTTTTTTTTTTTTTTAAGCACATGATTAGAGCCTGATGCTCTCATTGGATTTAAAAAAGAGTGAACTTGGGATGCAGAGCACTGCGCCCATACAGTTGTGTGTCAATATTAAATTAATATTTGCTATTGTCTTCCTGATTCTCCTCCCGGCCAATTAGGGAGCGGGTCCTGAGAACCGATTGGGTCCGATTGGATTGAACCAATCGGGTCTCAAGAGGACTCACTTCCATTCCGGCTGGGAGGAGAAGTAACGGCCCCGGCTCTTCCCTGGAGCAAGGAGCAGCATCGGCCTCCTAAGGTAAGGCCACTGAGTGCCGCTGTCTGTCCCCCATGGGGAGGGACTGATTGCTTCCGTTCGTCTCCCATGGGGGGGGCTGATCACCGCCTTCCGTCTCCTGTGGGGGGCACTGATTGCCGCCGTCCGTCTCCAGCGGGAAGGGGTAGGGACAGGTTTGTTAATATAAAATATAAATAATGTAGCGGGGTCTCCTTTAAGGCCCTATGGACTACATTACCCAGAACCCCGTTTGGCACCCAGGGTGCATTTGGCCACCGCAGAGACTCATGGGTGGGGCTATAAAAGAAGAGGACGAGGCTAAGCTCGGCCTCTTTGGACACCGCGCTGCAATCAATAGGACTCCCTGTGTGGATCTGTTGCAGTGCAATGCCCGAGGCTTGGGCCTTGCATACCTTCCGAAGAGCCTTCCACCCCACTGCTGAGCCTGGGTGGTACCTGATTTCCTGTCGAGTTTGCTGACATCAGTAGGGCCGGAGACCCTACCGTTGCGGACACTGTGGGTGGAAACACAGTGGTGGAAGCCCCGCACTGGGATCGCGTCCGGAGGGGTGAGCGAGCATCTGCTCACTTATTTAACTTGTACTCTGATTAGGCCTAGTGACTGCCTTGGCCCATCGTGCTGTAGTTATTATCCCGCCGGAGACTAGTGGCGGAACTGAGTTGTGTAGTCTCCGGTGAAGTGTTCCTCTTTTATTAACCTTTAATGGATTACAAATACTGTTCCTGAATGTGCACCACCGTTCATCTGCATGCAAAGAGTTGTTTTCACAGAGACTGAGCTTTATCTGAGTCAGGCCTGACCAGGGGTTTAAAACTTTGTTGGTGCGCCACATTGCGCATAGAGAAGATAGCTGCACGTGGGTGTGATCACTCTGCACTATCACTGATTAGTAGGTTTATTGCTGCAGGGCTCTGCATGTATGCTATGTATTATGTTTAACCTATACCTTTATGCCTAAGTAAATCAGATATACAGTAGTTTACCACTCCTGACTCAGTGTTTATCATTGCATATTAACTGCCTATCCTGCTGTGAGATTGTGTATAACCAGGTATAGAATTACATGAAGGAAACATTCCCTAGACTAACTGTGCCATAGAGGGTTGAGTAGATTGCCAGGGGTTGGCGGTGCTGTATACAGGGCCCGAACTAACTGAAAACTAGCTGCTCTCTTAACTGGGGGTATCGCTACAATAATATAAAATATTAAGCACCAGCCCCCACTGTTTGGCAGCATGTTAGAATTGCTGAAAATTTATATCCATGCAGCTTTGATATTGAACAAAAATATCTTCCTGAAGAAGCAAATGGCAAGGCAGGTGAAGATTATTTAGCCAGCCATCAGCAAAAGGATCTGAGGAATGCTTAATATTGTCAGCACATTGACCAGTAGGACCCTTGGGGGTATTTACTGGTCATTGTCTGTTCTGTATTGAAGCATGCTCGCGGGGGCAGGATCTCTCCATTTTTATTGGCTGAGTCACCAGTGAGAACAATTGGCTCCAGCTGCTGTCAATCAAAGTCAGTGAGCCAATAAGGAGAGAGAGGGGGCGGGCCGAGACACGACTGTGTGTCTAAATGGACACACAGAGCAGCGGCTCAGGAGCGAGCCTGCTCGGGTGCCCCCATAGAAAGCTGCTTGCTGTGGGGGCACTCGGCAGGAGGGAGGGGCCAGGAGCGCTGGCAAGGGACCCAAGAATAGGAGGATCTGGGATGCTCTTTGCAAAACTACTGCACCGAGCAGGTAAGTATAACATGTGTCCTTTTTTTAAACAAAATAAAACAAAACTTTATAATCACTTTAAGGAAACAATTTGCTGTGACCCAACTGAAGATGTGTCTCAAGACTGGACAAGAAGCCTGGGTGTAAAAGATTCAATCAGAATGAGTGTGTGTAAGGCCCCTTTCACACTGGGGCGAGAGGTGCTTCGGCGGTAAGGCGCCGTTATTTTTAGCAGCGCTTTACCGTCGGATTTGCGGTGCTATTCGGCTGCTAGCGGTGCAGTTTTACCCCCCGCTAGCGTCCGAGAAAGGGTTAAAAACCACCACAAAGAGCCTCTGCAGAGGCGCTTTGCCGGCGGTATAGCCGCGGTGTCCCATTGATTTCAGTGGACAGGAGCAGTATACACATCGCTCCTTCACCGCTCCAAAGATGCTGCTAGCAGGACTTTTTTTTTACCGTCCTGCTAGCGCACCGCTCTAGTGTGAAAGCCCTCGGGGCTTTCACACTGCAGAGACAGCAACGGCTGTTTCAGGACGGTTTGCAGGCGCTATTTTAGGCACAATAGTGCCTGCAAAGCGACCCAGTGTGAAAGGGGTCTTAAAGAAAGTAAAGGGATTCTCTCCAGAATATTTCACTCCATCTCCCTGTGACTTTATTCCCATTTGCCTTTTTGTAACTATATTTTATGTAGAGTATATCCATGTTTGTAATCAGAATCTATGTATATCTATTTGTAAAAAAAAAACAACCATTATTTTAGGATTTAGTAGTAGTCCTTCATTAGAACTAAAGCACCATAAACAGGGCACATTCTACACACCAGTTTTCAAATTACAGTAAAACCTTGCCTTACGAGCATAATTTGTTCCAGAAACATGCTTGTAACCCAAAGCACTTGTATATCAAAGCCAATTTCCCCATAAGAAATAATGGAAACTCAAATGATTAATTCCACAACCATTTATTCATCCTTCAGTTTATAGTCCATATAAAAAGATTATAGCAACGTGATAAGTTGTGTAACCATAAAATGTCCATCCACAAATGGAAGCCTCCACAAGGGGATTAGAAGCAAAATCCAACAGGAGCTACAGTGTGTATAAAAGAGAAGAGCCTCCGAGTGTACCAATATGATTACATTTAATGAAGGTACAACATTTAGCAACTCACATGGTTGATGATCAAAAGAGGCACATTTAAGTATGCAGGCATCTGGGGTAAAGCTGTCCACATCCCCCCCCCCCCCCCCGGCTCTCACCGCTGTCAGTCTGCAATTGTGACCGGGAAGACTACCCTGCAGTAGAGCGATCTGAAAGCGAGGCTTGAACTGCTCGCAGCGTGGAAGGGACGAGGTTGATGGCGGTGCAGAGGATGGTCTATGTGGACAGCTTTACCCCAGATGTCTGCATACTTAGATGTGCCCGTTTTAATCATCAACCATGTGAGTTGCTTAATTTTGTACCTTCATTAAATGTAACCATATTGCTACACTAAAGCCTCGTACACACGGTCAGACTTCCATCAAACTTTCCGTGGATTTTTGTCCGAACGGAGTTGGCCGGGCACACCCATAGCATACACACCACAGGACTTTTCTGCAAACTTTCCCAAAACTTTTTCCAACACCACGTGGTTTTTCTGCTCTTTACCGCCAACATTTGGTCAACTTTTGCTATTGTTGGTTGATTTTAACATTATTTGTTTTGTCCATCGGACAAAAGTCCGATGGTTTTCTATACACACGGTCGGACTTTGCTCCATCGTACTTTTATTGGCCAAAAGTTTGTCCGTTTGCAGACCAAACTTTTGTCCGATGAAAACCAAAAAAGTTTGTCCGATGGAGCATACACACGGTCGCATTTTTTGGCAAACTTGCTTAAAATGAAGTTTGTTGGCAAAAAGTCCGACAAACTTTTTTGGTTTTCATCGGACAAAAGTTCGGTCTGCAAACGGACAAACTTTTGGCCAACAAAAGTCCGATGGAGCAAAGTCCGACCGTGTGTACAGAAAACCATCGGACTTTTGTCCGATGGACAAAACAAATAATGTTAAAATCAACCAACAATAGCAAAAGTTGACCAAAGGGTGGCGGTAAAGAGCAGAAAAACCACGTGATGTTGGAAAAAGTTTTGGGAAAGTTTGCAGAAAAGTCCTGTGGTGTGTATGCTATGGGTGTGCCCGGCCAACTCCGTTCGGACAAAAATCCACAGAAAAGTCAGATGGAAGTCCGATCGTGTGTACGAGGCTTTAGAGGCACCTCTCTTCTCTTTTATACTCAGTTGTGACATTACGCTACTTGTATATCAAGTCAAAATGTATTAAACAATTTAGCTTGTCTTGCAAAACGTTCTCAAACCAAGTTACTCTCAAACCAAGGTTCTACTGTATTGGAAATCAAGAGGTGCAAAAATGTGTGCGCTAAAATGGAATGATTTGTTTTCCCAAAAGAAACTTGACTACCCCCTGTCATTGTTCATGTATCTCATTGAAGCATTCCACAAACTTGGAAAAAAGGTCACTCTTGTCCCGATGGGTCTACAATTATAACTTGTACTGGCAGACTTCCCACTGCCTGTTCGTTGGAGAGATTTTTGCTTGCATGGCCAGCTTATATTTTTACCGCTCGAGTTGTCACCTTTCTGCCCTTTACTTTGTACAGAGTCTTGGCACTGAGATGAAGAACAATGTGTTGTTTGTGTCTAATTGCAGGCCTTGGAAATGTGCAAGGATTGAGAAGCACTATGTGTGCTGATTAAAGGCCCATTAGAAAGCCAACATTGAAAGTTAACTAATTCCAAGTTGATGGAGACAGGAGAAGCCGGAGGGGTCATTGGAATGGATGAGAGAGGCTGGCTGCACAGGACTCGTACAAAGCGAGTGGAAGAGGAGGAGGAGGAGGAGGAGGAGGGGAGTGGAGGGAGCTGTGCTGCAAGCTGCACAGATCAGGGACTCTACCTTTTGCTTTATCAGCAGTCAGAATAGGTCACACACACTGCAGAAATCCCTTCTGGCGTACAGCAGCTGGTAGGAGCAGGATAAGTAAGGGTTTCCAAAAAACAAAAAAAAAACACAGGTTATTTAATGAAGCAGTACACAGAACAATGATCTTGCAGAGCAGTTGCAGCAAACACTCAGATTTTAGGTACCATCAGTGGATGCATTACGATAATGTGATTACTGATTGTACTTTACATGTTGTTTAGGTGCATTATTAAGGCCCCGTTCACACCTATGAAAATTGGTTGCGGCTTAAACCGCATCCAATTTGCATAACATTATAAAATACATTGATTTTAATGAGGCTGGTTCACATATGTGTGATGCATTCGCACTGCGCATTGCCCAAAAAACGTGTGCGTTTTCTAGGCATTGCGGTGCGGCTCATGTGCGAATTCAGGCCCATTATCTTCTATGGACACGCATCTGATTCACAGATGTGTTCAGTTCTCAACAGGATTTCTCTCCTTCTCCTCACTACACTTCCCCCCTCCCCCTCCTCTCTCCCAGGTCACCAAATTCACAGCTAAAATGGAGATGATCTGCTGAACAGTTCTCTTATCTCTTTGTAGAGATAAGAGAGCTAGAATTCGCACAGCACAAGTGTGAACCCAGCCTAAAGCCCAACTCAAGGAATTAGAACAAATTGAACTTTGAGCTTGGGCCCTCTGCAGCAGGGCTACTTCCAACTGGGGAAGAGCGATAAGAGTCAGCATTCCTACCTAGTGAGGGCCACATTGAGAACAAGACTATGGGGGCACCCATTTTTTTTTTGCAGAATGTTATGTTGGAGTATGGATGTACATCCTTATTTAAAGTGATATTAAAGGTTCACTTTTTTTTAAAATAACAAACATATCATACTTACCTCCACTGTGCAGTTCGTTTTGCACAGAGTGGCCCGATCGTCCTCTTCTGGGGTCCCACAGCGGCTCTCGCGGCTCCTCCCCGCAAGAGCTAACCTTGCAGGCACGCTCCTATGTCATACAATCAGCGTCCATAGCCGCCGATTGTATGACTCGGCCCCGGCGGCCGCGTCATTGGATTTGATTGACAGCAGCGGGAGCCAATGGCTGCGCTGCTATCAATCTATCCAATGAAGAGCCGATCAGCTATTGGGAGAACGACGCGGGATCGCACCCTCAGAAATTTGGGGCTCAGGTAAGTAAAACGGGGGCTCGGGGGGGCCAGACACTGCAAGGTGTTTTTTCACCTTAATGCATAGGATGCATTAAGGTGAAAAAACACGAAGCTTTACAACCCCTTTAAGTTGAGGAATAATGCAACAGAGTGGGACTAGTCTTTGAAGACGGCTGAAGAAAAGATCAGGGCGTCGTGCCCGTTCTGCTGGTGTCTATGTAGCACATCTTATGAAGCATGGGTGGGATAAAGACTTGAGAGGTGGGCCTCTGGCCTAGTTGGTGCAGCTTGTGGAAGCTGGTGTACATTCCCACGTGAGGGCTGACTGTGATCAGGGAGGGTGGGTTCTTGCTTCTAAAGAGAAGTCCTGTGAAGATAGACCTTTCTTTGTGCCTGGGATCTGGGGTTCGAGGATGGGTGTCCCTGTGCCAGCGGAGTTGTAAGTAGCGAAGCCTGACTTGATGGGGCATAGGCACTTAGCATTAGGAAAAGCTGTCAGGGTCTTGTGCACTGAGAAAAAAAAACTTCTAACTCCTCAGTACTGGTGGGAAAAACTAAGTTTTAAAGTACATCAGGTGTGGAAGACCCCCTTACAGACATTTGAATGTTATCTCATTTAAACTGAACTCCAAGCAAATAAATAGAGCTAAATACACTGTTGAAATACATACACTCACTGCCCCCACACCATTACACCACCAGCCTGAACCTTTAATACAAGGCAGGGTGGATCCATGCTTTCATGTTGTTTATGCCAAATTCTGACCCTACCATCTGAATGTTGCAGCTGAATTCAAGACTCATCAGACCAGGCAACCTTTTCCAAACTTCTATTGTGAAATTTTGGTGCGCTTATGTTAATTGTAGCCTCAGTTTCCTGTTCTTAGCTGACAGGAGTGGTACCAGGTGTTGTCTTCTGTTGCTGTAGCCCATCTGCTCCAAGGTTCGTTGTGGTGTTCGCTCAGAGATGGTATTTTGCATACCTTGGATGTAATGAGTGGTTATTTTAATCACCGTTGCCTTTCTATCATCTCGAACCAGTCTGCCTATTCTTCTCTGACCTCAACAAGGCATTTACGTCCACACAACTGCCACTCACTGGATATTTCCTCTTTTTCGGACCATTCTCTGTAAACCCTAGAGATGGTTGTGTGTGAAAATTCCAGTAGATCAGCAGTTTTTTAAATACTCAGACCAGCCTGTCTGGCACCAACAACCATGCCACGTTCAAAGTCACTTAAAGTGGAGTTCCAACCACTTCTGAGAGGTGGTCTTAAACGAAAGACCAGCTCTCTACCCCTCGTTTTTGGATATTACATTTTTTTTTTCTCCTATCGTACCTTCTTATGAAGTACATAGTGTACTTCCGATCTATCCGGTCAGCAGCGCAGAACGTCATATCCTTTTTGTGCAGCGAGCCCCCCGCTGTCTTCCAGGACCTGTGTGTGTCCCAAAAGCCAGCTGGCCATTCACAAAGCGCTGCACAACTCGTGAATGCGCAGTAGGAAACGGACAGTGAAGCCGCAAGGCTCCACTGCCAGTTTACCTTAATTTACCTTAGTTAGAATGGTGGCGCCTGCACCTGATCCCATGGACAGATCGGGCTCGGGGGGTCGACATCGCGGGCTCCCTGGCAAGTAAGTGTCCTACAGAGTTTGTAGCTGCTGACTTTAAAAAAAAATAAAAAATCTGGGTGGAACACCGCTTTAATTCCCTTTCTTGCCTATTCTGATGCTCGGTGTGAACTTCAGCAAGTCATCTTCACTACGTCTAGATGCCTAAATGCATTGAGTTGCTGCCATGTGATTGGCTGATTAGCAATTTGTGTTACCAAGCAATTGAACAGGTGAACCTAAGAAAAGGGCAGATGAGTGTATATGCAAGCTATTTTACCTTCAAAAGGATTTGTATTTCTGCCTACACAGTCTTGAGATTTACGCAGCACAACTAGACAAGAGACTCAGGCCTCGTACACACGACCGATTTTCTCGTCGTAAACAGTCAAGAAAAGTGCCGCGAGAGTTTTTTTGTCTAGAAAAACGTTCGTGTGTATGGTTTTACGACGAGAAACTTGACGAGAATCTCGACGAGAAAATAGAGAACCTGCTCTCTATTTTCTCGTCAGGAGTCCAGATTTCCTCGTCGTGTTTCTCGTCGGCCTGTTTTGTGACGAGAAAATGGTTCGTGTGTATGCTTTTACGACTCTTCCAAAAGTGCGCATGCTCACAAGCAACTATGAGACGGGAGCGCATCTTCTGGTAAAACAAGCCTTCGTAATGGAGAGAGCACATTCGTCACGCTCATAAATATTTCATCGTTTAAATGTTCTGCATTGAATTCTTCGTTAGAATGTTACATTAATCAAAACGAGAGACCTTCTTTTGCTGCTGATATTCACACAGAGTTATGCCTTATTTTTAACCTTTTTCATGCTGCTCTTTATAAGATTTATGTGTATTATATCGTGCAAGTTTTTAGGAATAATTTAAATGGTTAGATTTTTCAAAATGATGTTAATTATAATTTCTCAATGTTTTGATAGCGATCTCCCATTTAATTTTCTAATCTATATTTTTAAAATTTCACACCATGTTTTTGAGCTAATCAGATTTAGTTATTCTTTTGGGGGGGGGTGATATCTGTGCCTTTTATTGTCAGTCAAATGTATCTGCTTACTCCAAAGCTTGTTTTTTTTAATTTAAAAATACACATAGTCAAGTATGAACTTAAACAAAAAACACATTTATTCATGTTTATAAATTAAATAAAGAGAAGGCAGCGCTGGAGAAGCTGCTGCCATTTGTGCATCCCAGGGACCCCAGAGCACACAGCAACCCTGTGTGGACACTAAAATTGGGAGCTTGAGAAGGCCCACATTTCAGAACACAATCTGATGCTGGCCTCCCAGAGGTCAGGAACAGCAGCAGGTGAGATATATGTCCCAAGTGTGTGGTACTACAACAGGCTGCCTTCTGTCCGACCAGTGCGACCACAATGAAGCAAGGCCATCACTTCCTCTTCTTCCTGGCAACCTTCCCTGCAGCCTTTACTGAAGCCTTCCTTCTTCGTTTAGCTGGAGGCTGGCCCACTGGAGGGGTACTCCTGTCAGGAGGAGGAGGTGGAGGTGTAGCAGAAGGGGGTGGGGCAGAAGAAGAAGGTGGAGGTGTAGCAGAAGGGGGTGGGGCAGAAGGTGGAGGTGTAGCAGAAGGGGGTGGGGCAGAAGGTGGAGGGGTAGCAGAAGGGGGTGGGGCAGAAGGTGGAGGGGTAGCAGAAGGGGGTGGGGCAGAAGGTGGAGGGGTAGCAGAAGGGGGTGGGGCAGAAGGTGGAGGGGGAGCAGAAGGGGGTGGGGCAGAAGGTGGAGGGGTAGCAGAAGGGGGTGGGGCAGAAGAGGAAGGTGGAGGTGGAGGTTGAGGTTGGGTCAGTTGGGCCACCTCACATATGGCGGTATTGGGGGTAATTTGCTCCATCACCCCCTTGTTGAGCAAGGTGATGAGCAGGGGTTCGCATAGGAGGCGTTGCTCCATGCTCATCACCTTGAACTTAGCCTCCACTAGGCCGGCAATGGCCTCTTCAGGGGATGTGGGCTCCTTGAGGGTGGCATGGGCCTCTTTAATAAGGGCCATTGCTGCCTCACTGGTGGTCCTGTCCCTCCTGCCTCTTTTGTGAAGCCTGATGGGAGGCACCTGGGATCTGTTGCTTCTCCTTTGCCCTGCCACCTCCTGTCTGCCACTGGGCCCTGCCACCTCCTGTCTGCCACTGGGCCCTGCCACCTCCTGGCTGCCACTGGGCCCTGCCACCTCCTGGCTGCCACTGGGCCCTGCCACCTCCTGGCTGCCACTGGGCCCTGCCACCTCCTGGCTGCCACTGGGCCCTTCCTCCTCCTGCCTGACAGTTTCCAGACCCTCCTCCTGGCTGATTTCATCCTGTGTATGAAAAAGAAACATAGTTTAATATGTTGGTTTAATCTTTGCATCAAACTTTGTAATCCTGATGGAAGCAATTAGAATGTAAATGCATAAATCCTTGCTTTAAATTTACCAATACATCAGCTTGACTATTTACCACACAATTAAGTGCAGAATAATGTCTACAGATCATGATTTCACTTGTTGAATACAAAATAATGTATGTTTCTCATCCTGACATATTTGGGAAACATTAATTTTATCCCACTACATTTTCAGTTAATACTATACCTGGCTCCAGATGGCCAAATCAGGATCATCCAGGATGGCTGCCTCCTCTTGCTCCAGAGAAGGCTCAGGTTGGCTGCAGGGAAGTCTGGGGGGAAGAGTGGAGAGTGATGGCCTTGGCTCAATGTGGTCATCCAGGAAGGACATCCTGCTGTAGTACCACAAAACCGGGACATAAACATCACCTGCTGCTGCTCCTGACCTCTGAGAAGCCAGCACCTTAGAGCGTTCAGTCCTGTAGGTACCTCTCAAGCTCCCAATTTTAGTGTCCACTTGTTTTGCTGTGGCTGTGGGCACCTTGGTATGCACAAATGGGAGCAGCTTATCCAGCGCTGCTTTTCTCACCCCTTTTTTTTTATGGATGGGGTTTTTGGTCTCCCACAGAGCCGGCAGCTCCCTTACCCGGTCAATAAATTCCGCCAGGAACTCTTTGTCGCTAATAAATACATTCATATTGTATCTGCAAGTAAAATAAATTATATTTAAATAATGTGAGGCAAACAGTCTAACCTCCTTCACATCCTAGTCACCATATATATCCTCCAACAATCTCAAGACAGTATAGGCCAACAATTTTAACAAGTCTCACAAAATCACATACCTTCGTTCGCACGTCCGTCACTTGAACTCCTCTCTCCGCACACCGAACGTACTATAGTCACATGTGTGTTTGCTATATACACACCACGCATGCGTCCAAATTGGAACACGTCGCTCCGCACACGTCGCCCGCCCATGACGTTCTAACTAACATCTTTTCCCCGCCCCTTCTCTTTCGGCGCGCAGACAGATATGGCGGAGTTACAGCAGGTGTCTGATAATTCCGCAACTAGCGAGGAGACAAGCCCGGAGACCGAGGACACGTCACGATCAAGGAGGAGATTCAAGGCATCGAATATGTCTTTGGCGGAGATGGCGGAGATGGTGGACATCTTGGTCAAGGCTGATTATGATGCCAAGCATGGGCCGTATAGCAAACCAAATAGAAGGAAGGCCAAAATCCTCACTAAAGTTGTGAAGAGTCTGAGGGCGAAGTTCGGGGTGAAACGCTCAAATGAGCAGCTCAGAAAGAGGTGGTCAGACCTCAAACTGAGGGAGCCAGACCAGTTGAGGAGCATAAAGAGGATGCTCGCTAAAAGTAAGTAAAATGACGACCTTTCTGCTATTAATCTTTTTAGAAACTTACTTTTTTTTATTTTTAAAGCATATTGGACTCCCTTCCAAAATGTATTATTTTGAACTAGGTTGGGCACAGTAATCGTTCGTTACGTTACCGACACTTCGTTCGGCCACTATCCGTGGTTTTGGCTTATTTAAGACCCCCAAAAGTAATTAGACATCTGCCATTTTTGATCAAGTATTGTGGATAATTTTTAAGTCTAGATGATGTGTTTGTAAGGAGAATGAAATGCAAACTTTAATCAGTGTAAAGGAGAGAACACTCAGCAGCTGCTTCCACATCTGTACTTTGGAGCACTATAGTGTGGGCCACCAGACCCGCCTTTTTTGGGTGTCCCACACAGGTGCATCAGAGTTTATTTGTGGTGCCTCCATGTCCAAAAAATTACATCCAAATGTGAATAATAAACATATTTGGGGTCATAAAGAATGCATTTTTCTTTAAATTCCGCACAAACACACACTTGTACCCCACTTCCAAACAATTTAGCCTGTTTTAAGTTTAAAAATGAGATTTTTACAGTGTGATAAATAGACCTTTGGTTTTATTCTCATAGGGGAGAGAAGACTGGGAGGAGGACACTCCAGGGAGCACATGCACCCCACAACTTCCAAGCAACCCCAAACTCCCAAAGATCCACAACCGAAAGATGTGCAGGAAGTTGAGGTGGAGAAAGGAGAAGTGCAGGAAGGAGAGGTGGATGACGTTGTGGATCTGGTCACCACAACAGGTCAGTATCTGACACCACAGCTTAAGGTAAGCGAGGTAGGCCTGCAGAGTTTTATTAATTTTTTTTTATGGTTTTTAGGGGATGGAAATGTTGTGAAGGATAGCACACCGTTCTCTGCTGACAGTGCCCTCCGCCTCATCCAGCAAGTGATGGAATGTAGCACGGAACTGGACCTAATTAAACAAAGAATCCATGTGATGGAACAAACATTTAAAGACATTCTCGATGTTTTGGGGAGAATTCAATAAGCCATCCAAACACATTTGTTTTTACATGTTTGTTTTTATATTTTTACTAATTTTTCGAGTAACAAAGCAGCCAAAAATTGAATATGCACACAGTGTGTGAACATGTGCTATCTGCCATCAGGGGATATCCATGTACGTCTTTTGTGGGTGCAACACCTTCCTCGTATCAAAAGTCGGTGAACTGAGGAAGGGGGGCACCCCCAAAACACATCCATTGATCACCCCTGATGGCAGATAGCACATGTTGACAATAGGGATCAAGATTGTAAACTTCCTATTTGCAAAAAAGTAAAAATGTGTGCATATTGAATTTTTGACTGGGCAAGGGGTGGCAGGACCCCATATTAGGACGGGCACATAGAGACATAGTTTGTGTAACTGAATGTCTCAGATTGCTCAGAGGTATCCAATGTTGTCATTTTAGAAATGCAAGTGGTATTTTTGTATTTTCATAAGCCAAAATTTGACGGGTTGTGGTCAGGCCAACCCCAAAGTAAAACAAAAAAAAAATGTGCAGAGAGTAAAATATTTGAACACAAACAACGTGTAGCTTCTTTTTATAATACACTCTAAGCTTATTTGGTTCTTTTGTAAGGTAACATAGTGAAATTGGTTGTTATTTACTAAAGTAAAATACACTTGCCACTACAAATGCACAAAGACAAACTAGGAGACAGGAAAGAACAAATAATTAAAGGTTTAAAGAAGATTTTTATTGGGATACTTAGACATAGGCTGGCATAGGAATTGCCCCCCTACCCGTGAAATACTCCATGTATTTGTCCCGAACCACACGGGCATTTTGGGGGGGCAAGCCAAGACGGGCAGATTCCAGGCCCGGAAGGGGATTTGCAGGGGAAAGTCCAGCCTCTGGCAAAACTGAGGCCATATATGAATTCGCTTTGCGGCAAAGAAAATTGTGTAGCACACAGCAGCATAACACTACATAGTTTATTTTGTAGTCCGCCAAGTGGATGGAAGTCATAAAAAGGCGGAACCGGCTGGCCATTATGCCGAAGGCATTTTCAACGACTCTTCGGGCCCTGGCCAGCCGGTAATTGAACACACTCTTCTCTGGGGTCAGGGTCCTCTGTGGAAATGGCCTCATAAGATGCCGTCCGAGTCCGAAGGCTTCATCAGCCAAGAAAACAAAGGGGAGTCCTTCAATATTCCCTGCATCCGGTGGCAATGCAAGGTCGTCACTCTGGAGACGGAGGGCAAACTCCGTCTGGATGAAGGATCCCCCATCGGACATCCGGCCATTCTTCCCTACATCAACATAGAGGAATTCATACCGTGCTGACACCACCGCCATCAGCACAATGCTATGAAACCCCTTGTAGTTGTAGTAGTAGGATCCAGAACGGGGTGGCGGCACGATGCGGACGTGCTTCCCGTCTATGGCACCACCGCAGTTGGGGAAGTCCCACCGCGTGGCAAACTCCGATGCCACAGTCTGCCATTCCTGTGGCGTTGAAGGAAGCTGTGGAGTGAAACAAGATGAAATAATATTAGAAAAACAAAGGCATACATTACAAGCAAATTCAAGACCAAAAAATTAGAGACCAACATCAATCTAATTATACGTTTATTAAGGTGTGTAAAAAAAGTATAATGGAAGGCTCATTTATCATATTCATCACCCCCTCTGATGGGCCATTACTAAATTATTTTGGGGGGGGGAGATGTGTTTGGCCACAGGATAGCATTGCAGTGGCGGTGCGTCCAGAGTGGGCGCTGGAGCACTGTCCCCTCTCTCCTGTGCCCATCACTCAGAACAATACATAGGTTCATGCGTTGCATGAACCTATGTATTGTCTATGCCGCACACTATTCAGGTGGATGGCCTCTTGTAAAGCGACCGACATATGATTAATTGCGTCATTTAGGGGGTTAAAATTGCAGAGCAGAAACAGGTATTAAAAAAGTCTTGCAAATTACAACCTGAGGGATGTAATTGGCTTCCTCAAAGAAAAATCGGGGACGCAAGGAGGGGGCATTCCTTGTGTAAACACTGACAGGCAGCTCTGGCAATCATGTTCACCAAGTCTGTTTAATGGTAACATGATTGGCTGATGCAACATGAAGGGAAGGAGAAGACATCAAGGACAGAAGAAGGATGGCGCTGACCACAAGAAGGTAAGTGCAGGGCTGGGGGGAAACTGGCTGCAATAGAGGGGACTAAATGGCTGCATTGGAGGGGACAACTGGGGGCGTTTATTAGGCAACAGAGCAAAAAAGGAGGAAGTTTATTTCCGAAATTGGGGTTGTAACCCCCCAACATTTGGAGCAACAGGCGCCCCTGCTGGAAAAGTTAGTGAGGGGAAATATTTAGGGAGGATAAAAAAGGGGCAATCTAAAGCTTCCAACATGCATGGGGACAAAGGGGACATTCTCAGCATATTACAATCATGGTAATTAGGAAAGGATGAAAGAAATACAATACATTAGCATACATGTAATACATAAAATGTGATGTGAAGGGAGAAAACTTACCCTAATATAGTCCTCCTGCAGGACTTGTATAATAGCAGAACAGGTGTCTGGGATTATGAGGCCCAGAGCCTGGGGGGAGATGCCTGTGGTGAACTTCAAGTCCTGAAGACTTCTCCCTGTCGCCAGGTAACGCAACGTGGCGATGAGCCTCTGCTCAGCACTGATGGCTTCCCGCATAACGGTGTCCTTCCTGGTAATATAGGGGGACACCAAAGCCAACAGTTCCTGAAAAACGGGGTCAGACATCCTCAGAAAATTCCTGTAGTCCTCAGGATTATTCTCGACGATCTCCCGCAGCAGAGGCATGTGGCAGAATTGGTCCCGCTGGAGCAACCAATTCTTGGTCCATGAACTCCTCCTCACACCATTCATGGACTGGTCTTGGTCCAAAACAAGCAGACCAACACCAAGCGCACGCACAGCACGAACTCGACGACGAGAACGTCCAGGCGACATGGCTAGGAAACGGTCGTCTAATCAGAACGTACAGAATAGGCTTGTGCACAACGGAAAAATTCGTTCCGTTTCGGTTCGTTTCTTTCCGGTCCTGTTGATTCGTAATCATTCGTAATTTTGCTAGACGGGATTTTTCGTGTTCGGACTCATTCGTATTTTTGCAAGCGACATTTTTCGTTGAATTTTTTGTTGCTTTATAATTCGTACTTTCGGTAGAGTACGTTGTTTTTCGTTGATTCTGGACACAACTCCTACTTTCGTAACTTTTTTTGGGTTCGTTGATTCGTAATTTTCTGTGTCTCTCTCACGACGACGCTGACTATTATGCCTAATGTGCTTCGAATGGATTTGTACTTTTCGAAATACATAGCGGTTATTTGTAACGATTCGAAATCTCGTATTTTACTTTCGTTTTTTACATGCGGCTATAGCCTCCGCCCCTGTACACCATTTTGAGAGGGTTCAGCACGGTGAGGGAGAGGCGCAGAGCAGAGTGTTATTGTGCTTCGAATGGATTAGAAATCTCGTATTTTACTTTCGTTTTTTACATGCGGCTATAGCCTCCGCCCCTGTACACCATTTTGAGAGGGTTCAGCACGGTGTGGGAGAAGCAGAGAGCAGAGCAGAGTGAGTGTTATTGTGCTTCGTATGGATTCGTACATTCGTAACTTTTTCATAACGAATTATGCCGAAGACATTCAGGCATTCGCTATTTTGCGGTATAATTTATTTCGGATTCGGTTTTATTCGTAATTGCTTTGTTCGGAAATTCGAATGCTTCCGAATGTCCGAAAGTTGCTAAATTCGGACGAATTTCGATTCGTTACGAAACGAATTGCACAAGCCTAGTACAGAACAGAACGCACTTTAGAACAGCAAGGCCTATGAATAACGAACTGAAATTCAGAAACGAACAGGCAATAACGCACTGTAAAACAGATACGACCTGCCTAGACGCCCTGAAAGTCAAGATACGAACCCACAAGCACAAACTGAACGGCAGAAAACGATCTGAAAAGTACGAAGACTGAAAAGCGCGAATCGTCTCTTCCCAAACTTTTACTTCAGACGCGGTAACACGAGATCAGCAAAAGCAGCCCAAGGGGTGGCGCCAAGAAAAAAGATCTTCCCCTTTATAGTGCCGTCGTACGTGCTGGACGTGAGCGCAGAGAACCACAAGGAAATTGGAAAATGACAGTGTGTACGCATAGAAAGCTTGACGAGAAAATCGACAAGCTTAACAAGAATCTCGTCGAAAAAAACGACGTGTTTTTTACGACGAGAAAATCGGTCGTGTGTACGAGGCCTCAGGTTGGTGACCTGACATTTTTTGCAGTTAAGCAATATAAACTTGGTCTGCTCCCTGCCCCCAGCCTTGGACTGGACAGCGAGGAAGCAGCAGTAGTACAGTGAAAGATCATCCGGGTTCACTATTTTCTTTCCACCTGTCAGAATGTTCTTTGTTAGCTTTTATGTGCTGCAGCATAACAGATTGACTCTTAGCTCTGGCCAGCCCTCTGTTGGTGCTGCTGTACAGAGGGTTACAGTGGCGGCTGGTGAAGTTTTAGGATCGGGGGGCGCCAGACCCCACCCTTCTTTTTTGACCCCTCCCATTTCTCATAAGCCCCACCCCTTATAGAATCAACCCACTCCGTCCCCTGTATTTCACTTGCTTCCACCCATATAGTGTCAGGAGTATACAGCTCAGCATCACAGATCAGGGTATATAGGTCAGCATTACAGATATGGTATATAGATCAGCAGCATGACATATACTGATCTCGCAGCATACTGTCAGCATCCACACACTGGTGGAGGACACGATAACAGCACCCCCCTCCCCCCCGGATCGCAGCACACTGGCTCGGGGCTCACAGGACAAACTGACAGCAATTCCCCCCCCCCCCCAGCGGGGATCGAAGCACACTGATAACATTCCTGCACACTACTAGGGTTGCCACCTGTCAGGGATTCACCCGGACAGTTCGGGTTTGGAATCATGCGTTCGGGTTTCAGACCACCTGTAACCCGGACACATTATTCAGACCAGACTATGGCTTCCCAGCAGGGTTGCTGGCTGCAGTTATGTAAGCCGAGAGTGTCTGTTACACTCTCTTTGATACTGCCCAAAGCCAGCACTAACAATTACCCCACACGGGTGGGAGAGGAAAGAGGGCTTGACCTGCTCCTCTTCCTCCTGCCCCTACCATTCTGTGTCTGCCCACACTTCAATCCCTGGCGCTGTGCCTCAGAAAAGGAAAGTGGGGGCCAGAAATTCGAAGTCCAGCAGCCTCAGCTACATCTGGATGAGAGGTGCTGACTGCCAAGGGGTGAGTGAGCTCACCATCCATCCATGCATGTGACTGAAGTCTCCCCCCTTCTCTCTCCTGCCTCTGAGTGAGTACACTAAGGTAAATCAGGGTTCTCAGAGCACCCCTTACATCAGAGTTCCCCTTTACACCAGAGGCCACAGTGTTCCCCCTTACATCAGAGTCCTCGCTGTACATCAGAGTTCTCAGTGTTCCCCTTAAATCAGGGTTCCCAAAGCATTCCTTATGTTAGAGTCCCCAGAGTTCTCCCTTACATCAAAGTCTGCAGAGATCCCCCCTTACAGTGTAAGGGAACTCTGTGAGTTCAGATGTAAAAGGGGAACTCTGTGGACTCTGATGTAAAGGGGGACTCTTGTGATTAACTTCATTTGATTATAAATGTTATTTAATTGCAAAATATATATGTATAGTTTATACTATAAAAAAAGATTGCTGTGCGTTGCTAAAGTGTTCGGGTTTGACTTGAAGAAAAGGTGGCAACCCTACACACTACCTGCAGAACAAGGCTGGCTCCTGGCACATTCTCCCCTTTCTGAATCCTGAAAGGAAGAAAGCCAGCAGCGCTGCAGGGGTTAAACACCAGGAAGAAGGCAGAACATTCGGCTCTCCTCTCCTGCAAGTGCCCGGCCCCCCTTCTGGACTAACGAGCAGGGCAGCCATGAAAAATATATTTTAAAAAAACTGCGCTAATATCAAATTAAATAAATAAATGAATAAACAAAAAGGCAGCAGCAATGGTGGAATAAACACAATAGAAATAAAAACAGAAAAAACTGCGCCAATAACCAAATATTTCAATAGTATCCAGGGGCTGATAAGCAAAAAGCAGTGCACACTGGACAGAAACACCAGCTACTAGATACTAAAAATATCAATAATTTGTAGAAAAATAATGATAAAAAAAGTCCAGATAAGTGCCCAAATGAGTCCAGATAAGTCTGGCTCTGGTTTCTAATGGCATCATTTGGGCACTTATCTGGACTTTATCATTATTTTTCTACAAATTATTGATATTTTTAGCATCTAGTAGCTGGTGCCTCTGTCCAGTGTGCACTGCTTTTTGCTTATCAGCCCCTGGATACTATTGAAATATTTGATTATTGGCGCAGATTTTCTGTTTTTTTTTTACAGCCATGAAAAATGTTGGGGCCCCTTACACAGCTTTAGGCCTGCCCCCCCCCCCCCCCCAGCTTGACCACCAACATTCCCCCAGGCCAGCTTACTGGCCAGCCAGCCCACCGAATGAAATGAACACACTGCCCTACATGTGACATGTGAAAAATACAACCAAGCTTGGTCACACCTGTAAGTGTGAACTGAGCCTGTGATGAGTAAACACAAAATAACAAACCTCCATAAACAGAAATTATTCATGAAATAATCAGTGTTCATACAATAGTGTTACCATGCCAATAGCTGTGAACACTGTGCTATGCTCTGTTTATTGAGGATTGTTATTCCATAGATATATAAGGGTGAAGTGGAATGGTCATAAATTACGGTCACATTATCTGGACATACACAGAGTGATTGGGGGATGCTTATGCAGTGATGTGTGCCTGATTGGGGGATGTGTACCAGCTATGGGGAGACTGCAGACTTCCCCCCTCTCCCCCCACCCCAGGCACACACTCCTCTGCTCTTTTGACACTATTTCTGCTGGTATCTCATGTCTTGCAAACAAATCCATCCTATATCCCGACATGAAAGGCCACCTGCTTATCTGCACAAACTCCTCAGACAGCAGCTCAGCTCACCTCCCTCTCTGCAGCGTCATGCCGCGTACACACGATCGTGATTCACGGCGGTGATAACACCGCCGTGAATCACGACATGAAAAAAAATGAAAAACGAGGGAACGGCATGTTCCCCCACACACGACCATTTTTCCCGTCATTTTTTTCTTTGTCGAGAAAAACGACCGTGTGTGGGCTCCGTGGCAGTGTTTCCCTATGGGAAAACTGCCGCGGAAAAAAATGCTGGAAAAAACGATGAGAAAAATTAGAACATGTTCTAATTTTTCTCATCGTGATTAATGCCGTTTTTCCCGTCGGGAAAAATGGCAAAAAGCCCACAGATGATCGTTTTTCTCGTCCAAAGGAAAAAATGTCATTTTTCCCGACGGGAAAAATGATCGTGTGTACGCGGCATCAGACTCAGCATAGGCTATGCTCCAGCTCTGGCTTCTGACAGTGGGGCACTGGAGATCGGGGTGGGGGGGAAGGGGGGAGGATCGGAGTGCTAGAGGGCACAGAGCGAGTGCAGGAGATTGTAAGGCTCAGATCTTCTAAATACATACACATGCCAGGCAGTGTATGTATTTAGATGTAATGACGCTGCTGCTGACCAAGCCCAGGAGTGAGCTGTAGTGGGGACAGTACTGTTGACAAGCTGGGGCCCCTTACATGTGTACATCTGTCACCCCCTGCTAACAAAACTCAGAAAACACCACCACCCCCCCCCTTCTCCGCGGGAGGTCCGGCACTTACCGGGCTGTGGTGTCCTCTCCTGTGTGTCTCATCTCCTTCAGTGGGCAGCAGGCAGCAGCAGTGGTGGAGGAGTCGCTTCTCATGTTTCCTCCACTTGGGCGCTTTGGCACACTGAAAACCGGAAGTGACGTAACTCTAGTGTCACTCAAAGCACCCGGCCGTAGTAATACATACTATGGCGCGGGTGGATGCTGATCAGCGCGATCGAATGCGCCGCAAGGCGGGTTTAAAGCCTGCAAATGGAGTGCCTCGTCTGCAATCTCGTGATTGCATAGACGTGGCGTTTCCCACAGGTATTGCGTCCGGCGCCCAGCAAAAGAAATCTAAAGGACCTTTTTTTAAAAAACAAAAATTTCTTAAAGGGACAGTTTTAAAAAAAATATATTTTATTTATTTTTTTGTGACTGCCTTGGAGAGGGGGGGGGGGGCGCGGCACCCGTGCGCCCCCTATGGACGGTCCGCCACTGGAGGGTTACAAGAGGATAATAAGTCAAAATCAGGTATGCACACTAGTTGCACTAGTTGCAAAACATCTAGGAATTTGTTAATAAATTCATTAAAAAATCTTCACAGAACTTATCACATGGCACTGGCAGGGGGGCTGGTGAGAATGGATGACCTTTTGCATACTTCATATAGTAAACATAAGCTTTTGAATGTACAGTACTTGGGAAAGTTTGGAGGTGAAGTTAGGCTGTGGAGGTGTTAAAACAACAATGGTAGAACTGTCACAGGAGACATGCTCAGCATCATTCAACCCACTTCCTGTGAGCTCAGGGTGTCAAGGGCACTCCCATTTAGGGTGACCACATTTCCAAACTGCCATTCAGGGACACACCCCCTCTCTCACCTTCCCCAAAAAAAGATGAGGGGGGGGGAATGTAGTCTCGGGGTTGATGGGGAATTTGGCGGCGGGTTATTTGTTAGGTGAATGTGCCACTTGCCACCCATAGCCTGCCACCAGATGCAGTGCCGCTTGCCGCCCATAGCCTGCCACCAGATGCAGTGCTGCTGTCACTCCCGCATGAGCCACGTGCGTAGAAGGAAAGGCGTGGCATCACTATCTGGAGAATGAAGATCACACCAGTCCCTGCTGCTTGCCGCTGGGTGCCGGAGAAGGAGGAGGTGGGTGGGGACAGCAGTGCTGCACTAGGCACAGGCCTCGCTCCCGGTCTCACTGTCTGAGAGTAAATTGTCACTGTTTGCAAGATGCCAGGCAGCGCTGGCCCTAGCAACCAGTTCCGGAAATGTAGTTATTAGTTAGTAGGGGGTGGTTGTGTCCTCTATTTCATTCCGGGACATTGTATTGTCCTGGAATGAAGGTGCCCGGGACCCAGGACAGACATGTCAATTGCGGGACAGTCCCAGGCAATCCGGGACACGTGGGCACCCTACTCCCATTGGGGATGAATCCTCAAGTTACTCACTTCCTGTGATCTCAGAGTGTCAAGGACACTCCCACTGAGGATGGATGCTTAAGCTACCCACTTCCTGTGATCTCAGGGTGTCAAGGACACTCCCACTGGGGATAGATGCTCAAGCTACCCACTTCCTGTGAGCTTAGTGTGACAAGGACACTCCCACTGGGGAAGAATCCTCAAGCTACCCACTTGCTGTGAGCTCAGGGTGTCAAGGACACTCCCCACTGGGGAAGAATTCTCAAGCTACCCACTTGCTGTGAGCTCAGGGTGACAAGGACATGGTGGGCGGCGCCCACTCCATCATGTGGGGTCCTTCTCTGCATCAAGGACCATCCACACCTGAATATCACGTGAAGACATACATTAGAGAACACAGCTCCAAAAAGGTATGCATACAAAGAGTGACAATAAAAAGTGAAACAGAGTGCTTCAGAGAAGGGGATGGGGTGCTCCTTTGGGGTCTGCCCATCCTGAACTCGGGCTTTAAACACTGACCTTTTCCATTCGATCCAAAACAAAAAGAAAACGTTTTGGCTACGGTTCCACTTTCTTTGTTGACAGATACCTCATTTTGAACACGCTGCCATCAAAGGGTTAATCCCATTCCACTAAAGGAGCACAGCAACAAAGGACATTCTGCCGTTTACAAATGACACTTTGATCAAATGATCATTTGTTCAAAGGAAGGCAACATGAATGCACCAGATAACAATTGTCTTTTAAAATCTTCCAACGGTGCCTTAGAAAATCAACATTAACAGATTTCTTTGTATGGCATATTCAAAGGACACTAGAGTATATTTTCAACCAGTGGATGCTTTCAGGTATTATTGTAAAATTTACCTGAAATACATTTGTGATGGACTTTCACATTTTCAACTATGCTATTATCATTTATTGCATTTTCAAATTTCCAGATGCTCCTTCAGTTGGCTATCTGTATATCAAACAATAAATACCATCAATAAAAAGAAAATCTGCTAAAAAAAAGAATATAAGAATATGAATATAAAAATGTGTAATGTTTTGAAGAAATCTAATTTTACTGTTTAAAGGGGTCTATAGCCAGTGGCATACCAATAGCCATAACAGCCCACGCAGCTGTTATGGGCCCCAGAGGTAGAAGGCGCCCCATCATGGGGGTTGTTTAAACATAGAAAGTCTTTGTGCATATGGAGATAGTACAAATTCAGTACCATATCATTAAAGATTGCAGAGGTTGCTGTTGAGGCTCACCCTGTGCCCCCTGATATCTCCAACCAAACAAGGCTGACATCAGATGTACAGGGGGGAAACTTCAGAATGGTTGTTGCTAGTGTAGCGGGTATGTACTTTCCCGGGTGTAAATTTGAACCTGACAGAGACATTGGTGATGTGTAATTCCCTGCAGCCCAGCGGGTGGCACTGTTGCCCTGGGCTGGGGTTGAATCATTGCTGTGTGTCGTGCCTCCTTTTTTTCCTCCCTCGGCAGCGGTATGGTGGGGCAGGGAACCCGCCGTGCTTGCTGGGAGAGGTTATAAAGGGGCCGGCCATCTTTGTCACGGGGAGTCCGAGGCACCTTCAGCCTCTGGACGGTGGTTCGTGTCGGTTCTCTAGGCGGGCCTAGGCCTAGAGGACAGCTGGAGGTCATGTTCCATCCCAGGCACCTTTAGCCTGGGGTGAGGTACTCAGATGGAGGTCTGGAGCTCAGTGCCCAACACTGAGTTCCGCGAGGGAAGGCGATCCTAGGGAACCCCGGGAGTGGGTACCCGAATCCGGAAGGCGTAATGGACCGGGGGGAGCTCCTCACTCGAAGACCTGGTGCAGCAGATTGCCAGTGACGGGTGAGCCTCTCATCGGAGACCGCTTGGAAGGAAATTCCCCCTCGCTCGGAGACCGCAACCCACTTTCAGGGAGGAAAGTGGAGAACACATTGTGTCTGGGCCTATTCGCATCCACACCTCCTTTTCTGTTCTGTTTCTACCAAGGGAGTTCAACTGATTGTGTTCATTCAAGAAGAATTAAGGAGTGTTGAACTTTAATGGTGTGGGGCTCATTTCCTGACAGACATTGTTCAAGGTAACTCTCGGTGGAGGCTCCAGGTGCACAGCACTGACCCGAAGGTAAAAGAACTTTGCTTATATCACACTGACACCTGTGGTGAAAGCCAGGCGTAGTGTCCCCGCTCCCTTCCCCTCTGAAAGGTACCCCTAGACAAGAGACAGACGAGCTGAAGAAAGAGAGGGGAGTGAGGAGGGCGCTACACTAGTTACAGATCCCTTTTGAAGAATGTACAGTAAGGATTTTTTTTAGCTGTTTTAGTGGTGTAGATCATGCATTGCCCTCAAAGCCTATGGTCATCCCAGCCAGCAGTGAAATGAATCCTTTATGTCTAATGTAGTCTTCCTTAGACTGTAAAGAATCCCAAAGTGACTCCACGGCTTAAAATTGACAGCTGCTTGTAGTTCTTAAAAAATAAAAAATAAAATAAAATAAAACTAAATATATTTGTACTAGGCATAATGAGTACCGGTAAGTTTGTTAATTACTTTAAAACAATTATATCATCGCATAAAATATTGTTATTGCTACTTCAACTCTTGTTTCTAGCACTTACCCCTGAAGAAGACGTTAATGTTTGAGTTCCCCTGTTCCTGGTGTTGACCAGCTACTGGATACCGCACTCTCTGACACACCGGGGCTGCATGAAGGATTGTAGGTAAGAGTAAGACAATAATAACAATACCATACCAACAGTAGCACAGCAAAGGATACACAACAACATGGTTCAAGGAGCAAAGTTTAGATCTTGTAAACTTGATCAAAGGGGGTGCCTTAATTATAGGAAATACACACAGGGGCTATAAAGACATAGTCCCTCCTTATCACCTTCCCACTGGCTGGTGGTGAATATCTGTAGGTGGCCGGTGTTGGGGCTCAAGATCAATGTTGGAATGCTCTAAATGGAATTTTGTAATCTCATCTAATTAGTAAGTCACTAATCCAGAACATGACTGCATCTAGTGATATTTGAAGACCTACTCTGCATACTTGTTCAAGGTGATTTATATAAATAGTAACAATCTAATTTCAACCATCCCATTCCTTCTCAGCTTAAAGTGGTTTTAAATGCAAGACATTTTTTACCTTTTCTGCATTCTGTGCATTATGGTAAAAAAATGTCCCAGTAGCAGCATTGCCCCCCCCCCTTCCTAAATATTTACTTGAGTCCTCACTCCATATAGCGCTGTGCCATCTGTAGTGGCTCTCTCTCCTCTCTCACTGCATTTACAGAGCACAGAGGCAGCAGAGGAAGCCAATGGCTGCTTTCAATCAAATCCTGTGAGCAGAGAGCAGGGCTGAGCCACATTGTGTTTTATCTATGGACGCACACAGCAAAGCTTGAGAGTGAGTCCACATGTGCGCCCCCATAGGAAGCAGCTTCCTATGGTGGCACACGGAGAAGAGGAAGAGCCAAGAGTTCTGGAGGGGAAGCCCAGAAGAGAAGGTTCGGGGCAGCTTTAATCAAGACTAGGGTTGAGCGAACCCGAACTGTAAAGTTCGGGTCCGTACCGAACTTTAGCTTTTTCCCGAACCCGAACCCGGACTTTGCACGAAAGTCTGGGTTCGGGTTTGGGTTCGGCAATCTAATGGCGCAGTTAGAAATGCTTCAGGGGCCAGCCAATCACCTTTTGATTAGCTGGTGTGCCCTTAGAAGCCATCATAGCCATGCCTACTAATGGCATGGCTGTGATTGGTCAGTGCAACATGTGACCCAGCTTCCATTAAGCTAGAGGCACACAGCACACACGTCACTCTGCTTCAGAATAGATAGGGAGAGGATCTTGTCTGCTGCTGTTGCTTTTAGGGAGAGATTGAAAAAGACATGAGTTAGTCCTGATTCTGGAATCTGAGGGAAAATATAGAGAGACCGTGTAGTGTAGGGCCAGGTTCCTGTTGGTGCTTTCAGGGAGAGAGATATATTATATAGGAATAGGAGTCCAGATTCAGAGATATAACTCAGCGATCTGCATAGGCTTACCTGTTTGTGTTGCAGTGCAGTCTTTTTACACTGCCATGAGCCCAGTGTCAGAGAAAATCTACCTTTTATCTGCAAGCTCAGTGCACCAGCACTGCATATATTACGTTGAGAGATACACCGTTTCCATACTGTGGGTGTATTCTGCTCTTGGAAAAAGATCCATTTAGGGCAACAAAAAAAAAAGGCACTTTATTGTGCTCTTTTCCAAAAGACCCATTAAGGGCAAAAAAATAAAAAATTTGCATTTTATTCTGCTCGTGCAAAAAAAGACCCGTTTAGGGCAAAAATAAATAAATAAAAAATTGCACTTTAATGTACGCTTGCAAAAAGACCAATTTAGGGCCACAAAAAATATTTTGCAGTGTGTTATACATATGTGGAGGCGTGTGAAATAAACCATTTCTATATATTTGTCTTCTACTGTGCTATACTACAAAAGCAACATTTTTTTTAATAGCATTTTCTGCAGTTCTGTAGCTGTGCGATTCAGCGGTTACGTACTGTGGGTGTGTTGTGGTCTTCCAAAAAATGCCATTTAGGGCCACAAAAAATATTTTGCAGTGTGTTATACATATGTGGAGGTGTGTGAAATAAACAATTTCTATATAGTTTTCTTCTACCTATGGCCAGGTGACAGATGCACACCGTAGGGGGACAGGAGTGCACCGCAAGGTAGTGAACCCTATGGCTGACTGCTGCGGATAGGAAACTGGGTGGTTGTGGAAAGCGGAACCAGAGGAGCACAACCGGGATCCTATAGGAAGCTAGAGCCAAGATTCCCCAGGGCGCGGAGTCTAAGACCCAGCAGGTCTTCTCCAGAGCCTCTAGTGGTGAGGATGTTATGCTGCAGGCTGGGTCCAGGTCGCGGCCCCTAGAGTCTCCTAGCTCACGCCCCGTAGGATAAGGGGAAAAGAGGGGAAGCAGCAGCACAAGATATAAGAGTAACAAATAACAAGCTGAAGGTCAAGGGCCACAAGCAGACAAGGAAAACGAAGGACAAGCCAAAGGTCAAGGGTCACGAGCAGACAGGGATAGTCGGGGACAAGCCAAATGTATAACAGAGAGACAGACGTAGCACGCGGCAGGCAGGAACCCAAACACACAATGCCTAACAAACACGTTGATCAGCAAAGCAGGCTTGCAGTGCACAGGTTAATATAGTGTTCTGTGATAGGGCCTGGGGTGGAGTCTGGCTGGGAGGAGATTATAAAGGAAGCCAGGTGAAGGAGGTCTGGTCTCTAAGATGAACACATGAGGAGGAAAGGTAAGATGGCAGACAGACATTAATGCATATCCATGACACGGCCTTACCCAGCCATTGTTGTATTTTTGAACCAGTGTTGGCTACCTCGTCCTCCTCCACCGCCGCCACCTCAACCTCCTACTCCATATGGACCTCGTCCTCCTAGGTCAAGATTATAATTTTTATTTTATTTTTTTGTAGCGCACAGATCCTTTCCCCCTTACCTGCCTTTATGTTGTTGGCTCCTCGCAGGAGGGAGAAAGGCACACCGCACTACCAGCCCGTACCCTTCTATATAAAGAGGTTGAGCGGTGTACTTGACGGGCCGTGTCCACAGCCGGAGTCAAAACTCCTCCAGAGGATGATTATCACCTCTACTGTAGGTAGAGGCAAGTCCTTTATTTCCCAGTAAAGTCAATGTCCACACCAGCTGAAATTACAACTCTTATTCTCTCATGGCAAAATAAACTCTACTCGGATAGAAAAGGTTAGAGCAAAGAAACAGGACAGCTTAAGGTGTGGAGGAGGTCCAGGCACAAACGTAGCACATTCACTTCACTGCTTAGGTTTCTCAAACAGTTTTAGGTGCACGGTCTCTGCCACAGACCTTGAGGTTGGTCTCTGCCACAGACCGGGTGTACAAGGCCCCTGCCATGGACCTGGAGAACTTTGGTCTCTGCCACAGACCAGGGTGTATAAGGCCCCTGCCACGGGCGGGGTGAATAAGGCCTCTGATACAGTCAAGATGACCTTGAGCTTCTCCTTCTACGAACCTAGCCCATATCAAGGGGAAGACATCTCTCCAGGGAGTCAACAGACCCTTCCTTCACCGTGACTCCCGCATCGGTCCATCAGAATGATCCTCCCTTCCCTGGAACATGGTCCCCTACACGAGGCGGCACCCTAAGACTCCTCGACCCTTAGCGGACTCCAGACGAAGGCTCTGGACTCCAGGCTTTACTCCCACACCTAGGCCTCCATACCCAGGGCAGCAGGAACTCCAGGATAGTACCTCACCCCGGGCTAAAGGTACCCGAGATGGAACAGGAACACATGCACCCAGGCCGAAGGCACCTGGGCGTGGACCCCACTGGACATCAGCCCCCAGGCCAAAGGTCTGCCCCTTTTATATGCTCTCCCAGCATGCACAGCAGGTTCCCCGCCCCGCTGTACTACTGCCAAGAGGGGACACAAAAGGCACAGCACTGTATCGGCAGTTCAACCCTAGCCTACCATGGCAGCGCCACCTGTAGGCCGCAGGGAACTGCGCACCAATACTGTCCCCCGAGGACAAAATGGTCCATGAATCCTACAGAATTAGGGTGTTTGAGCCTATTTACCACTCAAACACTTCCCTTAAATTTAGCACCCCGCTACATTTTTATTTCAAAGTATTTTATTTTCCCATTAGCTTATCAATTAAATTGAATAATTTATTCCAGAAAGGGCGTATTCTGGGGCATTCCCACCATATGTGTGGCATCATGCCGTTGAGTTCCTGAGGTTCTTAATGACTTCCCGTACCTCTTCTGCTGAAAAGGGGGCCTCCAGCATATTTTTTTATTTTTTTTATGTTATTTTAAGTTATTTCCCTATCCAAATTTGTTTGCAGAGCACTTGCCATGCTCTTAACAATATTTTGCTGCCATTTGCAGCCCTCTAGCCCTTTCCATTACTATTTTAGAGCCTTTTTAGTCCTTAGAAGTCCGGGTCCCCATTGACTTCAATGGGGTTCGGGTTCGGGTTCGGGTTAAAGTTCGGTCCCGAATCCGAACTTTTTTCCGAAGTTCGGCCGAACCCGTCGAACCCGAACATCCAGGTGTCCGCTCAACTCTAATCAAGACCATTTGCACAGAGCAGGTAAGTATAACATGTTTGTTGTTTTAAATAAATGTTGCCTTAGCAACCTCTTAAAATTTACCTAAATACATCTGTACTGATGACATCAGGGCTGAGATGCCATCAGCTCCAATCCCAGCTTTGTAGCTTTTTTTTTAGGTAGTGGGATTTTATCTAAGTGCAATTGTAATCATTGTTCCTCCAGACATGTAACTGACACTGTTTATATTTTATTTTCTATTTTTAGTAACAGTAGCCCTGAAGAAAGTGTCTTCATCCCTCAAAATGCATTGGCCTGTTTGATGGCATTTCCACACATAATGTATGTATTAGGGATGAGCCGAACACCCCCGGGTTCGGTTCGCACCAGAACCTTCGAACGGACCGAAAGTTCGCGCGAATTTTCGAACCCTATTCGTTATAATGGACGCGAACGTTCGAAATCAAAATTGCTAATTACAACGGCCAATATGCATGTTAATGTCATAAAACAGGTTTGGGGACCCGGGTCCTGCCCCAGGGGACATATATCAATGCAAAAAGAAATTTTAAAAACTAAAGTTTTTTCGGGAGCAGTCATTTTAATGATGCATAAAGTGAAAAAAAAAAAGTGAAATTTTCCTTTAAATATGGTACCTGGGGGGTGTCTAAAGTATGCCTGTGAAGTGGCATGTGTTTCCCGTGTTTAGAACTGTCCTTGCACAAAATGACATTTGTAAAGGAAAAAAAGAAGCCATTTAAAACCACTTGCGGCTTTAATGTCATGTCTTGTCCTGGCCGCCATATGGCTGAAAATCCTTGAGAAAAATGGCATGGCTACCCCATCACCCCCCCCCCCCACCCCAGCCCCTTTGGGTCTTGTATGGATACTAAGGGGGACCCCACACCCAAAATAAAACCCTATACCTACAACCCTATATACTCTGAACAGCAGTATATAGGTGGTGCAAACAAGACATGGACTGTAGGTTTGTTCTTAAGTAGAATCTGAACAGGTACATTATGAAGTGTAGCTACATCCCAAAAAAATCAATTTTTAAGCTTTTTGGAGAACATAGGGAGGGGTTATCACCCCTGTAACATTTGCTGTCTTTGCACATCTGTTCAGAACATGTCACCTCACTTTCCGTCCCAATGACAAATGTTTTTGGAAAAGTGGGGTTTTAATTGAAACAAGGATTGGTGATAAAGCATCAGTAGAGAGGAGATACCTTTTTCCCAAATTAAATCTAACAGGATAGAATTTTCCTTCCTAGGGGTAGATTTCCTCTCACTTCCTGTTTTCTCTTGCCGTTTGCAAGTAGGAGTCGTTTGTAAGTTGGATGTTTGAAAGTAGGGGCCTGCCGTATATACTCTGCAGAAATTTGCCCTATTAGATGTTGGTGTAGCCACAAGACTGGTGGGCACAGGAATGGGCCCTGCTGTGAGTTAATAGATCAAGATTTGTACTTGCATGCACCTGTTGAACCGGGCAGAAAAATTGGGCCTTTGGTGGTGGTGGTGGTGGTGGTGGACGGTGTTGCCACAAGACTGTAAGCCCTCACAGTTACTCTTGGTGGGTGCAGGAATGGGCCCTGCTGTGAGTTATTAGATCAAGATTTGTAATTGCATGCACCTGTTGAACAGGGCAGAAAAATTGGGCCTTTGGTGGTGGTGGTGGTGGTGGACGGTGTTGCCACAAGACTGTAGGCCCTCATAGTTACTCTTGGTGGGCGCAGGAATGGGCCCTGCTGTGAACTATTAGATCAAGATTTGTAATTACACGCCCCTGTTAAACAGGGGCTGAAAAATTGTGCCTTAGGCATTGGTGCTGGTGCCACAACACTGCAACCCCTCACAGATACTGTACTTGGAGCACAGCAGTCACACCTGTTGCGAAGCATCTTTTTAAAAAATTGTAATTACACGCCCCTGTTATACAGGGGCTGAAAAATTGTGCCTTAGGCACTGGTGCTGGTGCCACAACACTGCAACCCCTCACAGATACAGTACTCTGAGCACAGCAATGAGACCTGTTGCAAAGCATTGCCTAAAAATTGTAATTACACGCCCCAACAGGGGCTGAAAAATTGTGCCTTAGGCACTGGTGCTGGTGCCACAACACTGCAACCCCTCACAGATACTGTACTCTGAGCACAGCAGTCACACCTGTTGCGAAGCATCTTTTTAAAAAATTGTAATTACACGCCCCTGTTATACAGGGGCTGAAAAATTGTGCCTTAGGCACTGGTGTGGTGGCATGGATCATTGAGGAGGAGGAAGAGGATAGTCAGTGAACATAACAGGACAGTCACTCAGCATCAGCATAGGCAGTCTTGAAGGGATGTGACATTATAAATTATTCCGTTATATCCGCTTCAGGTGTCTGGTAGCTGGTGGTGATCCAAGACTGATTCATTTTTATGAAGGTCAGTCGATCAACCGAGTCGGTGGACAGGCGCACCCTATGATCGGTGACAAATCCTCCAGCAGCACTGAATGTGCGTTCGGAAAGAACGCTGGATGCAGGACAGGCCAGTAGCTCAATTGCATACTGTGCAAGCTCTGGCCAGTGATCCATCCTCAGGACCCAGTAAGCCAGAGGATTTTCGGTGGGAAAGGTGTCCAAGTCTGACCTTGCCCCTAGGTATTCCTGCACCATGTATATCAGACGCTGGCGATGGTTGCTGGAACCGATCATACCTTGGGGCTGCGGACTAAAAAATTGTCTGAACGCATCGGTCAGACGTCCACCTTCCCCACCGCTCCTTCTGCTACTGACCGAAGCCTCAGCAACTCGTCGTCCAGGACCAGGAGTTTGTAACCTCCCAGTTTCTGGGAACGCGTTGCACAGACCTTTCTGCAAGGCCTCCCTGAGATGTCTCATCCTCTGCTCCCTCTGCGACGGCAAGATAAGGTCCGCAACCTTACCCTTGTACCGTGGATCAAGGAGAGTGGCCAGCCAGTAATGGTCACTCTCCTTGATCCGAAGAACACGAGGATCCTTCCGCAGGCTTTGCAGGATCAGGGAGGCCATGCAGCGTAGGTTAGCTGAGGCATTCGGTCCGGAGTCTTCTGGGTCACTGAGGATGACATGATCGCCAGCCACCTCCTCCCAGCCACGTACAAGTCCACTGGTTTGTTGGGACTGTACATCATCCCTAAAAGACTGCTGCTGCTGATGCTGAGTGCCAGGCTCCACCTCCATGCTCACACAATCCTCCTCCTCCTCCTCCTCCTCCTCTTCCTGTGTGATGGGTGGGACAGAAGGAACATTGTCTGGATAAAGGGGGCCTTGAGAGACAAGGAAGTCCTCCTCTTCCTGCCTCTGTTCTGCCTCAAGTGCCCTGTCCATTATCCCACGCAGCGTATGCTCCAACAGGTGGACAAGAGGTACAGTGTCACTGATGCATACACTGTCACTTAGTGATGAGCCGAACACCCCCGGGTTCGGTTCGCACCAGAACCCGCGAACGGACCGAAAGTTTGAACGAACATTAGAACCCTATTAAATACAATGGATGCGAACGTTCGAATTCTAAAGTGCTAATTATAACAACTATTATGCATGTTATTGTCCTAAAAAGGGTTTGGGAACCCGGGTTCTGCACCAGGGGACATGTATCAATGCAAAAAGAAGTTTTAAAAACGGTCGTTTTTCGGGAGCAGTCATTTTAATGATGCATAAAGTGAAAAAAAAAAAGTCAAATATTCCTTTAAATATCGTACCTGGGGGGTGTCTAAAGTATGCCTGTGAAGTGCCACGTGTTTCCCGTGTTTAGAACTGTCCCTGCACAAAATGACACTTCTAAAGGAAAAAAAAGCCATTTAAAACTGCTTGCGGCTTTAATGTAATGTCTGGTCCCGGTAATATGGATGAAATTCTTTAAGAAAAATGGCATAGCTACCCCATGACCCCCCCCCTACCCCAGCCCATTACCAGCCCCTTTGGGTCTTGTATGGATATTAAGGGGAACCCCGCACATAAAATAAAAAAGGCCCTATATACTCTGAACAGCCCTATACAGGCGGTGCATACAAGACAGGGACTGTAGGTTTGTTCTTATGTAGAGTCTGTTTGTAATTTTGAACAGGTACATTGTTGAAGTGTAGCTCCAGACCAAAAATCTATTTTTAAACTTTTTGGAAAACATAGGTAAGGGTTATCACCCCTGTAACATTTGTTTTGCTGTCTGTGCCCCTGTTCAGAACATTTCACCTCACTTTCCGTCCCAATGACAACTCTTTTTGAAATGTGGTCTTTTTCTTGAAACAAGGATTGCTGATAAAGCATCAGTACAGAGGAGACACCTTTCTCCCATATTTATTCTTACAGGAGAGAATTTTCCTTCCTAGTGGTAGATTTCCTCTCACTTCCTGTTGTCTTCTTGCGTTTGCAAGTAGGAGTCGTTTGTAAGTTGGATGTTTGAAAGTAGGGACCTGCCGTATATACTCTGCAGAAATAGGCCCCTTAGTTGTTGGTGTTGGCACAACACTGTAAGCACTCACAGTTACTCTTGGTTGGTGCTGGAACGCCCTGCTGTCAACTATTATATCAGGAATTTTAATTACATATAATTGTTGAACAGTGGTAGTAAAAATTGGGCCTTTGATGGTGGTGCTGGTGCCACAACACTGTAAGCCCTGACAGTTACTCTTGGTGGGTGCAGCAATGGGCCCTGCTGTGAATTATTAGATCAAGAATTGTAATTACATGCCCCTGTTGAACAGGGGCTGAAAAATTGGGCCTTAGGCACTGGTGGCACAACACTGCAACCCCTCACAGATACTGTACTTGGAGCACAGCAATGAGCCCTGTTGCAAAGTATTGCTTCAAAAATTGTAATGACACGCCCCTGTTAAACAGGGGCTGAAAAATTGGGCCTTAGGCACTGGTGGCACAACACTGCAACTCCTCACAGATACTGTACTTGGAGCACAGCAATGAGCCCTGTTGCAAAGTATTGCTTCAAAAATTGTAATGACACGCCCCTGTTAAACAGGGGCTGAAAAATTGGGCCTTAGGCACTGGTGGCACAACACTGCAACTCCTCACAGATACTGTACTTGGAGCACAGCAATGAGCCCTGTTGCAAAGTATTGCTTCAAAAATTGTAATTACACGCCCCTGTTAAACAGGGGCTGAAAAATTGGGCGTTAGGCACTGGTGGCGGCACCCATAAACAAAAATGATCTTACAAGCTATCATCATCAATCGTATCATTGAGGACTCGGAGGAGGAGGATAGCCAGTCAACATAACAGCACAGGCACTCAGCATCAGCATCAGTCTTGAAGGGATGTGACATGTTAAAATCAATTAGTCTGTTATATCAGCATCAGGTGGGTGGTAGCTGGTGGTGATCCAAGACTGGTTCATCTTGATGAAAGTCAGTCGATCAACCGAGTCGGTGGACAGGCGCACCCTGTGATCCGTGACAAATCCTCCAGCAGCACTGAATGTGCGTTCCGAAAGAACGCTGGATGCAGGACAGGCCAGTAGCTCAATTGCATACTGTGCAAGCTCTGGCCAGTGATCCATCCTCAAGACCCAGTAAGCCAGAGGATTTTCGGTGGGGAAGGTGTCCAAGTCTGACCTTGCCCCTAGATATTCCTGCACCATGTTTATCAGACGCTGGCGATGGTTGCTGGAACCGATCATACTTTGGGGCTGCGGACTAAAGAATTGTCTGAACGCATCGGTCAGACGGCCACCTTCCCCACCGCTCCTTCTTTGACTGGCCGAAGCCTCAGCAACTTGTTGTCCAGGACCAGGAGTTTGCAACCTCCCAGTCTCTGGGAACGCGTTGCACAGACCTTTCTGCAAGGCCTCCCGGAGTTGTCTCATCCTCTGCTCCCTCTGCGACGGTAACATAAGGTCCGCAACCTTACCCTTGTACCGTGGATCAAGGAGAGTGGCCAGCCAGTAATGGTCCCTCTCCTTGATCCGAAGAATACGAGGATCCTTCCGCAGACTTTGCAGGATCAGGGAGGCCATGCAGCGTAGGTTTGCTGAGGCATTCGCTCCGGAGTCCTCTGGGTCACTAAGGACGACATGATCCGCAGCCACCTCCTCCCAGCCACGTACAAGTCCACTGGTTTCTTGGGACTGTAAATCATCCCTAAAAGACTGCTGCTGATGATGCTGAGTGCCAGCCTCCACCTCCATGCTGACACAATCCTCCTCCTCCTCCTCCTCCTCCTCCTCTTCCTGTGCGATGGGTGGGACAGAAGGAACACTGTCTGGGTAAAGGGGGCCTTGAGAGGCAAGGAAGTCCTCCTCTTCCTGCCTCTGTTCTGCCTCAAGTGCCCTGTCCATTATTCCACGCAGCGTGTGCTCCAACAGGTGGACAAGAGGTACAGTGTCACTGATGCATGCACTGTCACTGCTCACCATCCTCGTGGCCTCCTCAAATGGTGCCAGGACAGTGCATGCATCCCTGATCATGCCCCACTGGCGTGGAGAAAAAAAACCAAGCTCCCCTGACCCTGTCCTGGTGCCGTAGTCGCACAGGTACTCATTGATGGCCCTCTGCTGCGTGTGCAGCCGCTGCAGCATGGCCAACGTTGAGTTCCACCTGGTGGGCATGTCACATATAAGGCGGTTCTTGGGCAGGTTCAACTCCTTTTGCAGCTCAGCCAGGCGAGCACTGGCATTATAAGATCTGCAGAAATGCACACAGACTTTCCTGGCCTGCCTCAGGACATCCTGTAAGCCCGGGTACCTGCCCAAGAAGCGCTGCACCACCAGGTTAAGGACGTGAGCCACACAGGGCACATGGGTCAGTTGTCCCTGTCGGAGGGCGGAGAGGAGGTTGGTGCCATTGTCGCAAACCACCATTCCTGGCTTAAGCTGGCGTGGCGTCAACCACCTCTCGGCCTGGCCCTGCAGAGCAGACAGGACCTCTGCCCCAGTGTGGCTTCTGTCCCCCAAACACACCAGCGCAAGCACGGCATGGCATCTTTTTGCCTGCGTACTTGCGTAGCCCCGTGAACGGCTACGGAGCACCGCTGGTTCATAGGACAAACCACAGGAAGAGGCCATGGAGGAAGAAGAAGAGGAGGGGGTGGAGGAGAGAGGTGTGTCACAACCAGTAGTAGCATTTTGGAGGCGTGGCGGTGGGACAACCTCCAACACTACTGCACCTTGTCCTGAATCCTTCCCAGCTGCCAAAAGAGTGACCCAATGGGCCGTGAAAGAAAGGTAACGTCCCTGTCCATGCCTGCTGGACCATGAGTCAGCGGTAATATGCACCTTACCGCTGACCGCCCTGTCCAGCGAGGCCAAGACATTGCCTTCCACATGCCGGTAGAGAGCCGGAATAGCCTTCCGTGAGAAAAAGTGGCGTTTGGGAACCTGCCACTGAGGAATCGCACATTGCACAAACTCACGGAAGGGGGCCGAGTCTACCAACTGAAAAGGCAGCAGTTGAAGCGCTAGCAATTTAGCCAAGCTAGCATTCAACCGCTGGGCATGTGGATGGCTGGGAGTGAACTTCTTTCGACGGTCCAGCAGCTGGGGCAGGGAAATTTGCCTGCTAGAATCGGACGTCGGTGTACTGCTAGCAGAGTGGGCGCAAGTACTTGGCTGTGACACACCTAATTCTACACCTTCATTCCTCTCAGTGCATGTTTCAGAGAGGACTGAAGTTATAGTGGGGTTGGAGATCCCAGCTGATGCGGTGCAAGGAGAGGTCCGCTTTGTTCTTTGGTGTGGGTCTTTGAGGTAGGCTTGCCAACGAGCTGCATGGCAGGTCAACATATGTCTGGTCAGGCATGTGGTACCCAAGCGGCTGATGTTTTGGCCACGCGATATACGCTTGAGACATATGTTGCAAACAGCAGCTGTGCGATCTGATGCACTAGCCTCAAAAAAGGCCCACACCAAAGAACTTTTTGAATGACGGGCAGAGGCAGCGCCCTGCACAGGCGGAGCTCTGCGGTGTGATTCCGTCGGTGTACTGCCCTTACGCTGGCCACCAAAGGGCATCCTGCCTCGTTGGAGATGTGCCTCCTCCTCATCCTCCTCCTCCTCCTCTCTCCTATTAGGCACCCACGTGGAGTCAGTGACCTCATCATCCCCTCCCTCCTCATCACTGGAGCCAATCTGGCAGTATGCTGCAGCTGCTGGAACATGACTGCCAGATTGGTGTCCTTCTTGAGCATCCCCTCTGTCTGCTCTCACGCTACTGCCTTCCTCTAGCTGGGTTTCATCATCAGACCCTTCGAAACGCTGGGCATCCTCCTGGAGCATGTACCCAACACTGTGCTGAAACAGTTCGGGGGACTCCTCAGGAGGAGGACATGGTGGGTCTAGGGAAGGAGTGACTGATGATTTGTCTGACATTGATACCAGGGAAGACGACGCTTTGGCAGCTGCTTTTCCAGTACCCTGAGCCTGGGTGAGAGAGGATGAGGAGGAGGAGGAGGGCTTGGTCATCCACTCTACCAAGTCTTCGGCATGATGTGGCTCAACATGTCCAGCTGCCGAAAAGAAGGACAAGCGTGTCCCATGGCCATGTGCTGATGACAATGCACCGCGTCCACGACCAGCACTGTTGCCCCCAGACACAGAGCCTGCTTGCCCTCTTTTATTGCCTCCTGACTGTCTGCCTCTCCTTGTTTGCCTTCCAGACATTCTAATAAATGGCCTGCAGGGAGATGGGAAAAAAGCAATAAGGGCTACCTTCAGGTGTCCTTCTCTGTCCCTTGAAACAAGGACTTTCACAGTGAAAGAAACTGACACTCTCCCTACCTACAGTTTTCTGTCCCTAGAAAAAATATTTTTTTTAAGCACAATATAGCACAAGGACAATTCACTCACTGTCCTTACAGGTCCCTGGAAACAAGGACTTGCAGAGTGAAATAAACTGACACTCTCCCTACCTACAGTTTTCTGTCCCTAGAATAAATGTTTTTTTTTAAGCACAATATAGCACAAGGACAATTCACTCACTGTCCTTACAGGTCCCTGGAAACAAGGACTTGCAGAGTGAAAGAAAAAAAACACTCTCCCTACCTACAGTTTTCTGTCCCTAGAAAAAATGTTTTTTTTAATCACAATATAGCACAAGGACAATTCACTCACTGTCCTTACAGGTCCCTGGAAACAAGGACTTGCAGAGTGAAATAAACTGACACTCTCCCTACCTACAGTTTTCTGTCCCTAGAATAAATGTTTTTTTTAAGCACAATATAGCACAAGGAGAATTCACTCACTGTCCTTCCAGGTCCCTGGAAACAAGGACTTGCAGAGTGAAAGAAAAAAAACACTCTCCCTACCTACAGTTTTCTGTCCCTAGAAAAAATGTTTTTTTTAATCACAATATAGCACAAGGACAATTCACTCACTGTCCTTCCAGGTCCCTGGAAACAAGGACTTGCAGAGTGAAATAAACTGACACTCTCCCTACCTACAGTTTTCTGTCCCTAGAATAAATGTTTTTTTTAAGCACAATATAGCACAAGGACAATTCACTCACTGTCCTTACAGGTCCCTGGAAACAAGGACTTGCAGAGTGAAAGAAAAAAACACTCTCCCTACCTACAGTTTTCTGTCCCTAGAAAAAATGTTTTTTTTAATCACAATATAGCACAAGGACAATTCACTCACTGTCCTTCCAGGTCCCTGGAAACAAGGACTTGCAGAGTGAAATAAACTGACACTCTCCCTACCTACAGTTTTCTGTCCCTAGAATAAATGTTTTTTTTAAGCACAATATAGCACAAGGACAATTCACTCACTGTCCTTAGAGGTCCCTGGAAACAAGGACTTGCAGAGTGAAAGAAAATAAACACTCTCCCTACCTACAGTTTTCTGTCCCTAGAAAAAATGTTTTTTTTTAAGCACAATATAGCACAAGGACAATTCACTCACTGTCCTTCCAGGTCCCTGGAAACAAGGACTTGCAGAGTGAAAGAAAAAAAACACTCTCCCTACCTACAGTTTTCTGTCCCTAGAAAAAATGTTTTTTTTAATCACAATATAGCACAAGGACAATTCACTCACTGTCCTTACAGGTCCCTGGAAACAAGGACTTGCAGAGTGAAAGAAACTGACACTCTCCCTACCTACAGTTTTCTGTCCCTAGAATAAATGTTTTTTTAAGCACAATATAGCACAAGGACAATTCACTCACTGTCCTTCCAGGTCCCTGGAAACAAGGACTTGCAGAGTGAAAGAAACTGACACTGTCCCTACCTACAGTTTTCTGTCCCTAGAATAAATGTTTTTTTTAAGCACACTATAGCACAAGCACAAAACACACTGACACTCTCCCTACCTATCCTTCTCTTTCCCTAAACTAAAGGAATCCAGGTTAAGCAAGAAAGAAATAACAGTCACTGTCCCTGCCTATGCTGCTCTATCCCTGCTCCGGAACACACTACACTAGGCCGCCGTGCTGGCGGCCTTTTATAGTGTGGGGCGTGTACTAAACACCCTCAGCAATAATTGGCCACAGGCATCCTGCCTGTGGCCAATCATTGCTCTCCTCGCTGCCGGCGCTGTGATTGGCCAAGCATGCGGGGTCACAGTGCATGCTTGGCCAATCACAGCGCCTGGATGACACTGCGATGGCGTAGTGCATTGTGGGCCGTTCGCGTCACTCGAATTTGGCGCGAACGGCCCAAATCGTTCGATCTTCATCGAGCGATCGAACAGCCGATGTTCGAGTCGAACGTATGTTCGACTCGAACACGAAGCTCATCCCTACTGTCACTGCTCACCATCCTCGTGGCCTCCTCAAATGGTGAGAGGACAGTGCATGCATCCCTGATCATGCTCCACTGGCGTGGGGAAAAAAAGCCAAGCTCCCCTGACCCTGTCCTGGTGCCGTAGTCGCAAAGGTACTCATTGATGGCCCTCTGCTGCGTGTGCAGTCGCTGCAGCATGGCCAACGTTGAGTTCCACCTGGTGGGCATGTCACATATTAGGCGGTTCTTGGGCAGGTTCAGCTCCTTTTGCAGCTCAGTCAGCCGAGCACTGGCATTATAAGATCGGCGGAAATGCACACAGACTTTCCTGGCCTGCCTCAGGACATCCTGTAAGCCTGGGAACCTGCCCAAGAACCGCTGCACCACCAGGTTGAGGACGTGAGCCATACAGGGCACATGGGTGAGCTGCCCCTGTCGCAGGGCGGAGAGGAGGTTGGTGCCATTATCAGAAACGACCATTCCTGGCTTAAGCTGGCGTGGCGTCAACCACCTCTCGGCCTGCCCCTGCAGAGCTGCCAGAACCTCTGGCCCAGTGTGGCTCCTGTCCCCCAAACACACCAGCGCAAGCACGGCATGGCATCTTTTTGCCTGCGTACTCGCGTAGCCCCTTGTACGCCTACGGAGCACCGCTGGTTCCGAGGACAGAGCACTCGAAGAGGACATGGAGGAAGAAGAAGAGGAGGGGGTGGAGGAGAGAGGTGTGTCACAACCAGTAGTAGCATTTTGGAGGCGTGGTGGCGGAACAACCTCCAACACTACTGCACCTTGTCCTGCATCCCTCCCAGCTGCCAATAGAGTGACCCAATGGGCCGTGAAAGAAAGATAACGTCCCTGTCCATGCCTGCTGGACCATGAGTCAGCGGTAATATGCACCTTACCGCTGACCGCCCTGTCCAGCGAGGCATGGACATTGCCTTCCACATGCCAGTAGAGAGACGGAATCGCCTTCCGTGAGAAAAAGTGGCGTTTGGGAACCTGCCACTGAGGAACCGCACATTGAACAAACTCACGGAAGGGGGCCGAGTCTATCAACTGAAAAGGCAGCAGTTGAAGTGCTAGCAATTTAGCCAAGCTAGCATTCAACCGCTGGGCATGTGGATGGCTGGGAGTATACTTCTTTCGACGGTCCAGCAGCTGGGGCAGGGAAATTTGCCTGCTACAATCGGACGTCGGTGTACTGCAAGTACTTGGTTGTGACACACCTAATTCTACACCTTCAGTCCTCTCAGAGCAGCTTTCAGAGAGGACTGAAGATATAGTGGGGATGGAGATCCCAGCTGATGAGGAGCAAGGAGAGGTCCGCTTTGTTCTTTGGTGTGGGTCTTTTATGTGTGCTTGCCAACGAGCTGCATGGCAGGTCGACATATGTCTGCTCATGCTTGTGGTGCCCAAGCGGCTGATGTTTTGGCCACGCGAGATACGCTTGAGACAAATATTGCAAATAGCAGTGGTGCGATCTGATGCACTCGTCTCAAAAAAGGCCCACACCAAAGAACTTTTGTGATAATGTGCAGAGGCAGCGCCCTGCACAGGCGGAGCTCTGCGGTGTGGTACAGTTGCTGTGCTGGCCTCTAGCTGGCCTCCAGGGGGCATCCTGCCTCGTTGGACATGTGACGCTGCATCCTCCTCCTCCTCCTCCTCTCTCCCTTCAGGCACCCACGTGGAGTCAGTGACCTCATCATCCCCTCCCTCTTCACCACTAGAGCAAACCTGGCAGTAAGCTGCAGCTGGTGGAACACTACTGCCAGATTGCTGTCCTTCAGTATCCCCTCTCTCTGCGCGCACACTACTGACTTCCTCAAGCTGGGTATCATCATCCGAGCCTTCGAATCGTTGGGCATCCTCCTGGAGCATGTACCCAACACTGTGCTCAAACAGTTCGGGGGACTCCTCAGGAGGACATGGTGGGTCTAGGGAAGGGGTGGCTGATGATGCCATTGAGTACGCGTTGGCAGCTGCTCTGCCAGTACCCTGAGCCTGGGTGAGAGAGGATGAGGAGGATGAGGAGGGCTTGGTCATCCATTCTACCAAGCCTTCGGCATGATGCGGCTCCACATGTCCAGCTGCCGAAAACAAAGACAAGCGTGTCCCATGGCCACGTGCTGATGACGATGCACGACCACGTCCACGGCCAGCACTGTTGTCTCTAGAAACAGAGCCTGCCTGCCCTGTGTTCTTGCCTCGGCACGCTCTGCCTCTCCTTGGCGGTCTTCCAGCCATTGTAGTCGGTAGTGTATATAGTATAAAAAATAGAACTCCTATGTGTGCTCACAACACACTGTAGGTCCTATGGGTGCTGACACTAACACACTATAGGTACTATGTGTGCTGCTGACAAGAAAATATAGGAGCTCTGTTTGCTGCCACTAACACACTAGAAGTCCTATGGGTGCTGCTGAGAAGAAAATATAGGAGCTCTGTTTGCTGCCACTAACACACTAGAAGTCCTATGGGTGCTGCTGAGAAGAAAATATAGGAGCTCTGTGTGATGCCACTAACACACTAGAAGTCCTATGGGTGCTGCTGAGAAGAAAATATAGGAGCTCTGTGTGATGCCACTAACACACTAGAAGTCCTATGGGTGCTGCTGAGAAGAAAATATAGGAGCTCTGTTTGCTGCCACTAACACACTAGAAGTCCTATGGGTGCTGCTGAGAAGAAAATATAGGAGCTCTGTTTGCTGCCACTAACACACTAGAAGTCCTATGGGTGCTGCTGAGAAGAAAATATAGGAGCTCTGTGTGATGCCACTAACACACTAGAAGTCCTATGGGTGCTGCTGAGAAGAAAATATAGGAGCTCTGTTTGCTGCCACTAACACACTAGAAGTCCTATGGGTGCTGCTGAGAAGAAAATATAGGAGCTCTGTTTGCTGCCACTAACACACTAGAAGTCCTATGGGTGCTGCTGAGAAGAAAATATAGGAGCTCTGTTTGCTGCCACTAACACACTAGAAGTCCTATGGGTGCTGCTGAGAAGAAAATATAGGAGCTCTGTGTGATGCCACTAACACACTAGAAGTCCTATGGGTGCTGCTGAGAAGAAAATATAGGAGCTCTGTGTGATGCCACTAACACACTAGAAGTCCTATGGGTGCTGCTGAGAAGAAAATATAGGAGCTCTGTTTGCTGCCACTAACACACTAGAAGTCCTATGGGTGCTGCTGAGAAGAAAATATAGGAGCTCTGTTTGCTGCCACTAACACACTAGAAGTCCTATGGGTGCTGCTGAGAAGAAAATATAGGAGCTCTGTGTGATGCCACTAACACACTAGAAGTCCTATGGGTGCTGCTGAGAAGAAAATATAGGAGCTCTGTTTGCTGCCACTAACACACTAGAAGTCCTATGGGTGCTGCTGAGAAGAAAATATAGGAGCTCTGTTTGCTGCCACTAACACACTAGAAGTCCTATGGGTGCTGCTGAGAAGAAAATATAGGAGCTCTGTTTGCTGCCACTAACACACTAGAAGTCCTATGGGTGCTGCTGAGAAGAAAATATAGGAGCTCTGTGTGATGCCACTAACACACTAGAAGTCCTATGGGTGCTGCTGAGAAGAAAATATAGGAGCTCTGTTTGCTGCCACTAACACACTAGAAGTCCTATGGGTGCTGCTGAGAAGAAAATATAGGAGCTCTGTTTGCTGCCACTAACACACTAGAAGTCCTATGGGTGCTGCTGAGAAGAAAATATAGGAGCTCTGTTTGCTGCCACTAACACACTAGAAGTCCTATGGGTGCTGCTGAGAAGAAAATATAGGAGCTCTGTGTGATGCCACTAACACACTAGAAGTCCTATGGGTGCTGCTGAGAAGAAAATATAGGAGCTCTGTGTGCTGCCACCAACACACTAGAAGTCCTATGGGTGCTGCTGAGAAGAAAATATAGGAGCTCTGTGTGATGCCACTAACACACTAGAAGTCCTATGGGTGCTGCTGAGAAGAAAATATAGGAGCTCTGTTTGCTGCCACTAACACACTAGAAGTCCTATGGGTGCTGCTGAGAAGAAAATATAGGAGCTCTGTTTGCTGCCACTAACACACTAGAAGTCCTATGGGTGCTGCTGAGAAGAAAATATAGGAGCTCTGTGTGATGCCACTAACACACTAGAAGTCCTATGGGTGCTGCTGAGAAGAAAATATAGGAGCTCTGTGTGATGCCACTAACACACTAGAAGTCCTATGGGTGCTGCTGAGAAGAAAATATAGGAGCTCTGTTTGCTGCCACTAACACACTAGAAGTCCTATGGGTGCTGCTGAGAAGAAAATATAGGAGCTCTGTGTGATGCCACTAACACACTAGAAGTCCTATGGGTGCTGCTGAGATGAAAATATAGGAACTCTGTGTGATGCCACTAACACATTAGAAGTCCTATGGGTGCTGCTGAGAAGAAAATATAGGAGCTCTGTTTGCTGCCACTAACACACTAGAAGTCCTATGGGTGCTGCTGAGAAGAAAATATAGGAGCTCTGTGTGATGCCACTAACACACTAGAAGTCCTATGGGTGCTGCTGAGAAGAAAATATAGGAGCTCTGTTTGCTGCCACTAACACACTAGAAGTCCTATGGGTGCTGCTGAGAAGAAAATATAGGAGCTCTGTGTGATGCCACTAACACACTAGAAGTCCTATGGGTGCTGCTGAGAAGAAAATATAGGAGCTCTGTTTGCTGCCACTAACACACTAGAAGTCCTATGGGTGCTGCTGAGAAGAAAATATAGGAGCTCTGTTTGCTGCCACTAACACACTAGAAGTCCTATGGGTGCTGCTGAGAAGAAAATATAGGAGCTCTGTTTGCTGCCACCAACACACTAGAAGTCCTATGGGTGCTGCTGAGAAGAAAATATAGGAGCTCTGTGTGATGCCACTAACACACTAGAAGTCCTATGGGTGCTGCTGAGAAGAAAATATAGGAGCTCTGTTTGCTGCCACTAACACACTAGAAGTCCTATGGGTGCTGCTGAGAAGAAAATATAGGAGCTCTGTTTGCTGCCACTAACACACTAGAAGTCCTATGGGTGCTGCTGAGAAGAAAATATAGGAGCTCTGTGTGATGCCACTAACACACTAGAAGTCCTATGGGTGCTGCTGAGAAGAAAATATAGGAGCTCTGTTTGCTGCCACTAACACACTAGAAGTCCTATGGGTGCTGCTGAGAAGAAAATATAGGAGCTCTGTTTGCTGCCACTAACACACTAGAAGTCCTATGGGTGCTGCTGAGAAGAAAATATAGGAGCTCTGTTTGCTGCCACTAACACACTAGAAGTCCTATGGGTGCTGCTGAGAAGAAAATATAGGAGCTCTGTGTGATGCCACTAACACACTAGAAGTCCTATGGGTGCTGCTGAGAAGAAAATATAGGAACTCTGTGTGATGCCACTAACACACTAGAAGTCCTATGGGTGCTGCTGAGAAGAAAATATAGGAGCTCTGTTTGCTGCCACTAACACACTAGAAGTCCTATGGGTGCTGCTGAGAAGAAAATATAGGAGCTCTGTGTGATGCCACTAACACACTAGAAGTCCTATGGGTGGTGCTGAGAAGAAAATATAGGAGCTCTGTTTGCTGCCACTAACACACTAGAAGTCCTATGGGTGCTGCTGAGAAGAAAATATAGGAGCTCTGTGTGATGCCACTAACACACTAGAAGTCCTATGGGTGCTGCTGAGAAGAAAATATAGGAGCTCTGTTTGCTGCCACTAACACACTAGAAGTCCTATGGGTGCTGCTGAGAAGAAAATATAGGAGCTCTGTTTGCTGCCACTAACACACTAGAAGTCCTATGGGTGCTGCTGAGAAGAAAATATAGGAGCTCTGTGTGATGCCACTAACACACTAGAAGTCCTATGGGTGCTGCTGAGAAGAAAATATAGGAGCTCTGTTTGCTGCCACTAACACACTAGAAGTCCTATGGGTGCTGCTGAGAAGAAAATATAGGAGCTCTGTTTGCTGCCACTAACACACTAGAAGTCCTATGGGTGCTGCTGAGAAGAAAATATAGGAGCTCTGTGTGATGCCACTAACACACTAGAAGTCCTATGGGTGCTGCTGAGAAGAAAATATAGGAGCTCTGTTTGCTGCCACTAACACACTAGAAGTCCTATGGGTGCTGCTGAGAAGAAAATATAGGAGCTCTGTGTGATGCCACTAACACACTAGAAGTCCTATGGGTGCTGCTGAGAAGAAAATATAGGAGCTCTGTTTGCTGCCACTAACACACTAGAAGTCCTATGGGTGCTGCTGAGAAGAAAATATAGGAGCTCTGTTTGCTGCCACTAACACACTAGAAGTCCTATGGGTGCTGCTGAGAAGAAAATATAGGAGCTCTGTGTGATGCCACTAACACACTAGAAGTCCTATGGGTGCTGCTGAGAAGAAAATATAGGAGCTCTGTGTGATGCCACTAACACACTAGAAGTCCTATGGGTGGTGCTGAGAAGAAAATATAGGAGCTCTGTTTGCTGCCACTAACACACTAGAAGTCCTATGGGTGCTGTTGGGGTGCAATGCTGTGCTAACAGCACTGCGGTTGGTACTACTGCAATACTGTACTAACAGTAAGCACGCACCAGACTAATCCCCAGCAGCAGCTAATAACACACTAACTGTGCAATCAGCAGCAATGAACGATCAATGACTTAGGTAGCAATGGTTTAGCAAAGAAATAGCCAATGGTTTAGCAAAGAAGAGCAAATCTTTCAGTATCAAGCAAAGACAGAATCAGCAGACTAATCTCTCCTAAAGCCGGAACTCATGTGACCGGGGCCGATGGCGTGGCGGCCTTTTAAATGGTGGGGCGTGTACTAAAGCCCCTGAGCTGTAATTGGCTACAGGCGTCCTGCCTGTAGCCAATTATTGCTCTCCGAGTTTCGGGCGCTGTGATTGGCCAAGCATGCGGGGTCACAGTGCATGCTTGGCCAATCATCAGCCAGCAATGCACTGCGCCGGCCGCGCCGGCCGCAATGCATTGCGGGGCCGCTCGCATCACACGAATGTGATGCGAACGGCCCAAATAGTTCTGGGCTCGACGAGCGAGCGAACGCCCGATGCTCGATTCGAACATGGGTTCGAATCGAGCACCGGGCCCATCCCTAGTATGTATACTGTATGTCAGGGCCACGAAAGAATAAAATAGAGAGGTGGCCCCATGGGATTGTCACCCCTAACACCCATTTGTTTAACCCTTTCCATACAGGGCTTTTTATACCACTTCCATACCGGGCCTATTCTGGCACTTCTCTCCTACATGTACAAATCATCATTCTTTTGCTAGAAAATTACTCAGAACCCCCAAACATTATATATGTTTTTTTTAGCAGACACCTTAGGGAATAAAATGACGGTCGTTGCAACTTTTTATCTTGCACGGTATTTGCGCAATAATTTTTCAAACGCCTTTTTTTTGGAAAAAAAAATGGTTTCATGAATTGAAAAATAACAAAACAGTAAAGTAAGCCCAATTTTTTTGTAAAATATGAAAGCTTATGTTATGCCGAGTAAAAAGATACCTAACATGTCACGCTTTAAAATTGCGCACGCTCATGGAATGGTGCCAAACTTAGGCAGTTAAAAATCTCCATAGGCGACGCTTTAAATTTTTTTACAGGTTACCAGGTTAGAGTTACAGAGGAGGTCTAGTGCTAGAATTGTTGCACGTGCTCTAACGCACGCGGTGATGCCTCACATATGTGGTTTGAACGGTGTTTACATATGTGGGCGAGACTTACGTGTGCGTTCGCTTCTGAGCGTGAGCTATTGGGGACAGGGGCGTTTAATTTTTTTTTTTATTATTTTTTTTTAATTATTTTACTTTTTTTTTTTTACACTTTTTTTTGATCACTTTTATTCCTATTACAAGGAATGTAAACATCCCTTGTAATAGGAATGTGTGTGACAGGTCCTCTTTATGGAGAGATGCGGGGTCAATAAGACCCCACATCTCTCCTCCAGGCTGGAAAGCATGAGATCGTGATTTTTTTTTCACCAATCTCATACTTACTAGCCGCAATGGCGGCTTTGTTTACATCTGAGGACCCGGGCGTGACGTCATCACATCGCGCCCGGGCCCAGTGTTGCCAACACCCTGAAGTGAAATTTACTGGCAAGGATGCCAAAATTTCTGAACGGCACCAATTTTTTACTTGCAAAAATCATGAAAATTGCTGGCAGAGCCACATTTTTTACTGACACTGCAAAAAAGTACCTACAATCACTGTTTTTAGTGCTAAACAGTGCAAATATCAATATTTGAACTATAAACACATAGCTAATGCTATTTATCAATGTGTTTAAGTTAACCACTTAAGCCCCGGATCATTTGGTAGCTAAAGGACCAGAGGTGAATTCAGAATTTTGCACTGCACTGCTTTAACTGTAAATTGTGCGGACATGCAATGTTGTACCCAAACGAAATTTGCGTCCTTTTCTTCCCACGAATAGAGCTTTCTTTTAATGGTATTTGATTGCCTCTGCGATCTTTATTTTTTGCGATATAAACGGAAAAAGACCGAAATTTTTTTAAAAAAATGATATTTTCTACTTTTTGTTATAAGAAAAATCAAATAAACTCAATTTTAGTCATACATTTAGGCCAAAATGTATTCAGCCACATGTCTTTAGTAAAAAAAATTGTCAATAAGCGTATATTTATTGGTTTGCGCAAAAGTTATAGCGTTTACAAACTAAGGTACATTTTCTGGAATTTACACAGCTTTTAATTTATGACTGCCTATCTCATTTCTTGAGGTGCTAAAATGACAGGGCAGTACAAACCCCCCCCCAAATGACCCCATTTTAGAAAGTAGACACCCCAAGGAAATTGCTGAGAGGCATGTTGAGCCCATTGAATATTTTTTTTTTTTTGTCCCAAGTGATTGAATAATGACAAAAAAAAAAAAAAAAAAAAAATTACAAAAAGTTGTCACTAAATGATATATTGCTCACACATGCCATGGTTATATGTGGAATTGCACCCCAAAATACATTCTGCTGCTTCTCCTGAGTACGGGGATACCACATGTGTGGGACTTTTTAGGAGCCTAGCCACGTACGGGACCCCGGAAACCAAGCACCGCCTTCAGGATTTCTAAGGGCGCAAATTTTTGATTTCACTCCTCACTACCTATCACAGTTTTGAAGGCCATAAAATGTCAAAATAGCACAAAACCCCCCCCCAAATGACCCCATTTTAGAAAGTAGACACCCCAAGGAAATTGCTGAGAGGCCTGTTGAGCCCATTGAATATTTTTTTTTTGTCCCAAGTGATTGAATAATGACAAAAAAAAAAAAAAAAAAAAGTTGTCACTAAATGATATATTGCTCACACATGCCATGGTTATATGTGGAATTGCACCCCAAAATACATTCTGCTGCTTCTCCTGAGTACGGGGATACCACATGTGTGGGACTTTTTAGGAGCCTAGCCACGTACGGGACCCCGGAAACCAAGCACCGCCTCCAGGATTTCTAAGGGCGCAAATTTTTGATTTCACTCCTCACTACCTATCACAGTTTTGAAGGCCATAAAATGCCAAAATAGCACAAAACCCCCCCAAATGACCCCATTTTGGAAAGTAGACACCCCAAGCTGTTTGCTGAGAGGCATGGTGAGTATTTTACAGCTCTCGTTTGTTTTTGAAAATGAAGAAAGAACATTTTTTTTTTCTTTTTTTTTTTTTTTAATTTTCAAAACTTTGTGACAAAAAGCGAGATCTGCAAAATACTCACAATACCTCTCAGCAAATAGCTTGGGGTGTCTACTTTCCAAAATGGGGTCATTTGGGGGGGTTTTGTGCCATCTGGGCATTCCATGGCCTCCGAAACTGTGATAGGCAGTGAGAAGTGAAATCAAAAATTGACACCCTTAGAAAGCCTGAAGGCGGTGCTTGGTTTTTGGGGTCCCGTACGCGGCTAGGCTCCCAAAAAGTCTCACACATGTGGTATCCCCTGTACTCAGGAGAAGCAACAGAATGTATTTTGGGGTGTAATTCCACATATGCCCATGGCATGTTTGAGCAATATATCATTTAGTGACAACTTTGTGCAACAAAAAAAAAAAAATATATATTTTTTCCGCAACTTGTGTCAACATATAAAATATTCCATGGACTCGACATGCCTCTCAGTATATAGCTTGGGGTGTCTACTTTCCAAAATGGGGTCATTTGGGGGGGGTTTTGAACTGTTCTGGCATTTTATACACAACATTAGGAAGCTTACATCCACTCTTCTTACCACTTGAAGACAAAGCCCTTTTTGACACTTTTTGTTTACATGAAAACATATTTTTTTTTTGCAAGAAAATTATGTTGAACCCCCAAACATTATATATATTTTTAAAGCAAAGGCCCTACAGAATAAAATGGTGGGTGTTGCATTTTTTTTTCTACACAGTATTTGCGCAGCGATTTTTCAAACGCATTTTTTTGGGAAAAAATACACTTTTTTTAATTTTAATGCACTAAAACACACTATATTGCCCAAATGTTTGATCAAATAAAAAAGATGATCTTAGGCCGAGTTCATAGATACCAAACACGACATGCTTTAAAATTTCGCACAAACGCGCATTGGCGACAAACTACATACATTTTTAAAAGCCTTTAAAAGCATTTACAGGTTACCCCGTTAGATTTACAGAGGAGGTCTACTGCTAAAATTACTGCCCTCGATCTGACCTTTGCGGTGATACCTCACATGCATGGTGCAATTGCTGTTTACATATGACGCCAGACCGACGCTTGCGTTCGCCATTGGGCAAGAGCAGGGCAGGACAGGGGTGCTTTTTTTTTTTTTTTTTTTTTTTTTATTATTAATTTTGCTTTTTTATTTTATTTTTAAACTGTTGCTTCCATATTTATTTATTTTTATCACTTTTATTGTTATCTCAGGGAATGTAAATATCCCCTATGATAGCAATAGGTAATGATAGGTACTCTTTTTTGAAAAAACTGGGGTCTATTGGACCCTAGATCTTTCCTCTGCCCTCAAAGCATCTGACCACACCAAGATCGGTGTGATAAAATGCTTTCCCAATTTCCCAATGGCGCTTTTTATATCCGGGGGGGGACATTCCCTCCCACTGCTTGTAAAAGCAGTCCAGAGGCTAATTAGCCACTAGGATTGCTTTTACATGAAAGCCGGCCACTGGCTGAAAAGAATGATACCAAGATGATACCTAAACCCGCAGGCATCATTCTGGTATAAACATTCAAAGTCCAGCAACATACCAGTACGTTGCTGGTCCTTGTTGGACATGTATTGTAATCTTTTTTTTCATGCAGCCTGTTGGCTGAACGAAAAAAAAAGATTGATCGGTGGGTATGCCCACCATTAGAATACCGCCCTTCATCCACCCACTTCTAATGATGGGCATACATGCACCATTTATATATGCCGAAGCATGGGGGCATCTTCTCGCAAAAGTTATGCCGCGTACATATGGTCAGACTTTTCCACGGGCAAGCCTCCGTCGGAATTTCGACCGTATATACGCGGCATTAGGAGCAAAATCGCTCCTCCGCTCCTGCTGCCCCAATGCTTCGGCATATATGCTTTTTTTTTTTAACTGTGGTGGTGAAATTACCTCCTACAGCACTGGAGTCGCAGGGATCAGGCCTGTCTCTGGGAATGCTGCAGTTATGTGTGTTGTGTTTTGTAAGTGACAGTGATCGATCGATACTGCACTTCGGTGGCCTGGGCTGGACGGAGGGGCAAAACGCAGGTGCTAGCAGGTATCTGGGCTGATCCCGCTAACACTGCGTTTTTGGGAACCCTAAACTGCTGGGGACGCTAGTATAGATCTGATCAGATCAGATATTGAGCTGATCAGATACTATACCACTAAGGGGGGTGTATGCTTCACGTGTGGGTGTTAGCGCTACTGGCACTAACCTGACGCTGCCTGGGGTGTGACGCAGACCCTCTCTGACGCTAAAACCTAACTGATATCACCCGCCGGGCGATCAGGGGGTTAAACCTTTATTGGGTTATATACGGCGGGTGCCCTGACACTATAAAAAGCAAACTAACTAACCAGCGTCACCCGTAACACTTATATGATGATCACTGGTGAAAGGGTTAACTAGGGGCAATTAGGGGGTTAAAACCTTTATTAGGTAATATATGGGGGTACCTGACGCTATATAAAAACCTGACGGCGAACCTAAAAAAAAATTACTGGCTACCTATCGGCATCACCGACACTAAGACAACGATCATAAAAACGATTGCTTAGCGACAGTGGTGATAGGGGGTGAAAGGGTTACCTGGGGGGCGATCAGGGGGTTAAACCTTTATTAGATAATATATGGGAGTACCTGACGCTATAAAAACCTGCGGCGAACCTAAAAAAAATTACTGGCTACCGATCAGCATCACCGACGCTAAGACATCGATCAGAAAAATGATCGCATAGTGACGGCGGTGCTAGGGGGTGAAAGGGTTACCTGGGGGGTGATCAAGGGGGTTACACCTTTCTTAGGTAATATATGGGGGTACCCGACGCTATAAAAACCTGCGGCGAACCTAAAAAAAATTACTGGCTACCGATCAGCATCGCCGACGCTAAGACATCGATCAGAAAAATTATCGCTTAGTGACAGTGGTGATAGGGGGTAAAAGGGTTACCTGGGGGGCGATCAAGGGGGTTAAACCTTTATTAGGTAATATATGGGGGTACCCGACGCTATAAAAAACTGCGGCGAACCTAAAAAAAATTACTGGCTACCGATCAGCATCACCGACGCTAAGACATCGATCAGAAAAATGATCGCATAGCGACGGCGGTGCTAGGGGGTGAAAGGGTTATCTGGGGGGTGATCAAGGGGGTTAAACCTTTATTAGGTAATATATGGGGGTACCCGACGCTATAAAAACCTGCGGCGAACCTAAAAAAAATTACTGGCTACCGATCAGCATCGCCGACGCTAAGACATCGATCAGAAAAATTATAACTTAGTGACAGTGGTGATAGGGGGTGAACGGGTTACCTGGGGGGCGATCAAGGGGGTTAAACCTTCATTAGGTAATATATGGGGGTACCCGACGCTATAAAAACCTGCGGCGAACCTAAAAAAAATTACTGGCTACCGATCAGCATCACCGACGCTAAGACATCGATCAGAAAAATGATTGCTTAGTGACGGCGGTGCTAGGGGGTGAAAGGGTTATCTGGGGGGTGATCAGGGGGTTAAACCTTTATTAGGGGGGGTTAGGGGGCTACACTGGACCTAAAACTAAATGTACTGACACTTTTACAGTCACAAATGTCACTGATTGCAGTGATCACTAAATAAATGGTCACTGCAATCAGTGACACTGTGACTGGGGGCTGGGGGGGGCTGGGGGGTGATCTGGGGGTGTCTGGGGGGGCCTGGGGGGGCGATTTATGTGCCTATGTGTCCTGGTGTCAGTGTGCTGTTTTGTGTACTAACCTGCATCTTCTCCTGTACGGCGCTCAGTATATGTGAGCGCCCCAGGAGAGATGACATCACTTCCTCCTTCCTGGCAGGCAGGGGAAGCTCTCTCATTCGCCGGGAGCGATCGAGAGGGGGTGGCCGGAATCGAACGGCCGTCCCCTCATGCCGGATCGCTCCCGAAGGTAAAACGACCACCCACTGTAAAGAAGGGGGTCCGATCGGACCCCCCAACTATACAAAGGCAATCACGTATATGTACGTGATTCTGCCTGTCGGTGCCATTCTGCTGACGTATATTTACAGTGGGCGGTCGTTAAGTGGTTAAACAAAAGTAAAAAAACCTTTTTTCTCAATTTACATGAAGGTTAGGTTACTATAATCCAGCCAGCACAGAGTTCCCTCTTACATCAGAGTCTGCAGGATGCCCCTTACAGTGCAAGGGAACTCTTATGTAAAGGGGAACGCTGCAGATCATGATGTAAGGGGGAACTCTGATGTGGAGGGGGGCTCTGGTGAATAGAGACCACCTTCCGCAGAGTGAATACACTAAGGTAAGGGGGGGTACTAATATAAGGGGGAAATCTTTATATCAGTGCCCCCTTACATTATTGTATCCACTCACATCCTTACATCAGTGACCCCCCCCCCCTCAGACTGGCCTGGCGGCACTGTCACTGACCTCCTCTCAGGTGCACAGTGTGGGGCTCAGTCAGACGGCTCCAGCTTGGTGTCTCTGATCTCCTCTCCCCAGTCCACACGTCTGTTTCTTCCCGGGCCGTAACCCCCATCCCGGCAGCACTCCCACTCTTGACTCCTTTCTAGGATCCCCTCAGAGACTGCAGACATGATAAAAGACAAGAGATGGTCAGAGGCTGAGGACACGATACAGGAAGTGGACAGAGACGGCAGACATACTACAGGAGGTGGACAGAGGCTGTGGACATACTACAGGAGGTGAGAAAGACGCTGCGGACATACTACAGGATGTGGACAGAGGCTGTGGACATACTACAGGAGGAGGACAGAGGCTGTGAACATACTACAGGAGGGGGACAGAGGCTGCGAACATACTACAGGAGGTGGACAGAGGCTGCGGACATACTACAGGAGGTGGACAGAGGCTGCGGACATACTACAGGAGGTGCCTGTGGAGACAGGCTGTGGACATGATGGTGACCTCCTCATCCCCTCACAGTAGCCTCCTCCTCTGTCCACCACCATATTACTTCTCCACATCATCAGTGTGCTGTGTCCTCCTCCTGTGCCCCTTTCACCACTCCACAGGTCAGGGCAGCACTGTGCTGCCCTGACCTGTGGAGAGGTGAAAGGGGCACAGGAACCAGAGGAGGACACAGCACACTGAGGATTTCGAGAAGTAATATGGTGGGGGACAGAGCACATTAGTCTCTCCCCTGCATCATGGCACGGCTTCAGGCTCCCAGTAATGACCAGGACGCCAGGCTCTCACTCGCTGTCCCCTTGCCTTGTATCCCCCCCAGTTTCACTGACCTCTAGATTCGAGTCCGTCCTCCTCACCCCTGGGCCCTGTCAGTGCTCCGAGTCCTCCACCTATGATGAGTGCATGGCATACACTCACTACAGGTGTCGCGCCAGCCGCTGTGGCCTTTTCAAAAATGGCGTCAGCGGTGCCATCACGTTACCGCGCGTGCTCCGCCCGGCCGAGCATGAACAAGTTTCCCTGAGCTCGGCCGGCTTCGGAACGGCTCATGCGCAGTTGTATGGCCGGCTCGCGGCCATCTTTTTTATGGGCGCCGGTGCCCATAACGGACACCCCGAAAAAGGGGTTAAATTTGCGGGCTGTACGTAAATATACGTACGGTTGGCAACACTGCCCGGGCCTCCGACAGTCATCTCTATGCTCGTCACGTGACCCACCACCGGCGCCGGACGATTCTCTTCGGGTCCCCGATGGCACGGGAGAGCCCGGAGAAGCACCGGATGGCGGCGGGAGGGGGGGTGTCCCCTCCCGCCGCCTATAAGAACGATCAAGCAGCGCAAGCACCGCTATGATCATTCTTATGGTGAGCAGAATCGCCAGCTGAAAACAAGGATATCTGATTGATGCCTCTAGCTGCAGGCATCATTCAGATATCCCCCCTCAAACCCAGGATGTCATATGACGTCCACCCGGAGGGAGAGAGGGTTCCTGCCGGTGTCATTTTACAATGACCCGGTATGGAAGTGGTTAGTAAATACATTTTACTCTTAATAGAGGGCTATGATAATTGTTAAGTACATGTCTCTCTATGGCTGCTTTGCTGTTTTTTTTTTCTGTTTTGTGTTTTAGGTGACAAGCTGCCTGCTGTTGCTAGGAAGATTTACCTCAGCTGCAGATCAGTGGATTGGTGACAAATCCTTTGGTGGGAAACATCTAGCCAATTAGTGTAACCTTTTACTTATCCTCTCCTGCCACTAGGCGGAGTTAGCATTTACCTCAGGTCTGTCAGCTGGACTCACCTCTGGATTCTCCTCAGCCTTCCTTCTAGAATTATTTGACCTGCTCTCCCACCCTCCCTCCCCTTTATTTCCCCCCCGTCGCGGTCCCCCTTTATGTGGGTAATGTCGCCCACTTTGTGGGTGGACAGTGGGTGGTACGCTGTTACTTGTTTTATATAAGATATTACTGCTTGAGTCTTAGTGACTAAGCAAGTTGGTCTGTTATTGGTGTAGCGGCCTCACCACTCTCTCTTTCTTTGGTGGTTATATGGCTGTTGTCTAGGGGTTCCTGGGAGAGAGAGAGAAACACACCACGGCCCATGTCCTCCATAACTGGGAGGTGAAAGCCAGAGATTGGGCTTTTGTGTAGGTGTCCTAGAGCCAAGTCCAGTCCTTCGTCCCTGACTCCTTTGCTTGAGTAACCCAAATTCCACACAGTGAATAGGTACAACTCAGTTTTATTCTTCTTGCCAAGCAATAAAACAATCTTTCTCCTTTGGAAAATGAGGGGACAGATCGAGGCACAATCCTTTCCCTTCTTGCTGCTGCCCACTGTGCTGTCACCAGTGGTGAATAGTCACTGCCACTGACTAGGTGATATAGAACGTGAATTTACCTTCGCTCACTTTGCCCCTGTCAGAGGAAGAAATCCGTCCAAGGGAGAAATGGAGGCCTCTCTGTCACCAGCGATGCTGCGCCGGGCTCTTCAGAGAAGTTACTGTGCGCCAGTCCTCACGAACTCAGACACGGGCACCCAAGGAGTTAGGGCCCCCTCGGATTTCTCCACCCTCGCGGAACTCAGTCGAAGGTACTGAGCCCCAGGCATCCGCCATAGTACCTCACCCCAGGCTAAAGGTGCCTGAGATGGACTCCATCTCTGCTCCAGCTAGGCCAAGGGCGCCTAGGCCTGGAACACCGGAACGCCAGCACCCAAGCTAAAGGTGCCTGGGTGTGGCCGCGTCCTCCGACTCTCCTCCCAAAACAGGGCATCCGCCCCTTTTATGACCTCTCCCTTTACGTCCCAGTGGGTTCCCCACCCCGCTGTACCAGCTCCAGGGGAGGACAAAAAGGCACGGTTCGCAGTGTGAGTTCAACTCCGGCCCCAGGCAACAGCGCTACCCAGGGGCCCCAAGGAACCTCACACCACCAGAGTCCTCACATAATTCAAATACCCGCTACATTGGTTATCAACAGTTCTGTTTGATATTGAAGGTCTATCTTTTTGGGTAATGTCGCCCACTTTGTGGGTGGACAGTGGTTGCTAAAATGGTATTTGGTTGGTATAAGATATTGCTGCTTGAGTATTAGTGACTAAGCATGTTGGTCTGTTAATGGTTAAGAGCGATTCTGTTTGGTATTAAAGGTTAAAGTTCATTTCATAATTAAAATTGTTTTAAACCCAATAAAGGGGCCGCGGCCTAAACTTTTCCACAATCCTTGTTGTGTGTTTTATTTTATATTTTAGGTATGTTCTTATGGTATGATGGGTGTTAATGGGGTGTACAATCCCATATCTGTTCATTGGCATACGAGTCTCTCAATTTCTATGGGCCAGTTGCCTGGTCATTATGTCTGACTTGTAAACCATTTTCCGTATAATTTTTTGGCAGTTTTTTTTTTTTACGTGGTAGGACAACATCTTTCCTCAACCCTCTGCAATTTCTTGGCTTGGGACTAGCATGCTGACTGCGATAACACACAGCCAATTTGTACACACATACTAAGGCCAATTTATACAGGAGTCAACTAACCTAACAGCATGTCTTTAAAAGGGTGGGAGGAAACCCATGTAAACACAGGGAGAACAAGCAAACTCCATGCAGAAAATTTCCCTGCTGAGATTCAAAACCCAAAAACCCCAGTGCTGCAAGTCATGACTAATGGATGTGCAGATTACTGAGGCTCTGATTTTTTACCAAAAAGGCTACAAACAACCCTTATCTTCCTTAAACGCTATAATTGACCAGACGAGACATTTCTTTTTTGGAGTCGAATGGCCATAGCAGCCTTTTATTACAAACCACAATAAACATACAAAAAAACTCTGAATATACAATGTAATGCATATAATACATCTTACATAACCAGTTAAACCAAATAAAACTCTGTTTAAACCTGCCCGGTCTGGAGATCTTTGAAGGGAAATTATTTTCATTAAGTAGTTGTATCTGTACACCCCATGAAGGCCCCACGCCGCATATTACGCCAGCTCAGGGACAATTACTATTTACCTCCTTCAGATACAACCAACTACCAAAAAACATTGCTCCCATTGTCTTGTTAGTAAGGGAAGGGACACCCATACCTCCAGATGGGCCCAACCCCCCTAAACCTCCATTATTTTCTCAGCACCGCCTTCAAAGACCCCATAGACCTCCCGCCACTGCTACGACTATGAAAAGAAACTAAACAAGTTGCAAACGTTAAAAACATAAACCCCCGAATAGACATCAACCAAAAAAAGGGGGAGGGTGGGTGGGAAATTTGTTCCTCTCTCTGTGGCCACAAGCTCCGACTGAAGCTGGTGGCCAGACACGCCCCCTTACTATCCTCCTGGCAACCGCCCCCACACCCAAGACTACCCAATCTCCCAATACGTGCCCCAATAACTCCCCCTACTCCCCCCATTTCTTCCTGCGCCTCACTGCCCACCTCAGTCATGCTGGCCCTCCTCCTAGTTGCACTTCTGCTCCGGGCCATTACTTAAGTGCTAACCAATAGGCCACTGTGTTGCCCCCAAAAGTTTATTTGCACTGTTCCATCTTTGAATATTCATATTTCTTTTTCGTACATCACGGGACACAGAGCGACTTAGTCATTACTAATGGGTTATATAGATACCTTCAGGTGCTGGCACTGGCAACTTCCAAAACCGGAAGTACCCTCCCCTATATAAGCCCCTCCCATCCGGGAGCACCTCAGTTTTTTGCCAGTGTCTAAGGTGTTGGCCAAAGAGTAACATGTGTTTTCACAGGGCTTGCGTACAGGTTCTTTTACGGGCCTTAGTAAGCTGTTCCGGATCCCACCAAAAAAGCTTCATAGCTAAACGGTCGGTACCCGGGCCTTGCAGCAGAAGAGCAAGGTTTTGCCTGTAATGCCTCTCTTAGGAGGGCTGGACCCTGGGATCCAGAGCTCTGGTCATACCCACGACCAAGATGTTTTCTGTGCAGGGTGCTATACAGGTCCAGGGGAGTGGAATCCTTGGGAACCTGGTCCCTGAAGGTTTAATTACAATGCCTGCCGTGATAGGTGAAGTTTGGGCTTCTGTGGACCAAACAGAGTCCTGCGGCGGGGAACAGGTAAGTGGGGGCCCCCAGGAACTTGGTTCTATTGGGGGACCCCCAAGCCTAATTTGTCTGTCTGTTACCTAACGGTATTCCCGCTAATATCTGTGTATGCCTGTAACTACTGGAAAATGTAAAATTTTAATAGTAGTCAAGAAAAAAAAAAAAAAGGACCGCGTAACCTGTGTTAAACCACTAGAGGCCGCTGTGGTCCATTTTTTCTTGTCATGTGGATCTTTGGTTTTCTCAAGTCAAAAGATCCAGGCAGTTGGTAAGTTCTCTGTGGGAATCCACTTCCTCTGCCCTGTTGCTGCGCTCATCCACCGCACAGGCCCTCCGGCAAAAAGGGCCCTGGCTCCTAGTCCCTGCTTGGTTTCGAAAATGGCGCCAATGGCGCACGGGCGCGGGCGCGTGCACGCGCCTCCTATGCAAAAAAAGGGGCGGGGCGGGTGGATGACGCTCGATGCGCGCCGCGGCGCTTCTGCGCATGTGCAGGCGTCCCAGCATGTGTAAAAGACACAGTACAAGGTGTCAGCTGGATGCAAGCAGAGCTACCAACAAAACGGTGGCACACAGAGGCGGTTGATGCAGGCATCCCCATAGAAAGGCACTTTAGTGGACACCAGCTGGTATATAGCAGCAACTGTGTTAGACTATTACCAGCAAAATTGGTGTATGACGACGGGAATACCTCAGCTTTGTGCTTATAGGATATGTCGTCCAGACGCTCTGGAAATAAGTCTTCCAAGAAGCGAAAGGGGTCTCCATCGGGCTCTGAGGATTTTGGGCATGCTGTACTGCACCAATCTCCCCTGAAATTTCAGAGGTCAGTAGCCGTAGGAATCCCGCAGGAGTACCTGGTACTGCGGCTGTCCCCAGTCCACCTGCTCCTGTATATATAACAGAGGAGGTTTTATCCTCAACTCTGGGAGGATTGGAAGAGAGATTAACAGCATTGATCGCTGCTTCCCTGTCACAGGGAAAGCGCGTCCGATCTCCGTCTCCTCCTTCAGAGTGCCTGTTAGTGGAGGAACAGTCCCACACAGAGATCGACCTACCTGAAGGGGATCAGGATGAGGTTGATTCAGTTATAGAGGAATCAACAGTGGAAGAACCTTTCTCAGCATCTCAGGCTGAAAGATTATGGGTTCAGTCCCTGACTAACATGGTCCGAGCAGCATTTTAAATGCCTCTGGCGGAACCATCAACCACTACTGTTTCCTCGCCTGGGGTCGCTGAAAGCTCCCCAGACTGTCTGTTCCTTCCCAATCCACCCTTTATTGGAAGGGCTTATTTACCAGGATTGGGAGCATCCTGTTAAAATATTTACTCCCCCCAAGAGATTTCCAGTGATCTATCCCATGGAGGATAAGTTCATAAAAAAATGGAGGGTCCCTACAGTGGACACAGCCATCTCTTGTGTAAATAAATCACTGACATGTCCAGTAGATAATGTTCCAATGTTCAAAGACCCAATAGATAAAAAATTGGAGTCTTTACTAAAATCTGCTTTCTCTACAGCAAGCATGGTGACACAACCTGCAGTAGCAGCGATTGGAGTCTGCCAAGCAATGAAAGATCAGTTGAAACAAGTCTTAAGGGACTTACCAGATCAGCAGGCTCTTGCCCTAGCTGACCTACCTAGAGCCTTGTGTTGCGGTGGACGCCATAAAGGATACAATCCAACAGGCCTCCTGCTTTACGCTGTCTGTAGACATATGCGTAGGCTTCTATGGCTCAAAAACTGGTCTGCTGAAGCTCCCTGTAAGAAATTGCTGATTAGCTTCCCATTTCATGGAGAACGCTTATCTGGACAAATATATCCAGAAAACTTCTGCCGGTAAAAGTACAATCTTGCCGGTTAAGAACAAGGGTAGAAGTCCTTCTTTTAAGAGGCCTACTTCTCCAGTCCCTGGCACATCGGCTGTGAAACAGTTCCGACGGCCTCCGCGGTCAAATCCAGGGGGCAGAAATCAGGGACAATCACAGGGTAACAAGAAACCCTGGGTCAAGAGAGGTACAAAACCTCCCCCCAAGTCATGAAGGGTTGCCCCCACTCAATCGGGTGAGGGGAAGACTTCAGTTGTTCACAGAGACCATGGCGGGACACCATCAGAGACAGATGGGTGATCGCAGTAAGTCTGGGATACAGGCTGGAGTTAAAAGACATTCCTCCTGCCCATTTTATGTCAAACGTGCCAAGCGATCCCCAGAAGAGAGGATCCCTCCTTCTGGCACTAGAACAACTATTGCTCCAAGGGTAATCATGAGGTTCCCTTGGAAGAAAGCGGGTTCGGGTTTTACTCGAACCTTGTCACAGTCCCCAAACCAAATGGGGACGTGAGGCCCATATTAAATATAAAAGGGCTAAACAAGTTCCTACATATCAGGACTTTTTGGGATGGAGTCGATCCGATCGGTGGCCACCGCCCTACAAGGGCAGGAATGGTTAGCCTCGATCGACATAAGGGATGCTTATTTGCATATTCCCATCTGTCCGGCCCACCAGAAATTTCTACGCTTTGCAGTAGAAGGTGTGTTGGCAATGTTTATACCTCACATGCTCCTCAGGTCAGGACATCCTTCGCAAGGCCCTCATCATGGCTCTGGCTGACTAATTTATACCCCTTCCATGCCAGAATCCAAAATCCGGTGGTCTCATTGGTTCAAAGCTGACCACCTGATTGGTTGAAATCTCAAGTCTCTTTACCTAGCCTGCCCCCTCTAAAGCTGAAATACTGGTTGCTTTATCAGCTTAGTCTAACCAGTTCCCACATTAGCATGCTAAGGGCCCCCTGTGGTGACTGGCCCCCCCAAGACAAAGGACACTTAAGTATCACCTGAAACCTCATCCATGTTCCCACCCAACAGGAGATGATACGTCCTTTGTTTACAGTATGGGGGGGAGCTCTCTCTCAAAGAAGATATAAACAGATTTTACCCGGTCTGGGTCGAAGCAGCATTGAACCTGTATGTTTTGTTGCTTATTGTATTCTTTTTTCTCTTTTCTCTTTCCTACTTTCTTTGGTTCATATTCTGCTTTCTCTTGGAAAATAAATGTATTCATCTTCTGGAACTTTTGTTTGAATATCAGAGATGAGTTGTGAATTGTAAGGGTTTACCGTCTCTGCCTGACTCCATTTTTTTAAGAGTCCAGTGGGTTCCATAGAATGGGTTCCTGAAACATACAAATACCATATTTCACAAAGTATCCCTGGACATCCAGGTCCCATGTCTTAATGTAATTTTACCTCCCCTAATCTGCCCACTGCTTTAACCTGAGCCCCGTGAGCAGGTGTGGTGAACCCTGGGACCTAACAATAGCAGGCAGTGTTGACTATCCCTACCATCAAGGGCAATGGATGATACTGGCCGTGGCTCGGTCTCGGTACCCTGTGGGGATCCCACCTTACTCGTCCACATTGCACCCCTCATAAGATATTCAGTCTTAGTGGCCACGCCACTACTCTTGTCTGACATTCCGCCAATAACTCCTGTCTGACATTCTCCTTTTTGTTCTTTTTTTTTTGTATTCATGCACGACTGTCCGGAGGCCCGCCCAACCACCACCTGAAGAAGCAACGCATCTCTTAAGAAAAACGTGCCACGAATAAGACTCTTCTGAAACTTTCCTTCACCATGCTGAAAAGTGCTGTCTCGCGGTCCGATCCAATCGTGACAATCATAACACCATATTTCCAAGCTACAGGACTAAATATGCAAGGATCCCGCCAGTAATGTTTGAATTCCGCTCCTTCAATGCAGCGGGGCGATGAAGCATTGCAGTACAGACTCTCATGGGTCGGATGTGAAGTCTCAAAGGCACCAGAACTGTCTCAAGTCTACCTTGATGGGTTACGGCGGGTTCAAGAAAGGAAGAGGCCGCAGTGGTGGTGGGGGAAGGGTCAGGGCTTCTGGGCCGTTGTGGGTGGGTACAAAATCATTAAGGGACTTCATAAGTTCAAGAATGAACTTCAGGGGGGACTGTGGTGGAGATTTTGAACATTTCATATACTAAATAAAGCACCATGCCCCAATGGATGTATATGTAGGGGGATGGGTGTAACCGTATATAATGTTACAGGAATATATATATATATTTTGTGATATAATGCCAAGTTATGTTCCTAAAGGACAGTTTTTACTGCCTACTGAGAATATAAGGGAGGTTTCAGGTGATACTCAGATATCTTTTGTCTACACCGCAGGGGCCCTTAGCATGCTAATGCGGGAACTGGTTACACTGCTGATAAAGCAACCAGTATTTCAGCTTTAGAGAGAGAGGCAGGCTAGGTAAAGAGACTTGAGATTTCAACCAATCAGGTGGTCAGCTTTGAACCAATGAGACCACCGGATTTTGGATTCTGGCATGGAAGGGGTATAAATTAGTCAGCCAGAGCCATGATGAGGCCCCTTTTTGCCGGTGATCTGAGACGACATGGTGACGTAGTGAGCCTTCTCTCTCTCCCTCTCTCTCCCTCTCTCTCCCTCTCTCTCTCTCTCTCTCTCCCTCTTTCTCTCTCTCTCTCTCTCTCTCTCCCATGTTTAAGATTAATCTTACTTTGCGGTTGCTCTCTGGTTCCTATTATCATGTAACATTGGTATCATGTTTGTCATAGCAATATTCCTGTTGGTATTACCATGTAACATTGGTCATAGGTGATATAATTTTAGGTTAGAGGTAATGTTCCTATTATGTATCGTGTAACATTGGTATCATCTTGCTATGAGGTGGTATCATTTCTGTAAAAATAAATGTAATTGTTTTCTCTTTTTGCACCGTTATCATTTGATTTCATTTTTTATAGACAAAAGGTTTAATCACTTATAGTAAGCATTTAAGCGAGGTTAGGAATATCTCCGTAACAAAGGGCGCCATTTTCAGTTCAGAGCCTTACCTTTCGGTCTGGCCACAGCACCACGAGTGTTCACAAAAATTCTGGCCCTACGATTGGCCAAACTAGGAACACAAGGTGTAACGATAATGGCATATCTAGACGACTTGTTGCTGATAGACCACTCAGTGGAAAAAACTGGAAGTGGTCGTTCACAAGACAATCAAGTATCTGGAATCTCACGGTTGCATTATCAACCGAGACAAGTCAGCCCCAAAAACCAGTCAAAAGTCTGGAATACTTGGGGGCTAAGACTGGATTCAAATCAGAGAAAGATTTTCTTACCTCCAGAGAAGGTGTCGTCTTTGAAAGATTTGACCCACTTAGTGGGTACAAAAAAGAAAACCATCCATACGCCTGTGCATAAGGCTGCTGGGAAAAATGGTGGCTTCATTAGAAGCAGTACCCTATGGTCAATTCCATTCAAGGAACTTGCAGAGGGCCATACTGTCAGCCTGGAACAAAAAAGTTCAGGCTTTAGACTTACCAATGTCCCTGTCCCCTTCCGTTCGCAAGAGCCTCCATTGGTGGTTGGTGCCCCAGAATCTGGAAAAAGGGAAACCCTTCAGTCCGGTTTCTTGGAAGGTGGTCACTACAGATGCCAGCCTCATAGGCTGGGGGGCAGTACTGGAGCAATGGTCTCTCCAGGGCAAGTGGTCAGAAGCAGAGAAGGCCCTGCCCATCAATCTCTTAGAGATACGAGCAGCCCGGTATGCCCTAGTAGCATGGACATCCAAACTCCAAGGGTCCCCTGTCAGAATTCAATTAGACAATGCCACAGCAGTGGCATATATCAATCACCAGGGTGGCACCAGGAGTCGTGCAGCCCAGAGGGAAGCGAATTGCATCCTGGAATGGGCAGAAAGATATGTCCCAGCCATATCCGCGGTTTTCATCCCAGGAGTGGAAAATTGGAGAGCGGACTTTTTAAGTCGCCAGCAATTATGCCCGGGGGAATGGTCTCTTCACCCCGAGGTTTTCCAGGCAATATGCCAGCGGTGGGGAACACCGGATGTAGATCTGCTAGCATCCAGATTCAACGCAAAGGTGGACAGATTTGTGTCTCGCACAAGGGATCCCCTAGCTTGCGGTTCGGATGCCCGAGTGTTCCCTTGGGACCAGTTCAAGCTGATATATGCATTCCCACCGCGATTAATCCGCAGAATCAGGGTAGAAAAGAAACCAGTGATTCTGGTGGCTCCAGCGTGGCCCCGAAGGGTATGGTACGTGGAGATTGTAAAAATGTCAGTGGGAAGTCCTGGGACCCTCCCACATCGTCCGGACCTGCTTTCGCAAGGACCGATATACTACCCTTCCTTACCAGCCCTAGGTTTGACGGCCTGGCTATTGAAGCCCACATTCTAAAAAAGAGAGGGCTCTCTAATCCTGTGGTATCTACCATGATCAATGCCAGGAAGCCGGTATCCAGGCAGATCTATTATAGGATCTAGAAGGCGTACATCACGTGGTGTGAGGCCAAGAAATGGCATCCACGTAAGTACGTAATAGGTAGGATTCTGGACTTCCTACAGTGGGCTGTACATAGGAAGCTTGCCTTGAGTACTATCAAGGGTCAGACGGCCTTGTCAATATTTTTTCAAAGGCCCTTGGCTTTGCATTCATTAGTCAAAGTTTTCATACAAGGAGTGATGCGTATTAGCCCTCCGGTTAATATTCCCATATGTCCATGGGACTTAAACCTGGTTCTGTCGGTTCTACAGAAACAACCATTTGAACCATTGCGGCACATTTCCTTGGTTCTTCTCACCAGGAAATTGATTTTCTTAGTAGCCATTTGTTCGGCTAAAAGAGTATTGGAATTAGCCGCCTTGTCCTGTAAGGAGCCATATCTGGTTGTCCATAAGGACAGAGTAGTATTACGTCCTCATCCAGCCTTTCTTCCTAAGGTGGTATCGAGGTTCCATTTGAATCAAGATGTGGTTCTTCCTTCCTTTTTCCCCAAACCTAGCTCGGTAGAGAAAAAGTTATTGCATTCTTTGGATGTAGTAAGAGCAGTTAAAGCTTATCTAAAAGCCACTGCTCAGATTCGCAGAACGGATACTTTGGTTGTTCTGCCGGAAGGCCCCAGAAAGGGTCAGGCAGCATCAAAAATCTACTTTAGCCAAGTGGATTCGACAGGTCATAATACAAGCCTATGGCTTGAAAAGGAGACCGCCTCCGTTCAAAGTTAGGGCGCACTCCACAAGAGCAGTTGGAACTTCATGGGCAGTGCATCACCAAGCCTCCCTGGCTCAAGTCTGTAAGGCCACAACATGGTCCTTAGTACACACGTTTACTAGATTCTACCAGGTAGACGTTAGAAGTCAGGAGGATGTCGCCTTTGGGCGCAGTGTGTTGCAGGCCGCAAAAGAGCCTCATGCCTGATGGCGCCCAGCTTATGTATAGTGTATCCCTCCCCTCATTTGGCATTGCTTTGGGACGTCCCATTAGTAATGACTAAGTCGCTCTGTGTCCCGTGATGTACGAAAAAGAAAAAGGGATTTTTATAACAGCTTACCTGTAAAATCCTTTTCTTGGAGTACATCACGGGACACAGAGCTCCCACCCCTCTTTTTGGGACACTTATTGCTTTGCTACAAAACTGAGGTGCTCCCGGATGGGAGGGGCTTATATAGGGGAGGGTACTTCCGGTTTTGGAAGTTGCCAGTGCCAGCACCTGAAGGTATCTATATAACCCATTAGTAATGACTAAGTCGCTCTGTGTCCCATGATGTACTCCAAGAAAAGGATTTTACAGGTAAGCTGTTATAAAAATCCCTTTTTTGGTGCTTCTACAAATTGATAGCTTGATGCCAGCTCTGTGCGGTGGCATAGGGGCGGATTTACGTGTAGTGAGTACTACTGATTAGTTGTTTGTGCAGAAGGGCAGGCAGTCAGAAGAAGAGCTTGCACACACTTTCCACCATATGCTATACAATATAAAACACTGGAGGGGCCCAGGCCATCTATCAATATTACAGGTGTCTGTAAAGCTAGGAAGAGCGTGACATCCTGGCATCTTTCATATTTCTATCCCATATGGTTATCTGCTCATTTATAGCAGAGTTGGTAGTGCCTCCTGAAAGTCGACCCACCCAGGCAAGATTTAGCCACCCATCTGCACTTCTTCACTTTTTTTCTGCTGGAGGTATCACTAGAGAATAAACTCCAGTGTTAGATGGTGTTGGAGTTTTCCAGGTGGATGATGTGACTGCCTCTCCATATGACAGTGTTTGGACTTACTAATTGGCCACTCAGGCCTGCCAATTAGCTGATCAGATCTGAGCACTGTCACTTGGAGATCCACTCCAGTATAACTTATTTGTCCTTGTGATGGTGTTCACTGACCCTCTGGAAAGCGCCCATTGGTTAATTGCTTTTCAGAGGCATTTGATAGGTGGCCTGGAGATGATTGCCTTCTCACTACTTGTTTAAACCCTTGAAAGGCTGCAGCACTGTACAGAAACCTTGTGCATTACATGCAGTTGCAGGTTGGTTGCAGTGCAGCCCCATTCACTTGAAAGGGTCACATTTGGTGGCAGCACTGTCCACCAAGCAAGAACTGTGGTATAATTTTTGCTGCACTGTAACTGCAGCAGCGTGAACTACATTGGTGTGCGCAGCCTATTGCATTAGGAAGTGCACCCCACAGAAAAAAAACACACATGTTTGTATATCAGCAGAGCAGTGGACAATGTCAGTGTTTGCAGAGATTGGTGTCAGTAGAGCAAAGATTGGTGTCAGTAGGGCAGTGGATGGTGTCAGTAGGGCAGTGGACAGTGTCAGTAGGGCAGTGGACAGTGCCAGTAGGGCAGTGGACGGTGCCAGTAGGGCAGTGGACAGTGCCAGTAGGGCAGTGGACGGTGCCAGTAGGGCAGTGGACGGTGCCAGTAGGGCAGAGATTGGTGTCAGGGCAGTGGACGTTGTCAGTAGGGCAGAGATTGGTGTCACTAGGGCAGTGGACGTTGTCAGTAGAGCAGAGATTGGTGTCAGTAGGGCAATGGATGATGTCAGTAGAGCAGAGATTGGAGTCATTAGGGCATTGGATGGTGTCAGTAGAGCTGAGATTGGTGTCAGTAGGGCAGTGGACGGTGTCAGTAGGGCAGTGGACGGTGTCAGTAGGGCAGAGATTGGTGTCAGTAGGGCAGAGATTGGTGTCAGTAGGGCAGAGATTGGTGTCAGTAGGGCAGAGATTGGTGTCAGTAGGGCAGAGGTTGGTGTCAGTAGGGCAGTGGACGGTGTCAGTAGAGCAGAGATTGGTGTCAGGGTAGTGGATGTAGTCAGTAGAGCAGAGATTGGTGTCAGTAGGGCAGTGGATGGTGTCAGTAGAGCAGAGATTGGTGCAAGGGCAGTGGATGTAGTCAGTAGAGCAGGGATTGGTGTCAGTAGGGCATTGGATGGTGTCAGTAGAGCAGAGATTGGTGTCAGTAGGGCGGTGGACGTGGTCAGTAGTTTATATTTTTATTTATTTTTTACAATTTTATTTTGTTTATTATTATTATTTTTACAATTTTTTTAGTAGCTTCGTTGAAGGGCTTTCGTGAAATATCAAGGGTCTAAACAGATTGAAAGGGACTGAGGACAAAGCATCCCCAGTCCCTTTTCTGGACAGTGAACGAATGGGAAGTGATCTTTGCTGAGTAGCTTCCTGTTCATTCACAAACTGAAACATAGTAAACATAATTTACTATGCTTCCGTTAAGAATGAACACGGGAGCAATCGGTACCGAACACTCACTGTGTTCATTCATCCATCCTGAAAACATCCCCCCGCACCAGCCAGCGGGAAAGGAGAGGTGGGAAGCTGGCAGCACTGCAGGGGAGGGACAGGGGATGCCAGGATTCAGGGGGAATTGGCACCGCACAGGGTGATTACTAGGATGGGCCCAGGCACACCGGACACACCCTGTGCGCACGCCTATGGTGAGCTAGCATGGCCATTGCCCATATTAATTTGAGGGTGGATGAACGGGGGGAGATAAAATTATGGCTCAGCTGCTTATTATCACTGCACACCTGGCTGGCCATGTAAACAAGGCTTTACAGCAACCTAGCAAGGGCTCTAACATAGTGGGAGGCATTGAGGTAGCACAGATGGGTGATGGATTATCAGGAGGTAGTGTCACTTGCCCCGGAAATGGCAAAGTGCCAGTGTCTCTTTAAGTAAAACCAAGCATTGTTATTCACTGCAAAGCCTCAATTTGCTACCTCTTCTCTATTTTTTATTCACTATATGTGACATCGGTTGCGGCTTGAGGATTTTTAAGATCACAAGATGATCTCCCTTCTTCAGTAAGGTGACGCTTTTCTGGTCAAATTACAATTTTCTGCCTCTAAAGAGGAAGCCAAGGAAGGCTAGACTTCACCTCATTATTTGTGTCCTGGCTTATGTGCAGATTACTGCCTGCCTATTTTGTAAAGCCTTTAATATCTCATTCTCTGTGTGTCTTTGAAGAATGATCTGAGCATGAAATAGAATTATTATTTTTTCGCAACTGAAGCCGGTGATAAGTCGACTTATTAGGATTCCAGCTTTGTTTTTTAGATTGGTTTGATCGCCAGAGCGCATTGTGTGCACAATCTCGACCGCAGACTAGAGGGGTGACACGCTGCAATTCTGGGCGAGGGAGAAGTGACACTTATTAGGTGACGCAGCTGGGTGCATGATCGGAGGTTGTAAGAGAGCTGGAGAGGCGGCGTGCATAGCAAATTTAAATTCACCACTGAAATACAGTATGAAATGTACATTTAAATATATTAGTCACATTTTTCACTTTTTAAAGGAGCAGGCCATCTTGAAAAAGGCATATGGGAATTTGAACTTGCTTGTGCTTGGGCCAAAGCCAGTAAATGTACACTATATTGTCAAAAGTATTGGGACACCTGCCTTTACACAGACATGAACTTTAATGACATCCCAGTCTTAGGCTGTAGGGTTCAATATTGAGTTGGCCCACCCTTTGCAGCTATAACAGCTTCAACTCTTTTGGGAAAGCTGTCCACAAGATTTAGGAGTGTGCCTATAGGAATGTTTGACCATTCTTCTGGAAGTGCATTTGTGAGGTCAGGCACTGATGTGGATGAGAAAGCCTGGCTCGCACTCCCTGCTCTAATTCATCCCAAAGGTGCTCTATCGGGTTGAGGTCAGGACCCTGTGCAGGCCAGCCAAGTTCCTCCACCCCAAACTCGCTCATCCATGTCTTTATGGACCTTGCTTTATACACTGGTCCAAATCATTTGGTGGAGGGGGGGTGTAACGACACCCCAAGTATGAAAGGGTTTAAAGCCGTTTAGGATATTCCATTCCCGAACACCAAGGCAGCTACCGACACTCCAGTCAGGCGAACAAGACCCATAAGAATAATTCTCCCTCAATAACGAGACAAAGCTCTGTCTTGAGGTTTAAGCAGGACTGACAATCTTTATTCAAAAAAACACAAGTTTTATACACAGTTCAAAGAGGAGGTGCATCATATAACTCTGGAAATACACCTGTGACCAGACCTAATTAACATGCTAATTACCTAATCCCTTCAAGCAGCTTGGCTGTCTCAGAGTTTCCTAGCCTGGCTGTCTCCTAAACTCCAATACACATAATCACAGTACTCCTTCATACAATACAGGGTCAATTAGTCCAATCCACAAAGAGAAGATCCTTAGAAGTTAGCCTGAATTCATTAACATTACAACAGGCAGACAGGTGGTTGGAGGTGATGACATTAGCATCTTTCAACTAACATGTTGAGTTCAGAATCAAACAACCAGTAAATAGTCTTTTACATATATCCTGAGGAATATTGTGGATAAATAATACTGTCCCATTTTAAGTAGTCCAAGATATAATTTCTCAGTCACCCTATGCCCCTAATAGACATAGGGTGATTTAGACATAAGAGGTGCATGGGGAGCTGAAGCAAGGGTATCTCATACTTTCTAAGAGATTCTGGGTTCCACGGGCCCGCCCGTTACAGGGGGATTATGTTGTGGGGTTGTTTTTCAGGGGTGGGGCTTGGCCCCTTAGTTCTAGTGTAGGGAATTCTTAAGGGGATTGAAAACCTTCGTGTTTTTTCACCTTAATGCATCCTATGCATCCTATCCTAAAAATTCTTCAATAGTAAAACGGTGAAGTCTAAGCATGTAGGCCCTTTACAAAATAATCTAGAGTGGGTGACTGGAGACAAAGAGAAGGCTAATTTATTAAATATTTTCTTCAGCTCTGTGTATACAAAGGAGCATGGGGGAGCTCATGTCCATAATGGGGGTGGTAGTGACACAGCCCCAAATCCACAATGGCTCAAAAGTGATATGGTCCAGAAATATTTAGACAGAATAAAGGTCGATAAAGCACCTGGACCAGATGGCATACACCCACGGATCCTAGAAGAATTGAGCTCTGTAATTTCCAAGCCATTGTATCTTATTTTTAGGCACTCATTAATGACAGGAATAGTACCACTGGATTGGCGCAGGACGAACCTGGTGCCTATATTTAAAAAGGGAACAAAGTCTTTACCAAGTAACTATAGACCTGTTAGTTTAACTTCCATAGTTGGGAAGATACTGGAGAGATTAATAAAAGACCACATAGATGAGTTCTTGCTGGAAAAAAATATTTTAAGCAACAGACAGCATGGATTCATGAAAGACAGAAGTTGTCAGACAAACCTGATTTCTTTTTATGAAGAGGTAAGTAAGACCTTGGACAGAGGGGTGGCTGTGGACGTGGTATACTTGGATTTTGCAAAAGCGTTCGATACAGTTCCGCACACATGGCTCATGTGTAAGGTAAAGTCTACATGATTGGAAATATCAGTTTGTAAATGGATAGAAAACTGGCTAAAAGACAGAATTCAGAGAGTCGTGGTTAATGATTCTTACTCTGAATGGTCCAAGGTTATCAGTGGTGTACCCCAAGGTTCAGTGCTGGGACCCTTACTTTTTAATATCTTTATAAATGATATTGGGTCTGGGATCAAAAGTAACATTTCTGTCTTTGCAGATGACACCAAGCTATGCAGTGGAATAACGTCCTTACAAGATGTCTCCAATTTACAAGCCGACCTCAATGCTCTGTCTAATTGGGTGACTATGTGGCAGATGAAGTTTAATGTTGATAAATGTAAAGTTATGCACTTGGGGGCTAAGAATATGAATGCATAATACATACTAGGGGGAGTACAACTGGGGGGGATCCTTAGTGGAGAAGGATCTGGGGGTTTTGGTAGATCATAAGCTCAATAATGGCATGCAATGCCAAGCTGTGGTTTCCAAAGCGTGCAAAGTCCTTTCTTGTATTAAGAGAGGTATGGACTCCAGAGAGAGAGATATCATTTTGCCCCTGTTCAAATCATTAGTAAGACCTCATCTGGAATATGCAGTTCAGTTTTGGGCACCAGTTCTCAAAAAGGATATTGGGGAACTGGAGAAAGTGCAGAGAAGGGCAACAAACTGATAAAAAGCATGGAGGAGCTCAGCTATGAGGAAAGATTAGAGGAACTGAATTTATTCACTCTTCAGAAGAGGAGATTAAGGGGGGATATGATCAACATGTACAAATATATAAGGGGTCCATATAGTAAACTTGGTGTTGAGTTATTCACTTTACGGTCAACACTGAGGACAAGGGGTCACTCTTTACATCTAGAGGAAAAGAGATTTCATCTCCAAATAATCTAAGCATCTCCCCGCTCTATACCACCGTGAGACGATCGCGGGGATCCCCACGGTGATCGAGTCCGCCGGATCCACGGTCCGACTCACGGGGAAGGCGCAGGGTTGCAAACGCTGCCGGCGGCGTGTGCGCGACCACATGGCAGGCATTTAAAGGGCCACGTACAGGTACGTGATTATGCCTGTCCGTGCCATTCTGCCGACGTATATATACAGTGGGCGGTCCTTAAGCGGTTAAAAGATGCAAAAACTGTTGTTTTTGCTAAAATACTCAGTTTCTATCAGCAATATTTGTTTTATGCCACTAGATGTTCTCAGTCTTCCTGGTTAAATAATAATTAGTGCTTTCTTTAAGCCAAGGCTGACATGAACCCACCCACCGGGGTAGCGTCATCATGCAACCTCTTTTAGAACATAATTTTACTGTACAGTTTTTTAAAATCTTTATGCAAATGCAGTAAAATTCAGCACTAAGGTGAAGTAGGCAACATAGTTTCAGTTTGGGAACTTCCATTACTTACTGACATTTCAGGTAGGCTTTAATATATAACTTAAAGGTTCATTTTAGAATGAAATAAGTGAATACAAAATCATAACCTATGGACTTGATGATATGGATGTGTATATTTTCTTTAAGATGATTTATTTTTGTACTGGGTCATTCAAAATGACACAATTCGATTTTCTGTGCACTCTACAGTTGTCAGTATACAATAAACCCTCACTTACCAACATGTGTAACATTGGGGGATGTTTAGCTCAGTGATAGATGCATTGTAGGTGAGTTCACAGCCAACAGGAAGTAAGGTTTAAGGGCGCGGTAGCCCACTTTTATTGAAAGAAACAGAAAGTAAAGTTCATACATGCATTTGGTTTCCCACACAGGGGTTCTTCTCCCAAAAACATCAACACATGAAAATGCCAATCCACCTGGCTCTTAAGGCTCGCTCAGCCTTGGGCGCAGTTCCTTGCTGCACAGGCCCACTCCTGGCCTCTAGGAAGGGCTCTCCTGACACTCCAGGCTTCCACACTCCAAGACTTACAGTCCCCTCTGGTCCCCAAGACTCTCTTCCAGTTGTCTCAGCTACAGTCTCCCCGACTCTCTTAGCTAGCCCAACTCTCTCAGTCTACTGACCTGGAACCTCTCCCACATGGAGAAACGTCTTAAGGATGTTGCCTGGGATCTTTTCCAGTCGCACACTTCCTTCCAGCAACTGCTGTAACACTGACTCCTTTTCCACACCCACTGAGCTATGTTCAGCTCTGCCTTATAACGAGTGTGTGCACCTGGCCACACACTCAACCTGCAGAGCTCCTAGAAAACCCGGACACATGACTGAAGACTCCATCCCTCCCAATGCACTTTGAAGTCTTCAAGTTTCCAGCCCCAATCCAGACTTACAAAATCCAGAGAAAACTTAAAGCATAGTTTTCTCTGCTCAGCAATCTTTTGCTGGAACTTCTCAAATAGCTTCTTTGAGAGTCCTGTGTCCATTTCAAACACATTTCTTCTAAGCCAGGGGCTCTCACCCTCACACATGTAACATGTTTTTCTCCAGATGAAAAAAACGGAAAAAAAAAAATGCAGATTGAAGCTCTTTATAGTAGGGTCTATAAACAAACATTGTTTGTTTTAATTTAGTCCTTCAAAAGTAATAATAATAATAATAACGACAATTATTATTATCAGAAATCATATTTTGTATATTTTATTGGATCAGTAGCATTGGCACAAATTTTCTTTGTTGATGTTATTATGACCCATTTGGTAGCACAATTTTCATCATTGATATCCTACGATGTAGGGTTCCTTTAGAGTAGTGGTCTTCAAACTGCAACCCGGGGGCAGGAGGCGGCCCTTTGCTTGCTTTTATCCGGCCCTTGAGATACTATTTCATCCACTAGCACCAGCAGTGGGGCACAATTCCTCCCACTGATACCAACAATGGGGCACAATTCCTCCCAATGACACCAATGATGGGGCCCAATGACACCAACGATTGGGGCACTATTTCTCTCACTGACACCAAAGATTGGCCATTGTTTATCTTACTGATGCAAGTAAATTTTCTACTCCCAGTGGCCATCCTAAAGTCTGAAGGACCGTAAACTAACCCTTTGCTTAGAATGTTTGGAGACCCCTGCTTTAGAGCATGAACATTTCCATGTAATATTATTAGAAATAGTATTAATGCATTACTAAGGTCTACTTATGAAGCATTTATTGGGAAAATTCTGACATTCACCCAAGTAAGGTAGGGTTGAATTTCGAAAGACTTCTCTTTTAAAAATCTTATCTAAGAATCTTCGTTCAAATTTCCCACCATTAATGGGCTATACCAACAGCCGATTTTCCTGCAGCCAACGAATTCGAGTAATTGGGCATGTTGGAAATTTTTGGAAAAACAAACGATTTTCTAATCAATGATGGGAGAATCTTGTGAGAAATGTAATCGAAAAAGAAATGCAAGAAAGGAAAATTCCCGGAAAGAAGATTCCCAGCCACGAAAATTATTTTCTGTAGCAACAGGAGGTGAAATTGAAGGCTTGGTCGGTCGAATTTTAAAATCAATGGTGGCACCATCAGATTACAAAACGCACAAAATTTCGAATTTTTAAAAGAAAATTATTTTGAAATTCGACCAGCTATTGCCCTGAATTTCACAGGAACATTCATCCTATTTACAATAGAATAAATGTTGCACCAGGCAAATGCAGCAGCTGGAAAACTGCAAAAAAATCTAAACAAATCTAGAGTGGATGAATCTCTCTAATGAGGGCATGGACAGAAATTAAAACATGACAGGTGTTCTAAACCCTCTCCACTCTATCCAAAGGTTTAGTTATACTTAAAGCTCCAGGCTCCTTCAGAAAAAATTAAGTCAGCAGCTGACTTTGAGTATTAGGACACTTTCATGTCCTGGAATCCAGATGTGTCTTCACCCCAGCTGATTTTTCAATTGGCTTTCAGGTGCTGCCGCCACCATTTCTGGTAAGGGAAGCCAGCAGTGAAGTCTTGCGGCTTCACAGCCGACTCCCTACTGTGCGTGTGCAAAACACGCTGTGCTTTGTAAATGGCCCGGCTGGGGGGGAAGGAGGAGGGAGACCTAACTTCTGGCGGACTTCACCCAGAAGTGGGAGTGGGTACCTGTCAAAAAACAGGTACCCATTCCCCCTCCCCCTGAAAGATGCCAAACGTGGCAACAGAGGGGGGTGGGGGGTCAACAAGTGGTGCTTCCCCTTTTTGGTGGAGCTCCGCTTTAAGTCTGCAGATGTACAGTATCTGACCAGAGGAGCTCTCCATGGTGCTGAAACAATTTCTTTCAGCACCAGGCGTAGAGATAAGTGTCAACAGAAGTAGTGGCCCAGTTGAATAATTTCCCCTCTATTCCTGTTCCCCCCCACCCCCTCCCAACACAAATCTGCCTAAATCACCACTCTTAGCACCCCACCCCCCAAATTTCCCCTTTTAAAACAATACTTACCCCCTGCAGCCCCCAAATTCCCCCTTCCAACACAAATCCCCTCTTCCCAATCTCCTTGTGCCCCCCTCCCCCACCTCACATGATACCACAGTGCCCAGGGCAGCTTCCCCTCTTGCCCACCCCTTGTCTTGGTTGGTTGGGGGAAAATTAGTGGCAGGAATCTGGAGTAGTGGATTAATATCAAATTGTGCATGAAAATTAGCAAAAGTGCAAGTCCATGAAGAAATCAAGTGTTTTTGAATGGCATAAGCGGTTTAAGCTTCATGTACACTGGCAGTTTCCAAACTTGAGTTTTGGAATTTTTGGTGTTTTTTTTTTGCAAAAGCTCCTAAACTCAACTCCATAAAAGTCTATGGGGTGGATTTACTAAAACTGGAGAGTGCAAAATCTGGTGCAGGTTTGCATGGTAGCCAAACAGCTTTCTAGTATTTTTGTCAAGGCTCCATTGAACAAGCTGAAGTTAGATACTATTTGGCTACCTTACACAGGTACATCCAGTTTACACTTTAGTAGAGTTTAGGAGCTGCTGTGGTTAGGTGAGCTTCAACCTCCCTCTCCTGAATGTGGAAATATCACAATCTGGATAGGAATGTTTTGATTGCTGGCCACGGGAAAATGCAAAACGTGGCAAAATTGCTATTTTGCCGCAATTTTGCAGCATTTTGCCTTATCCCACGGCCGCGGTAAATGTAGGCAGGGTGTACATAAAGCCTAAGATGGGGCAGGAAGATATCCATGTTGATGCAAGAAGTGGGCAGCCAAAAACACAGAGGATGGATGCAAATGTGGAGTGCAAACCCCCGTACGCTCAGACTGAGTGTGCGAATGACGGCAGAACAATTGAACATGCACAGGGAAGCAGTGTGGCAGATTCTAATGGAGAATTTGGGAATGAGAAATATTTCTGCAAAGATGGTACCTCGAATCATGACAATTGATCAGAAAGAATGTTGTCTTCAAATTTCATCTGATCTTTTGAAGAATGCAGAGGTGTTTGATAGTGTTATTACCGGTGATGAAGCATGGAAGGTGTTTCCAGTATGATCTGGAAGCAAAATGCCAGAGCATGCAGTGGAAAACAAAGAACTCACCTTGCATAGAGAAAGCATGCATGTCTCATTCTGAGTTCACAACCACACACAGCTTGGGACAAGGGGAGGCTGTATCGTTCGTAGTGGCGGGTCTGGGTTGTAGAAGGATTTACAGCGCTGGAATTTTATTTTTTATTTTTTATTAAAGGACTTGTCCCAAGCTGTGTGTGTGTTTTTTTAACCTTTTTTGTCACTTTTTTGGGTGAAATCTTAGGGGTACAATGTACCCTGTTACCAATTCACATGGGGGGGGCGGCATCTTGGAGTCCCCTTTGTTAAACGGGGCTTCCAGATTCCGATAAGCCCCCCGCCCGCAGACCCCCACAACCACCGGGCAAGGGTTGTGGTGATGAGGCCCTTGACCCCATCAACATATGGACATCCTCCCCATGTTGAGGGCATGTGGCCTGGTATGGTTCAGGAGGGGGGGGCGCTCTCTCGCCCCCCCTCTTGTCAGGTTGCGTGCTCAGATAAGGGTCTGGTATGGATTTTTGGGAGGAACCCCACGCCATTTTTTTTTTCATTTTGGTGCGGGGTTCCCCTTAAAATCCATACCAGACCTGAAGGGTCTGGTATGGATTTTGAGGGGGACCCCACGCCATTTTTTTTTTATCGGCGTAGGGTTCCTCTTAGTATCCATACCAGACCTGTTAATGGAAGTTGGGGGGAACCCCCCCACGCATTTTTTTTTTAATTTTGGTTCGTTTTTTTCAATGACTTTTATCTGTATTGCCGGGACCCGACAATTCATTAATAGCTGCGAGTAGTTTTAAATGACTTTTTTTCCTTTAGAAATGACATTTTGTGCAGGGACAGTTCTAAGCAGGGAAACGTGCTACTTTACAGGCATACTATAGACACCCCCCAGGTACGAAATTTAAAGGAATATTTCACTTTTATTGTTTCACTTTAAGCATTATTAAAATCACTGCTCCTGAAAAAACGTCCATTTTTAAAACTTCCTATTACATTGATACATTTCCCCTGAGGCAGGACCCAGGTCCCCAAACACTTTTTATGACAAAAACGTGCATATTAACCTTTAAAATTAGCATTTTTGATTTCTCTCATAGACTTTTAAAGGGTGTTCCGCGGCTTTCGAATTTGCCGCAAACACCACAAATTGTTTGCTATTCGGCGAACGGGCGAACAGTCAATGTTCAAGTCAAGCTCATGTTCGACTCGAACAGATAGCCCATCTCTATTTGCGAGTTCCTGGCCCAGAAATGCATTCCGAAATTGACCAACCACCATATTCCCCTGACTTAGCACCCTGCGACTTTTGGCTGTTTCCAAAATTAAAAAAATTATTAAAAGGACAGATATGATGACAATCCAGACATCCAGCACGCCGCAACAAAGATACTATGCAGCATTCCAGAAAACAAATTCCAGGAATGTTTCTGGCAGTGGCACAGTCATCTAGAAAAGTGTGTTGCTTCACAAGGGGACTACTTTGAAGGTGACAACAGCCGCTAGTGTATATATAGTTAGTCAGTCTGAAAAAAGACACAAGTCCATCTAGTGTATAGGTAAGCAGACTTTTTTTCACAGTCCATTTTGGGAATTAAATTGGCACACCTTGTACTCTATGCTTACTCATCTCCTCTCCATCTGCACATTGTATTCTGAGCTTACTCATCTTCACTCCACCTGTACACTGTACTCTGCTGTTACTCATCTCCACTCCACCTGTACACTGTACTCTGCTGTTACTCATCTCCACTCCACCTGTATACTGTACTCTGCTGTTACTCATCTCCACTCCACCTGTACACTGTACTCTGCTGTTACTCATCTCCACTCCACCTGTATACTGTACTCTGCTGTTACTCATCTCCGCTCCACCTGTGCACTGTACTCTGCTGTTACTCATCTCTGCTCCACCTGTACACTACTCTGCTGTTACTCATCTCCGCTCCACCTGTACACTGTACTCTGCTGTTACTCATCTCCGCTCCACCTGTACACTGTACTCTGCTGTTACTCATCTCCGCTCCACCTGTACACTGTACTCTGCTGTTACTCATCTCCGCTCCACCTGTACACTGTACTCTGCTGTTAATCATCTCCGCTCCACCTGCACATTGCACTCTACTTTTACTCCTCTCCCGTCCACCTGCACACTGTACGCTGCTGTTACTCTTCTCTACCTGCACACTATACTCTGCTCTTACTCTTCTCCCCTCCACCTGTACACTATACTCTGCTGTTACTCTTCTCCGCTCCACCTGTATGCTGCACTCTACTCTTACCCATCCCCAGTCCACCTGCACACTGCTGTTATTCTTCTCCGCTCCACCTGTACACTTTAATCTACTGTTACTCTTCTCCACCCCAGCTGCACATTATACTCCGCTTTAACTCTTCTCCGCTCCATCTGTACACTGTACTCTGCTGTTACTCATCTCTGCTCCACTTGCACACTATACTCTACTCTTACTCATCTCTGCTCGACCTGCACACTGCATCTCACTGTGACAATCAGCTCTTCCAGTTCTGGAATGGGCACATTTTCTGTTTTTAATGGAAGCTGCAGATTTAAAAACATTAAACATTACTTTTAGAATTAAATTAACAGGTTAAAGATGATATGAGATCTTAGTGATTAGGTTTATGTAGCACCCTCTAGTTAGGTAGGTGCTAGAGTGCAGATTTTTCCGGAGAGTAGGAAAATGTAGGCAGACCTAGCTGGTGGCTAGGCCTGTTTGTTTTCATTCTGGGCTGGGAGTAGTCTAGGGCAGGGCTGGGTGACTCACAGGTAGCAACACTGTCACCTCCCTTTTCCTTCTAGAAAGTGCTGGAAGGAGAGGTGGAGCTGCCTGGGGTATCTTGAGGAACCTTGACCAATCCCCAACTTGGATTGTCAGGGGGCGGGTGTTATTAAGTACCTGGGGTCAGGCCAGCTGGCGAGGAGTTGTCGGGAGGAAGAGCTGGAGTGAGAGAGTGTGGAGGCTGTCTGGACCCACTGGGATCTCCCCAGTTTAGGGGGAAGGAAGCCTGGGCTGGGGCTCGGATGCATCCAGGAGGAGTGAATAGATTCTGGAATGGGAGGCACATGAGAGAGCAAGGAGAGGACAGCAGGAGAGAACACTTCTAAGAGTCTCCAGGGAGGACTGCTGGTCGCAGCCAAGAAAGCTGGTGAGTGAGCACAGTCGGGAGGACTGGGGATGCACGCCTGAGGGAACTGGGAGGTTGCAGTTTGAGATGGGTGCAGAACCAGAAGAGAGGACTACGGGAAGGGCAGTGGAGAGAGGTCATTGCAGCCAGGCTGGCAGAGCCTGAAGAGAGCCATCTGGACTGGTAGCTGGACAGAGGACAGTTAGCACCTGAACTATTTCTACACCACTGGTATCGGTATCGGTGCCGATACTAGGCATTTTCATGAATATTGGTACTCGTGAAAATGCTCCGATACCGAAAACCGATACCGCAAGCTGTATCGGCGAGACACAACCTGAATGAGAGGTGACACGGGGACAGAGGCTGAATGAGGGGTTACACAGGGGAACCAGTCTTATACACTGGTCTGTATATAATGTACAGTGTCAGTCTGTACCCCAACACTGTACTGTATATATTATATAGACATGTGCATTCGTTTTCGTCCGAATGCATTTTCGTCCGAATTTCAGGTATTTTCGTTATCGTTTTAACAAACGAAAACGAAAATGCAGATTCCGAAAACCGAAAGATCCGACATAAACAAATGCTTAATTTTCGTTTTCGTTGCAACAACAGTTCGATATAGATAGGAGATTCGACATGAGGCTGACAATAACAATCTGTGTCCATCGAACCTGTGGTCGAATGTGCCTAACCTTACCTCTATTAGTCCAAGATTATTCTACATAGAGAGAAAAGATTCGACATTATAGAGAGAAAAGATTCGACATAGAGAGAAAAGATTTGACATTATAGAGAGAAAAGATTCGACATTATAGAGAGAAAAGATTCGACATAGAGAGAAAAGATCACTGCTGGAATTGGGTGGGGGAAGTAAAATAAAAAAATGATGATGATGAATGTTATTGGCTGATTGTAACCAAAAAGGAGGAGCAGTAAAATAGCTAGAACTAACTTGACAATTCGACATGAACGACGAAGATTCAACGAAGCATCGAAAAACATACAAACGTTGAATCTGTCATTGAAGGCTTATGGTGTCTGTTGAAAGTTCTAAGAAGATTCTATGGAGCAGATAAACTGTACAACGCTGCAATCGTACATTTCCGGTCAAATGCTCGGCCCATAGGCTATAGAAGAATTCTAATGTTGGTTGACTAGTAGGGATGAGCTTCGAGTTCGAGTCGAACTCATGTTCGACTCGAACATTGCCTGTTCGCCCGTTCGCCGAACAGCGAACAAATTGGGGTGTTCGCGGCAAATTCAAAAAATCTATGGGAGAATTATAAAGGCTTATATGCAAGTTATTGTCCTAAAAAGTGTTTGGGGACCCGGGTCCTGCCCCAGGGGACATGTATCAATGCAAAAAGAAGTTTTAAAAACGGCCGTTTTTTCGGGAGCAGTGATTTTAATAATGCTTAAAATGAAAAAATAAAAGTGAAATTTTCCTTTAAATTTCATACCTGGGGGGTGTGTATGATATGCATGTAAAGTGGCGCATGTTTCCCGTGCTTAGAACTGTCCCTGCAAAAAATGTCATTTTTGAAAGAAAAAAAGTCATTTAAAACTCATTCGCGGCTATTAATGAATTGTCGGCTCCCGGCAATACATACAAAAGTCATTGATAAAAAAAAAAGCGTGGGGGTTCCCCAGAATTCAATTACCAGGCCCTTCAGGTCTGGAATGGATATTAAGGGGAACCCCGCCGCAAATTTAAAAAAAAATTGACGTGGGGTTCCCCCAAATATCCATTCCAGGCCCTTCAGATCTGGCATGGATTTTAAGGGGAACTCCACCCCAAATTAAAAAAAAATGGCGTGGAGTCCCCCTAAAAATCCATACCAGACCCCTTATCCGAGCACGCAACCTGGCCGGCCGCAGGGGAAAAGGGGGGGACGAGAGAGCGGCCCCCCTCCCTCCTGAACCGTACCAGGCCACATGCCCTCAACATGGGGAGGATGTCCCCATGTTGATGGGGACAAGGGCCTCATCCCCACAACCCTTGCCCGGTGGTTGTGGGGGTCTGTGGGCGGGGGGCTTATCGGAATCTGGAAGACCCCTTTAACAAAGGGGACCCCCAGATCCCGGCCCCCCCTATGTGAATTGGTAAGGGGTACATTGTACCCCTACCATTTCACGAAGAAAGCGTAAAAAAATGTTTAAAAAAACACACAAACACCTTGAAAAAGTCCTTTATTTAAAAAAAAAAAAAACATTCCAGCGGTGAAATCCAGTGTCCCGCGGCGATCCCGATGTCCAGCGCTGTCCTTCATTGGTTGTGCCTGAGCGGACCTGATGGGGAACTCCCTCTCAGTATTTTAAATGTATAGACCCGCCCCTTCTAAAGTTCCCCATCAGGTCCTCTCAGCGGACCAGATGCGGAACATGAGAAGGGGCGGGTCTATACATGTATTACCAAAGTGAGAGCAGTTCCCCATCAGGTCCGCCCCCTCGGTATGTCGGACCCGCCTACGTCATTGGCCTGAGCGGGGAACTTCCTTCACTGTGTAATTTAAATTTACATAGTGAAGGAAGTTCCCCGCTCAAGCCAATGACGTAGGCGGGTCCGACATACCGAGGGGGCGGACCTGATGGGGAACTGCTCTCACTTTGGTAATACATGTATAGACCCGGCCCTTCTCATGTTCCGCATCTCGTCCGCTGAGCGGACCTGATGGGGAACTTTAGAAGGGGCGGGTCTATACATTTAAAACACTGAGAGGGAGTTCCCCATCAGGTCTGTTCAGGCACAACTAATGAAGGACAGCGCTGGACATCGGGATCGCCGCGGGACACTGGATTTCACCGCTGGAATGTTTTTTTTTTTTTTTTTTAAATAAAGGACTTTTTCAAGGTGTTTGTGTGTTTTTTTAAACATTTTTTTACGCTTTCTTCGTGAAATGGTAGGGGTACAATGTACCCCTTACCAATTCACATAGGGGGGGCCGGGATCTGGGGGTCCCCTTTGTTAAAGGGGTCTTCCAGATTCCGATAAGCCCCCCGCCCGCAGACCCCCATAACCACCGGGCAAGGGTTGTGGGGATGAGGCCCTTGTCCCCATCAACATGGGGACATCCTCCCCATGTTGAGGGCATGTGGCCTGGTACGGTTCAGGAGGGAGGGGGGCCGCTCTCTCGTCCCCCCCTCTTCCCCTGCGGCCGGCCAGGTTGCGTGCTCGGATAAGGGGTCTAGTATGGATTTTTAGGGGGACTCCACGCCATTTTTTTTTTTATTTGGGGTGGAGTTCCCCTTAAAATCCATGCCAGATCTGAAGGGCCTGGAATGGATATTTGGGGGAACCCCACGTCAATTTTTTTTTAAACTTGCGGCGGGGTTCCCCTTAATATCCATTCCAGACCTGAAGGGCCTGGTAATTGAATTCTGGGGAACCCCCACGCTTTTTTTTTATTTTTATCAATGACTTTTGTATGTATTGCCGGGAGCCGACAATTCATTAATAGCCGCGAGTCAGTTTTAAATGACTTTTTTTCTTTCAAAAATTACATTTTTTGCAGGGACAGTTCTAAGCACGGGAAACATGCGCCACTTTACATGCATATCATACACACCCCCCAGGTACGAAATTTAAAGGAATATTTCACTTTTATTTTTTCATTTTAAGCATTATTAAAATCACTGCTCCCGAAAAAACGGCCGTTTTTAAAACTTTTTTTTGCATTGATACATGTCCCCTGGGGCAGGACCCAGGTCCCCAAACACTTTTTAGGACAATAACTTGCATATTAGCCTTTATAATTAACACTTTAGATTTTGAACGTTCGAGTCCATTGTATTTAATAGGGTTCTAAAGTTCACACTAACATTTTGTCTGTTCGCAGGTTCTGGTGCGAACCGAACAGGGGGGTGTTCGGCTCATCCCTGTTGACTAGTAATAGTAATTAAAAAATATAATTATTACTAGTCATACAATAGAATTCATCTATAGCTTGTAGGCAGAACATTCGACCGGAAATGTACGATTGCAGCGTCGTACAGTTTCGCTGCTCCATCGAATCTTCTTTGAACATTCGACAGACACCATAAGCCTTCAATGACAGATTCGACCTTAATTAATTCAGATTTTCGTACGAATGCAATTTCTAACGAAAAACAAAATAAATAAAAACGAATTTCGGGAGTAACTAAATAAATTTATTTTTCTAACGAAAACGAAATTCCGAAACGAAATATTTCAGTGTGCACATGTCTAATATTATACACACACCAGTCTGTATATGATGTACAGTATGGTGTCAGTGTACAGACTGGTCTGTACTAGGGATGAGCTTCGAGTTCGAGTCAAACTCATGTTCGACTCGAACATTGCCTGTTCGCACGTTCGCCGAACAGCGAACAATTTGGGGTGTTCGTGGCAAATTCGAAAAGCCACGGAACACCCTGTAAAAGTCTATGGGAGAAATCTAAACTGCTTATTTTAAAGGCTTATGCTCAAGTTATTGTCATAAAAAGTGTTTGGGGACCCGGGTCATTTAAAAGCATTTTTTTTTTTTAATAAAGGACTTTCCCAACTGTGTCTGTGTGTTTTTTTACAATTTTTTACACTTTCTTTGTGAAATGGTAGGGGTACAATGTACACATAGGGGGGGCTGGGATCTGGCGGTCCCCTTTGTTAAAGGGGTCTTCCAGATTACGATAAGCCCCCCGCCCGCAGACCCCCACAACCACCGGGCAAGGGTTGTGGGGATGAGGCCCTTGTCCCCATCAACATGGGGACATGGTGCTTTGAGGGGTCCCATGTTGAGGGCATGTGGCCTGGTACGGTTCAGAAGGGGGGGCGCTCTCTCGTCCCCTCCTCTTTTCCTGCGGCCTGCCAGGTTGCGTGCTCGGATAAAGGGTCTGGTATGAATTTTTTGGGGGAACTCCACGCCATTTTTTTTTAAATTTGGCGTGGAGTTCCCCTTAAAATCCATACCAGACCTAAAGGGTCTGGTATTGATATTTGGGGGGAACCCCACGTCATTTTTTTTTTAATTTGACGCAGGGTTCCCCTTAATATCCATACCAGACCTGACGAGCCTGGTAATGGAATTTGGGGGGACCCCTACGCATTTTATTTTTTTTATCAATTACTTTTCTCTGTATTGCCAGGAGCCGACAATTCATTATAGCCGCGAGTGCTTTTAAATGACTTTTTTTCCTTCAGAAATGACACTTTGTGCAGGGACAGTTCTATGCACGGGAATCAAGCGCTGCTTTACAGGCATAATATACAACTCCCCCCCAGGTACGAAATTTAAAGGAATATTTCACTTTTATGGTTTCACTTTAAGCATTATTAAAATCACTGCTCCCGAAAAAACTGCTGTTTTTAAAACTTTTTTTTGCATTGATACATGTCCCCTGGGGCAGACCCGAGCCCCCAAAATAACTTGCATATTAGCCTTGATAATTAGCACTTTTGATTTTTAATGTTCGAGTCCATTGTATTTAATAGGGTTCTAAAGTTCGCGCAAACTTTAGGTCTGTTCGCAGGTTCTGGTGCGAACCGAACGGGGGGGGGGGGGTGTTCGGCTCATCCCTAGTTTGTACCTAATGCCCTGTACTGCGCCTTCCTAACACCCACCTAACGCCCTGTACTGCACCATCCTAACACCTTTTTAACGCCCTGTACCGCGCCATCCTAACACCTCTTTAACGCCCTGTACTGCGCCACCCTAACACCTTTTTAACGCCCTGTACCGCACCCTCCTGACACCTTTCTAACTCCCTGTACTGCACCCTCCTAACACCTTTTTAACGCCCTGTACTGCGCCATCCTTACCCCTCTACTTCCCACCCTGTCCTCACCCCAGCCTCACCCAAGTCCCCGCCAAACCACCCTCCTACCTACGCGATAGGTATCGATAATTGGCATCGGCGAGTACATGATGTCAAGTATCAGTACCCGTACTCAGTGTCATCTGTGCATCCCTAGTTGTAAAGGTAAAAAATTTGGGGGAAATATGTGATCTATATGCTATATAGATCGTGAATATCGATGTTATTTGAGCATAAAAGTTTTAATCACCTGTAATATAAGTATGCTTTTTCCATAGTTCCTCTTTTCCTCTCTTTATTCTCTCCTACACTTCTGGGTTTTCACTTCAACTACGTCACAGCGTCAAAGGAACTACAGTTCCCTTGAGGCTTAGTGGCATTGTGCATGCGTAATGCCGCTTTTTCGCCGTGTGACAGAACCTGAGTCCCACTTTCACTGCAGCAAATAAGGGGGCGGAGTTTAGGCGGGGCTGTGCTGCTGAGATGCTCATTGAATACAATAATAAGACACGGGAGGCGGAGCTACAGCATCTTAGACACACCTGTGGCTCCCCTTCCTCCCGTGCCTGTGAACGTACACAGCGTCTCCCCACAGGCATGTAGTACCAAGGGAGGGGTGAGCACGCTGACTAGCCCCCAGCCAGAATGACTCGGATGATGGGGGCAAGCTTACAGAAGAGGAACAGGAAGTGAGAAATTCACACAAAGAAAAAAAGCATTTACAAGGCAAAACGAAGGAAAAGCTAAGTGAACCAACAAAACACTAGCTTAACCGCTTGAGGACCGCTGCACGCCGATGTACGTCGGCAGAATGGCACGGCTGGGCACATGGGTGTACATGTACGTCCCCTTTAAGAGCCCAGCCGTGGGTCGCGAGCGCGCCACCCACGGCACGCTCGCAACCCGGTTCTCTTCTCCGTGACCGTCCCCGCGGGAACAGCGGACCCGATCGCCGCTGGTGTCCCGCGATCAGGTCACAGAGAGGAAGAACGGGGAAAGGTAAGTGTAAACAACCCTCTCCCCGTGCTTTCTAGTGAGCCGCCACTGATCGTCTGTTCCCTGTAATAGGGAACGACGATCAGTGACATCACACGCTAAGCCACGCCCCCCCCCACAGTAAGAAACACAAATCAGGGCACACTTAACCCCTACAGCGCCCCCTCCTGGTTAACCCCTTCACTGCCAGTGTCATTTTTACAGTAACCAGTGCATTTTTATACCACTGGTCGCTGTAAAAGTGACAATGGTCCCAAAATAGTGTCAAAAGTGTCCGATGTGTCCGCCATAATGTCGCAGTCACGAAAAAAATCACTGATCTCCGCCATTACTAGTAAAAAAAAAAAAAAATTAATAAAAATGCAATAAAACTACCCCCTATTTTGTAAACGTTATAACTTTTGCGCAAACCAATTAATAAACGCTTATTGCAATTTTTTTTACCAAAAATATGTAGAAGAATACGTATCGGCCTAAACTGAGGAAAAAAATGTTTTTTATATATTTTTGGGGGATATTTAATTATAGCAAAAAGTAAAAAATATAGTTTTTTTTCAAAATTTTTGCTCTTTTTTTGTTTATAGCGCAAAAAATAAAAACCGCAGAGGTGATCAAATACCACCAAAAGAAAGCTCTATTTGTGGGAAAAAAAGGACGCCAATTTTGTTTGGGAGCTACGTCGCACGACCGCGCAATTGTCAGTTAAAGTGACGCAGTGCCCGAATCGCAAAAAGGGGTCTGGTCCTTATGCTGCATATTGGTCCGGGTCTTAAGTGGTTAAAGGAACCTATTGAGAAAATAACAGTCTGCAGCAAGTGAAGTGCTGGAGGAGTAACGGTGTGAAGCAAGAGAAGTGCTGGAGGAGTGAAGTATAAGAGGTCTTAAGCAAGAGTAATAGTGTTGGAGAGAAGACTGGAATGTATATACTGGAGAGTGTATAGAAGTCGCGAGCAAGTTTGCACTGAATATTTCTGGGAATCCCATAATTCCCAATTTTCCATCCAAGTTTTATCCCCTCAATAAAAAAACAACAAAAAAAAAACCAAAGCTATGGACCGTTCTATGTCTATGAATGACTGAGAGATGGATGTCTGGCTGGGCAGGGTGACGGGTGAACCACTACATTCAGCAACCCCTATGGGGGCATGGCTACATTTACATAGACTTTACTGCTTTAATTGCTGTCTGTGCCTTTGTGTCCTGGTAAAAAAAAACACATTCTTGCCCTAGGAATGAAAGAAAAATCCCCTGAATGTGGTCATTCTTCTCCAATCTTTTATTTATTGTACAATGGCAGCAACCTTGGTACTTATAGTGAATAGAACATACAACTGGCAGAAGATTCATGTTTTCAAGCCATTTCATGTACTTTTTCCATTTAATGAAATGTGAATTCCATAACGTGTATTTTCCTTGTGATACCATTCATGGTTGAGTATTGAGGACAGAGATAAACTATGGCACTGCTTCAGATTTGCTCAATTCCCTGTATCCGCCTCCTATTCCATTTCATGAGCTGATAAGGAGTCTTACAAATAATCTGTAACAGATATGTACTGGGCTGCTCCCGTCTGACAAGCTGAAGATTTATTGCTCAGCAGTGACAATGTGCTGCGTTTTCCACAGTCACCTCTGAAGTCAGGTAGAGGACCATGTGATGTGTCCCAGGCTCTGGCCTAAAATTTAACTCCAGGATACTTGCAATGTCAGGTTATTTTCAAATGTTCTTTTCTTTAGCGCTGACCTCCTTTTATGTTTTTATTATGTTCAAATACCACTTCTTTGTCTGATTGCAGCATGGCACGTACAGTAATACAGTTAGTGGATGGGTTGAGTGCAGATCACAGTAATACAGTTAGTGGATGGGTTAAGTGCAGATCAGGGCTGGATGTAGCCTGTCTGATCTGGGGGTGCAATAAAAATGTAAAGGTGGTATAATGGCAACACAATGTATACCACCATAGTGATACGTTACATGAAATACCTGTGTAATAACAAAATTATAAAAATAATACAAAACATATAGCAATATATATGTGCCAGTGTATAAAGTCCACTTTCTATAGTGCAAAAAACATATATATAGATGTTAGATATGTGATTCCAATTTCCAGAGTGATTAATAATCTGTGCTGACAAATCTTCCAAAAACTTCATAGGTGCTCCCCCACAAGGGTCCCCACTCACCAGCTCCTCGCACCCCCACAGGGGTAGACAGCATGTAAGGCTAGATCCAGGTGAGGTCTGTATTTGAGTCACACGATTTCCCAGCCAGGTTGCTACCAGGATGAAGTATAAGGCTGCAGCACGTTTCCAGAATCCACGGCTCCTCACTTCCCAAGGAGGTTTAAATGGCAGGCAGCAGGTTGTCCAGAAACTTCAATGATAAAAATGATAGGCTCCCATAGTGCGGTAAAAATGGGTAATTTATTAAAAAATTATAGGAATAAAACAGTGAGTGCTAAGCCTCCAAAGGCGTGTATAGCCTTATACAAAACTAGTACAAGGGACACAGCACCGCGGTAACCGTAATGCCGTGATCGCAGCTTGCGCCTCGGCTGCGTTCCAGCTTCAGGAACCCGGATGGAAACGGCGTGATGTGCGTGGTTCCGCCTTACGCACGTTTCGTAATGAATATCTTCTGAAGACGGAACGCAGCCGAGGCGCAAGCTGCGATCACAGCATTACGGTTACCGCGGTGCTGTGTCCCTTGTACTAGTTTTTACCTGGGAGAAATGGACAACTTTAAGAGCAGATTGGCTCTCCTGGTCCTGATAGGGCATACCTAAGAAGCAGCAGAGTCCAGTACACTAATGCCGCGTACACATGATCGGACATTCCGACAACAAAACCGTGGATTTTTTTCCGACGGATGTTCGCTCAAACTAGTCTTGCATACACACGGTCAAACAAATGTTGTCGGAAATTGCAAACGTCAAGAACGCAGTGACGTACAACACTACTAAGAGCCGAGAAAAATTAAGTTCAATGATCCCGAGCATGCGTAGAATTTTTGTGCGTTGAATTGTGTACACACGGTCGGAATTTCTGACAACAACTTTTGTTGTCGGAAAATTTGAGAACCAGCTCTCAAATTTTTGTTGTCGGAAATTCCGACAGCAAATGTCCGATGGAGCATACGCACGGTCGGATTTTCCGACAACAAGCTCACATCGAACATTTGTTGTCGGAAATTCCGGCATAATTGTAGTACTGCAGGCTACAGATGTCCTGTGTTCAGCAAGAACTTCACCTCAATTTCCAGATATCGTCCATCACACATAAATAACAATACTCAAAAATTTACACTATATTGTCAAAAGTATTGGGACACCTGCCTTTACACGCACATGAGCTTTAATGGCAGGCATCCTAATCTTAGTCCGTAGGGTTTAATATTGAGTTGGCCCACCCTTTGCAGCTATAACAGCTTCAGCTCTTCTGGGAAGGCTGTCTACAAAGTTTAGGAGTGTGTCTATAGGAATGTTTGACCATTATTCCAGAAGCGCATTTGTGAGGTCAGGCACTGATGTTATGCGAGAAGACCTAGCTCGCAGTCTCTGCTCTAAGTCATCCCAAAGGTGTTCCATCTGGTTGAGGTCAGGACTCTGTGTAGGCCAGTCAAGTTCCTCCATCCCAAACTCGCTCATCCATGTCTTTATGGACCTTGCTTTGTGCACTGGTGCACAGTCATGTTGGAACAGGAAGGGGCCATCCTCAAAATGTTCCCACAAAGTTGGGAGCATGAAATTGTCCAAAATGTCTTGGTATGCTGATGCCATAAGAGTTTCCTTCACTGAAACTAAGGGGCCAAGCCCAACCCCTGAAAAACAACCCCACACCATAATCCCCCTCCACCAATGATTTGGACCAGTGCACAAAGTAAGGTACTGTACATAAAGAAATGGATGAGTGAGTTTGGGGGGGAGGAACGTGATTGGCCTGTACAGAGTCCTGACCTACACCCGATAGAACACCTTTGGGATGAATTAGAGCAGAGACTGCTAGCCAGGCCTTCTCGCCCAACATCAGTTGATGACCTTGCAAATGCGCTTCTGGAAGAATGGTCAAACATTCCCATGGACACACTCCTAAACCTTGTGGACAGCCTTCCCAGAAGATTTGATAGCTGCAAAGGGTGGGCCAACTCAATATTGAACCCTACGGACTAAGACTGGGATGCCATTAAAGTTAATGTGCGTGTAAAAGCAGGGATCCCAATACTTTTGACAATATAGTGTATAATGTGAGTACTGTTTAATCAGGGTACCTTATTGTCACTATATACTGTATTTTAGAGCAGAAACCTGGTTCTCTTGCATTGCAGACAGGTAGACAGGCTTCAGAGACAAATGCTTTGTACGGGTAAGAATGAAACCCAAAGGCTAACAAAAACCAGTGTACATGCTTCCTTATTAAGCTTTGGCCCTGCAGTTGCATGCTGTGAAGTGTAACAGGTTTTGGCATGGTAAACCTACAATAGGCAATGTTTATGGCAACTAATTTAGTGTTTGTGTTCCCACCTGTATTTCTGGTGGCCTTTAGGTGCAGTCAAATAATGCCCTGTACACACGATCGGTTTTACCGATGAAAACAGTCCGATGGACTTTTTTCATCGGACAAACCGATCGTGTATGGGCCCTGTTGGGAAATTTGAACAGGTAGTCCCTCCTACCCCCACAGACCAGCTTAAAATAACCCAATTGCCACACCCAAAAGATATGGGATCAGTACTGAGAGATTTCATTTTAAGCGCAAGGAAACAGACAAGGCAGTTTTGCACTCAGAGTGAAAATCTGTTTATTCTTTTGCAGGGGTGAACATTATATAGTCATTATCATAATCCAATCATAAAAGAGGAAGGGGAGAGGAAGGGGTGTGGTTAATACAGTGGGTATACAGTTTATCATTATACAGTAGACATTTTGCCACTCTCAAGATGGCCGACACTCGTCCTGACCCTCTCAAAATGGCTGACAGTTTTGTTATTAGTAAGAATCAATCATGAATGTCACCACGAGTGTCATAGCTCATAGTCACAAGGTCTCACAAGGTCTCACTTCCCTGTACCAATGTCTACCAGACGGTTCACAGGAAGGGTCAGCTTAAAAATAGACCAGCACTCTGAAAATTATGCCACTCATTGCAAATTATGCATGCTTTTGCAAAACTGCTGCTCCATACAAAATACAAGATCTTAACCTATTTCATAATACTTGAAAAACATATAATACTAGTCAATTTCCTTAACCCTTATGTCCAAGCTAGAATATATGACCCCATTTCACTATAGTGGGGGTCCTTATGCCATTCCAATTACCACAATCCCCTCTTTCAGTCACGACAATCACGGCGGTGACTGATATCTCCGCATTTGGACATACTCCTGGGCATCAGGGTAAGAGCTAAAATACATTCTATTTGATGCAGCTGGATCAGGATTGGGAGCCAGAGTGCCTTGGGAAATCATACACATAATAAACTTGAAACAGGCGTATAGAGTTAATGCCAGAAGCAAAATCATTTCAATACACATAGCAGTATCCCTGATCCAGAAAAATACCATTTGAAACCAAACCATCCCACATTACCCAGGGGGTTCCCAAGCAATCACTTAGCCTTTTCATCATATCTATACCCCCTCCAGTTCCTGAGGGGAACCAGGCCCAGGCCATGTCCTTTTCCAAAAACAATGACCCGGCATAACGGTGCTTGAGGGGGCACCTAGGACGAACACCAGCCCTGAGCAAGTGACATCCCTCACTGTCCCCGAGAATTTTCATTATCGGAACCAGTGAGGCCAAGCAACACCATCCCTTAGGATCACTCGGAATCCATGGATGGCATGTCCTTCCACAACAAATGTATGTGCTGTTGCCCAAGGCTAGTGGCTGTCCACCAAGGACCCGCTGGGTACCTCCAGAGAATCCTGCAAGGGCAAGCTTTGACAGTAGCCTCGCCATCTTAGTATGGGGGTCAGAGGCCTGGGCATACCACAATAACAATCCCACTATGATCCCGACCCTCACCCGGACCACCACACTAAACATTTATCACCACATTCAGCATGTAGAAATGTAAAAACAGAAAACAAACATAATCTCAGCTGCATAGCAATTGTCCATGAAATACAAAGGGGAACGGGATTGGGCGTGACAGGGGTGTGACAGTCCATAAAAGCAAGTGGGAGGGGCATGACAGCCTTTAGGCCAAAAACAAAAAATAGTCCCAATAAAATACATAAAAAAAAAGTCTCTTGTATGGCTTCCGAATGTCCATTAAATTGTAGGAAGGAGGGAACAGAAAATGCAAAGGAAATGTCCACATTATAATTCTCATTCTCCTCAACCTTTCCCAAAACCTTTGGTTCGGTTCTGTGATCATTCATATGTACAGACATGAACTATCTACCCCAGACACTGCCTCTTTGTAAGGACATTGGGCTAGACTTGGGTCTTCGGGCTGGCACATCTGGATCTCTCTTGTGATGCTCACTGGAATTTTGTAGACCTTGGGCGTGCGTCATGTGGCTAGCCCTCAAGGTGTCTTTACCAGGAACACTTTCCAACAGGAGTCCACCTGTAGTCATCTGAGCACCTCCCATGGTGCTTGAACAACAAAGATGAACAAAGAAAGATTTCTATGTAAAAGCTGTAGTCATCTCTTCATCCGGATAGGGTATGGGACAGGGAATGAATGGGGCAGGGGATGAATAAGGTGGGGGATTTCTTCAGGTGCATGGGGCTGTGGGTGAATGCTTGCTGGCTGGGGCGGATACTCCTCATCCAACATGAACAATCACAGAACCTACCCGATTAATTCGGGCCTTAACCATTGGAGGTATTAAGAATAATATTCTTCATTGACTCAAACATAAGTAAAACATGCAGGAATAAAAAAAAATTCTCAGCAAAGGTCTTCATTATATAAATTCAACATATTTAACTAAACACCTTTTTTAAATCCAGTATTTATAGCAGAACTTCAACAAAACTTAAACACCTTTAGTTTCTTCTATCCCCGGGACTCAAATGGACCAGAGAAACTCAGAATAGAACATTGTACCCAAACACCTCCCACCTTTGCAAATATACCTGATCATCAGCAACAAACAAATCATTTATGGATAAACAACATTACATCATTAATACTTCACGACTGACACCCTGGAATTTCAAAAGGTAAATATCCAGAATGGTCACACTGCCTGTTATTTCAAACAAACTTTCCCATCACATTTCAGTACCTCATGGACTCAATATATGCAGCAATGTATTCAGATCCTGGTTACTTAATTTCAGTAACTCTTCAAACATTTTTCCAAATTTCACCCTTCTGTTACCAAAATCCCCATTATCAATTTTTTTCATTTAACCCCAAACTTTTTTTTAGGGAAAAACATATAACATGGGCCTCAACACAATATGAGACAACCCAATGTGTGTACATTCTAAACACACACTTAAAATACTCTACTAATCAAAATAATACCCTGTGCATTCATTAAACATAATACAACCATCCTCTCACTCCACATTCAACTGGCCATGCCATTCATTCATAATTTTCCATACTTTCATCTTGAATACCGTTAAAACCCTTTAATTTCAATAATACAAGAATAAACAACTTACACAACTAAAACAGTCCATAAAACCAGACCCCAAGGCTCCCCGTTCTAACCTGTGTGACCCAACTCGCAGTGATTCCGGAAAAAGGCTCTTGCACCACTCTGTTCCGACCTCAGTGCGACCCGTCCCCACACGGTTTTTCAGTGGTCGAACGAAATCGCACCGCAAAATTGCCCTGCAAATCGCGCGACCCTGGGACTGCAACAGTGGAAAACAGAGCCCAACTGAAACAATCAAAAACACCCTATGTATACATTGAAAATGCTTCTCTTAAAAATTTGCATCTGATCAGATTTCCCCCAAAAAAAAACACATTTGGTACCAGCGCATACATGTAATTTACCTGTGACGTGTCACACTCCCCTTTTAATGTTCCCATTTAACTTATGCAGTGGGCATGGGCCTATGTGCCCAACACATTTTATGAATAGACTGACAAATAGTTGCAACATTTTACAAACAACATATATAACATATTTTAAATCTATATAGATAACTTGTCTCAATTAAAATCCTCTTTAAAATCTCCAGTCTAGCAAATCTCTCTGACTTGCTGAATATGGAATACAAATATATGCTCTGCGCAAAAACGTTGGTGAAAACCTGGTTGGTGGTTTGATCCCCTCTTCCACCCGAAGCAAAACAGCAAGCGGGCATGTACCTCTGTGTATTGGGCTAAACAATACTTTGGATAGGAGTAACTTGTCCTTGTCCAAATCTGCGAGTCCACCCTCCTAAAGCACCACACACAGATGAGTACCCTACTCTGTCCCTCTCACCTGCCCACCTTTTTAAAATCCTCCTTGGCAGGATCATAGGACACATATCAACCAACCAACAATCCATCTGTATTCAGAAGGAAAAACAACTTATACTCTAAATTGGAATTCCAAGACAAGACAAACATTGACATACACATAAAATTGAAACATTTCTCTCTATTAACAACAACTTTCCCTTACCTAGGTGTCCGTTTATGAAACTACGCCACAGCAGCGAGCGACCCCAAGGATCGCCACCAATCACAGTGTACAAAACAGAGACAATCGGGGGAGCAGCGTTTGAACACGTTCTCCCACCGATGACCTCCACACACTGAGAACCCTCAATGACCGACACAGAAACGGCCAGTCCATGAAGCTGCGATCTCAGTGCTCCACTGGCAATCTGTGTCAGAACTCACACCACCAGACTCACCAGCTCAGAGGTAGAGAATCAGGGAGCTAACAGGGAACCCCGGAGGGAGGGGGAAGGAGGAAGATTTCTTGACTTCCCTCCATCCCATCCAGACCCCCCACACCAGTCACCATGTCCCCCCCCCCCCGTCAGCGTACCCAGCAGCGAAAATTTTATCACCGCCCAATAAACCGACATCTCAGTATCTCTGTGAATCTCTGGTACCGTAATCTCGCAAAATCTCACGAGACCCCAGCACCAGGGGCCGTTCCTTGCAGGAGGTGGGATGCTAATCTCCCCACCTGTACTGACCCATTGTAACCTCAAAAACATCAACAAACAACAAAACAAATAAACAGGGTACGTTTACACAAAAATCCTTATTTTAACAACATACTGATAATCCAAACTTTAAACCCTGGCCCATGACACTTTACCTTCCGTTTCTTAAACAAAAACTCTTTCTGCGTTTAACTAACTGCTCAAAACCTCCTATCTCGGCTGTCCCTTAAACTTCCTCAAAGATACCTCATAATCAATAAAATGACAACGAGAATATCCTTGCACTCGCTACAGCAAGTCATGAAAAAAACACAAATTAATCAAAACGATTGTAACGGCACCCCAAATATGAAAGGAGTTAAACGCCATTTTAAGATCTCTTCCCTCTCCTGGACACACATTCGCTACCGATACTCCACAGTCAGGCGACCACTTCCCATAGGATTAATCCTTCCGGAAGAACGGGACAACATGCTCTGTATCTTCCCAAGATGAACTGCCTCTTTATTGCAAAAGTATACAACTCTTATACACACAGAGAGAAGCTTCTGACCCTCCTCCCATCATACACCTCTGACAAGACCCAATTTACATTTCAGTTTAAATGGTTATGCATGACCTTTTGTGCTTAGCTTTTGTCTCCCAATCCACATTATCAAAAGACTTCACAGAAATAAAGGATCTGTAGCATATTTGAGGTTCATTACACAGTAGACAGGTGACACATCAGCATATCTTAAATTAACCTGTCTGTCTGCTAGTTCCACAACCTATAATTATAGGCTTAATTCCCACAAGCCACACTAGACAGTAGAATGTAAATCACCCCCCACCTCATCACAGCAATGATTACACAACCCCCACACACAGTATACATCCAATCTATATACAATATATATACAGCATTGAATCTGATTAGCACAGATCATAGTGGGGGTTTCCTTCACCCTGTGCCCCTAATAGGGACACAGGGTGGTTTACACATAAGAGGCATTGGGGAAGCTGAAGCAAGGGTATCTCATACTTTCTAAGGGATTCTGGGTTCCCCAGGCCTTCCCGTTACATCTCTCTCCTTTTGGCAGGAGACTAACACAGGAGGCGACCCCAGACGGGTTGACTCCGAAGTTAGTCCACAGGTCTATTCTTCTAATGCCGGTATCCACACAGTACCCCAAATAAATTTCTCCAAACAGAGCATTACTTACCCAGCCAACCTCTGCCTCTCTCAGAGAACATACCCGCCGCTGGGGAGAGGCCTGGACTGGCCCTTCTCCCTGGGGTCCTTTCAGCTGCTGGAGAGACGACAGGGTGACTGGGCTCAGTCCGTCATGCAGTTGGGGATCTGGGCCGACTGCCCAGCATCCCTGGGGTATACAAGTAGAGACTGAAGTCCCATCCACTTGTGGTAGGTGAAAATCCCCCAGTGCTTGCAAAGCAAGGCTGACATCCCCCTGTCTCAGTGTCACACCATTTTCTGGGGTTGTGTCAATGAGGACCGAAGTCCCATCCAGTACCACAGGAACTCCCTCTTCTGTTAGTTGAGAGCAGAGGCCCGCGGCACTCTGGTCTGTTGCCAGCTCTTCTGCTGGGTTGCTGTGAGTGGAGACCGCAGTCCCATCCACTGATATCAGCTCAAGTTGCAGTTGTGTGCAGAGGCCAGTAGCATTCTGCCCTGCTGCCAGTGATTCAGCTGGGGGTAAAAGCTTTACCACCTCAGCTTGTTGCTGGAGAGAGGGGCCAACTGCCCCGGCTCCCTGAAACTCCACCGTTGTTTCCGGTGCTGGGCAGAGGTTGGTATCACTCTGCCCTGTTGCCAGCACTTCTGCTGGGGACTCCACATCATCCGCTTCGGCTTTAGGGATAGAAATCTCCAGATTTTCCACTGCCGATTCTCTGGCATGCTGCTGGACAGGTACATTCCTCCATCCAAGATCATCCCAAGCAGAAACAGGATCATCCAGGTCAGTCAGCACTTCAGCTTTGGGGATGGCAATCTGCAGATTTTACACTGCCGATTCTTCAGCCAGGATTTCATAGTTGTCAACTGGTATTTCCTGATAGTCCCAGGCAAAGGTAGCCCCACCCTGCTGCTGAGCAGATTCTAGCAGCTGTCTGTAGGCGATCTCTGATTGCCGTATCTCCGCCGTTCTCCGCTCATGTTGCCGCTCTAGTTCTCTCTTTTGTCGCTCTCGTTCTCTCTTTTGTCGCTCTCGTTCTCTCTCTTGTCGCTCTAGTTCTCTCTTTTGTCGCTCTAGTTCTCTCTTTTGTCGCGCATCCTGCAGCTGGATGCCTTTAATGGCATTCTGTATGGCGGTGTCTGATGGGTTAGCACCATATAATGCCAAGCGCTGTCAAACTCGTTGCTGAAACAAATCTTCAACTGACCAGGGTCCTGCATCACCATCCTTCTGGTCCATCTCGGCTAGCTCCCTGATCAAGGTGGCCTTGTTCTTTGTCCCACTGGTCCCTCCACGGCTCTCAAGTAGGTCTTTCAGCGTGGCTTTCCTGCAGGCTGCATAGCTGGTCATTCACTGTGGTGGTTTGGAGTGTCCCAGGAACTGGAGGGAAAATCCCACCGCTGCCAACCAATGTAACGGCACCCCAAATATGAAAGGAGTTAAACGCCGTTTTAAGATCTCTTCCCTCTCCTGGACACACATTCGCTACCGATACTCCACAGTCAGGTGACCACTTCCCATAGGATTAATCCTTCCGGAAGAACGAGACAACACGCTCTGTATCTTCCCAAGATGAACTGCCTCTTTATTGCAAAAGTATACAACTCTTATACACACAGAGAGAAGCTTCTGACCCTCCTCCCATCATACACCTCTGACCAGACCCAATTTACATTTCAGTTTAAATGGTTATGCATGACCTTTTGTGTTTAGCTTTTGTCTCCCAATCCACATTATCAAAAGACTTCACAGAAATAAAGGATCTGTAGCATATTTGAGGTTCATTACACAGTAGACAGGTGACACATCAGCATATCTTAAATTAACCTGTCTGTCTGCTAGTTCCACAACCTATAATTATAGGCTTAATTCCCACAAGCCACACTAGACAGTAGAATGTAAATCACCCCCCACCTCATCACAGCAATGATTACACAACCCCCACACACAGTATACATCCAATCTATATACAATATATATACAGCATTGAATCTGATTAGCACAGATCATAGTGGGGTTTTCCTTCACCCTGTGCCCCTAATAGGGACACAGGGTGGTTTACACATAAGAGGCATTGGGGAAGCTGAAGCAAGGGTATCTCATACTTTCTAAGGGATTCTGGGTTCCCCGGGCCTTCCCGTTACAACGATCGATCAAAAAGTCGAATTGTCCACGCCTGGTAAAGCCGTGCCTCTGCAGACGGTTCCCCTTTAACTCTCAAACTAGCTCACTGTCTGCTGCTGACTTCCGCTTTTTTAAATGTACTTTCCTTTTTTTTCCTTTCTTTGTGTCAGTTTCTCCGTGAAAACAAAAAATGCATTGAAAAAAGACTCCGTAAAAAATGCACACCCTCTTTAACTCCAATCTCTCTTTACCTTCTAAACATCACTTACTTAACCCTCTACAGGTAGAATATTTTATTTAAAACACCTTTACCTCTCACTTACTATTCTCATCACACCATGGGGCATTGTCCGAACACTCCATTACCTTACATAACATCCACCTGCCACCTAAACACATTCGTTTGCAAACTTCTCAATTTCCATTGCCTGTTACTCTCATATGTTACCAAACCAATCTATACATTTCTTCAAGCAAAAATCAAGCATTTATAATTACACTTCTATAAACAAAATACTGGCAAAGGGGGGAAATCATATCATATTCATATACTATAACATTTTCTCTTCAAAGAAACCTTTAGCAAACTTATAATGAATATACATAAATACTCACCAAATACCTGGACATTTACTTTACTCTAATTTAATTTGTCCCTTTTCCTGAACAACAAAACACAGTGGAAAGAGGACTGCATCCCACACAACAAATTGTCTTAAATACTGCTAAGCAGAATGCGACAGACAGAAGTAGCAAGATTAGCGAAACGTTTTTCCCCATTCTCGGTGGCAACTGTCTATTTTAGGTATCTCTGTACCATGTAGCTACTTTTCAAAACAACCTTGCCCACGGCAAGCCACAGCAGGCTCCCCACAGCCTCTTAAAACAGCCTGGTCTGGGCTTTCCCCTTTTAAACTAAAATTTTTAAAACAACATAAGGTCTCCCATCAACACCGCAGCACAGCAGTAATCAATGCAGATCCTCCCGTGTTTACCAGTCCAAATCCGTAATCTCAGCAGTGCCTCCATTACTGTTGGGAAATTTGAACAGGTAGTCCCTCCTACCCCCACAGACCAGCTTAAAAAAAACAATTGCCACACCCAAAAGATACGGGATCAGTACTGAGAGATTTATTTTTAAGCGCAAGGAAACAGACAAGGCAGTTTTGCACTCAGAGTGAAAATCTGTTTATTCTTTTGCAGGGGTGAACATTATATAGTCATTATCACAATCCAATCATAAAAGAGGGAGGGGAGAGGAAGGGGTGTGGTTAATACAGTGTGTATATATTTTATCATTATACAGTAGACATTTTGCCACTCTCAAGATGGCCGACACTCGTCCTGACCCTCTCAAAATGGCTGACAGTTTCGTTATTAGTAAGAATCAATCATGAATGTCACCACGAGTGCCATAGCTCATAGTCACAAGGTCTCACAAGGTCTCACTTCCCTGTACCAATGTCTACCAGACGGTTCACAGGAAGGGCCAGCTTAAAAATAGACCAGCACTCTGAAAATTATGCCACTCATTGCAAATTATGCATGCTTTTGCAAAACTGCTGCTCCATACAAAATACAAGATCTTAACCTATTTCATAATACTTGAAAAACATATAATACTAGTCAATTTCCTTAACCCCTATGTCCAAGCTAGAATATATGACCCCATCTCACTATAGTGGGGGTCCTTATGCCATGCCAATTACCACAGGCCCCATCTGCCTTTTTTCCGTGAGAAAAAATAGAACATGTTTTAAATGTATCCGATGGAAAAAAAACTATAGCAAATTCCGATCGTCTGTGTGGAACTCCATCGGAGAAAAAACCCACGCATGCTCAGAATCAAGTCGACGCATGCTCAGAAGCATTGAACTTAATTTTTCTCGGCTCATCTGAGTGTTTTACGTCACAGCGTTTGGGACGGTCGGATTTTTGACTGATTGTGTGTAGGCAAGACTGATGGAAGGCAGCTTCATCGGAATTCCGATGGAAAAATCCATCAGATTTGAATCCATAGGAAATCTGATCGTGTGTACAGGGCTTTAGTGTAGGCTCCCTGCTCTAAGCATGAGTGACTCTTTAAATTTAGTTCTGCCAGGCTGTAGCCAGCTTAACCTCCCTAGCAGTAATCCCGAGTGTGGCTAGGGGTGAATTTTCATTACCAAAAGCGCTAACCCCGAGCCACCCTCGGGATTGCATACCAGGATCCAGGCAAAGTTACTTACCGGCACCTTGTCCCCAGGATCCTGCGATGTCTCTCCGCTGTGTGTGCGGGCTGTGTCCTCCGCTTGATCTATCACTGTGCCAGGCTCTGTTCCCTGCGAGCGTCGCGATGCACGGGACGGAGCCCGGCGCCAAATTCAAAGAGTGCAGGAGGCATAACACATACAGTACACTGTAATCTTACAGATTACATTACTGTATAAAATAATTTCACATCCCCTTTTGTCCCTAGTGCTTTGTCCAGTGCCCTGCATGCAGTTTTATATTATATATACTGTTCTTTCTGCCTGGAAACTTGAGAATGTCCATGGCAACTAAAAAATGTGTCCCTTTACATCAAAAGGAGTTTTTAGACCAGCTAGAAAACAGCGATAGTAAATTAGAATCACTTAAAGAATTTAGCGATAGCGATTTGTGGGGAAATTCGTCATCAAACACTGAAAGTAACGACAGCGACAATTCTGCAACTGAGCACATTTCAGGGTTTTGATTTGATTACATTATTGAATACATTTTATTATTATATTATTATTTGTTATAATTATTTATAGTTATTTATTATTTTATAATTTATGATTTTGTGTTTCAAACTTTATCATACCCGGGATGTCTACTAGACTCTTGTTTGGACAGATTTAAGTGACTTATTCCTAGGAATTACAGGCCTAGAGTATAAAATGCCAAATTTCCATGCAAAACAATGTACCGCTTTCAGCATCAAAAATTAGACATAACCATACCTCCTGGGAGGTTAAACTGAATTGATAGTTATTTCTGTTGGTTATCTCCCTAAGCTTTGGTTAGTGTTTGCTTCTGCCTGCTGCTTTGGAGCATCCCTGGCAATAGTGTTATGCCTCGTACACACGACCGGTTTTCCCGGCAGGAAAAAAAACGACTCCTCTCAAGCCTGCCTTGCATACACACAGTCACACAAAAGACCGCTGAACTTTTGATTACCAGGAACACAGTGACGTCAAAGACTACGACGAGCTGACAAAATTACGTTTTATGCTTCCGCGCATGCGTTAAATTGTTTACGAGCATGCACATTTTTTTTTTCCCTCGGGAAAGCATACAGAGCTGGTTCTCTTTTTTTTCCCGGCAGTTTTCCTGTCTGGAAAACTGCGATGGTGTCATGGATATGCATTAATGTCTGTCTGCCATCTTACCTTCCTCCTCATGTGTTCATCTAGAGACCAGACCTCCTTCACCTGGCTTCCTTTATAATCTGCTCCCAGCCTGACTCCACCCCAGGCCCTATCACTGAACACTATATTAACCTGTGCACTGCAAGCCTGCTTTGCTGATCAACGTGTTTGTTAGGCATTGTGTGTTTGGGTTCCTGCCTGCCGTGTGCTACGTCTGTCTCTCTGTTACGTTATTGGCTTGTCCCCGACTATCCCTGTCTGCTCGTGACCCTTGACCTTCGGCTCGTTCTTCGTTATCCTTGTCTGCTTGTGGCCCCTGACCTTCAGCTTGTTATTCGGTTCTCTCTTATCGTGTGCTGCTGCTTCCCCTCTTTTCCCCTTATCCTACGGGGCGTGAGCTAGGAAACTCCAGGGGCCGCGACCTGGTCCCAGCCTGCAGCTAACATCCTCACCACTAGAGGCCCTGGAGAAGACCAGCTGGGTCTTAGACTCCGCGCCCTGGGGAATCTTGGCTCTAGCTTCCGTTTGGATCCCGGTTGTGCTCCTCTGATCCCGCTTTCCACAACCACCCAGTTTCCTATCCGCAGAAGCCAGCCATAGGGTTCACTACCTCGCGGTGCACTCCTGTCCCCCTACGGTGTGCATCTGTCACCTGGCCACAGGTGACCCTGACAGTTTGATCAGCCATGAACCCGGCTGACATCCCGCTCCCCGCGGATGATCCATTGCAGGGCATAGTTCGCAGACTTGAGACCCAGGAATCAAATCAGACTCAGGTGATGCGATTCCTCCAGGATCTGGCTTCTCGATTCGAGCAGCTTCAGGTCTCCTTGGAAACCCCGAATCCGCAACCCCAAGTACAACCAGCGGCTGTACCTATCGCACCAGTCGCAGCCTCACACTCACTAAGATTGCCAGCTCCGTCCCGTTTCTCTGGGGACTCCAAGGCCTGCAGGGGGTTTCTCAGCCAATGCACAATTCATTTTGAGCTTCAGCCTCAAAGCTTCCTGTCTGACCGGGCTAAGGTAGCCTATATCATTTCCCTCCTCTCGGTGAAGCTTTGGCCTGGGCGGCCCCCCTGTGGGAGAGGAACGATCCGGTGGTTTCCAGTCTGTCCGATTTCTTGAAGCTCTTCCGTAACATCTTCGAAGAGCCGGCTCGGGCTTCTTCAGCGGCTAGTGCTGTCTTACGTCTTCGCCAAGAATCTAGTTCAGTGGGGCAATATGCTCTTCAGTTCTGTATCCACACAGCTGAATTGAGCTGGAATAATGAGGCCCTGGTCGCTACCTTTTTACATGGCTTCTCTGACCGAGTGAAAGACGAATTAGCGGGAAGAGCCATTCCCGTCGGTCTGGACGATTTAATTTCATTATGCAACCAGATCGACATTCGTTTTCAAGAGAGGTCCTTAGAAAAAAGACGCCAGCACTCTCTGGGTCCTAGCCAGTCTGAGCTCCCCTCCCTTCATTCCGTGGAGCATCCTCTACCTGCTGAAGAACCTATGCAGCTGGGCCGGACCAGACTAACCCCCGAAGAACGTGCTAGGCGCAGAACTCTGGGCTTGTGCCTCTATTGTGGGGGCAAGGGTCATTTTCGTGACTCCTGCTCGCTTCGTCCGGGAAACGCTCGGGTCTAATACATTTGGAAGGTGGAGTATTGGACCCAGAAACATCACCTTCTCGCCTGCTCTTGCCGGTGTTCCTTCATGTAGGCACTTCTCCTCAGTCAACCCTTGCATACCTGGATTCCGGGGCTGCCGGCAATTTTATGGATTGGAGAACTGCTTCTTCTATGAAGCTTACCCTTTCACCTCTCACTACCCCATTGGTAGTCTCGGCAATTGATGGCACTGTTCTCCCAGGGGGCCCTATTCGCTTCCAGACGCTACCCATTAGGATGTCGGTAGGGATTCTCCACCAGGAGTGGATATCCTTTCTTATTCTACCCAAGGCCTCTACCCCAGTTGTATTGGGCCTCCCTTGGCTACAGCTCCACTCTCCACATGTGGACTGGGTCTCTGGGCAGATCCTGGCCTGGGGTTCCTCATGTTCCTCGTCGTGTCTTCTCAAGGTGACCCCCAAGGAGAGTCTTCCGGTTGCTGCCACTTCTGTTTCTTCTGATCTTCCTGCTGCATACAGCGATTACCGGGATGTGTTCTGTAAGAAATCAGCTGAGGTGCTTCCTTCCCACAGGTCTTTTGACTGTGCTATTGATCTTGTCCCCGGAGCAACTCTACCCAGGGGTCGTACCTACCCTCTGTCCATCCCAGAGACCCAGGCCATGTCGGAGTATGGCGCAGAGAATCTGGAGAGAGGTTTCATCCGGAAATCCTCATCGCCTGCAGGGGCAGGGTTCTTTTTTGTTGCCAAAAAGGATGGTACCTTAAGACCCTGCATCGATTATCAGGGTTTAAATGCGGTTACTATTAAAAATCGATACCCCTTACCCTTAATATCTGAGCTATTCGATAGGTTGAAGGGTGCCTCCATTTTCACCAAGTTGGATCTCAGAGGCACGTACAATCTCATTCGAATACGGGAGGGTGACGAATGAAAGACTGCATTCAACACTAGAGACGGGCATTACGAATATCTGGTGATGCCTTTTGGTCTGTGTAATGCTCCAGCCGTGTTTCAAAACTTTGTCAATGAAATCTTCAGAGATCTGCTGTACCAGTTTGTTGTCATCTATCTGGATGACATTCTGATCTTTTCTGAAAATCTGCTCGTCCACAGAAACCATGTCCGCACTGTACTTCAACGTCTTAGAGAGAACAATCTCTATGCCAAGCTGGAGAAATGTTCCTTTGAATGTTCTGAGGTCCTGTTTTTGGGGTGCTTCGTCTCATGTTCGGGTCTTCGTATGGACCCTGGGAAGGTCTTGGCTATTACCAACTGGCCTCTTCCTGCTAGCCTCAAGGCCACACAGCGCTTTCTTGGCTTCACTAATTATTATAGGCAGTTCATAAGGAATTACTCTTCCATTGCCGCGCCTATTATCGCTTTGACCAAGAAGGGTGTGAATGCCATAGACTGGCCTCCCGAAGCTGTCTCTGCATTTCACAACCTGAAACAGGCCTTTGTTTCTGGCCCCCTCTTGAGGAGACCAAATCCTGGGAATGCATTTTTTATTGAAGTGGACGCTTCCTCAATGGGGGTGGGAGCTGTGCTTCTTCAAATCTTTGAGAAGAGACGCCAACCATGTGCGTTCTTCTCCAAAAAAAATTCTCAGGCAGAGAGGAATTATGCCATCGGTGATCGGGAACTTCTCGCAATTAAATTGGCGTTAGAGGAGTGGCGTCATCTCTTGGAGGGTTCCCCTCACTCCATAACGATCTTTACCGATCACAAGAATTTACAGTATCTACAGAATGCTAAACTTCTGAATCCTAGACAGGCCAGGTGGAGTCTCTTCTTTGCCCGTTTTAATTTCACGTTTACCTACAAACCTGGTTCCTGCAACGGTCGGGCTGATGCGCTCTCTAGGTCATTTGACACTTTGGACGAGGAGTCCGCCCCTGAACCTGAGCCGATCATTCCAACCTCATGCATTGTTGCCCACTCTACCACCCTGAAGTCAAAAATTCCGCCTGGTAAGACCTTTGTCCCCACTGAGCTAAGAGCTAAGATCCTTCGTTGGGGACATGATTCCAAGGTGGCAGGGCATTCTGGATTCCTCCGATCCTTCCTACTCGTCAGTCGTCACTACTGGTGGCCTAATCTCAGCTCAGACGTCAAGGACTACGTTAAAGCTTGTCATGTCTGTGCTCAGTCCAAATCCTCCACACAAGCTCCTGCTGGTCTCCTCATGCCCTTGCCCATTCCTAAGGAACCCTGGGCCCATATTGCCATGGATTTTATCACCGATCTCCCACTGTCTGAGAATAATACAGTCATTTGGGTGGTAATCGATCGATTCTCCAAGATGGCTCATTTTGTTCCTCTTCCTGGTCTTCCTTCTGCCCCTGCCTTGGTTCCCATTTTCATTCGAGAAATTCTCCGCCTACATGGGGTCCCTTCTCATATTGTTTCCGACAGGGGAGTCCAATTCACGTCTCGTTTTTGGAGAGCCTTTTGCAAATCCCTCAATATTGTCTTGGATTTTTCTTCTTCTTACCATCCCCAATCCAATGGACAGACTGAGAGGGTTAATCAGGAGTTAGAGGTCTTTCTTCGCACCTTTGTGTCTTCTCACCATGACGATTGGTCCTCTCTACTCCCGTGGGCAGAATTCTCCCATAACAATCATGTGAATACCAGTTCGCAGAAGACACCCTTTTTCACAGTTTATGGAAAACACCCTCAACTTCCTCTTCGCATGATCTGTTCTCCAGACATTCCAGCTTTGGCTTCGGCTCAGGAGTCTTTCAATTCCGTTTGGGGTCACGTTCATGATTCCCTCCGGGCAGCTGCTGAAAAATTCAAAAGCTTTGCCGACCGCCGCAGGCGTAAACCGCCTTCTCTTCAGCCAGGGGACAAAGTCTGGCTCTCTACCAGGAACATCAAGCTCCGAGTTCCTTCTCTGAAGTTTGCTCCACGATTCATCGGTCCATACACGGTAACTGCTAAACTGAATGCGGTTTGTTTCAAACTCCAGATTCCTAAGAGCCTTAAAATCTCTAACTCCTTTCATGTTGCTCTTCTAAAGCCTTTAGTCCTCAATAAATTCTCTCGTCCTCTCCCTACCGTGGCGCCTGTCTCTGAGGATAATCAGGAGTACGAGATCAGTCAAATTCTGGACTCCCGACTCTGTAAAGGCGTTCTTCAGTACCTCGTTCATTGGAAAGGGTTTGGTCCTGAGGAGAGGTCTTGGATCACTGCATCTGAGGTCTTTGCACCTCGTCTGTTAAAGGAGTTTCATCTGAAGTTTCCCTCTAAACCTGGGCCCAGGCGGGGAAGGGGGAGGCCTCGTAAGAGGGAGGGTACTGTCATGGATATGCATTAATGTCTGTCTGCCATCTTACCTTCCTCCTCATGTGTTCATCTAGAGACCAGACCTCCTTCACCTGGCTTCCTTTATAATCTGCTCCCAGCCTGACTCCACCCCAGGCCCTATCACTGAACACTATATTAACCTGTGCACTGCAAGCCTGCTTTGCTGATCAACGTGTTTGTTAGGCATTGTGTGTTTGGGTTCCTGCCTGCCGTGTGCTACGTCTGTCTCTCTGTTACGTTATTGGCTTGTCCCCGACTATCCCTGTCTGCTCGTGACCCTTGACCTTCGGCTCGTTCTTCGTTATCCTTGTCTGCTTGTGGCCCCTGACCTTCAGCTTGTTATTCGGTTCTCTCTTATCGTGTGCTGCTGCTTCCCCTCTTTTCCCCTTATCCTACGGGGCGTGAGCTAGGAAACTCCAGGGGCCGCGACCTGGTCCCAGCCTGCAGCTAACATCCTCACCACTAGAGGCCCTGGAGAAGACCAGCTGGGTCTTAGACTCCGCGCCCTGGGGAATCTTGGCTCTAGCTTCCGTTTGGATCCCGGTTGTGCTCCTCTGGTCCCGCTTTCCACAACCACCCAGTTTCCTATCCGCAGAAGCCAGCCATAGGGTTCACTACCTCGCGGTGCACTCCTGTCCCCCTACGGTGTGCATCTGTCACCTGGCCACAGGTGACCCTGACAGATGGAGCATACACATGGTCGGTTTTCCCAGCCAAAAGCTATCATGGCAGTTTTCTCGTCGAGAAAACCGGTCGTGTGTACGAGGCATAAGAGGATCTACTAACCAGTTTTGATATTTATAGCTACCTGCCTAGCCACCAAGAGGTTTATTGCCAGCGGTGCATGTTGGGGAAAGGTATGAACCTTCTGGAAGCTCTCTTAAAGGGGTTGTAAAGGTTCGTTTTTTATTTTCTAAATAGGTTCCTTTAAGCTAGTGCATTGTTGGTTCACTTACCTTTTCGTTTGATTTACCTTCTAAATGTTTTTTTTCTTTGTCTGAATTTCTCACTTCATGTTTCTCCTCACTAAACTTCACACCATCATCCGAGTGGTGTGGAGTCAGCCAGAACAGCTTACTGAACAGCTTACTGAGGAGGAACAGGAAGTGAGAAATTCAGACAAAGAAAACAAAGAAAAAATATATTTAGAAGGGAAATCTAAGGAAAAGGCAAGTGAACCAACAATTCACTAGCTTAAAGGAACCTATTTAGAAAATAAAAAACAAACCTTTACAACCTATTTAAGCCCCGTACACACGGTCAGACTTTTTGCCAACAAACTTCATTTTGAGCAAGTTTGACAAAAGTGTGTACGCTCCAAACTTTTTTGGTTTTAATCGGACAAATGTTCGGTCTGCAAACGGACAAACTTTTCACCAACAAAAGTCAGATGGAGCAAAGTCCTATCGTGGGTACAGAAATCCATCGGACTTTTGTCCGATGGACAAAACAAATAATGTTAAAATCAACCAACAATAGCAGAAGTTGACCAAAGGGTGGCGGTAAAGAGCAGAAAAACCACGTGATGTTGGAAAAGTTTTGGGAAAGTTTGCAGAAAAGTCAGAGCATATGTATGCTATGGGTGTGCCCGACCATCTCCCTTCGGACAAAAATCCACAAAAAAGTTTGTTTGAAGTCCGACCGTGTGTACGAGGCTTTACTTTCCAGGCTGTACTTGAGGAAATTGTATGCTGATTGCTGCCCATGGAGGACACAGGTGCATCAGGGTCAGGGCCTGAAGCTTGCACTGCCTGATTGGGGCTGTTTGGCCAGGAAGAACAAAGCAGAATTCTGAACAGGAGTACCATAGAGGAACTTCAGCTGCTGGAGGTGCCCCGAGAAGCTGGATACAGCTTGGGCCTTGCAGGAAGCCTGGTGACTTATGAAGAGAAAGATAAGTGCTACAACTGCACAGAGCTGGAAGAATACAGTGTGCCGGTCTGGCTTAAAGATTATTTTCGGTATGGCCGAGGCTTCCCTGCTGCAGAGTCTATCCCGATATGCCAGTCTGACCAGAAGCATTATTTTGGAGTCTGTATGCCTGTGCTGCATTTTTGGGGTATCTTGTGACTCTAACCCTCTTTCCCTGGAGGTTACTGGTTCTTAATAAATTCTGTAATATTTCTAAAGTGACAGGTGCCATCTGTCCAGAACCACACTTTAAGTCAAGGGCCCAACCTTGAGATGAAATGTTAGCCCACCTAACCTGTGGGGATCTCTCGGTCTTTCAGAAATCCTTAGTCTCTGGGGGATAAGGTGGTGCTACATCTACATTATTGTCGTGGCTGTGATGTGATGCTTAGCCCCTCCATTCCACCAGTAAGTTGGCCACCATTCAGTCCTGGCCTACCTACTTGTACTTAGGTTTAACAGACCGAGAACTCTTTTTACTGTTTTCCCATGAACGTAAAGTAAACCTGTCATGAGAGAAGATTGTAGGTTGCTGTTACCCACCTTCTTTATAACCTGTCATGAGAGAAGATTGTAGGTTGCTGTTACCCACCTTCTTTTAAAATATGGCACTTGTCTGGCTGCATCAGGCACTAATCCTTTGTTACTGACCTGGGTTAAAGTCCAAATACTCATCTAGTAAAAGATAGATATAGAACATGTAGAAGATAGACATACAGTAGAAAAAGAATCAGCATACAGGGGCGGATCCAGGGGGGGCAATGGGGCAATTGCCACCCCGAGAAGTTTGTTTTAGTTGCGGAACTTGCTGGCGCCTGAGAGTCTGAGCGGGTGGTAGTTGCGGAACTTGCGGGTGCCTCAGAGTCTGAGCGGGTGGTAGTTGCGGAACTTGCAGGTGCCTGAGAGTCTGAGCGTGCGGCTCCGCGTGCAAGTGACAGAGCGGGCTGCTCCACGGGCGGGTGACAGCGCGGGCTGCCGGGTGCCTCAGTGTGTGGGCGGGTGGCTCGGCGGCGAGTGAGAGTCAGAGAGTGGGCGGTCAGCTGGTCGGCTCTGTGGGTGAGCGGGCTGCTGGGCGAAAAACAAGCCGGCGGCCGGGGGAGCAGAGAGATGACATCATCTCTCACCGCCCCGCACCTGCCCTGTATCCCTGCAGTAACTTCCGCCCTCACTGTGCAGGCAGCAGAGAGATTACATCATCTCTCTGCTGCCTGACTCTGACAAGCAAAACACCCCCTTAGCAAGTGACAATCCGCAAGGTGTGGCAGGTGAAGTGGCAAGTGACAATCTGCATCTGGTGGCAGGCAAGTGACATTCCGCAACTTGTGACAATGCGCAACATGTGGCAAGTGACAATCCGCAACTTGTGGCAGGTGACGTGGCAAGTGACAATCTGCATCTGGTGGCAGGCAAGTGACATTCTGCAACATGTGGCAGGTGATGTGGCAAGTGACAATCTGCAACGTGTGGCAGGTGACGTGGCAAGTGACAATCCGCAACGTGTGGCAAGTGACAATCCGCAATGTGTGGCAGGTGACGTGGCAAGTGACAAGCTGCATCTGGTGGCAGGTGATTCTGCATTATGGTGAGTTGAACCATTTCATATTATATTACAATGTAATAATATAATTAATGCACTTCAATCATCCTGACACAATAACAACCATGGTGCCGTGATCATTGAAGCGCTAAATTGCCCGATAAATTGCCCCCAAAAAAATATATTTTCTGGTAGTGCCCCTCCCGAGACTAGTCTCTGGATCCGCCCCTGTCAGCATCACATTCCAGGGGATTAGTATTAGAAGTGGTTAGTTTTGGCATCCTCATTTTTCTCATTCATGAAAACAGAGCAAATAAATGTCAAATTATTTTTGGTTGCCTGGCTGACATCATTTGAATATTAGCAGCTTTTCCAGCTTTGGCATCTGAGGCAAATTAGGCAAAAATAGGATCTAAGCAGTTTTGTCATTAACAACTACAAAAAAAAGTGTTTGTTTAGTCCTGAGTTCCTGCTTAAAACGGTAATAAATCTAAAAACAAAAATGGAATATATTTCAGCTTACCAGTCTTTTAATGTGGTGACTGCATCAGTTTTTCTTTTAGGCTTTTTCCCCTTTATTTTCACTTGGTGACCCGGCCAGTAACACCCATCCTGTCTTAGAATGGCTCCACTCTGGATGGAGGAGCAACAGAGACACCCTTGGATAGCAGCACTGTCAATCTGGAGAGAGGGTAGTGTTAGATGCACTAGCAGATGTAGGCTGGCTATAATCTAGTATAATTTCATTGGAAATGTTTCATTTTAAATCATTCAATTTTCTAATCAATAGTGGGGTCAAATTTTGTTTGTTTTTGACTGCAGTGACAAGAAAACTGGAAGGAGCAAGATGGAATTTTTTTCTTAAATGAACAAATTTCCAACAGTGTATGTTGTTTTTGTTCATTGAAGTCCAATCCTTCCAAAATCCTGAGAATGTTTACATGAATTTTTGGTACAAACATTCGTTAGCCGAATTTAGATTGACTTGACTAACAGATTAAAGCCAAAATCCACTTTTCTCTTTCGTTCATTGACGGACACAGCAACTTAAATCTTGACCTTAGAGTTATATCGCCACCTTCAGGAGAGGACTAGGCAGAACATGTTAAAACATCAAAACTGCACAGTACCGCCCAGGGGACGGTCCTACTGGCTATAACCCCTCACACTGCATCCAGCAGCTCTGTCTAGTGTAGGAGAAGGACCTGGCTCCCCGTGGGGACCATTGGTCCTGGAGATTTTTTCTGCTTTTTGATTCCTGTGATCTACTATCAACAGCCGTGCTTGGTGACAGACTGGATAATATAGATCCTGGTAGTCTCCCCAGCCCGGCCATCGAGCATGAGCAGGCCTTATCTACGCGCTGGGTCGGCCACGACATGCCCCGTCTGATCCAGGGGTGGCCGGGGAGCTATATGCTCCGGGGCACACATATGACCGGGCTACTGCTGTCCGTGTCACAGTTTGCCGTGGCCGACAGCCACCCCATACCGCTCGGGTGATGGGTCTGTCCGGAATGCGTCCAGCAGTCCCCACAGGAGGGGTAAGTATAGTTCGACCTGTCTCGGCAGGACGGAGCAGCTGGGCATTCCCTGGGAGGTCGAATTGGGGTTCTCTCATTCTCCTCTTCTTCTCTCCCTTCCCTCCTCCCCATGCTCGGGCTGCTGCGCGACTGAACGGGGGTCTTCCTGGGGGGCTCTGTGTCCAGCGAGGGGGCTGCACTGGGTGTTGGGGGTCCGCTGTTCTCTCCCTATTTTTGAGCATAATGAGGTGTTTTTGGTGTACATATTGTGAGAGGCCACCGCACGGAGGGTCAGTGTGGCCGTGCCATTTTCCTGTGGTTTTAGTCAGGAAGTTCGGCGGCCATTTTCCTGTAGCTTTAGTCAGGAAGTCCGGCAGCCATTTTCCTGTAGCCTTAGTCAGGAAGTCCGGTGGCCCTCTTTCTGGAGCCCTCATGCGTTTTCTTGCTGAGGCAGCCGGCGGACATTTTCTTGTAGTCTCAGCTTGGTTTTTGCCCTTAGCGCTGGTTATCCTTCTGGAACGGTGCGAATTGCAAAGAACACCTTGTGAGGGAGAGCGGACGGCGGCACAGCACAGCACAGCGCAGTACCTGGGCCAGGGTGGTGAGTCCTTCGTGGGGCCCCTCAGTCTGTGGCAGCTAGGAGGGTGGACTTTTTGTGTAACTGGCCTGCGGTCCCTAACGGGTGTCAGGCGAGTGTGGGTCAGCATGGCGTCAGAAGCTGGCGCTTCTTCTCCAGACATCCCTGTGTTGGCAACTGGTTCCCCTGCACCGGCTGTGCTAATGTACGCTTTGTCGGCAGTCCTGGAGTCCTTTGTTGCCAGGGTGGAAGCGGCGTGCAGGCGCAAGGGGGGTAAAAATGCCCCTCCCCCCACTGTCTTCAGGGGAAAGCTCTGATTCAGACTCGGACCTTGCTGTGGCAAATGGCCCCTGTTCTGATATTTCAGAGGATGCGGACCAGGACCGTTCGAACAGTGAGGATGACTCCGTGTCCGGGTCAGCGCAAGAAAGGGCGCTTGTAGGAGCACTTATCACAGCAGTGCGGGATACCCTAAAGATGGAGGATACGGCGGGGACATCTACAGAGGTCCCTTTTGGGCCTCACAAGCCGGCCCGCATGGCTAAGGTGTTTCCCTACCTGATAAGTTTATCTACAAAGAATGGGAACGCCCGCAGTGGGCCTTTTCGGTCCCAAAACGCATGGCAGTGCGTTACCCCTCTGAGGAGAATTTCCTCAAAAATGGACATCTCCCCCGATTGTGGACCCCCCGGTATCCAGGTTAAATAAGGTAACCACGATTCCGGTGGAGGGGACCCCTGCCTTTAAGGACCCTACCGATAGGAGGGCCGAGGCGGTTGCCTGGTCCATGTTTACAGTGGTGGGGTCAGCATTGCGGCCAGTGTTGGCCACGGCCCTGGTGTCCCAGACACTTACTGAATGGGCAAAATTGTTGCACCATGAGTTGGAAAAGCTACAGGCTTCCCCGGTCTGTGTGGAACTGGGGGACCAGTTGGTGAATGGCCTTAAGTATGTCTGTGATGCAGCCTTGGATACACCCCCCCCCCCGCTTTCTAGAGCCTCAGTATCTGCTGTGGTGCTATGGCGCCTGATTTGGCTAAAATGCTGGTCTGTGGACCAGGCATCCAAGAAGGCTCTGGCGGATTTGCCCTTCCAGGGAGAGAGGCTCTTTGGAGCCTTGCTGGATGGCATTATTAAAAATGTTACTGGGGGTAAGAGTACGTTGCTCCCACAATCCAGAAAAGGTAAGGAGCCTCGCCATAGGCCAGGACCTTCCTTTTCCGCTCAGAAGCATTTTTTTTGTCTGCCCGGGGTGGCGGGTAAGCCTCCCCAGACCGACAAGGTGTCCACTGAGGGACAGAAGCATCCCTGGTTTTGCAAGCCGAACAAGCCTGCGAACAAATCTGCCACAGTATGAAGGTTTGCCCCCGCCCGACTCTCGGGTGGGGGGTCGCCTTCGGGAGTTTTCAGCTCAGTGGACCTCCCTGCTTTCCAACCAGTGGATCTGTGAAGTGGTTTCATCTGGGTACAAGATAGAGTTTCTCTCTAGTCCACCAAACAGGTTTTTCCCCTCAAACCTTCATCTTCTTCCGGCTCGTCGGGAAGCTTTGTTGGGGACAGTGCAGGACCTGTTGCTGCACGGGGTGATAGTGCCAGTACCATTGCAGGAAAGGTTCCAGGGATTCCACTCCAATTTGTTTGTAGTCCCAAAGAAGGAAGGGGTCCGTCCGATTCTGGACCTTAAGGCCCTCAACAGATTTGTGAAGATGAAAAGATTCAGGATGGAATCAGTTCGCTCTGTGGTCGCTGCACTGCATCCGGGGGATTTTATGGCGTCCCTGGACATCAAGGACGCGTGCTTACATGTCCCCATATGCGTCAGGCATTAGAGATTTCTGCGGTTTGCGGTCGGGGACGAGCACTACCAATTTGTAGCTCTCCCTTATAGCCTGGCGTCGGCACCAAGGGTTTTCACCAAGGTGCTCGCCCCAATTCTGGCTTTGCTGAGACAGCGAGGAATCGCAATCGTGGACTACCTGGATGACCTCCTTCTGAGAGCAGCTTCTGCCTCAGAATTAGAGGAGGATGTGGCGATAGCCAGTCAGACTCTTCGGAAGTTCGGTTGGGTTCTGAACCTCCAGAAGTCGTGGTAGTACCGACTCAACGCCTGGAGTACCTGGGCTTGATTCTGGACACCTCAGAGGCGAGGGTCTTTCTCCCTTCGGACAAGCTGCAGACTCTTCAGGCTGCGGTGATGCTGTTGATGTCCCGCAAGTGGTCGTCGCTGAGTTTTTGCATGCGAGTCCTGGGTCTCATGGTGGCCACTTTCGAGGCGGTACCGTATGCTCAATTCCACACTCGAGTCTTGCAAAAGGAGATTCTGTCCAAATGGGACAAGTCTCCGTTGTCTCTGGATTGTCGGATTCGGGTGAGCCACCTAGTCAGGGAATCCCTGGTCTGGTGGCTAAGGTCTCCGGCCCTTCAGTCCGGGAGGTCGTTCCTTCCTTTTCATTGGACGGTGATCACGACGGACGCCAGCCTGACAGGTTGGGGGGGAGTTTGTGGTGTACAGTCGGCACAGGATCTCTGGATGCAGGAAGAATCCCGCCTGCCGATCAATGTGCTGGAACTTCGGGCGATCAGGCGGTGCCTCTCCACATGGTCACAGAGGCTGCAGGGACGCCAAGTCAGGATCCAGTCTGACAACACCATGGCGGTGGCGTATGTCAACCATCAAGGAGGAACAAGGAGTTCAGCTGCAGCATTCGAGGTCACTCACATCCTGTGGTGGGCAGAGCGGCGCGTGCCGGCTCTATTTGCCGTGTACATTCCGTGCGTAGAGAACTGGCAGGCAGACTGGTCCAAGGGGAATGGTCGCTACATCCGGAGGTCTTTCGACTCCTTTGCCTGAGATGGGGCACGCCAGATGTGGATCTCCTGGCCTCTCGACTCAATCGGAAGGTACGGAGGTTTGTGGCCAGGTCCAAGGACCCATGGGCGGACACGGCTGACACGTTGGTGGCTCCATGGGGGCATTATCGGCTGATTCGTAGAGTGGAGACCGAGGGGATTCCGGTGATTCTAATTGCCCCAGATTGGCCTCGGCGTCCTTGGTACGCCGACATAGTGCGAATGGTGGCGGATGTTCCTTGGCGACTGCCGACGCGAGAGGACCTCCTGTCACAGGGCTCTATTCTTCATCCTGCTTTACAGTCGCTGGCTTTAACGGCGTGGCTGTTGAAAGTCAGGTGCTAAAGGACCGAGGTCTGTCGGACTCGGTTATCTCCACTATGATGAGGGCGCGGAAGTCATCCTCTCGGAAGATTTATCATCGCACATGGAAGGCCTACATCTCTATGTGTGAGGAGATGGGGTGGCGTCCGCGTACATATTCGCTTTCCAGGATTCTGCTGTTTTTGCAGCGGGGCGTGGATCAAAAACTTGCCTTGAGCACCATTAAGGGGCAGATATCAGCCTTGGCTGTCTTTTTTTAGTAACCCTTGGCGGTTCATTCTTTGGTGAGTACGTTTGTGCAAGGGTTTCGACATGTGGCCCCTCCGGTTCGTCCACCGCTGCCTCCGTGGGATTTGAATCTGGTGCTCTCGGTTCTTCAGAAACCGCTGTTTGAAAACATTAGGGAGATCCCCTTATTGACACTCTCTCAGAAGGTAGCCTTTCTGGTGGCTATTACATCTGCCAGGAGGGTTTCTGAGTAGGCGGCCTTGACTTGCAAGTCTCCCTACTTGATCCTCCACAAGGATAAGGCGGTGCTATGCCCGCAGCCTTCATTTCTTCCTAAGGTTGTTTCGGCATTTCATCTAAATGAGGACATTGTGCTTCCATCCTTGTATCCTCAGCCGTCGCATCCTAAGGAGGTTGCTTTGCATTCCTTGGATGTGGTCCGGGCTCTGCGGGTGTATTTGTCTGCTACGGCTCTGTTTCGGAGGTCAGACTCACTCTTTGTGTCGGTAACTGGTCAGAAGAAGGGCCTGGTGGTCTCGTCGGCCACCATTTCTCGGTGGATTAGACAGATCGTGATTCAGGCTTGTGCCTTAAAAGGGCGGGCACCTCCTGGGCTTTCCGACATCAAGCGTCCGTTTCCCAGGTGTGTGAGGCGGCGACCTGGTCTTCCGTTCACACTTTCACTAAATTTTACAAGGTTGATGTGAGTGCATCTGCGGATGCTTCCTTCGGCCGCAAAGTTTTGTAGGCAGCTGTTTAAAGTTGCAACTCCTCCGTTGAGGAACTCTGGTTGTTATGAGTGGAGTTTGTTTGCTTGCTGTTCCCACCCCTCGTTTTTTTGACACTGCTTGGGGACGTCCCTAAGGTCAAGATTTAAGTTGCTGTGTCCATCAATGAACAGAAGAGAAAATAGGATTTTTGTACTCACCGTAAAATCCTTTTCTCTGAAGTTCATTGACGGACACAGCAGCCACCCCTCCTTTTTTCTATTTGTACTGCTTTTCGACGAACTGAGCTGCTGGATGCAGTGTGAGGGGTTATAGCCAGTATGACCGCCCCCTGGGCAGTACTGTGCAGTTTTGCTGTTTTAACATGTTCTGCCCGGTCCTTGCCTGAAGGTGGCGATATAATCCTAAGGTCAATATTTAAGTTGCTGTTTCCGTCAATGAACTTCAGAGAAAAGGATTTTACGGTGAGTACAAAAATCCTATTTTTAAACAGTTATAGCAGTTGTTTTCCTTTTGGGTTAAACATTTTACAATGGTTTGTCTCAACCCCTTAGCTTGGCCTGTTGAAAAATAAGACTAATGCCCCATACACACAATCGGTTTTCCTGTCGGAAAAAGTCTGATGAGAGCTTTTGGTCGGGAATCCCGACCATGTGTATGCTCCATCAGACTTTTTCCAACAGGAAATCGGCCAAAAACGATAGAGAGCTGGTTCTCTTTTTTCCCGTCGGGATTCCCGACTGACTTTTTCCCGTCGGAAATCCTGACCATGTGTACGGGGCATTACTAAATTTTAGTTTTTGGGTTTAATACTAAAGTCAGCTAAATAATGTAAGGTGTCGCCACTTCTATTCATCTATAAAGGGCACTGTTCAGCAAAGCTTTATACACTAGCAAAATACTTGGGTGGCCTCAGGTATTTATAAACCAGATTATGGTAACCTGAAGAGTTATCATATCAAACCAAGGACTAGAATGTGGACACAGGCCAAACACAATGCTTGAGGGTTAAGAGGTGCCAGAGATTCAGAAGAAGGAATATTAAGGCAAAAATAAAACCAGCCACTATCATATTATGCAGAAGGACTGAGAACAAGCACAGTTAAAAGCCAGGTGAAATTAAGCTTTGTCAAGCAGATTTCCCCCTCATTCCCTGTGATAACAGTGGGGTTGATTTACTAAAGGCAAGTAGAGTGTGCACTTTGCAAGTGCAGTTGCTCTTGATGTTAGTAAATGAGACAAAGCTCTGCTGACTTCTATCATCCAATCACATACAAGCAAAAATGCTGTTTTTTTTTTTTCTCCATTTTCCTTGCATGTGATTGGGTATTTTTGTAAAGTGAAGCTTTAGCTTGTTTACTATACTCCGGAGCAACTGCACTTTCATATTGCACGCTCTATTTGCCTTTAGTAAATCAGCCCCATTGTGTCCAGAACAGCTATTCTTTATTTACCATATACGTGTGTCCTAATGGAACAATGTACATATTGCCAGCACACCAAGGATCTTCAAATAATGTCCAAATGTTTTATTCAAAATTATCATATCACAGTGGAAGAGTGCAATGTTTCAAGGATCCCTTGTCTGACCCCTGACATAGGGGTCCTGTGCAGCCCCAAAACATTGCACTCTTCCACTTTGATGTGAACATCTTGAATAAAACATTTAGAAAGTATTTGAAGATCCCTGGTATGCGGGAAATATGTACGCTGTTCCACAATGTTACTAGATTCCATCTGGCAATTCCTGCATTCCCCACTTACCTTATATGTACCCCATACTCATTCACATAGGGGGAGGGGCGGGACCTGGGTGCCACCCACTAGCAGACCCCCACAACCACCAGCCAGGGTTGTGCGGAAGAGGCTCAGAGTCCCCCCCCCGAAGCACCCCCCATGTTGAGGGCATGTGGCTTGGTATGGTTCAGGAGGTATGGATTGGGGGGGGGGACCCCACAATATTTTTTTTCTTAATTTTTCATTGCTGGCATTTTTTATTTTTTACATTCAGTAAAACCCTGCTGATAGCTGATGATTCATAAGTTGTTAAGGATGCAGTGGCTGTCTGTTTCTTAACAACCATGTTGTTTACCGATTGTTAAGGAGCAGGTGGCCACCCACTACTTAACAATGCAGTATTTACTGTATGGTAATAAATATGCCAGGCCCCACCAGAGGATGAATAACTGCATGTTTTCACTACTAAAATACTGCATGACTTCATAAAATAACTCATGTGTTATTTTAGTAGTGTTTTTTAGTGATGAAAAACTTTTTGAAAAACGCTGAGCGGTATCTTACCGCATACACAAAGATAAGATACCGCTTTGTGAATAGAGCCCAGAGTTCGCTATACATGTGTCTGATTTATTTGTTCACTAACTTACCACCTTTTGAATCCTTCCCAGAGATCTATCTGTCTTTAGAAAAGGAACAATGAAAAGGAAAAGGAAACAATGAACATGAGATGGAATTGTGGTGTGCAGCAAAGGTCAGGGCAAGTATAGGGTCAGCATGATCAAGTTCAGCACAAATCTGAAAACAAAACAATGTAAGTGCACCCAAAAATCTATGCTACCAGTGGCAGGTTTCTGTGGTTATGAGCCCTTGTAGAATGAAGATCCAGGGTTCCCCTGGGAACAAAGTCTAAGCCCCAGCCTGCCTCTTCACCAGGGTCCCTAATAGTGGGGATGGACTTGCAGCAAGCTGGAGCTAGGTCGCGACCCTCGGGAATGCCCAGTTGACGGTACAGAGACCATTCATGTATGCAGAGTACACCGGCAGGAGACAGAAGAGGATCTGGGAAACAAGCTGAGGTCATGGTAGGTGGAAGACAACCACAAACCAAGGATGAAGCTGGGTTTGGTACAGGAAGTCAGACACTGAATACACAAAACATGAGGTAAACAGGAGCTCAGAGAACTAGGAAGTTGCTCAGACAACTCAGGCTGCACTGAGAATGTCTCATATAGGGAAGCAAACTAGGAGGCAGGCCAAGAAGTGATAGAAGAGAAAGAAATTAAAGCCCACAATATAGCAGGTGACACGCATAGGTGAGCACAGAAGCCAAACAACATGTGAATTGAATCACATGTCTAGCAGAACCACTACAGCTAGCAGGTAAGAATACACAGGAAGTAAACTGCAGGCTAAACTGTGACAGCCAGACTCAGGAGCCTGGTGTCCTTCTAATACAAAAAATGTAGAATCAGCGAAAGTGAAGAAGTACAATGTACACTTCAGTATGTAAACAATGTATGTGCATATACTGTATCTTCCAGCAGAGGTGAGGCCCAGAGGGGAGGCCCATGTGGAGAAACCCATGACGAGAGACTTAAAGGAGAGGCCAGTGAGTGGAAGCCTAAGTAGAGAGACAATTAAAGGAACCCAACAAGTAGAGGCCAGAAGGAGAGGCCTACGAGGAGAGCTAAGTATCTGGGAACAAAATGAAGCAGAGACAGGAAGCAAGGTAAAAGAGGAAGTAAAGGAGAATGTCCAGTCACTAAATGTGCTAATATACAAGGCATAACTGCGTGCAAAAATAATAACCATGTACACGTGTTGGAGCACAAGAGAGGGCTGCCAGAAAAGGCCATAGGCAGAGACCACTGAGGGGAGCACCATGGGGAATAGACCCATGAGAGAAGGCAATGAATAAAGGTTCATGAGAGAAGTAAGCCTCTGTGGGAGAAAGAGAGGAAGATGTAAAAAAGGGGGCCACATCTGACCAAATCAAGGAAAGCATGAGCAGCCAGTAGCTGGTCAACAAATGCTGGACCACCTGATGCCAGAGCATACCTCAGATGATCTGGGAAATATCACCATTGGCCAAATATGTGAGGGGCAAGTAGCTAGCTGTAAGTTTTCATCTTCTATGCTTCCAGTGTAGTATAGGAAAATACAACAGAGATTGATCACTATGGGTAATAGTAATTGTTTTTTTGGGTATGACTATGCATGATGCAAAACGTAAGGGGCCCTCAAATCACATTTGTGCTGCAAAAGAGGCTATGGCTTCCATGTTGATATCATACCTTTAAAGAAAATAATGTATCAAATGGTGCCAAATTTCACACAGGCCAGACCATTTTCAATGTTGTTTTGCTCGCTGTATTATCAGTATAAGCTATAAAACAGCATTAAGTAGCACCAAGCACCTTCATCTATAACAATGATACTCTTGATTCTTCAGGAACTTCACTGGCAAATTATTTATAGGATACTTGCAGCTTGCCTATAGCAATGGCAGCAGAGCGTGATGCATAGGAGCAGCACTTGTAAATTTTGTATATGGCTAATATATTATCTGTAAGAGCAGTGCTGGTGTGTTATCTATAAGAGCTGTGATTGTAGATTTGGAAAATACATATACCATGTCAATGGAAGCAGTGCTGCTACATTTTCTGTGTGATACCATGACATCTACTTTAGAAGATGGCATTTCAGGCAAGACAAAGAAAATGCTGTACTGGGGTGACCTATATCTCATGCAAATGTTATTTTTTTCCAAGGGTCACAATGCAGACATCTTTTTCTGATGCTAAATTTATTCCTCTGTAGAACAAAGAAAGAGAGGGAGAGAGAGAGATGGAGGGGAACAGGGATTAGATTGAAAAAAGACAGACTGAAGGGAATAGAGAGAATGAGACGAAGACAGCAAAGAGAAAAGGAGAACGAGAGTCATAAAAAATAAAGAAAAGAAAAAGAGAACATTAGAGTTAGAGAATTCTAGAATTAGATAGAATTCTGGCATGTTTCAATGGGCAATTTTATTTATTTTTTAATAATATGAGGAGGAAGCCTGTTTGGTTCCTGTTGGTAAAAACAGTACTTTGTTCTAATTTTCCTTGTACATTTTTTTCTGAATCAGTCCCATGAGAGATAAAAGAGGAACAGCAGAGACAGAGAGAGAATAAGCAACTGAGTGGAAAAGGAAATAGAATGTCAAAGATGGTGCAAAGAGCCAATGGAATAAGGAAAGAGACAACCAGCAAGTGGAGTGAAGAATAGGGAGACAGACAGATTTATTTAAAAGCGGTTGTATACCCTCATAGCATACTTGCACCTACAGGTAAGCCTACATTAAGGCTTACCTGTAGGCGCTTGCAATATCTCCTTAACCTACATGGTTAAGGAGATATTTGCAGAAAAGCGGGCACCAATGTCTACATCGCATGCGCACTGTAGACAGCTCAGTGCGCCTGCGCCGGCTCTTCAATGGGAGCCTGGCGTAAAGTGCCGTAAATGTGCGAATGCACGGGGATCGTGCCGTTCCCCTCGCATGCGCGGGAGTGACGTCATCGCCGCTCAGGCCAGTCATGGCGCCGGAGTGGCGATACCCGGAAATCACTCCGGGTATTATGGCGGCGGCGGATGAGAGGAACGAGGGTCGGTGCGGGTTCTTCGATCTAAGGTAAGTAATTGATAATGAGCTAGTATGCTAGTCATACTAGCTCATTATGCCTTTGCCTTGCAGGTTTTTATTTTTATTTTTTTTATTTTTTAGGGGTATACAACCGCTTTAATATAAAAAGAAAGAGAAAGTGCAAAAGGAGAAGAAGAGAGTAGGATATAGACAACCCAGAAAGCCATGTTGCTAAAAATGAAAGGAAAAAATAAATAAAATGTGTTAGATGGGAAGAGAAAAGAGAGAAGGTTAAAAAAGAGAGAGCACTGGGGCCACGTAGGCTAGAGGGCAAGGGAAAAAAGGAAAGTCAGAATGTACTTGAGAGAGAATATGTAAGATCTGGCCTCATTTATACTTGCCGCAGGAGGTGGAGGTAGGGAGTGTGTTGGTTAAAAATAGGGGGCAGACCACATCAATATATACATATATATATATATATATATATAAGTGCCTTGAAAAAAAATATGTAAATGTGTTTTATTGGGATTTAATGTGATAGAGCAATACAAAGTGGCAAATAATTGTGAAGTGGAAGGGAAATGATAAATGGTTTTCAATTTTTTTGCAAATAAATATGTGAAAAGTGTGGTGTGCATGTGTATTCAGGCCCCCCTGAGTCAGTACTTTGTAGAACCACCTTTCACTGCAATTGCCGCTGCAAGTCTAACTAGAATCTAGTGGAACCAATTGCCTTCAGATGTCACCTAATTAGTAAATAGAGTCCACTTGTGTGTAATTTAATCTTAGTATACATACAGCTGTTCTGTGAATCCCTCAGAGGTTTGTTTGAGAACCTTAATGAACAAACAGCATCATGAAGGCCAATGAACACACATGACAGGTCAGGGATAAAGTTTAGGAGAAGTTAAAAGCAGGGCTAGGTTATATAAAAATATCCCAAGCTTTGAACATCTCACGGAGAACTGTTCAATCCATCATCTGAAAATGTAAATAGTATGGCACAACTGCAAACCTACCAAGACATGGCCATCCACCTAATCTGACAGGCCGGGCAAGGAGAGCATTAATCAGGGAAGCAGCAAAGAGGCCCATGATACCTCTGGAGGAGCTGCAGAGATCCATAGCTGAGGTGGGAGAATCTGTCCACAGGACAACTATTAGCCGTGCACTCCACAAATCTGCCCTTTATGGAAGAGTGGCAAGAAGAAAGCCATAAGAAGTCCCATTTGCATTTTGCGAGAAGCCATGTGAGGACACAGCAAACATGTGGAAGAAGGTGCTCTAGTCAGATGAGATCAAAATCGGACTTTCTAGCCTAAAAGCAAAACGCTATGTGTGGCGGAAAACTAAAGCCTCGTACACACGGACGGTTTTCTCGTCAAGAAACGACAAGAAAACTGCCGGGAGAGCTTTCTTTCTCGTCAAGAAAACAGGCCAGAATCTCAACGAGAAAAATAGAGAACCTGCTCTCTATTTTCTCGTCGAGATTCTCGTCGGCCTGTTTCTCGACAAGAAACCCGCGCATGCTCAAAATGACTTTGACTTCCTAGGCATAGGTAGGGTGTAGCAAGATGGCGGTGGCGACATCGAATGTGACGAGCGCACGCTCGTCGTAGTCAATGACGTCACCGCGTTCGTGCCATTCAAAAGAACGGCGGTTCTTTTGAATCGAGCGTGTGTACACTCGGCCGGGACAAAATTCTTGTCAAGAATCTCGTCAGGAAAAACAACGTGTTTTTTCCTGACGAGATTCTCGGCCGTGTGTACGAGGCTTAACACTGCACATCATCCTGAACCCACCTTCAGCAAGGACAGGGAAGCTCGTCAGAGTTGATGGAAAGATGGATGGAGCCAAATACAGGGAAATCTTAGAAGAAAACCTGTTAGAGTCTGTAAAAGACTTGAGACTGGGGCGGATGTTCACCTTCCAGCAGGACAATGACCCTAAACATAAAGCCAGGGCTACAATGGAATGGTTTAGATCAACGCATATTCATGTGTTAGAATGACCCAGTCAAAGTTCAGACCTAAATCCAGCTGAGAATCTGTGGCAAGACTTGAAAATTACTGTTCACAGATGCTCTCCACAGAGTTTTAGCTATTTTACAAAAAAGAATGGGCAAAATTTGCACTCCCTAGATCAGCCATTCTCAACCAGGGTTCCGTGGAACCCTAGGGTTCCTCCAGAGGTGGCTAGGGGTTCCTTGAGCTGTGGCTGATTTACCTCCTGTTTTATGGTGCCTACATACTTCTGAGCCAATGCCACTCGGAGGAGCCAGTGGTATGACACCAATGATCTTTATACTGTAGCTCTCTGTAAGAGGGCCATTCTTACCACCACTGTAAAAAAGGCCATTCTTCTCACTGAAGTAAGGGGTATTGTTCCCACTGACCCCCAATGAATGGGTTTTATCAGGGGTTCCCCCGAGACCTAAAAAATTATTTTAATGTCGCGTACACACGACTGTTTTTAATGATGAGAAAAATGCCATTTTTTAAAATGGTCATTAAAAATGATCGTGTGTGGGCTTCAGAGCATTTTTCACGATGTAAAAAATGGCCATGAAAAAATTGGAACATGCTCTAATTTTTCTCGTCGTTTTTCACGTCGTCGTTTTTCTCGTCATGAAAAACGGCCGTGTGTAGGCTTTAACGACGTGAAAAAAAATGTGCATGCTCAGAATCAAGTATGAGATGGGAGTGCTCGTTCTGGTAAAACTAGCGTTCATAATGGAGATCGCACATTCGTCACGCTGTAACGGACTGAAAAGCAAGAGGCTGAAAAGCGCGAATCGTCTCTCACCAAACTTTACTAATACAAGGATCAGCAAAAGCAGCCCAAAGGGTGGCGTCATCCAAATGGAACCTCCCCTTTATAGTGCCGTCGTACGTGTTGTACGTCACCGCACTTTACTCAAGCATTTTTTTCCACGATAGTGTGTAGGCAAGGCAGGCTTACGTCGAGAAAAATTCAGTTTTTTTCAATGACATTAAAAACGGTCGTGTGTACGCGGCATAAGGGTTCCCCTGGGGTAAAAAGGTTGAGAAAGGCTGCCCTGGATGTTCAAAGCTGGTAGAGACATCTCCAAATAGACTTGCAGCTGCAATTGCAGTGAAAGGTGTTTCTACAAAGTATTGACTGAGGGGGCTGAATACAAATGCACACCACACTTTTCAGATATTTATTTGTAAAACATTTTGAAAACCATTTATCATCTTCCTTCCACTTCAAAATTGTGTGCCACTATGTGTAGGTCTATCACATAAAATCCCAATAAAATACATTTACATTTTTGGTTGTGGAAAATTTCAAGGTGTATGAATACTTTTTCAAGGCACTGTATACTGTATATACACTATATTACCAAAATATATAGGGATGTGTTGCAACTGTCCTGCCACAGCATGTATTGCACATAGTTGTGGCGCGGTGCTGCGGGCACTCAAGGTTAAAACAGATGTCCAGGAGGTTACATATCACTTCCCAGAGGCCTGTCAACTTTCCTTTGAAAAGCAGTCCACTGCTGATATTTTTCTAGAGGGCAACACAAGTGTAAATGAGACCAGAGAGAGAGAGAAATAAATAGAAAGGGGGGCATCTAATTAAGACTAAAAGAAGACAGAGACTGGGGGGAAAACTGAATAATGCTAGCGAGAGAAAATTAATATGTGTGAGAGTGAGTGAGAGAGAAAGAGCTAAAAGGGACAGAAAGGTGAAATTTTGTAAATAGCGATAGAAGAGAGAGAGGGAAAGGGCACATCTAGGAGAGAGTGAGAGAAGGGGGAGACAGAAATAAGACAAGTCACAAAGAGAGAAAAGGGAGAGATTGAGAGGCATTTAGTAGAGAATGAATGATAAGAGTAGCATTATTATTAATATACCGTATATACTCGAGTATAAGCCGAGTTTTTCAGCACATTTTTTTGTGCTGGAAAAGCCCCCCTCGGCTTATACTCGAGTCTCTCCGATCTGCATACCTGATCAGCCCATGTCATGCAGTCAGACGGTGGCCATCCAGTGTAAAAAAGCCGCGCCTCCTCCTCGTCCTCATCCGTGATAGGCGGAACACTAGTGACTCACTGCTGGGAAACTGAGTGTTCCGCCTGACACAGACGAGGACGAGGAGGAGGCGCGGCTTTTGTACACTGGACGGCCGCCGTCTGACTGCATGACACGGGCTGATCAGGTATGCAGATCGGGACAGTGAGAAATGCAACCGGCACAGTGAGGCATGCAATGGGCACAGTGAGGCGTGCAATGGACACAGTGAGGCATGCAAAGGGCACAGTGAGGCTGCAATGGACACAGTGAAGCGTGCAATGGGCATAGTGAGGCATGCAATGGACACAGTGAGGAATGCAAAGGGCACAGTGAGGCTGCAATGGACACAGTGAGGCTGCAATGGACACAGTGAGGCTGCAATGGGCACAGTGAGGCTGCAATGGGCACAGTGAAGCTGCAAAAGGGCATTGTTGACCCTCTTTTCAACTTGCAGTAGCTGCTGCATTTTACTAGCCTAGGCTTATACTCGAGTTAATACGTTTTCCCATTTTTTGGTGGTAAAATTAGATGCCTCGGCTTATATTCGGGTTGGCTTATACTCGAGTATATACGGTAATGCAGGATTTATATAACACCAACAGTTTGCACAGCACTTTACAAAGTAAACACAGACAGTATAATGATAATATAATTTGCTACATAAGGAATAGGAGGGCCTTCCCCATGAGAGCTTACAATCTAAAAGGGAGAGGAGTCTATTAGAGAATTTGTACGAGAGAGAAATAATGGAGGCCTCTAATAGAGGATGAGAAAATATGGGATGGATAGAAGTGGACAACAGGTAGATCATAAGAAACAGAAGAGAGAGCTATCTAGTAGAAAGTGTGTGGGATCCAGAGAGAGAAAAGCTGGGCGTCTTGTAGAGAGTAAACAAGAAAAGGACATCTAGTAAAGCTTGAGAGCATAAAGCAGCAGCCAGGTTTACTAAGGCTAATTAATCAAGGTTTTTACATAGAAATTCCATTTGGGATTAGTGCAGCATGTCGAGCTGATTCTTAGAGCCTGACAAATGATGTTATTTATTAAAATAATGACTCATTATTCCGATTGTTTGGCAGTGTATGAACAGAGCCTGGATCACAGGTTGTGGCTGCTCTGAGGTGCCAGTTTTCTGCTGGTGGGGTGGAATTCAGTAAAAGATTGCATCGCAGTGAGAGGGACACCTCCAACCGAGACACTTTCTTGCTAACTGTATTGTGCCAGAGAAACCTACTGCATGTTACATTTAAATTTCGCAAGGAATATTAATAGAATCAATAGTTGTAATTTGTATTCAAAAAATTCAGAATTCTATTTGTGTAAAACATTCAGTAAGTACAGAATCCAATGAATAACTCAGTGCCTGAGCAGTCCTCCTCCTGGCAGATTAGATAGATCCATCAAAGCGGGAGAAGAACTCTGTAGAGATAGAAATACGAAATACGAACAAGCTATTCACATAAACGCTACATGCAAGCACCCTCTTTTCACTGTTTCCACAATGATTGACTAGGATGGTGGGCGATGGATATGCAAATGATCCCCCCGCTTTGTGGATTCATGATGTTGCAATTGACATCTCTTCGGTCCTCTCAGAGTGACCTGCTGAAGGAGCCATGTGTGGAGTAAGGGCCCTTACCCATGGGGCGGTTAGGGTGGGCTTTGTTGCAGTCAGCTTGTTTAGCGGGAAATCTGTCCACTGATCCCTGCTGAGCAGGCGGATGGCTGATCCGTGTCCACTCCGCTTATGCAGAATAGACACAGCCACAGCCTGCTCTCCTCTATGGGCGGTTGGATGTAAATGGACCGTCCAACCGCCTTTCCATTTTTTGGCAGTAATCTTCATGTGTTTTTGTAATGCCTGTTTTGCCATGTTTTTTAGCTTTTTGCTGTATGACAAAACAGGCATCTGCTAGCCGCATTTTGGGGGGTCATTAAAAAAAAATGGCACCACAATCATTATGCATGTTTTCAGGAGCACACACAGAAATGTGCATTTCTGTGTGCTTTCCCAGAAGACAAAAGTATGAGTTGGGGTCTAACTGTGAGGATAAGATGAGTATTGCAAGAGGTCTATATTTTACTAGGGGTTTATTTATTTATTTAATTTTAGAGAGCTTTTTTAAAATGGAAATACTGGTAGTAAACACCCAGGTGTGTTAGAAAAGCAAATGAATATTCACTTTCCTAACACTGAACCGCCTCTCCGCCAATCAGGTGCTCGGGTCTGTTTCCCCTCACCTGATTGGCTGAAACGACAGGCGCTGTGATTGGACGCCTGACGGGAAGAGAGGACGGGAGGAGACTGCTCGTCATCTTCCGCTTCCCCACCGAGACAGGGTAAGTCCCGGGCAGACGACGAGTGGGCGGGGGGGTCACAGTGGCAGCATTTGATGGGCACAGTGGCAGCATTTGATAGGCACAGTGGCAGCATTTGATGGCACAGTGGCAGCATTTGATGGCACAGTGGCAATATTTGATGGGCGCAGTGGCAGTATTTGATGGGCGCAGTGGCAGCATTTGATGGACACAGTGACTGCATTTGATGGCACAGTGGCAGTGTTTGATGGGCACAGTGGCAGCATTTGATGGGCACAGTGGCAGCATTTGATGGGCACAGTGGCAGCATTTGATGGCACAGTGGCAGCATTTTATGGGCACAGTGGCAGTATTTGATGGGCCCAGTGGCAGCATTTGATGGGCCCAGTGGCAGCATTTGATGGGCCCAGTGGGAGCATTTGATGGGCCCAGTGGCTGCATTTGATGGCACAGTGGCAGCATTTGATGGGGCACAGTGGCAGCATTTGATGGGCACAGTGGCAGCATTTGATTGGCACAGTGGCTGCATTTGATGGGCACAGTGGCTGCATTTGATGGCACAGTGGCAGCGTTTGATGGGCACAGTGGCGGCATTTGATGGGCACAGTGGCTGCAATTGATGGGCACAGTGGCTGCAATTGATGGGCACAGTGGCTGCGTTTGATGTTTCTTTTTCAGTATTTTTCAGTCTGTTTGCGCCCCCCCCCCCAAAAAAAAAAAAATTGTGGTGGTTTCTACACCCCAGAGGATCTCTATAGTCTCCTTGGCTTGTAGAGTAATTGAAATGACAACTGCTGGGAGGGTCTTCCACTGTAATTACAAGCACAGGCCTTGTCAGCAGCTGATTTGGGAGTCAAACCAGAGGTTTGATGCTTCATCTTCCATTTTTGCTTCATAATGCGAAGGATCACTTTACTAGTTCACTGTCTAAAGCACAGTGCATAGTGGGATTCAGCAAACAAGAAACTTGTTCTTTATGGGAGACCTCTGTGTGACATCACTGCACTATAAGGCAGTAGTACACTTATTTATTCCTAATATACACTATATTACCAAAAGTATTGGGACACTTGCCTTTACACGCACATGAACTTTAACTGCTTGCCGACCAGCGCTTAACGTTATACGTTTACAGCATGGCACGGGCGGGCAGAAGGACGTATATATACGTCCCCTTTAAGAAGCCGGAATTGTGCATGCGCGCGCCCGCTGCAAGCTCAAGTGACTCCGACCGCGGGTCCCGCGGACTCGATGTCCGCGGGCATACCCGCGATCGTGTCACGGTGAGGAAGAAGGGGGAAATGCTTATGTAAACAAGAATTTCCCCAGTCTTCCTAGTGACAAGACAGTGTACACAGCTTCCTGTAATCGGAAGCTGTGATCACTGTTGTGTCACACATAGCCCAACCCCCCACAGTAAGAATCACTCCCAAGGGCACACTTAACCCCTACAGCGCCACCTAGTGGTTAACCCCTTCACTGCCAGTGTCATTTTCACAGTAATCAGTGCATTTTTATAGCATTGATCGCTGTAAAAATTGTCAAAAGTGTCCGATGTGTCTGCCATAATGTCGCAGTCACGATAAAAATCGCTTATCGCCGTCATTACTAGTAAAAAAAATTATTAATAAAAATGCCATAAAACTTTCCCCTATTTTGTAGACGCTATAACTTTTGCGCAAACCGATCAATAAACGCTTATTGCGATTTTTTTTTTACCAAAAATATGTAGAAGAATACGTATCGGCCTAAACTGAGGAAATTTTTTTTTTTTATATATTTTTGGGGGATATTTATTATAGCAAAAAGTAAAAAATATTGAATTTTTTTCAAAATTGTCGCTCTATTTTTGTTTATAGCGCAAAAAATAAAAACCGCAGAGGTGATCAAATACCACCAAAAGAAAGCTCTATTTGTGGGGAAAGAAAGAAGGACGTCAATTTTGTTTGGGAGCCACATCGCACGACCGCGCAATTGTCAGTTAAAGCGACGCAGTGCTGAATAGCAAAAAGTGGCCTGGTCTTTGACCAGCAAAATGGTCCGGGGCTTAAGTGGTTAATGGCATCCCAGTCTTAGTTCATAGGGTTCAATATTGAGTTGGCCCACCCTATGCAGCTATAGCAGCTTCAACGCTTCTAAAAAGGGTGTCCACAAGGTTTAGGAGTGTGTCTATGGGAATGTTGGACCATTATTCCCAAAGTGCATTTATGAGGTCAGGCACTGATGTAGACGAGAAGGCCTGGCTCGCAGTCTCCACTCTAATTCATCTCAAACGTGTTCTATCTGGTTGAGGTTTAGGACTGTGTGAAGTCCAGTCAAGTTCCTTTACCCCAAACTTGCTCATCCATCTCTTTATGGACCTTAATTGTGTCCTGGTGCGCAGTTATGTTAGAACAGGAAGGGGCCATCCCCAAACTGTTCCCACAAAGTTGGGAGCATGAAATTGTCCAAAATGTCTTGGTATGCTGACACCTTAAGAGTTCCCTTCGCTGGAACTAAGGGGCCAAGCCCAATCCTCTGAAAAACAACCTCACACTATAATTCCCCCTCCACCAAATTATTTGGACCAGTGCGCAAAGCAAAGTCCATAAAGACATGGATGAGCGGTTTTGCGTGGAGGAACTTGACTGGCTTGACCTAAACCCGATAGAACACTTTTGGGATGAATAAGAGCGAGTGAGGCCTTCTCGTCCACATCAGTGCCTGACCTCACAAATACGCTTTGGGAAGAATGCTCAAACATTCCCATAGACACACACATCCTAAACCTTGTGGACAGCCTTCCCAGAAGAGTTGAAGCTTTTATAGCTGCAAAGGGTGGGCCAACTCAATATTGAACCCTACGGACTAAGACTGGGATGCCATTAAAGTTCATGTGCGTGTAAAGGCAGGCGTCCGAATACTTTTGGCAATATAGTGTATATACTACTCTTTCCATATTAGGGTGGGTTTTCTGTATTATTGCCTACTGCAGTTATTTTTGCAGAAACCCTATTAGATCCCACTGGATGACCAAAGGTCAGATATAGGGGGAGAACCTGTGTAAACATAATGTTAAAGGTCAGCTATAAATGGAAAGGCACAAGCTTGAACATAATGTATTTTGTTTTATTTTCTCAGTCCCACCAGCCCGACCCACATAATTCCTGTTCTTGAACATCTCTCAGCCAATTAGATTTTATCAGAACGATAAAGTCAGTGAACTCCTGTGAATGATAAATGTCAAATTTTAATCACAAAGGAAAGGAGAATAAGGTAGGAGTGGAATATATTGAACCCTACGGAATGGGTCACGTTGGAGGGATTAGCTTATTCTTAACAGTTCCCTTTCTAAAAGTGGTGTTTTTCCTAGCAACTACAGTACATGCAGATTCTCAGTGGATGCAGCTGGTGAGACCATGACCCAGATATAAAGACTTCTGTGTGTTCTATAGAATAATGTATGCCTCTGGAGATGCTATCCCCTTTAATTATAGAGAAGATGCTTCGTTTACTAAAGTGTCACTAATTGCAAGTTGATAAACCTCTCCGCAGTCACCCAGTGCTTTTCCCCACCACATTTTATGCTACCTAGAAAATCTCTGGAGATAAGGCTGTTTTCATCTGTGTTATATTAGTGCAATTACTATGCTCAGCAGTCTATTGGACTGGCGAAGGCGATGCTCCCCTCCGCCTGCTGCCCTGCAATGAGCACATGGTGTGGATATCAACGTGTCATCTCATTTACTTACAAAGAGACCGGCTCTGGAAATATGATTTATGAATTTTGATAGAGCATGAAAGCTAAAGGAATGTGGAAAGGTCAAGTGCCACTTAGCACGGTATATTGGATTTGCAATAAAGGATATTCATCCTCCTTCCTTCTGTACTGGTAAGAGCGGCCTCGTCATTTTGGATATTCCACATTTCCATTTCTCTTTGGTTTTTATAAACAAACGCAATGTGTTTGGTCAGAGACATAATGGATTAGTGGGCTTTTGTAAACAAGACAAAGAACGATGTGCAAAGATCAGTATCCCTAACAACATGTAGTTTTAGACACATGAGGTCTGTGAAGCCTGGTATATGAAGTTGATTGCTTATATCACCCATCATATGAACAGCATACCAAGATGTTTTGGATATTTATCAAGTTAGCCATCTCAGTCACATACACTTGTGAAATGGTTGGGGCCAGACGCTTCACAAGAGAATACTAGATGGGTAAGAAGTATGCTGAATAAATACCTTCTGCAACCACTCTAACAAATACTAGATGGGTAAGAAGCATGCTGAATAAATACCCTCTGCAACCACTCTAACAAATACTAGATGGGTAAGAAGCATGCTGAATAAATACCTTCTGCAACCACTCTAACGAATACTAGATGGGTAAGAAGCATTCTGATTGCTGAATAAATACCTTCTGCAACCACTCAAACATTCTGCCACATATCAACCTACACAAGTCTTAAAGTGAATCTATAGCCAGGTTATGGACGTTAAGGTACATACATATTTTTTACAAGTGGAGAAAAAGTTTAAAAACAAGCCCTACTGATCTTTTTAGCTGCAGGCACTGTGGAGGAATTAATTCTTAAAGTTTACAGCAGACACACTGATATCTTTCAAGTGGTTCTCGCAGCTGTTCTGTATTTACTATAAAGATTAGAAGGCTGGAAGACTATTGAATCACTTCTAACATTTTGTCTTCTGTGAACTAGAAATCAAATTTTTCTCTCTGTTACAGATATAAGGAATGGAGCTGGTTGTAGTCCTAATCAGGAGCACAACCTAGGGTGACAATGCAGCTTTTCCATACAAACAGTACTGTGAGTGAGTGTCACTCTAGGACAGAAAATATGTTACTGGGAGGATCACCATGTGAAAATAAAACAAAGACGCCTGAAAAAAGGAAAACGGATGCAGTCGAGGTACTCGTGCACATTGCTGGATCGAGATGGGGCTCAGGTAAATATAAGAGGGGGCTGAGGTGGCTGCTACACAGAGAAGTTTTTTTACCTCCATGCATAGAATGCACGAAGGTAAAAAATCTTGAACCTTTAGAACCACTTTAACTGTACTAAACATCTTTAACCACACACACCACTGTCATGGCCTAGTGTGATGCCCTGCAGAGACTGCCTATATGTGCCAGCTGTGGTACCCTGGAGTTTAGAGTCCTCTGTCATATGTCTACCTCTGCTCCACTGCTCTGGGCCTCCCCCACCCTTGTACCTCCAGCCTCACATTCTCACTAACCTGCCAATTGTGTGCCTGCTGCTGAGTGACAGGCATCTGGTGATCCCCTGCGGTTTAACAGCTGCGGCCAGCTTGGGTAGTCCCTGACTGCCTCCTGGACGCTCCTCTGGGCACGGTTGTATATCCTCCATAGTAGTCCCTCTTGGTGACTTACCAGATGTCCTCCTCCTCCAAAAAGGGAAGGGGGAACGCTAGAGCCGCTAAGACCAACACACCGCTCCAGGTGCCACCGCCCTCTTCCCCGCAAACAAATCCCATACTGGTCGGGTGAATCCGGGCCTTGCTGGCCGACCTGGAAATGGATCCCAGTGAGGCCCCAACAGCAGAGGGGCCAGCCCCACCATTTCATGACAGCACGGCCACAATCCTGGCTGCGATAGAGCAGAGTAAAACCTTGCTGCTGGTATGCATTGACCACCTCGCTGAGGAGTGTAATCTCATACGGAACGACCTAGACAAGATAAGGGGGAGAATGTCCAAAACAGAATCCAGAGTATCGGCCACTGAAGATCTTACGTCCACTCATGCCACCTCCATTGCTGAGCTACAATGCACAGTACAGTCCCTTGTCGCAAAGCCAGATGATGCAGAAAACAGGCTGCGGCGCAACAATGTCAGAGTCCTTGGTCTGCCTGAGGGAGAAGAGGGGGATCACCCTGCTGTATTCACGGAGGAGTTCTTCAAAAATCTCCTGGGCTTTACGGATGTTCCCCCTACCTACGTGGTTGAAAGTGCCCACCGGGTGCCTACGGGCTGAGCCATACCGGGGAATCTCCCCAGGCCTTTCCTGGTCCGCTTCCTCAACTACCGGGACAGGTACAGGATTCTCTCTGAAGCCCGCAAACATCCCACACTCAAATATTGCGACACCTCAGTTCTTCTTTTCCCTGACTTTTCAGCTGATGTGCAAAGGAAGAGAAAAACCTTCAATGATGTCCGCAGACAACTCAGAGATAAGAGCATTAAATATAGCATGCTTTACCCCAGCCGCTTGCGAGTCCAGCATGACGGAGCGGTCCGCTTCTTTGACAACCCAGCGGATGCTGATAACTGGCTGACCACCTTGCAATGAAAGATTCTTCTCACTAATGCATCTGATGCACAGTTTTTCCACATCCTGGTTTGCTATATCCTACTTAAATCCCTGTAAACACCGGAGTTACCCCAAATGTACCTCTACACGTGATCCACACTTGACCCCCCCCCCCCGATTTGTTTTGTTTTGTTTGTTCTCTAAGAGTGGAGGAGCTGGTGATCTACCTCTACCTGGAGCAATCCCACGACCTGGAGGAACTATACAACTGCTCCGGATTGCCCGGCCTCCTCACTGTGATGGGATGCAGGTTCCCTCACCCTCGCCTACTGTTATAGGTTGAACTCACGCTGAGGTTCTCCCAGGAACTTTGAGCCGGCAGTAGGCGACATCTGCTATCAAGTTTAGGGTAAGAAACTGCCTTGGCGACAGTTGGGGTTATGCCAGGCGGTAGGGCGTTACATGTACTTTTAGTTGGTTACTACACCTGCTCAGGTTCCACACCATTTCTCTTGCTGCACTATGTTGTCTTCATCTTGTTCTTTCCTCCTGTTCACCTCTTTTCTCTCCAGAATCCTTGGACGGCTGCATCATCTAGACTGCCTCTGAAACGGGCCTATGGACAGGACATTAATGGGTATGGGTCTTCTATGCTCCTACTGTCATTGAGCTTCTCTATTCTAAATGGGTATAGATTTAAGGTTGATATCTTGGAATATTAGAGGACTGAATGACAGGGTGAAAATATCGTTATTGTTTACATTTCTGCAGTCTCATAAACCTCACATTTTGTTTCTTCAAGAAACTCATCTGATGGGCAGTAAAATCCTAGCACTCAAGTGGGCATGGGTTAAACAAGGGTTTCATGCCACATATTCCTCCTGCGTGAGGGGCGTGACTATTCTGCTGAACAAGTCGCTCCCTTGCTTGGTAGAACAGGTCTTCATTGATCCAGGGGGAAGATACCTCATCCTAATTCTTGAACTGTATGCCCAACGCTGGGCAACAGTCAATGTGTATATCCCTCCTCCGTTTAACACGTCCATCCTGTACTCCATCCTTACGAAAATAGCCCCCCTCCAGGTCCACAATATTATAGTTGGAGGGGATTTTAACGCCATCCTAGATCATAACAAGGACACTACAAACCCCCTTAGACCTGCCCCCCCCTGATTTGGCCCTTTGAGCAGATACTTTTGGTCTCCAGGAGATCTGGCGGTGGAAGCATCCAGAGGATAGGGCGTATTCACATATCTCAACATCGTATAGATCTGGGTCTCACATAGACTTAATATTTGGGTCGGCTTCTGCTCTGTCTCAAGTCGGGGCGGTCTCCTATCTCCCGGCAGGTCTTTCAGACCACTCACCGCTGGAGCTTGGCTTGACTCTGGGTACCTCCCGCGAGCCGGGATGCTGGAGGCTAGCGTCTCATTGGATAGACAATCCTCAAATCCAGGAGTTGGTAGGGCCCAAACTCACAGAATACTGGATAACAAATGAGGGGTCAGCTTTCCTTGATGTGGTCTGGGAGGCGGATAAGGCTCATGCCCGAGGTGAATATGTCTCCTCTATCAAGGCAGTGAGATTCGGCTTTGCATCACAGACCACTCAATTAGAATAGCGTGAAGGGACAGCACTGGAACTTTTTATGGGGCACCCAACACCTGAATATTATTCTACTCTAGCCCAAGCGAGAAGAGATTTGAAGCTCCATACACCTCGCTGCTGCCCTCTGATGCACAGAAGTTTGTTGCCAAGCTTTTCGAATGAGGGGACAAGAATGGCAAACTACTGGCCAACCTGGTGGCAGAACCCACCCTCCAAACAGTAATCCCTAGAATTCAGACTTCCACCGGTTGCCAGGTTACAGACCCCGCAGGTATACTGAGGGAATTTAATCTCTTTTATAGCAAATTGTACGACGACACATTCTCTAACTCAGCTGATGCCAGGTTAGAGGAACTAGGGGGAATTACTTTGCCTCTTCTTTCTGAGGAGGAAAGGGTCGCACTAGATAAGCCCTTAACACGTCAAGAAATAGAAGATGCAATCTACTCCTTGCCCAACAATAAATCCCCGGGCCCCGATGGTCTACCTGGGGAATGGTAAAAAACACACGCTACTTTACTGGTCCCCAAACTAACTCAGTTATTCACAGATTGCTTTGAATCCGATAGGTTACCAGATAGCATGTATCAGGCACATATTGTGCTGCTGCCCAAACCAGGGAAGGACCCCACTTGCTGCTCATCTTATAGACCCATTTCGTTGCTGAATTACGATCTTAAGATACTTACCAAAGTACTAGCCAATAGAATCATGAAGGTTTTACCATCCCTTGTCAATATAGATCAGACCGGCTTCATGCCTGGCAAGTCCACGGACATAAACCTTAGACGGGTCTTTACCCATCTCCAGCTCCCACCTGAGGAGACTGCCTCCCGGGTCTGGGTACCCCTCGACATTGCGACATCGAAAAGGCTTTCGATATAGATGGTCCTATATGATGCAGGTTCTGGAAGGCTTTGGCTTTGGCCCAATTTTCCGGAAATGGATCGGCTTATTATATAGGGCCCCCACGGCCCATATCAAACGAAATGTTAGGCTTTTGCACTCCTTTCTGATTAGGAGAGGGACAAGACAGGGGTGTCCTTTATCCCCTGCGCTGTTTGCCCTGGTGATGGAGCCTTTAGCTGAGGCCTTGAGGAGGTCGAGTGAGGTGTCTGGAGTACGGGTCGGCTTGGTGGTCGATAAATTGGCATTGTATGCAGATGATTTAATCCTCTTCCTCCGGGACCCCAGTCCCTCGCTCGCCGTGGCGCTTCCGCTTCTGGACCATTTCTCGACTCTCTCTGGCCTCCGAACCAACTGGAGCAAATCACTCATTCTACCCATAGATCCTGGGGCAAAGAGGCTGAGTGATCCTGCTTCAACTCTACAATGGGCAGACACCATTAGATACCTAGGGATTAATATCTCTTCCAATACCCAGGATTTTTGCAAACTTAACTTATCCCTGGTGCTGCAGTGGTGTAAATAAAAATTGAAGGCCTGGTCGAACCTCCCATTATCTCTTATAGGGAGAATTAACTTAATAAAAATGAAACTTCTCCTGGTCTTGTTGTAGATCTTGTGGCACTCCCTGGTCTGGATTTCCAAGTCTCTTTTCCAGCAGCTAGACTCCTCAGTAGGCTTGTGCACAACGGAAAAATTTGTTCCGTTTCGGTTCGTTTCTTTCCGGTCCTGTTGATTCGTAATCATTCGTAATTTTGCTAGACGGGATTTTTCGTGTTCGGACTCATTCGTATTTTTGCAAGCGACATTTTTCGTTGAATTTTTTGTTGCTTTATAATTCGTACTTTCGGTAGAGTACGTTGTTTTTCGTTGATTCTGGACACAACTCCTACTTTCGTAACTTTTTTTGGGTTCGTTGATTCGTAATTTTCTGTGTCTCTCTCACGACGACGCTGACTATTATGCCTAATGTGCTTCGAATGGATTTGTACTTTTCGAAATACATAGCGGTTATTTGTAACGATTCGAAATCTCGTATTTTACTTTCGTTTTTTACATGCGGCTATAGCCTCCGCCCCTGTACACCATTTTGAGAGGGTTCAGCACGGTGAGGGAGAAGCAGAGAGCAGAGCAGAGTGTTATTGTGCTTCGAATGGATTAGAAATCTCGTATTTTACTTTCGTTTTTTACATGCGGCTATAGCCTCCGCCCCTGTACACCATTTTGAGAGGGAGTTCAGCACGGTGAAGGAGAAGCAGAGAGCAGAGCAGAGTGAGTGTTATTGTGTTTCCATGGATTTGTACATTCGTAAGTTTTTTCATAACGAATTATGCCGAAGACATTCGGGCATTCGCTATTTTTATAATTTATTTCGGATTCGGTTTTATTCGTAATTGCTTTGTTCGGAAATTCGAATGCTTCCGAATGTCCGAAAGTTGCTAAATTCGGACGAATTTCGATTCGTTACGAAACGAATTGCACAAGCCTACTCCTCAGTGGCTTCCTTCTTGTGGCATTTACACCCGACTAGATTCAGTAAGATCTTGCGTAGGCCATGGACGCAGGGGGGACTTGCCTGCCCAGACTTTCACACCTACTATTTAGCGGCAATGCTCACCCATGCACATAACTGGCTGGTCTCGGACGACACCAATGCATCAGTCATCCTAGAGGCAGCACATTTGGGATCCTTTGAGGCCCTTCGCAATGCCCTCTATAGGGAGTCGGGGGGGTTCTCTGGTACCTTTAACACTGGCTATGAAAGCGATTATTAAGGCATGGTACACGGTAGTGATCAAACCTAATTTGGTAAACGCCAAATACACCACTCTGGTGTAATCCAAGGTTGCGGGAATTCCACTCTCTGCAGGACCCGGGTTTGTGGGCCAGTTAGGGCATCAAGTATTTGAGGGATATCTGCGATGCGTTGGGGTTATTTACATTTGATAGGCTAAAGAACAAATTCCAACTTCCGAACTCTTTCATTTTCAGGCTCCTGTTGCTCCGTCACGCCTTTAATTCGCAATTCAAGTCAACTCAGCTTCGGCTGGAACTTGATGACTTGGAGATCCTCCTAGACAATGCTGATCTCTCAAAATCATTATCCCAAATTTATCGAACACTTCTACCGTCCATCCAGGTTGGACTGGATGGTCTGCGCGGTCTGTGGCGGGCGGAGGTGCAGGAGCTGGACAGTGAAGACTGGGAAGACATGTGGGACTATCCATTCCAGCCGCTGGTGGCTACTAGGGACAAACTGATCCAATTTATAATCCTCCACAGGATCTATTACATGCCCCAACGCCTTCATCGCATATACCCAGCCTTGTTGGCCAGCTGCTGGAGATGCTCTGGTACTCCTGTAGACTTCACGCATATATTCTGGGATTACCCACAGATTCAGGACTATTGGCGGGAGGTAACTAAATTTATTCACAGCCTAACCACTATCCCTATTCCCCTGACAATTAGTGTCTGCCTCTTTGGCCTGGTGGAACAACTGGCATTTGCCAAAGCAACACGTACCCTAATAGGTATCCTTCTTTTTTACGCGACAAAAGCCATAGTATTAAAGTGGAAGTCAACCACTCCCCATACCCTGACCTCATGGAAACAGCTAGTTAACACAATGATACCCCTCTATAAAGCGACGTATCTGTCTCGAGGATGCCCCAAAAAATATGAAAAAGTCTGGCATTTGTGGACAGACTCAGAGTCCACAACAGACAACCAGCCCCCAGGGGAGTAACTCAGATGGATCTCCTTTGTATCCACCTGTAATGCTAGGAGCTGAGGTCCATACTCTGAATAGGTAAACGGAGGTGAAAGCATAGATAACAAAATAATCGTACCTACTCCTAAATGCTCCTGTAGCGTTCAATTTAGACAACTATGAATGAGATGAGGTCCTACAAGAAACAATAACTCCTGTTGTAGTCCTATCATGTGTAACCTGAGAGGTGTTTAGGTTGTGTTTAGTTAGACATATTTAGCTTTAAGGTGTGATGTTAATTGTTTTTTGTTGTGCACGTGGTTATGTGCAATGATTGGTCGGGGTATGCCCCTATGGCCCTGTTTTGTAACTCAACAATATAAAAAAAGCTTCAATAAAGAGAATAAAAAAAAAAAAAAACATCTTTAACCACTTCAATAATGGGTACTTTCACCTGCTTCCTGCCCAGGCCAATTTTTAGCTTTCAGCTCTGTCGCACTTTGAATGACAATTGCGCGGTCATGCAACCCAGTACCCAAACTACATTTTTATCACTTTCTTTTCATGGTATTTAATCACCACTGGGTTTTTTATTTTTTGCTAAACAAATAAAAAAAAAAAAAAAAAATATCTTAGGCCCCTTTCACACTGAGGCGTATTTCAGGTGTTTTAGCGCTAAAAATAGCCCATAAATAACGCCTGAAATAATCCTGCCCCAGCATTATCAATGTGAAAGCCCGAGGGCTTTCACACTGGGGCGATGCGCTGGTGGGAGGAAAAAAAATCTCCTGCAAGCCGCATCTTTTGAGCGGTGAAGGAGCGGTGTGTATACCGCTCCTTTACCGCTCCTGCCCATTGAAATCAATGGGACAGCGCGGCTATACCGCCGGCAATGCGCCTCTGCAGAGGCGCATTGCCGGCGGTATTAACCCTTTTTCGGCCGCTAGCGGGGGGTAAAACCGGGGGGTAAAAATAGCGCCGCTATACCACCAGCGCACCTCCCCGTCCCAGTGTGAAAGGGGCCTTATTGTCTGTTAAGACATTTTTTCTTCTCCTTCACTGATGGGCACTGATGAGGCTGCACTGATGGGCACTAATAATGAGGTGGCACTGAAAAGGTGACACTGATGGGCACTGATGAGGAGGCACTAATATGCAGTGCTGATAGGCGGCACTGATATGCAGCACTGACGGACACTGATAGGTAGCACTTATAGGCACTAATATGTGGCACTGATAGGTATCAATGATGGGCAATGATAGGTGGCACTGATGGGCACTGATAGGCGGCACTGATGGGTACTAATAGATGGCACTGATAGGCAGCACTGATGAGGAGGCATTGACAGTCATTACTCATTTCTGTTATAACATTTTGTTTTCTCCTTCACTGGTGGGCACTGATGAGGTGACACTGATGGGCACTGATGAGGGGGCACTAATATGAGGTACTGCTAGGCGGCACTGATATGCAGCACTGATGGGCACTGATAGGCTGCACTGATGGGCGACACTGATAATAGGCACTAATGGGTGGCACTGATAGGCAGCACTGATGAGGAGGTACTGACAGTCATTACTGATGGGCACTGATTGGCACCTAATTAGCATGTATGATTGCCACCTCTGATGGGAGCTGCGCTGATAATCAATGCACTGATTATCAGCACAGATCCCCCCTGTCAGGAGATCTGACGATCGGCTCTCCTCTGCTCGCGTCTTGTCAGCGAGAAACTGAGGAAAGCCGATTACTGGCACTTCCTGGTTACCGCTGTGATCATCTGTGGTTGGTCACAGCTGATCACATGGTAAAGACCCTATGTCACCACAATTGGAGATGCGGTGTGTCAGAGCGACAAACTGCACCACCGATCGCCGCTCTGCATGCCCCCAGGGGCGCGGACGAACAGCTTATCCTGCTGTACGTCATATGACGCCCAGTCAGGATAACTGAGCTACCTTGTGAACATTATTCCGCAATAGGGTGGTAGGGAAGTGGTTAAAGCCCACTTAAATCTATACAGTGGCTACCATCCTTTTTTTTAAATGATTATATATTCTTCTATGGATCACACATTTGCTAATTAGCAATCAGGGCCAGCTCACACCAGAACATGGCGCGAAAAAGTCACAATCTGTGTGGGTTTCCTGCACTGCATTCAAAACGCAATGCCTTTGGGATCTGCTGTGGGTACCATTGTTAACATCACCAAAACACAGATCGCAGGCACCGGATCATATGGTACTGCCGTACCATGCTATTTGGTGCAGTGCATTTTTCAAAAGTACAGCATGCGCCACTTTTTGTGTGTTCAAACTGCAGGGGAATGTTCCTGTGCAATTCTGGTGTGAAGCAGTCGTCACTGACATAGGCTGTGATATTCCTTGAAGCAAAAGCACAAAACCTTTTATGTTAAAAATAGGAATCCATGACCAATTTAAAATTTTAGCAGCTTAGCGAGCAAATAAATGAAAGAGCTATTTCCATTGATTGTGATAAATTACATCACTATGCACATTGTCATTTGCTTTAATGAAATTTATGTTGTTGTGATGCTTCTAAAACTGCTAATACTCTGGCTGGCAGGCTCGCCTTTTAAATTCTGTGTTTTTAGAGGTGTTTGACTTTGACTATATCTGCAAAAGACTGACACAGAAAGTACTGTAGCTAAAAGCATGACGGCCAGGCACCATAAATTTATAGAAGGAGCTCACCAATAGAAATCAACATGCTGCATTCCTTTCATGCCTGGTTTCCTTTACACCCTATAGGCTCCTTTCACAAAGATTTAACACAAGGATAATACTGCAAATTTTGTTGGACTTATTGGTGAGAAAAACGGCCACTTTTTTTAAATATGTATTTAAAATATGCATCCTGGTAGATTAGCTTTGTGAATTCAACCTTATATCTCAGTGTCCCACCAATGATTCTGTGCTGCAGATTCCGTTCTGTAAGTTCAGCACCATGCAAGTGGACAGCAATTTGAAAAAACTCAAAAAAGCCAATGCTAAAGAGTAAAATATTGTGAATGGTAACATTCAAAAGAAATAAAATCGAAAATAGTGTTTCTCAACCAGGGTGCCGCAAGCACAGGACCCAGTTTACCCTGGATCAATGTCATGATTTGCCATGGTGCAGACCAGGCCCGGACTGGGACAAAAAATAGGCCCGGCTATTTTAGACTGAGTAGCCTGGGGGGGGGGGGGGGGGCGCGGTGGCAGTTAATGATGGGATGTGGGGTTCCAGCACCTTGTACCTCTGGACCCCTTTACATTACACAGCACCCTGCACCTCTGGACCCCTTTACATTACACAGCACCTTGCACCTCTGGACCTGTCAGGGAACCATCCGCAGAAGGGCTGACAGTTCTCACCATGCTCAGCAGAATCGCGGAACAACAAACACTGTGCGCATGCGCGCGCCCCGGAACGCAATGCGCACGCGCGTGCGCCGATGCGCAATGCGCGTGCACCGGAACGCAACGTGATTGGCACTTGGCGCCCAGTGGCCTATTTAAAGCTTGCTGCAGCAGTCAACAACTGCTGCATGATCTTTCAGCCTTCCTGAGATCGCTTCCTGAGTTCCTGTTTGCTGTTTACCACTACCGACCCGGCTTGCCTGACCAACCTTCTCTGTGTGTGATCCCGGCTTGACCCTTGGCTTGTTCCTGTACCCTGCTACTGCTCTGCTGATCCTGTGTATGACCCCGGCTTGTCCATTGACCTGTTCCAGTGGCTCCATCTCTGCCTGCTCACCTGTGTATGACTCCTGGCTTGGCTCCTGACTCCTCCTATGGTCCTCCCTGCTGTGCAGCCTCGTCTGGTACTTCCGAGATTCCCCCACCTGGCAGTCTACCCTGCTCACCAGCGGATCTCCAGCATCATCCCGGCTTGTCGCAGCTGGCAACCCCTGCCTCTTTGGGTATAGCACTCCCTGTGCCACCTTCAGGGGGCGCTCTGCACTTAGTCGCAAGGGAAGCCCTCCCAGCACTTCGGTCTCTGGTAAGGTACGTGACAGTATCATGCAGCCAGAAGTGTCAGAGACCGACGGAGGTGCTTCCCCGCTCAAAACTTTGGGCCAGCAAGTCGCAACCCTTACCCAAGCAGTGACAACCCTACAGGAACAACAATCCCAGCTAGGAGATCGCCTTCCGAACCAGATGATGTCTCCTGTCATGGGAACTCCTACTCCGCCTGCTGTAGTCACTACATCCGCTTCCATGATGTTTCCCCCGCCTGAACCACGAGTGCCCACTCCTGAACGTTTCTCAGGTGACCAAAGGACGTTCAGAGCGTTCAGGGTTTCCTGTTTACTTTATCTGGCCCTTCAGCCAAGAACTTTTTCTCTAGAGACTGTCAAAGTAGGATTTGTTATTTCCCTGCTGTCCAAAGAACCTCAGTATTGGGCCCATCAGTTACTGGAACAAAAGAATCCTGCTCTTGACTCAATGGACTTGTTCTTTGAGGCCATGGCTAAATTGTATGATGACCCACAACGCCAGGCCACTGCCGAAGCTGCCCTCCATGCCCTGCGACAAGGGCAGCGCCCTGTAGAAGACTATACTGTGGACTTTCGCAATTTGGCTACAGACACAGGATGGAATGAGGCCGCCCTCAGATATCAGTTCCGACTTGGCCTGTCTGAGCCTATCAAGGATGAGTTAGCACGAGTAGGGGCCCCAACCACTTTAGAAGGGCTCATTCAACTAGCCATCCAACTCGATAGACGCCTGCGAGAGCGGCAGTCTGAACGTGCACGAGCCTGCCGGCCCACCGGGTTGTTGCCCACAGTTACAGATGCTCCTGCACCCTCCTCTCCGGTCACATCCAACAGAGGGCCTATGCAGATTGGCGTGGTCCGCTCTACCCTGACCCCTAATGAGAGACTTTATCGCCGGCAAGCAAACCTTTGTTTCTACTGTGGAGAAGCCGGTCACTTCATTTACAACTGTCCAACAAGGCCCAGTAGATCTTCTCTCCGCAATCCTTTGCTCCTCCAAGTCCCGAAACCCTCCGCGGCTCACCTTGTTCTCCATGTCGCGTTACAGTTGGAAAAGGGAGAGGTCAGATTCCCAGCAATAGTTGACTCCGGGGCCTGCAGTTGCTTTTTGGACTTTTCCCTTGCTAAGAACTTTCGGATTCCTCTACGGAATAAGGAACAGAAGCTTAAGATTCACTTGGCTGATGGATCCACACCTTGTTTTGGGCCAGTTACCCAAGAAACTTTACCCATACCTACCATGATTGGCTCAGGCCATCAAGAGTTCCTTCGTTTTGACATTCTCTGTTCACCAATGTTTCCTGTAATTCTGGGGCTCCCCTGGTTGCGGGCACATAACCCACAAATAGACTGGAACACGGGGAGTATCTCCTTCAAATCTGATTACTGCCGTCAGCATTGCATAGTGCCTGAACCTATAACACCTTCCAGTTGCCTCACCGTTCAGCCGGCTTCCACTACCAACCAAGACGTCCCTCCGGTCTATCATGACTTCCTAGATGTCTTCGATAAAAAGAAAGCCGACACATTACCACCCCATCGTCCATACGACTGTCCTATCGAGTTGTTACCTGGTGCAGAGATCCCTTTTGGACGAATATTCCCACTTTCAGAGACCGAGCTTGAGACCCTGCGTCAATACATTGACGAGAACCTAGAAAAGAAGTTTATCCGCCCTTCATCCTCTCCTGCCGGTGCTGGGATCTTTTTTGTGGAGAAAAAGGATCATACCCTCAGGCCCTGTGTGGATTACAGGGAGCTCAATAAGATCACCATTAAGAACCGATACCCTCTACCTCTCGTTCCTGAACTCTTCCAGAGATTCCGTACTGCAAGAGTCTTTACTAAATTGGACTTAAGAGGCGCCTACAATCTTGTGCGCATTCGGGAGGGAGATGAATGGAAGACCGCTTTTAGAACTCGCTTCGGTCACTTTGAGTATCTTGTTATGCCTTTTGGACTATGCAACGCTCCGGCGACTTTCCAACATTTCGTGAATAACATCTTTAGAGAGTTCCTGGATCACTTCTTAATCGTGTACTTGGATGACATCCTCATCTTCTCTGCCACCTTGGAACTACATAGAACGCATGTCCGGAAGGTACTATCCACACTAAGGGCACACAGGCTCTACGCAAAAGCAGAAAAGTGTCAGTTTGAAAGGTCATCCATACAATTCTTGGGCCTAATCTTTTCCACATTAGTGATGAGCCGAACACCCCCGGGTTCGGTTCGCACCAGAACCCGCGAACGGACCGAAAGTTCGTACGAACATTAGAACCCTATTAAATACAATGGATGCGAACGTTCGAATTCTAAAGTGCTAATTATAACAACTATTATGCATGTTATTGTCCTAAAAAGGGTTTGGGAACCCGGGTTCTGCACCAGGGGACATGTATCAATGCAAAAAGAAGTTTTAAAAACGGTCGTTTTTCGGGAGCAGTCATTTTAATGATGCATAAAGTGAAAAAAAAAAAGTCAAATATTCCTTTAAATATCGTACCTGGGGGGTGTCTAAAGTATGCATGTGAAGTGCCACGTGTTTCCCGTGTTTAGAACTGTCCCTGCACAAAATGACACTTCTAAAGGAAAAAAAAGCCATTTAAAACTGCTTGCGGCTTTAATGTAATGTCTGGTCCCGGTAATATGGATGAAAATCTTTAAGAAAAATGGCATAGCTACCCCATGACCCCCCCCCCCCTACCCCAGCCCATTACCAGCCCCTTTGGGTCTTGTATGGATATTAAGGGGAACCCCGCACATAAAATAAAAAAGGCCCTATATACTCTGAACAGCCGTATACAGGCGGTGCATACAAGACAGGGACTGTAGGTTTGTTCTTATGTAGAATGTGTTTGTAATTTTGAACAGGTACATTGTTGAAGTGTAGCTCCAGCCCAAAAATCTATTTTTAAACTTTTTGGAAAACATAGATAAGGGTTATCACCCCTGTAACATTTGTTTTGCTGTCTGTGCCCCTGTTCAGAACATTTCACCTCACTTTCCGTCCCAATGACAACTGTTTTTGAAATGTGGTGTTTTTCTTGAAACAAGGATTGCTGATAAAGCATCAGTACAGAGGAGACACCTTTCTCCCATATTTATTCTTACAGGAGAGAATTTTCCTTCCTAGGGGTAGATTTCCTCTCACTTCCTGTTGTCTTCTTGCGTTTGCAAGTAGGAGTCGTTTGTAAGTTGGATGTTTGAAAGTAGGGACCTGCCGTATATACTCTGCAGAAATAGGCCCCTTAGTTGTTGGTGTTGGCACAACACTGTAAGCACTCACAGTTACTCTTGGTTGGTGCTGGAACGCCCTGCTGTCAACTATTATATCAGGAATTTTAATTACATATAATTGTTGAACAGTGGTAGTAAAAATTGGGGCTTTGATGGTGGTGCTGGTGCCACAACACTGTAAGCCCTGACAGTTACTCTTGGTGGGTGCAGCAATGGGCCCTGCTGTGAATTATTAGATCAAGAATTGTAATTACATGCCCCTTTTGAACAGGGGCTGAAAAATTGGGCCTTTCGTGGTGGTGGTGGTGGTGGCGTTGCCACAACACTGTAAGCCCTCAGACTTACTCTTGGTGGGTGCAGGAATGGGCCCTGCTGTGAATTATTAGATCAAGAATTGTAATTACATGCCCCTTTTGAACAGGGGCTGAAAAATTGGGCCTTTCGTGGTGGTGGTGGCGTTGCCACAACACTGTAAGCCCTCAGACTTACTCTTGGTGGGTGCAGGAATGGGCCCTGCTGTGAATTATTACATCAAGAATTGTAATTGCATGCCCCTGTTGAACAGGGGCTGAAAAATTGGGCCTTAGGCACTGGTGGCACAACACTACAACCCCTCACAGATACTGTACTTGAAGCACAGCAATGAGCCCTGTTGCAAAGTATTACTTCAAAAATTGTAATGACACGCCCCTGTTAAACAGGGGCTGAAAAATTGGGCCTTAGGCACTGGTGGCACAACACTACAACCCCTCACAGATACTGTACTTGGAGCACAGCAATGAGCCCTGTTGCAAAGTATTGCTTCAAAAATTGTAATGACACGCCCCTGTTAAACAGGGGCTGAAAAATTGGGCCTTAGGCACTGGTGCCACAACACTCCAACCCCTCACAGATACTGTACTTGGAGCACAGCAATGAGCCCTATGGCAAATTATTGCTAAAAAAATTGTAAGTACACGCCCCTGTAAAACAGGGGCTGAAAAATTGGGCCTTAGCCACTGGTGGCGGCACCCATAAACAAAAATGATCTTCCAAGCTATCATCATCAATCGTATCATTGAGGACTCGGAGGAGGAGGATAGCCAGTCAACATAACAGCACAGGCACTCAGCATCAGCATCAGTCTTGAAGGGATGTGACATGTTAAAATCAATTAGTCTGTTATATCAGCATCAGGTGTATGGTAGCTGGTGGTGATCCAAGACTGGTTCATCTTGATGAAAGTCAGTCGATCAACCGAGTCGGTGGACAGGCGCACCCTGTGATCCGTGACAAATCCTCCAGCAGCACTGAATGTGCGTTCCGAAAGAACGCTGGATGCAGGACAGGCCAGTAGCTCAATTGCATACTGTGCAAGCTCTGGCCAGTGATCCATCCTCAAGACCCAGTAAGCCAGAGGATTTTCGGTGGGGAAGGTGTCCAAGTCTGACCTTGCCCCTAGATATTCCTGCACCATGTTTATCAGACGCTGGCGATGGTTGCTGGAACCGATCATACTTTGGGGCTGCGGACTAAAGAATTGTCTGAACGCATCGGTCAGACGGCCACCTTCCCCACCGCTCCTTCTTTGACTGGCCGAAGCCTCAGCAACTCGTTGTCCAGGACCAGGAGTTTGTAACCTCCCAGTCTCTGGGAACGCGTTGCACAGACCTTTCTGCAAGGCCTCCCGAAGTTGTCTCATCCTCTGCTCCCTCTGCGACGGTAACATAAGGTCCGCAACCTTACCCTTGTACCGTGGATCAAGGAGAGTGGCCAGCCAGTAATGGTCCCTCTCCTTGATCCGAAGAATACGAGGATCCTTCCGCAGACTTTGCAGGATCAGGGAGGCCATGCAGCGTAGGTTTGCTGAGGCATTCGCTCCGGAGTCCTCTGGGTCACTAAGGACGACATGATCCGCAGTCACCTCCTCCCAGCCACGTACAAGTCCACTGGTTTCTTGGGACTGTAAATCATCCCTAAAAGACTGCTGCTGATGATGCTGAGTGCCAGCCTCCACCTCCATGCTGACACAATCCTCCTCCTCCTCCTCCTCCTCCTCTTCCTCTTCCTGTGCGATGGGTGGGACAGAAGGAACACTGTCTGGGTAAAGGGGGCCTTGAGAGGCAAGGAAGTCCTCCTCTTCCTGCCTCTGTTCTGCCTCAAGTGCCCTGTCCATTATTCCACGCAGCGTGTGCTCCAACAGGTGGACAAGAGGTACAGTGTCACTGATGCATGCACTGTCACTGCTCACCATCCTCGTGGCCTCCTCAAATGGTGCCAGGACAGTGCATGCATCCCTGATCATGCCCCACTGGCGTGGAGAAAAAAAACCAAGCTCCCCTGACCCTGTCCTGGTGCCGTAGTCGCACAGGTACTCATTGATGGCCCTCTGCTGCGTGTGCAGCCGCTGCAGCATGGCCAACGTTGAGTTCCACCTGGTGGGCATGTCACATATAAGGCGGTTCTTGGGCAGGTTCAACTCCTTTTGCAGCTCAGCCAGGCGAGCACTGGCATTATAAGATCTGCGGAAATGCAAACAGACTTTCCTGGCCTGCCTCAGGACATCCTGTAAGCCCGGGTACCTGCCCAAGAACCGCTGCACCACCAGGTTAAGGACGTGAGCCACACAGGGCACATGGGTCAGTTGTCCCTGTCGAAGGGCGGAGAGGAGGTTGGTGCCATTGTCGCAAACCACCATTCCTGGCTTAAGCTGGCGTGGCGTCAACCACCTCTCGGCCTGGCCCTGCAGAGCAGACAGGACCTCTGCCCCAGTGTGGCTTCTGTCCCCCAAACACACCAGCGCAAGCACGGCATGGCATCTTTTTGCCTGCGTACTTGCGTAGCCCCGTGAACGGCTACGGAGCACCGCTGGTTCATAGGACAAACCACAGGAAGAGGCCATGGAGGAAGAAGAAGAGGAGGGGGTGGAGGAGAGAGGTGTGTCACAACCAGTAGTAGCATTTTGGAGGCGTGGCGGTGGGACAACCTCCAACACTACTGCACCTTGTCCTGCATCCTTCCCAGCTGCCAAAAGAGTGACCCAATGGGCCGTGAAAGAAAGGTAACGTCCCTGTCCATGCCTGCTGGACCATGAGTCAGCGGTAATATGCACCTTACCGCTGACCGCCCTGTCCAGCGAGGCCAAGACATTGCCTTCCACATGCCGGTAGAGAGCCGGAATAGCCTTCCGTGAGAAAAAGTGGCGTTTGGGAACCTGCCACTGAGGAACCGCACATTGCACAAACTCACGGAAGGGGGCCGAGTCTACCAACTGAAAAGGCAGCAGTTGAAGCGCTAGCAATTTAGCCAAGCTAGCATTCAACCGCTGGGCATGTGGATGGCTGGGAGTGAACTTCTTTTGACGGTCCAGCAGCTGGGGCAGGGAAATTTGCCTGCTAGAATCGGACGTCGGTGTACTGCTAGCAGAGTGGCCGCAAGTACTTGGCTGTGACACACCTAATTCTACACCTTCATTCCTCTCAGTGCATGTTTCAGAGAGGACTGAAGTTATAGTGGGGTTGGAGATCCCAGCTGATGCGGTGCAAGGAGAGGTCCGCTTTGTTCTTTGGTGTGGGTCTTTGAGGTAGGCTTGCCAACGAGCTGCATGGCAGGTCAACATATGTCTGGTCAGGCATGTGGTACCCAAGCGGCTGATGTTTTGGCCACGCGATATACGCTTGAGACATATGTTGCAAACAGCAGCTGTGCGATCTGATGCACTAGCCTCAAAAAAGGCCCACACCAAGGAACTTTTTGAATGACGGGCAGAGGCAGCGCCCTGCACAGGCGGAGCTCTGCGGTGTGATTCCGTCGGTGTACTGCCCTTACGCTGGCCACCAAAGGGCATCCTGCCTCGTTGGAGATGTGCCTCCTCCTCATCCTCCTCCTCCTCTCTCCTATTAGGCACCCACGTGGAGTCAGTGACCTCATCATCCCCTCCCTCCTCATCACTGGAGCCAATCTGGCAGTATGCTGCAGCTGCTGGAACATGACTGCCAGATTGGTGTCCTTCTTGAGCATCCCCTCTGTCTGCTCTCACCCTACTGCCTTCCTGTAGCTGGGTTTCATCATCAGACCCTTCGAAACGCTGGGCATCCTCCTGGAGCATGTACCCAACACTGTGCTCAAACAGTTCGGGGGACTCCTCAGGAGGAGGACATGGTGGGTCTAGGGAAGGAGTGACTGATGATGAGTCTGACATTGATAACAGGGAAGAGGACGCTTTGGCAGCTGCTTTGCCAGTACCCTGAGCCTGGGTGAGAGAGGATGAGGAGGAGGAGGAGGGCTTGGTCATCCACTCTACCAAGTCTTCGGCATGAAGTGGCTCAACATGTCCAGCTGCCGAAAAGAAGGACAAGCGTGTCCCATGGCCATGTGCTGATGACAATGCACCGCGTCCACGACCAGCACTGTTGCCCCCAGACACAGAGCCTGCTTGCCCTCTTTTATTGCCTCCTGACTGTCTGCCTCTCCTTGTTTGCCTTCCAGACATTCTAATAGATGGCCTGCAGGGAGATGGGAAAAAAGCAATAAGGGCTACCTTCAGGTGTCCTTCTCTGTCCCTTTACTTAAGGATTTCTAAATATGGTTGAGGATGATTGCTTTTGCACAGAATAGCACAACGACAATTTCCCTGACTGTCCAAAAATCAAGGATTTCAAAGATGGTTGATGAGGAATGCTTTAGCACACTATAGCACAAGGAGAATTCCCCTCACTTTCCTTCTTTGTCCCTAGAAACAAGGACTCACACAGTGAAAGAAACTGACACTCTCCCTACCTAGAGTTTTCTGTCCCTAGAAAAAATGTTTTTTTTAAGCACACTATAGCACAAGGAGAATTCACTCACTGTCCTTCCCTGTCCCTGGAAACAAGGACTTGCACAGTGAAAGAAACTGACACTCTCCCTACCTAGAGTTTTCTGTCCCTAGAAAAAATGTTTTTTTTTAAGCACACTATAGCACAAGGAGAATTCACTCACTGTCCTTCCCTGTCCCTGGAAACAAGGACTTGCACAGTGAAAGAAACTGACACTCTCCCTACCTAGAGTTTTCTGTCCCTAGAAAAAATGTTTTTTTTAAGCACACTATAGCACAAGGAGAATTCACTCACTGTCCTTCCCTGTCCCTGGAAACAAGGACTTGCACAGTGCAAGAAACTGACACTCTCCCTACCTAGAGTTTTCTGTCCCTAGAAAAAATGTTTTTTTTAAGCACACTATAGCACAAGGAGAATTCACTCACTGTCCTTCCCTGTCCCTGGAAACAAGGACTTGCACAGTGAAAGAAACTGACACTCTCCCTACCTAGAGTTTTCTGTCCCTAGAAAAAATGTTTTTTTTAAGCACACTATAGCACAAGGAGAATTCACTCACTGTCCTTCCCTGTCCCTGGAAACAAGGACTTGCACAGTGAAAGAAACTGACACTCTCCCTACCTAGAGTTTTCTGTCCCTAGAAAAAATGTTTTTTTTAAGCACACTATAGCACAAGGAGAATTCACTCACTGTCCTTCCCTGTCCCTGGAAACAAGGACTTGCACAGTGAAAGAAACTGACACTCTCCCTACCTAGAGTTTTCTGTCCCTAGAAAAAATGTTTTTTTTAAGCACACTATAGCACAAGGAGAATTCACTCACTGTCCTTCCCTGTCCCTGGAAACAAGGACTTGCACAGTGAAAGAAACTGACACTCTCCCTACCTAGAGTTTTCTGTCCCTAGAAAAAATGTTTTTTTTTAAGCACACTATAGCACAAGGAGAATTCACTCACTGTCCTTCCCTGTCCCTGGAAACAAGGACTTGCACAGTGAAAGAAACTGACACTCTCCCTACCTAGAGTTTTCTGTCCCTAGAAAAAATGTTTTTTTTAAGCACACTATAGCACAAGGAGAATTCACTCACTGTCCTTCCCTGTCCCTGGAAACAAGGACTTGCACAGTGAAAGAAACTGACACTCTCCCTACCTAGAGTTTTCTGTCCCTAGAAAAAATGTTTTTTTTAAGCACACTATAGCACAAGGAGAATTCACTCACTGTCCTTCCCTGTCCCTGGAAACAAGGACTTGCACAGTGAAAGAAACTGACACTCTCCCTACCTAGAGTTTTCTGTCCCTAGAAAAAATGTTTTTTTTTAAGCACACTATAGCACAAGGAGAATTCACTCACTGTCCTTCCCTGTCCCTGGAAACAAGGACTTGCACAGTGAAAGAAACTGACACTCTCCCTACCTAGAGTTTTCTGTCCCTAGAAAAAAATTTTTTTTAAGCACACTATAGCACAAGGAGAATTCACTCACTGTCCTTCCCTGTCCCTGGAAACAAGGACTTGCACAGTGAAAGAAACTGACACTCTCCCTACCCAGAGTTTTCTGTCCCTAGAAAAAATGTTTTTTTTAAGCACACTATAGCACAAGGAGAATTCACTCACTGTCCTTCCCTGTCCCTGGAAACAATAACTTGCACAGTGAAAGAAACTGACACTCTCCCTACCTAGAGTTTTCTGTCCCTAGAAAAAATGTTTTTTTTAAGCACACTATAGCACAAGGAGAATTCACTCACTGTCCTTCCCTGTCCCTGGAAACAAGGACTTGCACAGTGAAAGAAACTGACACTCTCCCTACCTAGAGTTTTCTGTCCCTAGAAAAAATGTTTTTTTTAAGCACACTATAGCACAAGGAGAATTCACTCACTGTCCTTCCCTGTCCCTGGAAACAAGGACTTGCACAGTGAAAGAAACTGACACTCTCCCTACCTAGAGTTTTCTGTCCCTAGAAAAAATGTTTTTTTTAAGCACACTATAGCACAAGCACAAAACACACTGACACTCTCCCTACCTATCCTTCTCTTTCCCTAAACTAAAGGAATCCAGGTTAAGCAAGAAAGAAATAAAAGTCACTGTCCCTGCCTATGCTGCTCTTTCCCTGCTCCGGAATACACTACACTAGGCCGCCGTGCTGGCGGCCTTTTATAGTGTGGGGCGTGTACTAAACACCCTCAGCAATAATTGGCCACAGGCATCCTGCCTGTGGCCAATCATTGCTCTCCTCGCTGCCGGCGCTGTGATTGGCCAAGCATGCGGGGTCACAGTGCATGCTTGGCCAATCACAGCGCCTGGATGACACTGCGATGGCGTAGTGCATTGTGGGCCGTTCGCGTCACTCGAATTTGGCGCGAACGGCCCAAATCGTTCGATCTTCGTCGAACGATCGAACAGCCGATGTTTGAGTCGAACGTATGTTCGACTCGAACACGAAGCTCATCCCTATTCCACATCTGGAATTGCCATGGACCCTCAGAAAGTGTCCGCTATTCAGGAATGGTCAGCTCCTACCGATAAGAAAGGCATCCAAAGATTCATCGGGTTCGCTAATTTTTATCGGAGATTTATTAAAGACTTTTCTGGCATTATTGCCCCCATTACCCAGCAGACCCGCCAGCATATCCGTTTCCAATGGTCCCAGGAGGCCCAAGAAGCTTTCGATAAACTAAAGACTCTGTTCACCTCAGCCCCCATTCTACAGCACCCCGATCCAGCTCTGCCTTATGTCCTGGAGGTCGATGCATCGGAAGTTGCCGTGGGGGCTGTCTTGTCTCAACGCCAAGGTCCTAAAGCATTGTTACACCCAGTTGCTTTTTTCTCCCGAAAATTGAGCCAGCCGGAAAGGAATTATGATGTGGGGGATAGGGAGTTACTGGCAATTAAAGCCGCTTTGGAAGAATGGCGATATCTCCTTGAAGGTGCGGCTCATCCTATCATGGTATTCACAGACCATAAGAACCTCGAATACCTCAGATCTGCCAAACGACTACGACCACGGCAAGCCAGATGGGCCTTATTCTTCTCGAGGTTCAACTTCCATCTCACCTACCGCCCAGGGTCCAAGAATGGGAAGGCAGATGCTCTCTCACGCATGTTCCCAGAGACCTCGGAAACTGACGTTCCTAGCACCATCTTGTCCCCTCAGAACTTCCTGTTGATTCAGCCTGATCTGAAGTCGACCCTTGATCAAGCCTCTGCTCAATGTCCTGAATCTGAGAGCTCCGCATTCAGAAGACAGGAAGGACTCCTGTGGCACGGAGACAAGATTTTTGTCCCCGAGGGAGCCAGATTTCAGCTCCTTAAGACCTTTCACGAACACCAGCTTGCCGGTCATTTCGGGGTCCATAAGACATCTGAGCTAATTCAGCGATCCTACTGGTGGCCTAATCTGAGGCAAGATTGCAAAGACTTTGTAAGTTCCTGTATAACCTGTGCCAGAAGTAAAGGAAGCCGCACACAAGCTTGGGGTCTGCTAAGACCACTACCTGTCCCAGACCACCCGTGGAAGATGCTGTCCATGGACTTTATAGTGGAGTTGCCCCCCTCGGAAGGCTTTACCACTATCCTGGTGGTGGTCGATCGTCTAACGAAGATGGCCCACTTTCTGCCTCTATTAGGTACCCCTTCGGCCATGGATACAGCACACACCTTTATCAAAGAAATCGTAAGATTGCACGGTCTGCCCAACAGTATTGTCTCCGACAGAGGAGTGCAATTTACCTCAAGGTTCTGGAGGGCTCTCTGTAAAGCTTTGAACATTGAAATCCGCTTATCGTCTGCTTACCATCCACAGAGTAATGGCCAAACGGAGAGGACAAACCAGACGCTAGAGCAGTATCTCCGCTGCTTCTCCACCATTTCCCAAGATAACTGGGTGTCCTTGCTCCCATGTGCTGAATTTGCATACAACAATTCGGTACACTCCACCACCAATCAGTCCCCGTTTTGGGCGAACTATGGGTTCCACCCGTCCTTCTTGCCCAATGCTATTCCGGAAGCAGCAGTACCTGCCGTACAAGACAGATTAACCTTTATTCAGGAAAATGTACAAGTTCTTCAAGAAACCATGCAGAGATCACAAGGAGACTATAAAAAATATTATGACAGGAAGAAGAAAAATAACCCAATTCTGAAAGTAGGAGATAAAGTATGGCTCTCTACATTGAACCTCAAATTGTCCTGCCCTTCCCGGAAGCTGGGCCCAAGGTTCATTGGTCCCTTTGCAATCAAGAAAGAGGTTAATCCTGTGGCCTTCGAATTATCCCTTCCTGAATCCTACAAGATTCACCCAGTCTTCCACGTCTCACTTCTCAAACCAGCTATCACTGGCCCCTTTTCTGGAAGAGAAGACCCACCTCCACCTCCAATCACAGTAGGTGAAGAAACGGAATTTGAGGTGGAAGCCATTTTGGATGGTCGAAAGAGAGGTAGACAGATCCAATACCTAGTAAAGTGGAAGGGTTACTCACTCGAGGAAAGCTCTTGGGAAACTGCAAAAGATGTTCACGCCCCTAAATTGTTGCATGAGTTCTTCAGAAAATATCCAGAGAAGCAAGCACGTCTGGGCATCCGGAGGCTGCCCCTGAGGGGGGGGCACTGTCAGGGAACCATCCGCAGAAGGGCTGACAGTTCTCACCATGCTCAGCAGAATCGCGGAACAACAAACACTGTGCGCATGCGCGCGCCCCGGAACGCAATGCGCACGCGCGTGCGCCGATGCGCAATGCGCGTGCACCGGAACGCAACGTGATTGACACTTGGCGCCCAGTGGCCTATTTAAAGCTTGCTGCAGCAGTCAACAACTGCTGCATGATCTTTCAGCCTTCCTGAGATCGCTTCCTGAGTTCCTGTTTGCTGTTTACCACTACCGACCCGGCTTGCCTGACCAACCTTCTCTGTGTGTGATCCCGGCTTGACCCTTGGCTTGTTCCTGTACCCTGCTACTGCTCTGCTGATCCTGTGTATGACCCCGGCTTGTCCATTGACCTGTTCCAGTGGCTCCATCTCTGCCTGCTCACCTGTGTATGACTCCTGGCTTGGCTCCTGACTCCTCCTACGGTCCTCCCTGCTGTGCAGCCTCGTCTGGTACTTCCGAGATTCCCCCACCTGGCAGTCTACCCTGCTCACCAGCGGATCTCCAGCATCATCCCGGCTTGTCGCAGCTGGCAACCCCTGCCTCTTTGGGTATAGCACTCCCTGTGCCACCTTCAGGGGGCGCTCTGCACTTAGTCGCAAGGGAAGCCCTCCCAGCACTTCGGTCTCTGGTAAGGTACGTGACAGGACCCCTTTACATTACACAGCACCCTGGACCCCTTTACATTACATAGCACCTTACCTCTGGACCCTTTTACATTACACAGCACCCTGCACCTCTGGACCCTTTTACATTACACAGCACCCTGCACCAGTGGACCCCTTTACATTACATAGCACCACACCTCTGGACCCCTTTACATTACACAGCCCCCCACAATTTATTACACAGACACCCCCTAACAGTTTTGGACCCCCTGCATGTTACACAGACCTCCCTACAGAACAGAGCCGCTCCCTACAGTACAGACCCCCTCCCTACAGTGCAGACCCCCTCCCTACAGTACATACCCCCTCCCTACAGTACAGCCCCCCTTCAGTACAGACCATCTCCATAATAAAGACCCCCCCTACATTACAGCCCCCCTCTACAATACAGACCCCCCTACATTACAGACCCCCCTTCAATACAGAACCCCCCTTCAATACAGACCCCCTACAATACAGAACCCCCCTACAATACAGACCCCCCTACATTACAGACCCCCCTAAAATACAGACCCCGGCCCCTACAATACAGAACCCCCAGACCCCCCTACAATACAGACCCCCATACATTACAGACCCCCCTCTACAATACAGACCCCCCTACAATACAGAACCCCCCTACAATACAGAACCCCCCTACATTTCAGACCCCCCTACAATACAGAACCCCCCTACATTACAGACCCCCCTACAATACAGAACCCCAGCTACATTTCAGACCCCCCTACATTTAAGACCCCCCTACAATACAGAACCCCCCTACATTTCAGACCCCCCTACAATACAGAACCCCCCTACATTTCATACACCCCTTCAATACAGAACCCCCCTTCATTACAGACCCCCTACAATACAGAACCCCCTACAATACAGACCCCCCCTACATTACAGACCCCCCTAAAATACAGACCCCCCTAAAATACAGACCCCCTACATTACAGACCCCCTACAATACAGAACCCCCCTACATTTCAGACCCCCCTACAATACAGAACCCCCTTACATTACAGACCCCCCTACATTACAGACCCCCCTACAATACAGAACCCCCCTACAATACAGAACCCCCTACAATACAGAACCCCCCTACATTTCAGACCCCCCCTACAATACAGAACCCCCAACAATACAGAACCCCCCCTGCAATACAGAACCCCCACTACATTTCAGACCCCCCCTACAATACAGAACCCCCCCTACATTACAGACCCCCCTACAATACAGAACCCCCCCTACATTTCAGACCACCCCTACAATACAGACCCCCCTACAATACAGACCCCCCTTCAGACCCATAATGTACCTCAGATCAGCGTGGAACTGCATGTTGGGTCCCCTCCCCCTGTGTGGACATAAAGTAGGAGGGGTGGCGGCTTCACTCTGCTCGGCTGTGTGAGACAGCCGAGCCGAGACTGATCAGATCATCAGTACCGCGGCCACCTTGCCAGAGAGAAGGGAATTGTTGCGGGTCCCGGCCCCCTGAAGTGCCGACGGGTGTCACTGTCACTCGAGTGTGTCTCCGACTCGCAGCTGAGTGTGCACTGGGGCAGTGGCTTCACTAGGGTTGGTGTCACCTGGTGCGGCAAAACATGGTGTCACCCCCCTCCTGTCTATCCTGCCCAGCGCTCTGCAGGCAGCGCACGGTCATGAGGTGCACCCCCAAATGACCCCTGTAAATTAAAGTATAGGGTGGTATTGGGCCGGCTGGGGCGATATAGGGCAGGTTGGGGTAATATAGGGCAGGTTGCGGTGGTATAGTGCAGGTTGGGGTGATATAGGGCAGTTTGCGGTGGTATAGGGCAGGTTGCGGTGGCATAGGGCAGGTTGCGGTGGTATAGAGCAGTTTGCAGTGGCATAGGGCAGGTTGGGGTGGTATAGAGCAGTTTGCGGTAACATAGGGAAGGTTGCGGTGGCATAGGGCAGGTTGTAGTGGCATAGGGCAGGTTGCGGTGGCATAGGGCAGGTTGCGGTGGCATAGGGCAGGGTGCGGTGGCATAAAGCAGGTTGGGGTGGCACGCATAGGGCAGGTTGCGGTGGCATAGGGCAGGGTGCGGTGGCATAAAGCAGGTTGGGGTGGCACGCATAGGGCAGGGTGCGGTGGCATAGGGCAGGCTGGGGTGGTATGGTGCCACGTTAGGACTCTATGTAGTGACATGTGCAGCAGTGTAGTAACTTACAGCATGCCTGGAGATGAAGACACTCTGGCTGCTGTGTCCTCGTTTCTTTCTCCTTCAGCTGTGGGATCAGCGAACGAGTCTGTGGGAGGAGTGGAGGGGGCAGCCACACCCCCAGCTCCGCCCACCAATTCCGGCTGCCTCCGGAGATATTGGAGATGATGGGGAAGACGTGATATGCTGTCCGTCGCGGGCCGCCGTGGCCCACCGGGCATTTGCCCGGTATGCCCTATGGCCCATCTGGGCCTGGTGCAGACGGTCCAGCTGGCAGCACCATAACAACCAATTTAGTTTTAGGCCCAGGATGCATGGCATAATTTTTTGCTATGATGATGGCATGACTTTTTTGCTATGATGATGGCATGGTATGAGGTGCTGGGACGACGACTCATGTTTACGAGCGACTCTGATGTCGTGGGTGACTCTGTTGTGTAACGAGGACTTCAGACATGAATGGGGGACCTTAGATATGAAGGGGGGATCTCTGATGTGGTGGAGGAACCTCTGATGTGAAGGCGGACTCTTTTAAGGTGGTAGTGTGCATTTTTTCAGGTTCAGGTATTCTGTTAATGAGTAACATTTAAGTTTTTTAGACTGGGATGCCTCAAGATTTTTCTTACTTCAAAAGAGTACTGTGATTGAAAAAAGAAGGTTGAGAAATGTGGTTCTAAAAAGGGGTAGGCTAGATAAGATGAAAGTGTGACAGTTTACAAACATGCCAAATGTGTGACGGGTTATTCCTTACCCTCTTGGCGCCGGCTCTCGCTGGACCTTTAAGTTTTCTAGAATGCTGGGAGGCGAGGCGGGGCTTTTGGCCATGTAACCGCAGTGATTGAGTGAGTGAAAACTTATATAGCGCTACAAATGCGAACTGAATCGCCTCAAGGCACTTGTATCCATTGTCGTCATGATCCTTCAGAAGAGATGGGTCTTAAGTTTTTTCCTGAAGGCCCGGTGATTTTCTTCCATACGAATGTTCGTTGGTAGAGCGTTCCATAGCGGTGGTCCTTGGACTGCGAATCTTCGTTCTACTTTAGATTTGTAGCTTGATTTAGGGATGTGTTGATCGTAGAACACGATTGGGGATGTAGTGTTTTATTTTCTCGCATAGGTATTGAGGAGCATTTCCTTGTGTGCATTTGTGGGGGTCTTCAAAGTCACCCGATCCTTTACAGCTAGCCAATGGAGGGTCTTCAGGTACGGGGTGATTGATTCCTATGGTTTTCTTCCCGTTACCAGTCTGGCTAGTGTGTTCTGGATGACTTGTAGCAGAGAAATCTGGTATTTGGGTAGTCCAAGGCAGAGAGAGTTTGCATAGTCAAGTCGGGAATTGATGATTGTTCCAACTACTACTGCTGTATCTTCTTCCGGGATAAAGGGGATGAGTCTTCGTAGCAAGCGGAGAAAATGGTGAGATCGGCTGACTACTGATCCTATTTGGGCGTCCATGGTCATATCTGAGTCAAAGATGACTCCGAGACTTTTGACTTTGGTGCTTAGGGTCATGGTTTGTCCAAGGATGGTGGGTGGAGTCCCTGTCGTCCTAGAGTTCGTCTTCCGGTTTACGTGAAGAAAGAGAAGTTCTGTTTTGGATCCATTGAGTTTGAGGGAACTCTCCGTCATCCAATTGTCTATCAATGTAATGCATTAGTCTAATCCGTAATATTGGTCTTTTTTGTTGGTGATGTGCAAGTAAAGTTGAGTGTCATCAGCGTAAGAGTGGTAGAGCAAGTCCTGTTTGCTGATGATTTTGAGGAGTGGGCGGAGGTAGATGTTGAAGAGCACGGGCGACAGGGGTGATCCTTGAGGGACTCCGCATATACTGGTCCGTGCTTCTGAAGTGAAGGCTCCTAGTTTCACTGTCTGGGATCGGTTCTCCAAGAACGATGCGAACCATGGTAGATCAGAGTCTGCCACTCTGTGAGACGAGTGAGTAAAATTTTGTGGTCTACTGTGTCAAAAGCTGCACTGAGGTCCAGCAGCACCAGGAGAAACGTTTCTCCGTCATCTGCTGCTTCGAGTGTGTCGTCCCATATTTTGAGAAGTGCTGTTTCTGTCCCGTGGCCTGGGCGGAAACCTGATTGTAGTGGGTCCAGGAGTTTGTGAGTGTCCAAATGGAGTTGTAGCTGTTGTACTACTGCTTTCACAATGATCTTGGAGATGGTGTTAAGGCTTGTTACCGGTCTGCGGTGGTTTGGGTCTTTGGTGTCGAGGTTCAGTTTATTTAGGAGGGGTTTGATTATACCTTGCTTGAGGGAGGTCGGAACATTACATTCTTTGAATGATTGATTTATGAGATTTGTGATGGTGGGTGCCAAGATGTCGGTACATTCTTTCAGGAGTTTTGTGGAAATAATGTCGTTTGTTGATGTACTGTCTCAGAGGCTTCTGATGATGCTTTTGGTGATGTCGATGGTGATTGGGATCAGAGTAAATTTAGTTGATTGTAGAGTATTTATATTGCTGTTTTCTTCTTGCTTTGTCCGAGTGAGGTTGGTTGTTTTTTTCTGTTTTCGATTTTGGCAATAAAAAAATCAGATAATTCATTGCAGAATTCTTGTGTTTCGTTTGCTGGAGGTTCTAGGCAGGGTGGGTTCATAGTGTCTGAGCGACTAGTTTGAAAAGTTCCCGGGGACGATTTAGGGCTTTTGAGATGGTGTTGGAGAAATTTTTTTTTTTTGCTTTGAAGATTGCTTTGTGGTATTTCTTGGTGAGTAATTTGTAGTTTGTATGGTTTTCCTTTGTTCCTTCTCCAGGCACCTTAAGCTCTTCTGCGTTCTTGCTTTAGTAATGTAAGAGCATCATTGAACCAGCCGGATCTATTTTTGCGAATGAGTGCTTTGCGTCTCGGAGCGACTATGTCTGCTGTCTGTAGTAATGCTTTGTTGAGGGAGTTGAGTGTTTCTTCCGTTGAGTGGTTTTGATTTAACATTGTTATTTTGTTCGATAACGTGGTTTTAAATAGTTCCAAGTGTAATTTCTTCTGTGATCTTGTCCAGTGTGTTGTTATTGAATGTGTCGGTTTTTGGAAGATGGTGTTGGTGGTTATTTTAAATTTAATGGCGTGGTGGTCCATCCATGGTAAAGGCGTGTTGTCCAGTGTGTTGATGTCCATATTTTGTTTGAAGATGAGGTCGAGAGTGTGACGGGAAACATGCGTGGGAGCCTGTATCAGTTGCTGCAGGCCTAGTTCTTCCAGTTGGTTGATGCAGGCGGTGGCGATGGGGTCCTGGGTGGAATTAGCCCAGAGGTTGAAGTCCCAGAGTAGCAGGAGGTGATTGGTTTTCAAGGTGTATGTAGAGATGAATTCTGTGAAAGGTGTGAGGAGGTGTGTCTTTGGTCCCGGTGGTCTGTAGCATAACAGTATATAGACGGTGTCCTGGGGTGTTGTTTGGAGTTGCAGAGTAAGTGTTTCCATGAAAGGCAATGAGTTCTGTAGAGTTGGTTTGGTGAGAGAGAGGTGGGATTTGTAGATCACTGCTAGGCCTCCTCCTCTTTGCCCTGTTCTATGTTCTGTTAGGATGCAATAGTTCTCCGGCACTAATTCTGCGAGGATGGTGTTACAGTCAGGTGTTAGCCAGCTTTCCGTGATGAAAAGGCAATCTGTGTTGTGTTGGGTGATGAAGTCATGAATTTTCTGTCTGTGCTTAACTGCAGATCTTGTGTTGATCAGGGCGCATGACTGGTGTTGTAGTCGAAATGGTTCCATCCTCTTTTTGGCTGTCGATCGTCGATTGATTCTTAAAAGTTGTTCTTTTCGTAATATTTTTTGGATGGGGATTGGTAGTATTGAAGTGGTATTCCTTAGGCCACGGAGGGTGTCTACTGAGTATTTTATGTTGAACATGATGAAGGAAATGCCGAAGATGATGAGATGAATGATGAAGATCAAGAAGATACTAATGATCGGATGATGAAGATGGGGATGATGATGAGACGGTGATGATGATGATGAGGATGCTGAACCCAATCTAACCCCCCCAGTTGATCCAGAGGAAGGCGAAAAACCCCAGCCAAGCATGAGCCAATTAGCTGCAGCAGGGGAAATAATTCCTTCCTTATCCCCTAAGAGGCAATCGGGATAAACCCTGCATCAACTGCCTGTGGTAGACTGGTGCCTGGAGTACTTACCTAATTGTAAGGTTAACGAAAGAATCGCCAATCCAGAATAAGAGGCTGATGATGATGTTCAGGTGGCTATGATAAGGGTCCGGATGCTGAGGGGGGGAGGGAGGATGGAAGGGTGTGTGTCAGGGGATTTGTAGTGAGAGCACTCGGGTGTAGCAAGATGGCCACTACTTACCAGACCGGGTCCCTGGGTTGTCCTTCGGCCTGCCGATTGTGAATAATCTGGAGGGGGGTTTACTGGCAGTTGGCTAGTGCCAAGCGAGTCCTGTAGTTTGAATCTGACAGGGAGTGACTGGGGGTCGGGAGAAGGAGTTCTGGTGTCAGGCTGGGTGGACCAAGATGGCCTCCACGGCCTGAGCTAGGCCAGCTAGGCCAGAGCCACGGTCTATCCTGAGGGGATCGTGCAGCTCCTGCTGAGGCTTCGGGAGGCCCACTGATGGCTGGGGGGAGCTCCGGGGTGGGAGACAGCAGCGGACCCACTGAGGGAGGGATAGGGGGGAAAAGAGGCGCTCGGATGGCCGGGGCTAGGCCGCAGCCGCGGTCTGTCCTGCGGGTCTAGTAGTCTAGGTAGGGATGCCCGGATGGCGGCAGGCGGCGGCTGCGGGCGGCGCTCGGGTGAGTTGGGGAAGCTAGGGGAGCTGGGCTGGGGGAGAGCCGGGGCCAGGTGGAGCCGTAGACCAAATGGCAAACGCAATGGCAATGGCAATAGCAATTGCAATGGCAATCCAATAGCAATCCGTGGATCCGTGGATTTGACCTGGATGTCAGTAGCTGTCAGTAGCTCCTTGCTCCTTGCACATACGTCCGTCTGCTAGACCGTATGGCACTGATTGACATGACATGATAGGAAAACTGCTCACGATCATGAGGTTGACGTTAGCAACCGGTCACAGTGTCGGGGGCGGGCGCCACGTGCGCTCTCGGCACAGTCCTGTCGGCGTGATTACACGTATATCGGTACCCTCAGTTAAGAGGGCTGCTGGTATTGATTTGGGCCCTGTAGTGCACCGATGTCAACCCCTGGCAACCGGCTCTATCCTCCCGTGGCACAGCTAGTAAGAGGAGATAGGACTGTGTGACCGCAACTCTTGGTGACACAGTCCTATGGCAAACACACACAGTGATATACTTTTAAACTCACTTTTAAAGTAAGAGAAAATGACACCAATGTACTTGACCCAGATATTTTACTGAGGCTAATGGGCAAGTAATAAACAAGAGTATATAACAATTTGCAGGTCCCTGCAATAAACAGTATTTAAATGAACAGAATAAACATGTATTACTATGCAAATCTAACGCTGCCTTTTTACAGCTACTTCCCCTCGTGGGCAGACTAACGCTCAGCAGTGTCTACCTACGCAGTCAGGCCTGACTGAACTAAATGGAAGTTCTGTAAAACAATCTTCGCTAGCAACTTTCGGTGGTGCACTTGATGAACAAACTTTGTAATCCAAACGAGTAGTAGAAATACAGTATTTGATCTGTGAGCAAGTGCTCTCTCACCACCCGGACCAGTCCAAGTCCGTTTTCCTCCGCCGATGCATCTAGGCACATGGATCCATCGACATCCGAGTCTTCGGTCCTTCTGATGTAGTACAGCAAGGATGAGAAGATGTCTCTCAGGTTCCGCTAGGCTGGCGGAGGGCTCTTAGAAAAAAAATGCACAAGGCCGAGGCTTCAGGCCTTGTGCAAACAGCAGCTCAGCATAGGGATCCTCTTGCTAGGAGTGGGGGTGTCCAAAGAGACAGAATCAACTTCGCCTCCCCTTTATAAAGTCTGCCCCAGCAGTCCCTGCTCTGTGGCAATGCACCCTGGGTGCTGCAGGATGTACTAGGAAATGTAGTCTCTGGTGCTTAAAGGGGAACACCCCGCTACACACGCAAATATGCGCCCACTCGGCTTCAAGGCCCAGCCACAGAGAGGCTGCATATTTGCATGCGCTCGGCGCAAAGAGGTGACTCCCCAAAACAAAATCACAGTTTAATGGGAAAGCAAGGCATTGGTGAAGAGCAATTAAAACATGTACTACAAGAACTTATCAAATAAAACCAAAGAAAATTCCAAGCTCAGCTTAACGACCAGTCTGCAACCAAGTAAATTATCCTGTCTAACAGTATGCGTTAAAAACTGAGATTTAGTTTGCAAATACATACATGCATAAGCTGCAGAGCCACTTCACGGCACCCCAGTATTATTTGCAGTCCAACCTCAATTTTGAGAGCCTCCACAGTAGAAGCACATGCATTATAATGGATAGGCAGAAGGCAGGTGAGCCTGGAGCGGGCCCACCCCTCCTTAAAGGCACAAGGGCACACTGGTCACCCAGTATATGTGCACAATGGCAGCGAAGGTGTCCATTGCATCCCCTCACCAGTATTCTAACAGTATTTACAAATGGCCACTGCCCCCACCTATAACTGGCCTTTGCAGCAAGGAGCACATAGAATGGCGATGCATGTCAAACAAAACCAAAGAAATTCCCAGCTCAACTTACTGACCAGTCTACAACCAACTGAATTATCCTGTCTAACTGTATGTGTTAAAAACAGGGGTTTAGTTTGCACACATTTGCAAATACATGCGTAAGCTGCAGAGCCACTTCACGGCACCCTTGTATTATCTGCAGTCCTAACTCTAAATTTTGAGAGCCTCCACAGTGGAAGCACATGCATTATAATGGATAGAGGGCAGGTGAGCCTAGAGGGAGCCCACCCCTCCTAAAGGCACAGGGGAGCACTGGACATCCAGCATAGCATGATGGCTGCAAAGGTGTCCAGTGCGTTCCCTCACCAGTATTCCAACAGTACAAACAAATGGCCACTGCCCCCACCTACAACTGGCCATAAAGCTTATGTGTGAATGGACCTATGTGAATATATTTACCGGCACACCCCGCTTTAAGTACACTCACTTTAAATACACTCGCGAGTAAGGACATACCCGTGAGTGTATGTAAAGTGGCTCTCAAGCTAAAGCTGCATATGAGTAATCCATGCACGGATAGTTAAGATTCCCCGCTACTTGGAAACACACTCCCTGACACCCCCACTACACTCCCTGACACCCCCACTACAGCCCCTGACACCCCCAGAAGTGAAAAAAGGTATTGCTTCACTTTAAGTACATTTTAGTTTTACATACATGCTTTGGTCCCATTGTGTACTTAAAAGTAGGGATGAGCTTTATGTTCGAGTCAAACTCATGTTCGACTCAAACATTGGCTGTTCGCCCGTTCGGCGAACATCAAACAATTTGGGGTGTTCGCGGCAAATTCGAAAAGCCGCAGAACACCCTTCAAAAGTCTATGGGAGAAATCTAAAGTGCTCATTTTAAAGGTTAATATGCAAGTTATTGTCATAAAAAGTGTATGGGGACCCGGGTCCTGCCCCAGGGGACATGTATCAATGCAAAAAAAAGTTTTAAAACTGCAGTTTTTTCGGGAGCAGTGATTTTAATAATGCTTAAAGTGAAATAAAAGTGAAATATTCCTTTAAATTTCGTACCTAGAGGGTGTCTATAGTATGCCTGTAAAGTAGCGCTTGTTTCCCGTGCTTAGAACTGTCCCTGCACAAAGTGTAATTTCTGAAGGAAAAAAAGTCATTTAAAAGCACTTGCGGCTATAACAGGGGCGGATCCAGGGGGGGGCAACAGGGCAATTGCCCCCCCCGAGACCATCTGTCACACTCACTTGCTTGCTCTGTTTGTTTGTTTTTTGCGCCTGATCTTCCGAACTTTGCGGAGCTGGTACTGGCCGGCCATAGGTCCCCTGGACCCCAAACGTGGCACACATGTAGCCCCATGTCTCCTCTACAAGTGTTCAAAGTTTGGTGCCTCGGGGACCTACGGCCGGGAGCACTGATTTTTTAAAGCCAGGCACCCCTTCTATAGACTCCAATGTTAAACAGTAATTTCTCTGGTGATTTTGCGGACACGGTACTGGCCAGTCGTAGGTCCCCTGGACCCCAATCTTGGCACACATGTAGCACAATGTCTCCTCTACAAGCGTGCAAAGTTTGGTGTCTGGGAAATCTAGGGACGGGGAGAACCGATTTTTCAAACCCGGGCACTCCTTCCATAGACTCCGATGTTAAACATCAGTCTAGTCATGGGCACAGTGAAGCATGGGCACAGTGAGGCATGGGCACAGTGAGGCAAAGTGAGGCACAGTGAGGCATGCAGATGGACACCCCAGGCTTATACTCGAGTCAATACGTTTTCCCAGTTTTTTGGGGTAAAATTAGGTGCCTCGGCTTATATTCGGGTCGGCTTATACTCAACTATATACAGTACTTGTTCTGCGGCTGCCGCTGCCTCTCTGAGTCTCTCTCTCAGTTTCTCACATCAGCCGATCAGCGGAGCAGAGAGAGAGATTCGTCTAATGTAGTTACGCGGCGCACTGACACGATACCAGGAGCGGAGGAGGAGGTGGGTGGAGCCTCTTCCCTGCACAAGTTGCTAAAGCCTGGGCCACTTGGCGTCTAGCAACGAGTGACGTCAGTGAGTCACGTCGGGCCACTCTGCAGGCAGGTGCGATAGCGTGCGGCTCCACAGACGGGTAAGAAAGCGGGCGGCTCCGCTTGCGGCGCGGTTTGTGGGCGGGCGGCGCGGTTCGTGGGCAGACCGTGCTGCTCAGTGTGTTGGCAGCGCAGGTGAGAGTGAGAGAGCAGGCTCAGTGTGGCAGCTGGCCAATCAGCTAGCCGGGAGCGGGGGAGCAGAGAGATTAGATCATCTCTCACCGCCCGTGCCTGCCCTGCATTCCTGCAGTGACTTCCGCCCTCACTGTGCAGGCAGCAAAGAGATTATATTATCTCTCTGATGCCTGACTCTGGGAGTCTGGGACACAGCAAGAGACAACCAAAACTACACCTTAGCAGGCAAATTAGTGACAATCCGCAAGGTGTGGCAGGCGACGTGGCAAGTGACAATCCGCAAATTGTGTCAGATGACGTGGCAAATGACAATCTGCATCTGGTGGCAGGCAAGTGACAATCAGCAAGGTGTGGCAGGTGACGTGGCAAGTGACAATCCGCAAGGTGTGGCAGGTGATGTGGCAAGTGACAATCCGCAACGTGTGGCAAGTGACACGCTCAGGGCTCCCACTAATTGCAGGCGACGGTGGCAAGTGACACACTCGGGGCTCCCACTGATTCTGCATTGAACTATTTAATTTTATATTACAATGTAATAATAGAAATAATGCGCTTCAATCATCCTGACACCATAACAACCATGGTGCCGGGATGATTGAAGCGCCGACACCAGCCATTTCCCCGATAAATTTCCCACAAAAAAAACATATTTTTTGGCAGTGCCCCTCCCGAGAAAAGACTCTGGATCCGCCCCTGGGCTATAATGAACAGTCATTGAAAGTCATTGACCCTTCAGGTCTAGTATGGATTAAGGGGAACCCTGCGTCAAATTTAAAAAAAATGGCGTGGATTTCCCCCCAAAAATTCATACCAGACCCTTTATCCGAGCACGCAACCTGGCAGGCCACAGGAAAAGAGGGGGGGGACGAGAGAGTGCAGGGAAGATGTGTGTCGTTCATCGCTGGAGACTCGCCGCATCGCTGGAGATTCATGGATCGTCGCTGGACAGACTGCATTACAACGCTGGAATGGCTTTTTTTATTTTTAATAAAGGACTTTTCACAACGGTGTCTGTGTGGTTTTTATTTATTTTTTACACTTTTTTTTGTGAAATGGTAGGGGTACAATGTTCCCCCGTTACCAATTAACATAGAGGGGGGCGGAATATGGGGGTCCCCTTTGTTAAAGGGGGCTTCCAGATTCCGATAAGCCCCCCACCCGCAGACCACCACAACCACCGGGCAAGGGTTGTGGGGATGAGGCCCTTGTCCCCATCAACATGGGGACATGGTGCTTTGAGGGGTCACAGACCCCCAAAGCATCCTCCCCATGTTGAGGGCATGTGGCCTGGTACGGTTCAGGAGGGGGGGCGCTCTCTCGTTCCCCCCTCTTTTCCTGCGGCCTGCCAGGTTGCGTGCTCGGATAAAGGTTCTGGTATGGATTTTTGGGGGGAACTCCACTCCATTTTTTTTTTTTATTTGGCGCGGAGTTCCCCTTAAAATCCATACCAGACCTGAATGGTCTCGTATGGATATTTGGGGGGAACCCCACGTCATTTTTTTTATTTTATTTGACGCAGGGTTCCCCTTAATATCCATACCAGACCTAAAGGGCCTGGTAATTGAATTTGAATCTGTTCTTTTTTTACTTCAACCTTCTCAAGAACCTCAGCCCCTCTGACACACCAGGTTGAGTGTGCAAACATACAATAACATGGGAATTCACTGAAAGTAATACTTAGTACCCATTAGTAGTGCTATATCAATGAAACAGGCACCAAACCAGGTAGTAAAGGCAAACCTAATATCTTGGTATCCAATATGGTTGGTAACTAGGCAAGCATAAATGGATTAACAATGGTAATAGCACACTTTAGCATACAAAGTAATTAAAATATATGTAAACACTCATCTTGTAAAACGACCCATTCAGTTTAAAAAAAGAAATGAAAGGCAAAATATTTGTGTATGGATATAAAAATATTATTAGTACCTTTTTTTCCCCTTTTTTTTAATAAGTGATCACATAACCTTTGTTTTCAGCTTCATAAGGAGCTCAGAGAGCTAGGGGAGGAGAAGGAATAGTGCACTGATCTTCTCAGTGGATGGCTGTGCAGAGGGGGGCATATCAGGACAAGTATAATGATTGGAGGAGAGCAGGCTGAGTTTTAAGCACCGCTAGAATACTAACCACGCTGTGCTCTCATCTCTAGTGTAGTCAGTTTTTTTTATTTATAGGAAAGCAGGGGGACTAGCAGGAACACCAGGGATTTCACATAGAGGAAGTAATACGAAGAGATCAGGATACTTTTTCATACAAGTACAACAGGCACAATGGGGGCTGACATAATAATTATTATGGGAAAGGCATTTTTTTTTACTTGTTTTTTATTCATATGGGGTCTGGACCAGGTCAAGGGAGATTACTTCTCTTTAAAAGCAACGTTTTGAGTTTTGAGAAAACTGCCATAGGTTTGTTAAATACTTATGTAGCGGGGTGCTATATTTAGGGGGAGCATCTGAGTGGTAATTTGGCTCAGATGCACTAATTGTTAGGTTTTATGGACCATTTCTGTCCCTGGGAGATAGTACTGATGTGCAGTTCCCTGGGGCCTGCAGGTGGCGCTGTTGCCATAGGCCCGGGTTGAACCGTGGTACAGGGTTGTGCCTTTTCTTGTCCCCTCTCGGCAGCAGTACGGCGGGGCGGGGAACCTACTGTGCCTGTTGGGAGAGGGTATAAAAAGGGGCGGCCATCTTCCCTGGGGGGTTTGTTTGTCCACGCCCAGGCACCTTAGGACTGGGTGGTGTGTGTCACCTCTGGGTGCCCTAGGCCCGGAGGCGGAGCTGCTGTTCCATCCCAGACACCTTCAGTCTGGGGTGATGTACTTTGGCGAGGGCCTGGAACTCAGCAACCTTCGGCTGGGATCCGCTAAGGATTGAGGCCCCCAGGGATCTGCCTTGCGAGGGGACCCATATCCAGGACGAGGAGGCCAGGGAGGTGACCCTTTCTGAAGAACCAGCGCAGAGTCGTGGTGACAGAGGGGACCTCTGGTAACTCTCCGGAGGGATGTTATTATCCTAAAAAGGGGCCAAGTTACTCAAGGAAGAAAGTGCGGGTTCTTTATGTCATAGTGGCAGTGACTCTACGCACACCAGGTCAGTGGCAGTGACCTGCAACTATTCATCAGGTCAGTGGCAGTGACCAACCTCATGGTCCGTGGCAGGGACCATGCGCCAAGCCTGTTCGTGCAAATCAGAATAGGAGAAACCTTGAATTAGGTTTGTGCCTGGACCTCCTCCCACCTTATCTGACCTGTGTTTGTCTCAACCTGTCTGCTCTCAAAGAGACTATTTATTGCCCTTAAGAATAAATAAGAAGTTGGACTTTTCAGTTGGTGTGGACAGTTGCTTACTGGGGAGAACTAAGGACTTGTTTCTGGCTACCCCAGAAACAAGATCAGCTCTGGAGGTTTTAGACACTGGCTGCAGGCAGGCCCGAGAAACTAACACCGCTCAACCTCCCCATCCAGGAGGGTACGGGCTTGTGGTGCGGTGTGTCTCAGTCTTTCCTGCGAAGGAGCCAACACATAAGAAAAGCAGGTAAAGGCTGGGGTGGGTGCGCTACAATTAGTATATGAACAAATGCTGAATCTGAAATTCTTCAAGCTAGTGTTTACAGTCTAAGTTTCAACTAAGCCTGTGTGTTTAGGGGCTTAGAAAGAAGTAGTATGCCTTCTGTTTACTTATTTTCCATTTTTATACAGCATCTCCTTATCACACAATGCTTGTCAGAGTGCTTAGAACTATCCACATCACCCCGTGTCCCCAAAGAAGCCTAAAGTATATTTCAGCTGAAGAACAAAAATGTAATAAATATCAGTTTACCAATCCTAATGCCGCGTACACACGATCATTATTCACGGCGGTTAAAAAAACGCTGTGAATAATGACATTAAAAACGAGGGAACGGCTTGTTCCCCACACACGGTAGTTTTTCACGTCATTTTTTCTCTTGTCGAGAAAAACGACCGTCTGTGGGCTCCGCGGCAGTGTTTCCCTATGGGATAACTGCCGCAGAAAAAATGTCGGAAAAAACGACGAGAAAAAATAGAACATGTTCTAATTTTTCTCGTCGTTTTTAATGCCGTTTTTCTCGTCGAGAAAAACGACAAAATGCCCACAGACGATCGTTTTTCTTGTCAAATGGAAAAAATTTTGTTTTTCTCGACGAGAAAAACGGTCGTGTGTACACGGCATTAGAAGTCGTTGTTGCATTTGTTTTATTTTAGTTGGCTCTATTTTCACCTGGCGATCGGTACATTCTATCCTAGGTTGACAATGCTCATAAATTCTGTACTATCATACATCATTGGAGAAGTGGCGCTATCACCCAAGGGCAGAAAGTGTGTTAGGATCACAGAACACCTCCTTCTCTCTGCATTTCCATTAACCACTTGCTGACCAGCCACAGTACATATACTGCCACAGGTCGGCTCTATTGTGCAAAACGTTGTACCTGTACGTCGCTTCATGCAATAGATACTGTGGACGCGCGTGCGGGTCCAGCGCACTCGATGTCCGCCGGCCACCCGCGATCGCTGCACAGAGAGGCAGAACGGGAATCTGCCTATGTAAACAAGGAGGATCCCCATTCTGACAGGGGACAACATGGAGATCTGCTGTTCCTAGTGATCAGCAACAGCAATCTCTGTGTTGTCCCAGTGAGCCCATCCCCCACACAGTTAGAACACACCCAGGGAACACATTTAAGTCCTTAAATCTATCTCCTATTTTGTAGACACTATAACTTTTGCGCAAACCAATCAATATACGCTTATTGCTTTTTTTGTTTACCAAAAATATGTAGAAGAATACATATTCGCCTAAACTGATGAATAAATTCGTTTTTTCATATATATATATTTTGGATATGTATTATAGCAGAAAGTAAAAATATATTTATTTATTTTCAAATTTGTCAATATTTTTTTGATTTATAGCGCAAAAATAAAAAACGCAGAGAACAAGTAGATGGTACAACAGGCACATATCATGAATATGAAATACTGGGTTTCCATATTCTTTAACAGTAGGGATTAGGCATAAGATGACATTTGGCGTCCACGTCAAGTGCAACAGTGTGCAGTAGTAAAGATTAATCTACCAAGTGCTGGAACTATACTATGCTAGTCCTAGACCAACTGGGTATGCACTACCCAAAAGAAAAGGAGGATGGTAGGGGACAGGGTAGGGGAACAAAGGGGGCTGGCATAATGATTATTATGGGAAAGGCAGTCCTTTGAGATGTTCTTCTGCCAGCTATTATTGAGGCCCTTTAAAATGTTGGTACACTTAATGACAGTCCCAGTTAAGCTGCATGCAGTCAGGGCTATTACATGGATTTTTGTCTACACAGGCAAAGGTCTATATTGGTGCTTGCTCTGTCCACCTTGCACCATATCTTCTGTTATGTCTCTGTCTCCTTTGCTCTACCCCATGTTCTCTTCTCTGACTACCCCCACGTCCCCTTTTGTCCTCATCTCTCTATGTCTCCTGCTCTGTCCCCATGATGTACATGTCAACGAGCTGGATGGTGAATACAGCACCTTGCCATATCTTCCAATGAGGCTGAGGAATCCCTCTGTGCCATTCCCACTCCTGGGCCTGTTGGCCCCCTCCCCCTGGTCTCACTCGGCTCATCCCCCTTGTTTCAGACACGATTGTCCCTGAGCTGGACCTGGATTGGTGCTTCTGCTTTGCCCAGATGGGAGGGAATTTATTGCAGGGGATGGAGGAAGAGTAGCGGGTGGAGGGGCCAGGAGAGAAGGTGGAAGTGTAGAGGCAGAGCAGCATCTGAAGTTCACAGCGTTCACATAGCCTGACAAGGCTGTGCTGGTCATCATCGTACATGATGCTCATCCCTGTGCTCAGCTAGGTAAAGGTATAGGCAGGATCGGCGCCAATATAAGTACTTCTTAAATGACCCCCCACTTTAGCGCCCCCATATCCTACCATCCTAAGGCTGCAGCCTTATGCTGGTGCTGGCCCTGAATGCAGTATAGGTACGGTATAGTCTCGGCATAGGCACAAGTTAAATGTGGTTCAGATGCGGTAAAGGTTCAGTGTAATGCAGTATAGGGCTGATATAGGTGCAGTCTAGGTTTGGAATAAGTGTGGTATAGAGTGCAATATGGGTTTACTATGGATTGGGTAGACTTATTATTAATTATTATTGATTATTGTGTTTCTAGTTTGTTGTTCCTATTTGCAAGTTGAGAATTTATATATATCACAGTAGGTACAATTAATCTTTTGCACATATTTACTGTTTTCCTTTTTTTTTTTTTTTTTTATTCATATGGGGTTTGGACCAGGTCCTTCTCTTTAAAGGCAATGGGCAATGGGCCCCATTGGATAACAAAAAAGCTGTGCAGTTTTGTAAAATGTTTAATAATTTCATAGTCATACCTGTATTCCATTTGGGCTCCCCTGGGAGCCTGGCTGAAAAACTCCCAATTAGCAACCATGTCCTTCCTTGTTTTTAGGATGCAAAAAACAATGGTTTTTATCCTGAAATGCTAGGAGTGAGGGTCCAACGGTTTTCACGTACTAGCTACAAGGCAGGATGTGAGGGTTACTAACTGACTTTTCAACCAGGCTTCCAGGGGGTGCTAAATGGCCTACAGGTATGAGGAATCTTCTCTGTGTTGCAATTATTCCTTCCTTTCTGCCATCTGGTTTTGAATAAGTTTTATGAACTATCTGCACATTGCAATATATCCATTGGACATTTATGTTATTGTTTATCAAGTTTTAGTTAATAGGTCCTTATGAGCGCTGCACTATTAATTTTCTGTATGGCCTACAGGTATGACATTTAAATTAATAAACATTTTACAGAGCTGCACAGTTTTTTGAATATCCACTGGGGCCCTTTGACTGCATAAGCTATTTTCTGAAAAAGGTGAACTTAGCTTTTAAACACAATGCAAAAACGCTCTTTTGCTGTAAGTTGCTCTTATTGTGGTTGAATTGGTTGTCAGTGATAAGCGCCAGTTCTGCATGCTAGTTTTGGGACATAGATATACTAAAGCCAGAGACAACTAGACGTCTAACATTTTCAGAAAAACAAAACAAAATGGTAGATCACATTTATCTTGTATAACAGATTTTCTTTAGGGTTTTGAGAAAACTGCCATAGGTTTGTTAAATACTTAGTATATGAACAAATACTGAATCTGATACTCTTCAAGCTAGTGTTTCAAGTCTAAGTTTCAACTAAGCCTGTGTGTTTAGGGGCTTAGAAAGAAGTAGTATGCCTTCTGTTTACTTATTTTCCATTTTTATACAGCATCTACTTATCACACAATGCTTGGCAGAGTGCTTAGAACTATCCACATCACCCCGTGTCCCCAAAGAAGCCTAAAGTATATTTTAGCTGAAGAACAAAAATGTAAATAAATATCAGTTTACCAATCCTTAAAAATGTTTGTTGCTTTTTTTTTCTTCTTGCAGGCTCTATTTTCACCTGGCGATCCTTCCAGTAACATACATCCTATCCTAGGTTGACAATTGAAGCAGGTAATACCGCCACCCAGGTGTACTTCAGGTAAATGCAAGATCATTTTCAGTGACCCCCGGATCCGTGAGAAATCAAAATGACACATGGAAACGGATAGTGTGTTCATTAGATCTCTGGTTTTTATTCAGTGTTAGAGTGGCTTATATGGAAAAGAAAGATAGGAGGGGCAATGTCTTAACACATACGTTTCTAAAAATTATACAAACTCAGTATATTCTTATCTTGTATTAAACTAGATTCAGCAGTCTACAAGAGCTAAAAGATGACTTTGCTTATACAATCAGGCTACTTCATGAATAAGCTTAACCACAATGACTAGCAGTAGCAGGGTGTGACTATATGCAAACTGTCAGTTAAGCTAAGTATGTCAAAGTTCATTTCTACTTAAAAATGGTGTCAATAATTTCATACATTCTATTACAATCCCCTCTTTTATCACGAACGTGATAATCACAAACCCTGAAGCCCCCAACATTCACCTGGACTACTTTCTCATAAATGTATCATTTTCCTAAGCATGTAAAAATAGAGAACAATAAACAGATAATCTCAGCTTCATAGCAATTGTCCCTGAAATACAAAGGGGGAGGGCGTGACAGTCCTTAAAAGCAAGTGGGAGGGGCATGACAGCCTTTAGGCCAAATAAAAAAATGGTCCCAAAGAAAAGCACAAAAAAAATCTCTTGTATGGCTTCTGAATGTCCAATAAATTCATGAAAGGGAAGGAAAAAGAAATGTCCACATTATAATTCTCATTCTCCTAAACTTTTCCCAAAACTTTTGGTTCGATTCTGTGTTTACACATATTTTACAGAGATCCTTCTACCCCAAAACCCTGCCTCTTTGTAAGGATAGGACTCAATATCCACAGACAGACGGGAACTGATGCATTGGGCTAGACTTGGGTCTTCGGGCTGGCGTATCTGGATCACTCCCTTGTGATGCTCACTGGAATTTCGTAGACCTTGGGCGTGCGTCATGGCTAACCCTCAAGGTGTCATTCCAGGAATATTTTCGAGCAGGTGTCGGCCTTTACTCATCTCAGCATCTCCCATGGCATTTGAACAACAAAGATGAACAACGAAGATTTCCATGTAAAAGCTGTAGTCATCTCTTCATCCAGATAGGGTATAGGGCAGGGTATGAATGGGGTATAGGGTAGGAATGGGATTGCCATTTCTTCTGGCTGGCTGGGGCGGATATTCCTTATCCAACATGAATAATCACAGAATCTACCTGATCAATTAAGGCCTTAACCATTGGAGGTATTAAAAATAATATTCCTCATTAACTCAAACACAAGTAAAGCATGCAGAAATATAAAATGTTTCTCAGCAACAGTCTTCATTATGTAGATTCAATATGTTTAACTAAACATTTTTTCAAATCCAGTATTACAGCAGGACTTCAATAAAACTTAAACAACTTTAGTTTCTTCTATTCCCGGGACCCAAGTGGACCAGAGGAACTCAGAACAGAACATTTTACCCAAACACATATTCTGACTCAGAAGTCAGCCTCCTAACTTTTCAAATATATCTGATCATCAGCAACAAACAAAACATTGATGGATAAACTACATTACATCATTAACACTTCATGATTGAAACTCTGGGAATTCAAAAGGTAAATATATCCAGAATAGTCACTCTGACTGTTATTCAAACAAACTTTCCCATCATATTTTAGTACCTCATGGACTCAATATATGCAGCAATTTATTTTGTATATCCTGGTTACTTAACCCAAACTTTTAGAGAAATATATATTATCAGGAACATGGGCCTCATAACTTCTACTCCCTGAACAAGAAAACACAATATGAGACAACCATCTCTTTGTGTACATTTTAAACCAACACTAAGGCCCGGTTCACATAGGGGCGACTCCTCAGGCGACTCGGTCGCCTGAGGAGTCGCGTCCCGCTCTGTGCTATGGAACCGTTCTAATAGGAGCGACCTGAGTCGCTCCGACTTAGAAAAAGGTTCCTGTACTACTTTGGGGGCGACTCGGGGCGACTTGCATTGACTTCTATACAGAAGTCATTTTGCAAATCGCCTCTCAAGTCGTCTTGAGATCGCCTGCATGAGTCGCCCCCAAAGTCGTGTCGCCCCTGTGTGAACCGGCACTTAAGATACTTTACTAATCAAATAATACCTTGTGCGTTCATTAAACACAATACAACCACTTTCTCCTTTTATTCACATCCATTTGGCCACTCCATTCATTCTTCATTTAGAAATGTTTTCCATATTTGCCCTTTGAGCATCTTTTAAGCACCTTTTACCATTACTTTTTTTTTTTCATATTTTTCCCTAGTGCATAGGATTACACAAACCTTAAGTTACTTCCTTTTTCTTTACCAACCACAATTCCTCTGGCGTAGCGCCTGGAATACATAACTTCCTTGGATGAGGCTGGCTCACACATGCGGTGCATTCGCACTCCGCACTGCCCAAAAAGGTGTACGTTTTCTAAGCAGTGCGGTCCGGCTTACGTGCGAATTCAGGGCCATTGACTTCTATGGGAACGCTTCTGAATCGCACATGTCATTCAGTTGTGAACAGTATAAAATCCTGACCTGATATGCAATCCTAAAATAAATATCATATATAAAAACTTAAATTCGTAAAGTCCATATGATAAAACAGCGCTAAATAAGGATAAATGTCCAAAAACATGTAAAAAGCACTTGAGTGATGACTTTGCAACAGTCAAACTAGTAGTGGTATATCTTCTCTGGATACGATATGTAGTGCACCCTACACCAATCCCAAATCTTCACCAAAAGTGAGGCACGCTCCCCCTCTGGGGTACAAACTCACCACAAAGATGAAAAAGATAGGCCTTTTCTTTTTTTGTCTGTAGGTAGTCTCACTCCAACATCCGTCATCACCACCAGGGTAGTATGGGTTAAAATCCTCAAGCAAACATATAAGGACATAAAGGCACTAATAGTGTAATATTGCTTTAATTAAGAAATCCCCAATACTAAAACCCTGTTTCAAATGCACGTACAATTCAATCACTTGTAAAACAGCACATAAAGTATAGAGTGTAATCACCGCTATCCTGTCCCAAGAGGGCGCCTGTGTTGCATTCGTAACGCGGCGGTCTTTTGTTCCGGATTTGCGACAGCTGCCGTGATGTTCGCTCTGTACTTCCTAATTACAGAGACGCTGCGGTATCTGGGCCCTGACCGGTTTCGTCACAGATTGACTTCAACTGAGGGCGTAGATAGACCAGCGTCAACGTGCGTGGTATAACTTCCCCGTTCGTTGCCTATTGGTTGGAGTGCCGTAATTCGTCCGCCCTGATTGGTGCTTACCAGGGCGGAACTCGAATACACACGTCCTCAGACAAGAGCTATTGGGGAATGTTCCGACAGCACGTACTACTGCACAATATGTTATGTAACGAATGACACAACATGAAGTTACACTTAACCACTTAAGCCCCGGACCATTTCGGGCCATTAGGACCAGGCCTGTTTTTGGGATTCGGCACTGCGCTGCTTTAACTGTAAATTGTGCGGACATGCAATGTTGTACCCAAATGAAATTTGCGTCCTTTTCTTCCCACAAATAGAGCTTTCTTTTAATGGTATTTGATTGCCTCTGCGATTTTTATTTTTTGCGATATAAACGGAAAAAGACCGAAAATTTTGAAAAAAAATGATATTTTCTACTTTTTGTTATAAGAAAAATCGAATAAACTCAATTTTAGTCAGACATTTAGGCCAAAATGTATTCAGCCACATGTCTTTAGTAAAAAAAATGTCAATAAACGTATATTTATTGGTTTGCGCAAAAGTTATAGCGTTTACAAACTAGGGTACATTTTCTGAAATTTACACAGCTTTAAATTTATGACTGCCTATCTCATTTCTTGAGGTGCTAAAATGGCAGGGCAGTACAAAACCCCCCCAAATGACCCCATTTTGGAAAGTAGACACCCCAAGGAAATTGCTGAGAGGCATGTTGAGCCCATTGAATATTTTTTTTTTTTGTCCCAAGTGATTGAATAATGACAAAAAAAAAAAAAAAAAATTACAAAAAGTTGTCACTAAATGATATATTGCTCACACATGCCATGGTTATATGTGGAATTGCACCCCAAAATACATTTTGCTGCTTCTCCTGAGTACGGGGATACCACATGTGTGGGACTTTTTAGGAGCCTGGCCACGTACGGGACCCCGGAAACCAAGCACCGCCTTCAGGATTTCTAAGGGCTTAAATTTTTGATTTCATTCCTCACTACCTATCACAGTTTCGAAGGCCATAAAATGCCAAAATAGCACAAAACCCCCCCAAATGACCCCATTTTAGAAAGTAGACACCCCAAGGAAATTGCTGAGAGGCCTGTTGAGCCCGTTGAATATTTTTTTTTTTGTCCCAAGTGATTGAATAATGACAAAAAATAAAAATAAAAAAAAAATTACAAAAAGTTGTCACTAAATGATATATTGCTCACACATGCCATGGTTATATGTGGAATTGCACCCCAAAATACATTTTGCTGCTTCTCCTGAGTACGGGGATACCACATGTGTGGGACTTTTTAGGAGCCTAGCCGCGTACGGGACCCCGAAAACCAAGCACCGCCTTCAGGATTTCTAGGCACAAATTTTTGATTTCACTCCTCACTACCTATCACAGTTTCTAAGGCCATAAAATGCCAAAATAGCACAAAACCCCCCCAAATGACCCCATTTTGGAAAGTAGACACCCCAAGCTATTTGCTGAGGAGGCATGGTGAGTATTTTACAGCTCTCATTTGTTTTTGAAAATGAAGAAAGAAAATTTTTTTTTTTTTTTTCAATTTTCAAAACTTTGTGACAAAAAGCGAGATCTGCAAAATACTCACAATACCTCTCAGCAAATAGCTTGGGGTGTCTACTTTCCAAAATGGGGTCATTTGGGGGGGTTTTGTGCCATCTGGGCATTCCATGGCCTCCGAAACTGTGATAGGCAGTGAGAAGTAAAATCAAAAATTTACACCCTTAGAAAGCCTGAAGGCGGTGCTTTGTTTTTGGGGTCCCGTACGCGGCTAGGCTCCCAAAAAGTCTCACACATGTGGTATCCCTGTACTCAGGAGAAGCAACAGAATTTATTTTGGGGTGTAATTCCACATATGCCCATGGCATGTTTGAGCAATATATCATTTAGTGACAACTTTGTGCAAAAAAAAAATAAAAAAAAAAAAATTGTCTATTTTCCGCAACTTGTGTCAACATATAAAATATTCCATGGACTCGACATGCCTCTCAGTATATAGCTTGGGGTGTCTACTTTCCAAAATGGGGTCATTTGGGGGGGTTTTGAACTGTTCTGGCATTTTATACACAACATTAGGAAGCTTACATCCACTCTTCTAACCACTTGAAGACAAAGCCCTTTTTGACACTTTTTGTTTACATGAAAACATATTTTTTTTTTGCAAGAAAATTATGTTGAACCCCCAAACATTATATATATTTTTAAAGCAAAGGCCCTACAGATTAAAATGGTGGGTGTTGCATTTTTTTTTCTACACAGTATTTGCGCAGCGATTTTTCAAACGCATTTTTTGGGGAAAAAATACACTTTTTTTTATTTTAATGCACTAAAACACACTATATTGCCCAAATGTTTGATGAAATAATAAAGATGATCTTAGGCCGAGTACATAGATACCAAACACGACATGCTTTAAAATTTCGCACAAACGCGCATTGGCGACAAACTACATACATTTTTAAAAGCCTTTAAAAGCCTTTACAGATTACCCCGTTAGATTTACAGAGGAGGTCTACTGCTAAAATGACTGCCCTCGATCTGACCTTCGCGGTGATACCTCACATGCATGGTGCAATTGCTGTTTACATATGACGCCAGACCGACGCTTGCGTTCGCCATTGGGCAAGAGCAGGGCAGGACAGGGGTGCTTTTTTTTTTTTTTTTTTTTTTTTTTTATTATTAATTTTGCTTTTTTATTTTATTTTTAAATTGTTCCTTACATATATTTTTTTTTTTATAATTTTTATTGTTATCTCAGGGAATGTAAATATCCCCTATGATAGCAATAGGTAGTGACAGGTACTCTTTTTTTGAAAAAACTGGGGTCTTCTAGACCCTAGATCTTTCCTCTGCCCTCAAAGCATCTGACCACACCAAGATCGGTGTGATAAAATGCTTTCCCAATTTCCCAATGGCGCTTTTTATATCCGGGGGGGGGACATTCCCTCCCACTGCTTGTAAAAGCAGTCCAGAGGCTAATTAGCCGCTGTGATTGCTTTTACATGAAAGCCGGCCGCTGGCTGAAAAGAATGATACCAAGATGATGCCTAAACCCGCAGGCATCAATCTGGTATAACCATTCAAAGTCCAGCAACATACCAGTACGTTGCTGGTCCTTGTTGGACATGTATTGTAATCTTTTTTTTTCATGCAGCCTGTTGGCTGAACGAAAAAAGAGATTGATCGGTGGGTATGCCCACCATTAGAATACCGCCCTTCATCCACCCACTTCTAATGATGGGCATACATGCACCATTTATATATGCCGAAGCATGGGGGCATCCTCCCGCAAAAAAGTTATGCCGCACACACATGGTCAAACGTTTCCACGGGCAAGCCTCCGTCGGAATTTCGACCGTATGTATGCGGCATTAGGAGCAAAATTGCTCCTCCGCCCTGCTGCCCCCATGCTTCGGCATATATGCTTGTTTTTTTTTTAACTGTGGTGGTGAAATCACCTCCTACAGCACTGGAGTCGCAGGGATCAGGCCTGTCTCTGCGAACGCTGCAGTTATGTGTGTTGTGTTTTGGAAGTGACAGTGATCGATCGATACTGCACTTGGGTGGCCTGGGCTGGACGGAGGGGCAAAACGCAGGTGCTAGCAGGTATCTGGGCTGATCCCGCTAACACTGCGTTTTTGGGAACCCTAAACCGCTGGTATAGATCTGATCAGATCAGATATTGATCTGTTCAGATACTATACCACTAAGGGGGGTGTATGCTTTACGCGTGGGTGTTAGCGTTACTGGCACTAACCTGACGCTTCCTGGGGTGTGACGCAGACCCTCTCTGACGCTAAAACCTAATTGATATCACCCACCGGGCGATCAGGGGGTTAAACCTTTATTGGGTTATATACGGCGGGTGCCCTGACACTATAAAAAGCAAACTAACTAACCAGCGTCACCCGTAACACTTATATGGTGATCACTGGTGAAAGGGTTAACTAGGGGCAATTAGGGGGTTAAAACCTTTATTAGATCATATTTGGGGGTACCTGACGCTATAAAAACCTGCGGCGAACCTAAAAAAAAATGACTGGCTACCGATTGGCATCACCGACACGAAGACAGCGATCAGAAAAACGATCGCTTAGTGACAGTGGTGATAGGGGGTGAAAGGGTTACCTGGGGGGCGATCAAGGGGGTTAAACCTTTATTAGATAATATATTGGGGTACCCGACGCTATAAAAACCTGCGGCGAACCTAAAAAAAATTACTGGCTACCGATCGCCATCACTGATGCTAAGACAGCCATCAGAAAAATGATCGCATAGCGACAGCGGTGATAGGGGGTGAAAGGGTTACCTGGGGGGCGATCAAGGGGGTTTAACCTTTATTAGATAATATATTGGGGTACCTGACGCTATAAAAACCTGCGGCGAACCTAAAAAAAATTACTGGCTACCGATCGCCATCACTGATGCTAAGACAGCATCAGAAAAACGATTGATTAGCGACAGCGGTGATAGGGGGTGAAAGGGTTACCTGGGGGGCGATCAAGGGGGTTAAACCTTTATTAGATAATATATTGGGGTACCCGACGCTATAAAAACCTGCGGCGAACCTAAAAAAAATTACTGGCTACCGATCGCCATCACTGATGCTAAGACAGCCATCAGAAAAATGATCGCATAGCGACAGCGGTGATAGGGGGTGAAAGGGTTACCTGGGGGGCGATCAAGGGGGTTTAACCTTTATTAGATAATATATTGGGGTACCTGACGCTATAAAAACCTGCGGCGAACCTAAAAAAAATTACTGGCTACCGATCGCCATCACTGATGCTAAGACAGCATCAGAAAAACGATCGATTAGCGACAGCGGTGATAGGGGGTGAAAGGGTTACCTGGGGGGCGATCAAGGGGGTTGAACCTTTATTAGATAATATATTGGGGTACCCGACGCTATAAAAACCTGCGGCGAACCTAAAAAAAATTACTGGCTACCGATCGCCATCACTGATGCTAAGACAGCCATCAGAAAAATGATCGCATAGCGACAGCGGTGATAGGGGGTGAAAGGGTTATCTGGGGGGTGATCAGGGGGTTAAACCTTTATTAGGGGGGGGTTAGGGGGCTACACTGGACCTAAAACTAAACTTTAGTGACACTTTCACAGTCACAAATGTCACTGATTGCAGTGATCACTAAATAAATGGTCACTGCAATCAGTGACACTGTGACTGGGGGCTGGGGGGTGATCTGGGGGGTGATCTGGGGGGGTCTGGGGGTCCTGGGGGGGGGCGATTAGTGTTCCTATGTGTCCTGGTGTCAGTGTAGTGTTGTGCTCACTGACCTGATGTCTTCTCTTGTACGGCGCTCGGTATATGTGAGCACCGCACCAGAGATGACATCACTTCCTCCTGCTTCCTCTGTCTGAAACAGACAGAGGAGGCATTTCCATTCGCCGGGAGCGATCGCGAGGGGGGGGCCGGAATCGAAAGGCCGCCCCCTCATCTGGGATCGCTCCCGGTGTAGTAACGACCGCTCACGGCACAGAAGGGGGGTCCGGATGGACCCCCCAACTGTACAAAGGCAGTCACGTAGATCTACGTGATTCTGCCTGTCCGTGCCATTCTGCCGACGTAAATCGGCGGTGGGCGGTCGTTAAGTGGTTAAATAAACTTAAGAGTTATTAATATAGTACAACAACAAAAAAAATATATAAATCACATCGTAGCAATTTTAAATATATTTTGAACGGAATTTAAATGTCTCAATCGCTGTTTACATAGAGCAAGAGAACCTGCATTCTGATACTCGGTGAAAAAGGAAAATATTTTTGATACGATTCGTAAAAGGAGAACCGTAGTTGTTCGGTGTTAGCTGCTCAATATAATTCGATAAGACCGATCTGGCAAAACAACGAATCCGTCTTTTACAGTTTGAAAATTACATCTAAACGTTATTTTTAGCCTGTTGTGGTTTTACAACCACTATGTATATGTGCAAATATAATGGCAGTCACATAAGTTCAAACAAGGGGGTTTAGAGAAATTGGGAATTTTAACCCATTAATCCAAACAATAAAATTAGAGAGTAGTAAATCAATATATAGTAATGCATATATTAAATGCATGTGTATGGGTATTTACAGTCCACACATCTGTAAAACCATAAATAACTAAATAAGGTAATTTTAATTAAAATTAGAATTAAATCTAAATTTTTTAATTTGAAATAAAATTGGACTACTTAGCGGATATAATCTATTTATATATGTATACTTCATTAGTTCCATATAAGTGAAGTTAAATAAATCAATATATAAATAGATAAGAAATATATATATAAATATAAAAATATATATATATATAAAAGAAAACTGTATGTAATATATATATATATATAAAAATATAAAAATATAATAAAAAAAAAAAAAATAGTAAATAAATAAATATAAATATATAGGAGCATCAGGATATAAGAATTTCTGAGGATTGGGCCGAGAAAGGTTGCCAGTAAGGGGTGGTATTCTAGTCAAATGTTAAAAATATAGATAAAATTGCTAAAACAGTTAATAAAAATTGGTTAATAAAAATCAATCATAGAAACTAAATAAAAGCAATATATCAGTAATCACTAATAAAACAATTGATGTCTAGATCTATGTTTAACCCCTTCGGAGATAAAGTATCTACGGAATAAATCCATTGGGTCTCAAGCTTAGATAATTCTCTTACTAAGTTAGAGCCCCTCCAAGGTGGTTTTAGGTGGTCTACTCCCCAAAACTTGAGACCTGCTGGGTTTTGGTCGTGGAATAATTTAAAGTGTAAGGAAACGTTATGATCTTTATACCCGATTTTGATGTTTGCCACATGTTCTGCCACACGTATTTTGAGAGCTCTCTTAGTGCGGCCTATGTATAATAACTTACAGGGGCATTCTAAAACATACACTACATAGGTAGTGTTACAGGTAATAAAATCTTTAATGGTGAACTCTCTGTTATTAGAGGTAGATATAAATCTTTCAAGTGCTCTGAGAGGTTTATTCACCTCTCTACACGGGCGGCACTTTCTGCAGGCATAAAAGCCATCCTTATCCCAGAACGAAGGGGGTTTATGTGGGACATCTAAAATCTTCTTGACGACCCTGTCTCCATAGTTAGGAGCTTTCCTATAGATAAAAGTGGGTCTTGTTGGTATATAGGTTTTCAGGATCTTGTCAAGGAGAAGTATGTGCCAGTGAGAAAAGAAGATATGTTCCACTTCCTTATATTGTGAGTGGTATCCTGATATGAAACTCCATTCGTAATTGGTCTTATTCGTATTCTTTTGACCTCCAAGAGTGTTATTATTCAGGTAGTCGGTTCTTGGAGTAGCTGCGAGATCTTCAATAATTTTGGTTAGTTGTGTTTCTTTGTAGCCTTTTTCCATAAATTTATTTTTCAATATATCTGCTTGGAGAAGAAAGTCTGTATCCTCGGTGCAGTTCCGTCTGACCCGCATCAATTGGCCTTTAGGTATGTTTTTTAGCCATGCGGGGTGGTGGCCACTTTGTGTTGGGAGGAAACTGTTAGCATCTGTGGGCTTGAAATACACTTTAGTGCCCAATTTATTCCCATTCCTGTATATATGAACATCCAAAAAATGTATACTTTCTTTATTGTATTCACACGTAAGGTTAATGTTATTGGTGTTTTGGTTTAGTTCTTCAAGGAAGTTTTCTAATGATGTTGTTGATCCTGCCCATATAAGAAATAAATCGTCTATATATCGTCGGTACAGTATCAGTTCTTTGCGTTTCTTGTGGAATACTGTTTTATCCTCCCACTCTGCCATAAACAGATTTGCTATGCTTGGAGCAAATTTGGCTCCCATGGCTACTCCCCTTCTTTGGGAGTAGAAACTTCCATCAAACCAAAAATAATTGTGTCCTAAACAAAAATCCAAAGCATTCCGTAGGAACACTTTCTGTGAATGGGAAATATCATCTCTTTTAGATAATGCCCAATTAAGGGCTAGCAAGGTGTCGTCATGCTGTATTATTGTGTATAATGACGAGACGTCTGCGGTTACTAGGAACACTTCTTCTTTTCCAGCCAAATCTATTTCCTGTAATAAAGATAGGAGCTCCTTAGTATCTTTGAGGTAAGCATGTGTTGATGTCACACTGGTTTGGAGATAATAGTCGAGATACTGGCCCAGACGTGATGTAATCGATCCGATTCCATTAACGATGGGTCTTGCTGGTGGAAGGTTGAGGTTTTTATGAATCTTTGGGAGGGTATATATAGTAGGTATCCTACTGCTACTCGGTACCAGATACTTGCTCTCCCGCAAAGATAAAGCTCTGGTTTGATAACCCATTTCCACCAGTTTCTGAAGATTGATTTCGTATTGTGGAGTGGGATCTTTTTCAAGCTTCGAATATGTTACCTCTTCAGATAGCATTTGTGTTAGCTGGTTATGGTAGAAGTCTTTGGTAAGAATAACCACTCCGCCTCCCTTGTCTGCTGGTCTTACTATTATCTCCTTTCTATTCTCTAGAAGTTCTATACCTTCTTTGATATACCGTGGATTCACATTCCTTTTTGGTTTGATGTATTCTAAATCACGTAGTATAAGTCCTTTAAAGACATCCAAAGGCTGATTGGTCCCCAATAGGGGGTTAAACAGTGATTTATTTCGCAAACCACTATCAGTTGGTACTGAGGAACTACTTGTTACAGGGTTTGAATTCTTGTTTAAAAAATATTTCTTCATATTCAGTTTCCTCATATATTTATTAACATCTATAAACACATTAAATTTGTTGATTGGACGGTGTAAACCACATTTGAGCCCCAAATTTAAAATATTGGTCTCTTTATCTGTTAAAACCACATCAGTTAAGTTAAAAATCCCGCCTATTCGTACTCCTTCTCGTATTCCTTTCGACTTCTTTTCTTGAGTCCTTCGTCCGGCCCTACAGCCTCTGTTCCTTCTCTCCTTGGGCCTGGTTGTTGCATCCTTTCTCGTTCCCAATGTGGAGGGTCCCTCCATTGGGGATCTCTCTGTGTCGGTCCCTGTTGTGGTCCCCTGTATTCTATCACCTGTTGTGGATAGGATGGCATTCTTCCTCTCTGGTTGTTCGACCCTCTGCCCCTCTTCTGCCATCCCCTGCCTCTCCCTAAAAAAGAGGACCGGGGTGATTGATATTGTTGTCTGTTCCTATCATCCCATAAAGAATCATATTTATTATATATGGGTACCTGATAGTAATCTTGTGTGGGTGGAGGTCGATATTGAGGATTCGGTGGCCCAGGTCTTCTTGGTTTCCCTCTACCATAGTTATAATCATTTCTGATAGGTGTGGAATGGTTGATGGGGGTCTGTTGTGTACCCAAGATTCTTCTATCCAATATAGGTAATGGTTGACTAGTAGAGGGTAATTGGCTTCCAGTATTGATGTCTTGCTGGGTTTCCATAGTCAAACCATCTGTGTCTCTTGCTTCAGTTGGGTTTGCTTGCTGCCATAGGTATATCGTGTTTAAACGGAAATCTCCTAGGTCTCTATGGAATTTTTTGGTTTTCTTTTTTTGTGTTTCCTTATCCACTTTTTCTAATTTTTTCTTTATACGGGTATTAAAATCAGTAACTTGTTGGCTATCCTTAATAGGATCTAGTTGCTTTTGTAACTCGTTTATCCTTGTTTCTAGTTTGAACATCTTTTTCTTTTTCCTTTTTAAAATAAGTTCTTGTAGTTTAAAACCTACCCCATTAAAAAATTCTAGCCATTCTGACATAGATTCGGGGTCATCTAAACCATCTTGGGGTACTACTTCCCATCTTAAGCTTCTAATAATGATACGCTCCTTTAGATATTGCTCCAAAGTGCATATGTCCCACCAGGTTCTCACTTGTTTTTCTAGTGAGTTCCCGAGGGCGGTCATTACCCCATTATAGTTTAATTGTGCAGTAGTGTGCTCATTGACAGTGAAAATGCTGTTAATATCTATATTCCTATTGCTCAGGAAAAGCAATGCATCCATGGCTGCCAAGAAAAGAAAGAATTTGTATAGAAAGAAAAGGTGCAAATAAACAGGCCCAAAATTTGCACTTCTCGGCGCCTATGTATTGGTATGCAATTCCTGTGGCTCAATAATTTGCCTATTTAGATGGGTAAATAATGGGAAAATAGACGATATACTCAGCTCGGAAATAAATATATCAGAGTAATTAAACTATGGTATAAATTATATAAAAGAGAAGCAGCTGTTTAAATTTATATAAAATGAGAACCTCATAAATATAAAACAGAATAAATAAAATAAATATCATATATAAAAACTTAAATTCGTAAAGTCCATATGATAAAACAGCGCTAAATAAGGATAAATGTCCAAAAACATGTAAAAAGCACTTGAGTGATGACTTTGCAACAGTCAAACTAGTAGTGGTATATCTTCTCTGGATACGATATGTAGTGCACCCTACACCAATCCCAAATCTTCACCACAAGTGAGGCACGCTCCCCCTCTGGGGTACAAACTCACCACAAAGATGAAAAAGATAGGCCTTTTTTTTTTTGTCTGTAGGTAGTCTCACTCCAACATCCGTCATCACCACCAGGGTAGTATGGGTTAAAATCCTCAAGCAAACATATAAGGACATAAAGGCACTAATAGTGTAATATTGCTTTAATTAAGAAATCCCCAATACTAAAACCCTGTTTCAAATGCACGTACAATTCAATCACTTGTAAAACAGCACATAAAGTATAGAGTGTAATCACCGCTATCCTGTCCCAAGAGGGCGCCTGTGTTGCATTCGTAACGCGGCGGTCTTTTGTTCCGGATTTGCGACAGCTGCCGTGATGTTCGCTCTGTACTTCCTAATTACAGAGACACTGCGGTATCTGGGCCCTGACCGGTTTCGTCACAGATTGACTTCAACTGAGGGCGTAGATAGACCAGCGTCAACGTGCGTGGTATAACTTCCCCGTTCGTTGCCTATTGGTTGGAGTGCCGTAATTCGTCCGCCCTGATTGGTGCTTACCAGGGCGGAACTCGAATACACACGTCCTCAGACAAGAGCTATTGGGGAATGTTCCGACAGCACGTACTACTGCACAATATGTTATGTAACGAATGACACAACATGAAGTTACACTTAAATAAACTTAAGAGTTATTAATATAGTACAACAACAAAAAAAATATATAAATCACATCGTAGCAATTTTAAATATATTTTGAACGGAATTTAAATGTCTCAATCGCTGTTTACATAGAGCAAGAGAACCTGCATTCTGATACTCGGTGAAAAAGGAAAATATTTGTGTTACGATTCGTAAAAGGAGAACCGTAGTTGTTCGGTGTTAGCTGCTCAATATAATTCGATAAGACCGATCTGGCAAAACAACGAATCCGTCTTTTACAGTTTGAAAATTACATCTAAACGTTATTTTTAGCCTGTTGTGGTTTTACAACCACTATGTATATGTGCAAATATAATGGCAGTCACATAAGTTCAAACAAGGGGGTTTAGAGAAATTGGGAATTTTAACCCATTAATCCAAACAATAAAATTAGAGAGTAGTAAATCAATATATAGTAATGCATATATTAAATGCATGTGTATGGGTATTTACAGTCCACACATCTGTAAAACCATAAATAACTAAATAAGGTAATTTTAATTAAAATTAGAATTAAATCTAAATTTTTTAATTTGAAATAAAATTGGACTACTTAGCGGATATAATCTATTTATATATGTATACTTCATTAGTTCCATATAAGTGAAGTTAAATAAATCAATATATAAATAGATAAGAAATATATATATATATAAATATAAAAATATATATATATATAAAAGAAAATTGTATGTAATATATATATATATAAAAATATAAAAATATAATAAAAAAAAAAAAATAGTAAATAAATAAATATAAATATATAGGAGCATCAGGATATAAGAATTTCTGAGAATTGGGCCGAGAAAGGTTGTCAGTAAGGGGTGGTATTCTAGTCAAATGTTAAAAATATAGATAAAATTGCTAAAACAGTTAATAAAAATTGGTTAATAAAAATCAATCATAGAAACTAAATAAAAGCAATATATCAGTAATCACTAATAAAACAATTGATGTCTAGATCTATGTTTAACCCCTTCGGAGATAAAGTATCTACGGAATAAATCCATTGGGTCTCAAGCTTAGATAATTCTCTTACTAAGTTAGAGCCCCTCCAAGGTGGTTTTAGGTGGTCTACTCCCCAAAACTTGAGACCTGCTGGGTTTTGGTCGTGGAATAATTTAAAGTGTAAGGAAACGTTATGATCTTTATACCCGATTTTGATGTTTGCCACATGTTCTGCCACACGTATTTTGAGAGCTCTCTTAGTGCGGCCTATGTATAATAACTTACAGGGGCATTCTAAAACATACACTACATAGGTAGTGTTACAGGTAATAAAATCTTTAATGGTGAACTCTCTGTTATTAGAGGTAGATATAAATCTTTCAAGTGCTCTGAGAGGTTTATTCACCTCTCTACACGGGCGGCACTTTCTGCAGGCATAAAAGCCATCCTTATCCCAGAACGAAGGGGGTTTATGTGGGACATCTAAAATCTTCTTGACGACCCTGTCTCCATAGTTAGGAGCTTTCCTATAGATAAAAGTGGGTCTTGTTGGTATATAGGTTTTCAGGATCTTGTCAAGGAGAAGTATGTGCCAGTGAGAAAAGAAGATATGTTCCACTTCCTTATATTGTGAGTGGTATCCTGATATGAAACTCCATTCGTAATTGGTCTTATTCGTATTCTTTTGACCTCCAAGAGTGTTATTATTCAGGTAGTCGGTTCTTGGAGTAGCTGCGAGATCTTCAATAATTTTGGTTAGTTGTGTTTCTTTGTAGCCTTTTTCAATAAATTTATTTTTCAATATATCTGCTTGGAGAAGAAAGTCTGTATCCTCGGTGCAGTTCCGTCTGACCCGCATCAATTGGCCTTTAGGTATGTTTTTTAGCCATGCGGGGTGGTGGCCACTTTGTGTTGGGAGGAAACTGTTAGCATCTGTGGGCTTGAAATACACTTTAGTGCCCAATTTATTCCCATTCCTGTATATATGAACATCCAAAAAATGTATACTTTCTTTATTGTATTCACACGTAAGGTTAATGTTATTGGTGTTTTGGTTTAGTTCTTCAAGGAAGTTTTCTAATGATGTTGTTGATCCTGCCCATATAAGAAATAAATCGTCTATATATCGTCGGTACAGTATCAGTTCTTTGCGTTTCTTGTGGAATACTGTTTTATCCTCCCACTCTGCCATAAACAGATTTGCTATGCTTGGAGCAAATTTGGCTCCCATGGCTACTCCCCTTCTTTGGGAGTAGAAACTTCCATCAAACCAAAAATAATTGTGTCCTAAACAAAAATCCAAAGCATTCCGTAGGAACACTTTCTGTGAATGGGAAATATCATCTCTTTTAGATAATGCCCAATTAAGGGCTAGCAAGGCGTCGTCATGCTGTATTATTGTGTATAATGACGAGACGTCTGCGGTTACTAGGAACACTTCTTCTTTTCCAGCCAAATCTATTTCCTGTAATAAAGATAGGAGCTCCTTAGTATCTTTGAGGTAAGCATGTGTTGATGTCACACTGGTTTGGAGATAATAGTCGAGATACTGGCCCAGACGTGATGTAATCGATCCGATTCCATTAACGATGGGTCTTGCTGGTGGAAGGTTGAGGTTTTTATGAATCTTTGGGAGGGTATATATAGTAGGTATCCTACTGCTACTCGGTACCAGATACTTGCTCTCCCGCAAAGATAAAGCTCTGGTTTGATAACCCATTTCCACCAGTTTCTGAAGATTGATTTCGTATTGTGGAGTGGGATCTTTTTCAAGCTTCGAATATGTTACCTCTTCAGATAGCATTTGTGTTAGCTGGTTATGGTAGAAGTCTTTGGTAAGAATAACCACTCCGCCTCCCTTGTCTGCTGGTCTTACTATTATCTCCTTTCTATTCTCTAGAAGTTCTATACCTTCTTTGATATACCGTGGATTCACATTCCTTTTTGGTTTGATGTATTCTAAATCACGTAGTATAAGTCCTTTAAAGACATCCAAAGGCTGATTGGTCCCCAATAGGGGGTTAAACAGTGATTTATTTCGCAAACCACTATCAGTTGGTACTGAGGAACTACTTGTTACAGGGTTTGAATTCTTGTTTAAAAAATATTTCTTCATATTCAGTTTCCTCATATATTTATTAACATCTATAAACACATTAAATTTGTTGATTGGACGGTGTAAACCACATTTGAGCCCCAAATTTAAAATATTGGTCTCTTTATCTGTTAAAACCACATCAGTTAAGTTAAAAATCCCGCCTATTCGTACTCCTTCTCGTATTCCTTTCGACTTCTTTTCTTGAGTCCTTCGTCCGGCCCTACAGCCTCTGTTCCTTCTCTCCTTGGGCCTGGTTGTTGCATCCTTTCTCGTTCCCAATGTGGAGGGTCCCTCCATTGGGGATCTCTCTGTGTCGGTCCCTGTTGTGGTCCCCTGTATTCTATTATTATTAACCAATTTTTATTAACTGTTTTAGCAATTTTATCTATATTTTTAACATTTGACTAGAATACCACCCTTTACTGGCAACCTTTCTCGGCCCAATCCTCAGAAATTCTTATATCCTGATGCTCCTATATATTTATATTTATTTATTTACTATTTTTTTTTTTTTTATTATATTTTTATATTTTTATATATATATATATTACATACAGTTTTCTTTTATATATATATATTTTTTTATATTTATATATATATTTCTTATCTATTTATATATTGATTTATTTAACTTCACTTATATGGAACTAATGAAGTATACATATATAAATAGATTATATCCGCTAAGTAGTCCAATTTTATTTCAAATTAAAAAATTTAGATTTAATTCTAATTTTAAATAAAATTACCTTATTTAGTTATTTATGGTTTTACAGATGTGTGGACTGTAAATACCCATACACATGCATTTAATATATGCATTACTATATATTGATTTACTACTCTCTAATTTTATTTTTTGGATTAATGGGTTAAAATTCCCAATTTCTCTAAACCCCCTTGTTTGAACTTATGTGACTGCCATTATATTTGCACATATACATAGTGGTTGTAAAACCACAACAGGCTAAAAATAACGTTTAGATGTAATTTTCAAACTGTAAAAGACGGATTCGTTGTTTTGCCAGATCGGTCTTATCGAATTATATTGAGCAGCTAACACCGAACAACTACGGTTCTCCTTTTACGAATCGTAACAAAAATATTTTCCTTTTTCACCGAGTATCAGAATGCAGGTTCTCTTGCTCTATGTAAACAGCGATTGAGACATTTAAATTCCGTTCAAAATATATTTAAAATTGCTACGATGTGATTTATATATTTTTTTTGTTGTTGTACTATATTAATAACTCTTAAGTTTATTTAAGTGTAACTTCATGTTGTGTCATTCGTTACATAACATATTGTGCAGTAGTACGTGCTGTCGGAACATTCCCCAATAGCTCTTGTCTGAGGACGTGTGTATTCGAGTTCCGCCCTGGTAAGCACCAATCAGGGCGGACGAATTACGGCACTCCAACCAATAGGCAACGAACGGGGAAGTTATACCACGCACGTTGACGCTGGTCTATCTACGCCCTCAGTTGAAGTCAATCTGTGACGAAACCGGTCAGGGCCCAGATACCGCAGCGTCTCTGTAATTAGGAAGTACAGAGCGAACATCACGGCAGCTGTCGCAAATCCGGAACAAAAGACCGCCGCGTTACGAATGCAACACAGGCGCCCTCTTGGGACAGGATAGCGGTGATTACACTCTATACTTTATGTGCTGTTTTACAAGTGATTGAATTGTACGTGCATTTGAAACAGGGTTTTAGTATTGGGGATTTCTTAATTAAAGCAATATTACACTATTAGTGCCTTTATGTCCTTATATGTTTGCTTGAGGATTTTAACCCATACTACCCTGGTGGTGATGACGGATGTTGGAGTGAGACTACCTACAGACAAAAAAAAAAAAAAAAAAAAAAAAGGCCTATCTTTTTCATCTTTGTGGTGAGTTTGTACCCCAGAGGGGGAGCGTGCCTCACTTGTGGTGAAGATTTGGGATTGGTGTAGGGTGCACTACATATCGTATCCAGAGAAGATATACCACTACTAGTTTGACTGTTGCAAAGTCATCACTCAAGTGCTTTTTACATGTTTTTGGACATTTATCCTTATTTAGCGCTGTTTTATCATATGGACTTTACGAATTTAAGTTTTTATATATGATATTTATTTTATTTATTCTGTTTTATATTTATGAGGTTCTCATTTTATATAAATTTAAACAGCTGCTTCTCTTTTATATAATTTATACCATAGTTTAATTACTCTGATATATTTATTTCCGAGCTGAGTATATCGTCTATTTTCCCATTATTTACCCATCTAAATAGGCAAATTATTGAGCCACAGGAATTGCATACCAATATATAGGCGCCGAGAAGTGCAAATTTTGGGCCTGTTTATTTGCACATTTTCTTTCTCTTGATATGCTATCCTGACCTGATCCTGATCAAAAACTGACATGAAGCACTGAACAACTACTTTGTCAATTAGCTGTGAAAACAGAGCTCAAACCCGCACTGCATGTGTGTGAACCCAGCCCTAAAATTGTATTTTAAAAAAAAGAAAATCAAACATTTTTAAATCCCCAATCATTGTTCATACAGCCTAAACACAAATTAAAACCATTTGCACAAATATCCATTCCCTTGTCTTGTAACAGGCAATGTCCTTATACAATGCAAAAGTTCCCTTTTTTTTTTTTCTCAACATCAACAAAACTATATTTGTTGGGGGCGTGGCCTAACGAGACAGGAAGATGGACGCTTAGTCTCCGAGCTCCAGCCACCACGGTACAAAACGAGCCTTTACGGAGGTACCCACTCCCGCTTTTTACACCCAAAACATGGGGACTGCATCCCGGAATTCTTCGGGCTCTAGATCTCGCGCCCCAAGGGAGCTGAACACCGGCCCGAGCCAGAACATCCCTGAAATGTTCCGGACCTCCCGAGGCAATATGGCGGCTTCCCGCCACGGACACTCTCAAGCTCCTGCGCTTACCCTGACTGATCCTCTTTTTACATCGCCGCCAAGCTCTAACCAGACATCCCCCGGGATTGAACTGCTACCTCAACCCCAACTCAACATGCAAGATCTCCGGACTATAGCGACTGACATCAAGGACACCCTGTCAGCGGCGATTGCTGATCTGCGGCTGGAGCTCCGCTCACTGAATGATAGGGTCCTCTCAGTGGAAAAGACAACTAGCCGCCATGAGGCAATTATTACTAAAACTACCTCCCGCATTGATTCCCACACTAGACAGATGAGAGATATGAACTGTCACTTGGAGGACCTTGAGAACCGCAGCCGTCGCCACAACCTCCGGATACGGAACGTGCCGGAATCGATCGAGGGTGAACAACTCTCCCCGGCTGTTACCGGCATTTTTAACGACCTCATTGGTCGCCCGCCTCTGACTGCGGTCAAAATGGACAGAATACATCGCGCTCTGCGCCCTAAGGGCAAGGGATCGGAACCCCCGAGGGACATTATCTGTCATCTAGTCGACTTCACCCTCAAGGAAGAGATCTTGAGGCAAGCCAGACTTAGGCAACAAATTCTTTTTGAGGGTCGCACGGTACAGATCTATCAGGATCTCTCAGGGATCACTCTTCAGCACCGCCGGGACCTGAAACCTTTATTGGAGGTCCTTCGTGCTAGGAGCATTCCATATAAATGGAAATTTCCATTTTGCCTTGCAGCATCCTCACAAGGGCACTCAGCGCTTCTAAAAGTGCCCGAAGATCTACCACACTTTTGTGATGCTCTGGGCATACCAATGGTAGAGGTCCCACACTGGTATGCGGACTACCGCCACTTTCTATCGAAAAGGGACCCGCCTCGTCACGAACCCATGGAAGCTCAAGATAGTGGACACCGTAGAAGACGCTCTCCCACCCCCATTGGGCGCCATCAGTCTTCTCGCTACCAACACCGTGAAGCAAGCCCCTCTAACTCTCCGAGAGCAAGGCGGACCCGGCGAGACTACTAAATACCGGAGGTTGAAGTCAGCTCTTTCAGTTACTCTAAAAAGTTTATGGAACTGTTGTGGCCGCGTTTGGGCCAAATTTGAACTTTCCCTCCGCTTGTTATACCCTTTAAGGGATTGTTTGCCGACTGCCCTCTGACAGTTCCGTCAGCGCACTTAATCCAACGGACTTACTCTGCAAAACCCCTGTTGGCATGTTTGGGCATCTACATTGTCTATTGGAAGGACTTCACAAATCTCACAAACTTTACTATAATATGCTGCTTGCACTGGATACTCGGGAAACTGTATACCTATGCTGCATGCCGTCCTAGTTCCTTTTTTTTTTTTTTTCGCTTCCGGCTAAGAGAATTACACTACCCATAATGCTGTCCGGCTGGGCATCTGAACCTGACTTACGTCACGCGCGCGGCCTCGCTCCTACACTTGGCGGCTTCGCTTCATACGACGGGCTTATCCCATCCCTTCCGCACTCGATAGGTACTGTCACCCTGACAGTGCATTCGCCTGGAGATCCCTCACCATTATCTGGAGTCCAGCCAAGACACCGCCGATGCCTCCAGATCGCCCTCGAGCCGCAGACCGACACTTCCGGCTCGGAATAGGAATGAGAGGACACTCCTTCCACGACCATCGCTCCTCGCAGAAGTAACCTAGGAACTGTGCCCTCTTCCCTCGATCCTGATGGACTCGGCCAGGATTGTTCTGAGCTTGCCATGTCCTCTATTACTAATGTCAGGCGCGATTAAGGGTAGTGAGTATATGCAGAAATGGCTGTTAATTAATATTCATTTGTTCCTCAATTCTGTTAAATGTTTATATTGCTTATGCACAGCTAGACTTCTCATTCCATTTGTCCATAGCCATTAGCCCTCAGCCTTTATCTTTTCTTGTGCAATGAAATACCCTACCCAAATTTAATTTAATTTAATTTGATTGGATTTGAAATGTACATGATGGGGTTTGTAACACCTTCCTATGGCTTGGTAACGGATTGCATACTGTTAGCAACCTGCAGATACTCAAATGGCCGGAATACCCATTTATTACTTTCTGGTATAGTTCGGCCAGGGTTTTAAGATCGTAACAATGCTACATTCCCTTTCCACACACACTTTTAAGTTGATCAGTTTCACGGCAGTCTCCCCTTTAGAAATGCCACATACCTGCCTCCCGTGCCTCCGCACTACCCGTGGTGGCAGACCCTTAACTGCTGATAGTTCATCTTCTCTGTCCCATGATAGTCAACCCCTACACAGTCGAGGAACAGGGTGCTGTTCTCTTATTGAGTGACGCGCACTGTTCCCTCGCTGTACCACACCGACAGTTCTTTTTCCAGAGGTCAGTGGAATAGTTCTTCTACTGCCTCTTTGGCTCCTGTCCAGTGGCCTTGCAACCCCGAGAAGCCCATCTCACAAGTGTTGATCCCACCAAAATATCTCGTTGGCTTTATTTTTGCTACCTCCGCTCCTCCCCTTATTGCTCAATACTTACACCGTTATTTCGGCAACTATCATCCCTTCAGCCACCACCCCAAACCCGCAGCCCCTTTCCCTCAAACTCTTTTCAATCAACATCCGAGGGCTAAATTCACCAGAAAAGAGGTCACGGTTATTACACTCCTTGCAATTGGCTAAAGTACACATTGCCCTCATACAAGAAACGCATTTTAGGACTAACAGCATCCCCAAACTACATGATTCCTATTTCCCTACAGTTTTCCATGCCTCCAATGCTGAGGCCAAATCCAAAGGGGTCTCCATTCTCATATCCAAACACTGCCCCCTCCACATATTGGACGTACAAAGTGACCCATTAGGCAGGTTCCTTTTTATTAAAGGGACTCTGCACCACAGACAGGTGACAATAGCAAATATATATGCCCCAAACACCAATCAAGTTACATTCTTCCGAACTATGTGTGATCACTTGACTAACTTCCAGTCTGGCACCCTTCTTGTCGGCGGTGACTTTAATGTCGCACTCACACCTACATTAGATGTCTCTAATAGCACAACGTCCCTGACATACAGAGCCCTACGGGCAATTAAACTACAACTCAGTAACCTCCTACTGCACGATTCCTGGCGCACGCTCCACCCATCTACAAAAGATTTCACTTACTTCTCTGCCCCGCACAATAAGTACACGAGAATAGATTACTTCTTCCTCACCCAGCAAGACCTGACTTATCTGTCCAAAGCCACGATTGAACCTATGGTACTCTCCGACCACAACCCAATCTCCATGTCTCTCACCCTCCCACCGACCTGCGCACAATCCCACATCTGGCGACTTGACAGTTCCCTCCTCTCTGATTCCAATATTATACAGACTATTTCCCTAAGCCTCTCCAACTATTTTTTGGAAAATACCTCGGAGGATATCTCCCCTGAAACACTATGGGCCGCTCATAAATGCGTAATTCGGGGTGAACTCATCTCTCTAGCTGCTAAAAGATCTCGGGCCAGGAAAGCGAGAATTGCAGACTTGACTGCACGCATACGAAGGCTTGAACAGACGCATAAATCATCCCTGGCCGAGACCACCCTCTCTGAATTGACACAGGCTAGAGAGGAGCTTCTTGGAGAGCTCAATTGTGTGCTCAAGAGAAAATTCGCCATGTCCCAAAAGATATTCTATGAATTTGGTAATAAGTCGGGCAAGCTCCTAGCCAGGGCCCTACAATCCAAGCTGGCGGCCCATACCATCCACAAACTGAGAACGCCATCGGGGCAACCCTTGGTTAAGCCTGAAGACATATCTGACCAATTTGTTCATTACTTCACAGATCTATACAACCTCCCCAAGACTCGAGCAAATACCTTACCTTTAGACAGGAGCGCAGCCCTCACTGACTTTTTGACACAACACAGCCCGACCCCCCTCTCACCTAGGCCTCCCTCTCTCAGTGGCTGAAATCGCCACAGCTTTAAAACAGATGAAAGCGGGCAAGAGCCCAGGCCCGGACGGACTAACAGTCGGTTACTACAAATCCTTCCCAGACGTTTTACTACCACACCTGGTCAAAGCCCTCAACTCCATAACACCTAACTCAACTGCCAGTAGGGAATTTCTTGAGGCCCACATCACACTTCTCCCCAAACCGGGCAAGGATCCTGAAATAGTCTCTAACTACCGCCCAATATCACTCCTTAATGTAGATTTGAAACTCTATGCTAAAGCTTTAGCCAACCGCATCCTCCCCCTTTTGCATAAACTTATCTCCTTGGACCAGGTTGGGTTTGTCCCTTGCAGGGAAGACAGGGATAATACCATCAGGGCCCTTAATGTATATCATTGGCTAGCTAAAAAACCGACACAGGGGTTTTTCCTGTCTCTTGACGTGGAGAAGGCGTTCGACAGAGTGGCCTGGGACTATATGGAGGCTGCCCTTCAAACCATGGGTTTCCCCCCTCGATTGATCCAAATGATCATGGCACTTTACTCCAACCCGTCTGCAAAACTTAGGATCAATGGCCGCCTGTCGAACGCCTTCTCCATCACCAACGGCACCCGTCAAGGATGTCCCCTTTCCCCTATACTTTTTGTCCTCACGATGGAGCCCATGTTGCGTAAAATTAGAGACAACCAGAATATTAAGGGAGTTGATATCAAGGACACACAATACAAAATAGCCGCCTATGCGGACGATGTACTTCTTTTTCTACGAGACCCCATTACCTCCATCCCTAACCTCCTGTCAGACTTTGCATTGTTCAAATTTATGTCCAATCTACAGATCAACTTCGCGAAATCCAAAGCTCTGAACGTTTCTCTACCTCCCACATTAGTATCACAGTGTAAGCTCAACTTCCCCTTTGGCTGGGAGACTGAAGCACTTACGTATTTAGGGATTAAAATACCGTCAAACCTGTCTGATCTCTACGCCAAAAATTTCTTACCAGCCCTCTCTGCGATTCGGGACGACCTACACAAATGGCATTTCGGGACCTTTTCCTTACTAGGCAGAATCGCTGTCCTAAAAATGAACGTCCTACCTAGACTCCTATACCTCCTACAAGCCATCCCAATCACACTCCCGCCCTCCTTCTTCACCACATATAAACGTATGTGCAGGACCTTCATTTGGGCCTCCAAACCCCCTAGATTAAGCTGGGATAGGCTGACGCTCCCCAAGTTATTGGGGGGTCTTGGCCTTCCCGACATCCAAAAGTACCATTGGGCGTGTCACATGACGAGGATTGTGGACTGGCACGTCCACAGTCGTAACAAAAACTGGATTACACTTGAGAACGCCACTTCTGATGTCCCTCTCACACACCTCCCATGGATCGCTCGTACTGCTATATCCACTAAGGACTCCAAACACCCTCTCATCGGAGCCACACTATCTTGTTTTGCCAAAATATGTAAACACCTGAACATCATACCCTCTCCAGGGCCAATGACCCCTTTGGATTGTAATCCCGACTTCACCCCAGGCCTAGTTCCCCACACAATCGCCAATGACTCCAGCATCACCCCCTGTGGAGCCCATAAGTTCTTCCGTGATGGCATCATCTTGCCCTACGCAGAACTTACCAATTTGTTCCCGAACCGTGACATTCCATTTTACAATTACTTGCAAATCCGACACTATTTACATTCAAATAGATCTCCGGCTTCCTGGACTAGAGATCTCGCACATATAGAAACAATTTGCTTTGATGGTGAACCCCAACGGCACCTAATATCAACCCTTTATGCCTCCTTGTTCTCCACTCACAAAATCAAAGATGACCGCCTGGTCCAACAATGAGAATCAGATTTATCCCTGCAACTGTCAGAATTGGATTGGGAACGCATCTACATGCACATACACAAAGGGACCGTAAACGTTTCCACCCAAGAAAACAGGTACAAATTATTTTCCAAATGGTACAGGACCCCCAACAGGCTTCACAAGATCTACCCAAGCCTCCCTTCGACCTGTTGGAGGTGTAACACTGGCGATGGCTCTCTACTTCACATCTGGTGGGACTGCCCTTCCATACAACCTTTTTGGAGCGAGGTGCACCGTCTCATCTCGCAGATTACCACGTACACCCCGGATTTTACCCCTGCACAATATATGCTCCACCACTCCACCAGGCCCCTACCTTGTTACAAGAAATCCTTGACCATGCACCTTATTAATGCAGCTAATCTTTGTGTCCCAGTACACTGGAGAAACTCCACACCTCCAACGATAGCAGAATGGCACCACCGTGTAGACAGACTAGCTGAAATGGAGAGGCTCATACACCAAGCCCATGACAACCCCACCAAATTCGCTGACACCTGGGCCTGTTGGATACACTATAGAGAAAGTACCACACAATCACCCTCGCCATACCTCACCACGCTCCCACCCACCCCTATGGCTCCTCCTCCCCCAATGGGACCCACCCCTTAGCTCGCTCCAACCTCCTCTCCCCCTCCTCACTGTTAATACTCCCCATCTATCCACATGTTTAAACAAGCCTCAACACATGCCCTTTACACAGAACAACCTTTGGTGACCACATACATGCTTGAATACCGAGACGCACCTGAAAGACCTCTGGACCCCCCTGCTTACCTTCCTTCCACTATACTCATGTTACACCGACTCCCCGACTAGACCCCGCCTGTATCTTCAACCATACCAGCATCGCATTGATCCCTCTGAAAACCCAATTATAGTCCTCTGTCCCTCACAGCAAGTCCCCGTATAGGGGTGAGTGGACGGAAGGCTGATCTTGGCTGGTATATCTTACTTGGACCTGGGGCTTACTCTTTAGGCCCCTACCTACCCCCCATCCTAGTTTGAAAGCCTTTCCTGCCTCATCCCCCACCTCAAGGTGACTACGTAACCTCAATCGAGGGCGGACGGACTTACCCTGCCCTCACCTAACTCTAGGTATACACTGTTTGTGCCACTGTTTGACAATATTACTCTGGATATTACTCTGATTTCTATTGAAGTTCAGTTACTTGTGATCTATAGTCTTTCGCTTATGTATGTATTGCATATAATGTGATTACCTTGTCTAATTGCTCCTAATTTACTGTACACCTGTAAATTCAAATAAATCGTTTTTAGAAAAAAAAAAAAAACTATATTTGTCGAAACTGAAAAGAAAAACAACACCTTTTAACTTCAATAATGTAAGGATAGGCAATTACACAATTAAAACAGTCCCCAAAGTCAGACTCCAAGGCTCTAAGGCTCTGTCTCCACTACTGTGAGTTGCCGTGCGACTTGACACATGCGAAGTCGCATGACAAGTCAAAAACCCATGTAATTCAATGATCCTTGTTTTAATTTGTGCGACTCAAGTCGCAGTGACGCAAAAGGGTTCTTGCACTATTTTGTTCCTACTTCGGTGCAACCTTTTCTCACACTTTTGCATGACATTGCATCAAAAATCGCATTGCAAAGTCGCACTGCAAATCACACAAATCTGGGGTTGCAATAGTGGAAACAGAACCTAACTGAAATAATCAAAATACCCCATGTATAAGTTGAAATGCTACTCTAAAAAAAATTGTATCTGATCAGATTCCTCAAAAAAAACATTTGGTACCAGCGCATACATGTAATTTATCAGTGACGTCACATTCCCCTTTTCCTGTTTCCAATTAACTATGCATTGGACATGGGAATATGTGCCCAACACATTTCATGAATAGACTGACAATAGTTGCAACATTTTAACAATAAACATGTATTTTTTTAATCTATATAGTGTGACAGCAGGAAGGTAAAGTCACCTGGTTGCATCCAGGGGGGTAGATATATTTCGCCCAGATTCAGGCTTTACGCCGATTTATACAGCTAGGTGGAGAGTTGTATAAGCCCAGCTGAGACTAGTGGGCTCATTGATGACTCATACCTCTAGGGAGAGGGCTGGGCGTCGTGCAGACAGGGAGTTGATGAGTCCAGCTGAACCTTGTCAGCTCATTTAGGCCTCTATAAGAAAGCCCAGATTCATTAGATGTTAGCTCATGCCTGGAAGCAGACCTGTGTGGACTGTCTAGGGAGAGTGAACCCCTGTGCGGTGAGAGAAAGCCTGTGTGGCTATATTTTGCTTGGACATTTAAAACCAGGGACTAGGACAGCACTAGGCTGATCCCAGTCGTTAGTTAGGAAACCTGTAAGTTTAGTCAGAGGTCAAGTTGACCAGGATTTATTTTGTTTATGTTTTTTTTGCCTTGCTGTGTTTTTGTCACTGTAAATAGAAAATAAACCGCACCTTTTTGATTTTTGAAAACCACAACCTCCGTCTGCTGGGCCTGTTTTGGGTGGGGAGCCCATCCCGGGGGTCACACATACCCGCTGCCGAGCTAGCCCCCTCACAGTTGGTGGAGAACCAGTGGCAGTTTTTTTTAAGCCAGCATGGAGGAGATACTGAAGCAGCTGGCTCTAGCAAATGCCAATCAACAGCAGACAAATGCAGGTTTGCAAAAGAGCCTGGCAGCTCATCAACAGAGCCTTGCAGCTCAACAACAGAACTTCGCAGCCCAGCAGCAAGCTCATCAACAGAGCCTTGCAGCCCAGCAGCAAGCTCACCAACAGAGTCTGGAAGCTCAGCAACAAGCCCAGCAGCAATCTGAGGCCCGCTTCATAGACCTGTTACAGAAGCAAGAGCAGAGACTACAACAAATGGAAGCAGTAATGCAGCAACGTCCGCAGACCAGTGAGGAAAGCCGTCCCACTAATACCGCGTCCTTTGGGGTGAGTCGTTTATTGACAAAAATGACTGGAGAGGATGATCCAGAGGTATTTTTGACCACATTTGAAAGGACTGCTGAAAGAGAAAAGTGGCCTGAGGAGCAGTGGGCTGGACTGGTGGCTCCTCTGTTAACTGGTGAATCGCAGAAGGCTTACTATGACCTGGAGCCTGACCAAGCAAAAGACTATGTGATGCTAAAAGCTGAGATATTGGCAAGGCTGGGTGTCACCCAGGCTGTCCGGGCTCAGCGTGTGCATAACTGGACTTTCCAGCTTGGAAAACCCCCCAGGTCTCAAATGTATGATCTCATTCACCTGAGCAGAAAGTGGCTACAGCCAGAGACTTTGTCCGCACCAAAGATTGTGGAACGTGTTGTAATGGATCGGTTTTTGAGAGCTCTTCCTACTGCCATCCAAAGGTGGGTAAGCCATGGAGACCCAGAGACGGCCGATGGTCTTGTGGATCGTGTGGAGAAATACTTGGCTACAGAGAACCTGACGGCCTCTTCCAGAGACACTCGGACTTTCCACCCTAAGACCAGACCATCCCCAGGGGCGGATAAGAGGATTCCAAGGGGTGAGGGTGGAGAGAGTGAGAGGGTGGGAGCTCTACCCCAAGTTTGGCGAGAACAGCCTGGGAAATCAGCGGCTCAAGAGGCCGCAAGAAGGATCGTTTGCTACCGCTGCCGGCAAGCGGGACATATTGCAGCAAATTGCCCGGTTGTGGAGGAACCCATGCAGTGTGACTTTCTGACGGGCAGACGTCAGTCGCTGTGTGCGACAGTCGCATGCACTGCCATTCGGGGAACTGAGAAACATTTATGCAAAATGTGTATTAATGGTAGAAATGTTGTGGTATTGCTGGATTCAGGTAGCCTTGTGACCCTGATAAAGGCTGAGTTAGTTAAAACAGAGGTCTCTGGGAATAGCAAGGTAGCCGTTATTTGTGTGCATGGGGACACCCGAGAGTATCCAGTGACTACGGTGTGTTTCGAGACCCCCAAAGGTACCCTCTCTCATCCAGTGGGCTTAGTATCTCAGTTACCGCATGACGCCATTGTGGGAAGGGATTTTCCGAAGTTCTGGGAACTGTGGGATGATCCTGAGCCCCCCACTGGTGCCCCTATGTACCAGGAATGTGATAGCCAGAACTCCCCTGAGAGTGGGGAGGACTCTCCGGAATTTCCCTTGTCAGTATTGGCAGGGGAGACTCAAGAAACTGGAGAGGAGCCCACCTCCTCAGACGAAAACCTACCGTCTGTGGAGTTTTCTGATCTTGAGGTTCACAGGGAAAACTTTGCCACAGAACAGTTGAAAGACCCCGCCCTAATAAAGGCACGGGAAAACGTAGTGAAAATAGATGGCGAGTTAGTGAACCCAGATAATACTGGCACTTACCCATACTTCAGCGTAGAGAAGGACCTACTGTATCGGGTGGCAAAAAGGGCAGAAGAAACCGTTGAGCAGCTTGTGGTGCCCAAACCTTACAGGAAGTTGGTGTTGGAGTTGGCCCATGGGCACATTCTTGGAGGTCATCTGGGGACAGAGAAAACCCGAGAGAGGGTATTACAGAGATTCTATTGGCCTGGGGTGATGAAGGACATAGAAAATTATTGTTCCTCCTGCCCTGTGTGTCAGAGGTCGGCCCCGATGCCACATTTCCGTAGCCCGCTGGTCCCTCTACCCATCATTGAGGTCCCGTTTGAGAGAATCGCAATGGATTTGGTAGGTCCTATAATCAAGTCCGCTAGGGGGCACCAGTACATATTGGTTATAATGGACTATGCCACCCGTTATCCAGAAGCGATCCCTCTCAGAAATACCTCGGCCAAAACCATAGCCAAAGAGCTATCTCTTGTTTTTAGCCGGGTGGGTATTTGTAAAGAACTGCTTACGGACCAAGGTACACCCTTTATGTCCCGGGTTATGAAAGAGCTGTGTAAATTGTTCAACGTGACGCAATTGCGTACATCTGTGTATCACCCCCAAACCGATGGGCTGGTTGAAAGATTCAACAAAACCCTAAAACAAATGTTGAAGAAAGTGGTGGATAGAGATGGAAGGGATTGGGACTGTCTACTTCCTTATTTGATGTTTGCTATTAGGGAGGTGCCCCAATCCTCTACGGGATTCTCCCCCTTTGAGTTACTGTATGGGAGACACCCAAGAGGGCTGTTGGATATTGCCAAGGAAACTTGGGAAAGTGAGAGTTCTCCCCACAGGAGTGTGATTGAGCATGTCGCCCTGATGCAAGATCGAATTGCACAGGTAATGCCCATCGTGAAGGAACATTTGGCCCAAGCGCAGTTGGCACAGCAGAGAGTGTACAACCGTGGAGCCAAGACCCGTACCTTTTCCCCGGGGGATAGGATATTGGTACTTGTCCCTACGGTTGAAAGTAAATTCCTTGCCAAATGGCAAGGCCCCTACGAGATAATGGAAAAAGTGAGCGAAGTGAATTACAAGGTCAGACAACCAGGAAGGCGAAAGCCCGAACAGATCTATCACGTTAATCTGTTGAAAGCCTGGAGGGATAGAGAGTCCCTAGTCGCAGACACTTGGTCACCAGCTCAAACTGGTTGCGTGATTCCTGAGGTTGGAATCGCAGCCACCTTGTCACAACCCCAACAACAGGAGGTTAAGGAGTTTGTACTTCGCAACAAGGAGGTATTCTCTGAGCTGCCGGGACAAACATCTGGGGTAGAGCATGACATTATTACCCCGCCCGGTGAAAGGGTGAAGTTAAAACCCTATCGGATCCCAGAGGCCCGACGGGAGGCAATACGGGAGGAAGTACAGAGAATGCTGAACTTAGGGGTGATAGAGGAGTCCCAAAGTGATTGGTCTAGTCCCATTGTGTTGGTGCCTAAACCGGATGGGAGCTGGCGATTTTGTAACGATTTTCGTCAGTTGAACAAAGTTACAAAATTTGACACCTACCCCATGCCACGTATAGATGAGTTGATCGACCGGCTGGGAACAGCCCGATACATGACGACTCTTGACCTCACAAAAGGGTATTGGCAAATCCCCCTGGCCAAGTCGGCCAAAGAGAAAACCGCATTTGTAACCCCAGACGGGGCGTTCCAATATAAAAGAATGCCGTTCGGGTTACAGAATGCGCCGGCCACATTCCAGCGGAAAATGGACCAGATGCTGAGGCCCCATCGGAAGTATGCTGCGGCTTACCTGGATGACATAATTGTCCATAGCACAGATTGGGCCTCACATCTGCCAAAAGTGCAAGCAGTCCTGGACTCTGTTCGGGAAGCAGGGTTTACGGCTAACCCCAAGAAGTGTACCATTGGGCAGGAGGAGGCCAAATATCTTGGGTACACCATTGGGAGGGGAGTAATAAAACCCCAACTCAACAAAGTCGAGGCCATCCAGAGTTGGCCACGTCCCAACAGCAAGAAGCAGGTACGAGCCTTTCTGGGAATCGCTGGGTATTATCGGCGATTCATTCCCCACTTTGCTTCTAAGGCTGTGCCCCTAACCAACCTGACGAAGGGGAAAGGGTCGGTCATGATTAAATGGACCCCCGAGGCTGAGGCAGCATTCCAATTCTTGAAACAAGCCTTATGTAGCCAGCCAGTGTTGTACTCACCCGACTTCTCTAGAGACTTTGTCGTACAAAGTGATGCGTCAGATGTGGGGTTAGGAGCAGTATTGTCCCAGGTCTGGAACGGGGAAGAGCACCCAGTCATTTACCTCAGCAGGAAGTTGAAGTCCCATGAGGTAAATTACGCCACCGTTGAAAAGGAGTGTTTAGCGGTGAAGTGGGCTCTAGATTCCCTTCGGTACTACCTGCTAGGTAGGCACTTTGACATGGTTACGGATCACGCTCCGTTAAAGTGGATGGCTCAAAACAAGGAAACAAATAGAAGAGTGAATAGGTGGTTCCTGGCCCTCCAGGAATTCAACTTCACAGTAAAGCATCGCCCTGGCGTTCAAATGGGGAATGTGGATGCTTTGTCTCGAGTACATGAATGCCTGATTGCTGGTGTTCCAACCCCGAGGTTAAAACAAGAGGGGGGGGTATGTGACAGCAGGAAGGTAAAGTCACCTGGTTGCATCCAGGGGGGTAGATATATTTCGCCCAGATTCAGGCTTTACGCCGATTTATACAGCTAGGTGGAGAGTTGTATAAGCCCAGCTGAGACTAGTGGGCTCATTGATGACTCATACCTCTAGGGAGAGGGCTGGGCGTCGTGCAGACAGGGAGTTGATGAGTCCAGCTGAACCTTGTCAGCTCATTTAGGCCTCTATAAGAAAGCCCAGATTCATTAGATGTTAGCTCATGCCTGGAAGCAGACCTGTGTGGACTGTCTAGGGAGAGTGAACCCCTGTGCGGTGAGAGAAAGCCTGTGTGGCTATATTTTGCTTGGACATTTAAAACCAGGGACTAGGACAGCACTAGGCTGATCCCAGTCGTTAGTTAGGAAACCTGTAAGTTTAGTCAGAGGTCAAGTTGACCAGGATTTATTTTGTTTATGTTTTTTTTGCCTTGCTGTGTTTTTGTCACTGTAAATAGAAAATAAACCGCACCTTTTTGATTTTTGAAAACCACAACCTCCGTCTGCTGGGCCTGTTTTGGGTGGGGAGCCCATCCCGGGGGTCACACATACCCGCTGCCGAGCTAGCCCCCTCACAATAGATAACTTTTCTGAATTAAATCCTTCTTTAATATTTTTTCCACCTCAGCAAGTCTCTCGGACTCGCTGAATATGGAATGCAAATAAAGCAGTATGGTTTGTGCAAAATCGTTGACGAAGGTGTGGTCGGTTGTTTGATCCCCTCTTTCACTTGAAGTGAAATAGCAGATTTTTGCAAGCGGACATATACCTCTGTGTATTGTGCTAAACAATAATAAAGCACCACACACAGATGAGTACTCTACTCTGTCCCTCTCACCTGTCCACTTTACTTGGCAGGATCAAAGGACATATATCAATTACTCAACAATCCGTTTGCATTCAGAAGAAAAAACAACTTATACTTTAAATTGGAATTCCAAGACAACAACAAACAAACACATAAAATGTAAGCATTTTTCTCTGAGCAGATGGAAGAGAATTCCCTATACTAACAACAACTTTCCCTTCTTAAAACCTTGGCTTGTATAGCATAGCTAAAACCCCTTTGTCCCATCTGCACCACAGCAACAATGTTTATAAACATACAGGCGGTCCCCTACTTACAAACAACCAACTTCCAAACGACTCCTACTTACAAGCGGAGGGAGACAACAGGAAGTGAGAAGAAATCTACCCCTAGGAAGGGAAATTCTCTCCTGTAAGCATTTTTATGGGAAAAAGATACCTTCACTGGAGCTTTATCACCAGTCCATGTTTCCCTAACAACCAAAAAATTTAAAAATCCATTTGTCATTGGGATGGAAAGTGAGGCAAAATCTTCTGAACAGGGGCACAGACAGCAAAACAAATGTTACAGGGGTGATAACCCTTCCCTATGAAGCTACCCCTAAAAAATTTACCTGTTCCGACTTACAAACAAATTCAACTTAAGAACAAACCTACAGTCCCTATCTTGTTTGTAACCCGGGGACCCCCTGTACATACAAAAGTACTTACCACTCTCACGATATTTGGACTGTAGACCACTTTGACTGTCTCACCTTACAGTCAGTGTATCTACACAATAAATAATACTTATTACTTCTATGCGACAGAAAGAAAAGCGAAAGTAGGTTGGGTCACCGAAATATAATCCTCATTAACCATTTCAGCTCCTTGCCAAAAGGACTGTCGTGTACACTTTTCAACAGCGTTCCCAAAACGCTTCTAATTAGGACCTTCTGAGAGGTACTTTACAGCGTTCCCAAAATGCTTCTAATTAATTAGGACCTTCTCAAAGGTACTTTACAGCGTTCCCAAAACACTTCTAATTAATTAGGACCTTCTCAAAAGGTACTTTCGAAGGCGGATTTTCCCAAAAAATCCCCTATACACCAAGGAGTGGTTCGTATCCCTCTTCTACATAAATTTAGTTCGAGATGAAATTTAAATCAGAGCTAAGGTAAGAGAAAACAGTCTGTCTAAAAGACAAAAAGATTCTTCTTACCAAAGGTGATTTTTTCATCCCCACCGCTGCCACCATCTGAAGCAGGTAATACCGCCACCCAGGTGTACTTCAGGTAAATGCAAGATCATTTTCAGTGACCCCCGGATCCGTGAGAAATCAAAATGACACATGGAAACGGATAGTGTGTTCATTAGATCTCTGGTTTTTATTCAGTGTTAGAGTGGCTTATATGGAAAAGAAAGATAGGAGGGGCTATGTCTTAACACATATGTTTCTAAAAATTATACAAACTCAGTATATTCTTATCTTGTATTAAACTAGATTCAGCAGTCTACAAGAGCTAAAAGATGACTTTGCTTATACAATCAGGCTACTTCATGAATAAGCTTAACCACAATGACTAGCAGTAGCAGGGTGTGACTATATGCAAACTGTTAGTTAAGCTAAGTATGTCAAAGTTCATTTCTACTTAAAAATGGTGTCAATAATTTCATACATTCTATTACAACAATGATCTGCATATGTTTAATCATACTTAATTGGAGGAGTGGCGTTGTCACCCAAGGGCAGGGAGTGTGATAGAATTACAGAAGAGGGAGATGTTCTGTAGTCCACAGAGAGAATTGGGCAGGAATGAAAACACTGACTGAGATAAGACTACACAGTACACAGAGCGCAGGATGACACTGGATTTCTTCACATATAAACACGTATTTCTTTTTTGTATTTATAAAACAGATAAACCAGGGCATTTTATCTCAAAAAATAGGTGCAGGAACTCCACCCTTCTGAGTCACATCTTGTTTCCGACCCCTACCCACCTCCAAGCAGTCTCCCTTGGCTCCACCACCTACCCACCTGCCAAGACCACCCCTTTTAGAGAATACAGAGCCAAGTATCATCTTGTGGTGCTTAGTAATTTGTATGGAATTTGTTAATAATAACAAGAAAAGCAGTAAAATAGATCCCCATAGCTAGCAGCAATATAACCCCCCCCCAGCAACAGTAGATTCCCCCAGCAACAGTATATTCCCCCAGCAACAACATACCACCAGAAACAATGGACCTCCACAACAAAATACCATCCCAGCAACAAAAGCCCATCCCAGCAACAAAATACCCCCGGCAGCAACAACAGATCTCCCAGAAGCCAGCATCAATAGACTCTCCAGCAGCCAGAAACAACATACCCCTACCTCAACAGTAGATCCATCCCAGCAACAATTGACTCCACAGCAACATAAGCCCCCAACAAAAGAACCCACCCAGCAACAACAGATCTCCCAGAAGCCAGCATCAATAGACTCTCCAGCAGCCAGAAACAACATACCCCTCCCTCAACAGTAGATCCATCCCAGCAACAATTGACTCCACAGCAACATAAGCCCCCAACAAAAGAACCCACCCAGCAACAACAGATCTCCCAGAAGCCAGCATCAATAGACTCTCCAGCAGCCAGAAACAACATACCCCTCCCTCAACAGTAGATCCATCCCAGCAACATTTGACTCCACAGCAACATAAGCCCCCAACAATAGAACCCACCCAGCAACAATATATCCCCCAGCAACCAACATCAATAGACCCTCCAGCACACCCTGGCACCCCATGCCATTACATACATTCAGTGCTGTAGGTGCAGGAACTCCGTTCCCCCACATTCTCACTGAAAAAAAACCTGGATATAAATATAACGCTTTTGATTTTATATTTAACCAACCAAAAACTAGCATATAAGAGAAGTTCATTGTTAGGTATAATATGGAGAGCCTGGAATCACCAGCCAGCTGCATGTAAAAGTAAACTGTCTTTGTTGGACTTTCAAAACAAGCAAACAAAAGCATTTTTTTTACGCAAATGTAAGACAAAACAGTCTATACTTCTGGTATAATAAGGACAACATAATGGCTGACCACCAGCATACCACTCCCTCACCAGGGTTTAGGGTTCCCATCTGCTTCCGGGGTACTGCAAAGGCCAAAGGAGCTCAGCAAACAAAATGTCTCTACACAACCTCACAGCTGTGAACTACTCCAGTCCAGCTCACCAACACATACTGTCTGCTTCCTGTAAACTGGGTAACCCTTTTGGGACCAAAGTCCCTGTAATCGGGGTGGATGCTATTTTTCACCCGAACTCTGGATTCCAAATGTGAACTTACCAATCTAGTGAGCACTGTAAATCAGTCCTCTCCTCTCCTTGGATTTTTCCTTGGATTTATCCTTGGTCTTGTTTATATCCCCAACCAGACTGCCACAGAACCCTTCACTCTGCATGGGTGAGAATCCTTGAGTACAACCGTAATAGTGAGGAAATATATAGCCCGTCCCTGGTGTCCTATAAATAGGGTTTACCTCCACTTTAAAGTCTGATGTCTCTCTCTTATTCTCACTGTAAGGCAAATTGCAGAGGTGACAATTTAATCAGCAGGTTTTTTTTTGTTATCTCAATTGTTGAAAAAAAGCCATTCCAACACAGAAGAACCATGCAAACTACATGCAAAGAGCATTTTTTTAAATTTTATTCCCACTCTATAAACACAGGCAACAAAGCTAACTATTTAACCACACCATGGGCCGTGTCTAAGGATGAGCTTGCATTTGTTCAAAACTGGATTTGGGTCCAAACTTGGAAGTCAGTTGTCTTTCCTGATCTAATAAGCTGTGGGTGGGGGACTCCCCACCCCACAACTGATATTCCAAAGGGCCAAGGATGCTAATGACATCATTGACCTTGCATGGCCTTTGTAAGGTCAGCAGTGGGGCAGAGAATCCCCCACCTGCAACTCACTGGACTAGGAATGACTGCTGACTTCCGGGTTTGAACCCAAACCTAGTTCCAAACAAATGCAAGCTCATCCCTAGCCATATCAAACTAGCAATTCCTGCCAGTGAAAGGATCACTATACAGGGATAAACATAGTAGGAGAAATGCTTACCTGTTTCCATGCATCACTTCCCCACCATCTGGATGAGCGATACATTGCTCACTTGCTGGCAATTTACATTCTGCAGCATTTCCAACAGCCAGGGAGCAACTCTTTGTCCATCTGGCCAAGAGATTGACAGCTGGAAGCTGGGATGTGATAGTGACATGGTCCCAAGAACATGTACATTCCAAGTGCTGAAGATGTTACACTGTTCTTCAAATTAACCCAGCCTTTACCACCATTCTATTCAACTGCCAGGACTGAATAGATGGAGCTCTTTGTAAGTTTGGGCTTACACAAGGCTATGAAATCTCCTTCTTCTTCTTCTTTTCCTTTTGGATGGAATAGGGGATGTTTAAAGAGGAATTCCACACATAGTATACATCTTGGAATATATATGTTAACCTAATTGTCAGGTTTCATGGAAAATGGAAAGCACTGAAGTAGACACTGCTATTCCAGTGATCTTCACTAGCTTCCGTGTCCCGTGCCAAGCGACTGGCCTGATGCATTGTGAATACAGGAGGTTGGCCGCTCACCATGAGCTTGATTCAGAGAATGCTTTTCATTTTCTGAATGAATGCAAGGATTTCTCTTATTGGGCGAGGTAGAGAAGTGGTGGGGTGGTGACATCATTCTCTCCAACTCGTCCAATTTGAGAATGTTTTGCATTCATTAAAAATATAAAAGTATAAACATATACCATGCCTAGAATTCTTCTTTAAACTCCCTATCATGTTTTTATTGTGTCATCTATGGGAAGATCTCTATTTACCTCCTGTCCTATATGCACAACAGGAAGTGAGTGGAATTATTTCTAAAATGAAAGGATTGCTTTTATTTGAAAAGCTGTCCCTGAAACAAGCCTCTATTGGAAGATTTCCCCTCTATACCAGGCCCGGACTGGCCATAGGGCACACCGGGCGTTTGCCCAGTGGGCCGCGGCTCCTGGGCTGCATTTTTTTTAGAAGAGTGGCTTCTTGATGACTGGGCCGCACAGCGGGAGGTAAGCGGTGACCGCGGTCTGGACAGGGTTAACACAGACCGCGGCCACCACTCACCTCCCGCTATACGGCATTCCTAAAGCACGGCCGGCGCCAGCACATTTACGAGGCGCAGAAGGAGGCGGGAGAGAAGGCTCCTGTGACCTGCAGGAAGTGCCTGTGCTGGACAGACACCTCGTGGGCCGGCCGCGCTGGAGGTATAGCTGCACTTGCACTGGCCGAGACACTGATTGCTGCACAGGGAGCAAGGTGAGCACACTGAGAAAAAAAACCCATGTTCCAGTGCGTTTGGGGCTGTCTATTATTACTGGCATGATGGGGCTGGCTGTCTATTATTACTGGCATGATGGGGGCTGTCTATTATTGCTGGCATGATGGGGCTCTCTATTATTACTGGCATGATGGGGATGTCTATTATTACTGGCATGATGGAGCTGTCTATTATTACTGGCATGATGGGGCTGTCTATTATTACAGGCATGGGGCTGTCTATTATTACTGGCATGATGGGGCTGTCTATTATTACTGGCATGATGGGGCTGTCTATTATTACTGGCATGGGGCTGTCTATTTGTACTGGCATGGGGCTGTCTATTTGTACTGGCATGGGGCTGTCTATTATTACTGGCATGGGGCTGTCTATTATTACTGGCATGGGGCTGTCTATTATTACTGGCATGGGGCTGTCTATTATTACTGGTATGGGGCTGTCTATTTGTACTGGCATGGGTCTGTCTATTTGCACTGGCATGGGACTGTCTATTTGTACTGGCATGGGACTGTCTATTTGTACTGGCATGGGGCTGTCTATTTGTACTGGCATGGGGCTGTCTATTTGTACTGGCATGGAGCTGTCTATTTGTACTTACATGGGGCTGTCTATTATTACTGGTATGGGGCTGTCCATTATTACTGGCATGGGGCTGTCTATTATTACTGGTATGGGGCTGTCTATTTGTACTGGCATGGGGCTGTCTATTTGTACTGGCATGGGACTGTCTATTTGTACTGGCATGGGGCTGTCTATTTGTACTGGCATGGGGCTGTCTATTTGTACTGGCATGGGGCTGTCTATTTGTACTGGCATGGGGCTGTCTATTATTACTGGTATGGGGCTGTCTATTATTACTGGCATGGGGCTGTCTATTATTACTGGCATGGGGCTGTCTATTATTACTGGCAGGGGGCTGTCTATTATTACTGACATGGGGCTGTCTATTATTACTGGCATGGGGCTGTCTATTATTACTGGTATGGGGCTGTCTATTATTACTGGCATGGGGCTGTCTGTTATTACTGGCATGGGGCTGTCTATTATTACTGGCAGGGGGCTGTCTGTTATTACTGGCAGGGGGCTGTCTTTTATTACTGGCAGGGGGCTGTCTGTTATTACTGGCAGGGGGCTGTCTATTATTACTGGTAAGGGGCTGTCTATTATTACTGGTATGGGGCTGCCTATTATTACTGGTATGGGGCTGTCTGTTACTGGTATGGGGCTGTCTGTTATTACTGGCATGGGGCTGTCTATTATTACTGGCATGATGGGACTGTCTATTATTACTGGCATGGGGCTGTCTATTTGCACTGGCATGGGGCTGTCTATTACTGGTATGGGACTGTCTATTATTACTAACATTTGGCTGTCTATTTGTACTGGCATGGGGCTGTCTATTATTAATAACATTTGGCTGTCTATTTGTACTGGCATGGGGCTGTCTATTATTACTGGTATGTGGCTGTCTATTATTACTGGAATGGGGCTGTCTGTTATTAATGGCATGGGGCTGTCTATTATTGCTGGCATGGGGCTGTCTATTATTACTGGCAGGGGGCTGTCTGTTATTACTGGCAGGGGGCTGTCTGTTATTACTGGCAGGGGGCTGTCTGTTATTACTGGCAGGGGGCTGTCTATTATTACTGGCAAGGGGCTGTCTATTATTACTGGTATGGGGCTGTCTATTTGTACTGGCATGATGGGGCTGTCTATTATTACTGGCATGATGGGGCTGTCTATTATTACTGGCATGGTGGGGCTGTCTATTATTACTGGCATGATGGGGCTGTCTATTATTACTGGCATGATGGGGCTGTCTATTATTACTGGCATGATGGGGCTGTCTATTATTACTTGCATGATGGGGCTGTCTATTATTACTGGCATGATGGGGCTGTCTATTATTACTGGCATGATGGGGCTGTCTATTATTACTTGCATGATGGGGCTGTCTATTATTACTGGCATGATGGGGCTGTCTATTATTACTGGCATGATGGGGCTGTCTATTATTAATAGCATGATGGGGCTGTCTATTATTACTGGCATGATGGGGCTGTCTATTATTACTGGCATGGGGCTGTCTATTATTACTGGCATGGGGATGTCTATTATTACTAGCATGATGGGGCTGTCTATTATTACTGGCATGATGGGGCTGTCTATTATTACTGGCATGGGGCTGTCTATTATTACTGGCATGGGTTGTCTATTATTACTGGCATGGGGCTGTCTATTATTACTGGTATGGGGCTGTCTATTATTACTGTGTGGGGCTGTCTGTGTACTGGTCTGGGGCCGTTTCTTTGCTGGTCTGGGCATGTCTCTTTGCTGTATTGGGATGTCGCTCAGAATGAATATCTGGTCACCAACCAACCCGCGAATGCCCGCCCCACATCTCTGCCCTACTTCCCCCAGGAATTGAGCTGCCCAGTATAAAATGCCCGGGCCTATTTTTTGTCCCAGTCCGGGCCTGCTCTATACCCATTCTAGTGACAACTCAAAACTTTGGATTTTACCAAATAGAGAATATGAATCTTCCAACATGAAAACAGTCAGCAATAACAAAACCTAATTGGAAATTGAAGCACCACACCACTAAGAGGTTCAGGTGCAACTTTATTCTAATTAAAGTCAGAGGGACAATCCAAAAGTAGCCAACCAGTTTTTGGGGTTCACAAATTCCCCCTTCCTCAGGGCTTTATTGAAAACAATATGAATAGACTAGAAGTGAACTGGACCTTTGAAGTTTTTACTTCCAGAGTAGTTACAAGCACAGTCATTTTTAGCCGATGGTTTGGCAGCCCTGATAAAGGGGGCTTGGATATGTGTTGGATACTTTTTAGAATGTGCCCGTGACTTTTATGGAAAAAAAGTTGAATCAGGATCTCTTTACAGTGGTGTGGCTTTTCAGTTTTTACTTTTATTGCATTAAACTACAATCTAAGAAAATTGTGGATATTCTCTGGGGTGAGAAAGCCACCTGCCCATGAACCAGATTATTTACATCAATCAATACTTTAAGATAGCAATAACAATAAGATAACCTTATGGATTCAATACAAATTTTTCACCTTCCACTTTCCTCAGCAATAAAAACCTAGCAGAGGTTCTAGCCCCTTTCCACTCTACCAACAACTAAAATAAAAGTAGTGTTTTGAGTTTAGATACACTTTAAGATCATTTACATTATCATATACTATAAATATAATCACAGGCAAGCTTGGTGGGCATGAGACAGTTCTTGGAAACGTCTTCAGAGCTGGTAAACATGGCAGAATTTAAAAGCAGCCACACCTCTGTTTTTCGGCTACTTGCCTCCTAATTTGTTTAGTGGAGAGTTTCGAGTTGCATGTGAAGTCAAGGCGTATGTGGTATATAAAAAAAACGTATACTTATCTGTGTGGATGCAGCTGTATAACCACCCCCCCCTCCCCCGACTTCTGCACTGAGAATTGAACGATAAATGATCGCTCAGTTCTCCCCTCTGGTCTGAGCAGAGAAATGTGACTGTCAGTCACCGGCTCTCTGCTCTGCTCTGCTCATCCAGTGCTCAGTGGAGTGCTGGGCTGAGGAGGGGAGGGAGCAGATGACTCTGTCTGCCAGCGGCGCAGCTGATAGGCTGAGTGATGTCAGCTGACAGCAGGCTTTAGCCCACTGTTGGCTGAAAATTAATCCAGAGGAGAAGTAGGGCCAAAAAAGCTTTGGTCCTACTTTTCCTTTAAGCATGCTTTTAGGATTAGGGATCCCCCTGGGTACAAGGAAGAGTATCTTAAAAATAATAGTTGTAAATATAGATAACTTATGATCTCTGCAGCTTTGCAATGTTTTTTATATAATTTAGAATGTGTTATAACTTTACTTTAAGCTGCTCTAAACACTTCCTGCACTCATCCCCAGTGTACGCTTAGAGCTGGTGATATGAGGCAACGCAAATAGGAAATTCTCTTAATCACTCCCGCTCTCCACCTACTCGCTCACAGTATCAGTCTGATCTGAAATTTAAGCTTCGTAAAGGGAATGATGGAAGTTTAATATAAAGATAGGATTACAGGTATTTTATATTATAGCTTAAAGAGAGTATTTGTGCAAATTCAAAATGTTATTATTGATAGGGACCTCTCAGTGTAATAACCTAGAGCAGTATTTCTCAACCTTTTTTCAGTCAAGGCACCCTTTAAAATGATAAAGCAGCAAACGAGCCGCGCTAATTGTAAAATAAAAGTGACAAAAACAAACAATAAATTGTGACAACATATAATATGAAAAAATCCATGTGAAAAAATGATAATTAATTGAGAATCATCAGATAAAGTTCATCAAGTGTTTTAACACCAAGATTAATAAAGACTCCTTCTGTGAAACCACCACCTCCGATAATAGGGGCGCTTACCAGATCCTATTGACCCGCTATCTCTTGAGAGGTCAAAGAAGTAGTGTTGTAACCCTCTATGGCATGTGTGTCAAACACAAGGACCGTGGGCCAAATCTCCTTTCAGACTTTGCACTTTCTGCTTCCCAGCTCCAATCCCAGCTTCTTCCCAGCAGCAGCACAAGGTAAGGGGGGTGCACTGTGATGTAAAGGACAGTGGGGGACATCTAGTCTTACAAATTCAACTGGCCCTTTGAGGGCAACCATAATGCTGATGGGGCCTGCCAGGGCTGGACTGGGACAAAAATTTGGCCCTGGACTTCATCCAGACCAGCCCACTTTCATTTTGAGTGTCCCCATCAGCACCCCCCTTACATCAGAGTGTCCCCAACAGCACCCTCTTACATCAGAGTGTCCCCATCACCATCCCCTTACATAAGAGTGTCCCCAACAGCATCCTCCTTACATCAAAGTGTCCCCATCAGCAGTCCCCTTACATCAGTGTCCCCATCAGCAGCCCCTTACATCAGTGTTCCCATCAGCAGCCCCTTACATCAGTGTTCCCATCAGAAGCCCCTTACATCAGTGTCCCCATCAGCAGTCCCCTTACATCAGTGTCCCCATCAGCAGTCACCTTACATCAGTGTGTCCCCATCAGTGGTCCCCTTACATCAGTGTGTCCCCATTACCAGCAGCCCCCTTTCATCAGTGTGTCCCCATCAGCAGTCCCCTTACATCAGTGTTCCCATCAGCAGCCCGTTACATCAGTGTCCCCAACAGCAGTCCCCTACATCAGTGTGTCCCCATCAGCGGTCCCCTTACATCAGTGTGTCCCCATTACCAGCAGCCCCCTTTCATCAGTGTCCCCATTACCAGCAGCCCCCTTATATCAGAGCGTCCCTATTACCAGCAGATCCCTTTCATCAGAGTGTCCCCATTACCAGCAGCCCCCTTTCATCAGAGTGTCCCCATCACCAGCAGCTCCCTTAGATCAGAGTGTCCCCATTACCAGCAGCATCCTTTCATCAGAGTGTCCCCATTACCAGCAGCCCCCTTACATCAGAGCGTCCCTATTACTAGCAGCCCCCTTACATCAGAGTATCCCCCCTCTCTTCCCCCTCCCACGTACTCACAGTACTGAAGGCAGCATCTCGTTCCTCTCTCCAGTCATGTGATAAGTGATAAGGGGAGAGAGGAAGGAAAGTCTGCCGGCTGTCTATCTCCCCCTGCAGGCTGGAAGGAGCAGAAAGCCTAATCCTCTCTCCAGCAAGTGACAGCAATGTCTCCTCCTGACAGGAGTGAAATGGCGATCACTCACTGTCAGTGAGGAGCGGCTCCAGGACTGCACCTGACCGGCCCACTGAGCCATCGGCCCACCAGGAAACTCCCGGTAGTCCCGATGGCCAGTACATGCCTGGGGCCTGCGATTAAATTGAGTTTGACGCCCCTGCTATGGAACTTGGCTCCCACCGCTTGTCTCCAAGTCAGCCAATGAATAATATGACTATTGCGGGCAAAGTGATTGTACAATTTGGCCTATTTACTGCATATGAAATGTAAGTGTGACTTTTAAGCGTTTTAATAAAGAGATTAAAGTGATTGTATGGGTTCATTTTTTTTTTTAAATAACAAACATGTTATACTTACCTCCACTGTTCGTTTTGCACAGAGTGGCCCCGATCCTGCTGTTATTGGGTCCCTCGGTGGCTCTCGCGGCTCCTCCCCGCAATAGCTAACCCCCTCTCTGAGAAGCTCTATCCCGAGGGGGTTAGCTTGCGGACGAGCTCCCTGTCATACACGACAGACTGTGTCTATGGACGCAGTGTCCATAGATACAGAGTGTATGACTCGGTCCTGCCCCCCGGCGGCCACGTCATTGGATGTGATTGACAGCAGCGCGAGTCAATGACTGTGCTGCTATCAATCTATCCAATCTAGCCAATCAACGGCCAGACTCTGTGGAGAAGAGGACGCCGGGGGACGCACACAGCAGCTGAACGGGCTCAGGTAAGTAAACGGGGGGGCTGGGGGGCTGTCATTGCCGGGTGTTTTTTCACCTTAATGCATAGGATGCATTAAGGTGAAAAAACACAAACCTTTACAACCCCTTTCAGTGATTTTTCTCCCTATATACTTTTATGAAATTCATTGGCTGACTTGGAGACAAGCGGTGGGAGCCAAGTTCTATAGGAATGCATTTCTATCCCAAAGAGGGTTACAACACTGCTCGTATGACCTCTCTAAAGATAGAGGGTCAATAGGATCTGGTGAGCGCCCCCTACTATCTGAGGTGGCGGTTTCACAGAAGGAGTCAATTGGTGCGGCTTGTTTGTTGCTTTATATTGTCTTGACTGTGGTTTATCACATGGTTAAATTGCTGCTGGAACACTTTTCTTTTTGATATTATTGACATTAACACGGTTTTTGCACCATCATTTTTCTCCATATACTGATACCCTTTAAAATTATGCACAATCTCTAGGCACCCTGGTGTAAAAATTTAAAAAACGGAATAGGTTTACATCAAGCAGCAACATCTACACTCATATTGTTGGGTTATTGGAGGTGATTTATTCATTCAAAGCAATACACCTTTGTACACTGGTACTGACTAGTATACCACTGTTTCTCTTCTACCTCACTCAGCTAATGTGACCCCAGTGCTGGCAGAGAGGGGCAATCAAGGATGCTGTGCCGGTGCCTGACGTCATCCTTATCAACTAATGACATCATTGGTTTTTAGGATGCTGGCAGTTGGAAGGTTGTAATGGTGCACATCCACCCGCTGGCTTGTATACAATTTTTGGGACATTTTTAGGCATTTTGCCAAGGCAACCCTGAAGAAACCTGAGGGTATCCTGGTTGAAAAAGGCTGACCTAAAGGTGCTACATTGTTTTGGGGCTTTTCATTAATAGGCATAATAGTTTTGGATGTGGTGTATTGGGCACAGATATTTTAGTTGCTAAGATTTTTTACTGTGTTTTCCTTTGTAGTTGCATATAAAAGTAAGTGCTGTTTAGGGTTGTTTTTCCGCCAAGTTTCCGCTAAGTTTTTTTTGGCTTTGTCTGTCAAATGTTTATCCTTATGCCACGTACATACGAGCGGAATTTCCGTCGGAAAAAAATTGGATGGTTTTTCCAACGGAATTCCGCTCAAGCCTGCCTTGCATACACACGGTCACACATAAGTTCGGTGAACTTTTGACTGCCAAGAACGCGGTGACGTAAAAGACTACGTCTAGCCGAGAAAATGAAGTTCTATGCTTCCGAGCATGCGTCGATTTGTTTCCGAGCATGCGTCAGAATTTAGCGCGTCGGAATTTGTACACACGATAGGAAATTCCGACGGGAAAAGTCTGATGGGGTATACACACGGTCAGAATATCCGATGAAAAGCTCCCATCGGACTTTTTCCATTGGAAATTCCGACCGTGTGTACATGGCATAAGTGCTGAAAATGTATTGTTAAAGCATTTGTTACCCCAACACTTTATATTCCTGATATGTGCCTGCTGTACCATGTACTATGAGAAAGTATCCTGTTCTCTTTGTATTGTTTCCTTTGTGTTTAATCCCTGGTGTTCCTGCCAGTCCCCTTGCTTTCCTATTAAAAACTGACCACAATAAGCAGGAGAGCACAGCATGGTCAGTTCTCTAGCTGGAAACTCACGCTGCTCTCCTCCAATGATCAGACTTGTCCTGTCACTCCCCCGCTGCACAACTATTCACTGGGAAGCTCAGTGTTCTGCTGCTTCTCCTACCCCCAGCTCTTATGCAGCTGAGAACAGAGGGAATGTGATCACTTATAAAAAAGGGAAAAGGGTTTTTTATAATGTTTTTTTTTTAATGTCTATACAAAAATGTTTGCCTTTCATTTAAATTTTAAACTGAATGGGTTGTTTTACAAGGTGATCGTTTACAATCACTTTAATCTTCTGCATAAGATGATCAGTACCAAAAAGAATAAAAAAGAAAAAGCCTTAAAATGACCAGGCAAGTTCCCCACCTCCAACGGCCCCTCTGGAAAACAGGGGAACCTCCTTCCTGCTGTTACCTCCATTACTTAACTATAGATTCATATGAAAAATATAGTGGTTTACATAGAGAGCTATAGGTTTTTCCTGGTGCCTCCATGGCAGCATACCTGTGATAGAGCTCCGCCTCGACTCCTCCTTCAGGACTAGTGAATAGCATAAATTAAAGGCATAGCCCCTCCCCCAACATTCTCCTTTTTTTCCTCATACCTTCTTGTGCTGGTGAAGAGTAGCAGTATGTCCATACCTCTGCAGTCGGCAGCGTCCGCCGGGTTTAGCCTTTCCCGTGCGCAGTCCCTGTTCTTGGGCCGCTCACAGCGCTGATAAGACTGGGAACCCCTCTGTGGATCTGTTGGGGTCATTTCGCAGAGTTTCCTCACAGGAACGCAGTCTGCTATCACATCCATGATGAATGCAGTGGAAGTCGCAAAAGGATCAGCTCCATCTTCCCAGGCTGGTGGTTTCCATTTTTTATTCCAGGCATTTGTGTTTTTCCCCTTTCTTTTCCTCTCTTCCCCTCCCCCTCCCCTTTCCTTTGCTTGTTGGGCTCCTTCAAATGATTGTTATCTTACTTTTTTGTTCCTTTAAAACTGTGCAACTGGATAGGGCAGGTGTCTCTCTGTGCAACAACATTGTGGTGCTTTTTTCCGGGTTTGGGGGGGCTACAGGTGCTCTGTACGTCCCGCCAGGTAGGAGAGTGTCACGGCGCAGCGTCCTCGCCGCCGTCTGCGCATGCGCGATTCGGGAGTGATACAGAGCCGTAGTTTCTCGGCTCTCTGTACTGGGCGACGCTGGATCTTCTGCGATTGCGCATGCACAGACGCTTGGTTCAGTGGCGGCCATCTTGGATTCTGGAAAGAAGGCTAGATTTGCCCTTTTTTTTCAATCAATTCCAAATGGTGGTTTATGGGATTAGCCCACGCACCTTGAGCCTAATTAGGTTCAGATTCAGGGATGGCTGTCAGTCTCCTCAGCTGTGCCCTGCTAGGTCTCTCTGATGCTGCTTTGTGGTAGGTACTTTTTATTTTCTCAAAAAAAAAAAATGTTGCCGATCAGAAATGTTTATGTTAAAAAAAAAAGAAAGATAACAATATAAAAATGTTTATGTTTAAAAAATAAAATAAAAAATAAAAACAGATGATGATATAAAAATGTTTATTTAAAAAAAAAAAAGTGACGCCAAAAACTCCTGATTCTTTTCCCTTTCTTACTATATTTCTGGAGCTGATCCTTGTGCCCAACTCCGCAATGAGTCATTCATCTCGCAGCAAAGATCCTCACACTTCTATTAGGTATGTGACCAACTATACGTGAGTATTAAAAAAAAAAAGTGCGCTCACTGGTCTAGCGTGAGTTCCTTACACCGTAGCCCCACCCACTCCAAGGGGTCCCGCTCATCAGGGCGTAGGTCCCATTCTTCACGTCGTAGATCAGAGAGGTCAAGATCCAGAGGACGTGATCGACCCCCCTCTCCTAGGACCTATAGGAAGAAGAGATGCTGGATATGTGGGGCTACACCGCTACCAGACAGAGTGGTCTGTAAGGACTGTTTTACGGACTATGCGTCCAACCGCGAGCTAGAAAATCAGCACGCTGTAGATCTGCTCAAGCGAACAATGAAGGACTCCTTCTCTGAGCTTTTGGCTTCGGTCCCCGCTCAACCACTTCAGCAGATATCCCAGGTTCAGGATATAGAACCTAATCTCCCTGGTCCGTCAGCAGTCAGTACACCTCTGCCGCCGTCAGGCCGACCAGCTAGAGATTCACCACCTGAAGACTCTTCAGGGGACTCTTGAGAAGAGTCAGAACCTTCTGGCTTCAGTCTCTCCTTGGTAAAGCCATTCATCCAGGCAGTCAAAACTGCAATCGCCTGGAAAGACGCAGAATAGCCTCCCCAAGAGTCTACAAGCTACTTCCCATTCCTCAAAAGGAAGCAGGTTCTTTTCCCGTTGATGGGCAAGATTAGTCAAGTCATTCAGAAGGAATGGTCAAAGACTGATAAAAAAAATAATAATTTTGGGGTCGGTTCAATAAACTATATACCCCTTACCAGAGTCGGGAACGCAGTCACCGAACTCCATGCCAGTGGTAGACGCGTCCGTGGTGCGACTCGCAAAAAAACTTACTCTACCAATGGAGGATTCCACTTCCTTCAAAGACCCTCTAGACAGGCGAATCGACCTGGAGCTGAAGAGGAGCTACTTAGCCGCGGAAGCAGCATGTAAGCCAGCTATTTCCCTCACGTCAGTATCAAATGCCATAAGATCTTGGACAGATAATATTGAGATGGCTTTGCATCAGGATGTCCCCATGGAGGATATAATTAAGGCCTTAGAAGAGCTTAGATTGTCGGCAGACTTTGTCTGCGTAGCGGCCATTGATATGATCAGGTGCTCGGCAAGATCCATGTTGCATTCAGTGATGGCGAAGAGGGCCTTGTGCTGAAACCCTGGATGGCTGACTTATCCTCCAAACAAAATGGGTGCAAAATCCCGTTTGATGGGAAAGCACTATTCGGAGACAAAATGGATAAAGCTATCTCCAGGCTGTCAGGAGGGAAGTCTGGTATGCTTCCACAGGACAGAAGTAGGCGAAGATTCAGAGGTGGTTCCTCTAGGTTCCGCCAGTCAAACCCAAGGGATTTTAGGCAGTCAAGACAGCCCAGAGACAACAAAAGACCTTGGAAAGGTACTTGGGGATCCTTTTTGAACAGGAAGATGAAAGCCCTTCCGGCTCCACAGGAGCAGAAGCAGTCTTTTTGACGCCAGAGGAACCCAGGCACTCCCGGTGGGAGCCAGGCTAAAGTTTTTTTTTTTACCCCAGTCTGGGCCACCTGCTGCCACAACCCCTGGGTTCTGTCAACAATTCAATGGGGGCACTTTTGCAATTTTTCTCACCCTCCACCTCAGAACTCTTTCAAAGGAACAGAGATTCCATCCTCTCCACTGAAGGCTCAAGCTCTGAAAAACTTCCTAACGTCACTCCAGCTTCAGGGGGCGGCTGTTCCGGCTCCCTTGGCAGAGCGCTTCGCAGGCTTATACTCCACCCTATTTCTGGTCCCAAAGAGGACAGGGGGTGGAGGCCTGTGATAGACCTAAAGAGGCTCAACCGGTATATCCGCCCCGAAAGCTTCAAAATGGAGTCCCTGCAGACGATTATTCAGGCAGTCCAGCCATCAGATTGGATGATTTTGGTCGATCTGCAGGATGCGTACCTACATGTTCCAATTCTACCTGCATTTCAAAAATACCTGAGATTTGCAGTGGGACGGACCCACCTACAGTTTCAAGCCCTGCCTTTCGGTCTGTGCACCTCTCCCAGGGTGTTCACCAAGATACTAATATCTGCTTTAGTTCCCCTGCGGGAGAGGGGCTTGAGGATATACCACTACTTGGACGACATCCTACTCCTAGCAAGCAATCCGGATCAGTTGGTATGTCACCGGGACATTCTTCTACAGTCCCTAAAAGAGCTAGGGTGGCTGGTGAATTCCGACAAGAGTCAACTAATGCCAACACAGCAGATAATCTATGCACAATGTTCGATACTCAGGAGGGGACAGTGTCATTACCACTGCCGAAGGCAAGGATTGTCATCCAGAGAATGATCAAAGTCATCCAGAGCCCGTATCTGACGGCTTCACAATGCCTGAGCTTCATTGGTACAATGTCTTCCTGTATACCCATGGTTCCTTGGGCACATTGGCACTTGAGGTATTTCCAGACTGGTTTCTTGGTACAGTGGAAGAAACAACGACTATCTCAGACGATCCTGCTGATGGGAAAAATACGCAGGAGCCTTCACTGGTGGACAGTTCCGGAAAACCTCTCCAAGCCTCATCACCTGGGCTCCCTTCCTTGGATCACAATTACGTCCGATGCAAGCAGACAGGGCTGGGGAGCCCATTGCGGGCAAACCAGAATACAGGGGAGATGGGCATGCACCACCCAGGGAGTGGTATCCAACATCTTGGAGATGAGGGCAGCCTTCTTGGCACTGACCTCTTTGGCACCCCACATCAGAGGCCAAAGAATACTCCTACGCCTAGACAACAGAGCAGCTGTCGCTTATCTGCAGAAGCAGGGAGGCACTCGCAGCAGGTCACTCCTCAAGGAGGTAGAGCCGATCATGCTCTGGGCGGAGCAGAACCTCCTGGACCTCAGAGCGATGTATCTGCCAGGCAGGTTGAACACGGAAGCAGACACTTTATCCAGAAACTTCCTGGACAATGAGTGGGCTCTCCACCCCCATGTCTTCCTTCAGATTGCCAACATATGGGATCCCCCTCAGGTAGATCTGTTCACCTCCCCGAAGAACGCCAAGCTGGACAGGTTCTTCTCTCGGCTGCCGCATCCACAAGTCGAGGCAGTGGATGCCCTGTCATGTCCCTGGAGGTTCACCACGGCATATGCCTTTCCTCCCAGGCCATTAATATTCAAATTCCTCCTGAGGCTCCTCAGGGAGCCAGTCCAGGTGGTGGCAGTACTTCCGTATTGTGCCTCAGTGTGGGCTCTCCAATCAAGATCCCTCCTTTCCCTCAACTTCTGTCGCAGAGCATTCTAGTTTATCCAAACCCTCAGAAGTTGAATCTTCGAATCTGGAGGTTGAGAGGCGAAGGTTCGAGTTCCTAGGGTGTTCTCCAGGAGTCATATCAACCCTTCTAAAAGCTAGGAAGCCAGCAACTAATGCCATATATTCAAGAATATGGGACAAGTTCTTGTCGTTTGTTTCCGAAAATGGATTTCATCCAATCCTTCCTTCTACATCTCATGTTCTAGGATTCCTTCAGACAGGACTTGATCTGGGACTTGGTCTGAGCTCTCTCAAAGTGCAGGTAGCAGTAATCAATGCTGCAACAAATAAGAGATGGGCGGAGGATCCTTCAGTAGTCACTTTCCTCAGAGGTATATTGAAGATTCGCCCTCCTGTCAGACGATCATTTCCTAAGTGGGATCTGTCCCTAGTCCTGGAAGTTCTATCTGACCATCCCTTTGCTCCAGTGGAACAAGTAACAATATGGAACCTGACACTAAAGGCGTCTTTCCTGCTAGCCATTACATCTGGCAGAAGAATCTCGGAACTTCACTCTTTAGGGATAGGTGACGACCACATCTCCTTCTTCACAGAGTGGAACTTCGTCCCCTTCGGGGGTTCACACCAAAGGTTGCTACTCCAAGCCACCTGTTGGAACCCTGGGCACTACCAGTGTTTACAGAAATGGATTCAGAGTCTTGTCACGAACTGGATGTATCCAGAGTGCTCAGGGCCTACCTAGAAGCCACCGGCCCCTTCATAAATTCTGAGAGACTTTTCATCGTACCGTTCGGTAAATACAGGGGCAAAGAAGCTTCCATCAGAACTCTGGCATCTTGGGTTGTAAAGTTAATCCAGAAGGCCTACAGGGTGAAGAATATGGAGCCTCCATCCCGAGTGAATGCTCATTCTACAAGGGCAGTCTCAGCTTCCTGGGCAGCAAGGGCTAATGTTTCGTTGGAGACAGTGTGCGGGGACGCCACCTGGTCTTCTCACCATACGTTCCTCAGACACTACCATATTGATCCAGGAGCGCTCACGACTGTTGAGTTTGGAAGGAGGGCAGTTCAGGCTGCTATGTCCTCTTATAATTAAACATTAATTGTTAAGCAATTATCCCACCCATGTCAGCTAGTTAGTTATCACAGGTATGCTGCCATGGAGGCACCAGGAAAACGGAAAATTGTATCATACTTACCAGTAATTTTCCTTTCCTGGTGCCTATCCATGGCAGCATACGCTCCCACCCTCGGTATTCTATATTACAGAGAATGTTGGGGGAGGGGCTATGCCTTTAATTTATGCTATTCACTAGTCCTGAAGGAGGAGTCGAGGCGGAGCTCTATCACAGGTATGCTGCCATGGATAGGCACCAGGAAAGGAAAATTACTGGTAAGTATGATACAATTTTCCGTTTTTATTGGAACATGAACTTGGATAGGGATAGGGAGCATGGGATACCCTGGTGAACTGCAACTGAACTACTTGTGGAATGTTCAACCTCTGGCTTCACTTCCCACACTGCTGGTTGTACTTCTGGCTGCACTCTGAATATCTCACAGAATTCCTAATTCTGCTGGTAACTTGTACTCTTGTACTAACCAGAGGCAAAAAAGCTGCACACTGTCACTTCTCCTCAGCATTGGAGGTCATTTATTCACTTAGCCACAGGATCACCAGTTGCCACTTGCCTCTATCCACAGGCTCTTCCTAGTGAGGGAAATGTACACTCACACCATCGCAGGACAGTCTGACTCCTTCCCACCAACTTCATCCTTCCACGTTCCACAGCTTGATCCCTGGACAATAATTCTCCAAACAGCAGACCTTGGTGGGTGTCTTCACAAATGCTTCTCTAGTGCCCAAGGAAGCAAAGTCCCTATGCAGGGGTCTCCTCCTGCAGAACTGGACCGAGGAACACTCCCCCTGCTGCCCAGGTCTCAGACTATTTATGGGCTCCACCTTCTGGGCACACCTCCCCAGGGATTGGCTAATATTTAGTCAGCCTGTTTTCCCTACCACTATGCTTCTTGAAGCCTCTAGAACACGTGTGTCAAACACAAGGCCCATGGGCTGAATCTGGCCCACCAGGCCATTTCATGTGGCCCTTGCACCTGACCTTCAGGTGTGGCACCCTTGGTCTCTGCCCCCACCTTGTCTCAGCAGTTGTCAGAAGACAAGAGGACAAAACTTTTTATACGTGTAGCACACAGACCCCTTATTCCTCACCTTTGGCTCACTTGTAGGAAAAGGGGCACACCATGCCACATGCCCGTACCCTCCTGTGTGAAGAGGTTGAGCGGTGTAATGTACCTGGGTCTCTATGGTCAGGTTCTCCAGAGAATGGTTCCCGTCTTCACTGCAATAAAGACAAGTTTCTAGTCCCCAATAACTCCAAGGTCCACACCAATTGCAACTCCAACGTAGAGTTTATTTTCTCTTATGCATAATAGGAAAGGTTGGAGGAAGATCAGGACAGCAAGAGGTGTTGGAGTAGGTTCAGGCACAAACGAATACTTATTCGCTACCCATATCTTCAGGTAGTCTCAGCTCATCCGGATAGTCTCCCATTAGAGTGGATCCTAGCAGCCGGAGTGATGCTCGAATTAGGTTACACACAGTCTCTGCACAAACTCTGCCACAGATCTGGTGAACAATGAACATTAGATCCCTGCCACAGACCTGATGGACATTAGGTCTCTGCCACAGACCTGGTGAACAATGGTTCTGTTAGTAGGCCTCTAACAGGAAGATGACAGCCCTCCAGAGAGTTACCGGGCCCCTTCCTTCACTGTGATCTCTCACCAGTCCCTCGGAATGGTCCTCCCCCGGCCTCCTCTTCTAGATACGGGTCTCCTCGCAAGGCAGCACCCTGAAATTCCTCCTCCCTCCGTGGGCTCCAGCCGAAGGTGCTGGACCCAAGGCCTTCAGTTGCAGCCCCCTGGCTAAAAGGTGCCTGGGATTGATCCGCCAGTGTACCGGACCAGGAACTCCACCCCAGGGCTAAAGGTGCCTGGGGTGGCCACGAACAGGACAACACACTACCGGGGTCGGACCCCCGGGAACTCACCCCTTACAGACAGGGTCTGCCCCTTTTATATCCTCTAACGGCATGCATAGCAGGCCAACACGCCCACCATACCACCGCAGAGAGGGGACATCCAAGGCGCAGCACTGTACCAGCGGTTCAACCCTGGCCTCCGATGGCAGCGCCACCAACAGGCCACAGGGAACTATACACCAGCATCCCACCTGTAATAAGAAAAAGGGTTTTACAGAACCCTATCAAATAGTGTGTTTGAGTACAACTACCACTCAAACATTCCCTTAAATTTAGAGCCCCGCTACATACAGTTCCTGTGACTCTCTGTGCAGCCACAGCACCCCAACCCCACCCCCCCCCATATCTCCACTTATCCTGGTCTCAGCATTTAGCAGACTCCAGCCCTTCTCTGGTCCTCCTCCAGACTTTGCACGTTCTGCTTCCCAGCTCCAACCCCAGCTTCTTCCCAGTAGCAGCACAAGTAAATGGGAGTGCACTGTGATATAAAGGACAGTGGGGACATCTAGTCTTACAAATTCAACTGGCCCTTTGAGGGCAACCATAATGACATATATCAATGCAAAAGACGTTTTAAAAACGGCCGTTTTTCGGGAGCAGTCATTTTAATGATGCATAAAGTGAAAAAAAAAGTCAAATATTCGTTTAAATATCGTACCTGGGGGGTGTCTAAAGTATGCCTGTGAAGTGGCACGTGTTTCCTGTGTTTAGAACTGTCCCTGCACAAAATGACATTTCTAAAGGAAAAAAAAGCCATTTAAAACTGCTTGCGGCTTTAATGTAATGTCTGGTCCCGGTAATATGGATGAAAATCTTTAAGAAAAATGGCATAGCTACCCCATCACCCCCCCCTCCCCCCCACCACAGCCCAATACCAGCCCCTTTGGGTCTTGTATGGATATTAAGGGGAACCCCGCACATAAAATAAAAAAGGCCCTATATACTCTGAACAGCCGTATACAGGCGGTGCATACAAGACAGGGACTGTAGGTTTGTTCTTATGTAGAATATGTTTGTAATTTTGAACAGGTACATTGTTTAAGTGTAGCTCCAGCCAAAAAATCTATTTTTAAGCTTTTTGGAAAACATAGGGAAGGGTTATCACCCCTGTAACATTTGTTTTGCTGTCTGTGCAGTGTGCACCTGTTCAGAACAGTTCACCTCACTTTCCGTCCTGACAAATGTTTTTTCAAAATTTGTTTTTTTTATTGAAACAAGAATTGGTGATAAAGCATCAGTGGAGAGGAGACACTTTTTTTCCCATATTAACTCTTACAGGAGAGAATTTGCCTTCCTAGGGGTAGATTTCCTCTCACTTCCTGTTGTATCCTTCCGTTTGCAAGGAGGAGTCGTTTGTAAGTTGGATGTTTGAAAGTAGGGGCCTGCCGTATATACTCTGCTGAAATTTGCCCCTTACATGTTGGTGTTGCCACAACACTGTAAGCCCTCACAGTTACCCTTGGTGGGCGCATGAATGGGCCCTGCTGTGAATTATTAGATCAAGAATTGTAATTGCATGCCCCTGTTGAACAGGGGCTGAAAAATTGGGCCTTTGGTGGTGGTGGTGGTGGTGTTGACACAACACTGTAAGCCCTCACAGTTACTCTTGGTGGGCGCAGGAATGGGCCCTGCTGTGAATTATTAGATCAAGAATTGTAATTACATGCCCCTGTTAAACAGGGGCAGAAAAATTGGGCCTTAGGTACTGGTGCCACAACACTGCAACCCCTCACAGATACTGTACTTGGAGCACAGCAATTAGTCATGTTGCAAAGTATTGAATCAAAAATTGTAATTACACGCCCCTGTTAAACAGGGGCTGAAAAATTGGGCCTTAGGCACTGGTGCTGGTGCCACGACACTGCAACCTCTCCCAGATACTCTAGTCGGAGTGCAGGAATGAGCCCTGCTGCAAAGCATTGCATAAAAAATAGTAATTACATGCCCCTGTTAAACAGGGGCTGAAAAATTGGGCCTTAGCCACTGGTGGCGGCACACAGAAACAAAAATGTTCTTCCAAGCTATCATCATCAATCGGATCATTGAGGAGGAGGAGGATAGTCAGTCAACATAACAGGACAGTCTCTCAGCATCAGTCTTGAAGGGATGTGACATTTGAAAATAAATTAGTCTGTTATATCAGCTTCAGGTGTTTGGTAGCTGGTGGTGATCCAAGACTGGTTCATCTTTATGAAGGTCAGTCGATCAACTGAGTCGGTGGACAGGCGCACACTGTGATCCGTGACAAATCCTCCAGCAGCACTGAATGTGCGTTCTGAAAGAACGCTGGATGCAGGACAGGCCAGTAGCTCAATTGCATACTGTGCAAGCTCTGACCAGTGATCCATCCTCAAGACCCAGTAAGCCAGAGGATTTTCGGTGGGGAAGGTGTCCAAGTCTGGCCTTGCCCCTAGGTATTCCTGCACCATGTATATCAGACGCTGGCGATGGTTGCTGGAACCGATCATACCTTGGGGCTGCGGACTAAAGAATTGTCTGAACGCATCGGTCAGACGGCCACCTTCCCCACCACTCCTTCTTTGACTGACCGAAGCCTCAGCAACTCGTTGTCCAGGACCAGGAGTTTGTAACCTCCCAGTCTCTGGGAACGAGTTGCACAGACCTTTCTGCAAGGCCTCCCGGAGTTGTCTCATCCTCTGCTCCCTCTGCGACGGTAAGATAAGGTCCGCAACCTTACCCTTGTACCGTGGATCAAGGAGAGGGGCCAGCCAGTAATGGTCCCTCTCCTTGATCCGAAGAACACGAGGATCCTTCCGCAGACTTTGCAGGATCAGGGAGGCCATGCAGCGTAGGTTAGCTGAGGCATTCGGTCCGGAGTCCTCTGGGTCACTAAGGACGACATGATCCGCAGCCACCTCCTCCCAGCCACGTACAAGTCCACTTGTTTCTTGGGACTGTAAATCATCCCTAAAAGACTGCTGCTGATGATGCTGAGTGCCAGGCTCCACCTCCATGCTGACACATTCCTCCTCCTCCTCTTCCTGTGCGATGGGTGGGACAGAAGGAACACTGTCTGGGTAAAGGGGGCCTTGAGAGGCAAGGAAGTCCTCCTCTTCCTGCCTCTGTTCTGCCTCAAGTGCCCTGTCCATTATTCCACGCAGCGTATGTTCCAACAGGTGGACAAGAGGTACAGTGTCACTGATGCATGCACTGTCACTGCTCACCATCCTCGTGGCCTCCTCAAATGGTGCCAGGACAGTGCATGCATCCCTGATCATGCCCCACTGGCGTGGTGAAAAAAACCCGAGCTCCCTTGACTCTGTCCTGGTGCCGTAGTCGCACAGGTACTCATTGATGGCCCTCTGCTGCGTGTGCAGCCGCTGCAGCATGGCCAACGTTGAGTTCCACCTGGTGGGCATGTCACATATAAGGCGGTTCTTGGGCAGGTTCAACTCCTTTTGCAGCTCAGCCAGGCGAGCACTGGCATTATAAGATCTGCGGAAATGCACACAGACTTTCCTGGCCTGCCTCAGGACATCCTGTAAGCCCGGGTACCTGCCCAAGAACCGCTGCACCACCAGGTTAAGGACGTGAGCCACACAGGGCACATGGGTCAGTTGTCCCTGTCGGAGGGCGGAGAGGAGGTTGGTGCCATTGTCGCAAACCACCATTCCTGGCTTAAGCTGGCGTGGCGTCAACCACCTCTCGGCCTGCCCCTGAAGAGCAGACAGAACCTCTGCCCCAGTGTGGCTCCTGTCCCCCAAACACACCAGCACAAGCACGGCATGGCATCTTTTTGCCTGCGTACTTGCATAGCCCCTTGAACGCCTATGGAGCACCGCTGGTTCCGAGGACAAAGCACAGGAAGAGGCCATGGAGGAAGAAGAAGAGGAGGGGTGGAGGAGAGAGGTGTGTCACAACCAGTAGTAGCATTTTGGAGGCGTGGCGGCGGAACAACCTCCAACACTACTGCACCTTGTCCTGCATCCTTCCCAGCTGCCAAAAGAGTGACCCAATGGGCCGTGAAAGAAAGGTAACGTCCCTGTCCATGCCTGCTGGACCATGAGTCAGCGGTAATATGCACCTTACCGCTGAACGCCCTGTCCAGCGAGGCCAAGACATTGCCTTCCACATGCCGGTAGAGAGCCGGAATCGCCTTCCGTGAGAAAAAGTGGCATTTGGGAACCTGTCACTGAGGAACCGCACATTGCACAAACTCACGGAAGGGGGCCGAGTCTACCAACTGAAAAGGCAGCAGTTGAAGCGCTAGCAATTTAGCCAAGCTAGCATTCAACCGCTGGGCATGTGGATGGCTGGGAGTGAACTTCTTTAGACGGTCCAGCAGCTGGGGCAGGGAAATTTGCCTGCTAGAATCGGACGTCGGTGTACTGCTAGCAGAGTGCCCGCAAGTACTTGGCTGTGACACACCTAATTCTACACCTTCATTCCTCTCAGTGCAGGTTTCAGAGAGGACTGAAGGTATAGTGGGGTTGGAGATCCCAGCTGATGCGGTGCAAGGAGAGGTCCCCTTTGTTCTTTGGTGTGGGTCTTTAAGGTAGGCTTGCCAACAAGCGGCATGGCAGGTCAACATATGTCTGGTCAAGCATGTGGTGCCCAAGCGGGTGATGTTTTGGCCACGCGATATACGCTTGAGACATATGTTGCAAACAGCAGCTGTGCGATCTGATGCACTCGACTCAAAAAAGGCCCACACCAAAGAACTTTTTGAATAACGGGCAGAGGCAGCGCCGTGCACAGGTGGAGCTCTGCGGTGTGATTCCGTCGGTGTACTGCCCTTACGCTGGCCCCCCGAGGGCACCCTGCCTCGTTGGAGATGTGTCTCCTCCTCATCCTCCTCCTCCTCCTCCTCTCTCCTATTAGGCACCCACGTGGAGTCAGTGACCTCATCATCCCCTCCCTCCTCATCACTGGAGCCAATCTGGCAGTATGCTGCAGCTGCTGGAACATGACTGCCAGATTGATGTCCTTCTTGAGCATCCACTCTCTCTGCTCTCACGCTACTGCCTTCCTCTAGCTGGGTATCATCATCAGACCCTTCGAAACGCTGGGCATCCTCCTGGAGAATGTACCCAGCACTGTGCTCAAACAGTTCGGGGGACTCCTCAGGAGGACATGGTTGGTCTAGGGAAGGAGTGACTGATGATGACATTGATACCAGGGAAGAGGACGCTTTGGCAGCTGCTTTGCCAGTACCCTGAGCCTGGGTGAGAGAGGATGAGGAGGATGAGGAGGGCTTGGTCATCCACTCTACCAAGTCTTCGGCATGATGTGGCTCAACATGTCCCATGGCCACGTGCTGATGGCGATGCACCGCGTCCACGACCAGCACTGTTGTCTCTACACACAGAGCCTGCTTGCCCTCTTTTATTGGCTCCTGACTGTCTGCCTCTCCTTGTTTGCCTTCCAGACATTCTAATGGCCTGCAGGGAGATGGGAAAACCAGCAATAAGGCCTAGCTTCAGGAGTATATTTTGCAGGAATCACACTACGCCTGCTGTAAGTGCTGCAAATGCCTGTTGGTGTAACACACCAGGAAAACACAGCAATACGGGCTAACTTCAGGTGTATAATGTGCAGGAGGCACACTCCGCCCGCTGTAAGTGCTGAAATGCCTGTTGGTGTAACACACCAGGAAAACACAGCAATACGGGCTAACTTCAGGTGTATAATGTGCAGGAGGCACACTCCGCCCGCTGTAAGTGCTGCAAATGCCTGTTGGTGTAACACACCAGGAAAACACAGCAATACGGGCTAACTTCAGGTGTATAATGTGCAGGAGGCACACTCCGCCCGCTGTAAGTGCTGCAAATGCCAGTTGGTGTAACACACTAGGAAAACACAGCAATAAGGCCTAGCTTCAGGAGTATATTTTTCAGGAATCACACTACGCCTGCTGTAAGTGCTGCAAATGCCTGTTGGTGTAACACACTAGGAAAACACAGCAATAAGGCCTAGCTTCAGGAGTATATTTTGCAGGAATCACACTACGCCTGCTGTAAGTGCTGCAAATGCCTGTTGGTGTAACACACCAGGAAAACACAGCAATACGGGCTAACTTCAGGTGTATAATGTGCAGGAGGCACACTCCGCCCGATGTAAGTGCTGCAAATGCCTGTTAGTGTAACACACTAGGAAAACACAGCAATAAGGCCTAGCTTTAGGAGTATATTTTGCAGGAATCACACTACGCCTGCTGTAAGTGCTGCAAATGCCTGTTGGTGTAACACACTAGGAAAACACAGCAATAAGGCCTAGCTTCAGGAGTATATTTTGCAGGAATCACACTACGCCTGCTGTAAGTGCTGCAAATGCCTGTTGGTGTAACACACCAGGAAAACACAGCAATACGGGCTAGCTTCAGGTGTATAATGTGCAGGAGGCACACTCCGCCCGCTGTAAGTGCTGCAAATGCCTGTTGGTGTAACACACCAGGAAAACACAGCAATACGGGCTAACTTCAGGTGTATAATGTGCAGGAGGCACACTCCGCCCGCTGTAAGTGCTGCAAATGCCTGTTGGTGTAACACACCAGGAAAACACAGCAATACGGGCTAGCTTCAGGTGTATAATGTGCAGGAGGCATACTCCGCCCGCTGTAAGTGCTGCAAATGCCTGTTAGTGTAACACACCAGGAAAACACAGCAATAAGGGCTAGCTTCAGGTGTATATTTTGCAGGAATCACACTACGCCTGCTGTAAGTGCTGCAAATGCCTGTTGGTGTAACACACTAGGAAAACACAGCAATAAGGCCTAGCTTCAGGAGTATATTTTGCAGGAATCACACTACGCCTGCTGTAAGCGCTGCAAATGCCTGTTGGTGTAACACACCAGGAAAACACAGCAATACAGGCTAGCTTCAGGTGTATAATGTGCAGGAGGCACACTCCGCCCGCTGTAAGTGCTGCAAATGCCTGTTGGTGTAACACACCAGGAAAACACAGCAATACGGGCTAACTTCAGGTGTATAATGTGCAGGAGGCACACTCCGCCCGCTGTAAGTGCTGCAAATGCCTGTTGGTGTAACACACTAGGAAAACACAGCAATAAGGCCTAGTGTCATAGAAATCCTGTCAGCTACAGGATTCCTGGACTTCCTGATTCCGAATCTCGGGCACGTCCACGCGCGTGGGCACGCGCGCGCGCGATGGCGAGCACGTGCGCGCGCACGCTCCACAAATCGCGCCAGAAGAGCTATTTAAACATGCCTGTGACAGACAGTCCCTGCTGTCTGCTCTACAGCGTGTAGTACCCAAAGAGACCTGATTCGTGAATTTACCTGCATCCGACCCGGCTTACCTTGACCCTTCCAGTTTCCTGCCTGCCTCTGACCCCCGGCTTTGTTTGACCAATCTTCTGCCTGATCCTCCAGTACCTTGCCGCCAGCCAATTCTACCGACCCGGCTTGTCCGACCAATCACTCCAGTTGCTGTGTCCTGGTTCCAGTCCAGTCAGCCTCATCAGTTCCAGTCCAGTTGCTTGTTCCTGGTTCCAGTCCAGTCTGCCTCTTCAGTTCCAGTCCAGTTGCTGTATCCTGGTTCCAGTTCAGTCAGTCTCATCAGTTCCAGTCCAGTTGCTGTGTTCCTGGTTCCGGTTCAGCCTGCCATACTTCCTGGGTGCCTGGATCCGTCCCAGTCTTCAGACTCTACTCTACCTTGATCCATCCTGCCAGGCACTCGTACCCCTTCTACCTCCGTGCCTCCTGTCTTCAGTACCAGGGGCCGCCGGTGAAAGCCGTAAGAGAGGCCTCCCTCTGCAGATCCGGGCTCGTCACCGTCAGGTACGTGACAGTAGCAGACAGCCATGTCTGAGCCCGGGCAGGGAGCCTCACCTATGGAGGAACTCTGTCGGCACCTGGCAGGTTTGTCTGAAGCAGTCAAGAGTCTTCAACAAGGATACACCCGCTTGGAAGAACAAGTGCGGGCCCTCTCCAATCCTTCTGCCATCCAAGAGGGGCCCCACACCTCTGCTTCCACAGCCGGAACAAGTTCCTCACCCACAGTGGTCATGCTTCCTCCTGAACCTAAGGTTCCTACACCCGAAAGATTTTCCGGGGATCGGAGCAAGTTTAGGGCCTTCCGGAATTCGTGTGAACTGTATTTTGCCCTACAGCCCCGTACCTTTTCTCTAGAGGCCACCAAGGTGGGCTTTGTGGTCTCTTTGCTCGCTGGAGACCCTCAGAGCTGGGCCCACCATCTCTTTGAACAGAAGGATGTATCACTAAACAACCTCGCTGCTTTTTTCGATGCCATGGCCCAGCTATACGAAGATCCCCAACTCTCAGTAACCGCAGAAGCCGCCTTGCATTCCCTTCAACAAGGACGCAGACCAGCGGAGGACTATGTGGCAGAATTCAGGCGGTGGAGTGCGGATACCAATTGGAATGATGCCGCCCTCCGCCATCAGTTTCGCTTAGGACTTTCCGATTCCTTGAAGGACGAGCTAGCTAGAGTCGGTGTACCACAGACACTCAACCTGTTGATTGATCTAACCATCCAGATTGACCGACGTCTGAGGGAACGGAGGGCTGAGAGGACCACTGGCTTCTCCCGCCCAACCTGGATGCTTCCTCGGGCTCCTAGTCACCTGTACTCTGCTCCTGCTACACCTCCAACTCCCACATCTGACACGCCTGAACCAATGCAGCTCGGGCTCCTTCGTCCATCCCTCGCTCCTGAGGAACGCCAGCGCCGCCGAATAAATAATCTGTGCCTGTACTGCGGGGACCCCGGACATTTCGTTAGAACCTGTCCCCTGAAGCTTCGTAAGTTTCTTTCAGTTTCTTCTAACATGACTAACCTACAAGCCAAAACCACATCTCACCTTGCCCTCTCTGTTTCATTACAGCTCCCAGGAAGGACTTTGCAAGTACCCGCCCTTATTGATTCCGGAGCATGCAGCTGCTTTATGGACTCAACCTTTGCCATTAAACACCAAATTCCCCTTCGTACCAAGACCCACGGACTTCGTGTCCATCTGGCTGATGGTTCCGTCATTAAATCCGGACCTGTGACCCAGGAGTCCACTCCTATACCCGCTACCATCTTTACCACCTCTGGAACCCACCAAGAATGCTTATGTCTGGACATCATCTCTTCTCCGTTGTTTCCCTTGATCCTTGGTATGCCTTGGTTACAAGCCCACAATCCCACTATCAACTGGACTACGGGAATAGTTGCCTTTCCTTCTTCCTATTGCCAGCAGTCCTGTGGCTCATATAAACCTCCTGGGCCGGCCTCGTTACTATGCATTGACACAGAAGATGGCACCCGTCAATCCATCCCAGAAGTTTACCACGACTTTCTTGACGTATTTAGTAAACAAAAGGCAGAGACTCTACCGCCCCATCGGGCCTACGATTGCCCCATCGACCTACTTCCTGGAGCAAAGATTCCGTTCGGTAGAGTCTTCCCTTTAACGGAGGTAGAACAAGGGGCTTTAAAAAATTATGTTGATGAGAACTTGCAAAAGGGGTTCATCCGCCCTTCCACATCCCCAGCAGGCGCAGGCATCTTTTTTGTAGAGAAAAAGGACCACACCCTTCGACCTTGTGTGGATTACCGGGAATTGAATAAAATTACAGTAAAAAATCGCTACCCTCTCCCCCTGGTACCAGAGCTATTTCAGAGACTAGGAACTGCCACCATCTTTACCAAACTTGACCTCCGCGGAGCCTACAACTTGATCCGTATCAAAGAAGGGGACGAATGGAAGACCGCCTTCCGTACCCGGTATGGACATTTTGAGTACTTGGTAATGCCATTCGGGTTGTGTAACGCCCCTGCCACTTTCCAGTATTTTATCAACGATGTTCTACGGGACTTCCTAGACCTCTTTGTTATTGTTTATCTTGATGATATCTTAATTTTTTCTTCCTCCCTTGATTCTCATCGCACACATGTCAAAGATGTGTTGGGTCGGCTCCGCCAGCATGGCCTGTATGCGAAGGTCGAAAAATGCAAGTTCGAGCAAGAGAGTATATCATTTCTGGGGTTAATCATTTCCAGCGAGGGCATCAAGATGGATCCTCAAAAGATTACCGCAATCCTGGACTGGCCAGAACCGGTGGACAAGAAGGGAATCCAACGTTTCGTTGGATTCGCCAACTTCTACCGCAAGTTCATCAGGGGGTTTTCAGCTATTATCGCACCCATTACTCAACTCACCAAGCAAGGAACACGTTTTCACTGGTCTCCTGAAGCCCAAGAAGCTTTTGAACGCCTGAAGGCCCTATTTACCTCAGCCTCTATCTTGAAACACCCAGACTCCTCACTACCATTCGTACTTGAGGTAGACGCCTCCGAAATAGCGGTAGGAGCAATACTGTCCCAAAGACAGGGAGTCAAAGCCTTGCTCCACCCAGTAGCCTTCTTCTCCCGCAAGCTTTCTGCAGCGGAGAGGAACTACGACGTGGGGGATCGGGAGCTACTAGCGATCAAGTCTGCACTAGAGGAATGGCGGTACCTGCTGGAGGGCGCGGCTCATCCGATTCTGATATTCACTGACCACAAGAACCTGGAGTACCTGAAAGCCGCAAGAAGATTGAATCCACGGCAAGCCAGGTGGGCACTCTTCTTCTCCCGGTTCTCTTTTCATGTTACTTATCGTCCTGGGGCCAAGAATATTAAGCCTGACACCCTGTCTCGGATGTTCCATAAGTCCAAGGAGACTTCTCCGCCTGATACCATCCTTGCCCCCGGAAATTTCCTTCTTCTACAGGAGAACCTGTTCACTCAAATCAAACAAGCTTCCACCGGGCAGAGACAGTTCTCCGAGCCGGAATTGCAGGTTAAGGATGGACTATTGTGGTACCAAGACAGAATCTACGTACCTGAGAAACTAAGAGTAACCGCATTAGAACTCTGCCACGACCATGCCCTGGCCGGGCATTTTGGCGTTGCCAAGACCACTGACCTGGTACAGCGCACCTTCTGGTGGCCTCGAGTACGTGAAGACTGTAGGAGGTTTGTAGATTCTTGTACAACTTGCACCCGAAACAAGGGTTCCAGATCCAAGGCCTGGGGACTACTAAAACCCTTACCCGTTCCAGATAGGCCCTGGAGAATGTTGTCCATCGACTTCATTGTCGAGTTACCCCCGGCTGAGAACCATTCCACCATCTTCGTTATTGTGGACCGTCTGTCCAAGATGGCACACTTCATCCCTATGAAAGGGACTCCCTCCGCTCCTGAAACCGCACAGGTATTCATCAGAGAACTAGTCAGACTCCACGGGGTACCAGCCAATATTGTTTCCGATCGCGGGGTTCAATTTACCTCTCGATTCTGGAGATCCCTTTGCAAAACCTTGAAAATCGAATTATCGTTTTCCTCTGCTTACCATCCACAGACCAACGGACAGACGGAGAGAACGAATCAGACACTCGAGCAATACCTGCGATGCTTCTCCTCTTTTGCTCAGGACAACTGGGTTTCCCTACTTCCGTTGGCCGAGTTTGCGTATAACAATTCCATTCACTCCGCTACCTGCCAGACTCCTTTTTTTGCAAACTATGGTTTTCATCCTACTTTTCTGCCTAATTCCCTTCCTGAGTGTCCTGTACCTGCAGTCCAGGAAAAGTTAATTTTTTTCTCGGTCAATAACCAGCTTCTACAAGAGACCATGACCAAGACTCAAGAACGCAACAAGACAATCTATGACAAGAAGAGACGGGGTGAATTAGTGTTGGTACCCGGCGACCAAGTATGGCTATCTACCATGAAATTAAGAATGGCATGCCCTTCTAAAAAACTGGGCCCCAAATTTTTAGGTCCATTCCCTGTTAAGAGGAAAATTAATGAAGTAGCTTATGAATTGGAACTTCCTGACTCTCTTAGAATCCATCCAGTTTTTCATGTCTCTCTCCTAAAACCCACAGTCTCTAATCCGTTTCCAGATCGGAAGCCGGATCACCCTGATCCGATCATTATTGACGGTGAGCAGGAATTCGAAGTAGAAGCTATCATGGACTTCAGGAGAAGAAATAACCAGAACCAATTCCTAATTAAATGGAAGGGCTACGGACCCGAGGAAAACTCATGGGAACCCGAGGAGAATATCCATGCCAGGAGTTTGGTACAGGCTTTCAAAAGGACTCACCCTGGAAGGTTCACCCGGCTGGGCATCTGGAGGCTGCCCCTTGGGGGGGGGCAATGTCATAGAAATCCTGTCAGCTACAGGATTCCTGGACTTCCTGATTCCGAATCTCGGGCACGTCCACGCGCGCGGGCATGCGCACGCGCGATGGCGAGCACGTGCGCGCGCATGCGCTTAGCGGGGGCGCGCGCACGCTCCACAAAGCGCGCCAGAAGAGCTATTTAAACATGCCTGTGACAGACAGTCCCTGCTGTCTGCTCTACAGCGTGTAGTACCCAAAGAGACCTGATTCGTGAATTTACCTGCATCCGACCCAGCTTACCTTGACCCTTCCAGTTTCCTGCCTGCCTCTGACCCCCGGCTTTGTTTGACCAATCTTCTGCCTGATCCTCCAGTACCTTGCCGCCAGCCAATTCTACCGACCCGGCTTGTCCGACCAATCTCTCCAGTTGCTGTGTCCTGGTTCCAGTCCAGTCAGCCTCATCAGTTCCAGTCCAGTTGCTTGTTCCTGGTTCCAGTCCAGTCTGCCTCTTCAGTTCCAGTCCAGTTGCTGTATCCTGGTTCCAGTTCAGTCAGTCTCATCAGTTCCAGTCCAGTTGCTGTGTTCCTGGTTCCGGTTCAGCCTGCCATACTTCCTGGGTGCCTGGATCCGTCCCAGTCTTCAGACTCTACTCTACCTTGATCCATCCTGCCAGGCACTCGTACCCCTTCTACCTCCGTGCCTCCTGTCTTCAGTACCAGGGGCCGCCGGTGGAAGCCGTAAGAGAGGCCTCCCTCTGCAGATCCGGGCTCGTCACCGTCAGGTACGTGACACCTAGCTTCAGGAGTATATTTTGCAGGAATCATACTACGCCTGCTGTAAGTGCTGCAAATGCCTGTTGGTGTAACACACCAGGAAAACACAGCAATACAGGCTAGCTTCAGGTGTATAATGTGCAGGAGGCACACTCTGCCCGCTGTAAGTGCTGCAAATGCCTGTTAGTGTAACACACCAGGAAAACACAGCAATAAGGGCTAGCTTCAGGTGTATACTGTGCAGGAGGCTTAGCAACAATGACACTGACACTGTCCCCTGCCTATCCTTCTCTCTCCCTGCACACAAGGTTTATCAAAGAATATGACACTGACACTCTCCCTGCTTATCCTTCTCTCTCCCTGCACACAAGGTTTAGTAAAGAATATGACAGTGACACTGTCCCCTGCCTATCCTTCTCTCTCCCTGCACACAAGGTTTATCAAAGAATATGACACTGACACTCTCCCTGCCTATCCTTCTCTCTCCCTGCACACAAGGTTTAGCAAAGAATATGACACTGTCACTGTCCCCTGCCTATCCTTCTCTCTCCCTGCACACAAGGTTTAGCAAAGAATATGACACTGACACTCTCCCTGCCTATCCTTCTCTCTCCCTGCACACAAGGTTTAGCAAAGAATATGACACTGACACTGTCCCCTGCCTATCCTTCTCTCTCCCTGCACACAAGGTTTAGCAAAGAATATGACACTGACACTCTCCCTGCCTATCCTTCTCTCTCCCTGCACACAAGAATAGCACAAAGAATATCAACACTGTCCCTGCCAATCCTTCTCTTTCCCTGCGCCGGAACACACTACACAAGGCCGCCGTGCTGGCGGCCTTTTATAGTGTGGGGCGTGTGCTAAACCCCCTGAGCTATAATTGGCCACAGGCAACCTGCCTGTGGCCAATTATGGCTCTCCTAGCTGCCAACGCTGTGATTGGCCAAGCATGCGGGGTCACAGCGCATGCTTGGCCAATCACAGCGCCGGGATTGCACTGCGATGGCGCAGTGTATTGTAGGGCCGTTCGCGTCACTCGAATTTGGCGCGAACGGCCCAAATCGTTCGATGTTCGCCGAACGGTTGAACAGCCGATGTAACGTATGTTCGACTCGAACACCGAGCTCATCCCTAATGCTGATGTGGCCCACAATGAAATTGAGTTTGACACCCCTGCTCTAGAAGAAAGAGGGAAGCAGAAGAACAGCAGCCTTTAAAACACTGAGCAGCTCCAAGCAATCAGAGGAGCTAAGCTAAAATTTCCTTGCAGCTTACTCTAAACTAGAACTACATTAATTTAACTTCACCGGGCGTCTCCAAAGTATGGCCCACAGGACACATCAGGTCTGCTACAAGATTTTATCTGGCCTGTGACAACGGTCTCTGAAAATACCCTGATTGATTGGCAGTGGGTGTGCTGATTTTTGTATTGTTATACAGAGATTTAAACATCCACTGCCAGAAAGCCAGTCAGCCATGACCCTCCCTCAGTCCACAGCTCAGATTTCCTCCTCACCTCCCTCCACCATGGTAGGTTACTAGGGCTGCTCCACCTTTTTTTTTTTTTCAAATGACTTTACTTGGCCTCCCAGCTTCCACCCTGTTGTTCTGCACTCTGAAAGATAAGAGGGGGCTCTTCTGGGCACTTATGGATGTAAGAGAGACTCTTATGGACACTCCTGGATGTTAGAGGGGACTTTGGACACAAATAGATTTAAGGGGGGATTATGATATGCACCCCTGGATGTAAGGGGGTACTTTGATGCACAATCCTTGATATAAGGAGAGACTCTGATGGGTGCTCCTGGATGGAATGAGAACTCTGATGGGCACTCCTGGATGTAACAGGGGATTCTGATGGGAACTTCTGAATGCAAGGAGGTCTCTGATGGGCACTTCTGGATGTAAAAGGGGACTCTGATGGGCACTCCTGAATTCAAGGAGGACTCTGATGGGCACTCCATGATGTAAAGGGGGCCCTTATGGGCACTCCTGTATGTAAATGTGAACTTTGATGGGCACAAATGAATATAAGGGGAGATTCTGATGGGCACTGCCGGATGTAAATGGGCACTCTGTTGCACACTCCTGGATGAAAGGAGGGACTCAACAAATCATACTGATATGTGCCCATAAGAGCCCCCTTACATCAATGAGTGCCCTTTAGAGTCCTCCTTACATTCAGGAGTGCCCATCAGAGTCCCCTGTTAGATCCAGGAGTGCCCATCAGTAATGGGCACTCCTGGCTATAAGAGGGGACTTATATGGGCACAAATTAATGTAAGGGGGGGCTCTGATGTACACTCTTGAATGTAAGGTGGTACTCAACAAATCATACTTTTATCAGGTATATCAGATATAACCAGACTTTTTTTACATCAGTATGATTATACCTGGTAGTTTAAGCAGTAATATTATGCTGCGTGTATAAAAAATAGGACCAAACTTTTACCCTATGAAGAGCCACACTTACCTTGGGGCTTAAACCCTAAACAGTGTTATAAATAAAACGTGTTCAAAGTGAAGCAGCATAATGTTCTATTGATAAAAGTATAATGTCATTCCTGTGCAGTACTGGTGATGAGAAACATTTCACACCTCACCGATCACAACTCTCTTCACGATTCATGAAAGACCGATATCATTTGCGGCCCAGATACTAATAAAACTAAAGAAAAGAACATGAAAAAAGTGCATTACATGAACTATATTAATGTCTGACTCATTTATTTACAAGTCACATATTTTCCACCTCAGCAATCAGACCCAATTTTACAAGACTGAGATGCATCCAATGCCGCGGCTTTATTTCTTCAGGTGAAGAGGGATGAGTTAAAAGATGATGTCTAGTTAGTTGCATGAACATTGTTTACACATACTGTAGCTACCACCATCCTCGCTTTCTTTGATAGGCTCTGCATGGAGCTGTCTTTTAAAGCAGCCCTGTGATGCATTGAAAAAAAAAGACATTCAGGCAGATTTAAGACAACACAGTTAGGCACAGAGTACTGTACGGTTTTCCAATAATTCAATATTTTTACATGTAGATAGCTTAAAGCAGAACTAAACCCTCCCGTCCTTTACAGCCAAAGAAGCTGCCATCTTAGCCTCTACTTGATATGCAGTTGCCACAGTGTTATACATGTCAGTGGTGTAACTAGCATAGCTCCCAACTGTCCCTTATTTCGAGGGACTTTCCCTGATTTGGAGCAATGTCCCTCTGTCCCTCGTTCCTCCTCATTTGTCCCTCATTTTGGTCTGATCTATTTAGTTGTATATGTAGCGGGGTGTTCCATTTAGGGGGAGTGTCTGAGTGGTAACCAGGCTCAGACACATTAAATTGTTAGGATTCATGGACCATTTTTGTTCTATGGGGTTAATGCTGGTGACGTGTTCCCTGTGGCCGGTGGGTGGCGCTGCCATTCCGGGCCAGGGTTGAACCGCGAGTGCAGTGCTGTGCCTTTTGTGTCCCCTCTCAGCAGCCGTACAGTGGAGCGGGGAACCTGCTGTGCATGCCGGGAGAGGATATAAAAGGGGCAGACATCTTCTGAGAGGGGTTCGTCCACGCCCAGGCACCTTCGGCCTTGGTGTGTGTGGTTCGTCCACGCACAGGCACCTTCGGCCTGGGTGTGTGTGGTTCGTCCACGCTCAGGCACCTTCGGCCTGGGTGTGTGTGTGTGTGGTTTCATCTCCGGGTGCCCTAGGCCCGGAGGCCTTGTTCCGGTTCCACCTCAGGCACCTTTAGCCTTCCATTCGAGCCCCGGGCACACTGTGTCTGAGAAAAGGAGAGCTGTTAACCGGCAAGACTATCAGTACATTGTCCTGATTATCAGTGCAGCCCCATCAGTGTTGCCTATCAGTGCCACCTATCAGTGCTCATCAATGCTGCCTATCAATGCCTATCAGTGCTCATTAATGCTGCCTATCAGTGCTCATCAATGCCACCTATCAATGCTCATTAATGCCGCCTATCAGTGCCTATCAATGCCACCTATCAGTGCTTATCACCAATCACGTCTATCAATGCCTATCAGTGCTCATCATGCCACCTATCAGTGCTCATCAAGGCTGCCTATCAGTGCTGCCTGTCAGTGCCTCTTTAGCAGAACTCTGAGCTGAGAGTATCTCTCTCATACAGCCCAGAGCCTGCACCGACAGTTCCCCCTCCTCCCTCGCACAGATGAGAGAGGAGACAACAGATCATCTTTTTCCTCTCCTATCCATGCGAGAGATGAGGGAGGGTGAACTGACAGTGCAGGCTTTGGGCTGTATGAGAGAGACGCTGGGGCCTCCCCTGACAGTGGTGGAGTGCCAGGGCCCAGTCGCAAGTGTGACCTTCGCGACCCTGGTAGTTCAGCCACTGGTACATGTGATCAGTTATGAAACCAGCCATTTGATGGCTTGACAACCTAGTTGAGAGTCCAAGCAACTGTGACAGTTATCATTCACAGCATACCTTGATTGTAACTGTTTTTGGAAACCAATAAATTCATGGGTTTATTTTCACTTTAAAGGAGAATTCCAGGTATGTATCCAGCCTGGATCAATATAACTATGTAGATGACAAGCCTGGCCAAAGCTGGAAATCACAGCATCACTCCAGTGATGTTCACTTGCTTCACTTGCTTCTTGCTTCTGGGTCCTGTGCTGGCCTAATGCATTGTGAACACAGGAGGTTGGCAGCTTGACATGGGCACCATTCAGAGAATGCTTTGCATTTTCTCAGTCAATGCAAATGAGCAGGAAGGTAGTGGGGAAGTGACACCACTGTATTCCAACTAAGTGCAACTAAGGTCAAAATCTTACGGGAATAACCCCTATATATTAACCCCTTGATGCCAACTTCGCACAAATATGCGGCCGTAATAGACTAGGCTTTTTTCTGTGGGGCCGCATATTTGCGCAACTCCCTTTGTGCTGGGAGTGCACCGTGCGACGCTGTACGGATATATACACTTTATATGTTTTGTTTTTTTTCATTTTATGTTGAGGGTGAATTATCATATTATATTACATATGCTTTAGGGCTTGAGTGTCTTTCAGCACTTTTGCATCTTTATTGAATGTAGCCACCCCCTCACCCCGTCCTCTTTAGCCTAGGGGTATGTCACGCGACAGGGGTGAGGTGCGCTACGGCCCATGTCCTCCCCACTACTTGCGGGCGAGGTGAAGGCCAATACCTAATGTTTCCTTGGGCCGGTGTCCTGAACATGTACCGAGTCTGTCGTGCAGAAACCTCCCTTTGCTCCCATTAACAGAGTCCATACACCGATCACAGTCCAACGGTTAGATTTATTTTGTATCTTCAGTTACAAGGCAATGTGATGGCATGATACGGTGGGATAAGCAGGTCGAGGCACTATACTGATCTGGGTCCCTACACCCCCTATGCTATGACCAAGGGTTGTAGGAGTCTTGACATGAATACCTCCGTTGTGCTGCGGGCCTCTATCAGGGGAAGATGTCCTCCAAGGGAGTTACTGAAGGCCCATCCGTCACCGGGTTGACACTACACCGGGTCTTCGAACGAGTGACCTCCCCAGCCTCCTCACCTCAGATGCGGGTCCCCTCGCAAGGGGCGCCCTGGAGCAACTTCACCCTCGCGGGACCCAGTCGGAGTCACCGGGTTCTAGGCCTCCTCAATAGTACCTCATCCCAGGCTGAAGGTGCCTGGGATGGACTCCATCTTCATCCCGGCCAGGCCTAGGGCGCCTAGGCCGGAACCTTGAACCGCCCGCACCTAGGCCTAAGGTGCCTGGGTGCGTGAAGAGATGATCCCCGAAGACCGACCTCGTGGCGAGGGCGTCTCCCCCTTTTATCTCCTCCCGTCGATACCACGGCGGGTTCCCCGCCCCGGCCGTACCATCTCCAGGAAGGGACAAAGAAGGGTAGCACTGCGGTAGTGATTCTACCCCGAGCCAGTAGGTACACTGACACCTACTGGTCGAAGAGAATATTACACCACCCAATCCTCCACGAATAAGAAAAAGGGGTCTGAACCCTAACATAATTACACACTTGGGTCACACTACTCCCCAAGTGTACCCCACTAAATTGAGGACCCCGCTACACACTCCCCCCTGTGATTTGACGCTGGTCCCCAGCGTCAAGTGCACACCCATGTCTCCCAAAGAGTGGCGACATGAAGTGGGCCCCAGAGGCTATCCCTCAACCTTTGGATACCAAATGTGCCAAGACCTCGCTCAAAAAGGGAAAGGGGAAATATAAAACGATAAACATTTGTATAAAACATCTGTTCTGTACACATGTACAATCCCTCCCATCGCTGTCTAAGAACCACCCCACTCTCAGTAGTCTTGACCGATGAATCTCCTGCAGAAGGGAAACAACAAAAAGAAAACACATCCTAACACTCTGTGTTAACTTGGCATGAGTGGGTCCGTCGGCCGAGAGACCCGCTCACTCCAATAAGCAAGTAATGCATATGTAAAATTTTCAAACATTCGTTGCGCAACACTGCCACCTGGTGACAGAGCTGCGGTAATGACACTTGGTGAGATCTTCATTCTTCCTGCTTTCCTACTCTGACTCTACCACAAAAGTCTCTGCCTTTGGCACATGAAGAAAAGGGAGAAAAAAAACACAACAGCTCCCAAGTCTCCAGTGAGTAAAAGAAAAGCCCAAATCAAAACAAAAGTAGGGCACAGTTCTAGGCGTCTGGGAATGTCTCATCCAGAAAGTTTCAACAGCAACAAGATAGGAGCTCACTCCTCCTATAAGTAGAACCTTGGATCCGGCAGAAACAGAGGCTTCAGGTGCCCGTCAAACACTTCCACTGAATACTCGACATCCTCTCCTTCTTTCCTACAGATGAGCACCTTATCAGCATGAATATGGCGCCCAAGTCTCCAATCAGCTCTGCAGTCCTTGAACTTTTTAGACACAGGCGGCGAACATGACAGGTATCGCCTGGCATGGGGTACTTTAAGCTTTTCCCATACAAACTCGTCATACCACCTTGGTCGCAGGACCTCAACTTCATACAATAAGTCCCGAGGCAAATAGGGGTACTCCCATCCATATTCACGGGCGACTCTCTGGGAGAAAAGTCTCTGCAATCTGGCTAGGGGTGGCATCACATCTCGCTCACCTTCTCCTGGCTGTACGATGGCCTCCGGGTGCCGAGGTACCTTCACCATCTCGGGTTGCTTTGTCTTTGGTGCCCGCAACGAAGCACGCTGCGTCCCCACCATCAGAGCGGGTGATGTAGTTGAGTGAGGAAAGTTGGTCGAAGGGTTAGATTTCCTCTGGAACTCGGGGTCTGCGCCCGGAGCGTATTATCTTTTATGGACATGGGGGAATCCTGTGGTTTACTCAGCACAGGTAGCGGGCGTCTGTCCCAGCCCTTCCGGTGAAACAGCTCGTCTATTTCCCCGTCATCCCCACAGTCTAACAGCGACTCTAGGTCGGAGGTGTCATACATCTCGGCGGGAAGGTAGTCTCTAGTAGACGGAAGGCTACCCTCCCTTTCGGGCTCCACCGGCTGTGAACTCCCGACACCTCCAACCAACACCGCAGTCCCAGCCCCTAGCTCACCTGGACCTACTGAAGAACTGGGATGTCCGGGACTCTCTTCTCTACCGGCGCCATCCAGGCCAGGCAAGCGGCGGGGTGAAGCTCGACCACGACCACAGGATGCCTGCACCAGGCCTATCTTCCTCTTCGGGGGTGGCAGCAGGGAGTCTGTGGTGACCGAAGCAGTGTCTTCGGATTTTTCTCTCTCAATCTCTGGTTGGGCAGTCACTTCGCCCTGGTCAGCGCATACGGGGACCTCCGCAGAGGCCTAGATCTCTCCCTCCGGAGTGGCGGTTCCTGTGATGCAGTTGAGGCGTAGGGCCCGGGGCCTTTCCGTGTATGGTTCAACCTCAAAAAGGAACTCCTTGCATGCCTCACATCGCCCGAATGGCTTTAGTTGGACCACCAGTCCCGAGCATCCGGGACAGATCACACCGAGAGCCTCCGTGTCTCTGCATGAATACAGAGCCAACTGTCCTCGGGGCCTAAGTCTTATCCCCGTGTCTGTCAGGGGAGCAGCAAATGCAGTCATCTTCGTGGGGTAAGGTACCGGTATCCACGGGGAGCTTGAGGCCATCCCGACCTCTTCCTGTTCCATCACGCACTGACCACGCGCCGGAGTCTCCACGTGTATCTCCACACGTGGCCAGACTCCTCCCACAACTTGTACGTTTTCACGGGCTTCCGCCAGCCTCCGCCCACGAATTGTACAGTCATGGGGTGCCTTGTGGCGCAGTGCATTAACAGTCCCCACATGTAGTACTTCACACGGCTGGACCTTTCCCTTTCTACGCTCCTCTGCATGGGCCTTTCCCGACTTAGGGTCATGTCCACAACTCCGAGCAGGGATGCACTCTGGCCAATCACATGGCCGACCTGTTCGTAACTCCTCCGGGCAGCAAAGTTCAAACACAGACGTTCTCAGTTCCATCGCCAAGACACACGATATCCCGGACGAGCCCCCACGTGTAGCCGCCCCCTCATCCGTCCTCTTTAGCCTAGGGGTATGTCACGCGACAGGGGTGAGGTGCGCTACGGCCCATGTCCTCCCCACTACTTGCGGGCGAGGTGAAGGCCAATACCTAATGTTTCCTCGGGCCGGTGTCCTGAACATGTACCGAGTCTGTCGTGCAGAAACCTCCCTTTGCTCCCATTAACAGAGTCCATACACCGATCACAGTCCAACGGTTAGATTTATTTTGTATCTTCAGTTACAAGGCAATGCGATGGCATGATACGGTGGGATAAGCAGGTCGAGGCACTATACTGATCTGGGTCCCTACACCCCCTATGCTATGACCAAGGGTTGTAGGAGTCTTGACATGAATACCTCCGTTGCGCTGCGGGCCTCTATCAGGGGAAGATGTCCTCCAAGGGAGTTACTGAAGGCCCATCCGTCACCGGGTTGACACTACACCGGGTCTTCGAACGAGTGACCTCCCCAGCCTCCTCACCTCAGATGCGGGTCCCCTCGCAAGGGGCGCCCTGGAGCAACTTCACCCTCGCGGGACCCTCTCGGAGTCATCGGGTTCCAGGCCTCCTCAATAGTACCTCATCCCAGGCTGAAGGTGCCTGGGATGGACTCCATCTTCATCCCGGCCAGGCCTAGGGAGCCTAGGCCGGAACCTTGAACCGCCCGCACCCAGGCCTAAGGTGCCTGGGTGCGTGAAGAGATGATCCCCGAAGACCGACCTCGTGGCGAGGGCGTCTCCCCCTTTTATCTCCTCCCGTCGATACCACGGCGGGTTCCCCGCCCCGGCCGTACCATCTCCAGGAAGGGACAAAGAAGGGTAGCACTGCGGTAGTGATTCTACCCCGAGCCAGTAGGTACCTACTGGTCGAAGAGAATATTACACCACCCAATCCTCCACGAATAAGAAAAAGGGGTCTGAACCCTAACATAATTACACACTTGGGTCACACTACTCCCCAAGTGTACCCCACTAAATTGAGGACCCCGCTACACAAATATTTAGAATTTTTATTTATTTTTCATGTAAATTGTATGCACTAAGCTTACACTATTAGTACATTCTCATGGTACAGTGTTAGTATATGATATAAATTTATTGTATGCACATTAGCAATTTTGAATTTTAAAGTGACAGCTCTCCCATTTTTGTTGAAATTGCTTTTTTTTTTTACGTCTAGTATGTAGATTGTGTAGTGGATGCAGTAGTTCCTATTTAAATTTTATTTGTTAGCACAAGGAATTTATGTCATGACAATGTATTGAAATATAAGAGGCCCTATCAAGAAACAGTAAGTGCTTGTATACAAAAGGCTATACAGATGTAAATAAGTTGACACAGAAAGATAATAAAAACTGCCTCCCACTCAACATGTTTCGCATTGCAACTTCATCAGGTGTTGGATGCTTTAACCACTTCCTGCCCAGCTTATAGCAGAATGACAAGCGGGAAGTGGTTCAGTTATCCTGACTGGGCGTCATATGATGTTCAGCAGGATAAGCCGCGATCACGGACCGTGGGGGCGCATAGAACGGCGATCGGTGGTGTAGTGTGTCAGTCTGACACACCGCATCACCGATCTCGGTAAAAAGCCTCTGACAGAGACTCTTTACCACGTGGTCAGCCATGTCTAATCACGGCTGATCACGATGTAAACAGGAAGAGCCATTTATCGTCTTTTCCTCACTCACATCTGACAGACGTGAGTAGAGCAGAGCCGATCGGTGGCTCTCCTGACAGGGGGGTCTGTGCTGATTGTTTATCAGCACAGCCCCCCCACGGATGCCCACCCAGGACCACCAGGGATGCCCACAAAGGAACCCCAACAGGTATGCCACCATAGACCACCAGGGATATGCCAAACAGTGCCCAGGAAGGTGCCAATCAGTGCCCAATAATGCCTGCCAGTGCCATCAGTGATACCTATCAGTGCAATGTATCAGTGCCACCCATCAGAGTTGCCTATCAGTGCCCAGCGGTGCTGCCTATCAGTGCCCAGCAGTGCCGCCTATCAGTGCCACCCATGAGTACCCATTAGTGCAGCCTTTCAGTGCCCATCAGTGTTGCCTATCAGTGCCCACTAGTGCCACCTATGAGTGCCCATCAGTGCCGCCTATCAATTCCCATCAGTGCCACCCATTAGTGCCGCCTATCAGTGCCACCTCATCAGTGCCATCTCATCGGTGCCACCTCATTGGTGCCACCTCATCGGTGCCACCTTATCAGTGCCCGTCGGTGCAACTTATCAGTGCCCATCAGTGAAGGAGAAAACGTACTTTTTTATAAAATTTTATAACAGAAACAAAGAAAAAAGTCTGTCTTTTTTTATTTGTTTAGCAAAAAATTAAAACTGCAGAGGTGATAAAATACTACCAAAAGAAAGCTCTATTTGTGGGAACAAAATGATAAAAAATTTGTTTGGGTACAGTGTAGCATGACCGCGCAATTGTCATTTAAAAAGTGACAGCGCTGAAAGCTGAAAATTGGCTTGGGTAGGAAGGGGGTAAGTGCCTGGTATTGAAGTGGTTAAACTAATATACAATATTAAACATAAACTGACATTTCCTTAGATATTGTGGAGAAAATGGTTGATAATACATATGCAAGAGAGAAAAACTTACATCAAGCATTAAAGGTCAAATGGTAGCACTAACACACTAAAAATCAAGGAATGGCATGGATGCCCCACCTAGCCCAAACCGTCATGGGAGGGGGGGCAAGTTCACAAACCCAGGTCAGAGTAAAGCACCGGCACAAATTTCACTGAAAACACCAGACAACAGATTTATAGTATGTTCAAAACCATTCCATAAAATATATGTGAGATGGACAGCCCAGAGGGGAACAGCATATCCCAAGACTCAAGGCAGGAGGGTGCAGAGGTGGCTCTAGGCTTTGTGAGGCCTTAGGCAAAACTTGACATGGGGCCCCACTCACGCCCATGATGGGAAAAATAATTCAAGGACAGGAGCCCTTTTCCCCACAACCCTGGCCGGTGGTTGTGGGGGTCTGCGGGCAGGGGGCTTATCGGAATCTAAAAGCCCCCTTTAACAAGGCGGCCTCCTGCTCTTTAATAACTAAGGGGCGGGAGCCACCCGGTTATGTCACCTGGTGAACCCGCCCCCTTGTGACGTCATTGACTGAGGGCATGCTGTGTCATTGACGTCACAAAGGGCGGGGTCACCGATATTCACTGGTTGTCAGGGATGCTGGCGGCTCCGCTCCTGAGTCAGGGCTCTTAACGCTGCCTGAGCACAGCAGCGTTAAGGTCCCCTGTCCCTCAAAACTTGGGTAATGCATTGGGTAAGTTAGGTGGCCATGAGGCCCTTGTAAGCGCGAGGCCTTAGGCGACCGCCTAATTTGCCTAATTAAAGAGCCGCCTCTGGGAGGGTGTAAGTTAAAAAAAAGCCAAAATGTTGAATTCAACTGCCAGAATATCAACCCGTCTCTCCCTGTGTGGAAAATCTGTCACCTCTAGTTCAGATGGCGTAACTATACTAAATCTGAATGGCCAGTTAAATAGTGCCCGTAGGTGGCCACTCTGCCCACCATGCCAGTCCTGAGACAACGCTCAGACATCAGGTATGGCTGGGATATGCCACTGAGCATGCCCATTCCAGCGAACAGCCACCCCATTCAAGTTGGCGGCTGCCATTAATAAGACATGGTGAACCTCCCCACAGACACAGCCCAAGAAAGCAATGTCATCCAGCAAGGGAGCACCCCAGAGGCAAATTGGGACACTTCCCACATGGGGAAACTGGCAAGGCGCACCAGTGAGAGGGTGAAGGGGAGGAAAATGGGGAAACAACCGGTCCCACACCTCCCACCAAGAAAAAGACTGGAAGGAGGGGGAAAGCAGTACATAAATTTATTGCGTAGAGGCAGGTGGGGGAGGGCACTGAATGTGCACACTGCACACCCCATGGGTGCCCCTGGGCCGCACAGCATCATTGGTTGCTAAGACACTGTTGGCTGTGCAGTTGACAGCATCACAGAAACCTGTGTTTCATCCCCAGCACCATTTGGGTGTCGGCCAGGAGATTCCATTCATTGATCAAATATGGCTTTGAGTCTCAATCACTGGTCTCCCTCCCCTCTACCCAGCGACACCAGGCATGTGGGTCCTAGCCTCTGATATCCCACCTGGGGGCCTGGGACCTGCATTTTAGGTGTCATCGGGTAGCGAGGAGGTAGCCCAGTAGGTCATGCGGGGTGGGGGATCACATTCTGGGAGTCCATGGAACTGATCGGGCCACTGTACAGCCACCGAATCACTCTCATCTGAAAACCGACAGTGAGTTTGAAAATTGTACATGTATTGCCAGCTGCCATATCATACATAGTGGTAAAAGGGTTAACAGCCTCCACTCTTCTGAGAGGTTTTCCATAAATTATGGAGGATGTCTGTGGATATTTTTGCCCATTTAGCCAAGAGAGTATTTAGGAGTTTAGGTTCTGATGTTGGACCTAGCTGGCAATCTGCAATCCAACCCATCTCAAAAGGGTTCAGTAGGGTTGAGGTCAGAGTTGTGTGCAGACCACTTGCGTTCCTCCACACCACACTCATTAAATCATGTCTTTACGAAGCTGGCTTGTGCTCAGTCAAGCTGGAACAGAAAGGGACCTTCCACCTGCTGCCACAAGCTTGGATTTGCACAATTGTCTAAAATGTATTTGGATGCTGTAGTATGAACAATACCCTTAAAGTGGTTGTAAACCCAAGAATCCTTTTTTTTTTTACAACCTGCAAAAGAAAGACATAATGAGCTAGTATGCATAGCATACTAGCTCATTATCAATCACTTACCTGAGATCGAAGCCCCCGCAGCGGTGCTCGGACACCTCCGTCGCCGCCGCCATGTTGCTCCCCTCTGCCTTCCGTGTATCGCCGCTCTGTCGCTGTGATTGGCCCGGAGCGGCGATGACGTCACACGCATGCGCGCTCGGGCCGGCAAGCTCCATTCAGAAATCTGGCTACTATGCCGGCCCGATAGTGCACATACGCGGGACGTCAGCGGCGCCGGTTTTAAAAGCAAATATCTCCTTAACCGTGTAGGTTAAGGAGATATTTCATGCACCTACAGGTAAGCCTTAATCTAGGCTTACCTGCAGGTTCATGTTGTGCAAGTGGGTTTACAACCATTTTAAAGTGGATGTAAACCCAATTCATGAAATTTGAGCTTGGCACATATATCTGCAGTATTTTGTTATCTGGCCCATAGCTCTCTCCGGAACTGTTCCTCTGTTATCAGCCTGATAACTCCTGACAAATTCTCTCACAAATCAGATAAAAGCAGCCTGAGATTTCTGTCAGGGGAGGTTGCTATAAATAGATTAGCAGGGAGCTGGCCCTGTTACAAAACACCTCTGAGAATCTCTGCCTATGTGGAGAGGGGGTGTGTGCCTTTCCTCAAATAAGCAATTTTAGCTATCTTGGCTGTATGCCCAGACATCACACTCTGTGTTAAACAGGAAGAGAACATTTCTTAACACGATCTGAACTTTCTAAACAGTATATAAACGTGAAGACACCAGATATACATGTAAAACCTATGTATGGAGATTTTTTTCATCTCAGTGTATCATCTGAGGCTGTTCACTTCACTGGGTGTATGGAGGGTTTACATCCACTTTAAATGGAAACACATCAACTGAAGAATTTGGAGGGCTGTCAACATACTTTTGATCATATAGCATATTCTAGCCTAAGCAGAGCATGGGCGGGTATTCCTCGCTGTTTGACGTTTTTTGGGGGGCATTTTTGAAACATTATACAAGCTTGATACTTGTTTTTTTTTATATGTGTATCAAGGTTTATAGCTAGTTAGGGAGCAGTTCTATGGTTTTTCAAACATCGAAACTAGTGTAACGCACATTTACAGGCCCCCCACTGAGATCTCTGGGGCCAAAACACCTGACTACATTTAAAATATAGCTCATGTACTTCTTTGAGTGCAGGGCGTTTAGCGTACAAGCGACTGAGTTTGAAATGTGAAAAGACACAATTACAAACAATGGGATTCTGCATATTGAACGTAGGCCATACAGCCTAAGACATCACACCGCTCATTTTCCCCTTCACCGGCCTCTTTGTAAACAGCTATTTGCGAAAGACTTGCCTGTACCATCATCTCCATAATGGTTTCCCTTCTGACATCTCTAAAGCCGTGTTTGTGAATAGTGGTGTCTATTTCAGCTGTGTTGCTCCCCTGGCATTTTCGGCTTTTGAAGAGATTGTATATTTAATCGCGTTATAAAGATTATTCATGTAAAAAAAAAAAAAAAAAAAGAGCACAGTCGGGAAAGCAGCTTCTTTTCGGGAGAAGAGATGAAAGTTGTGTAGCAGTTTTATCAGGGAGCATCCATCGGACTAACGGGATGGAAGGTTTAATTCAGCGTATTTGTCAACCAGCGGCTCTTTAACACCAGGCAACTGGTAAAAGGGGGAGAGAGGGGCACAGCTGTGTGGCTCCAGAATAGCTTCCATATGTGGCCTAGTTTTGTTGGTGTTTCACATGCCTACAAGATAAACCTTTGTGCAAGCTCTGTCATCTGTCTAGGAACAATGAAGTAAAAAAAAAAAAAAAAAAGATGAAAAGAAATGAAAAGAAAAAAAAAAATCTGGGTCATTCACAAATACATTGGGAATTTGGTCTTTCGGTAGCGAGCTCCTCTAGATAAACATATTTTTATGCTACATTCTTCCTCAAAGCATTTATCAATTTCACACAAGCTTCCCTCTATATGACCTCCAAATCTAGAATAAAGATCTGTCCATGATAAAGAAAAAAATCCTTATTCACAGTCAGCCTAACCGTCGTGTCTATCTGTTGCTTGTCAAGAAACCCTTGAAAATGAAAAAAATTCAAAATAAAATATTACAAAGAACACGCTGACAATATCCTGTATGCAAGACTTTAATTTAAAAAAATAAAATAAAAAATGTCTTCCGTCGTGAGAGCGGTGAGGATTTCTGGTTTAATTCACTGAAATGTCGCCTCTCCCGAGGATTGTCTGTGAGTAATAAACTACAGGCTTTTTTTTTTTTCTCATGAACACTGATAGTTTTTTTTTTTTTTTTTTTTCCCCTGCAAGGCTGGATAACTTATCAAGCAAAAGGATTCGCAAATGTAACTCGGCAAATTAGCGCGGGCCCTTCATCCAAGCCCACGTCGGCTAATTACGTATTGCACTGATCTCTGAGGTGGGAGGGTTAGGATCCAAAAATAGCTATGAATCATTGTGGTGCTTCATGTACCGCTGTCATCACTTTAAATAGTCCCAGGAAAAGTTATGTATTTAATCAGAAAAGATCACGTTATTTAAGGAAGCAACACGACTGAACCTACCGCAGGGTACAACCACATAACGTATCTGAACGTGTCTCAATTAGTGATGAATGAATAGACTCACAAGTTCATCTAACTGGGAATTTTTATGATTTACCTTCATGTACGAAGGCAGGTTACTAGAGTCAGAGGTTCAAAGTGCTGACATTTAAGGGAAACCGAAATCGGTAAATTGCCAATTAGCCTTGTTCAATCCTAACTACTTCTGATAAAATAAGGAAAGGGCTCTTTCACACTGGGGAACAGTAAAGACAGGTGGCGGGGACTCAGTTTTAAAGCCCCCCTTTCCTGCGGCTGTACACATGGTATGGCCATAATGCTTTGCTTCTTGGTCTCAGCAATTTATCTCAGGCTGCAGAGTTTGGCACCACCTGTCAAACTCGCCCATTGAGATCAATGTGGCCGCACTGCAAATGCAAGCCACACAGTTGCAGCACAGTCCCACAATGTAAAATTGCTGCTCTGTAATTAGCCACCTCCTGCCCGCCGTATTGTGAATTGATGGGCACAGGGCAGCTCTTTCATTCTGGGATGATGTCACATGACGTAGTCCCACTATCGCCGCTCCTGCGTGCCCGCGGGGGGAGTGCAGCACAGCAATCGGTGGAGCGCTCTGTCCTTGGGACACAGCACATCACTGATCTTGGTAAAGAACGGATGAAGAGGCTCCTTTCCATGTGATCAGCTGTGTCCAATCACAGCTGATCACGTGTAAACAATGAAAATGGTGATTATCGGCACTCCTTTCCACACACTGACAGGGTATGAGGAGAGAAGGCATTTCCTCACAGGGGAGATGTGCACAGACAATCAGGGTACTGATCATCAGGGCCCTGCGTATCAGTGCAGCCCCAACAGTAGCCAGCAGTGATGCCAATCAGTGCCCAACAGTGATGCCAATCAGTGTCTATCAGTGATGCCAGTCAGTGATGCCTTTCAGTGCCCATCAATGCCTGCTCATCAGTAGTGGCCATCAGTGCCGCCAATCAGTGCCCATCAGTGCCCCCTATACGTGCCACCTATCAGTGCCCTTCTGGGTCATCAGTGGTGCATATCAGTGCCACCTATCAGTGCCCATCAGTGCTGAATATTAGTGCCTCCTCATCAGTGCCCTTCAGTGCCATCTCAGCAGTGTCCATCAGTGCAGCCTCATCAGCGCACATCAGTGAAGGAGAAAAATGACCTCTTTACAAAATTTTATAACAGAAACTAAGAAAAACTTTATTTTTTTTTCAAAATTTTCAGTCTCTTCATTTTTTTTGAAAAAAAAAATAAAAAACCCAGTGGTGATTAAAACCACCAAATAAAGCTCTATCTGTCTAAAAAAAATGATAAAAATGTTGTTTGGGTACAGAGTTGCATGACCGTGCAATTGTCATTCAAAGTGTGACAGCGCTGAAAGCTGAAAATTGGTCTGGGCAGGAAGGGTGTAAAAGTGCCAAGTAGGCAAGTAGTTAAAAAAAAAAAAAGCAGCAGCACCTCCAAAAAGTACTGGCAGCAGCTGCTATGCAGCTAGGGTTGCCACCTTTCCTTCAAGCCAAACCCGAACACTTTAGCGGTGCAAGGTTTTCTTTTTTTAGTATACACTATAAGATTGTTAAAGAAAGACCTAGGACACTTTTGGGTGCCCCAAGGAGAGTAGTAATGCACCTTAGTGCGTCACAGTAAACAGTGAGTGTAGCTAGGAGTTCCGGATTGCTAATCCGCCCGTGATTCCCCGCAAATCCGTTACTTTCAATGGCACGCCAATCGCGGTGCAATTTTGCCACAATTGTCGTCTGACAAATCGCTGCAAAATCCTGCAAACAGAATCGCAGGAGAATAGATCCAAACCAAAAGGTATCTATACTGTGTGTTTATTGTAAGCTTCCATATAGGGCTATTGTTTGAAACATTAAAATTCTCTCTCTGCAGTATAGAAAACACAATAGAGCTTGCTAGCACCGCCCAACTGTAAACAATATGACCACCTACTGTATAGTAGCAATATTAGATGGACTAGCCAATAGTCTATAGTATTGTGCTATACCTCTATGCCCATTCATTAGTTCAAATCCACAAAACTACAGAGAGAGAGAGGAAGGGGAAGTGAAAGGTTAGCAAGAGATGTTGCATCTTCCTATTTGATGCAATTTATTCATATTCAATTAACTGACCGGTCACTATATTGTGAGATTGTCTGCAACGTCTCTCATTGGTCTAAGTCTACTGAAATATATTGCAGCCACTCCAACAATGTCAATATGACTTGCCAATTACCGTGGTATGGTGTCGTGCATCCAAGCCACTTCTTGGTCTCAGTCAAAAATAGAACAAATCACCTCCAATACCTCAATTCAGAAATACTAAAAAGAAAATTCCACTCAATCCCCATCCTAATGAAACCATGCCTCAGCTCATGCCAAAATGTAAGTGAAAATTAAATAAATATAAGGGGCAGTGAATCTAACTCAACATGTTTCGCTCATAAAAACGAGCTTCCTCAGGAGTACAATAAACTATCTGTGAACCAAATCAAACAAACAATACCAAGGAACTTGACTGGCCTGCACAGTCCTGACCTCAACCCGATAAAACACCTTTGGGATGAATTAGAGCGGAGACTCAGAGCCAGGCCTTCTCGTCCAACATCAGTGCCTGACCTCACAAATGCGCTTCTGGAAGAATGGACAAACATTCCCATAGACACACTCCTAAACCTTGTGGACAGCCTTCCCAGAAGAGTTGAAGCTGTTATAGCTGCAAAGGGTGGGCCAACTCCATATTGAACCCTATGGACTAAGACTGGGATTCCATTAAAGTTCATGTGCGTGTAAAGGCAGGCGTCACTTGAATGGTTCACATTCCCCTTTCTACTTCCTTTGCAGCTTAAGAGGGAGCTGTTGGTGAGCCATAAAAATGCTGTTTAACTGTGTTTTTCTCGCGCTCCCCAATTGCTACTGTAAATGAGCCCTTAGAGGTATACAAAGCCATTGGAACTAAATTAAACATCCTTTGGCAGATCAAACTATTTTAACTGTGTATTCAGCTGTTTGCTAAGAGCTCAAATAAGGTTAAGCAATTACTGAAAAAATACATATCTTGAATAATGACCTTATATGCATCTACCGAACTTAGTTAAAAAAGGATTATTTGCTATAGTTGGCCCTTAAACTAATTGCGGTTTACTAAGTCGTAGTATTTCCTCTTCATCGATAATGCGTTAATTAGGTAGCACAAGGGGCACGGATGGTGTGCACGGTGCAGGAGGCCACAGCCGCCAGTTACATTTCTGATAACCGTAGTCATCTCTGGGAAATATGGTTGCCATGGCATATTGTCCTTTGCTCTTTGTTTTGTTAAATAACCATGCAAATTTTATAGAAAGCCTAAAGCCTTTATTCATTCACATTATTTGTATTCCGCATACATTAACATCAGCTTACAGTCAAAGTTTATCCATTACACATTCTCTACCTATTAATACAGTCTTTGTGCTTTTTGTTCTCTTGGATATACTTATGTAGCACTACCCCCGTAGGAGCTGCTGGTTTTTGGGTCAATGCACGTTACCCCACCATTTGTTGTCTAGGGGATGAGAGACACTATACACTTCAGGAGAAACCTCAATGTCCACACAAGTTGTAAATCCTTTTTCTTTGCTTTTATTTCACACCAACTTGCAGGGAAGAAGGACGGAGGGTTAGGGGAAGTTCAGGCACATGATGCAGACCACTGAGGAACTTTTAAGTTTCAAAACTACACTAAACAAAGTACACATATCACTTTCCTTCGAGTGGAAATTGCTCACCCGGATAGACCTCTCTCACTGGCCTAGCAGCCGGGGTGGAGCACGGACCCAAAGTCTCTTCCACGGACTTGATGAAAGTAGAACAGGTAGACAATCCTCTGCCACAGGATTGGGCGATGTGGACAAATTGTAACTTGGTCCTCCACCAAAGGACTTAGCAAGTGTTCAGCCGAGCAGTATGAGAGCCTTTAAGCCAGACCGGCGATACTGCAGGGTAGCATTCGGCTAGGGTGCATCCTCCAATAGAGTCACCGGGCCTCCTCCCGAGATACCAGCCTTCTGCTGGGTTCTCTCCAAGACGGGTCCTCCCCCGGTTCCTCCACTGAGTGGCTTCTTCCCTCAGGACAGAGAGCACAGGACCACCCCCGAGCCGTAGGCCCCAGACAGGACATCTGGGCCTACTTTGTAGGTGCACAGCCTCGGGCCAGCAGGCCCCGAGGCGGGAAAATGAGACAGGCAGTAACACATACCTTGGGCCAGGAGGGCCACATGGCAAACGAGCCCAGAACAATGGCGTCTGCTCCTTAAGTACCCTTCACCAGCATGCTCAGCGGGGAGACCACTCCCACCGAGCTGTTCCCGGGGAAAGACACCCAATCCGCTCTGGCTTGGTTGTGTTCCAACACTGGCCTGTGGTGGTAGCACCACCTACAGGCGAACAGTGGGAAGTCCCCCCAACGCAGCCACAGCTGAAACAGAGGCCAATTTAGCCTTCATAATCAGATCTGAGCCAATAAGTGGCTCACATACCCACTAGATTTAAATATAGTGCCTGATCATCAGGAGCAGGGCGCTACACTTATCTATCACTGCCTTTTTTCTTCCTCTCTTTAACATGCTTCTTCTGTCCCCATCCAGATTTTCAAATGTCATTTGCAGCTATACTGTTTCCAATGTCACTTTTTGCATTGGGATACTACTTTAGACCCAGTCTGTCCAGACAACATGCTCACCTGCTGACTAGGCACCATCCACAGGCAGATTAACTCTTCAATAAGGTACAGAAATTGAATCCAACACAATTTAGTACAGAAGACATTTTTTTTTAGTCATTGAAGTGCAAGAAGACTATAACTACCCTAAGCCGTCGCTCTGCGAATAGCTAACACTGACTGAGGGAACATGGAAGAAACAGGAAGTGTCTAGCTGAACTAACTGGTACAAAACAAGGAAGATGAGGGGCAGAGGGAGTAAACAAAATCACATAGAACACAAGTGTAGTGGCTCTAAATTACTACTACAGAGCAATATAAACCTAATGTAATTTAATAAAACACAGAAAAATTACATAAAAGTGGAACAGAACGGCTGCCATGGATGATCTGTACCCACAGGGCAGTTTCTGCCCTTTTTGGAGCCCTAGGCTGGGCACCTCCACCTAGGTACTACCAAACATAATTACACTATCACTGCCACTATTATCCTTTAATAAAGTGCAGCTCATATAGTGTCCATCCATCACCTATAAACTGCAGATTCACTTAAAGTGATTGTAAAGGCAGAAGGTTTTTCTATCTTGATGCATTCAATACATTAAGATAAAAATAAACCTTCAGTGTGCAGCAGCCCCCCTCAGCCCCCCTTAATACTTACCTGAGCCCATCTCGATCCAGCGATGTTGCACAAGTGACTCGGCCACCTGGGACTCCCCTACTGATTGGGTGAGACACAGCAGCGGCGCCACTGGCTCCCGCTGCTGTCAATCAAAGTCAGTTAGCCAATCAGGAGGGAGAGAAGGTGGGACTTATACCCAGCCTGGGCCTTTCTTCTGCTGATACCGTTCTCCTAGACCCGGGGCGTCGCTCGCTCATATAGATGGCATTAAATACTTTGTTGAGTTCCCCTGGAGGCGAATGGATGATGAATTTTGCTGCTACATGTACCTTCCCCTCATCAGACAGCTGTTCCCCCACAGCCAATCTCATTATTGGTGGTGGCACTGTTCACATGAGGTGATTGATAGTGGATTTATCATCAGGGATAGCTAAGACTCACTGCTTGAACCACTAGTGGACCTGTATATAGACTTTATGCTTTTTTATATAATGAACTGATTACATTTTTATGGACATTAGCGCAATTCTATTATTGGGGAATCCCTCTAGTAATGCATCTTATGCCGCGTACACACGACCGTTTTTCATGACGAGAAAAATGCCATTTTTTAAATTGGTCATTAAAAACGATTGTGTGTGGGCTCCAGAGCATTTTTTGCGACAGGAAAAATGGCCATTAAAAATTTGGAACATGCTCTATTTTTTCTCGTTGTTTTTCACGTCGTCGTTTTTCTCGTAGTGAAAACCGGCCGTGCGTAGGCTTTAACGATGTGAAAAAAAACGCGCATGCTCAGAAGCAAGTTATGAGACGTGAGCGCTCGTTCTGGTAAAACTAGCGTTCATAATGGAGATAGCACATTCGTCACGCTGTAACGGACTGAAGAGCACGAGGCTGAAAAGCGCAAATCGTCTCTCACCAAACTTTACTAACACGAGGATCAGCAAAAGCAGCCCAAAGGGTGGCGCCATCCGAATGGAACTTCCCCTTTATAGTGCCGTCGTACGTGTTGTATGTCACTGCGCATTGCTCAAGCATTTTTTTCATGATAGTGTGTAGGCAAGGCAGGCTTGAGAAGAATCACGCAGAGAAAAACGTTGTTTTTTACAATGACATTAAAAACGGCCGTGTGTACGCGGCATTATAATTCTGCTTTCCCCACTGCCTGGTTACACTGTTTACTCATCTTCTGTAGTGCTGCCCAACACTGTACCCCCAATGTTGTATTTTCTCAAGGAATTATTTTTCCCTAAGTACATTATTTTAGATTTAGAAACCTTGAACTGCAGTCTCCACTCCTTTGACCAATCTTCTAGCAATGCCAAATCATGTTCCATGTTACAGACCCCTCCAGGGATATCAACCCTATTACACACCTTTGTGTCATCAGCAAAAAGACATACCTTACCCAACAATCCTTTGGTTATATCACTTACAGTATATGTAGATTAAATAGAAAAGGACCTAGTACAGAACCACACTCTGGTATCTATCCTTTAGCCAACTGCATATCCACTGAACCACAAGGGTTAAGTCCTAGCTTGTACAAGGACCAACTTGCTTGTACAAGGACTAAAGCCTCGTACACACGACCAAGAATCTCATCGTAAAAAAACCCATCGTTTTTCTAGACGAGATTCTTGTCAAGCGTTCCTTGCATACACACTGCCAATTCCAAATCTCGTCATTGTAAAGCGTGGTAACGTAGAACACGTACGACGGCAGTATAAAGGGGAAGTTCGATTCCAATGGCGCCACCACTTGGGCTGCTTTTGTTGATCTTGTGTTACCGCGTGTTAGTAAAAGTTTGGGGAGAGACTATTTGGGCTTTTCAGTCTTCGTGCTTTCAGTTCGTTTTATAGTGACAAATGTGCTGTCTTCATTACGAACGCTAGTTTTACCAGAAGGATTGCTCCCGTCTTATACTTGATTGTGAGCATGCGCGATTTTTTAAGACTCGGAAAAGCATACACACGACCGGTTTTCTCGTCGGGAAACAGGCTGACGAGAATCCCGACGAGAAAAACAAGAATCCTGATGAGAAAATAGAGAGCAGGTTCTCTATTTTTCTCGTCGAGATTCCCGGCAGTTTTCTCAACAAGAAACCATACACATGAACGGTTTTCTCAGCAAGAAAGCTCTCCCAACAGTTTTCTTGTCGTTTCTTGATGAGAAAACCGGTTGTGTGTACGAGGCTTAAGCTTGTACAAGGACTAAGGCCTAGCTTGTTTTTTTCATGTAAGAAAAATGGTACAGCTTTCTGATGAGTTAGGCATCCACCTCCTCCCAGCAATAATAATAGGATTCTGTTAATTCTGGCCAAGGCTAAAGTGATGTGTCCTGCCCCAGTAGCTCTTTGGGGGACCTCTGTCACAGGTCCCGGGAGGCTGTAGAAGCCCATTCACAGATCATCCAGGGGCAAAGCTTCCGCATCAATGGAGGTCAGACTACCTGAAACCTAGAAGAGACAGTTGGCTGAAAAAGATCAAGATGGCGGCACAGGACAAAGGAACAGACAGCTGAATAGAAAATCACTGAAGGACAATGCTTGATCTGCTGGGCAGGTGAATATGTATTTTTAATTCAACCCAGCATAACAGGTAAAGGGGGGGGGACATTGGGGGGGGGATAAAGTTCCTCTTTAATTGCATGGGAAATGAACCCACATGGGGTTGATGGGTTGATTTGCTAACTAAAGGACTAGAGGCTGTTCACTTAGCAAAGTTAACTTTCACTTAGCCTAGTGAATGAGGTGGAGATATGCTAACTTCAATCATTTAATTATGTGCAATCATATGTCCATTTTTTTAAAGTAATTTTTCTTGCACATGATTGGGTATTTTTTAAGAAGTGATTGTTCACTTAGTTTAATCTCATTCTTTATTTTTAAAGTTGCTCTTAACCACTTAAGCCCCAGACCATTTCGCTGGTCAAAGACCAGGCCACTTTTTCGATTTGGCACTGCGTGGCTTTAACTGACAAGTGCACGGTCGTGCGACGTGGCTCCCAAACAAAATTGACGTCCTTTTTTTTCCACAAATAGAGCTTTCTTTTGGTGGTATTTGATCACCTCTGGGGTTTTTATTTTTTGTGCTATAAACAAAAATAGAGCGACAATTTTGAAAAAAATGCAATATTTTTTACTTTTTGCGATAAAAAATATCCCCAAAAAATATATAAAAATTTTTTTTTTTTCCTCAGTTTAGGCCGATATGTATTCTTCGACATATTTTTGGGAGAAAAAAATCGCAATAAGCGTATATTGATTGGTTTGCGCAAAAGTTATAGCATCTACAAAATAGGGGATAGTTTTATGGCATTTTTATTAATCATTTTTTTTTTTACCAGTAAGGGCGGCGATCAGCGATTTTTATCATGACTGCGACCTTATGGCGGACACATCGGACACTTTTGACACGATTTCGGGACCATTGTCATTTTTACAGCGATCAGTGCTATAAAAATGCACTGATTACGGTGAAAATGACACTGGCAATGAAGGGGTTAACCACTGGGTGGCGCTGTAGGGGTTAAGTGTGACCTAGGGAGTGATTCTTACTGTTAGGGGGCGTAGCTTGCCGTGACATGTCACTGATCGTTGTTCCCGATGACAGGGAACACGATCAGTGACAGTGTCACTAGGCAGAATGGGGAGATGTGTTTACACTAACATCTCCCCGTTCCTTCAGCTCTGTGACCCGATCGCGGGACACGGGCGGCGATCGGGTCCGCGGGTCCCGCGGGCGCGGTCACGGAGGTCACGGGACCACACTGCAGGCAAATTAAAGGGGACGTATATATACGCCCTTCTGCCTGTCCATACCATTCTGTCCACGTAAATGTTCGTGCAGCGGTCGGCAAACGGTTAAAGTCGCATGGTAAGACCTTCTCTCAGCGGCGGTATGGTATCTAGCTTCCCACTCCTTTTTTTTTTACAGTGTTTTTGCCTCTTAGGCCGCGTACACACGACCGGTTTTCTCTGCAAAAAACGACAAGAAAACTGCCGGGAGAGCTTTCTTAACGAGAAAACCGGCTGTGTGTACGCGGGTTTCAGTTTTCTCGTCAAGAAAACTGCCCAGATTCCCAGACGAGAAAAAAGACGACCTGCGGTCTTTTTTCTCGTCGAGAATCTCGTCGGCCTGATTCTCGACGAGAAACCCGAGCGTGTGTACACTTACCTGTTGCCGTGGAAACCTGCGCATGCTCGAAATTACTTTGACGCATGCGCGGTAGCTTCCTAGGCATAGGCATAGGGTGTAGCAAGATGGCCGCGAAGGCATCAAATGTGACGAGCGCACGCTCGTCATAGTCGTTGACGTGACCGCGTTCGTGCTATTCAAAAGAACGGCGGTTCTTTTGAATCGTATGTGTGTACACTCGGCCGGGACAAGTTTCTTGTCAACATTCTCGTCAGGAAAAACTAAGTTTTTTTCCTGACGAGAATCTCGGCCGTGTGTACGAGGCTTCAGTCCTAAAATTTGCCTTTGTGCACTTCAATGGGATTCTCCTCTAAATTTGGATTTGCCAAACTATGCCTAATTCTTTGGTGATTTGAACCTGTGCAGATGTGCCCATTCCTAGTGTTTACTAAGCCCATTAAAAATCCAGTTTTAGAATCATCCTTAACCACTTCCCGCCCAGTCAATAGGAGATTGACGTCCGGGAAGTGGTTCTGTTATCCACACTGGACGTCTATTGACGTCCTGCAGGATAACAGCCACCGTGTGCCCGGGGGGGCGCGCATCACGGCGATCGGTGGAGCGGTGTGTCATTCTGACACACCATTCTGACACACCGCTGCACTGATCTCAGTAAAGAGCCTCCGGCGGAGGCTTTTTACCACGTGATCAGCCGCGTCCAATCACGACTGATCACGATGTAAACAGGAAGAGCCGTTGATCGGCTCTTCCTCACTCGCGTCTGACAGACGCGAGTAGAGGAGAGCCGATCGGTGGCTCTCTTGACAGGGGGGGTTCGCGCTGATTGTTTATCAGCGCAGCCCCCCTCGGATACCCACACTAGACCACCAGGATAACGCCCAGGACCACCAGGGAAGCCCCAAGCATGTGGATGGCCAGGTAAGTCCCCCATGGCCATCCACATGTACAAATACATAAAAAAACATATGCCAATCAGTGCCCACAAATGGGCACTGACTGGCACCATCATGGCACAACCACAGTGTGATGCCCAGCAATGCCAGCCACCAGTGTCATCAGGGCCACCTACTAGTGTCCATCAGTGCCACCTTTCAGTGCCCATCCATGCCCATCTGTGCCCATAAGTGCCCACCTATCCGTGCCCGTCCGTGCCACCTATCAGTGCCACCCATAAGTGCCCATCAGTGCCGCCTATGAGTGCCCATCAGTGCCGCCTATGAGTGCCCATCAGTGCCGCATACCAGTGCCACATATCAGTGCCCATCAGTGCCGCCTATCAGTGCCCATCAGTGGCGCCTATCAGTGCCCATCATCAGTGCCCATCAGTGCCACCTCATCAGTGCCACCTCATTGGTGCCACCTCATTGGTGCCCATCAGTGTCGCCTTATCAGTGCCTGTCAGTGCCGCCTTATCAGTGCCCGTCATTGAAGTAGAAAAGGTACTTATTTACAAAAAAAATAACAGAAACAAAGAAAAACTTATTTTTTTTAAAAAAAATCGCAATTTTATTTGTTGTGCAAAAAATAAAAATCGCATAGGCGATCAAATACCACCGAAAGAAAGCTCTATTTGTGGGAACAAAATAATAAAAAAAATTGTTTGGGTACAGTGTAGCATGACCGCGCAATTGTCATTCAAATTGCGACAGCGCTGAAAGCTCAAAATTAGCTTGGGCAGGAAGGTGTATAAGTGCCTGGTATTGAAGTGGTTAAGCACCTTATTATGTCTACAGCGGCATTAAAGTGTTACTAAACCCAGGACCCTGCATTCACTACACAATACACAAAACATGGAAATGCAATTATTTTAGTAAATATAATCTGCCAAATACCTTTTTCTCATTAGCAGTATATAACAGTCCTGTGACTTCTATCAGGGTCCGGTCGAGCATTGGTTAAAGCTTGTAAGAGGAGTTTTCATTCTCCTCTGACTGTCCTATGAGGCTGCATGACCCCTGACCCCTTTTCTGGACAGTGCTGCTTGGTCCTGTGCTGTAACCTGCATCTTCCCAAAAAAAAAAACCTCTCTAGCAATACACACCAAACTGAGCATGTGCAGAGTGCCCCCAAGGCTCTGTTCTATCAGGAGATAGATTGGGGACTGTGGAAGAAAGGGAATATCAGAGAAGACCGGATCAAACAGCCCTTTTACACAATGCAGAGGATTAACCACTTAGGTTCAACAGTGAGTATAACAACCATGCTTTACTTCATCTACAGACTGATTTTACTATTATGGGAATTTAGCGCAGGGGTACAAGCATATTTTAGCAAGTCCATGCGACTCCAAAGCTGTGGTTCAGGGCTTGACAGACCATTTTTGAGGTACATACCTTGGGGTATGCCTGGCAAACTCCATTGTTACTCTCTATTTTAGTGTGTGGAAGAGTTTATCACACGTTTCATGTGTGCCCCACCCGTGAATATACAGGACATAGATTAAACATTATGATCATCCTGAAAGTGTCTGTAAAACATTTTTTCTAAAATAACAAACATGTTATACTTACCTGCTTTGCGCAATAGTATTGCACAAGGCAGCCCCAAACCTACTCTTCTGGGGTCCTGCCAGTGCTCTAGGCTCCTCCTCTTTTTGGTGTGCCACCATAGGAAAGCCACTTCCTATGGGGGCGTACCTGGGGGCTCGCTCCTGAGCTGGGCTTTGTCAATCTGAACATGCCCCCATTCCCTTCTTAAGGACATGATTGACAGCAGCAAGAGCCAATGGCTCCCACAGCTCTCACTGAGTCCTGTGAAGAGAGGAAGAGAGAGCAGCGCTGCTGCACTCGGGCACAACGTTGAATTGAGGTAGGACTCAGGTAAGTATTTATGGAGATGAGGGGTGATACAAATACAGGGACATGTTTTCCTTAGTGTAGGAAATGCTGAAGGGTAAAAAATGTCTTGCCTTAAATAGGAAGTAAACCCAGGCCGATTTTTTCTGTTTTTCAATTGTTAAGTTACACAAGCTCATCGCAATGCATAATATATCTAAATCTCCCAAAAATGAGGCCTTTTTTAATGTTTTTCTTCGCTGCATTTCCGGGTACTGACAGCGCCATGTTTACTGCTGTTTTGTGATTCAGTTTCTGACGTCACTTCCGCCCTTACTGTTTCCTTATAGGAAATCTTGCGCATGCGCCGTAACCAAGCTCCCCTGTGTGACGTCTTTATTCAGTTACATGGGGGGGGGGGGGTATAGGTGACTGCGATATTATGTCAATCTCGCCGCTGTTATCGGCAAGATTGACACCTGCGAGCTCCGTCACGGGAGACAGTGCGGGCGACATGACTTGAAGCCAACATACGTCCGACTTTCAATGAACGGGGATCTGACTTGGATCCCCGCCAATACCAAGCAGAACAGCGGGAGAAGAGGCCGGAGAGCGGACGGAGAAGACCGGGCCACCGCTAGTAAAAGATCTGGAAGAAGATAGCGGAGGAGCCCGGCAGAAGGACACCGGAGAGCGTGAGAGGAGGCCGGAGAGCAGAGAGGTCGGAAGAAGACACCCGAAGTCGGAAGAAGACCCCCGGAGCTGCCTAATAAATTACTTTAAAAACCTTTGTAGTGTGTTTTTTTATTGACACCTTTTTTTCCCCAGGTGAATGGGTAGGGGTACGATGTACCCCATACTCATTCACATAGGGTGGGTGGGCCGGGATCTGGGGGCTCCCTTATTAAAGGGGGCTCCCGAATTCCGATAAGCCCACCGCCCGCAGACCCCGACATCCAACAGCCAGGGTTGTCGGGAGGGGGCCCTTGTCCTCATCAACATGGGGACAAGGTGCTCTGGGGTTGGGGGGCCGCAGAAGAAGAAGGGAATGATGCCCCAAGATACAGATGTGGCAAGAATGAAGCAAGTCTTAAAGGGAGCGTTGCGCTCGGATCCAGTCTGGTTGCACCTGAAAACCTCGGGAGGAGGAACGTCACTGACTTACTCTGATTTGATAAAAATTTATCAGAGATGAAGAAGCACTGGAGAAGGATCAGGCAATGATAAAGACAAGTCATGCTCCTACACCAGTGATAGTCAACTCACTGATGACTCCAGAAAGGGACTCAGAAGTGGACACTTTGAAATCACAAATGTCTCAGGTGTTAGAGATGCTGACCTCTCTGATGGCGAAAGACACACAGGGTCCAGAGAAAGAGGTAGCAAGGAAGGAACTGTTCCCAGTTGTTTTGGCACCCGTATCTCTGCAAGACTGGGGGGACATAATCTGTTTTAACTGTGGGGGAGTTGGCCACATTGCAGCTACATGTTCCAGTCCCAAGAAGAAGAAAACAGATAGCCGCAAGCCGGCGGGAAACTCCAGAGGGCCCCGGTGAAGGAGTCAACCGGGTGCCCATCATCTTCAGTGAGCTCCAAGCTGAATGAGAAGCAGAAGAAAAGAGGAGACAAAACCCCTCAGAGGAAACACAGCATCCCTCAACAGAGATACACCCCAGAGAAAGGGGACAAGACCCCTCAGAAGAGGCACAGCATTCCCCAAAGGAAGTGCACACCTAAGAAAAACAATAATATCCGTCGGCGGGTCTGCACACCCATTGAAAGGAAGGAAATCAATGCATACCAAGCCCAAGAAAGACTAAAGTCCAAAGGGAGTTGGACGAGAGAGAGTCCGAAGGGAAAGGACCAGAAGAAGGCGACCCCTGCCAGGCCATATCCAGAGAAGCTGGTAGGCCCATCTCCTATAGTGCCCATTCAAGTGGAGGGAGTCTACACCAGAGCCATCTTGGATACTGGGGCACAAGTGACCCTATTATACCGGGATTTCTACGATAAGCACTTGAGTCATCTGCCCATCCAGAAGATAGAGGAACTGGAAATATGGGTAATCGGAACCCAGAGCTTCCCCTACAATGGCTATTTGCCCATCAAGATGACCTTTGACCCATCTGTGGCTGGGAAGGCCGAAGTGTTTGATACCCTGGCAGTTGTGTGCCCTCGGCCGCCAGGAGCCAACAAGAGTTCCCTTATAATAGGGACAAACACGGAGCTGGTCCGAAGACTCCTGACCCCTCTAGTGAAAGAGAAGGGGCAAGCGGCCACCAAGATACACCCCATGCTGAAGACAGCCTACCAACGGCTGGTCCTAGAGCAGAAGACCCCTGGAGAGGGGATAGGGAAGGTGTGGAGACTTGGAAGAGAAGGGGTAGTGTTGCAGCCCGGCAAAGTAACCTGTCTCAGAGCCACTGTGAAGCTTACTTGGGAGCAGCCTGGACCCTTTGTCGTGCTGGAGTCCGACCCAAGGGGAGAGTTCTCAGGTCTGGAAGTGATACCAGAAGTGATTCCGCTGAAGGCCCTGAAGAAGGCCCATTGTAGAGTTCTGGTGAGTGTCAGGAACACTACAGGTGGCCCCATGGAAATACCAGCCAGAATGCTGCTGGGCCAGGTGAGCCCTGCTGCCCCGGTTACCCTGTCAGAAGTCAAGGGGACGGGTGAAGGAGGAGATGTTTGGGAGAAGCTGTCCATGGAAAACCCGAATCTGCCCAGGGCTTGGAAAGAGAGAGCCAAGGCCCAGTTGACCAGATGGGAGAAGATCTTCTCTAAAGATGAGTTCGATGTGGGGTGTGCAAGGAGTGCCACCCATCGAATCCGCCTCCAAGAAGACAAGCCCTTCAGAGAGAGGGTCAGGCGGGTCCCACTAGCAGATCTGGAGGATCTGAGGGAACAACTCGCAGAACTCAAGAGGACTGGTGTGATCCGGGAGTCTAGAAGCCCCTATGCCTCCCCGATAGTGGTGGTCAGGAAGAAGAATGGGTCGTTGAGGCTATGTATAGACTACAGGACTCTCAACAGGAGAACCATCCCCGACCAGTACACCACTCCGAGGATTGAGGACGCTTTACAGAGTTTATCAGGAGCCAAGTGGTTCAGCGTTATGGATCTCAAGAGTGGATACTACCAGATCCCTATGCATCCAGAAGACAAGGAGAAGACAGACTTCATAACCCCAGTGGGGTTCTTCAAGTTTGATCGAATGCCTCAGGGACTGTCTGGAGCTCCTGCTACCATCCAACGTCTCATGGAGAAGACTGTAGGAGACATGAATCTTATTGAAGTCCTTGTATACCTGGACGATGTCATTGTCTTTGGGAGAACCTTGGAAGAACACGAAGAGAGGCTGGAAAAAGTGTTGAGAAGACTCAGTGAGGAGGGACTCAAGCTTTCGCCTGAGAAGTGTCGGTTCTACCAGTCTTCTGTGAACTATCTGGGGCACATAGTGTCTGAAGAAGGGGTGGCCACAGACCCTGAGAAATTGGAGGCAGTTACCTCCTGGCCACGGCCCACCACAGTAACAGAACTCAGATCCTTCTTGGGGTTCTGCTCCTATTACAGGAGGTTTGTGGAGGGATTTGCCCGGATTGCCAGACCATTGAATGAACTACTCAAGACTGAAGGGGAAGAGGACGACTCAGGACCCAGGAAGCCGGGAGAGTCAGTCAGAGATCAGTGGAACCAGAAGTGTGAAGAGGCCTTCCAGGCATTGAAGAAGAGCCTAACCACTGCCCCAGTCTTGGCCTACGCAGATCCAGCAAGACCCTATGAACTACATGTAGATGCTAGTCATGACGGTTTGGGAGGAGTACTTTACCAAGAACACGAAGGACAACTGCGACCCGTTACCTACGTGAGCAGGAGCCTGACCCCCTCTGAGAAGAACTACCCCACTCACAAGCTGGAGTTCCTACCCCCCTGGTAGTAGACAAGCTCAAAGACTACCTGTATGGGGCAGAGTTCACTGTGAAGACCGACAACAACCCCCTCACCTACCTTTTCACCACGGCAAAGCTGGACGCCACTGGACATAGATGGCTGGCCGCACTGTCTGGATTCAATTTCAGCCTAAAGTACAGGCCAGGGGCTGGAAATCGAGACGCAGACACTCTGTCCAAGAGATCTCATGCCCCCACCAGTGACACAGAAGACTGGACTCAAGTGGCATCTGACGGAGTGCGGGCCCTTTGTCAAGGGGCTGAATTACAAGCCAGAGGAGGCTCGAGGGCAGAAGAGATAGGAGTTACCATGGTAGGAGTCCCCAAACAATACTGTGGAGTAACCCAACTGGAAGAAGACAATCTGCCGAAACTGTCCAAGAAGGAGCTGAGATGCGACCAATTAGAAGACCCCATGGGGAAATTGGTCCTGGAAGCCCTGGAGAATCAGGATCCAAATAGACTCCTACGCCACTCCTCAAAGGAAGCTCGCCTGTTGAGGAAAGAGTGGGACAGGTTGCAGGTGCATCAGGGAGTGGTCTACCGAAGGGGCCTCTGATGGCCTGGAAGATAAATGGCAATTTTTCCTTCCGGAAAAACATCGAGAGACTGTTCTGATTGCCCTGCATGACAATCACGGCCACCTAGGGGCGGAAAGGACCTTTCAACTCGTCAGAAGTCGGTTCTATCGGCCCTGCATGAGGGCAGAAGTAGAAGAGTACTGCCACTCATGTGCACGCTGCATCCAGAGGAAGACTTTACCCCATCAAGCTGCCCCAACGGACCATCTACAAAGTCAAGGCCCAATGGATCTGGTATGCATTGATTTTCTCTGCCTCGAACCCGACCTGAGTGGACTAGGAAATGTTCTGGTGATAACCGATCATTTCACCCGGTATGCCCAAACTTTCCCAACCAAAGACCAGAAGGCTTCCACAGTGGCCAAGGTACTTATGGAGAAGCATTTTGTCCATTATGGGCTACCACAGCGACTCCATTCAGACCAAGGAAGGGACTTTGAGAGTCGATTGATCAAGAAACTGTTAGACTCTTTGGGTATCAAGAAAACCCGCACCACCCCTTATCACCCTCAGGGTGACGCTCAGCCAGAGCGTTTCAACGGGACTCTACTCAACATGTTGGGGACTCTGGATAATGAAAAGAAACAACATTGGAGCAAACACATAGCAGCTATAGTACACGCTTACAACTGCACCACAAGTGATGCTACAGGCTACTCCCCATATCGACTCATGTTTGGGAGAGAAGCAAGGTTACCTGTGGACCTGGCCTTTGGCACCTCTTTAGACCATTCCTCAGCCACATCCCACAAAGGATATATGGACAGGCTCAGACACAGCCTGAAAGTAGCCTATGAACAAGCTCAAGCGGCCTCAGATCAAAGGGGAGCTCAAAACAAAAGAAACTTCGACCTGAAGGTCCGGGTCTAAGACCTGCAGCCCGGGGACCGAGTACTGCTACGCAATCTGGGGGTCCCTGGAAAACACAAACTTGCAGACAGATGGAGATCTGAACCCTATGTCATTTGTAGGAAGCTGCCAGGCCTGCCTGTTTACAAGTTGAAGCCAGAAGGGAAGGTAGGACCACTGAAGACGTGGCATCGAAACCACCTGCTCCCACTTGCTGAAGCAGTCAGGATACCTCCAGTGAGGGACTCCCCTGAACCAGTCTCTATTCTGGATACTCCCAGGCCAAACACTCGGTCCCAGACCTCTCGGGCTGAAGATGGAGAGGCCTCTGAACTTAGTGGAGATGAAGGAAGAGAACTTGATTGGCTGTGGCCTTCCCCAACTCCAGGAACTTCTGCTATAGATCTTCCAACCACTGAAGACACTATAGATGGAACACTGAATGCAGAAGCCACTGAGCTCATCCCATCTAGTCCTTTGTCAGACCATTGGGAGGATGCCTGTGACACTTACTCAGAAGAGGACCCTAGAGACTCTATGTATTCTTCGGCTCCTGAAGCAGATGTTCCAGAGCCAGCCGTGTTGCCCGAGCCTGCTACGGAAGAAGAGACTGTGGCGACAGAGCCAGAAACCCCAAGAGAGCAAAGGGCTTGAAGAGTCATAAGGCCTCCTAAAAAGTTGACCTACCCACAAATGGGGAATAGCTCAGAAGATTCTGTGGCCACTGCCAGGAGGAGTGCAGAGAATCCGGATCCCTCCACTGTTCATTTGGTGGAGGGCAGCCCCAACTCACTCCCTGGCACAGTTAGGCAGGCCACTCAGAGTAATGTGACCTGTGGGCAAGGGAATTCAACCCCTCTGTTTTGGTGGGAATTCCCTATGCCAACATCATACGCAACGTTGTCTAAGGTTGTACGCAGTGTATGTTAGAATTATCTTTGGGGACCAAAGAGTTTAAGTGGGGGGAGTGTGTAGCGGGGTCTCCTTTAAAGACTCTCAGGACTACCTTACCCAGAACCCCATTCGGCACCCAGGGTGCAACGTTTCCACCCCAGAGACTCATGGGTGGGGTTATATAAGGAGGAGGCGAGGCTGAGCTAGGCCTCTTTGGGACACGAGACTTCAGTGGAGAGATCTTCCTGTGCAGATCCGCTGTGGTGAAGCCTGGGGTCTTGCGCTGTTACCCAAAAGAGCCTTCCACCCTCATTGCGAGCCTGGGTGGCATCTGACTCGGTCATCCTCAACCGCTGCTGAGCCGGAGACCCGACCGCTGCAGACGCTGTGTGTGGAGACACAGCAGGTGGAAGTTCCCGGACTGGGATCGCGTCCGGAGGGGTGAGCGAGCATCTGCTCAATCCATATACTGTACACTATTGTTAGGCCTACAGACTGCCGTGGCCCACCAGTTCATATTTAAGTCCCCACTGGAGATCCACAGTAGAACTGAGTCAAGCGGATCTCTAGTGGATTGTTCCGTGTTGGTACTTTTACCCTTTTGGATTACAAATGTGTTCCTGAAATGTGCACCACCGTTTAAAGACTTGCATGCGAAGAATTCGTGTTCTAGAGACTGAATTATAGGGTCAGGCCTGGCCAGCCAGATAGTTTATTTAGTTGCTGCGCCATAGGATGCATAGTGAAGTACCGTTACACGTGGCACGTGTGCGCCATATCCTACTAATATTAGTGTGTCAATTGCTGCAGGGCTCTGCCAACATATTCGTGTGAACTGTTACAACTGTTGATTTTTTATGCCAGTAGCAAGTAAACTCGTTATTCTTTTATTATTGCATTGGTGTCTGAATTTAACCATAGAGCATAAGATATATAATATTACCCTAGACTAACTATGCCAGAGTGGGTCGAGTAAATTGCCGGGGGTTGGCGGAGCTGTCTTCAGGGCCCAAACTAAATCTGCGGCCCTCTTAGCTGAAGGTATCGCTACACATGAAAAAGACGATTTTAGGTGGAAATACAGTGATCAGCTGCCTGTGTTATCTGCTCTATGATAAGATTAAGTTGTCTCGGAGGGTTTACAACCACTTTAAGAACCACTTTAAAGGTATTGTACACATTCAAATGTGTTTGTCATTTTAACTAGGTATTAGTGTAGTTATTTGCTGTGTTGTTTGCCTTAGCTTGTAAGGATGGGCTCACATTTTGTGGCAGCTTGTAGTTTAATTGTTGATCAATCCCCTATATCCTTATATTCATTCATCTAGCTTGTCCCAGTTCTCAACTTCTTGTTCCAGGTCAGAAAGCATCCAATCCATGACTTACCATTTCCTCTATGTTGCATCACAAATGTGGGTGTGGTAATGTGATGAAACCACGTGTTTTGTATTTTTATTGAGGGGAATTAACATAAAGCGGAGGTCCATCCTAAATTTAAATTCATTTTAATAGGTTCTCCGTAATCTAAAATAAAACATTTTGTCAAAAAAAAAATTCTTGCCTGGAAATTGCTGTTACTAGTCATATTTGCTAATCTGCCTTGTTCCTGGACCGCGGTGAGTCTTCTTCCCTTCCTAAGCCGCCTGGCCTCCTGGGAAATGAGTGTCATCATTTCCCAGGAGTCTGTGCGCTTTACTCTGACGAAAAATCGCGTTATTTCAACGAGCGCCGTTCTACTGCTCATGCGCGAGATCGAGAGGTGCATGCTGGTTACCCAGCATGCACCTCTCTCTGGAAATCCAGGAAGACACAGGAACTGGGCTTCACATGCCCACAGCTATGATGGAAACGGCCACAAGATCGCTGAGCATATCAGGTAAGTGTTTGCACTGATTTATGTACAGATGGTGATTTATCAATGTGTTTTAAAGAATATTCACTGTAATCAAGTTTCAATTGCTAAAAAAAAAATTATACCCAGAACACCACTTTAAATAAAGAAATCATGAGATGCCCAGATGATTGAAAGTCAATGTTGGGACTGAATTATATACACTCACGGTATATACAATCTCCACTCTTCCTCAAGCACATTATTTGCTTGCAGACTATCTCTCTTCAACACCTCTAGCACATCACTTGCTTGCACTCTCCGGACCAGCTAGCACAGATAGATAGGCCTGACACTGGCTCAGCCAGGGCTTAGCAAATGCCCTTTGCAGGCAATGATCGTGGGCCCCTAAAGTGCAGCAAAAAAATATGATAGGGCTTGGTGCTAGTTGTCCACATGGCTACTGCTCCCAGTACCAACTCTTCAGGCACTGCCAGCCCTCCTGGCTGTAGCTGCCCATATCCACTGCTCATGCCACCACAGGCCACTCCACTGGCTCTGCACCCATCCCAGACTGCAATCTCCCACTCCTCTCAGGCATGCCTCCCCAGTCCTCTCCTGACTGTGTGTCACTCACCAGCCCTCCTGGCTGTGATCTGTAGTTCCTTCCTGGAGACGTTCCCAGCAGTGCTTCTCCTGCTGTCCTCTCTTGCTCCTCCTGGCCAGGACACCCGAGACCAGGCCCAAGGTCACCCCTCTACAGACTGGAAAGCTCCCTCAAAGGCCACAACAGCCTAGCACTCCATCTCCAGCTTCCACCTAATCACAACTCCTCCCCAGCTGGGCTGACCCTGGGTATTTGAGGAGGCCCACCTGCCCCCTGCCAATCCAAGTTTGGGATTGGTCAGGGCTCCCCAGAACACCCCAGACAGCTCCACCTACCTCCCCTTCTTCCTTTTCAGAAAGCAGTAGAACATTCTGGAAAGAAGTGGGAGGTCTTGGTGATGCTGCTTGTGAGTCACCCAGCTCTTCCCTGAGTTACTCTAAACCCAGATCAAAACACACCCAGGCTTGGCTCCCAACCAAGCCTGGAAATTGACTTACTCTCACAAAAAACATAGGACTAAATTTCTAGCACACTAGAGGGTCCTACGCATACAAGACAACAAATGATAACAAGAAACTACATTTCAAAAGATACCGGTAGGAAGATTGCATTTAATTCAAAGGGGGTACTGTATTTTTTCCTGTTTGATACTTAGGTGTTCTAGGATCAGTACTGAATTATTGTTACTTCAGCATGTTTTTTCATGTTTAAAGTGCACATTGATCTGTGCACATTATGGTTGCACATGCCTTTCCTGCTAAACTTATTCTCCTTATTCATGAACCTAACTATTTATACCACCTGATTCCTGAAAAAGTCAGATAAGGACATTCAACTTATTGATTTTGTTACCTTGTGATTTATGGCTGCTTTTTTCACTGTTTTCCATATATGCCCATGCTGTTTTAATTACAATTACATTGGTGTTTATAATGCATTAGCACAATAGTTAATCACATGATCCACACAGTATGATATTTTTGGAAATCATTAGCATATTTTTATATACATATGTAGCGGCCTCACCCCTCTCTCCCTTTCTCATACTCGGCTTGTCTTTCTTCGTCTAGGGGTCTCAGTGCTGGGGGGAGGGATGAGATACACCACGGCACATGTCCTCCATAGCTAAGAGGTGAAGGCCAGAAAGATTGGGCCTTGTGTAGGTGTCCTAGAGTACTTCGTCCCTGACTCCTTTGCTCCTAGTAACCAGAGTTCCACACAGTGAATAGGTCCAACTCAGTTTTATTCTTCTTGGGGTACAAACATACAGTTTCTTTACTGAGTAATAATGGGGATAGATCGAGGCACAATCTTTTCCCTTCTGTTGCTAACCACTGTGGTATCACCAGTGGTAAATAGTCACTGCCACTGATTATGTGAGGTAGAAAGTGAATTACCTTTGCTAGCACGGCCCCTGTCAGGGGAAGGAAATCCGTCCAAGGGAGAAACCGGAGACCTCTCTGTCACCAGCGATGCTGCGCCGGACTCTCCAGAGAAGTTCCGCACACCAGTCCTCACGAACTCAGACACGGGCACCCAAGGAATTAGGGCCCCCTCAGATTCCTCCACCCTCGCGGAACTCAGTCGAAGGTACTGAGCCCCAGGCATCCGCCATAGTACCTCACCCCAGGCTAAAGGTGCCTGAGATGGACTCTATCTCCGCTCCGGCTAGGTCAAGGGCACCTAGGCCTGGAACACTGGAACGCCAGCACCCAAGCTGAAGGTGCCTGGGTGCGGCCGAGTCCTCCGACTCCCACCCCGAACTCTCAACTCTGAACCCCGTGGTAAGGGCGTCCGCCCCTTTTATCCCCTCTCCCTTTGCGTCACAGCGGGTTCCCCGCCCCGCTGTACCAGCTCCAGGGAAGGACAAAAAGTGTCTTGCGGTGTGTGTTCAGCTCCGGCCCAGGGCAACAGCGCCACCTGTGGACCACAAGGAACCTCACACCACCAGAGTCCTCCAAGAACCAGAAAAAGGGTCTCGGATCCCCTAGCAATTAGTGCATCTGGGTTACACTACCACCCAGATGCTTCCCCTAAATTCAAATACCCGCTACACATATTATAGAGATCCATACTTCTATTGAAGACTTTGTCTTCATTACATTTTCATATTAACTGTAGTAGGGGATTTTTAATAGTATTTTTTGTGAGCCCATTGTCATGGTGGTATGGTGTTGTAGGTTATTTTTTAATAGGATTATGCAGCCATTCTCAGCCAGGGTTTAATGGAACCTTAGGTTTTCCCCAGAAGTTGCAGGGGGTTCCTGGAGCTGTGGCCAAATCACCTCCCATGTGATGGCACCTACAAGATTCCAGGTCCAACCCCACCTGGTAGATCTTTTTAGTTGTCTGTAAGGGTTGCAATCTAACCACTACTATAAGGAGCACATTTTCCCACTAACCACAAATACAACAGACATTATTCCCACTGACTACCAATGTAAGAGGCATTCCTCCCACCGACCCCCAATTAACTAATTTTAGCAGGGGTTCCATGAGACCTGGAAATTATTTCAACGGTTCCTCTGGCATAAAAAGACTGAGAAAGGCTGGGTTTAAGAATATCATTGTATTTTTATGAAAGTTCATAGCTCTGTCTCCTCCTTTTTTATTATTCTTTGGATGTTTTTATGTTATAATTTTTGCTATTTGGATATGGTTGGCTCTGCATCAGTCTCCATAGATAGGTCCTTTTTCTATTTTTGTTTGATATTGCGTTTACTGGTACATCCCTATCCTTTTTATGTAGGAGTTCGAGATTTTCATTTCTTAGCACAGCCCGTAGCAAAAATAAAATAATAAAATAGAGCGCAGGGCTGCGTGAACAGGGTCACAAGGGAGCCGGGCAAGTGGAGGGTTAATACTGTTGCTAGGCAGCTTTAACAGATAGCAGATTGGCCAGTTATGTGTGGAGAGGGAGGTACTGAGAAGCTGGAGTGAGGGAAGTCAGGGGTGACCGGATATCCGACCAGCAGACACGAGGAGGAAATAAATCATTCCCGCCCGCCCGCCCTATATGATTTGAGTCTGTGTTATGTTTGTTTTTTGTATCTGTTTGTTTTTTCTTTGCTTACAGGTATGTGGTTGGGTCTTTGGAGGCATTTTAAAAAATATACTGTATTTAGATGATTGGGTCACATCTAAGGTATGGGTCCCCGGTGGAATATCAGTTATAGTGGATTAACTGGGAGTATAATGGTGTATCTGCGGAAGGTGGTACGTTCCCGAGTCGGTGCAATGCGGCAGGGACTGTGGAAATAGTTTACGCAGATACAAGGTATTATTTCTAAAACGTAGTGCCTCCAAGGATCGGCAACCAAAAGGTTATTCTTTGTAATATTTATTACATAATTGTAAAATTTTAAATAAAGGGGCCAAAAACTTCAAGTTTACTCCCAACCTGTGTCTCAAGTATATTTTTGGTAATTAGTAGGGGGCTATCAAGATAGAGGTGGTACAATAAGTTTGATACAAAGAGTCAGGATACATTTGGGTTACCTTTTCATGCATTAATTTTGAACCAACATTCAATTTGTAACAATGTCTTTTTTTTGTTACATCTATAACTCTTTTTATACAAGAAAGTATCTTCTTCCTTTAGAAGCTGTACATTGGCATTGCGGGCTTTAATTACTTCTGTGATCTACATGGACACTCAAAACATAAACAAAACCTTAGTTCACTTATGTATTCTTTTTAATTTAGCCAATGTAATTATGTGAAATTTCTGTTTATACTGAGCTTCACATTAAATCAGGAGTGACAACTCCTCTTTCCCCCTCTTGATATCTGAGTTGCACAGTTTTTGTGGATAATTAGATTCAACCTTTACCTTTATTGTATTCAATCGACCACAGAACTCTGTGTCAGCAATGAATCAATAACAAATCAGTTATTAGTAATGAAATTAGGCTTGGACTGGGAGTGTCTTGCTCTGAAACTGATGGACAGACAAGGGAGGTGGTATTAAATGGTATATCAAGGCAAAAAAGCATGAGTGCATCTTTGCAATACATGCACTTCTCCCCATGTTTTATCACTTTAACCACTTGCTGATCAGGCCTTTTCTGGAACTTTTTGTTTACAAGTTTAAATTAGTATTTTTTGCAATTTTTGGGGAAAAAATAAACTTTAATAAACAAAACACAATTACCCCAATTTTTTTGTATAATGTGAAAGATGATGTTACACCGAGAAAATAGATACCGAACATGTCATGCTTCAAAATGGTGACAAACTATGGTACTTAAAAATCTCCATAGGCAATGCTGTAAATATTATAACGGGTTACCTGTTTAGAGTTACAGATGTCTAGTTCTAGAATTATTGCTCTTGCTCTAGTGATCGCCGTGATACCTCACATGTGTGGTTTGAAATTATTTTTGTAAATTATAATAACATAATTACACTTTTTAATGATACCTGAGTTTGTAGTGCCATTAATGTCCAGTTTCCTTTCACATTCACAATTACCGGTCCCTTAGGCCCCTTTCACACTGGGGCGGTAGCGGCGGTGGCGGTAAAGTGATGCTATTTTTAGCGGCACTTTACTGCTAATTTCGCGGCCGGAAAAGGGTTAAAAACCACAGCAAAGCGCCTCTGCAGAGGCACATTGCCGGCGGTATAGCTGTGGTTTCCCATAGCTTTCAATGGGAAGGAGCGGTGGAAGAGCGGTGGAGGAGCGGTATACACACCGCTCCTTTACCACTCCAAAGATGCGGCTAGCAGGACTTTTTTTCCCGTCCTGCTAGCGCACTGCTCCAGTGTGAAAGCCCTAAGGCTTTCACACTGGAGAAACAGCAGCCACTGTTTAGGGTCGGTTTGCAGGCACTATTTTTAGCGTAATATCGCTACCCATTGGCCACATCGGATCAGTTCCAGGCTTACCAATGGCTCTGGTAAGCTTGGAAATGAACAGAAAGTGTCATTGGGGGGAACCTCTCCTACCGCCTCTAAAAGTTATCTTGCGGCAAATGCGCTGCTGGGATTACTTTTATCAGACACAGAATCGTACTGGGGTTATGGCAGCTAACTGCTGTCATAACAACTGTATTTAACGTCAAAGTAATGGCATATATATACCGTGAGCGAGACCCTGCAAATCTGTGAAAATATTTGTTAATTTTCCTGAAAGGCAATGAGTTCCGAATGTCTTGTGAGCTGACCACACCCATCATTTTTTTTGACTGAATGGCCAGTTCTACTCTACCTCACTGAGGATTCTGCATTGTGACTTGGGAGTCATCTTGGCTGGGCACCCACTTCCAGGAAGACTAGCCAGAGTACTACACTGTCCCCATTTATAGACAATTTGTTTAACTGTCGACTGATGGATCCCTAAATACTTTGAGATTGCTTTGTTTTCCTTTCCAGCCTCATGCAGATCAATTATTCTTGATTACATGTCTTCAGAGAGTTCCTTTTTGGGAGGCATGGTTTACATCAGCTGATACTTCTTATGAACAGCAATCTTAAAATGTTTCAGGCCTGGTTCACACTGGGGCGACAAACGCTCCGACATTGGGAGCTCATGTCGCATGACGTGTGAAAATCAATGTTTCCCTATGGGAGCCGTCTTAACTGGTCCGACACATGTCGGTCCGACTTTGAGAATGCTCCCTGTACTACTTTGGTCCGACTTTGATCCGACTTCAGCCCATTGACTATCATTGAAGTCGGATCAAAGTCGGACCGCAGTCTTGCATGATCCGACTTTGGCATGCGACTTGTGCTCTGCTGCTCTTGAGGGGGAACTCCAGGCCAAATTTTAAATAAAAAACCGGCATGGGTTCCCCCTCCAGAGGCATACCAGGCCCTTGGGTCTGGTCTGGATTTGAAGGGGCGCCCCAACGCCGAAAAAACGGCGTGGGGGTCCCCCCAAAATCCAAACCAGACCCTTATCCGAGCACACAACCTGGCAGGCCGCAGGGGAAGAGGGGGGACGAGAGAGCGGCCCCCCTCCCTCCTGAACCGTACCAGGCCGCATGCCCTCAACATGGGGGGTTTGGTGCTCTGGGGCAGGGGGGCGACCTGTGGCCCCCCCACCCCAGAGCACCCTGCCCCCATGTTGATGAGGACAGGGCCTCTTCCCGACAACCCTGGCCGTTGGTTGTCGGGGTCTGCGGGCGGGGGGCTTATCGGAATCCGGGAGCCCTCTTCAATAAGGGGGCCCCCAGCCCCCCCACCCTATGTGAATGAGTATGGGGTACATCGTACCCCTACCCATTCACCTGGTGGAAAAAAATTGCAATAAAAAAACACTACACAGGTTTTTAAAGTAATTTATTACACAGCTCCGGGGGTCTTCTTCCGACTCCGGCGCTCTTCTTCCGACTTCCGGGGGTCTTTTCCGACTTCGGGGGTCTCCGGTGTCGTCTCCGCGCTCTCCGGTTCTTTCTTCCGCCGGGCCTCCGCTAACTTCTTTTTAGCTCTTTTGCTAACGGAGGCCCGGTCTTCCCGTTGTCTCGTCGGGCTCTCCGTTGTCCTTCTGCCGGCCCCTCCACTAACTTCTTGGTAGCTCTTTCGCTAGTGGAGGGGTCGGTCTTCCCGTCGTCGCCGTCGGCTTCTTCTTCCCTCTTCTCCTCCTCGATGTTGACGCGTCGCTTCCTCCCGCTGTAATACTGGCTCTCCGCTCCGCATTAATATAGGCTTCTCATGATGTCACAGTCACATGTTCCGGGGCACATGGCCCCGGAGCATGTGACTGTGACGTCATGGGTACATGTGACTGTGACGTCATAAAAAGCCTATATTAATGCGGAGCGGAGCGGAGAGCCAGTATTACAGCGGGAGGAAGCGACGCGTCAACATCGACAAGGAGAAGAGGGAAGAAGACGCCGACGGTGACGACGGGAAGACCGACCCCTCCACTAGCGAAAGAGCTACCAAGAAGTTAGTGGAGGGGCCGGCAGAAGGACAACGGAGAGCCGGACGAGACAACGGGAAGACCGGGCCTCCGTTAGCAAAAGAGCTAAAAAGAAGTTAGCGGAGGCCCGGCGGAAGAAAGAACCGGAGAGCGCGGAGATGACACCGGAGACCCCCGAAGTCGGAAAAGACCCCCGGAAGTCGGAAGAAGAGCGCCGGAGTCGGAAGAAGACCCCAGGAGCTGTGTAATAAATTACTTTAAAAACCTGTGTAGTGTTTTTTTATTGCAATTTTTTTCCACCAGGTGAATGGGTAGGGGTACGATGTACCCCATACTCATTCACATAGGGTGGGGGGGCCGGGGGCCCCCTTATTGAAGGGGGCTCCCGGATTCCGATAAGCCCCCCGCCCGCAGACCCCGACAACCAATGGCCAGGGTTGTCGGGAAGAGGCCCTGTCCTCATCAACATGGGGGCAGGGTGCTCTGGGGTGGGGGGGCCGCAGGTCGCCCCCCTGCCCCAGAGCACCAAACCCCCCATGTTGAGGGCATGCGGCCTGGTACGGTTCAGGAGGGAGGGGGGCCGCTCTCTCTTCCCCTGCGGCCGGCCAGGTTGTGTGCTCGGATAAGGGTCTGGTTTGGATCTTGGGGGGACCCCCACGCCGTTTTTTCGGCGTAGGGGCGCCCATTCAAATCCAGACCAGACCCAAGGGCCTGGTATGCCTCTGGAGGGGAACCCACGCCGTTTTTTTTAATTTAAAATTTGGCCTGGAGTTCCCTCTCAAGATTCATACCAAACACAGTGCCTGATATTGGCGGGGATCCAAGTCGGATCCCCGTTCATTGAAAGTCGGACATATGTCGGCTTCATGTCGCAGGGCAAAGTCGGATCCAAAGTAGGACAGATGTCGTGTCGCACTAGTGTGAACCCAGCCTGAGTGTCTTTTATTGATCAAAAACCACACCTCCAAACTCATCTCGTTATGGACTTCAGGTCTGCAAACTACTGACTCCAATTATCTTACACTGAAGTAATTAGTCTATGGATTCACTTACTGTTTCCTCCAGCACTGTGAATGTTTAACCACTTCAGCCCGGAAGAATTGGCTGCTCAATCACCAGGCCATTTTTTGTAATTCGACACTGCATCGCTTTAACTGACAATTGCGCGGTCGTGCGACGCTGTACCCAAACAAAATTGACGTACTTTCTTTCCCACAAATAGAGCTTTCTTTTGGTGGTATTTGATCATCTCTGCGCTATAAATTAAAAAAAAAACGACATTTTGAAAAAACACAATATTTTGTACATTTTGCTATAATAAATATCCCCAATTTGTTTTTTAAAAAGCTATTTTTTTCCTCAGTTTAGGCCGATATGTATTCTTCTACATATTTTTGGTAATAAAAATCGCAATAGGTGTTTATTGATTGGTTTGTGCAAAAGTTATAGCGTCTACAATTTAGGGGATAGATTTATAGCATTTTTATTATTATTTTAATTTTTTTACTAGTAATGGCGGCGATCTGCGATTTTTATCGGGACTGCGGCATTATGGCGGACACATCAGACACTTTTGACACATTTTTGGGACCATTGGCATTTATACAGCGATCAGTGGTATAAAAGCGCACTGATTACTGTAAAAATGTCACTGGCAGGGAAGGGGTTAACACCAGGGGGCGATCAAGGGGTTAATTGTGTTCCCTAGGTGTGTTTCTAACTGTAGGGGGATGGGACTGACCTAGAGGAAACTACAGATTGTGGTTCCTAGCTATTAGGAACTCACGATCTGCCTTTCCTCATAGAACAGGAACGTGTGTGTGTTTACAAACACACGTCCCTGTTCTGCCTCTCGTGCCCACGATCGCTCGCGGCTGGTGGTCATCGCGACCGCCGGTCACGAGCATCGGCACCCCCACAATGCAGCAGGCACACGCTTGCCTGCTAGCCCGCTTAAAGCGACCGATGTACAGTTATGACGGTTCGCGCAGTAGAGCCAACCTGCCGCAGTATAACTGCGGCGGCTGATCCGTAAGCGGTTAATGGGTGTGTTCAATAAAGACACAAGAAATTACAATTGTTTGTGTATTATCAGAGTAACGACAGGGGTTAACGTCGTTTAGGATATTCCATTTTCGAACACACGCCAGCTACCAGACACTCCAACCAGCCGAATAAGACCCCATACAAATATTTCTCCCCGCACAAACGAGACAACGCTCTGTGTTGAAGTTCCAAAAACAGGGAATGAATCTTTATTACAAGCACATGGTAACACACTTCCCCATCAAAACACTTCCCTCCCATCCTTGGGGAACAAGGCGGGTTAAACTGTCCAATGACAATGGTGATACAGGTCAGGTGTGTTCAAACTTCTCCTTCAGTAAACAGTCTTAGCAGGAGGGGTTGCTGGAGTGATTCCCCCCCACCTTTCCTCACAGCAAGACACTTAAAAATCCCATAATAGGCAGCCAGATGGTCTACCAGCTCCAATCCACATTATCACAAACAACAATGAAAAGGTCTTTGGAAGCTAGTCTAGATTTAATCTACATTACACAGGCAGGCAGGTGGTTGAAGTTGAACACATCAGCATCTCTCAATTAACCTGTTGAGTTCAGAATCAAACAACCAGTAAATAGTCCTTTACAGATATCCTGGGAAATACCGTGGATTAATCTTACAGACCCATTTCAAAGCAATCCAAGACATATTCTCAATGTCCATTATTTTCTGGTTCATACTTTCTAAGAACTTCTGGGTTCCACGGGCCCTCCCGTTACATCTTTCACCTTTCGGCAGGAGACTAACACAGGAGGAGACCCCAGAGGGGTTGACTCCGAAGTTAGTCCATAGTTCCCTTCCTCTAATGCCTGGACAACCCATCAGCATTGCCATTTTGCTTACCGGGTCAGTAGCTGATGGTGAAGTTGTAAGGTTGTAGGGCGAATAATGGAATTCAGTTCTGGAACAGTCATTTGCTTTGCTCTCTCAATGGCTCCCAAAACTTGTTGCTGACGCTCTTGGGAGAGGTAAGGCAAAACCTGGGCGCAAATCCCATTTAACCTTTTGACAGTTTCAGCCTGTTTGTGCATTTCAATGTTCAAGCCATGGGACATCTCATAATACATGACGTAGTGTCGTTGCATCTCCGATTTCTCACTGGCCAACTTGTCACATTCCAATTTTAGACTGTGATATTGTGCCTGATCTAAGGTACATGTCGGGGAAGATAGTCTTACCCGGGTCTCGGCAGCAAGCGGGTCAGTTCCAGCATCACGGGTCGGGCACAGGTAGTCACTGGGGTGGCTTCAGCGGGGCCCATCGCGGCGTAAGCAGAAACGAGGGCGGCCAAATCATTCCCCAGTAGTACATCCGCTGGCAAATCCTTCATCACCCCCACATTCACGTGTCCCGAACCAACCCCCCAATCCAGGTGAACACGGGCAACGGGTAGCCGGAAGACGGTGCCTCCCGCTACTCTTACGGCTACAGTGTCTCCGGTATGTTGGCTCTCTGGGATGAGGTTCTTCTGTAGTAGGGTCGTGGTGGTGCCAGTATCACGTAGGCCATTGGCTACCTTTCCATTGACCCAGACAGTCTGCCTGTGTTGCTGCCGGTTGTCCCGGTTAGCTGCTTGTATTGGATCAGCCTCGTGCAGGACGCCCCAATGTTCTTCCTCCTCAACGCAGTGGGCCGCAGGCATGGATGTGTGGGGGTTCCCCCTTGCTGGCTGTCTCCATGACTGGGACTGCCTGGCTGGATTCAACGGACAGTCTGGCTTTTTGTGCCCTAGCTGTTTACACCCGAAACACCTAATAGGGTTGTGAGTAGCCCCGGGAGTTGGACCTGGGCTGCTGAGAATAAGTGGCTGCTGGAGGTGGTGCTGTAGGGTGGCACGACTGGGGTTGCTAGGCGATAGCCGGAGGGGGTGCCACTGATCGATAATCCACCCGAGCTGTTGTCTTGACCACAGGGTTATCCAGTTTGCGGGCGTCTGTGTATTCGTCCGCCAAGCGAGCTGCTTCAGGCAAGGTGAAAGGTTTTTGGTCCCAGACCCACTCTCTGACTTCCAGGGACAGTTTGTCAAAGAAGTGCTCCAGCAGGAACACCTGCAGCACCTCTTCCCCGGATTCTGCTTGGCATCCAGCGACCCAGTGGGATGCCGTGCGGTGTAGGCGGCATGCCCACTCAGTATACGAGTCTCCAGTCTGCTTGCTTGTCTCTCAGAACCGCCTCCGGTATACCTCCGGTGTGACGGCATACCTGGCCAAAAGTGCTTCTTTTACCAGTCCATAGTTCATAATTAGTGATGAGCCGAACACCCCCGGGTTCGGTTCGCACCAGAACCCGCAAACGGACCGAAAGTTTGCACGAACTTTAGAACCCTATTAAATACAATGGATGCGAACGTTCGAAATCTAAAGTGCTATTTATAACGACTAATATGCATGTTATTGTCCTAAAAAGGGTTTGGGAACCCGGGTTCTGCACCAGGGGACATGTATCAATCCAAAAAAAAGTTTTAAAAACTGCCGTTTTTCGAGAGCAGTCATTTTAATGATGCATAAAGTGAAAAAAAAAGACAAATATTCCTTTAAATATCGTACCTGGGGGGTGTCTAAAGTATGCCTGTGAAGTGCCACGTGTTTCCCGTGTTTAGAACTGTCCCTGCACAAAATGACATTTCTAAAGGAAAAAAAGCCATTTAAAACTGCTTGCGGCTTTAATGTAATGTCTGGTCCCGGTAATATGGATGAAAATCTTTAAGAAAAATGGCATAGCTACCCCATCACAGCCCCCCCCCACCCCAGCCCATTACCAGCCCCTTTGGGTCTTGTATGGATTTTAAGGGGAACCCCGCACACACAAAATAAAAAAGGCCCTATATACTCTGAACAGCCGTATACAGGCGGTGCATACAAGACAGGGACTGTAGGTTTGTTCTTATGTAGAATCTGTTTGTAATTTTGAACAGGTACATTGTTTAAATGTAGCTCCAGCCAAAAAATCTATTTTTAAGCTTTTTGGAAAACATAGGGAAGGGTTATCACCCATGTAACATTTGTTTTGCTGTCTGTGCAGTGTGCACCTGTTCAGAACAGTTCACCTCACTTTCCGTCCTAATGACAAATGTTTTTTGAAAATTTGGGGTTTTTATTGAAACAAGAATTGGTGATAAAGCATCAGTGGAGAGGAGACACTTTTTTTCCCATATTAACTCTTACAGGAGAGTTTGAAAATAGTACCTGTCACCTGTATCTCATAGGCACCACATCCCTTCATTAAGAAAATAGAAATATGAAAGTATTGGGACTTTTAAGGTGCAACAACTACACAATATTCAATATAAAAATATAATTTTATTACAAAAAATATATGAAAAATCATATGTACAAATATACATGAACCATCAAAATAAACATAATAAAGTTTCCAAAGTGCATACAGACAAAATTCTCTACATGTTTCGCCATTTATTAGGCTTCCTCAGGAGTTTGTCATGCAAATACTGAAAACAAAGAAAAGAAAATAAATACATAATAATATTTACTCAAAATTCAAACTCAAAATTACAAAACATAATATTTTTTTTATATAAAAAGGATGACTGAAAACCATAACCAGCCCAATGGTTGCTCAAAAGTTCATCTCAGTGAGTACATTACCTGTAAATTTTGATGGTACAATCTAAAAAGAAGAATGACCAGATAGCCAATATGCTATCCCACACGGGGGCGCCCGTAAGGAGGGGATCATACGGTGTATCATAGAGGGGGAGAAATACTGGCACAGATAACCACCCGGATATTACTAGCACAGGAACAGAGGGCCATCTGGGGGAAAATTACAAAGAAAAATCTAATAAAATCAAATAACAATCTAAATATAAGAGTAAAGGCGTCTCCATCTAGTTATACGGCACATACCCCATCAGTATTTACCTGTTTATGGCTTGTTGATAGTAAAAAACATTAGAATAGGCAAAAAAGGGGGTAATATCTCCAAAATACCCCAATCAGTGTCCACTCTAAAGAAAAAAGAGTTAGTGGAAATTACTATAAATATATAATAATCCACTCTAATTGGTAATCAAAATTTTGGCCATATGCTTGCTAGCTGATATATACCTGGTTATTCCAATTGGATAAAGTGTGTCCACATTAGGGCATCTCTGCCGAAAAGCTTGTTTTACAAAACCGATCAATCAGTTTACTGAAAAAATATATAAAATATAAAAAAAACATTTAGGATTAAAGACCAAGTTAACCAGACAGCAGGATAAAAACCAAGGTTGCCCGTGAAGAAATCTAGTGCCTAAGTAATTACCTTTGACTGATATCTAGGAACGTCTTCTCCCCAGGATGTTGGTCATGCTACTGATTTGCAAGGCTGCGATCCAGACTATATACCCCCCCTCCTCCTCCTTCCCATTGGACGCACAGTGGCGCCAAATCAATGGGCGGAGCGGGCACGTCAGTTCCGACATCCGCCCGCCGTCAGATCCGACCCGGAAGTGACGATTCCACCACTGAAGACCGGAGACGTCTGCCGGAAGCGCCACCCCGCTCGTCAGGAGAAACATCCTGACGAGCTAGACGCACCATAAGACGGATCCGGAAGGGGAAAAAAAGGCCTGAAGTATAGAAAAGGGCGAACTTCCCTTTAAAGTCACGGCAGAAACGGCACAATACGATGTTAAAAGAAGAGGGCCAGGATATCCAGTGGGCTTGGTCAGATGGCGCTCACATTGTCTCCTAAAGGAGAACAAAGAGAAACGCCCTGGGCGCCCATATGATCACCAAATCCCCCCCAAACAAAAGGGGAAAACGCCACCCTAAAAATTTTTTTGGGGTAAACTCCATTGAAATCAATTACATGTAATATAGATTATCAATAATTAAAGGTAGCCCCTATGGATTATAGGAATGGTACATTCAGTCACCTGTACATAAGGACAAATTTTATAAACAAAAATAAGATAACAAAACAAAATTTTAATTGTTCTGAGCAGAGTCTACATATACAGCATAACTATTTTTATCCTACAAAAAGGGTTTGAAACTGATGGACTCATTTAACCCGGGATACATAGTAGCTCTCAAGGTATGTATCCATCTGGTTTCTCGTTGTAGGAGATTTTTGTCCACATCCCCACCTCTTTCATTGAGAGGTATGTGTTCTAAAGCAAAGAATTTATTCTTTGACAAATCAAAGGAGTGGAAAAGACCACTATGTCTGCTAATAGGAGTCTCCATTTTTTTCTTTTGAATGAGACATGGTCTCTCATTCTGTGAAAGAAAGGCCTCTTTGTTTTACCAACATAAAAGGCCTTACAGTCACAGATCATCATTTAAATAACGCCAATCGACTGGCAATTGCTAAAGAAATTTGGTCTATACGTGACTCCATTAGGGAGAACTATTTCAGTAGAATCGTATACAAACCTACAAAATTCACAATGACCACATGGGGCCGAACCTCTTCTACTCTCAACCCTCTTGATTTGGAGATGGCTGTTAACTTGTTGATCTTTTAAAGACCTAGATTTTCTATAGGTAATTTGGGGAAATGGTTTTATATATTTGGAGATAATCTCATCTGTTGCTAGCAAAGGCCAGAATTTTTCAATAATTTTTCTTACTTTCTGATGTTCACCAGAGAACCTGGTAATTAGTCGTACCGTTTGGTCAGTAGTTTGAGATTTCTTAGGATGTATTAGATCTTTCCTATTTTTATTTTTTGCTCGTTTATAAGCTTTTTTGAGGGTTGAACGACTATACCCTCTAGCAATTAATCGAGATTGGAGGGCAGAAGCCTCCGTCTCGAAATCTACTTCCTTGCTACAATTTCTTCGGATTCGTAAGTACTGACTGTATGGGATACTTTGTACCAGAGTCCTGGGATGAGAACTTGTGGCATGCAAGATGGTATTGCCTGAAGAGGGCTTTCTATATAATGAAGAGCCCAAGGTGCCATCAGAATTTAAGTAAATGGAAATATCCAAAAAATTTATCACATTCTGGTCACAAATCATTGTAAATTTGAGATTGAAAGAATTTACAGCTAATGAAGACATAAAGGAGGTTAATTCCTCTAAGGAGCCAGTCCACACAACAAAAATGTCATCGATAAAGCGTCGCCATATCAAGACTTTATCAAAAAACATTTCAAATGATTCCAAAGAAAAAATCTCCCGTTCCCACCCCCCCAGGTACAGATTGGCGTACGACGGGGCACACTTGGTCCCCATCGCAACACCCTGCACCTGGAGGTAGTGGGAACGGTCGAAAACAAAAATATTGTTGGTAAGTATAAACAGCAACAATTCCAAAATGAAATTGTTGTAGGGCCTGGCTCCAGGTCCTCTCTCAGAGAGGAAGCCGTCTATAACTTGAATACCCCTGATATGGGGAATAGAGTTATAGAGGGCTTCGACGTCTATAGCTACTAGCCATGATCCAGGTGGTACACATAGACCATCCAAAGATCTCAATAGATCAGCGGTGTCTTGAATGTAGGAACTTAAAGAACCTACATGGGGCCTCAAATAATCGTCTATCAGCTTACTAGCTGGTTCTGTAAGGCAGCCAATCCCTGACACAATCGGACGGCCAGGGGGATTTTCCAAATTTTTGTGCACCTTTGGCAGAGCATAAAACGTGGGAAGTCTCGGCTTGTCGATAACCAAGAATTCACACGTTTTCTTGTCTATAAGGTTATCACAAAATTCCCGATTAATGAGGATATGGTACTTTGTCTCCGCATATTTTACCTGTGCAAAAGGAATAGAGCGATACCAACTTTTATTTAATAGAAGGTTCATAACCATCTGCTTATATTTGTTTAAATCCATTACCACTATGTTACCTCCTTTATCCGAGGGTTTTATCACTAAATGTTCATTCTGTTTTAAAGATAACACGGCTTTTTGTTGGGATGGTTTAAGGTTGGTATTGCTTCTCAACCTTTTCCAATTGGTACTCTGTAGTTCCTTTGTAACTTGTTGCGTGAATGCCCAAATATTGGGGTTTCCTTGGAGAGTAGGAAAGGTCCTGGATTTCGGTTTATATAGATTTGGTGGAGGGAAAATTCTCTCCGTGGGAATCTCATCTACGAGGCCAGGCTGGGGTTCCTCAAGGGGGTCATCTAGTGGATTACCTTCTTCCCATAATTCCATTAAATCATTTATTGCCTGAATCTCCTTAATTGTTTTATTTTGCCAGAGATCTTCCCCCATGGAATCCATGGGAGAACGTTTATAATCCCTGTCAAACATGATCTTAAAAGTAAGTTTTCTCGCAAAGAGATTGATGTCCTTTATAATTTCAAAGGCATCAACCTCCTGATCAGGACAAAAAGTCAAACCAAGGCCCAAAACCTCCGTCTGATCCTGTGTAAGTGAGTGTGAAGACAAATTGATTACTTGGAAGTTGCTTTGGAAGTCGCTTTGGGTGCCTGTGAAAGAATGGGTGTCTTTTTGGTGTCCACAGTTGGGGGTGGTGAAAAGATTGGCGCAGTGCGAAGATCCCCTATAGTGGGGATTTGAAAGTCCCCCGAAGGGGTGACTATTGATTGATTTAACTTAGGTGCATTAAGGATATTCGGAAGACTAGGTGTAGGCAAATTAAGGTGACCATCACCTGTGGGATAAGTGGGAGGGGGTACATTTTTGGACTGTGAACGTAAACCCTGACGATTCGTGTCCCGTTGGGTACGTTTCGAAAGCGCTGACATCGAAGGTACTCGATCAGTCTTTCTTTTATTAAAACTAGCTGAAGTGTTAGAGGCATTACCTGGTAGGGAAGAGGAAGATAAAGATGATTCATCGGAATCAGTGGCTTCCTGATTCGTATTTGTTTGCTTACGAGCTGAGGATTTGGATTTCCTCCATTGGTTTTCAGTAGTCCAACGATAGGCTGTGTTTGATTCATATGCCAGACGATCCCTATAATATTTTTTGTCCTTAGTTTTAAGGATATTGGAGACAAAGGACTCCAAATGTTTTTCTAAGACAGCCTCTCTATTAGAGAAGGTTTCCTCAGTAGTCAAGTTGGAATTTTCAACATACAATTTTTCTATGTCATTATTGACTATCTCTAAATCTTTAGCGTAGTTTTGGCAAAGAGCCTCCATCATCTTAAATGAACATGACTGTAAGTTCAATTCCCAGTCTAATTTGAATTCTGTCTCCACTTTAAATATATTAGGAAAAATCTGTATGCGTAATCCCCACGGTACAATTTTATCCTCTAAGTATTTCAAAAAATACCTGCGATTCCAAAAAATACGTGCTTTCTTTTCCAATAAACGTTGAAGGCTATTGAAAAAGCGTTCAAGGGTAATCCCACCAAATGTATACCCTTGGGCTAGATGGATTTTAGTCATAAGGCCATCAAATGCCGACCCTCTATAGGTAGCCATGCTGATTGAAAAAAAGACTCTGTTATACAAAATAGAAACTATGAAAGGATTCATCTTTAAACCCAATTCAAAAGAGTAATCTAATAAAGCACAAGATGATATAGAGGTGACAGGTAAAAAATGAGCGTTTGCCACCCGATATGTTCACAAGGAGAATTTGAAAATAGTACCTGTCACCTGTATCTCATAGGCACCACATCCCTTCATTAAGAAAATAGAAATATGAAAGTATTGGGACTTTTAAGGTGCAACAACTACACAATATTCAATATAAAAATATAATTTTATTACAAAAAATATATGAAAAATCATATGTACAAATATACATGAACCATCAAAATAAACATAATAAAGTTTCCAAAGTGCATACAGACAAAATTCTCTACATGTTTCGCCATTTATTAGGCTTCCTCAGGAGTTTGTCATGCAAATACTGAAAACAAAGAAAAGAAAATAAATACATAATAATATTTACTCAAAATTCAAACTCAAAATTACAAAACATAATATTTTTTTATATAAAAAGGATGACTGAAAACCATAACCAGCCCAATGGTTGCTCAAAAGTTCATCTCAGTGAGTACATTACCTGTAAATTTTGATGGTACAATCTAAAAAGAAGAATGACCAGATAGCCAATATGCTATCCCACACGGGGGCGCCCGTAAGGAGGGGATCATACGGTGTATCATAGAGGGGGAGAAATACTGGCACAGATAACCACTAGTGATGAGCCAAACACCCCCGGGTTCGGTTCGCACCAGAACCCGCGAACGGACCGAAAGTTCGTACGAACATTAGAACCCTATTAAATACAATGGATGCGAACGTTCGAATTCTAAAGTGCTAATTATAACAACTATTATGCATGTTATTGTCCTAAAAAGGGTTTGGGAACCCGGGTTCTGCACCAGGGGACATGTATCAATGCAAAAAGAAGTTTTAAAAACGGTCGTTTTTCGGGAGCAGTCATTTTAATGATGCATAAAGTGAAAAAAAAAAAGTCAAATATTCCTTTAAATATCGTACCTGGGGGGTGTCTAAAGTATGCCTGTGAAGTGCCACGTGTTTCCCGTGTTTAGAACTGTCCCTGCACAAAATGACACTTCTAAAGGAAAAAAAAGCCATTTAAAACTGCTTGCGGCTTTAATGTAATGTCTGGTCCCGGTAATATGGATGAAAATCTTTAAGAAAAATGGCATAGCTACCCCATGACCCCCCCCCCTACCCCAGCCCATTACCAGCCCCTTTGGGTCTTGTATGGATATTAAGGGGAACCCCGCACATAAAATAAAAAAGGCCCTATATACTCTGAACAGTCGTATACAGGCGGTGCATACAAGACAGGGACTGTAGGTTTGTTCTTATGTAGAATCTGTTTGTAATTTTGAACAGGTACATTGTTGAAGTGTAGCTCCAGCCCAAAAATCTATTTTTAAACTTTTTGGAAAACCTAGGTAAGGGTTATCACCCCTGTAACATTTGTTTTGCTGTCTGTGCCCCTGTTCAGAACATTTCACCTCACTTTCCGTCCCAATGACAACTGTTTTTGAAATGTGGTGTTTTTCTTGAAACAAGGATTGCTGATAAAGCATCAGTACAGAGGAGACACCTTTCTCCCATATTTATTCTTACAGGAGAGAATTTTCCTTCCTAGTGGTAGATTTCCTCTCACTTCCTGTTGTCTTCTTGCGTTTGCAAGTAGGAGTCGTTTGTAAGTTGGATGTTTGAAAGTAGGGACCTGCCGTATATACTCTGCAGAAATAGGCCCCTTAGTTGTTGGTGTTGGCACAACACTGTAAGCACTCACAGTTACTCTTGGTTGGTGCTGGAACGCCCTGCTGTCAACTATTATATCAGGAATTTTAATTACATATAATTGTTGAACAGTGGTAGTAAAAATTGGGCCTTTGATGGTGGTGCTGGTGCCACAACACTGTAAGCCCTGACAGTTACTCTTGGTGGGTGCAGCAATGGGCCCTGCTGTGAATTATTAGATCAAGAATTGTAATTGCATGCCCCTGTTGAACAGGGGCTGAAAAATTGGGCCTTTCGTGGTGGTGGTGGTGGTGGTGGTGTTGCCACAACACTGTAAGCCCTCAGAGTTACTCTTGGTGGGTGCAGGAATGGGCCCTGCTGTGAATTATTAGATCAAGAATTGTAATTACATGCCCCTTTTGAACAGGGGCTGAAAAATTGGGCCTTTCGTGGTGGTGGTGGTGGTGGTGGCGTTGCCACAACACTGTAAGCCCTCAGAGTTACTCTTGGTGGGTGCAGCAATGGGCCCTGCTTTGAATTATTAGATCAAGAATTGTAATTGCATGCCCCTGTTGAACAGGGGCTGAAAAATTGGGCCTTAGGCACTGGTGGCACAACACTACAACCCCTCACAGATACTGTACTTGGAGCACAGCAATGAGCCCTGTTGCAAAGTATTGCTTCAAAAATTGTAATGACACGCCCCTGTTAAACAGGGGCTGAAAAATTGGGCCTTAGGCACTGGTGGCACAACACTACAACCCCTCACAGATACTGTACTTGGAGCACAGCAATGAGCCCTGTTGCAAAGTATTGCTTCAAAAATTGTAATGACACGCCCCTGTTAAACAGGGGCTGAAAAATTGGGCCTTAGGCACTGGTGCCACAACACTCCAACCCCTCACAGATACTGTACTTGGAGCACAGCAATGAGCCCTATGGCAAATTATTGCTAAAAAAATTGTAATTACACGCCCCTGTAAAACAGGGGCTGAAAAATTGGGCCTTAGCCACTGGTGGCGGCACCCATAAACAAAAATGATCTTCCAAGCTATCATCATCAATCGTATCATTGAGGACTCGGAGGAGGAGGATAGCCAGTCAACATAACAGCACAGGCACTCAGCATCAGCATCAGTCTTGAAGGGATGTGACATGTTAAAATCAATTAGTCTGTTATATCAGCATCAGGTGTGTGGTAGCTGGTGGTGATCCAAGACTGGTTCATCTTGATGAAAGTCAGTCGATCAACCGAGTCGGTGGACAGGCGCACCCTGTGATCCGTGACAAATCCTCCAGCAGCACTGAATGTGCGTTCTGAAAGAACGCTGGATGCAGGACAGGCCAGTAGCTCAATTGCATACTGTGCAAGCTCTGGCCAGTGATCCATCCTCAAGACCCAGTAAGCCAGAGGATTTTCGGTGGGGAAGGTGTCCAAGTCTGACCTTGCCCCTAGATATTCCTGCACCATGTTTATCAGACGCTGGCGATGGTTGCTGGAACCGATCATACTTTGGGGCTGCGGACTAAAGAATTGTCTGAACGCATCGGTCAGACGGCCACCTTCCCCACCGCTCCTTCTTTGACTGGCCGAAGCCTCAGCAACTCGTTGTCCAGGACCAGGAGTTTGTAACCTCCCAGTCTCTGGGAACGCATTGCACAGACCTTTCTGCAAGGCCTCCCGGAGTTGTCTCATCCTCTGCTCCCTCTGCGAAGGTAACATAAGGTCCGCAACCTTACCCTTGTACCGTGGATCAAGGAGAGTGGCCAGCCAGTAATGGTCCCTCTCCTTGATCCGAAGAATACGAGGATCCTTCCGCAGACTTTGCAGGATCAGGGAGGCCATGCAGCGTAGGTTTGCTGAGGCATTCGCTCCGGAGTCCTCTGGGTCACTAAGGACGACATGATCCGCAGCCACCTCCTCCCAGCCACGTACAAGTCCACTGGTTTCTTGGGACTGTAAATCATCCCTAAAAGACTGCTGCTGATGATGCTGAGTGCCAGCCTCCACCTCCATGCTGACACAATCCTCCTCCTCCTCCTCCTCCTCTTCCTCTTCCTGTGCGATTGGTGGGACAGAAGGAACACTGTCTGGGTAAAGGGGGCCTTGAGAGGCAAGGAAGTCCTCCTCTTCCTGCCTCTGTTCTGCCTCAAGTGCCCTGTCCATTATTCCACGCAGCGTGTGCTCCAACAGGTGGACAAGAGGTACAGTGTCACTGATGCATGCACTGTCACTGCTCACCATCCTCGTGGCCTCCTCAAATGGTGCCAGGACAGTGCATGCATCCCTGATCATGCCCCACTGGCGTGGAGAAAAAAAACCAAGCTCCCCTTACCCTGTCCTGGTGCCGTAGTCGCACAGGTACTCATTGATGGCCCTCTGCTGCGTGTGCAGCCGCTGCAGCATGGTCAACGTTGAGTTCCACCTGGTGGGCATGTCACATATAAGGCGGTTCTTGGGCAGGTTCAACTCCTTTTGCAGCTCAGCCAGGCGAGCACTGGCATTATAAGATCTGCGGAAATGCACACAGACTTTCCTGGCCTGCCTCAGGACATCCTGTAAGCCCGGGTACCTGCCCAAGAACCGCTGCACCACCAGGTTAAGGACGTGAGCCACACAGGGCACATGGGTCAGTTGTCCCTGTCGGAGGGCGGAGAGGAGGTTGGTGCCATTGTCGCAAACCACCATTCCTGGCTTAAGCTGGCGTGGCGTCAACCACCTCTCGGCCTGGCCCTGCAGAGCAGACAGGACCTCTGCCCCAGTGTGGCTTCTGTCCCCCAAACACACCAGCGCAAGCACGGCATGGCATCTTTTTGCCTGCGTACTTGCGTAGCCCCGTGAACGGCTACGGAGCACCGCTGGTTCATAGGACAAACCACAGGAAGAGGCCATGGAGGAAGAAGAAGAGGAGGGGGTGGAGGAGAGAGGTGTGTCACAACCAGTAGTAGCATTTTGGAGGCGTGGCGGTGGAACAACCTCCAACACTACTGCACCTTGTCCTGCATCCTTCCCAGCTGCCAAAAGAGTGACCCAATGGGCCGTGAAAGAAAGGTAACGTCCCTGTCCATGCCTGCTGGACCATGAGTCAGCGGTAATATGCACCTTACCGCTGACCGCCCTGTCCAGCGAGGCCAAGACATTGCCTTCCACATGCCGGTAGAGAGCCGGAATAGCCTTCCGTGAGAAAAAGTGGCGTTTGGGAACCTGCCACTGAGGAACCGCACATTGCACAAACTCACGGAAGGGGGCCGAGTCTACCAACTGAAAAGGCAGCAGTTGAAGCACTAGCAATTTAGCCAAGCTAGCATTCAACCGCTGGGCATGTGGATGGCTGGGAGTGAACTTCTTTCGACGGTCCAGCAGCTGGGGCAGGGAAATTTGCCTGCTAGAATCGGACGTCGGTGTACTGCTAGCAGAGTGGCCGCAAGTACTTGGCTGTGACACACCTAATTCTACACCTTCATTCCTCTCAGTGCATGTTTCAGAGAGGACTGAAGTTATAGTGGGGTTGGAGATCCCAGCTGATGCGTGCAAGGAGAGGTCCGCTTTGTTCTTTGGTGTGGGTCTTTGAGGTAGGCTTGCCAACGAGCTGCATGGCAGGTCAACATATGTCTGGTCAGGCATGTGGTACCCAAGCGGCTGATGTTTTGGCCACGCGATATACGCTTGAGACATATGTTGCAAACAGCAGCTGTGCGATCTGATGCACTAGCCTCAAAAAAGGCCCACACCAAGGAACTTTTTGAATGATGGGCAGAGGCTGCGCCCTGCACAGGCGGAGCTCTGCGGTGTGATTCCGTCGGTGTACTGCCCTTACGCTGGCCACCAAAGGGCATCCTGCCTCGTTGGAGATGTGCCTCCTCCTCATCCTCCTCCTCCTCCTCTCTCCTATTAGGCACCCACGTGGAGTCAGTGACCTCATCATCCCCTCCCTCCTCATCACTGGAGCCAATCTGGCAGTATGCTGCAGCTGCTGGAACATGACTGCCAGATTGGTGTCCTTCTTGAGCATCCCCTCTGTCTGCTCTCACGCTACTGCCTTCCTGTAGCTGGGTTTCATCATCAGACCCTTCGAAACGCTGGGCATCCTCCTGGAGCATGTACCCAACACTGTGCTCAAACAGTTCGGGGGACTCCTCAGGAGGAGGACATGGTGGGTCTAGGGAAGGAGTGACTGATGATGAGTCTGACATTGATACCAGGGAAGAGGACGCTTTGGCAGCTGCTTTGCCAGTACCCTGAGCCTGGGTGAGAGAGGATGAGGAGGAGGAGGAGGGCTTGGTCATCCACTCTACCAAGTCTTCGGCATCATGTGGCTCAACATGTCCAGCTGCCGAAAAGAAGGACAAGCGTGTCCCATGGCCATGTGCTGATGACAATGCACCGCGTCCACGACCAGCACTGTTGCCCCCAGACACAGAGCCTGCTTGCCCTCTTTTATTGCCTCCTGACTGTCTGCCTCTCCTTGTTTGCCTTCCAGACATTCTAATAGATGGCCTGCAGGGAGATGGGAAAAAAGCAATAAGGGCTACCTTCAGGTGTCCTTCTCTGTCCCTTTACTTAAGGATTTCTAAATATGGTTGAGGATTATTGCTTTTGCACAGAATAGCACAACGACAATTTCCCTGACTGTCCAAAAAACAAGGATTTCAAAGATGGTTGATGAGGAATGCTTTAGCACACTATAGCACAAGGAGAATTCCCCTCACTTTCCTTCTTTGTCCCTAGAAACAAGGACTGGCACAGTGAAAGAAACTGACACTCTCCCTACCTAGAGTTTTCTGTCCCTAGAAAAAATGTTTTTTTAAAGCACACTATAGCACAAGGAGAATTCCCCTCACTTTCCTTCTTTGTCCCTAGAAACAAGGACTGGCACAGTGAAAGAAACTGACACTCTCCCTACCTAGAGTTTTCTGTCCCTAGAAAAAATGTTTTTTTAAAGCACACTATAGCACAAGGAGAATTCCCCTCACTTTCCTTCTTTGTCCCTAGAAACAAGGACTGGCACAGTGAAAGAAACTGACACTCTCCCTACCTAGAGTTTTCTGTCCCTAGAAAAAATGTTTTTTAAAGCACACTATAGCACAAGGAGAATTCCCCTCACTTTCCTTCTTTGTCCCTAGAAACAAGGACTGGCACAGTGAAAGAAACTGACACTCTCCCTACCTAGAGTTTTCTGTCCCTAGAAAAAATGTTTTTTTAAAGCACACTATAGCACAAGGAGAATTCCCCTCACTTTCCTTCTTTGTCCCTAGAAAAAAGGACTGGCACAGTGAAAGAAACTGACACTCTCCCTACCTAGAGTTTTCTGTCCCTAGAAAAAATGTTTTTTTAAAGCACACTATAGCACAAGGAGAATTCCCCTCACTTTCCTTCTTTGTCCCTAGAAACAAGGACTGGCACAGTGAAAGAAACTGACACTCTCCCTACCTAGAGTTTTCTGTCCCTAGAAAAAATGTTTTTTTAAAGCACACTATAGCACAAGGAGAATTCCCCTCACTTTCCTTCTTTGTCCCTAGAAACAAGGACTGGCACAGTGAAAGAAACTGACACTCTCCCTACCTAGAGTTTTCTGTCCCTAGAAAAAATGTTTTTTTAAAGCACACTATAGCACAAGGAGAATTCCCCTCACTTTCCTTCTTTGTCCCTAGAAACAAGGACTGGCACAGTGAAAGAAACTGACACTCTCCCTACCTAGAGTTTTCTGTCCCTAGAAAAAATGTTTTTTTAAAGCACACTATAGCACAAGGAGAATTCCCCTCACTTTCCTTCTTTGTCCCTAGAAACAAGGACTGGCACAGTGAAAGAAACTGACACTCTCCCTACCTAGAGTTTTCTGTCCCTAGAAAAAATGTTTTTTTAAAGCACACTATAGCACAAGGAGAATTCCCCTCACTTTCCTTCTTTGTCCCTAGAAACAAGGACTCGCACAGTGAAAGAAACTGACACTCTCCCTACCTAGAGTTTTCTGTCCCTAGAAAAAATGTTTTTTTAAAGCACACTATAGCACAAGGAGAATTCCCCTCACTTTCCTTCTTTGTCCCTAGAAAAAAGGACTGGCACAGTGAAAGAAACTGACACTCTCCCTACCTAGAGTTTTCTGTCCCTAGAAAAAATGTTTTTTTAAAGCACACTATAGCACAAGGAGAATTCCCCTCACTTTCCTTCTTTGTCCCTAGAAACAAGGACTGGCACAGTGAAAGAAACTGACACTCTCCCTACCTAGAGTTTTCTGTCCCTAGAAAAAATGTTTTTTTAAAGCACACTATAGCACAAGGAGAATTCCCCTCACTTTCCTTCTTTGTCCCTAGAAACAAGGACTGGCACAGTGAAAGAAACTGACACTCTCCCTACCTAGAGTTTTCTGTCCCTAGAAAAAATGTTTTTTTAAAGCACACTATAGCACAAGGAGAATTCCCCTCACTTTCCTTCTTTGTCCCTAGAAACAAGGACTGGCACAGTGAAAGAAACTGACACTCTCCCTACCTAGAGTTTTCTGTCCCTAGAAAAAATGTTTTTTTAAAGCACACTATAGCACAAGGAGAATTCCCCTCACTTTCCTTCTTTGTCCCTAGAAACAAGGACTGGCACAGTGAAAGAAACTGACACTCTCCCTACCTAGAGTTTTCTGTCCCTAGAAAAAATGTTTTTTTAAAGCACACTATAGCACAAGGAGAATTCCCCTCACTTTCCTTCTTGGTCCCTAGAAACAAGGACTGGCACAGTGAAAGAAACTGACACTCTCCCTACCTAGAGTTTTCTGTCCCTAGAAAAAATGTTTTGTTAAAGCACACTATAGCACAAGGAGAATTCCCCTCACTTTCCTTCTTTGTCCCTAGAAACAAGGACTGGCACAGTGAAAGAAACTGACACTCTCCCTACCTAGAGTTTTCTGTCCCTAGAAAAAATGTTTTTTTAAAGCACACTATAGCACAAGGAGAATTCCCCTCACTTTCCTTCTTTGTCCCTAGAAACAAGGACTGGCACAGTGAAAGAAACTGACACTCTCCCTACCTAGAGTTTTCTGTCCCTAGAAAAAATGTTTTTTTAAAGCACACTATAGCACAAGGAGAATTCCCCTCACTTTCCTTCTTTGTCCCTAGAAACAAGGACTGGCACAGTGAAAGAAACTGACACTCTCCCTACCTAGAGTTTTCTGTCCCTAGAAAAAATGTTTTTTCAAAGCACACTATAGCACAAGGAGAATTCCCCTCACTTTCCTTCTTTGTCCCTAGAAACAAGGACTGGCACAGTGAAAGAAACTGACACTCTCCCTACCTAGAGTTTTCTGTCCCTAGAAAAAATGTTTTTTTAAAGCACACTATAGCACAAGGAGAATTCCCCTCACTTTCCTTCTTTGTCCCTAGAAACAAGGACTGGCACAGTGAAAGAAACTGACACTCTCCCTACCTAGAGTTTTCTGTCCCTAGAAAAAATGTTTTTTTAAAGCACACTATAGCACAAGGAGAATTCCCCTCACTTTCCTTCTTTGTCCCTAGAAACAAGGACTGGCACAGTGAAAGAAACTGACACTCTCCCTACCTAGAGTTTTCTGTCCCTAGAAAAAATGTTTTTTTAAAGCACACTATAGCACAAGGAGAATTCCCCTCACTTTCCTTCTTTGTCCCTAGAAACAAGGACTGGCACAGTGAAAGAAACTGACACTCTCCCTACCTAGAGTTTTCTGTCCCTAGAAAAAATGTTTTTTTAAAGCACACTATAGCACAAGGAGAATTCCCCTCACTTTCCTTCTTTGTCCCTAGAAACAAGGACTGGCACAGTGAAAGAAACTGACACTCTCCCTACCTAGAGTTTTCTGTCCCTAGAAAAAATGTTTTTTTAAAGCACACTATAGCACAAGGAGAATTCCCCTCACTTTCCTTCTTTGTCCCTAGAAACAAGGACTCGCACAGTGAAAGAAACTGACACTCTCCCTACCTAGAGTTTTCTGTCCCTAGAAAAAATGTTTTTTTAAAGCACACTATAGCACAAGGAGAATTCCCCTCACTTTCCTTCTTTGTCCCTAGAAAAAAGGACTGGCACAGTGAAAGAAACTGACACTCTCCCTACCTAGAGTTTTCTGTCCCTAGAAAAAATGTTTTTTTAAAGCACACTATAGCACAAGGAGAATTCCCCTCACTTTCCTTCTTTGTCCCTAGAAACAAGGACTGGCACAGTGAAAGAAACTGACACTCTCCCTACCTAGAGTTTTCTGTCCCTAGAAAAAATGTTTTTTTAAAGCACACTATAGCACAAGGAGAATTCCCCTCACTTTCCTTCTTTGTCCCTAGAAACAAGGACTGGCACAGTGAAAGAAACTGACACTCTCCCTACCTAGAGTTTTCTGTCCCTAGAAAAAATGTTTTTTTAAAGCACACTATAGCACAAGGAGAATTCCCCTCACTTTCCTTCTTTGTCCCTAGAAACAAGGACTGGCACAGTGAAAGAAACTGACACTCTCCCTACCTAGAGTTTTCTGTCCCTAGAAAAAATGTTTTTTTAAAGCACACTATAGCACAAGGAGAATTCCCCTCACTTTCCTTCTTTGTCCCTAGAAACAAGGACTCGCACAGTGAAAGAAACTGACACTCTCCCTACCTAGAGTTTTCTGTCCCTAGAAAAAATGTTTTTTTAAAGCACACTATAGCACAAGGAGAATTCCCCTCACTTTCCTTCTTTGTCCCTAGAAACAAGGACTGGCACAGTGAAAGAAACTGACACTCTCCCTACCTAGAGTTTTCTGTCCCTAGAAAAAATGTTTTTTTAAAGCACACTATAGCACAAGGAGAATTCCCCTCACTTTCCTTCTTTGTCCCTAGAAACAAGGACTGGCACAGTGAAAGAAACTGACACTCTCCCTACCTAGAGTTTTCTGTCCCTAGAAAAAATGTTTTTTTTAAAGCACACTATAGCACAAGGAGAATTCCCCTCACTTTCCTTCTTTGTCCCTAGAAACAAGGACTCGCACAGTGAAAGAAACTGACACTCTCCCTACCTAGAGTTTTCTGTCCCTAGAAAAAATGTTTTTTTAAAGCACACTATAGCACAAGGAGAATTCCCCTCACTTTCCTTCTTTGTCCCTAGAAACAAGGACTGGCACAGTGAAAGAAACTGACACTCTCCCTACCTAGAGTTTTCTGTCCCTAGAAAAAATGTTTTTTTAAAGCACACTATAACACAAGGAGAATTCCCCTCACTTTCCTTCTTTGTCCCTAGAAACAAGGACTGGCACAGTGAAAGAAACTGACACTCTCCCTACCTAGAGTTTTCTGTCCCTAGAAAAAATGTTTTTTTAAAGCACACTATAGCACAAGGAGAATTCCCCTCACTTTCCTTCTTTGTCCCTAGAAAAAAGGACTGGCACAGTGAAAGAAACTGACACTCTCCCTACCTAGAGTTTTCTGTCCCTAGAAAAAATGTTTTTTTAAAGCACACTATAGCACAAGGAGAATTCCCCTCACTTTCCTTCTTTGTCCCTAGAAACAAGGACTGGCACAGTGAAAGAAACTGACACTCTCCCTACCTAGAGTTTTCTGTCCCTAGAAAAAATGTTTTTTTAAAGCACACTATAGCACAAGGAGAATTCCCCTCACTTTCCTTCTTTGTCCCTAGAAAAAAGGACTGGCACAGTGAAAGAAACTGACACTCTCCCTACCTAGAGTTTTCTGTCCCTAGAAAAAATGTTTTTTTAAAGCACACTATAGCACAAGGAGAATTCCCCTCACTTTCCTTCTTTGTCCCTAGAAACAAGGACTGGCACAGTGAAAGAAACTGACACTCTCCCTACCTAGAGTTTTCTGTCCCTAGAAAAAATGTTTTTTTAAAGCACACTATAGCACAAGGAGAATTCCCCTCACTTTCCTTCTTTGTCCCTAGAAACAAGGACTGGCACAGTGAAAGAAACTGACACTCTCCCTACCTAGAGTTTTCTGTCCCTAGAAAAAATGTTTTTTTAAAGCACACTATAGCACAAGGAGAATTCCCCTCACTTTCCTTCTTTGTCCCTAGAAACAAGGACTGGCACAGTGAAAGAAACTGACACTCTCCCTACCTAGAGTTTTCTGTCCCTAGAAAAAATGTTTTTTTAAAGCACACTATAGCACAAGGAGAATTCCCCTCACTTTCCTTCTTTGTCCCTAGAAACAAGGACTCGCACAGTGAAAGAAACTGACACTCTCCCTACCTAGAGTTTTCTGTCCCTAGAAAAAATGTTTTTTTAAAGCACACTATAGCACAAGGAGAATTCCCCTCACTTTCCTTCTTTGTCCCTAGAAACAAGGACTGGCACAGTGAAAGAAACTGACACTCTCCCTACCTAGAGTTTTCTGTCCCTAGAAAAAATGTTTTTTTAAAGCACACTATAGCACAAGGAGAATTCCCCTCACTTTCCTTCTTTGTCCCTAGAAACAAGGACTGGCACAGTGAAAGAAACTGACACTCTCCCTACCTAGAGTTTTCTGTCCCTAGAAAAAATGTTTTTTTTAAAGCACACTATAGCACAAGGAGAATTCCCCTCACTTTCCTTCTTTGTCCCTAGAAACAAGGACTCGCACAGTGAAAGAAACTGACACTCTCCCTACCTAGAGTTTTCTGTCCCTAGAAAAAATGTTTTTTTAAAGCACACTATAGCACAAGGAGAATTCCCCTCACTTTCCTTCTTTGTCCCTAGAAACAAGGACTGGCACAGTGAAAGAAACTGACACTCTCCCTACCTAGAGTTTTCTGTCCCTAGAAAAAATGTTTTTTTAAAGCACACTATAACACAAGGAGAATTCCCCTCACTTTCCTTCTTTGTCCCTAGAAACAAGGACTGGCACAGTGAAAGAAACTGACACTCTCCCTACCTAGAGTTTTCTGTCCCTAGAAAAAATGTTTTTTTAAAGCACACTATAGCACAAGGAGAATTCCCCTCACTTTCCTTCTTTGTCCCTAGAAAAAAGGACTGGCACAGTGAAAGAAACTGACACTCTCCCTACCTAGAGTTTTCTGTCCCTAGAAAAAATGTTTTTTTAAAGCACACTATAGCACAAGGAGAATTCCCCTCACTTTCCTTCTTTGTCCCTAGAAACAAGGACTGGCACAGTGAAAGAAACTGACACTCTCCCTACCTAGAGTTTTCTGTCCCTAGAAAAAATGTTTTTTTAAAGCACACTATAGCACAAGGAGAATTCCCCTCACTTTCCTTCTTTGTCCCTAGAAACAAGGACTCGCACAGTGAAAGAAACTGACACTCTCCCTACCTAGAGTTTTCTGTCCCTAGAAAAAATGTTTTTTTAAAGCACACTATAGCACAAGGAGAATTCCCCTCACTTTCCTTCTTTGTCCCTAGAAACAAGGACTCGCACAGTGAAAGAAACTGACACTCTCCCTACCTAGAGTTTTCTGTCCCTAGAAAAAATGTTTTTTTAAAGCACACTATAGCACAAGGAGAATTCCCCTCACTTTCCTTCTTTGTCCCTAGAAACAAGGACTGGCACAGTGAAAGAAACTGACACTCTCCCTACCTAGAGTTTTCTGTCCCTAGAAAAAATGTTTTTTTAAAGCACACTATAGCACAAGGAGAATTCCCCTCACTTTCCTTCTTTGTCCCTAGAAACAAGGACTCGCACAGTGAAAGAAACTGACACTCTCCCTACCTAGAGTTTTCTGTCCCTAGAAAAAATGTTTTTTTAAAGCACACTATAGCACAAGGAGAATTCCCCTCACTTTCCTTCTTTGTCCCTAGAAACAAGGACTGGCACAGTGAAAGAAACTGACACTCTCCCTACCTAGAGTTTTCTGTCCCTAGAAAAAATGTTTTTTTAAAGCACACTATAGCACAAGGAGAATTCCCCTCACTTTCCTTCTTTGTCCCTAGAAACAAGGACTGGCACAGTGAAAGAAACTGACACTCTCCCTACCTAGAGTTTTCTGTCCCTAGAAAAAATGTTTTTTTAAAGCACACTATAGCACAAGGAGAATTCCCCTCACTTTCCTTCTTTGTCCCTAGAAACAAGGACTGGCACAGTGAAAGAAACTGACACTCTCCCTACCTAGAGTTTTCTGTCCCTAGAAAAAATGTTTTTTTAAAGCACACTATAGCACAAGGAGAATTCCCCTCACTTTCCTTCTTTGTCCCTAGAAACAAGGACTCGCACAGTGAAAGAAACTGACACTCTCCCTACCTAGAGTTTTCTGTCCCTAGAAAAAATGTTTTTTTAAAGCACACTATAGCACAAGGAGAATTCCCCTCACTTTCCTTCTTTGTCCCTAGAAACAAGGACTCGCACAGTAAAACACACTGACACTCTCCCTACCTATCCTTCTCTTTCCCTAAACTAAAGGAATCCAGGTTAAGCAAGAAAGAAATAAATGTCACTGTCCCTGCCTATGCTTGTCTTTCCCTGCTCCGGAACACACTACACTAGGCCGCCGTGCTGGCGGCCTTTTATAGTGTGGGGCGTGTACTAAACACCCTCAGCAATAATTGGCCACAGGCATCCTGCCTGTGGCCAATCATTGCTCTCCTCGCTGCCGGCGCTGTGATTGGCCAAGCATGCGGGGTCACAGTGCATGCTTGGCCAATCACAGCACCTGGATGACACTGCGATGGCGTAGTGCATTGTGGGCCGTTCGCGTCACTCGAATTTGGCGCGAACGGCCCAAATCGTTCGATCTTCGTCGAACGATCGAACAGCCGATGTTCGAGTCGAACGTATGTTCGACTCGAACACGAAGCTCATCCCTAATAACCACCCGGATATTACTAGCACAGGAACAGAGGGCCATCTGGGGGAAAATTACAAAGAAAAATCTAATAAAATCAAATAACAATCTAAATATAAGAGTAAAGGCGTCTCCATCTAGTTATACGGCACATACCCCATCAGTATTTACCTGTTTATGGCTTGTTGATAGTAAAAAACATTAGAATAGGCAAAAAAGGGGGGTAATATCTCCAAAATACCCCAATCAGTGTCCACTCTAAAGAAAAAAGAGTTAGTGGAAATTACTATAAATATATAATAATCCACTCTAATTGGTAATCAAAATTTTGGCCATATGCTTGCTAGCTGATATATACCTGTTATCCCAATTGGATAAAGTGTGTCCACATTAGGGCATCTCTGCCGAAAAGCTTGTTTTACAAAACCGATCAATCAGTTTACTGAAAAAATATATAAAATATAAAAAAAACATTTAGGAATCAAGACCAAGTTAACCAGACAGCAGGATAAAAACCAAGGTTGTAGAAATCTAGTGCCTAAGTAATTACCTTTGACTGATATCTAGGAACGTCTTCTCCCCAGGATGTTGGTCATGCTACTGATTTGCAAGGCTGCGATCCAGACTATATACCCCCCTCCTCCTTCCCATTGGACGCACAGTGGCGCCAAATCAATGGGCGGAGCGGGCACGTCAGTTCCGACATCCGCCCGCCGTCAGATCCAACCCGGAAGTGACGATTCCACCACTGAAGACCGGAGACGTCTGCCGGAAGCGCCACCCCGCTCGTCAGGAGAAACATCCTGACAAGCTGGACGCACCATAAGACGGATCCGGAAGGGGAAAAAAAGGCCTAAAGTATAGAAAAGGGCGAACTTCCCTTTAAAGTCACGGCAGAAACGGCACAATACGATGTTAAAAGAAGAGGGCCAGCATATCCGGTGGGCTTGGTCAGATGGCGCTCACATTGTTTCCTAAAGGAGAGAATTTGCCTTCCTAGGGGTAGATTTCCTCTCACTTCCTGTTGTATTGTTCCATTTGCAAGGAGGAGTCGTTTGTAAGTTAGATGTTTGAAAGTAGGGGCCTGCTGTATATACTCAGCTGAAATTTGCCCCTTACATGTTGGTGTTGCCACAACACTGTGAGCCCTCACAGTTACTCTTGGTGGGCGCATGAATGGGCCCTGCTGTGAATTATTAGATCAAGAATTGTAATTGCATGCCCCTGTTGAACAGGGGCTGAAAAATTGGGCCTTTGGTGGTGGTGGTGGTAGTGGTGTTGACACAACACTGTAAGGCCTCACAGTTAGTCTTGGTGGGCGCATGAATGGGCCCTGCTGTGAATTATTAGATCAAGAATTGTAATTACATGCCCCTGTTAAACAGGGGCAGAAAAATTGGGCCTTAGGCACTGGTGCCACAACACTGCAACCCCTCACAGATACTGTACTTGGAGCACAGCAATGAGCCCTGTTGCAAAGTATTGCATCAAAAATTGTAATTACACGCCCCTGTTAAACAGGGGCTGAAAAATTGGGCGTTAGCCACTGGTGCTGGTGCCACGACACTGCAACCACTCCCAGATACTCTAGTTGGAGTGCAGGAATGAGCCCAGCTGCAAAGCATTGCATAAAAAATTGTAATTACATGCCCCTGTTAAACAGGGGCATAAAAATTGGGCCTTAGGCACTGGTGCCACAACACTGCAACCCCTCACAGATACTGTACTTGGAGCACAGCAATGAGCCCTGTTGCAAAGTATTGCATCAAAAATTGTAATTACACGCCCCTGTTAAACAGGGGCTGAAAAATTGGGTCTTAGCCACTGGTGCTGGTGCCACGACACTGCAACCACTCCCAGATACTCTAGTTGGAGTGCAGGAATGAGCCCTGCTGCAAAGCATTGCATAAAAAATTGTAATAACACGCCCCTTTTAAACAGGGGCTGAAAAATTGGGCCTTAGCCACTGGTGGCGGCACCCAGAAACAAAAATGTTCTTCCAAGCTATCATCATCAATCGGATCATTGAGGAGGAGGAGGATAGTCAGTCAACATAACAGGACAGTCTCTCAGCATCAGCATCAGTCTTGAAGGGATGTGACATTTGAAATTAAATTAGTATGTTATATCAGCTTCAGGTGTTTGGTAGCTGGTGGTGATCCTAGACTGGTTCATCTTTATGAAGGTCAGTCGATCAACAGAGTCGGTGGACAGGCGCACCCTGTGATCCGTGACAAATCCTCCAGCAGCACTGAATGTGCGTTCTGAAAGAATGCTGGATGCAGGACAGACCAGTAGCTCAATTGCATACTGTGCAAGCTCTGGCCAGTGATCCATCCTCAAGACCCAGTAAGCCAGAGGATTTTCGGTGGGGAAGGTGTCCAAGTCTGACCTTGCTCCTAGGTATTCCTGCACCATGTATATCAGACGCTGGCGATGGTTGCTGGAACCGATCATACCTTGGGGCTGCGGACTAAAGAATTGTCTGAACGCATCGGTCAGACGGCCACCTTCCCCACCGCTCCTTCTTTGACTGACCGAAGCCTCAGCAACTCGTTGTCCAGGACCAGGAGTTTGTAACCTCCCAGTCTCTGGGAACGCGTTGCACAGACCTTTGTGCAAGGCCTCCCGGAGTTGTCTCATCCTCTGCTCCCTCTGCGATGGTAAGATAAGGTCCGCAACCTTACCCTTGTACCGTGGATCAAGGAGAGTGGCCAGCCAGTAATCATCCCTCTCCTTGATCCGAAGAATACGAGGATCCTTCCGCAGACTTTTCAGGATCAGGGAGGCCATGCAGCGTAGGTTAGCTGAGGCATTCGGTCCGGAGTCCTCTGGGTCACTAAGGACGACATGATCCGCAGCCACCTCCTCCCAGCCACGTACAAGTCCACTGGTTTCTTGGGACTGTAAATCATCCCTAAAAGACTGCTGCTGATGATGCTGAGTGCCAGGCTCCACCTCCATGCTGACACAATCCTTCTCCTCCTCCTCTTCCTCCTCCTCCTCCTCTTCTTCCTGTGCGATGGGTGGGACAGAAGGAACACTGTCTGGGTAAAGGGGGCCTTGAGAGGCAAGGAAGTCCTCCTCTTCCTGCCTCTGTTCTGCCTCAAGTGCCCTGTTCCACGCAGCGTATGTTCCAACAGGTGGACGAGAGGTACAGTGTCACTGGTGCATGCACTGTCACTGCTCACCATCCTTGTGGCCTCCTCAAATGGTGCCAGGACAGTGCATGCATCCCTGATCATGCCCCACTGGCGTGGTGAAAAAAACCAGAGCTCCCCTGACCCTGTCCTGGTGCCGTAGTCGCACAGGTACTCATTGATGGCCCTCTGCTGCGTGTGCAGCCGCTGCAGCATGGCCAACATTGAGTTCCACCTGGTGGGCATGTCACATATAAGGCGGTTCTTGGGCAGGTTCAACTCCTTTTGCAGCTCAGCCAGGCAAGCACTGACATTATAAGATCTGCGGAAATGCACACAGACTTTCCTGGCCTGCCTCAGGACATCCTGTAAGCCCGGGTACCTGCCCAAGAACCGCTGCATCACCAGGTTAAGGACGTGAGCCACACAGGGCACATGGGTCAGTTGTCCCTGTCGGAGAGCGGAGAGGAGGTTGGTGCCATTGTCGCAAACTACCATTCCTGGCTTAAGCTGGCGTGGCGTCAACCACCTCTCGGCCTGCCCCTGCAGAGCAGACAGAACCTCTGCCCCAGTGTGGCTCCTGTCCCCCAAACACACCAGCGCAAGCACGGCATGGCATCTTTTTGCCTGCGTACTTGCGTAGCCCCTTGAACGCCTATGGAGCACCGCTGGTTCGGAGGACAAAGCACAGGAAGAGGCCACGGAGGAAGAAGAAGAGGAGGGGGTGGAGGACAGAGGTGTGTCACAACCAGTAGTAGCATTTTGGAGGCATGGCGGTGGAACAACCTCCAACACTACTGCACCTTGTCCTGCATCCTTCCCAGCTGCCAAAAGAGTGACCCAATGGGCCGTGAAAGAAAGGTAACGTCCCTGTCCATGCCTGCTGGACCATGAGTCAGCGGTAATATGCACCTTACCACTGACCGCCCTGTCCAGCGAGGCCAAGACATTGCCTTCCACATGCCGGTAGAGAGCCGGAATCGCCTTCCGTGAGAAAAAGTGGCGTTTGGGAACCTGCCACTGAGGAACCGCACATTGCACAAACTCACGGAAGGGGGCCGAGTCTACCAACTGAAAAGGCAGCAGTTCAAGCGCTAGCAATTTAGCCAAGCTAGCATTCAACCGCTGGGCATGTGGATGGCTGGGAGTGAACTTCCTTTGATGGTCCAGCAGCTGGGGCAGGGAAATTTGCCTGCTAGAATCGGACGTCGGTGTACTGCTAGCAGAGTGCCTGCAAGTACTTGGCTGTGACACACCTAATACTACACCTTCATTCCTCTCAGAGCAGGTTTCAGAGAGGACTGAAGGTATAGTGGGGTTGGAGATCCCAGCTGATGCGGTGCAAGAAGAGGTCCGCTTTGTTCTTTGGTGTGGGTCTTTAAGGTAGGCTTGCCAACGAGCTGCATGGCAGGTCAACATATGTCTGGTCAAGCATGTGGTGCCCAAGCGGGTGATGTTTTGGCCACGCGATATACGCTTGAGACATATGTTGCAAACAGCAGCTGTGCGATCTGATGCACTCGACTCAAAAAAGGCCCACACCAAAGAACTTTTTGAATAACGGGCAGAGGCAGCGCCCTGCACAGGCGGAGCTCTGCGGTGTGATTACGTCGGTGTGCTGCCCTTACGCTGGCCCCCCGAGGGCATCCTGTCTCGTTGGAGATGTGCCTCCTCCTCAGCCTCCTCCTCCTCCTCTCTCCTATTAGGCACCCACGTGGAGTCAGTGACCTCATCATCCCGTCCCTCCTCATCACTGGAGCCAATCTGGCAGTATGCTGCAGCTGCTGGAACATGACTGCCAGATTGGTGTCCTTCTTGAGCATCCCCTCTCTCTGCTCTCACGCTACTGCCTTCCTCTAGCTGGGTATCATCATCAGACCCTTCGAAACGCTGGGCATCCTCCTGGAGCATGTACCCAACACTGTGCTCAAACAGTTCGGGGGACTCCTCAGGAGGACATGGTTGGTCTAGGGAAGGAGTGAATGATGATGACATTGATACCAGGGAAGAGGACGCTTTGGCAGCTGCTTTGCCAGTACCCTGAGCCTGGGTGAGAGAGGATGAGGAAGATGAGGAGGGCTTGGTCATCCACTCTACCAAGTCTTCGGCATGATGCGGCTCAACACGTCCAGCTGCCGAAAAGAAGGACAAGCTTGTCCCATGGCCACATGCTGATGGCGATGCACCGCGTCCACGACCAGCACTGTTGTCTCTAGACACAGAGCCTGCTTGCCCTCTTTTATTGGCTCCTGACTGTCTGCCTCTCCTTGTTTGCCTTCCAGACATTCTAATGGCCTGCAGGGAAATGGAAAAACCAGCAATACAGGCTAAGTTCAGGTGTAATATGGTCAGGAGGCACACTCCGCCCGCTGTAAGTGCCGCAAAATCCTGTTGGTGTAACACACCAGGAAAAAGCAGCAATACAGGCTAAGTTTAGGTGTAATATGGTCAGGAGGCACACTCCGCCCGCTGTAAGTGCCGCAAAATCCTGTTGGTGTAACACACCAGGAAAAAGCAGCAATGCAGGCTAAGTTCAGGTGTAATATGGTCAGGAGGCACACTCCGCCCGCTGTAAGTGCCACAAAATCCTGTTGGTGTAACACACCAGGAAAAAACAGCAATACAGGCTAAGTTCAGGTGTAATATGGTCAGGAGGCACACTCCGCCCGCTGTAAGTGCCGCAAAATCCTGTTGGTGTAACACACCAGGAAAAAGCAGCAATACAGGCTAATTTAAGGTGTAATATGGTCAGGAGGCACACTCCGCCCGCTGTAAGTGCCGCAAAATCCTGTTGGTGTAACACACCAGGAAAAAGCAGCAATACAGGCTAAGTTCAGGTGTAATATGATCAGGAGGCACACTCCGCCCGCTGTAAGTGCCGCAAAATCCTGTTGGTGTAACACACCAGGAAAAAGCAGCAATACGGGCTAATTTAAGGTGTAATATGGTCAGGAGGCACACTCCGCCCGCTGTAAGTGCCGCAAAATGCTGTTGGTGTAACACACCAGGAAAAAGCAGCAATACAGGCTAAGTTCAGGTGTAATATGATCAGGAGGCACACTCCGCCCGCTGTAAGTGACGCAAAATCCTGTTGGTGTAACACACCAGGAAAAAGCAGCAATACGGGCTAACTTCAGGTGTATAATGTGCAGGAGGCTTAGCAACAATGACACTGACACTGTCCCCTGCCCATCCTTCTCTCTCCCTGCACACAAGGTTTATCAAAGTATATGACACTGACACTCTCCCTGCCTATCCTTCTCTCTCCCTACACACAAGGTTTAGCAAAGAATATGACACTGACACTCTCCCTGCCTATCCTTCTCTGTCCCTACACACAAGGTTTAGCAAAGAATGGATTTGACACTGTCCCTGCCTATCCTTCACTTTCCCTGCTCCGGAACACACTACACGAGGCCGCCACGCTGGCGGCCTTTTATAGTGTGGGGCGTGTACTAAACCCCCTCAGCTATAATTGGCCACAGGCATCCTGCCTGTGGCCAATCATTGCTCTCCTCGCTGCCGGCGCTGTGATTGGCCAAGCATGCAGGGTCCAGTGCATGCTTGGCCAATCACAGCGCCGGGATTACACTGCGATGGTGCAGTGTATTGTGGGCCGTTCGCGTCACTCGAATTTGGCGCGAACGGCCCAAATTGTTCGTTGTTCGCCGAACGCGCGAACAGCCGATGTTCGAGTCAAACCTATGTTCGACTCGAACACCGAGCTCATCCCTATTCATGATATCCTCGTCTGGGATGGCCCTGAACGCTTCACTGGCCCGGCCAGACAGTTTCCCAGACAAAATGGTAACCCATTCCTCTGTGGGAACCCGGTGTAGGGCACATTGCCGTTCAAAATCAGCAAGGTACCTATCAATCTCCCCTTCTGTTTCAATTACATTTTTAAAAGCAGTAAAATGTATCTTTCTCCTTTCAGTTGGTGCTGCTCTGACTTCTGCTGCTGCAGCACCTCTTTGCTGTAGCAAATTTACGTCCACAGCTGCTATAACTCGGTCCATGATCTCCGCTGTAGGGTTAGGACCATAATGTGCCAGTCTTATGTTAACAGCCCCATCAAAACTTGCCTCTTCGGATGTCCTGTCTGTGACGCTGGGTCTTTCGGTTCCATCCATTTAGACTAGTTCTCTGATAATGTCCCTCTTCTTACGGTTGTTGGCCGGTCTTCCCCGGTTCTCCAGTAAGTCCTTGAGGGTAGAGTGCTTTAGCCGTCCCTACTGTGCCTCCATTGGCCTGTGTCCTCTTGTAGCTGTCCTTCCGGCTGTGGGAATCAATCCCACTGCTGCCACCAATGTAATGACAAGGGTTAACGTTGTTTAGGATATTCCATTCTCGAACACACGCCAGCTACCAGACACTCCAACCAGCCGAATAAGACCCCATACAAATATTTCTCCCCGCACAAACTAGACAACGCTCTGTGTTGAAGTTCCAAAAACAGGGAATGAATCTTTATTACAAGCACCTTTAAAACACTTCCCTCCCATCCTTGGAGAACAGGGCGGGTTAAACTGTCCAATGACAATGGTGATACAGGTCAGGTGTGTTCAAACTTCTCCTTCAGTAAACAGTCTTAGCAGGAGGGGTTGCTGGAGTGATTCCCCCCCCCTTTCCTCACAGCAAGACACTTAAACATCCCATAATAGGCAGTCAGACGGTCTACCAGCTCCAATCAACATCATCACAAACAACAATGAAAAGATCTTTGGAAGCTAGTCTGGATTTATTCTACATTACACAGGCAGCCAGGTGGTTAAAGTTGAACACATCAGCATCTCTCAATTAACCTGTTGAGTTCAGAATCAAACAACCAGTAAATAGTCCTTTACAGATATCCTGGGAAATACCGTGGATTAATCTTACAGACCCATTTCAAAGCAATCCAAGACATATTCTCAATGTCCATTATTTTCTGGCTCATACTTTCTAAGAACTTCTGGGTTCCACGGGCCCTCCCGTTACAATCAGCTTAAGCACATTGTGTTTGTCTATTGTGATTTAGATGGGGATCAGAAAACATTTTATGTCAAATTACTGCAGAAAAACAGTTAATGCCAAGGGTTACATACTTTTTCTTGTATTATCAGGGTTTCACTCAAGTGTAGTCACTGAGCATGTCTACGTACAGACTCACCACTTTGTGTCAGTCAGATTTCCAACCAATGAAATGCCCACCTGGGCTGTACAGGCTCCAGCCTAATGACACACTGGGGGAGATTTACTAAAACTGGTGTAGACAGAATCTGGTGCAGCTGTGCATAGTAGCCAATAAGCTTCTGGGTTTAAGGTCAAATGCACACTAGCTAGGGTGTGATTCAGTGCACCGTGCTTTTATTTTTTTTGTTTTGTACTAGCTTTATTTGAAGTGTACAAAACAAATATGACTAAAGCTTACATAGGCTGAAGCGCGTCAACATAAGTTTGGATTCTAACCTGGTTGGCTGCCGGCTCTTTCGACTGTTCAGAAACATGAAGATTCAGTGGAGCAGCAATAAAAGGAACATTATCATAGGAGGAGAGAGCAGAGTGAGGGAGATTTGAGTCTACTGCTTCTCATTTCACTGACCAGTCACAGGCTTCCACTTCATCAGCCACCCTTTTGTCTTCCCAGGCCCTTGCATAGCTCGATTTCCACTTCTAGGGACCAGTAGACAATGACCTGGCCCCTAGGAGTCCCATCTATTAGCACATATTCTCCAGGACAAGTCTGGGAGACTAGAGGACTGTCTAACATCACGATGATAGGAAGAGAGAGCAGAGTGACAAAGAGTTAAGCTCATCAATCTACTGCTTCTCCTTTTACTGACTAGTTACAGGCTGTGGGAGGAATGAGATCTGTGTTACTGAACTACAGCAAAGAAAAAAGTCAGGTTTCTTCACCTGTCAGAAAGTCAATGGCCTGGAGCAAAAAGTGCAACTTGGAGGAGGGACAGCATGACTGGGGTGGCCAGTGAGGCGGAGAGAATTCTTGTGATAGGGGGAGGTATTAAGCCACCTACCCGGATTGGTGGGTCCAGAGGGTTGGGGGGTGTCCTGTGGATGTAGAGGGGCGTAGGTTTCTTGTCAGAGCTCAGTCAGAGTTTTTCACGGAATCAGGAAGGTTTCTCCCACCCACCCTCCCTTTGTTTGTTGTTTTTGGGGGGCCACCTTCCAAGCTTTCCTGATAGTACTGGGTGGGATGATATTCTTCCTGGTGTGGAAGTTCTTAATGGGGTATGGTTTTTTCCATGACCGTTTACATCAGGGGTTCCTTTATTACTAGTCGTAGCAGCAGCGGGAGGTCTATGGGGTCTTTGAAGGCAGTGCTGGATAAAATAATGGAGAATTAGGGGGGTTGGGCCCATCTGGAGGTATGGGTGTTCCTTTCTTTTACTAATTATACAATGGTAACAATGGTTTTAAGTTGGTTGTATCTGGTAGGAAGTAACTGGTAATTGTCCCTGATCTGGTGTAATATGCGGCTGGGGGCCTTTATGGGGTGACAGATACGACCGGTTGTTCGAGAAAAAATTGCCCTTCAAAGACCTTAGACCGGGTAGGTTAAACTGAGGTTTTTTGGTTTAATGATTATGTAAAAAATGTATTATATGCCTTACAAAATAGGCTGCTATGGCCATTCTACTCCAAAATTAATATGTGTCGTCTGGTCAATCTGGGGGGGGTGAAGGAATGGGTTGCTGGCTGTTTAATTTTACAGGAAGCGAGAGCCTCAGTAATCTGCACATCCCTCAGTCAAGGGCTATGCTGTGTAAATCTCAGAACTGGATGGACAGAAATGTAAATAGTCCAGCAAGTAAAGTCGAACCCATTTGTGTATTTCAAACTTTTAGCATGGAGTTCAGCTATAAGATAGGAAAATTACTTATTTTCTATGCATTTAAATGTGTATTTAGCTGTTTGGCTGGAGTTGGTCTTTAAATCTTGGTTTCAATTGTTTTCCTTCCTGTTGGCGGTGATCTGACCATCCATCGCCACATTTGGGACAGTCATCCTGCACTTTGCACCGTGCCTTTATCAGCGGACCCGGGAGACAGCTGGCAGCCTGCGATTAGGAGAGCAGGTAATGGCTTATTGACTGACTCACATCAAAGGAGGCCGAGATCTTCATTCACTTGCGGCAGGACAGAAAAATGAGTGACACGTTGATAACAGACTCACCTGCACTCTTCAGCTGGCTTCAAATGGAAGAATTAAGGAAGAAAGTCTTCTTATTCTGCAAAGTTTCTACACTCTCTCTGTAAATTGTAAGCTCTCACCATAATGGACAGATCCATCCCGGTATCTGGGTTACCTTGAAATATATGTAAACTCAATCATTAAAACCTCAAAAAAAAAAAAAAAAGCTTTAGCATTTTAATGTAATTTCAAAAGCTATTTTCAATCTTTTAAATTTGCAGCTTTCATTAAAATAATATCTGGTGATTCTTCTGTGAAGATCCTTTGGGGTAGAATCGCTCTGTCCCGGTCTCCCAGCTGTGCTTCTGCATTGTCCTCTTGCCACACGAGCTTCCAATTTAGACTACAATTGGCCCTTTTGGCACACATTACACTAACATTGTCTGTTGATGTCCCCATCAGGAAATGCACCATGAGAAAGGCTATGCAGCCATCGCTGTAGACAGGAAGCAGCTGCTAAGAGGCTGCATGAGATCAGTAGACTTGAGATGTAGAAAAGGATGAACCTATTAATGTAATAAAGACTCCCCAGGGGGCTGCTGGAATACTGCCTCTCTTCCCCCCCAGCCTCACTAAAAGTTAACTTGCTGTTGCCCCAAAGTACTCACCAACCCTTTAGCGGCATCTACTTGACTAACGCCACTCAGCCAATCCATTCATTTTTAAAGCCCAGGGAAGAGAGTGACAAGGCATACAGGATACCCCAAAAAAGCAACACAGTGTTCACTCTGTTAAAAAAAAAGTAACTTGAGCCCCTATCATAGGCCAAAGGTGTATTCTTAAGCTGAGACCAACAATCTCCAATGGTGCACTCTTAAGCAATGAAAAGCCATGGACTTGAGCAAACAATCCTGTAGGAGCTTCTCTTTATCAGTCACCTTCTTGTCTCCCAGACCCTAGCATAGACCCATTTCCAACCCTAGGAACTTAACAGCACACACCAGTAGGCAAAGACCCATCTGGCAGCACATATTCTCTGGAGCAAGCCTGGGAGGCTAGAGGTCCATCTAACACCACATCCTCTCCAGGTCCTGGGGGGATAAGGGCTTCACTAGAAGGGTTCCCTGAGTATTTATCTCTTTCCCTAGCATACAACACTGACACTGAACCTCTTAGTGGCTGGCCAGGTTGAAAAAAATATTTGGAAAAGATGTGACCCCAAAAAGGGTCAGCAGATCATTCATCAGTGGAAAAAGACAATGCCACTCTAGGTGAGTAATGGAACCAGGTAAGCTGGGGAATGGATTCCTCCCAGGGGTGCTAGCCTCAGCTCGCCGGCCGTGCAATGGGATAAAAAGGAATGGATGGCTGCACACCGAGGTAGTGATGAATCTCTTTATTGTAAAATCCATAACATGAATAACACCACAAGACAGGAAAGCAGGTACAGGTAGACGCGTTTCACGCAGCGACGCTGCGGTTATTCATCATCATTCATCAAGCATGAACCCTGAAGAAGCAATTTACTGCGAAACACGTTGGTTTGAAATGCTTACTTGTACAGTGTTTTTGCTTCATATAATGTTACCAGCTTGACTCAATCAGTATATTTTGTTGTTTTGTTTTTAAAATAACACAATGCTTTTAAGAAGTTTAAGAATAAATATGATCTTTTATGGAGTATAGTTTTTTTCTGTCTGTTTTTCCACTGGTTTGGAACATTCAAATTCCCTTTTTTTTTTTGGTAGGTGGAGGGGATCTGTTGTTTCCATTTTTGGGGTCACATCTTTTCCCCTTCTTTCCCACCTCCTCCTGTTTTTCCTATATATGCCTGGGGTAGTTTTAGCATAAGGCTTGGCTCGCACATGCATTTCACTATATTAAAATAAATATTCATACCTCATAACTTTGTTTCTTCTGGCTTTATCAATTGGAGAATGCAACAGGCAGAAGCAAACAATATTTGTGGGAATTCGACAAATACAAAAAAGGTACAGATTAAAGTTCAGGCTGGCTATAGCCTAAGTGCGTCACTAAATTTACCCAGAGGTACTCCAGTTTTGGTAGGGCTGCTACAATAAAAAATGCAAATGCTTGTGATTTGCAGAGCTTTAGAAAACAAATGTCATTCATTTAGGCTTTGCATTTACTTTTTAGCGGTTGTAAACCCCTACATACAGTATACATAGTGAACTGACTGGCCTCAGGTGATACCCACGTTAATTATACATATGTTGTACCTATTTATCTGCAACATTCTGTTCTCTACATCCATTCAATGTGCAGAATTTATAAAGCTTGTCTGAGCTGTCAGAGACAAGGGGGTGGAGAGCTGAAGTTACAATCTGCAGAGCTAAGTGAGGAGAGGTCTGACAACTAATTGGAGGGAAGGGACACCCACTTCACACAGCACACAGGAACAGAGCTGAGGTTGTCAATCAGCTGGAGGTCCCTTCCGTCACCATTTTTATCTTGGTGTTAGGAAAACTTGTCAGAAGTGACTCATGCTGATAACAGAGCAACGAGGCAGCAGACAGAAATGAGACATGTACACACTATAGAATGATATGATTTGTTCATATTTAATGTCTGAGGTTTACAACTACTTTAAAACCTTGAAAAAACACTATCTGCAGTTATTCATATATTTAACCACTTCAGCCCCCGGAAGATTTGGCTGCTCAATGACAAGGCCATTTTTTGCGATATGGCACTGCGTCGATTTAACTGACAATTGCTCTGTTGTTCGACGTTGTACCCAAACAAAATTGACGTCCTTTTTTTCCCACAAATAGAGCTTTCTTTTGATTGGTATTTGATCATCTCTGCGGTTTTTATTTTTTGTGCTATAAACAAAAAAAGAGCGACAATTTTGAAAAAAACACAATATTTTGTACTTTTTGCTATAATAAATATCCCCATTTTTAAAAATAAATAAATACATTTTCCCTCAGTTTAGGCGGATATGTATTCTTCTACATATTTTTGGTAATAAAAATCGCAATAAGTGTATATTGATTGGTTTGCGCAAAAGTTATAGCGTCTACAAAATAGGGGATAGATTTATGGAATTTTTATTATTAGTATTTTTTTCAATAGTAATGGCGGTGATCTGCAATTTTTATCGGGACTGCAACATTATGGCGGACACATCGGACACTTTTGACATATTTTTGGGACCATTGACAATTATACAGCGATCAGTGCTATAAAAATGCTCTGATTTTGTCAAGCGGTTAACTACCATTTGTTATGTATTGGTTAAATTGAGCTCTTAGGACAGAGAAGGTGAAAAACACACCACAGACACATCCTCTATTATCCTCTTTGTTTTACTATGATTTTTATTGTTTTATATTAAGTTACAAGACATTCAATGGTTCATAAAATAAAATACACTGCAAGTATTATAATTCTGAAGAAACGTATCACATAAGAGTTTCAGCTGAGGGATTTATGGTATATAGACATACAGGCATATAACAGTATATTTGTAGAAAGAATACAATTTGCTATTAAGACACATTAAGATTACTATGATATTGAACACACCACAATTACTATGATGCATAAAAGATCATGTCACCAACCTATAAAATTTCTGGTAAAAACACAGAAAAATCAAGTATGTAAATGCTAATTTGTATTGTTTTCTTTTCCATAAATTATTTTTTATTCACTTGCAGTGTGCATTTGAACGTGACTGCTCCAAGAAGAGAAAATTCTCTAGCACAACACCATCCCTCCTTGTATGTTAAAGCCCTCTTCTCTTCTGGGAGTGTCTACTTACTGTCTATGCTGGCCCAGCTTCTCTGCCTCTTCCTTTTATTTTCTAACCTTTTATAAGGCTGCCAAGGGGTAATAAGTGCCGGTTCACACTGGGGCAACACGACTTCCAGCGCGACCTTTCAAGGCAATTTGGAGACGACTTGAGCGCGACTTCAGCGCTACTTGGAGTGACTTACAACGCGACTTCAAGTTGCCTCCAGGACAGGCGACTTTGCCAGTGGCCAATCACATAATAATCTGCTCTGTGGGAGGGAGGGGTTTGCCTTAGAAAACAATTTTCACTTCCTGGAAAGTTGCTTCAGTTAAGACGGGGGATCCGACTTGGAGGCGACTTCCATTGAAATCAATGGGTACAAGTCGCCTAGAAGTCGCCTTGAAGTAGTACAGGAACCTTTTCTGAAGTCGGAGCGACTTCAGTAGTGTACATTAAGACGGCTCTCATTGACTAACATGTAATTTCTCATGTCGCGCGACTTGGGGCGACACAAGTCAGATCCCAAGTCGCGGTAGTGTGAACCGGCACTTATTTAGTTTGTCAATAGTCACAGATTTGGCTCTGCTGAGGCTGCTGACAGCGCATGTGCAACTAGAGGGAGGACAACAGCGCCGGACTTCAACATGATGTTGGACATTCTGTCCACTATGGTTGACCGTATGACAGAAAAACGGACAGAGGAACAATATTTTTGCCTGTGTCTAGAGAGGGGTGATGGTTAGAGTTTCCGTTGAACTAAAGGCTACGATGTGGGCAGGTGTCATTAGGTAGATAGGCACATTCATTCCGCCATCTGACCAAAACCCCTCATTCAGAAATTTGGAAGGACCACCACCGTACAGTCCGTATGCAACTTACACACTATTCCCACCACCACCCCCTCAGCCAACAGCATAATTCCAGGCACTTTATCAAACACCAACCTTTTCCAATATACCCATCCATTCCTTCAGTTACACCCACCATGTCCCCAATAAAAACTGCTCCAATTTATAATCTCACAAGTTACTCCACCACCCTTGAGCAGTATGCGCAGGCTGGGAATGTGCTAGCATCAAATGACCGTGCCCATTTGCCAACTACCTATTATCACCTATAGACACTGGTGATGTTTTTGTGGCTATAATGTCAAACATACTATGTAATAGTCTTCTCTTGTGTTACACACATGCTTGCAATTACCTCAGGGACAACAGGGTACAGCCACCACCCACTTGATGCTGCTCTAAAAGAAAAATGTTTTTATGCAAAATATTCAATTTTTTGGCTGATTTTATGCTTTTAAGTTTTTAGAAGAAACAACTATTTGGAGCTTTTGCTCCCTTGTTAAAAAAAAACAGGAGGGGGGATCCAGGAGTGCTGGTGTGGGACCCGAGAAGAGAAGGATCCGGGCTGCTCTGTGCAAAGCCACTACACGGAGCAAGTAAGTATGTTTGTTATTTTTAGAAAAAAAAAACAAGGCTTTAATATCACTTTAACCTTTCAACAGGAGGTATAAATTTTCTGAAGTACGTGTCCATTTGGACCAAACTTACATCTCTGTCTTTGTGTTTGTAACACCGGCCCAAAATGGTCCACACTATGTTTAAATTTAGGGGATAGTCTGAGCCAATAGTTGGGCTCAGACTTACTGATTTCTTAAAATGTTGCTTCTGCTCTGGTTGTGATACTGCCTGGCAGTTATTTTCCCTGTTCGCCCATAGGTGGTACTGCCACCGCTGGCTCATGTTTAAAAACAGGTGTATCACAACAGTATTGGGTGTCCCTTCTCGGCAGCCGTGCGGTGGGGGTGGTTGACCTGCTGTGCATGCTGGGGAGGGGTAAATAAGGGGAAGATGCCATTGGAAAGGGAGTTCCTGGTGCGCCTCGTGGCCCTCATGGAACGGGGTGCGTGTGTGTGTTCTAGCCCCGGGCACCTTCAGCCCGAGGCTACATCTCTGCTCGCTAGGCCCGGCTCTGCTGGATCGGGCCTACATTTAAAAAGGGTATCCCAAGCTGTCCATCTGTGGGAAGGAAGCTCTTGAGGAGGGGAGCCAGGGGAGGACCTGCCCCGGAGGAGACTGGTAAGGCGCCGATGTCTCAGGAGAGGCCTGACAACTCATTCAAGGAGGGATACACTCAAAAGCTCTATTATTGCTTGGCTGAAGGTTCGGGACATTTGAAACCCTGTGGCAGAGGATTCCCGGACGCATCCTAAAGTTCACCAGGTCTGTGGCAGAGACCCAAGTTCACCAGGTCTGTGGCAGAGACCTTCGTTCACCGATAGCAGTTTGTGGCAGAAACTGTCTAAAATCTGATCACTTCATCATTCTGGTTGCTATGACCGTGAGAGGGGACTATCCGGGTGAGCAATACCCACTCAGGCTTGAGTGGTGAATATACTGACTGTTTGCATCTATTGCACCGCGAGCCTGAACCTTCCCCTACTTCTCTCGTTTCACACTTTTCTCTCAAGTTCTGCAGCAAAAGAAAATAAAGCCTTATTGTTGAGGTTATACATCTGTGTGGACCAGAAGTGTATTTAGGTTTTGTGCTGCCCTAGGCCTGACTAAACTTGTGCACCCCCTAATTTAAATATAACCCACCCGTTCCTGTCAAGGCCACACCCCTTTCTTTTTAAGACCCTCCCTGAAATTTTCGAGTGGGGACACTAGTTCTGAGGGCTTGGGGGGGGTAATAGATTCCCTTAATTTGCATAGATTTCCTCTCACTTCCTGTTTGGCTATGGGGCAGGAAGTGAAGGGAAATCTCTGCAATGGGACAGGGATGGTAAAAAATAAACTGACAGGGGCTATAACCCTCCCTTACTCTATCCAAAATGAAAAAAAAAGTGTTGTCTATAGTTCTACTTTAAGCACAAATTTCTGATAATTTTATGGAGAGGACTAAGAAGATATAACCATGCCAATGGTGCAGCAGAAAACATATAGCACAGTGAGGAAGGTTTGTGGTCCAGGATGGTAGAACAGTCAAAAATAGAAGCAGCGCCGCCCCCTGCCCCCCACAGTTGCGGAATGCCGGAAGCATTGTGGCCGAATTTTGGGGGAGCTAGACTAATTTGCCTCTTAGCCCGGTCCGCCCCATAAGACTGGCACTACACTAACAGTGTAGCGCAAGCCGGTGGGGACTCTTACTGTGCTGCCCCCCGGCAAAGTGCTGCCCTAGGCCTGGGCCTTATTGGCCTAGGCCAGGATACAGCGTTGGTGTGGACATTGACTTTTCTGAAACTCTTTACCCTGACAACGAAAACCATGGAGGTAGTTTGTATGACCCAAAATTAATCAGCAGCTCCTTCGGGGGTCAGTGCTACATGTTTATATGTTGTTGGTCTCTGCAGTCCTTGAAATGGTTATTGTATAGATGAAGTAAAGCTACATATACATACAGTAAAAAAATTAGGCTACTTATCATCAAATTTTTTTCATTATTCAATACAGCTTGGAATATACAGTCATTTTTGGTAACCAATATTATAGGGCAAATCTTTATTTGTCAAAATTTACAATCAATCAATGGCCTCAAGCTGCCATGTGACCTATACTGCTGCAGACATGAAGTAGGGACCATACATATCCATAACATGTGTACCTTGTCTGGTTTAATGAACTCCGGTCCAATGAGCCCTTTCAATAATGCGTTTTAATGAGTCCTCAAACTGAAGTCCATCATGTTGCCTAAGCAGCTTTCACAGCACAGATTATGTTTTGCATGTTGAGGACAATTTGTGTGGGCAGAAACCACCATTTGTTTGACAAGATTCTGAATGCACATTCCACAGCTCGACCTGCTCTTGTTAGCCTATATTTGAAAACTTGCTACTGTATAGCTAGATTGTGCCCAGAATATGGCCGTAGCAGGTGATCACTCAAAGCAATTGCTTCATCACCCTCAAATACACATGGTAGAGGAGGGCCATTTATTCCCGGGAGTGGGGTCTTTTCTGGAAGTTCCAGCCTATCCATACTCAACAACTGGTCATATAATTAGCGGGAAAATGCTAGAATCGGAGTTGCTGCCATAGGCCCCAATATATATATACTGGGTATATATACATACATATACTGTGTGTGTATATATATATAGATATATATAGAAAGGCTGGTATGCTAGCCTGAAATTATGGGAGGAGTTCGAAGGGTACTTAAACAGACCATCCACGATGGTCAGTGTCGGCTCTAGTGCGCGGTACCCACCCACCCATATCCCCCTTTACAGGGCACTCCTCTAAAGACAATTCTCAGCAGAATTACCTATAACTTCTATCTCAGGTATGGCCCCTTCTTTGGCATACCGTACAGACAGGCCAGGCTACACTTCAGGTCTTATTTGTGTTGTTAGTCTTGTGACGTGTTTATGTGATCCATATCTCTTCAGACAGAGGGCTCCGACCATAAATATATATATATCATAACAAAAACAACAATAAGCATCAACCACTGTAATTAAAACAAATTATTATTTTTTCTTGTAATTGAAGTAGTGACTTCCGCTACCCATTGGCTTCACGATCCTGATGTGCTTCCCATCAATTTCTCCATGACAACTAGGAACATTGCAGCATTGTAGGAAAAGTTCAGAGATCTTTAAATATTCTTCTGTTTTTTTTTTTTAAAACATCTTTCAAGACATCCCAAATAGTACAGCATGTGTCCTGGATTATATAACTTGCAGTTGATTTTCCCACTAGAAAAGCATAATGTACACTAATCAATGATTGTCTGATTGCAAGGTACCTACAAAAAAGTAATATATATTATATATATATATTTTTTTAATTAAAGCAAAAAATGAATTTGAGCTATTTATTGCAACTTCTATGTTGTTTATGAACCAGTTAAACAGAAAGCGCCTTGTGGTACTGCACTAAAAAAATCCATACCATTCCAAAGATACGCTATTTATCACCACCTTTTGGTCAGGCTCATGTAACCAGTTTTCTTTCCAGGTATATACACTATCATTAATGCCAACAAACCTCATTTTGTAAATTAAGCGTTGATGGGGTTACAGTTTTGAAAGCTTTGAAGAAATCTAGATACACTACATCCACAGGCCTTTCCTCTATCTAGATTACAGCTCAATCGAAAGTTAACCGATTGATCTGGCAAGAACACTCTTTTATACATCCATACTGTTTTCACCAGGGGAAGTTTTGGAAATTATCTGAGCCTATGGTTTTGCCTTTTATTTTGGGTGGTTGTAAAATATTTATTTTTATATATAAAATGATATGTATACTTCCTTTGGGAAATTTTTTATTACTTTAGAAATGTGTGTTTGGTGTACATTGAAAAAGAGCGAATTCCTTTTACCTCAGCGTGATGATCAGTCATTCAACAGGAGGTATACTATTTTGAAAGTATGTGTCCATTCGCTCAAAACGAGGACTGAGTAAACCCAGCAATTTGTCAAAACTGTGCCAAAAAAAGGGAGGATTAGTGAACATGATAAGAAAGCAACAGTCATAATTCAAAAGTAATAATAGACGTTAAACTAACATTTTTACGAACATCCTAGTGTACTCAAAAAATTTGTCTTCATGAGCACGTAGGTACATGACCCAGAATTAACCTTCTTGATTGATCCTCTTTCTTGATTGGCGCTTACCAAATGGATCTATTATCTCCGTGGCCTCTTCTTCTCACTCTCTATTTGAAGTAAACATGGCGTGACAGTGGCTGCTGCCACAAAACACGCCATCCAATCGTCACGAAACACAAAACACCACCCAACACAACAGGAAGTCCAGGAAGAACAATAAACACTCGGCAGAAGAAGAGATTTGACCCTGGAAGCAGATGAAAAAACTATGAAACAGATGATATTATTCTCTATTGGCTAATAAAAATAAAAAAAATGCATTAAAAACACTGTATAAAAAAAAGCACGAAAGTGCTCAAAAACGCACAAAAAAAACACTGGAAAAATGTTCAAAGACTCTACACTCAGGTGTGAATAGTAGACTTGTGCACAACGGAAAAATTCGTTCCGTTTCGGTTCGTTTCTTTCCGGTCCTGTTGATTCGTAATCATTCGTAATTTTGCTAGACGGGATTTTTCGTGTTCGGACTCATTCGTATTTTTGCAAGCGACATTTTTCGTTGAATTTTTTGTTGCTTTATAATTCGTACTTTCGGTAGAGTACGTTGTTTTTCGTTGATTCTGGACACAACTCCTACTTTCGTAACTTTTTTTGGGTTCGTTGATTCGTAATTTTCCGTGTCTCTCTCACAACGACGCTGCCTATTATGCCTAATGTGCTTCGAATGGATTTGTACTTTTCTAAATACATAGCGGTTATTTGTAACGATTCGAAATCTCGTATTTTACTTTCGTTTTTTACATGCGGCTATAGGCTCCGCCCCTGTACACCATTTTGAGAGGGTTCAGCACGGTGAGGGAGAAGCAGAGAGCAGAGCAGAGTGTTATTGTGCTTCGAATGGATTTGAAATCTCGTATTTTACTTTCGTTTTTTCATGTGGCTATAGCCTCCGCCCCTGTACACCATTTTGAGAGGGAGTTCAGCATGGTGAGGGAGAAGCAGAGAGCAGAGTGAGTGTTATTGTGCTTCGAATGGATTCGTACATTCGTAACTTTTTTCATAACGAATTATGCCGAAGACCTTCGGGCATTCGCTATTTTGCGGTATAATTTATTTCGGATTCGGTTTTATTCGTAATTGCTCTGTTCGGAAATTCGAATGCTTCCGAATGTCCGAAAGTTGCTAAATTCGGACGAATTTTGATTCGTTACGAAACGAATTGCACAAGCCTAGTGAATAGAGCCTATCAGTTAATAATGTGCATACAATACATTGAATGCACATGTAGTACTACACTCTGAAGGAACACCTTTATTGGTTGGACACCTGTCCTGAATCAGCCATGACGCACCCTATACCTAGACCCCAGTGACACTGACACACTAGGAACTTTTTAGAATGGGCTTTATTAGAGGCAAACCCACTGCACAGTAGGGATGAGCTTCAAGTTCGAGTCGAACCTATGTTCGACTCGAACATCGCCTGTTTGATTGTTTGCCAAATTGCGAACATTATGGGCCGTTCGCGCCAAATTCGAGTGGCGCGTCACGGGCCATAATTCACTGCGGCATCGCAGTGCATTGCTGGCTGATGATTGGCCAAGCATGCACTATGACCCGCATGCTTGGCCAATCACAGCGCTGTCTGTACAGAGAGCCGTAATTGGCCAAAGCCAGGGTGGCTTTGGCCAATTATGGCTCAGGGGGTTTAGTACACGCCCCACACTATATAAGGCCGCCTGCGTGGCGGCCTTGTGTAGTGTGTTGCGGCAGTGGAAAGAGATAAATCAAATGACACTGTCTCTCTGTCTAAGTTAGATAGAGCAGGCAGGCGAGTCAGTTAGCTGCAGTTACAGTGAAGACAAGTGCTGGTGTTCTTCTGATCTTATTAATACCACAGGCAGGCAGCTGCAGTATTTACAGTTAGTGTACTGTGTCCTTTGCACTGTGTGCACCTAAAGCTACCTGAAGACAATTGCTGGTGTTATTCTGATCCTATTAATACCACAGGCAGGCAGCTGCAGAATTTACAGTTAGTGTACTGTGTCCTATGCACAGTGTGCACCTAAAGCTACCTGAAGACAAGTGCTGGTGTTCTTCTGATCATATTAATACCACAGGCAGGCAGCTGCAGTGTTTACAGTTAGTGTACTGTGTCCTTTGCACAGTGTGCACCTAAAGCTACCTGAAGACAATTGCTGGTGTTCTTCTGATCATATTAATACCACAGGCAGGCAGATGCAGTATTTACAGTCAAGCCCTGTACACACAATAGGTTTAACCAATGAAAACAGTCCGATGGACTTTTTTCATCGGACAAACCGATAGTGTATGGGCCCTATCGGTCTTTTTTCCATCGGTGTTTAAAAATAGAACATGTTTTAAATTTATCCAATGGTTAAAAAACCGATAGCAAATTACTATCGTCTGTGGGGAACTTCATCGGATAAAAAACCCACGCATGCTCAGAATCAAGTCGATGCATGCTCAGAAGCATTGAACTTAATTTTTCTCGGCTCATCGGAGTGTTTTACGTCACCGCGTTTGGAACGGTCGGTTTTTTGACTGATGGTGTGTAGGCAAGACTGATGAAAGTCAGCTTCATCGGTTTTCCGATGGAAAAATCCATCGGTTAAAAAACCATAGGAAATCCGATCGTGTGTACAGGGCTTTAGTGTACTGTGTCCTTTGCACAGTGTGCACCTAAAGCTACCTGAAGACAATTGCTGGTGTTCTTATACTAATAATACTACAGGCAGGCAGTTGATTCTGCTAGCTGCAGTATAATCAGTATATATATACATCCCAGCTTTGTGCAGCTACATCTCACTGCAGGCCATTAGTATGTCTGGAAGGCAAACAAGGAGAGGCAGACAGTCACAAGTCAATAAAAGAGGGCAAGCAGGCTCTGTGTCTAGAGGCAACAGTGCTGTTAGTGGACACGGTGCATCCTCATCAGCACGTGGCTGTGGGACACGCTTGTCCTTTTTTTCAGCAGCTGGCCGTGTTGAAACGCAACATGCCGAAGACTTGGTGGAGTGGATGACCAAGTCGTCCTCATCCTCCTCATCCTCTCTCACCCAGGCTCAGGGTACTTTGTCTGATTTTAGCTGCCAACGCGACCTCTTTCCTCGGCTCAATGTCATCAGTCACTCCTTCCCTAGCCCCACCATGTCCTCCTGAGGAGTCCCTCGAACTGTTTGACCACAGTGTTGGGTACATGCTCCAGGAGGATGCCCAGCGTCTTGAAAGCTCCGATGATGGTACCCAGCTAGAGGAAGGCAGTAATGTGAGCCCAGAGAGAGGGGGTGCCCAAGAAGGACAGCAATCTGGCAGTCATGTTCCCCCAGCTGCAGCATACTGCCAGGTTTGCTCCAGTGATGAGGAGGGAGGGGATGATGAGGTCACTGACTCCACGTGGGTGCCTGATAGGAGAGAGGAGGAGGAGGAGGAACATCTCCAATGAGGCAGGATGCCCTCTAGGGGCCAGCTTAAGGGCAGCACACCGACTGCATCACACCGCAGAGCTCCGCATGTGCAGGGCGCTGCTGTCTCTGCGCGTTATTCCAAAAGTTCTTTGGTGTGGGCCTTTTTTGAGACGAGTGCATCAGATCGCACTGCTGCTATTTGCAACATATGTCTCAAGCGTATCTCGCGTGGCCAAAACATCACCCGCTTGGGCACTACATGCTTGACCAGACATATGTCGACCTGCCATGCAGTTCATTGGCAAGCGTACCTAAAAGACCCACACCAAAGAACAAAGCGGACCTCTCCTTGCTCCTCATCAGCTGGGATCTCCAACCCCACTATACCTTTAGTCCTCTCTGAAATCTGCACTGAGAGGAATGAAGGTGTAGAATTAGGTGTGTCACAGCCAAGTACTTGCGGGCAATCTGCTATCGGTACACCGATGTCAGATTGTACCAGGCAAATTTCCCTGCCCCAGCTGCTTCACCGCCAAAAGAAGTTTGCTCCCAGCCATCCACATGCCCAGCGGTTGAATGCTAGCTTGGCTAAATTGCTAGCGCTTCAACTGCTGCCTTTTCAGTTGGTAGACTCTGCCCCCTTCCGTGAGTTTGAGGAATGTGCGGTTCCTCAGTGGCAGGTTCCCAAACGCCACTTTTTCTCACGGAAGGCGATTGCAGCTCTCTACCGGCATGTGGAAGGCAATGTCTTGGCCTCGCTGGACAGGGCGGTCAGTGGTAAGGTGCATATTACACCTGACTCATGGTCCAACAGGCATGGACAGGGGCGTTACCTACCTTTCACGGCGCATTGGGTGACTCTGCTGGCAGCTGGGAAGGATGCAGGACACGGTGCAGTAGTGTTGGAGGTTGTTCCGCCACCACGCCTTCAAAATGCTACTACTGGTGATTCTGACACACCTCTCTCCTCCACCCCTCCTCTTATTATTCCTCCATGGCCTCTTCCTGTGCTTTGTCCTCGGAACCAGCGGTGCTCCGTAGGTGTTCAAGGGGCTGCGCAAGTACGCAGGCAAACAGATGCCATGCGGTGCTTGAGCTGGTGTGCTTGGGGGACAGGAGCCACACTCGGGCAGAGATTCTGTCAGCTCTGCAGGGGCAGGCTAAGAGGTGGTTGATGCCACGCCAGCTTAAGCCAGGAATGGTGGTTTGTGACAATGGCACCAACCTCCTCTCCGTCCTCTGACAGGGACACCTTACCCATGTGCCCTGTTTGGCTCACGTCCTTAACGTGGTGGTGCAGCGGTTCTTGGGCAGGAACCCGGGCTTACAGGAGGTCCTGAGGCAGGCCAGGAAACTCTGTGTGCATTTCCACCGGTCATATAATGCCAGTGCTCGGCTGGCTGACCTCCAAAAGGAATACAACCTGCCCAAGAACCGCCTAATCTGTGACATGCCCACCAGGTGGAACTCAAAGTTGGCCATGCTGCAGCGGCTGAACACGCAGCAGAGGGCCATAAAAATAAATCAGTCTTGGATCATTTTTTTTTTTAAATGTCAGATCCCTTCAAGACTGCCTATGCTGTTATGCTGAGTGACTATCCTCTTCCTCCTGTTTATGTTGATAGCTTGTAAGAACATTTTTGTTTCTGGGCACCGCCACCAGTGCCTAAGGCCGAATTTTTCTGCCCCTGTTTAACAGCGGAGTGTAATTATAATTTTTGCTGCAATACTTTGCAGCAGGGCTCATTACTGTGCTCCAACTAGAGTATCTGCGAGGGGTTGCAGTGTTGTGGCGCCAGCACCAGTGCCTAAGGCCCAATTTTTCAGCCCCTGTTTAACAGGGGCGTGTAATTACAAATTTTGCTGCAATACTTTGCAGCAGGGCTCATTCCTGCGCTCTAACTAGAGTATCTGTGAGAGGTTGCAGTGTTGTGGCTCCAGTGCCTAAGGCCCAATTTTTCTGCCCCTGTTCAACAGGGACATGTAATTACAATTCTTGATCTTGATCTATTATTTCACAGCAGGGCCCATTCCTGCGCCCACCAAGAGTAACTGTGAGGGCTTACAGTGTTGTGGCAACACCACCACCACCAGCAAAGGCCCAATTTTTCTTCCCCTGTTCAACAGGTGCATGTAATTACAATTCTTGATATAATATTTCACAGCAGGGCCCGTTCCAGTGCCCACCAAGAGTAACTGTGAGGACTTACAGTGTTGTGGCACCAGCACCACCACCACCAAAGGCCCAATTTTTCTACCACTGTTCAACAGTGGCATGTAATTACAATTCTTGTTATAATAGTTCACAGCAGGGCGTTCCAGCGCCCACCAAGAGCAACTGTGAGAGCTTACAGTGTTGCGGCAACACCAACACCTAAGGCCCAAATTTCTGCAGAGTATATAGGGCAGGCATACAAAGAAAAGGAAACCCCAAGATGACTAATGGGGTAGGAAAGCGGCTACTTTTAACAACAGTGGATATAGACCAAAGCTGGGATTAATGAAAATGTATTAATTGGTATCAAAAAGTGCACGTACATTGGATATCACATGTGCTTAAGAATAAAAGATAGCTTCATATACGATCTCCTAAAGAGGAGCTATTTTCAGTAATGTTGGCTAATCAAACATGAAACAAAACGGACTGACAAGACAGTTTACAACAATTTCCTACCAAAATCTCCTCTTATTGTTTTCTACTCCTAGTCTCCCGCCTTCTTGTCTTCTCTCTATTTCTTAATACTCTCCTTTTCATCCTTCTCTGCACTTTCCCTATACTTCTTCATCATTAATAAGTGAGTTCATGTCCCTATTAGATTGAAACAATGACTATTCACGCTATTTTTGAGACATGAGTCTCTACATGATGGACTTAATGGCTAAATAGGTCAACAGAGCTTTTCCCTATGCCAATCCACATGTGGATGCCCAGATGATGGAGGACAATAGTTTCTTACTGTTAAATTATCAAGTGAAGATCAACTATATATACAATGATCTCAATGCCTATCTTCTTATCGAGTGTCAACATGATTAATCTTTCATTCAAACACAAGGACTGCTTGTCTACTTTCATTTTTGAAATTGTGGGTTGACTTGTCGGTGAGGCAACGCCTAAAAATAGAGCCGCAAACATCCACCCCCCTTCTAGTCCAGACGAAGCTACGCTACTTTCTAACGAAACTAGTTGACGTCACAGCAGTCACGTGATGCCAGCAACGCAACCCCCATCCAAACATAGCCGTGGAACGAAGCTCGGAGCCTACAGCGTGGACTATACCGCTGTCCATCACGCTGTCAATTATTTCATCCTAGCGTGGAACGGATCTCGGAGCCTGCAGCGCGGACTATACCGCTGAACATCACGCTGCTAACCACTCCATCCCAGCGCAGGCTGCTTGGATTTATACTTACCAAGCACTAAGGACGAAGTGGATTTAATGGGTAACACATGACTCAAAGCAACCAACTAACTGGGTGATCCCAGCAAGCCAAGCAGGTCCTGCTTTGTATGTCACTTAAGCCCTGGCTACTCTGCAATCCCAGGAGTAACGCCGTCCTCTGCAAGACATCCTGGGATGGTAATGTATAAGTGAGATCCCACAGGCTAACTCAGCTCATCTTACCGGTATGTTATTGAGTCACACCAAACTTTGACCCTGCCGCTTGACACCAATCTGTTTTATTTCCTTAATACGTATATGGAAATGAACTTTTGTTTCTCCTTAGCTGGAGAGATTCCGGTATTGCATTTCCAAGCATCGTTGTCACTGTTTAAATAGACTACCAATCTGGAAAATATATGCATTACCCATATCAAATGAATTATTTATTTTCCATTTATGGAGATCAGCGTGTTTGTCACGTACCTGGTAGACGAGCCCAATGTGCAGGGAGCGGCTTCTCGTAGCCTCTGATTCACGAGGCCCTGGTAGAGGGAACAGGAGCTCGCGAGGGCAGAGGGCACAAGTGCCTGACTGGTAAGTTGAGTAGGGGCCTTGAGCAGAAGCTGTAGTCCACGGCAAGGTGCAGTAGTAGAACACTCGTGGATGAGCAGCAGAGCAGATGAGGGCAGACCGGGTCAAACACTGGCAGGCTGGTTCAGGTACAGAAGCGGGATCCAAAACGGGAGTCAGAGTCCAGGCCGGGTCAGTTCGTTGGGCAGGCAGAAATCAGGTTAGAGGGATAAGCAAAAGAGTCGTCAAGGCAAGCCGGGATCAGAAGGGCAGGCAGCAAACAGGATACACAGAGGGAAGCCGGATCAGGTAGGAAGTTCAGCAGCGGGGTATCAATCAGCAGGGGTCTCAGGAAACGCTGCAGACCAGACAGCACTGGGCAGCATGACAGGGGAGTTTAAATACCTGATTCTGGCGCCAAGCGCCGTCACCGTGCGCATGCGCCGAACAGTTCTTCCAAAGGCAGGCATTCTTCTGATGCTGCTGTTGCCGGGCAGATTACGTAAATGCCTTTCCTGACATTGCCCCCCTCCAACGGGCAGCCTCCGGATGCCCAACTGGGCCATCCTAACTGGGTGGGATCTTTTGAAGGCCAGAATTAGTCTCTCTGCGTGGATGTTAGTCTCTGGTTCCCAGGAATTTTCTTCTGGGCCATAGCCCTTCCATTTCACCAAGTACTGGGTTTGGTTGCGCCTCCTCCTGCAGTCTAGGATGGATTCGACCTTGAACTCCTCCTCCCCATTGATTAGTACTGGTTCTGGGGGGCCTATACCTCGATCGGAGAATGGATCTGGAACTGCAGGTTTGAGTAGGGCCACATGGAACACCGGGTGTATCCGGAAGGATTCCGGCAGTTTCAACTCATAAGCCACATCGTTAATCCGTCTTAAAACAGGGAAGGGGCCCACAAATTTGGGGCCCAATTTCTTGGAAGGGCATGCTAATTTCAAGTTCACCGTGGACAGCCAGACTTGGTCTCCGGGCACCAGGTTTAGCTCCCCCCTCCTCCTCCTGTCGAATATCTCTTTGTTATATTTCTGGGTCCTTGCCATTGTTTCTTGTAGTAGTTTGTTGTTATTGTTAAAGAAGTTCAGAGTCTCTTGGGCGGCTGGAACTGCACATTCCGGTATATTATTGGATAGGAACAAGGGGTGGAAACCGTAGTTTGCGAAAAAGGGGGACTGTTTGGTAGCTGAGTGGACAGAGTTGTTGTACGCAAACTCGGCAAGAGGTAGTAAGGGTACCCAATCGTCCTGAGAAAAGCCTGAGAAACAGCGTAGATATTGTTCGAGCGTCTGATTAGTTCGTTCAGTCTGCCCATTGGTCTGCGGGTGATAAGCCGAAGAAAGGCACAGGTCAATTTTTAAGGATCCACAAAGTGCTCTCCAAAATCTGGACGTAAACTGCACCCCTCGATCGGATACGATGTTTGAAGGGATACCGTGCAGCCTTACTATTTCCTTGATGAACAGTTTTGCGGTTTCAGGAGCGGAAGGTGTGCCTCTCATAGGCAAAAAATGGGCCATTTTGGATAGTCTGTCTACTACCACAAAAATGGTAGTGCAATCTTCGGATGGTGGTAACTCAACAATAAAATCCATGGAGATCATTCTCCAGGGTCTTTCTGGAATGGGTAGGGGTTTTAATAATCCCCATGCTTTGGCCTTGCTGCCCTTGTTTCGAGTGCAAACGGCGCATGAATCCACATAGTCTCTACAGTCCTTCAATACGCGAGGCCACCAAAACATGCGCTGAAGAAGTTCAGATGTCTTGCGGATACCGAAATGGCCAGCCAGTTCATGGTCGTGGCAAGACTTAAGGACCTTGACTCGTGCTTGTTGAGGTACGAAAATCCTGTCCTGGAACCACAGCAGGTCATTTCTCCGCTGTAAGGTAACGTCCGGTAGGTGTAATTCACTTGTGTAAGCTCGTTTGATCTGAGATAGTACGTCTTCTTGTAATAAAAGAAAGTTTCCAGGCGTCAGGATGGTGTCCGGGAGTGACGAGGTTTGAGGTTCACTGAACATCCGGGAAAGTGCATCAGGTTTTGTGTTCTTTGACCCGGGCCTGTAAGTAATGTGAAATGAGAACCTGGTAAAAAAAAGTGCCCACCTAGCCTGACGTGGTCTCAGTCTCTTGGCGGCTTTCAAGTACTCCAGGTTCTTGTGGTCTGTGTAGACCAAAATGGGGTGTGCTGCCCCCTCCAGCAAGTAGCGCCATTCCTCCAGTGCTGCCTTAATTGCGAGTAATTCTCTGTCCCCGACATCGTAGTTTCTTTCTGCTTCGGACAACTTACGAGAAAAGAAAGCTACAGGGTGTAACAGGGCCTTGGGACCCTGCCTCTGGGAGAGTACTGCTCCCACGGCAATCTCTGAGGCGTCCACTTCTAGGGTATAGGGCAGGGCTGGGTCTGGGTGTCTTAGGACAGCGGCTGAGATGAACTGACCCTTGAGGGTAGAGAAGGCAGCCTGGGCCTCAGGGGTCCAGTTGAAGCGCGTGCCTTGTTTTGTCAGGCTGGTGATGGGGGCGATGATGGTGGAAAAACCCCGGATAAATTTGCGATAGAAATTTGCGAACCCCACAAACCGCTGGATCCCTTTCTTGTCCGTAGGGGCTGGCCAATCCAGGATGGCAGAGACCTTTTGTGGGTCCATCTTGATGCCTTCCACGGAGATAATCAGCCCCAAGAATTGGATGCTTTGCTGCTCGAAGACACATTTCTCAGGTTTTGCATACAGACCGTGTTGACGGAGTCGGGTTAATACCTTCCCAACATGTTCCCGATGGATGGACAGAGAAGGAGAGAAAATTAGGATGTCGTCTAGATAGACGATAACGAACAGGTCAAGATAGTCTCTGAAGGCCTCATTCACAAAATGTTGAAATGTAGCTGGGGCGTTGCATAGACCGAAGGGCATCACACGGTATTCAAAATGCCCGAATCGGGTACGGAAGGCGGTCTTCCATTCATCCCCGCTTCGAATCCGGACTAGGTTGTAGGCCCCATGTAGGTCTAATTTGGTAAATATAGAAGTGGTTCCAAGTCTCTGGAAGAGTTCAGGCACCAGAGGAAGGGGGTAACGATTCTTGATCGTAATCTTGTTAAGCTCACGGTAGTCTACGCATGGGCGTAGTGAGTGGTCCTTCTTCTCGACAAAGAATATCCCCGCTCCTGCCGGTGAGGTGGAAGGGCGGATGAACCCTTTTTTCAGATTATCATCAATGTAAGTTTTAAGAGTCCCCAGCTCCAATTCGGTCAGAGGGAAGATCCTCCCAAATGGTACCTCTGCCCCGGGGAGGAGTTCAATCGGGCAGTCGTAGGGCCTGTGTGGGGGTAATGTCTCTGCACCTTTCTTGCTGAATACATCCAGAAAGGTGTGGTATGCTTTGGGGACGGATTGGCGGGTCTCGGTATCAGCATCAAGACACAGTAGCGAAGAAGGCGTATCAGTGTTTTTCAGTAGGCAATGCTGGCAGCAATAAGGAGAGCGGAAGCTGATCTTTCCAGTAATCCAGTCAATCTTGGGGTTGTGAGCCCTCAGCCATGGCATACCCAGTATAATGGGAAACAAGGGGGACTCAATAATGTCCAGGCAAAGCCATTCCCGGTGGCTATTGGAGATGACTGTGTCCAGAGGGGCCGTCTCCTGGGTAACAGGCCCGGATTTGATGGCTGATCCGTCGGCCAGATGGATGGATAGACCCTTAGCTCTGGGTTGTAGGGGGATTCGGAACTTGCTGGCGAAAGATGCATCCATAAAGCCGCTACACGCTCCGGAGTCAATTAGGGCGGTAGCTTGGATATTCCCTCCTGGAAGCTGTAGGGAAATTGAAACAGCCAGATGAGTTGCGTTATCAAATGAAACAGGTGAGCAGGTAGAACAAACAGAGGAAGACTTACGGGACTTGGCGGGACAGGACCTCACGTAGTGTCCCGGTTCGCCACAGTAAAGGCAGAGGTTGTTGTTCCGCCGGCGTTGACGCTCCTCGGGAGTAAGCGAGGGTCGAAGCAAACCAAGCTGCATGGGCTCTGGAACGTCGGTGGGCGTATGAGCGAACGCCGGAGGAGCGGAGTGAGGAGGGTTTGGGTTAAACACACGGGGAAGCATCCAGACAGGGCGAGAAGGGCCCGTGGTGCGTTCTGCCCTTCGTTCCCTTAGCCGTCTGTCGATTTGGGTAGCCTGCAGAATCAGAGCGTCAAGCATTGCGGGGATGCCCACCCGGGCCAGTTCATCCTTAAGAGGTTCCGAGAGGCCTAGGCGGAACTGGTGACGCAGGGCAGCGTCATTCCAGTTAGTATCCGCGCTCCAACGCCGGAATTCGGACACGTAATCTTCCACGGCCCTGCGGCCTTGTTGTAGGGAGCATAATGCGGCTTCTGCAGTGGCCGCCTGAAGGGGGTCCTCATAGAGGAGGTCCATTGCTTGAAGGAAGGAACTCAGCAGGTTCAGGCAGACGTCCTTGTGTTCCAAGAGGCGATGGGCCCACGTCTGGGGTTCTCCTGAAAGTAGGGAAATGACAAAACCCACCTTGGTGGACTCAAGCGAGAATGTCCGGGGCTGTAACGCAAAGAACAGTTCGCAGGCGTTACGGAAGGCCCTGTATTTGCTGCGGTCCCCCGAGAATCTTTCCGGAGTGGGGACCCTAGGTTCTGGTGGCAGCATTACCACAGATGGTGCAGGAGAAGTTCCAGAGGCCGGGGTGGATAAGGTCCGGACTTGTTCCTCCAGACGGGTGTACCCCTCTTGCAAACTTCTGACGGCCGAGGTAAGTCCGTCCAGGTGGCGGCACAAATCCTCCATTGGAGAGGCTCCCTGCGTGGGCTCGGACATGGCTGTCTGGTACTGTCACGTACCTGGTAGACGAGCCCAATGTGCAGGGAGCGGCTTCTCGTAGCCTCTGATTCACGAGGCCCTGGTAGAGGGAACAGGAGCTCGCAAGGGCAGAGGGCACAAGTGCCTGACTGATAAGCTGAGTAGGGGCCTTGAGCAGAAGCTGTAGTCCACGGCAAGGTGCAGTAGTAGAACACTCGTGGATGAGCAGCAGAGCAGGTGAGGGCAGACCGGGTCAAACACTGGCAGGCTGGTTCAGGTACAGAAGCGGGATCCAAAACGGGAGTCAGAGTCCAGGCCGGGTCAGTTCGTTGGGCAGGCAGAAATCAGGTTAGAGGATAAGCAAAAGAGTCGTCAAGGCAAGCCGGGATCAGAAGGGCAGGCAGCAAACAGGATACACAGAGGGAAGCCGGATCAGGTAGGAAGTTCAGCAGCGGGGTATCAATCAGCAGGGGTCTCAGGAAACGCTGTAGACCAGACAGCACTGGGCAGCATGACAGGGGAGTTTAAATACCTGATTCTGGCGCCAAGCGCCCTCACCGTGCGCGCGTGCATGCTCCCGCGGGCGCGCGCGCACGCGCACCCGTTGCGCTGTCGCGCACGCGCATGCGCCGAACAGTTCTTCCAAAGGCAGGCATTCTTCTGATGCTGCTGTTGCCGGGCAGATTACGTAAATGCCTTTCCTGACAGTGTTACTCATGAATTAGGATGGACCAATTATCATTAATACCATTTTGAACACCTCTTATTATTATTTTTTCTCCTTCATTGATTCATTTGTAATCTTGAACATTGACCGTTTTACCAGTTTACTTGCTTCATGGGTATATTCCTACCAATCTCTCAGCCATCTGTGACCAACAATTGATATGTGAATAGTGGGGCTTGTTTGGACCCAAACTCTGGGGTTATTCATCGTGAAGCTGTATCTAGTTATTTATCTACATGATTTATTTCTGTTATTATTGAAATATAAGTGGTTTGTACCACTTTACAGCTTCACTCTGAAATGTTATGCTGGCGTCCGGACTTATCTGTGTTGTGTGTTCCCCCTAATTGTTGTAAACTGTCTTGTCAGTCCGTTTTGTTTCATGTTTGATTAGCCAACATTACTGAAAATAGCTCCTCTTTCGGAGATCTTCAGTAAAACGTATATGAAGCTATCTTTTATTCTTAAGCACATGTGATATCCAATGTACGTGCACTTTTTGATACCAATTAATACATTTTCATTAATCCCAGCTTTGGTCTATATCCGCTGTTGTTAAAAGTAGCCGCTTTCCTTCCCCATTAGTCATCTTGGGGTTTCCTTTTCTTTGTATGCTTAGTGTTTGGCTACAACGACAGTACCATATTTTTGTTAATAGTACTCTGGTTTATATTTATTGAATTGACCACTGGTTTGATTTACCTCGGAACTCGTTTTCCTTTCTCCTTTTGTTTTCTTTATAGGGCAGGCCCCTACTTTCAAACATCCAACTTACAAACGACTCCTACTTGCAAACGGAAGGAGATAACAGGAAGTGAGAGGAAATTTACCCCTAGGAAGGGAAATTCTCTACTGTAAGAGTTAATATGGGAAAAACGTGTCTCCTTTCCACTGATGCTTTATCACCAATCCTTGTTTCACTAAAAACCCCAAATTTTCAAAAAACATTTGTCATTGGGACAGAAAGTGAGGTGAAATCTGAAGAGGTGCACAGACAGCAAAACAAATGTTACAGGGGTGATAACCCTTCCCTATGTTTTCCAAAAAGCTTAAAAATAGATTTTTGGGCTGGAGCTACACTTTAAAAATGTACCAGTTCAAAATTACAAACAGATTCTACTTAACAACAAACCTACAGTCCCTGTCTTGTTTGCGCCACCTGAATACTGCTGTTCAGAGTATATAGGGCCTGGGGGCCCTACACCTTTCCTTTTTTTTATTTGGGTGCAGGGTTCCGCTTAATATCCATAGAAGACCCAAAGGGGCTGGTAATAGGCTGGGGGGGGGAGGGGGGGTACCCATGCCATTTTTCTCAATGATTTTCATCCATATTGCCAGGACCAGACATTACATCAAAGCCGCAAGCAGTTTTAAATGACTTTTTTTCCTTTAGAAATTTAGTTTTGTGCAGGGACAGTTCTAAACACGGGAAACATGTGCCACTTCACAGGCATACTATAGACACCCCCCAGGTACGATATTTAAAGGAATATTTCACTTTTTTTTCATTTTAAGCATCATTAAAATCACTGCTTCCGAAAAACTTTAAAACTTTTTTGCATTGATACATGTCCCCTGGGGCAGGACCCGGGTCCCCAAACCCTTTTTAGGACAATAACTTGCATATTAGCCTTTGAAATTAGCACTTTTGATTCCGAACGCTCGAGTCCCATAGACTTTAACGTGGGTTCTAAAGTTTGCGCAAACTTTCGGTCCGTTCCGAGGTTCTGGTGTGAACTGAACCGGGGGGGTGTTCGGCTCATCCCTACTGCACAGTCTTATGGCTTTCAGAATGTCCAATTTCTTTGTCATGGCTGTAAAACTTTATTAAACATGTAGCACACAGATCCCTGGCCTTACCTCCTCAAGGCAGGACACACCGTACCACAATGCCCAGGCTCCTTTTTTAATAAGAGGGTAAGCGGTGTTCAGAAATTGTTGGGTCCCGCAGCAAGTTACCTTCCCTCAGTTGGATCTTACCCCTAGAGTGTAGGGAAGAGTCTGTTGTAGGTGTACCAATAAGGCCAATGTCCAGACAAGGTTAAACTTAATGAAGGAAGGTTTATTTTCTTTATGCTGACAACTGGATTGGAAAGTTGGAGTTGAAGAATAAAAGAAACAGGGAGGTAGGTTCAGGCACTTGGTATCACCACTCAATCCAGAGTGGGCTCTGCTCACCCGGATAGTCCCCTCTCACGGTACTAGCAGCCGGAGTGATGCACAAATTATACTTCTCTTAAGTCCCTCTTTTGGAGATACGATCGGGAGATTCTCTGCCACAGAATCTCTGAGCCCCGAACCTCTCAGCGCTTGTAATTAAAGAACAGGTGCAAGTTGCTGCACATTACAAGGCCTCAGATGATTAGTGGAATCCCTCCAGAAGTTTACTGGGCCTCTCCTTCACCGTGAAACTCTCACCGGTCCCTCAGAAAGGTCCTCCCCCGGTTTCTTCTTCTTAGAGCGGGTCCCCTCTCAGGGGCACCCTGGGATTCCTCCTCTTAGAGCTGAGCCCCAGCTAAAGGTGCTGGGCCCAATGGTGAAGTTGCAGCCCCAGGCTAAAGGTGCCTGGGACCGATGCATACGTGCACCCCTGGCCTGGAGGGGAACTGCACACCGGTACAACACCTGGGGAACAAACAACCGTACCTATCAATAAAAGCGGTCTGAGCCTGGCTACTAGCTCAGACCAACCCCTAAATTTAGGCACACAGCACCCCTCAAAGTAGAGGGGCGCTACAAACATATTGAAACAGAATGCAAGAACAACATAAAGCTGGCATTCCAGGATACTGGAACAGTAGCACAGTCTCTGGAACAGTATCACTATTCACAGCAGGACATGGCTCTCTTCCCTCTGCTCAAGGCAGCCGGCACTCCCAGCACAGCAGCATATGGTCAGGATTCTGCAGCAGCCATGTCACCCGCAGTACCTTAGCATGTGGCCTGTGCAGCAAAGGTCCCCTGTAGTGTTCTCTCTCACTTGGCTCTCCAGCACTCCAGCCTAGATTGCATCATAGCACATTCCCTGAGCTCCTTGTATTCTGAGTTCATTGAAAATCAAGCAGTGGCCATAAATCTCGCTCGTGCAGGGCTTCTGCTTCCCTTCGCTGTACGGGACTCATAACATCCTCCCAGAGTCCTTGTCCTCTGTTTGCTGATTCTGGCTGAACCGACACACATGGGTCTCAAATATAATCTTATGGGAAAGTTTCTGTTTAATGAATGGTATGGCTACATGATCACTTTGAAGCAGATCTTACCAGACTGATAAAAGTATTATAAACATAAAAAATCTGAAATAAATTGTAAAAAAAAACTCTTCTTACTTAGCGACTTCCTGCTTATGATGTTTTGTACTTTCAATGCTTTCAGTTAGCAGTTTAATATGCCGCGACTGCTTCAAAATAAGCAAACCTTGCATTTTTATAAAGGGTCCCCTTTAACTAGTATCAATAGCACACAAAAAAAGATAAAAAGAATGAAAGGTGCTGAACAACAACAGAAAATCTCTCCAAACTGGGAGAGTTTTATTCCCGGAAATCAAGAAATAAAGCAAGAAAAACACAAATGCAGCTATTATATTTTCTCCTTACTTATGTGTTGTCTTTTGCCAAAGATATTGCTTTTGTTTTTTAGTGTAACCTTTTAAGATACCTACCTACAGAGATTCACAATTAACAACAACAAAACAGATGTTCCTGTAGCGATGCATTTCTGCAGAAGATGCCAAAGCATAAATGATCACAAGATAATGGTACTGAAAGGGAACTTCAAATCACAGAAAAAACGGCTGGAATGGGAATGTGAATTTATACAAAAATTAGAAACTTTGTTATGTTGTCTAAACAGGGACAGGAATTTTATTGCCAACTATGCTTTTAATCGATTGCCGACCAGCCGCCGTCATTATACGGCGGCAGGTCGGCACGATCCCGCGAACCGTCGTAGCTGTACGTCATTCCCTTTAAGCAGCAAAGAAAGCTCTATTTGTGAGAAAAAAAGGACGTCAATTTTGTTTGGGTACAATGTTGCACGACCGCACAATTGTCAGTTAAAGCGATGCAGTGCCGTATCGCAAAAATGGTCTGGTCATTGAGCAGCCAAATCTTCCGGGGCTGAAGTGGTTAATTGAATTTCTGAACTCTGACAATAAAGCCTGCATTGCCTTCCAATGCTTCTTGCTGTAGGAGCCAATTAGAGGTGAGAGCAGTGGACAATTTTTTTAGGCAACGCATTGACACCTTTGCAGCCATTGTGCTATCTGCTGGGTGTTCAATGTGCCCCTGTACCTTTAAGGAGGGGTGGACTCCCTTCAGTCCTTCTGCCTTCATCTATCTCATCAGAATGCACTGTGGAGCCTCTTAAAAGTTAGAGATAGAACTACAGATACCAGGGTGCCTTGGCAAAGCTCTGTAGCTTATGCATGCATTTGCAAATTTGTGCAACTAAACCCCTGTTTTAAACGCATGCTGTTAGACGGGTTAATCTGATTGATCGCAGGCTGGTCGGTAAGTAGGGCTTGGAATTCTCCTTGGATTTTTTCTTGTTCCTTTTTTGTTATGCATTGCCTTCCAATGCTCCTTGCTGTAAGGGCCAGTTATAGGTGAGAGCAGTGGACAATTTTTTTGTACGCTTGATTTTAGGTCAGGCAACGCATTGACATCTTTGAAGCTATTGTGCTACCTAGTGGGTGTTTAATGTGCCCCTGTACCTTTAAGGGGGGGGGTGGGCTCCCTCCAGTCCATCTGCCTTCATCTATTTCATCAGAATGCATGTGCTTCCACTGTGGAGCCTCTTATAAGTAAGGCTACTTTCACACTGAAGCGCTGGATGCGCTGGCGGTATAGCGACGCTATTTTTAGTGCCGCTATACCGTATTTTTTGCCGCGATTTGCGGGCGCTAGCGGGGGGATTTTAACCCCCGCTAGCGGCCGAAAAAGGGTTAAAAACGCGCGCAATAACGCCTCTTTGCGGCATTTTGCGGGCGTTTTGGAGGCGCTACCCCATTGATTTCAATGGGCAGGGGCGCTATAGGATCGGTATTTTTACCGCTACTATCGCCCCTCAAAGATGCGGCTTGCAGGAGTTTTTTTAGCCTCCTGCAAGCGCAACGCTCCAGTGTGAAAGCCCTCGGGCTTTCACACTGGATACAATGGAGCGACTTTTTTGGGGCGCATTGCAGGCGCTATTTTTAGCGCAATAGGGCCTGCAAAGCGCCTCAGGGTGAAAGGGGCCTTAGAGATAGGACTACAGATACCAGGGTGCGTTGGTGGGGCTCTGTAGCTTACACATGCATTTGCAAATTTGTGCAACTAAACTCCTGTTTTAAATGCATACTGTTAGACAGGTTAATCTGGTTGGTCACAGGCTGGTCAGTAATTAGAGCTTGGAATTCTCCTTGTATTTTTTCCTTGGTCCTTTTTTGTTTGGATCATAAGTATACTGTATAGACATTTCCAAGGGACTTTTACTGTCACTAATTCACACTAATGTGGTAAGTGTGCATGGACTTCTTATCTCCTAGACCAGTGGTCTTCAAACTGTGGCCCTTTGCTTGCCTTTATCTGACCCTTTAGGCATTATTCCTGCCACTGACACCAACAATCGGGCATAATTCCTGCCACTGACAGCAACAATTGAGCACTATCCCTCCCACTAACACTTACTATTTCTTTATCGTACATCACGGGACACAGAGTCTAGTAATTACTAAGTGGGTTATATTACACCTTTAGGTGCTGGACACTGGTGTAATCAATTAGACAGGAAGTTTCCTCCCTATATAACCCCTCCTATACTGGGAGCACCTCCGTTTTTTCACCAGTGTCTAAGGTGTTGGTCACGAGTGAAGATGTGCTCTGAGGAGCTCCACTGGAGGGATCCATGCTGGATTTACATAGCCTCCATAAAGACCAAATCCATCCAAAGTGCCATTGAGGCAAAAGTGGATGGTACCTGGGGCCTCGTATCCGAAGCACAAGGTTTTTGTCTGTAATGCCTCTCTTTGGAGGGATGGATCCTCGGTGCCAGTGCTTTGGTTATACCAAAAACCAAAAGTTACAGACAGGATGTGCTACAGGTCCAGGGGAGTGAATTTGCAAGAGGTGCCCGGTCCCTGAAGGTCTGTTGACTTAACCCGCCGTGATGGGTGAAGATTGGGTCTGTCTGTGCTTAGCAGTATCCTGCGGCGGGGATAAGGTATGTGAAGACAATCCTAGGTAAATACCTTAAGGATTATCTTCCATGAGTATCTGCATGTCTTATCTGTTTTCCGCCACTAGAGGCAGTAAAGAGACATACCTGGTGTTTCACTTACCATGCTCTCCAGGAACGAAAGCTCAGTGTCAGTCTAAAGCCCCATACACACGGTAGGACTTTTTGACAACAAACTTCAAAATTAGCAAGTTTTCTAAAAAATCCAACCGTGTGTACGCTCCATCAGACAAACTTTTTCAGTTTTCATCGGACAAAAGTTGGCTCTGCAACGGACAAACTTTTCGGCAACAAAAGTCCTACGGTGCAAAGTCCTATCGTGTGTACAGAAATCCATCTGACTTTTGTCCGAAGTACAAACAGGCATGCCCAGAACCAATGTTAAAATCAATCAACAATAGCAGAAGTTGACCAAAGGGTGGCGGTAAAGAGCAGAAAAGAGCAGAAAAACCACATGATTTTGGGAAAGTTTTGTGAAAGTTTGCAGAAAAGTCCTTCCTTGTGCTATGGGTATGCCCAGCCAACTCCCTTCGGACAAAAATCCACAGAAAAGTTTGTTTGAAGTCCGACCGTGTGTACGAGGCTTTAGTCCGAGGACCACGGCACTCCTTTTGGGGGATCTCTCTCTCTCCCCCTCTCGCCCCCGCCTCCTCCATTTCCTTACGTGTGTGCGTGCGAAGGGGGCGTGCTTTTGAAGCCGGTAGACAGGGAAGGGGGATGTGGTTGCTGCTGGCGTGCGCGTGCACGCCGGCTCATGGTGCAGGCGCAGGGTGGGCCCTTCAAAAAAGCCCAGACGTCAGAGCTCTGTAAAGCCAGAGGGACACAGCAGCTTGGGGCACGTAAGCACCTCCTGTGTGTTGGATACAGACATACCTAAGACGCCTACTCAGCATCAAGCTGTGCAGATTAGCAGGCATTGTTTTTTGCTAGACTAAGTTCAGCTGTTGATGCACTGTGTTAAGTTCCTCTGCTTTTAGCTTAGGACTTTTGTCTCCCTGTAGAAAAGGTTCAGGGGCAGGAATATGAAAGGGCACCAAGGTATCGCCACCTGAATCTGGTGGCCCTAATCATGCTTGCATGATACCATCCTCCCCTGTAGAGACTTGAAGCAGCCCACAGGTAGGGATGAGCTTCGTGTTCGAGTCGAACATACGTTCGACTCGAACATCGGCTGTTCGATCGTTCGACGAAGATCGAACGATTTGGGCCGTTCGCGCCAAATTCGAGTGACGCGAACGGCCCACAATGCACTACGCCATCGCAGTGTCATCCAGGCGCTGTGATTGGCCAAGCATGCACTGTGACCCCGCATGCTTGGCCAATCACAGCGCCGGCAGCGAGGAGAGCAATGATTGGCCACAGGCAGGATGCCTGTGGCCAATTATTGCTGAGGGTGTTTAGTACACGCCCCACACTATAAAAGGCCGCCAGCACGGCGGCCTAGTGTAGTGTGTTCCGGAGCAGGGAAAGACAAGCATAGGCAGGGACAGTGACATTTATTTCTTTCTTGCTTAACCTGGATTCCTTTAGTTTAGGGAAAGAGAAGGATAGGTAGGGAGAGTGTCAGTGTGTTTTACTGTGCGAGTCCTTGTTTCTAGGGACAAAGAAGGAAAGTGAGGTGAATTCTCCTTGTGCTATAGTGTGCTTTAAAAAAACATTTTTTCTAGGGACAGAAAACTCTAGGTAGGGAGAGTGTCAGTTTCTTTCACTGTGCGAGTCCTTGTTTCTAGGGACAAAGAAGGAAAGTGAGGGGAATTCTCCTTGTGCTATAGTGTGCTTTAAAAAAACATTTTTTCTAGGGACAGAAAACTCTAGGTAGGGAGAGTGTCAGTTTCTTTCACTGTGCGAGTCCTTGTTTCTAGGGACAAAGAAGGAAAGTGAGGGGAATTCTCCTTGTGCTATAGTGTGCTTTAAAAAAACATTTTTTCTAGGGACAGAAAACTCTAGGTAGGGAGAGTGTCAGTTTCTTTCACTGTGCGAGTCCTTGTTTCTAGGGACAAAGAAGGAAAGTGAGGGGAATTCTCCTTGTGCTATAGTGTGCTTTAAAAAAACATTTTTTCTAGGGACAGAAAACTCTAGGTAGGGAGAGTGTCAGTTTCTTTCACTGTGCGAGTCCTTGTTTCTAGGGACAAAGAAGGAAAGTGAGGGGAATTCTCCTTGTGCTATAGTGTGCTTTAAAAAAACATTTTTTCTAGGGACAGAAAACTCTAGGTAGGGAGAGTGTCAGTTTCTTTCACTGTGCGAGTCCTTGTTTCTAGGGACAAAGAAGGAAAGTGAGGGGAATACTCCTTGTGCTATAGTGTGCTTTAAAAAAACATTTTTTCTAGGGACAGAAAACTCTAGGTAGGGAGAGTGTCAGTTTCTTTCACTGTGCGAGTCCTTGTTTCTAGGGACAAAGAAGGAAAGTGAGGGGAATTCTCCTTGTGCTATAGTGTGCTTTAAAAAAACATTTTTTCTAGGGACAGAAAACTCTAGGTAGGGAGAGTGTCAGTTTCTTTCACTGTGCGAGTCCTTGTTTCTAGGGACAAAGAAGGAAAGTGAGGGGAATTCTCCTTGTGCTATAGTGTGCTTTAAAAAAACATTTTTTCTAGGGACAGAAAACTCTAGGTAGGGAGAGTGTCAGTTTCTTTCACTGTGCGAGTCCTTGTTTCTAGGGACAAAGAAGGAAAGTGAGGGGAATTCTCCTTGTGCTATAGTGTGCTTTAAAAAAACATTTTTTCTAGGGACAGAAAACTCTAGGTAGGGAGAGTGTCAGTTTCTTTCACTGTGCGAGTCCTTGTTTCTAGGGACAAAGAAGGAAAGTGAGGGGAATTCTCCTTGTGCTATAGTGTGCTTTAAAAAAACATTTTTTCTAGGGACAGAAAACTCTAGGTAGGGAGAGTGTCAGTTTCTTTCACTGTGCGAGTCCTTGTTTCTAGGGACAAAGAAGGAAAGTGAGGGGAATTCTCCTTGTGCTATAGTGTGCTTTAAAAAAACATTTTTTCTAGGGACAGAAAACTCTAGGTAGGGAGAGTGTCAGTTTCTTTCACAGTGCGAGTCCTTGTTTCTAGGGACAAAGAAGGAAAGTGAGGGGAATTCTCCTTGTGCTATAGTGTGCTTTAAAAAAACATTTTTTCTAGGGACAGAAAACTCTAGGTAGGGAGAGTGTCAGTTTCTTTCACTGTGCGAGTCCTTGTTTCTAGGGACAAAGAAGGAAAGTGAGGGGAATTCTCCTTGTGCTATAGTGTGCTTTAAAAAAACATTTTTTCTAGGGACAGAAAACTCTAGGTAGGGAGAGTGTCAGTTTCTTTCACTGTGCGAGTCCTTGTTTCTAGGGACAAAGAAGGAAAGTGAGGGGAATTCTCCTTGTGCTATAGTGTGCTTTAAAAAAACATTTTTTCTAGGGACAGAAAACTCTAGGTAGGGAGAGTGTCAGTTTCTTTCACTGTGCGAGTCCTTGTTTCTAGGGACAAAGAAGGAAAGTGAGGGGAATACTCCTTGTGCTATAGTGTGCTTTAAAAAAACATTTTTTCTAGGGACAGAAAACTCTAGGTAGGGAGAGTGTCAGTTTCTTTCACTGTGCGAGTCCTTGTTTCTAGGGACAAAGAAGGAAAGTGAGGGGAATTCTCCTTGTGCTATAGTGTGCTTTAAAAAAACATTTTTTCTAGGGACAGAAAACTCTAGGTAGGGAGAGTGTCAGTTTCTTTCACTGTGCGAGTCCTTGTTTCTAGGGACAAAGAAGGAAAGTGAGGGGAATTCTCCTTGTGCTATAGTGTGCTTTAAAAAAACATTTTTTCTAGGGACAGAAAACTCTAGGTAGGGAGAGTGTCAGTTTCTTTCACTGTGCGAGTCCTTGTTTCTAGGGACAAAGAAGGAAAGTGAGGGGAATTCTCCTTGTGCTATAGTGTGCTTTAAAAAAACATTTTTTCTAGGGACAGAAAACTCTAGGTAGGGAGAGTGTCAGTTTCTTTCACTGTGCGAGTCCTTGTTTCTAGGGACAAAGAAGGAAAGTGAGGGGAATTCTCCTTGTGCTATAGTGTGCTTTAAAAAAACATTTTTTCTAGGGACAGAAAACTCTAGGTAGGGAGAGTGTCAGTTTCTTTCACTGTGCGAGTCCTTGTTTCTAGGGACAAAGAAGGAAAGTGAGGGGAATTCTCCTTGTGCTATAGTGTGCTTTAAAAAAACATTTTTTCTAGGGACAGAAAACTCTAGGTAGGGAGAGTGTCAGTTTCTTTCACTGTGCGAGTCCTTGTTTCTAGGGACAAAGAAGGAAAGTGAGGGGAATTCTCCTTGTGCTATAGTGTGCTTTAAAAAAACATTTTTTCTAGGGACAGAAAACTCTAGGTAGGGAGAGTGTCAGTTTCTTTCACTGTGCGAGTCCTTGTTTCTAGGGACAAAGAAGGAAAGTGAGGGGAATTCTCCTTGTGCTATAGTGTGCTTTAAAAAAACATTTTTTCTAGGGACAGAAAACTCTAGGTAGGGAGAGTGTCAGTTTCTTTCACTGTGCGAGTCCTTGTTTCTAGGGACAAAGAAGGAAAGTGAGGGGAATTCTCCTTGTGCTATAGTGTGCTTTAAAAAAACATTTTTTCTAGGGACAGAAAACTCTAGGTAGGGAGAGTGTCAGTTTCTTTCACTGTGCGAGTCCTTGTTTCTAGGGACAAAGAAGGAAAGTGAGGGGAATTCTCCTTGTGCTATAGTGTGCTTTAAAAAAACATTTTTTCTAGGGACAGAAAACTCTAGGTAGGGAGAGTGTCAGTTTCTTTCACTGTGCGAGTCCTTGTTTCTAGGGACAAAGAAGGAAAGTGAGGGGAATTCTCCTTGTGCTATAGTGTGCTTTAAAAAAACATTTTTTCTAGGGACAGAAAACTCTAGGTAGGGAGAGTGTCAGTTTCTTTCACTGTGCGAGTCCTTGTTTCTAGGGACAAAGAAGGAAAGTGAGGGGAATTCTCCTTGTGCTATAGTGTGCTTTAAAAAAACATTTTTTCTAGGGACAGAAAACTCTAGGTAGGGAGAGTGTCAGTTTCTTTCACTGTGCGAGTCCTTGTTTCTAGGGACAAAGAAGGAAAGTGAGGGGAATTCTCCTTGTGCTATAGTGTGCTTTAAAAAAACATTTTTTCTAGGGACAGAAAACTCTAGGTAGGGAGAGTGTCAGTTTCTTTCACTGTGCGAGTCCTTGTTTCTAGGGACAAAGAAGGAAAGTGAGGGGAATTCTCCTTGTGCTATAGTGTGCTTTAAAAAAACATTTTTTCTAGGGACAGAAAACTCTAGGTAGGGAGAGTGTCAGTTTCTTTCACTGTGCGAGTCCTTGTTTCTAGGGACAAAGAAGGAAAGTGAGGGGAATTCTCCTTGTGCTATAGTGTGCTTTAAAAAAACATTTTTTCTAGGGACAGAAAACTCTAGGTAGGGAGAGTGTCAGTTTCTTTCACTGTGCGAGTCCTTGTTTCTAGGGACAAAGAAGGAAAGTGAGGGGAATTCTCCTTGTGCTATAGTGTGCTTTAAAAAAACATTTTTTCTAGGGACAGAAAACTCTAGGTAGGGAGAGTGTCAGTTTCTTTCACTGTGCGAGTCCTTGTTTCTAGGGACAAAGAAGGAAAGTGAGGGGAATACTCCTTGTGCTATAGTGTGCTTTAAAAAAACATTTTTTCTAGGGACAGAAAACTCTAGGTAGGGAGAGTGTCAGTTTCTTTCACTGTGCGAGTCCTTGTTTCTAGGGACAAAGAAGGAAAGTGAGGGGAATTCTCCTTGTGCTATAGTGTGCTTTAAAAAAACATTTTTTCTAGGGACAGAAAACTCTAGGTAGGGAGAGTGTCAGTTTCTTTCACTGTGCGAGTCCTTGTTTCTAGGGACAAAGAAGGAAAGTGAGGGGAATTCTCCTTGTGCTATAGTGTGCTTTAAAAAACCATTTTTTCTAGGGACAGAAAACTCTAGGTAGGGAGAGTGTCAGTTTCTTTCACTGTGTGAGTCCTTGTTTCTAGGGACAAAGAAGGAAAGTGAGGGGAATTCTCCTTGTGCTATAGTGTGCTTTAAAAAAACATTTTTTCTAGGGACAGAAAACTCTAGGTAGGGAGAGTGTCAGTTTCTTTCACTGTGCGAGTCCTTGTTTCTAGGGACAAAGAAGGAAAGTGAGGGGAATTCTCCTTGTGCTATAGTGTGCTTTAAAAAAACATTTTTTCTAGGGACAGAAAACTCTAGGTAGGGAGAGTGTCAGTTTCTTTCACTGTGCGAGTCCTTGTTTCTAGGGACAAAGAAGGAAAGTGAGGGGAATTCTCCTTGTGCTATAGTGTGCTTTAAAAAAACATTTTTTCTAGGGACAGAAAACTCTAGGTAGGGAGAGTGTCAGTTTCTTTCACTGTGCGAGTCCTTGTTTCTAGGGACAAAGAAGGAAAGTGAGGGGAATTCTCCTTGTGCTATAGTGTGCTTTAAAAAAACATTTTTTCTAGGGACAGAAAACTCTAGGTAGGGAGAGTGTCAGTTTCTTTCACTGTGCGAGTCCTTGTTTCTAGGGACAAAGAAGGAAAGTGAGGGGAATTCTCCTTGTGCTATAGTGTGCTTTAAAAAAACATTTTTTCTAGGGACAGAAAACTCTAGGTAGGGAGAGTGTCAGTTTCTTTCACTGTGCGAGTCCTTGTTTCTAGGGACAAAGAAGGAAAGTGAGGGGAATTCTCCTTGTGCTATAGTGTGCTTTAAAAAAACATTTTTTCTAGGGACAGAAAACTCTAGGTAGGGAGAGTGTCAGTTTCTTTCACTGTGCGAGTCGTTGTTTCTAGGGACAAAGAAGGAAAGTGAGGGGAATTCTCCTTGTGCTATAGTGTGCTTTAAAAAAACATTTTTTCTAGGGACAGAAAACTCTAGGTAGGGAGAGTGTCAGTTTCTTTCACTGTGCGAGTCCTTGTTTCTAGGGACAAAGAAGGAAAGTGAGGGGAATTCTCCTTGTGCTATAGTGTGCTTTAAAAAAACATTTTTTCTAGGGACAGAAAACTCTAGGTAGGGAGAGTGTCAGTTTCTTTCACTGTGCGAGTCCTTGTTTCTAGGGACAAAGAAGGAAAGTGAGGGGAATTCTCCTTGTGCTATAGTGTGCTTTAAAAAAACATTTTTTCTAGGGACAGAAAACTCTAGGTAGGGAGAGTGTCAGTTTCTTTCACTGTGCGAGTCCTTGTTTCTAGGGACAAAGAAGGAAAGTGAGGGGAATTCTCCTTGTGCTATAGTGTGCTTTAAAAAAACATTTTTTCTAGGGACAGAAAACTCTAGGTAGGGAGAGTGTCAGTTTCTTTCACTGTGCGAGTCCTTGTTTCTAGGGACAAAGAAGGAAAGTGAGGGGAATTCTCCTTGTGCTATAGTGTGCTTTAAAAAAACATTTTTTCTAGGGACAGAAAACTCTAGGTAGGGAGAGTGTCAGTTTCTTTCACTGTGCGAGTCCTTGTTTCTAGGGACAAAGAAGGAAAGTGAGGGGAATTCTCCTTGTGCTATAGTGTGCTTTAAAAAAACATTTTTTCTAGGGACAGAAAACTCTAGGTAGGGAGAGTGTCAGTTTCTTTCACTGTGCGAGTCCTTGTTTCTAGGGACAAAGAAGGAAAGTGAGGGGAATTCTCCTTGTGCTATAGTGTGCTTTAAAAAAACATTTTTTCTAGGGACAGAAAACTCTAGGTAGGGAGAGTGTCAGTTTCTTTCACTGTGCGAGTCCTTGTTTCTAGGGACAAAGAAGGAAAGTGAGGGGAATTCTCCTTGTGCTATAGTGTGCTTTAAAAAAACATTTTTTCTAGGGACAGAAAACTCTAGGTAGGGAGAGTGTCAGTTTCTTTCACTGTGCGAGTCCTTGTTTCTAGGGACAAAGAAGGAAAGTGAGGGGAATTCTCCTTGTGCTATAGTGTGCTTTAAAAAAACATTTTTTCTAGGGACAGAAAACTCTAGGTAGGGAGAGTGTCAGTTTCTTTCACTGTGCGAGTCCTTGTTTCTAGGGACAAAGAAGGAAAGTGAGGGGAATTCTCCTTGTGCTATAGTGTGCTTTAAAAAAACATTTTTTCTAGGGACAGAAAACTCTAGGTAGGGAGAGTGTCAGTTTCTTTCACTGTGCGAGTCCTTGTTTCTAGGGACAAAGAAGGAAAGTGAGGGGAATTCTCCTTGTGCTATAGTGTGCTTTAAAAAAACATTTTTTCTAGGGACAGAAAACTCTAGGTAGGGAGAGTGTCAGTTTCTTTCACTGTGCGAGTCCTTGTTTCTAGGGACAAAGAAGGAAAGTGAGGTGAATTCTCCTTGTGCTATAGTGTGCTTTAAAAAAACATTTTTTCTAGGGACAGAAAACTCTAGGTAGGGAGAGTGTCAGTTTCTTTCACTGTGCGAGTCCTTGTTTCTAGGGACAAAGAAGGAAAGTGAGGGGAATTCTCCTTGTGCTATAGTGTGCTTTAAAAAAACATTTTTTCTAGGGACAGAAAACTCTAGGTAGGGAGAGTGTCAGTTTCTTTCACTGTGCGAGTCCTTGTTTCTAGGGACAAAGAAGGAAAGTGAGGGGAATTCTCCTTGTGCTATAGTGTGCTTTAAAAAAACATTTTTTCTAGGGACAGAAAACTCTAGGTAGGGAGAGTGTCAGTTTCTTTCACTGTGCGAGTCCTTGTTTCTAGGGACAAAGAAGGAAAGTGAGGGGAATTCTCCTTGTGCTATAGTGTGCTTTAAAAAACATTTTTTCTAGGGACAGAAAACTCTAGGTAGGGAGAGTGTCAGTTTCTTTCACTGTGCGAGTCCTTGTTTCTAGGGACAAAGAAGGAAAGTGAGGGGAATTCTCCTTGTGCTATAGTGTGCTTTAAAAAAACATTTTTTCTAGGGACAGAAAACTCTAGGTAGGGAGAGTGTCAGTTTCTTTCACTGTGCGAGTCCTTGTTTCTAGGGACAAAGAAGGAAAGTGAGGGGAATTCTCCTTGTGCTATAGTGTGCTTTAAAAAAACATTTTTTCTAGGGACAGAAAACTCTAGGTAGGGAGAGTGTCAGTTTCTTTCACTGTGCGAGTCCTTGTTTCTAGGGACAAAGAAGGAAAGTGAGGGGAATTCTCCTTGTGCTATAGTGTGCTTTAAAAAAACATTTTTTCTAGGGACAGAAAACTCTAGGTAGGGAGAGTGTCAGTTTCTTTCACTGTGCGAGTCCTTGTTTCTAGGGACAAAGAAGGAAAGTGAGGGGAATTCTCCTTGTGCTATAGTGTGCTTTAAAAAAACATTTTTTCTAGGGACAGAAAACTCTAGGTAGGGAGAGTGTCAGTTTCTTTCACTGTGCGAGTCCTTGTTTCTAGGGACAAAGAAGGAAAGTGAGGGGAATTCTCCTTGTGCTATAGTGTGCTTTAAAAAAACATTTTTTCTAGGGACAGAAAACTCTAGGTAGGGAGAGTGTCAGTTTCTTTCACTGTGCGAGTCCTTGTTTCTAGGGACAAAGAAGGAAAGTGAGGGGAATTCTCCTTGTGCTATAGTGTGCTTTAAAAAAACATTTTTTCTAGGGACAGAAAACTCTAGGTAGGGAGAGTGTCAGTTTCTTTCACTGTGCGAGTCCTTGTTTCTAGGGACAAAGAAGGAAAGTGAGGGGAATTCTCCTTGTGCTATAGTGTGCTTTAAAAAAACATTTTTTCTAGGGACAGAAAACTCTAGGTAGGGAGAGTGTCAGTTTCTTTCACTGTGCGAGTCCTTGTTTCTAGGGACAAAGAAGGAAAGTGAGGGGAATTCTCCTTGTGCTATAGTGTGCTTTAAAAAAACATTTTTTCTAGGGACAGAAAACTCTAGGTAGGGAGAGTGTCAGTTTCTTTCACTGTGCGAGTCCTTGTTTCTAGGGACAAAGAAGGAAAGTGAGGGGAATTCTCCTTGTGCTATAGTGTGCTTTAAAAAAACATTTTTTCTAGGGACAGAAAACTCTAGGTAGGGAGAGTGTCAGTTTCTTTCACTGTGCGAGTCCTTGTTTCTAGGGACAAAGAAGGAAAGTGAGGGGAATTCTCCTTGTGCTATAGTGTGCTTTAAAAAAACATTTTTTCTAGGGACAGAAAACTCTAGGTAGGGAGAGTGTCAGTTTCTTTCACTGTGCGAGTCCTTGTTTCTAGGGACAAAGAAGGAAAGTGAGGGGAATTCTCCTTGTGCTATAGTGTGCTTTAAAAAAACATTTTTTCTAGGGACAGAAAACTCTAGGTAGGGAGAGTGTCAGTTTCTTTCACTGTGCGAGTCCTTGTTTCTAGGGACAAAGAAGGAAAGTGAGGGGAATTCTCCTTGTGCTATAGTGTGCTTTAAAAAAACATTTTTTCTAGGGACAGAAAACTCTAGGTAGGGAGAGTGTCAGTTTCTTTCACTGTGCGAGTCCTTGTTTCTAGGGACAAAGAAGGAAAGTGAGGGGAATTCTCCTTGTGCTATAGTGTGCTTTAAAAAAACATTTTTTCTAGGGACAGAAAACTCTAGGTAGGGAGAGTGTCAGTTTCTTTCACTGTGCGAGTCCTTGTTTCTAGGGACAAAGAAGGAAAGTGAGGGGAATTCTCCTTGTGCTATAGTGTGCTTTAAAAAAACATTTTTTCTAGGGACAGAAAACTCTAGGTAGGGAGAGTGTCAGTTTCTTTCACTGTGCGAGTCCTTGTTTCTAGGGACAAAGAAGGAAAGTGAGGGGAATTCTCCTTGTGCTATAGTGTGCTTTAAAAAAACATTTTTTCTAGGGACAGAAAACTCTAGGTAGGGAGAGTGTCAGTTTCTTTCACTGTGCGAGTCCTTGTTTCTAGGGACAAAGAAGGAAAGTGAGGGGAATTCTCCTTGTGCTATAGTGTGCTTTAAAAAAACATTTTTTCTAGGGACAGAAAACTCTAGGTAGGGAGAGTGTCAGTTTCTTTCACTGTGCGAGTCCTTGTTTCTAGGGACAAAGAAGGAAAGTGAGGGGAATTCTCCTTGTGCTATAGTGTGCTTTAAAAAAACATTTTTTCTAGGGACAGAAAACTCTAGGTAGGGAGAGTGTCAGTTTCTTTCACTGTGCGAGTCCTTGTTTCTAGGGACAAAGAAGGAAAGTGAGGGGAATTCTCCTTGTGCTATAGTGTGCTTTAAAAAAACATTTTTTCTAGGGACAGAAAACTCTAGGTAGGGAGAGTGTCAGTTTCTTTCACTGTGCGAGTCCTTGTTTCTAGGGACAAAGAAGGAAAGTGAGGGGAATTCTCCTTGTGCTATAGTGTGCTTTAAAAAAACATTTTTTCTAGGGACAGAAAACTCTAGGTAGGGAGAGTGTCAGTTTCTTTCACTGTGCGAGTCCTTGTTTCTAGGGACAAAGAAGGAAAGTGAGGGGAATTCTCCTTGTGCTATAGTGTGCTTTAAAAAAACATTTTTTCTAGGGACAGAAAACTCTAGGTAGGGAGAGTGTCAGTTTCTTTCACTGTGCGAGTCCTTGTTTCTAGGGACAAAGAAGGAAAGTGAGGGGAATTCTCCTTGTGCTATAGTGTGCTTTAAAAAAACATTTTTTCTAGGGACAGAAAACTCTAGGTAGGGAGAGTGTCAGTTTCTTTCACTGTGCGAGTCCTTGTTTCTAGGGACAAAGAAGGAAAGTGAGGGGAATTCTCCTTGTGCTATAGTGTGCTTTAAAAAAAACATTTTTTCTAGGGACAGAAAACTCTAGGTAGGGAGAGTGTCAGTTTCTTTCACTGTGCGAGTCCTTGTTTCTAGGGACAAAGAAGGAAAGTGAGGGGAATTCTCCTTGTGCTATAGTGTGCTTTAAAAAAACATTTTTTCTAGGGACAGAAAACTCTAGGTAGGGAGAGTGTCAGTTTCTTTCACTGTGCGAGTCCTTGTTTCTAGGGACAAAGAAGGAAAGTGAGGGGAATTCTCCTTGTGTTATAGTGTGCTTTAAAAAAACATTTTTTCTAGGGACAGAAAACTCTAGGTAGGGAGAGTGTCAGTTTCTTTCACTGTGCGAGTCCTTGTTTCTAGGGACAAAGAAGGAAAGTGAGGGGAATTCTCCTTGTGCTATAGTGTGCTTTAAAAAAACATTTTTTCTAGGGACAGAAAACTCTAGGTAGGGAGAGTGTCAGTTTCTTTCACTGTGCGAGTCCTTGTTTCTAGGGACAAAGAAGGAAAGTGAGGGGAATTCTCCTTGTGCTATAGTGTGCTTTAAAAAAAACATTTTTTCTAGGGACAGAAAACTCTAGGTAGGGAGAGTGTCAGTTTCTTTCACTGTGCGAGTCCTTGTTTCTAGGGACAAAGAAGGAAAGTGAAGGGAATTCTCCTTGTGCTATAGTGTGCTTTAAAAAAACATTTTTTCTAGGGACAGAAAACTCTAGGTAGGGAGAGTGTCAGTTTCTTTCACTGTGCGAGTCCTTGTTTCTAGGGACAAAGAAGGAAAGTGAGGGGAATTCTCCTTGTGCTATAGTGTGCTTTAAAAAAACATTTTTTCTAGGGACAGAAAACTCTAGGTAGGGAGAGTGTCAGTTTCTTTCACTGTGCGAGTCCTTGTTTCTAGGGACAAAGAAGGAAAGTGAGGGGAATTCTCCTTGTGCTATAGTGTGCTTTAAAAAAACATTTTTTCTAGGGACAGAAAACTCTAGGTAGGGAGAGTGTCAGTTTCTTTCACTGTGCGAGTCCTTGTTTCTAGGGACAAAGAAGGAAAGTGAGGGGAATTCTCCTTGTGCTATAGTGTGCTTTAAAAAAACATTTTTTCTAGGGACAGAAAACTCTAGGTAGGGAGAGTGTCAGTTTCTTTCACTGTGCCAGTCCTTGTTTCTAGGGACAAAGAAGGAAAGTGAGGGGAATTCTCCTTGTGCTATAGTGTGCTTTAAAAAAAACATTTTTTCTAGGGACAGAAAACTCTAGGTAGGGAGAGTGTCAGTTTCTTTCACTGTGCGAGTCCTTGTTTCTAGGGACAAAGAAGGAAAGTGAGGGGAATTCTCCTTGTGCTATAGTGTGCTTTAAAAAAACATTTTTTCTAGGGACAGAAAACTCTAGGTAGGGAGAGTGTCAGTTTCTTTCACTGTGCGAGTCCTTGTTTCTAGGGACAAAGAAGGAAAGTGAGGGGAATTCTCCTTGTGCTATAGTGTGCTTTAAAAAAACATTTTTTCTAGGGACAGAAAACTCTAGGTAGGGAGAGTGTCAGTTTCTTTCACTGTGCGAGTCCTTGTTTCTAGGGACAAAGAAGGAAAGTGAGGGGAATTCTCCTTGTGCTATAGTGTGCTTTAAAAAAACATTTTTTCTAGGGACAGAAAACTCTAGGTAGGGAGAGTGTCAGTTTCTTTCACTGTGCGAGTCCTTGTTTCTAGGGACAAAGAAGGAAAGTGAGGGGAATTCTCCTTGTGCTATAGTGTGCTTTAAAAAAACATTTTTTCTAGGGACAGAAAACTCTAGGTAGGGAGAGTGTCAGTTTCTTTCACTGTGCGAGTCCTTGTTTCTAGGGACAAAGAAGGAAAGTGAGGGGAATTCTCCTTGTGCTATAGTGTGCTTTAAAAAAACATTTTTTCTAGGGACAGAAAACTCTAGGTAGGGAGAGTGTCAGTTTCTTTCACTGTGCGAGTCCTTGTTTCTAGGGACAAAGAAGGAAAGTGAGGGGAATTCTCCTTGTGCTATAGTGTGCTAGGGATGAGCTTCGTGTTCGAGTCGAACATACGTTCGACTCGAACATCGGCTGTTCGATCGTTCGACGAAGATCGAACGATTTGGGCCGTTCGCGCCAAATTCGAGTGACGCAAACGGCCCACAATGCACTACGCCATCGCAGTGTCATCCAGGCGCTGTGATTGGCCAAGCATGCACTGTGACCCCGCATGCTTGGCCAATCACAGCGCCGGCAGCGAGGAGAGCAATGATTGGCCACAGGCAGGATGCCTGTGGCCAATTATTGCTGAGGGTGTTTAGTACACGCCCCACACTATAAAAGGCCGCCAGCACGGCGGCCTAGTGTAGTGTGTTCCGGAGCAGGGAAAGACAAGCATAGGCAGGGACAGTGACATTTCTTTCTTTCTTGCTTAACCTGGATTCCTTTAGTTTAGGGAAAGAGGAGGATAGGTAGGGAGAGTGTCAGTGTGTTTTACTGTGCGAGTCCTTGTTTCTAGGGACAAAGAAGGAAAGTGAGGGGAATTCTCCTTGTGCTATAGTGTGCTTTAAAAAAACATTTTTTCTAGGGACAGAAAACTCTAGGTAGGGAGAGTGTCAGTTTCTTTCACTGTGCCAGTCCTTGTTTCTAGGGACAAAGAAGGAAAGTGAGGGGAATTCTCCTTGTGCTATAGTGTGCTTTAAAAAAACATTTTTTCTAGGGACAGAAAACTCTAGGTAGGGAGAGTGTCAGTTTCTTTCACTGTGCCAGTCCTTGTTTCTAGGGACAAAGAAGGAAAGTGAGGGAAATTCTCCTTGTGCTATAGTGTGCTTTAAAAAAACATTTTTTCTAGGGACAGAAAACTCTAGGTAGGGAGAGTGTCAGTTTCTTTCACTGTGCCAGTCCTTGTTTCTAGGGACAAAGAAGGAAAGTGAGGGGAATTCTCCTTGTGCTATAGTGTGCTTTAAAAAAACATTTTTTCTAGGGACAGAAAACTCTAGGTAGGGAGAGTGTCAGTTTCTTTCACTGTGCCAGTCCTTGTTTCTAGGGACAAAGAAGGAAAGTGAGGGGAATTCTCCTTGTGCTATAGTGTGCTTTAAAAAAACATTTTTTCTAGGGACAGAAAACTCTAGGTAGGGAGAGTGTCAGTTTCTTTCACTGTGCCAGTCCTTGTTTCTAGGGACAAAGAAGGAAAGTGAGGGGAATTCTCCTTGTGCTATAGTGTGCTTTAAAAAAACATTTTTTCTAGGGACAGAAAACTCTAGGTAGGGAGAGTGTCAGTTTCTTTCACTGTGCCAGTCCTTGTTTCTAGGGACAAAGAAGGAAAGTGAGGGGAATTCTCCTTGTGCTATAGTGTGCTTTAAAAAAACATTTTTTCTAGGGACAGAAAACTCTAGGTAGGGAGAGTGTCAGTTTCTTTCACTGTGCAAGTCCTTGTTTCTAGGGACAAAGAAGGAAAGTGAGGGGAATTCTCCTTGTGCTATAGTGTGCTTTAAAAAAACATTTTTTCTAGGGACAGAAAACTCTAGGTAGGGAGAGTGTCAGTTTCTTTCACTGTGCCAGTCCTTGTTTCTAGGGACAAAGAAGGAAAGTGAGGGGAATTCTCCTTGTGCTATAGTGTGCTTTAAAAAAACATTTTTTCTAGGGACAGAAAACTCTAGGTAGGGAGAGTGTCAGTTTCTTTCACTGTGCCAGTCCTTGTTTCTAGGGACAAAGAAGGAAAGTGAGGGGAATTCTCCTTGTGCTATAGTGTGCTTTAAAAAAACATTTTTTCTAGGGACAGAAAACTCTAGGTAGGGAGAGTGTCAGTTTCTTTCACTGTGCCAGTCCTTGTTTCTAGGGACAAAGAAGGAAAGTGAGGGGAATTCTCCTTGTGCTATAGTGTGCTTTAAAAAAACATTTTTTCTAGGGACAGAAAACTCTAGGTAGGGAGAGTGTCAGTTTCTTTCACTGTGCCAGTCCTTGTTTCTAGGGACAAAGAAGGAAAGTGAGGGGAATTCTCCTTGTGCTATAGTGTGCTTTAAAAAAACATTTTTTCTAGGGACAGAAAACTCTAGGTAGGGAGAGTGTCAGTTTCTTTCACTGTGCCAGTCCTTTTTTCTAGGGACAAAGAAGGAAAGTGAGGGGAATTCTCCTTGTGCTATAGTGTGCTTTAAAAAAACATTTTTTCTAGGGACAGAAAACTCTAGGTAGGGAGAGTGTCAGTTTCTTTCACTGTGCCAGTCCTTGTTTCTAGGGACAAAGAAGGAAAGTGAGGGGAATTCTCCTTGTGCTATAGTGTGCTTTAAAAAAACATTTTTTCTAGGGACAGAAAACTCTAGGTAGGGAGAGTGTCAGTTTCTTTCACTGTGCGAGTCCTTGTTTCTAGGGACAAAGAAGGAAAGTGAGGGGAATTCTCCTTGTGCTATAGTGTGCTTTAAAAAAACATTTTTTCTAGGGACAGAAAACTCTAGGTAGGGAGAGTGTCAGTTTCTTTCACTGTGCCAGTCCTTGTTTCTAGGGACAAAGAAGGAAAGTGAGGGGAATTCTCCTTGTGCTATAGTGTGCTAAAGCATTCCTCATCAACCATCTTTGAAATCCTTGTTTTTTGGACAGTCAGGGAAATTGTCGTTGTGCTATTCTGTGCAAAAGCAATAATCCTCAACCATATTTAGAAATCCTTAAGTAAAGGGACAGAGAAGGACACCTGAAGGTAGCCCTTATTGCTTTTTTCCCATCTCCCTGCAGGCCATCTATTAGAATGTCTGGAAGGCAAACAAGGAGAGGCAGACAGTCAGGAGGCAATAAAAGAGGGCAAGCAGGCTCTGTGTCTGGGGGCAACAGTGCTGGTCGTGGACGCGGTGCATTGTCATCAGCACATGGCCATGGGACACGCTTGTCCTTCTTTTCGGCAGCTGGACATGTTGAGCCACATGATGCCGAAGACTTGGTAGAGTGGATGACCAAGCCCTCCTCCTCCTCCTCATCCTCTCTCACCCAGGCTCAGGGTACTGGCAAAGCAGCTGCCAAAGCGTCCTCTTCCCTGGTATCAATGTCAGACTCATCATCAGTCACTCCTTCCCTAGACCCACCATGTCCTCCTCCTGAGGAGTCCCCCGAACTGTTTGAGCACAGTGTTGGGTACATGCTCCAGGAGGATGCCCAGCGTTTCGAAGGGTCTGATGATGAAACCCAGCTACAGGAAGGCAGTAGCGTGAGAGCAGACAGAGGGGATGCTCAAGAAGGACACCAATCTGGCAGTCATGTTCCAGCAGCTGCAGCATACTTCCAGATTGGCTCCAGTGATGAGGAGGGAGGGGATGATGAGGTCACTGACTCCACGTGGGTGCCTAATAGGAGAGAGGAGGAGGAGGAGGATGAGGAGGAGGCACATCTCCAACGAGGCAGGATGCCCTTTGGTGGCCAGCGTAAGGGCAGTACACCGACGGAATCACACCGCAGAGCTCCGCCTGTGCAGGGCGCAGCCTCTGCCCGTCATTCAAAAAGTTCCTTGGTGTGGGCCTTTTTTGAGGCTAGTGCATCAGATCGCACAGCTGCTGTTTGCAACATATGTCTCAAGCGTATATCGCGTGGCCAAAACATCAGCCGCTTGGGTACCACATGCCTGACCAGACATATGTTGACCTGCCATGCAGCTCGTTGGCAAGCCTACCTCAAAGACCCACACCAAAGAACAAAGCGGACCTCTCCTTGCACCGCATCAGCTGGGATCTCCAACCCCACTATAACTTCAGTCCTCTCTGAAACATGCACTGAGAGGAATGAAGGTGTAGAATTAGGTGTGTCACAGCCAAGTACTTGCGGCCACTCTGCTAGCAGTACACCGACGTCCGATTCTAGCAGGCAAATTTCCCTGCCCCAGCTGCTGGACCGTCGAAAGAAGTTCACTCCCAGCCATCCACATGCCCAGCGGTTGAATGCTAGCTTGGCTAAATTGCTAGCGCTTCAACTGCTGCCTTTTCAGTTGGTAGACTCGGCCCCCTTCCGTGAGTTTGTGCAATGTGCCGTTCCTCAGTGGCAGGTTCCCAAACGCCACTTTTTCTCACGGAAGGCTATTCCGGCTCTCTACCGGCATGTGGAAGGCAATGTCTTGGCCTCGCTGGACAGGGCGGTCAGCGGTAAGGTGCATATTACCGCTGACTCATGGTCCAGCAGGCATGGACAGGGACGTTACCTTTCTTTCACGGCCCATTGGGTCACTCTTTTGGCAGCTGGGAAGGATGCAGGACAAGGTGCAGTAGTGTTGGAGGTTGTTCCACCGCCACGCCTCCAAAATGCTACTACTGGTTGTGACACACCTCTCTCCTCCACACCCTCCTCTTCTTCTTCCTCCATGGCCTCTTCCTGTGGTTTGTCCTATGAACCAGCGGTGCTCCGTAGCCGTTCACGGGGCTACGCAAGTACGCAGGCAAAAAGATGCCATGCCGTGCTTGCGCTGGTGTGTTTGGGGGACAGAAGCCACACTGGGGCAGAGGTCCTGTCTGCTCTGCAGGGCCAGGCCGAGAGGTGGTTGACGCCACGCCAGCTTAAGCCAGGAATGGTGGTTTGCGACAATGGCACCAACCTCCTCTCCGCCCTCCGACAGGGACAACTGACCCATGTGCCCTGTGTGGCTCACGTCCTTAACCTGGTGGTGCAGCGGTTCTTGGGCAGGTACCCGGGCTTACAGGATGTCCTGAGGCAGGCCAGGAAAGTCTTTGTGCATTTCCGCAGATCTTATAATGCCAGTGCTCGCCTGGCTGAGCTGCAAAAGGAGTTGAACCTGCCCAAGAACCGCCTTATATGTGACATGCCCACCAGGTGGAACTCAACGTTGGCCATGCTGCAGCGGCTGCACACGCAGCAGAGGGCCATCAATGAGTACCTGTGCGACTACGGCACCAGGACAGGGTCAGGGGAGCTTGGTTTTTTTTCTCCACGCCAGTGGGGCATGATCAGGGATGCATGCACTGTCCTGGCACCATTTGAGGAGGCCACGAGGATGGTGAGCAGTGACAGTGCATGCATCAGTGACACTGTACCTCTTGTCCACCTGTTGGAGCACACGCTGCGTGGAATAATGGACAGGGCACTTGAGGCAGAACAGAGGCAGGAAGAGGAGGACTTCCTTGCCTCTCAAGGCCCCCTTTACCCAGACAGTGTTCCTTCTGTCCCACCCATCGCACAGGAAGAGGAAGAGGAGGAGGAGGAGGACGACGAGGAGGATTGTGTCAGCATGGAGGTGGAGGCTGGCACTCAGCATCATCAGCAGCAGTCTTTTAGGGATGATTTACAGTCCCAAGAAACCAGTGGACTTGTACGTGGCTGGGAGGAGGTGGCTGCGGATCATGTCGTCCTTAGTGACCCAGAGGACTCCGGAGCGAATGCCTCAGCAAACCTACGCTGCATGGCCTCCCTGATCCTGCAAAGTCTGCGGAAGGATCCTCGTATTCTTCGGATCAAGGAGAGGGACCATTACTTGCTGGCCACTCTCCTTGATCCACGGTACAAGGGTAAGGTTGCGGACCTTATGTTACCTTCGCAGAGGGAGCAGAGGATGAGACAACTCCGGGAGGCCTTGCAGAAAGGTCTGTGCAACGCGTTCCCAGAGACTGGGAGGTTACAAACTCCTGGTCCTGGACAACGAGTTGCTGAGGCTTCGGCCAGTCAAAGAAGGAGCGGTGGGGAAGGTGGCCGTCTGACCGATGCGTTCAGACAATTCTTTAGTCCGCAGCCCCAAAGTATGATCGGTTCCAGCAACCATCGCCAGCGTCTGATAAACATGGTGCAGGAATATCTAGGGGCAAGGTCAGACTTGGACACCTTCCCCACCGAAAATCCTCTGGCTTACTGGGTCTTGAGGATGGATCACTGGCCAGAGCTTGCACAGTATGCAATTGAGCTACTGGCCTGTCCTGCATCCAGCGTTCTTTCGGAACGCACATTCAGTGCTGCTGGAGGATTTGTCACGGATCACAGGGTGCGCCTGTCCACCGACTCGGTTGATCGACTGACTTTCATCAAGATGAACCAGTCTTGGATCACCACCAGCTACCACACACCTGATGCTGATATAACAGACTAATTGATTTTAACATGTCACATCCCTTCAAGACTGATGCTGATGCTGAGTGCCTGTGCTGTTATGTTGACTGGCTATCCTCCTCCTCCGAGTCCTCAATGATACGATTGATGATGATAGCTTGGAAGATCATTTTTGTTTATGGGTGCCGCCACCAGTGGCTAAGGCCCAATTTTTCAGCCCCTGTTTTACAGGGGCGTGTAATTACAATTTTTTTAGCAATAATTTGCCATAGGGCTCATTGCTGTGCTCCAAGTACAGTATCTGTGAGGGGTTGGAGTGTTGTGGCACCAGTGCCTAAGGCCCAATTTTTCAGCCCCTGTTTAACAGGGGCGTGTCATTACAATTTTTGAAGCAATACTTTGCAACAGGGCTCATTGCTGTGCTCCAAGTACAGTATCTGTGAGGGGTTGTAGTGTTGTGCCACCAGTGCCTAAGGCCCAATTTTTCAGCCCCTGTTTAACAGGGGCGTGTCATTACAATTTTTGAAGCAATACTTTGCAACAGGGCTCATTGCTGTGCTCCAAGTACAGTATCTGTGAGGGGTTGTAGTGTTGTGCCACCAGTGCCTAAGGCCCAATTTTTCAGCCCCTGTTCAACAGGGGCATGCAATTACAATTCTTGATCTAATAATTCACAGCAGGGCCCATTGCTGCACCCACCAAGAGTAACTCTGAGGGCTTACAGTGTTGTGGCAACGCCACCACCACCACCACGAAAGGCCCAATTTTTCAGCCCCTGTTCAAAAGGGGCATGTAATTACAATTCTTGATCTAATAATTCACAGCAGGGCCCATTCCTGCACCCACCAAGAGTAACTCTGAGGGCTTACAGTGTTGTGGCAACACCACCACCACCACCACCACCACGAAAGGCCCAATTTTTCAGCCCCTGTTCAACAGGGGCATGCAATTACAATTCTTGATCTAATAATTCACAGCAGGGCCCATTGCTGCACCCACCAAGAGTAACTGTCAGGGCTTACAGTGTTGTGGCACCAGCACCACCATCAAAGGCCCAATTTTTACTACCACTGTTCAACAATTATATGTAATTAAAATTCCTGATATAATAGTTGACAGCAGGGCGTTCCAGCACCAACCAAGAGTAACTGTGAGTGCTTACAGTGTTGTGCCAACACCAACAACTAAGGGGCCTATTTCTGCAGAGTATATACGGCAGGTCCCTACTTTCAAACATCCAACTTACAAACGACTCCTACTTGCAAACGCAAGAAGACAACAGGAAGTGAGAGGAAATCTACCACTAGAAAGGAAAATTCTCTCCTGTAAGAATAAATATGGGAGAAAGGTGTCTCCTCTGTACTGATGCTTTATCAGCAATCCTTGTTTCAAGAAAAACACCACATTTCAAAAACAGTTGTCATTGGGACGGAAAGTGAGGTGAAATGTTCTGAACAGGGGCACAGACAGCAAAACAAATGTTACAGGGGTGATAACCCTTACCTATGTTTTCCAAAAAGTTTAAAAATAGATTTTTGGGCTGGAGCTACACTTCAACAATGTACCTGTTCAAAATTACAAACAGATTCTACATAAGAACAAACCTACAGTCCCTGTCTTGTATGCACCGCCTGTATACGGCTGTTCAGAGTATATAGGGCCTTTTTTATTTTATGTGCGGGGTTCCCCTTAATATCCATACAAGACCCAAAGGGGCTGGTAATGGGCTGGGGTAGGGGGGGGGGTCATGGGGTAGCTATGCCATTTTTCTTAAAGATTTTCATCCATATTACCGGGACCAGACATTACATTAAAGCCGCAAGCAGTTTTAAATGGCTTTTTTTTCCTTTAGAAGTGTCATTTTGTGCAGGGACAGTTCTAAACACGGGAAACACGTGGCACTTCACAGGCATACTTTAGACACCCCCCAGGTACGATATTTAAAGGAATATTTGACTTTTTTTTTTCACTTTATGCATCATTAAAATGACTGCTCCCGAAAAACGACCGTTTTTAAAACTTCTTTTTGCATTGATACATGTCCCCTGGTGCAGAACCCGGGTTCCCAAACCCTTTTTAGGACAATAACATGCATAATAGTTGTTATAATTAGCACTTTAGAATTCGAACGTTCGCATCCATTGTATTTAATAGGGTTCTAATGTTCGTACGAACTTTCGGTCCGTTCGCGGGTTCTGGTGCGAACCGAACCCGGGGGTGTTCGGCTCATCACTGTAGTGTGCTTTAAAAAAACATTTTTTCTAGGGACAGAAAACTCTAGGTAGAGAGAGTGTCAGTTTCTTTCACTGTGCGAGTCCTTGTTTCTAGGGACAAAGAAGGAAAGTGAGGGGAATTCTCCTTGTGCTATAGTGTGCTTTAAAAAAACATTTTTTCTAGGGACAGAAAACTCTAGGTAGGGAGAGTGTCAGTTTCTTTCACTGTGCGAGTCCTTGTTTCTAGGGACAAAGAAGGAAAGTGAGGGGAATTCTCCTTGTGCTATAGTGTGCTTTAAAAAAACATTTTTTCTAGGGACAGAAAACTCTAGGTAGGGAGAGTGTCAGTTTCTTTCAATGTGCGAGTCCTTGTTTCTAGGGACAAAGAAGGAAAGTGAGGGGAATTCTCCTTGTGCTATAGTGTGCTTTAAAAAAACATTTTTTCTAGGGACAGAAAACTCTAGGTAGGGAGAGTGTCAGTTTCTTTCACTGTGCGAGTCCTTGTTTCTAGGGACAAAGAAGGAAAGTGAGGGGAATTCTCCTTGTGCTATAGTGTGCTAAAGCATTCCTCATCAACCATCTTTGAAATCCTTGTTTTTTGGACAGTCAGGGAAATTGTCGTTGTGCTATTCTGTGCAAAAGCAATCATCCTCAACCATATTTAGAAATCCTTAAGTAAAGGGACAGAGAAGGACACCTGAAGGTAGCCCTTATTGCTTTTTTCCCATCTCCCTGCAGGCCATCTATTAGAATGTCTGGAAGGCAAACAAGGAGAGGCAGACAGTCAGGAGGCAATAAAAGAGGGCAAGCAGGCTCTGTGTCTGGGGGCAACAGTGCTGGTCGTGGACGCGGTGCATTGTCATCAGCACATGGCCATGGGACACGCTTGTCCTTCTTTTCGGCAGCTGGACATGTTGAGCCACATGATGCCGAAGACTTGGTAGAGTGGATGACCAAGCCCTCCTCCTCCTCCTCATCCTCTCTCACCCAGGCTCAGGGTACTGGCAAAGCAGCTGCCAAAGCGTCCTCTTCCCTGGTATCAATGTCAGACTCATCATCAGTCACTCCTTCCCTAGACCCACCATGTCCTCCTCCTGAGGAGTCCCCCGAACTGTTTGAGCACAGTGTTGGGTACATGCTCCAGGAGGATGCCCAGCGTTTCGAAGGGTCTGATGATGAAACCCAGCTACAGGAAGGCAGTAGCGTGAGAGCAGACAGAGGGGATGCTCAAGAAGGACACCAATCTGGCAGTCATGTTCCAGCAGCTGCAGCATACTGCCAGATTGGCTCCAGTGATGAGGAGGGAGGCGATGATGAGGTCACTGACTCCACGTGGGTGCCTAATAGGAGAGAGGAGGAGGAGGAGGATGAGGAGGAGGCACATCTCCAACGAGGCAGGATGCCCTTTGGTGGCCAGCGTAAGGGCAGTACACCGACGGAATCACACCGCAGAGCTCCGCCTGTGCAGGGCGCTGCCTCTGCCCGTCATTCAAAAAGTTCCTTGGTGTGGGCCTTTTTTGAGGCTAGTGCATCAGATCGCACAGCTGCTGTTTGCAACATATGTCTCAAGCGTATATCGCGTGGCCAAAACATCAGCCGCTTGGGTACCACATGCCTGACCAGACATATGTTGACCTGCCATGCAGCTCGTTGGCAAGCCTACCTCAAAGACCCACACCAAAGAACAAAGCGAACCTCTCCTTGCACCGCATCAGCTGGGATCTCCAACCCCACTATAACTTCAGTCCTCTCTGAAACATGCACTGAGAGGAATGAAGGTGTAGAATTAGGTGTGTCACAGCCAAGTACTTGCGGCCACTCTGCTAGCAGTACACCGACGTCCGATTCTAGCAGGCAAATTTCCCTGCCCCAGCTGCTGGACCATCGAAAGAAGTTCACTCCCAGCCATCCACATGCCCAGCGGTTGAATGCTAGCTTGGCTAAATTGCTAGCGCTTCAACTGCTGCCTTTTCAGTTGGTAGACTCGGCCCCCTTCCGTGAGTTTGTGCAATGTGCGGTTCCTCAGTGGCAGGTTCCCAAACGCCACTTTTTCTCACGGAAGGCTATTCCGGCTCTCTACCGGCATGTGGAAGGCAATGTCTTGGCCTCGCTGGACAGGGCGGTCAGCGGTAAGGTGCATATTACCGCTGACTCATGGTCCAGCAGGCATGGACAGGGACGTTACCTTTCTTTCACGGCCCATTGGGTCACTCTTTTGGCAGCTGGGAAGGATGCAGGACAAGGTGCAGTAGTGTTGGAGGTTGTTCCACCGCCACGCCTCCAAAATGCTACTACTGGTTGTGACACACCTCTCTCCTCCACCCCCTCCTCTTCTTCTTCCTCCATGGCCTCTTCCTGTGGTTTGTCCTATGAACCAGCGGTGCTCCGTAGCCGTTCACGGGGCTACGCAAGTACGCAGGCAAAAAGATGCCATGCCGTGCTTGCGCTGGTGTGTTTGGGGGACAGAAGCCACACTGGGGCAGAGGTCCTGTCTGCTCTGCAGGGCCAGGCCGAGAGGTGGTTGACGCCACGCCAGCTTAAGCCAGGAATGGTGGTTTGCGACAATGGCACCAACCTCCTTTCCGCCCTCCGACAGGGACAACTGACCCATGTGCCCTGTGTGGCTCACATCCTTAACCTGGTGGTGCAGCGGTTCTTGGGCAGGTACCCGGGCTTACAGGATGTCCTGAGGCAGGCCAGGAAAGTCTGTGTGCATTTCCGCAGATCTTATAATGCCAGTGCTCGCCTGGCTGAGCTGCAAAAGGAGTTGAACCTGCCCAAGAACCGCCTTATATGTGACATGCCCACCAGGTGGAACTCAACGTTGGCCATGCTGCAGCGGCTGCACACGCAGCAGAGGGCCATCAATGAGTACCTGTGCGACTACGGCACCAGGACAGGGTCAGGGGAGCTTGGTTTTTTTTCTCCACGCCAGTGGGGCATGATCAGGGATGCATGCACTGTCCTGGCACCATTTGAGGAGGCCACGAGGATGGTGAGCAGTGACAGTGCATGCATCAGTGACACTGTACCTCTTGTCCACCTGTTGGAGCACACGCTGCGTGGAATAATGGACAGGGCACTTGAGGCAGAACAGAGGCAGGAAGAGGAGGACTTCCTTGCATCTCAAGGCCCCCTTTACCCAGACAGTGTTCCTTCTGTCCCACCCATCGCACAGGAAGAGGAGGAGGAGGAGGATTGCGTCAGCATGGAGGTGGAGGCTGGCACTCAGCATCATCAGCAGCAGTCTTTTAGGGATGATTTACAGTCCCAAGAAACCAGTGGACTTGTACGTGGCTGGGAGGAGGTGGCTGCGGATCATGTCGTCCTTAGTGACCCAGAGGACTCCGGAGCGAATGCCTCAGCAAACCTACGCTGCATGGCCTCCCTGATCCTGCAAAGTCTGCGGAAGGATCCTCGTATTCTTCGGATCAAGGAGAGGGACCATTACTGGCTGGCCACTCTCCTTGATCCACGGTACAAGGGTAAGGTTGCGGACCTTATGTTACCTTCGCAGAGGGAGCAGAGGATGAGACAACTCCGGGAGGCCTTGCAGAAAGGTCTGTGCAACGCGTTCCCAGAGACTGGGAGGTTACAAACTCCTGGTCCTGGACAACGAGTTGCTGAGGCTTCGGCCAGTCAAAGAAGGAGCGGTGGGGAAGGTGGCCGTCTGACCGATGCGTTCAGACAATTCTTTAGTCCGCAGCCCCAAAGTATGATCGGTTCCAGCAACCATCGCCAGCGTCTGATAAACATGGTGCAGGAATATCTAGGGGCAAGGTCAGACTTGGACACCTTCCCCACCGAAAATCCTCTGGCTTACTGGGTCTTGAGGATGGATCACTGGCCAGAGCTTGCACAGTATGCAATTGAGCTACTGGCCTGTCCTGCATCCAGCGTTCTTTCGGAACGCACATTCAGTGCTGCTGGAGGATTTGTCACGGATTACAGGGTGCGCCTGTCCACCGACTCGGTTGATCGACTGACTTTCATCAAGATGAACCAGTCTTGGATCACCACCAGCTACCACACACCTGATGCTGATATAACAGACTAATTGATTTTAACATGTCACATCCCTTCAAGACTGATGCTGATGCTGAGTGCCTGTGCTGTTATGTTGACTGGCTATCCTCCTCCTCCGAGTCCTCAATGATACGATTGATGATGATAGCTTGGAAGATCATTTTTGTTTATGGGTGCCGCCACCAGTGGCTAAGGCCCAATTTTTCAGCCCCTGTTTTACAGGGGCGTGTAATTACAATTTTTTTAGCAATAATTTGCCATAGGGCTCATTGCTGTGCTCCAAGTACAGTATCTGTGAGGGGTTGGAGTGTTGTGGCACCAGTGCCTAAGGCCCAATTTTTCAGCCCCTGTTTAAAAGGGGCGTGTCATTACAATTTTTGAAGCAATACTTTGCAACAGGGCTCATTGCTGTGCTCCAAGTACAGTATCTGTGAGGGGTTGTAGTGTTGTGCCACCAGTGCCTAAGGCCCAATTTTTCAGCCCCTGTTTAACAGGGGCGTGTCATTACAATTTTTGAAGCAATACTTTGCAACAGGGCTCATTGCTGTGCTCCAAGTACAGTATCTGTGAGGGGTTGTAGTGTTGTGCCACCAGTGCCTAAGGCCCAATTTTTCAGCCCCTGTTCAACAGGGGCATGCAATTACAATTCTTGATCTAATAATTCACAGCAGGGCCCATTGCTGCACCCACCAAGAGTAACTCTGAGGGCTTACAGTGTTGTGGCACCAGCACCACCATCAAAGGCCCAATTTTTACTACCACTGTTCAACAATTATATGTAATTAAAATTCCTGATATAATAGTTGACAGCAGGGCGTTCCAGCACCAACCAAGAGTAACTGTGAGTGCTTACAGTGTTGTGCCAACACCAACAACTAAGGGGCCTATTTCTGCAGAGTATATACGGCAGGTCCCTACTTTCAAACATCCAACTTACAAACGACTCCTACTTGCAAACGCAAGAAGACAACAGGAAGTGAGAGGAAATCTACCACTAGGAAGGAAAATTCTCTCCTGTAAGAATAAATATGGGAGAAAGGTGTCTCCTCTGTACTGATGCTTTATCAGCAATCCTTGTTTCAAGAAAAACACCACATTTCAAAAACAGTTGTCATTGGGACGGAAAGTGAGGTGAAATGTTCTGAACAGGGGCACAGACAGCAAAACAAATGTTACAGGGGTGATAACCCTTACCTATGTTTTCCAAAAAGTTTAAAAATAGATTTTTGGGCTGGAGCTACACTTCAACAATGTACCTGTTCAAAATTACAAACACATTCTACATAAGAACAAACCTACAGTCCCTGTCTTGTATGCACCACCTGTATACGGCTGTTCAGAGTATATAGGGCCTTTTTTATTTTATGTGCGGGGTTCCCCTTAATATCCATACAAGACCCAAAGGGGCTGGTAATGGGCTGGGGTAGGGGGGGGGGTCATGGGGTAGCTATGCCATTTTTCTTAAAGATTTTCATCCATATTACCGGGACCAGACATTACATTAAAGCCGCAAGCAGTTTTAAATGGCTTTTTTTTCCTTTAGAAGTGTCATTTTGTGCAGGGACAGTTCTAAACACGGGAAACACGTGGCACTTCACAGGCATACTTTAGACACCCCCCAGGTACGATATTTAAAGGAATATTTGACTTTTTTTTTTTCACTTTATGCATCATTAAAATGACTGCTCCCGAAAAACGACCGTTTTTAAAACTTCTTTTTGCATTGATACATGTCCCCTGGTGCAGAACCCGGGTTCCCAAACCCTTTTTAGGACAATAACATGCATAATAGCTGTTATAATTAGCACTTTAGAATTCGAACGTTCGCATCCATTGTATTTAATAGGGTTCTAATGTTCGTACGAACTTTCGGTCCGTTCGCGGGTTCTGGTGCGAACCGAACCCGGGGGTGTTCGGCTCATCACTACCCACAGGTTGAGCCATCGGCCCTGTCAGGCATTGCAGCCTCCCCCAACATTGAAGGCACTCTGCATATGTCTGTTTGGACATTTTTTGCATTGCATTTGTTGGTCTATAAAAGGTTAACTGCTATTTTCGCAGCATCCTCACAAGAAGCAGAAACCGGGGTATGCCCCTTTCCCTGCTCTAAATCCTCAAACAAGAGGATTAAAGTCCTGAGGATGAAAGTTCACCGTCAGAGGACAGGGAACAGGTGCAGTCTAACGAGGCAGAGGTATCAGAAGCCTCACAGGTTCTGGAGTTGCAGCTGCAGTCTTTTTCAGAGATTCAAACTGCACATAACTTACCCACTTCAGCCTAGACGGCCAAAGCCTCTGTCTCCTCCTTGGGGTTTTTAAAAAATAAATAAAATTCCCATAGACTTGTACCTTCCCGCTCCATTACTGCAACAGTTTATTTCTGCTGGTTTGGCACCCGCATAAGCTGTTTTTTTCTCCTCCTAAGAAATCTAGCCAGCAATGTTGCATAACACGTTCATAAACGCATGCTTGCTTGCAAGATGCCTGTTCCATAGCACACGTGCTATATGTATGCGTGTATACAGCGCGCTCTTTTTTATGTTTTGCTTAAAACATATTTGGATGAATTCATGCTTCCATGAACACACGCTTCCATAGAGGCATATGGCTTTAACACTGGCCACAGACACATATGGGGAGCCATTTGCATATGTGTTTATTTACATGGGACTGCAGTGGTTGTCTGCGTTTCGCAGGGGAACAGCACCTTCTCCAGTTGGTGGTCTTGCCCTTTGGGTTAGCCACCGTGCCCGGGTTTACAGGGTGCTAGGGCCTGCCTCTAGCAGGTCTAAAGGCCCAGGGTATAGCAGTAATGGAATACTGAAGTAATCTGCTGCTGATAGATCAGTCAGTAGCATGGCTGGACCTAAGTGTGTCCAGCATGGTCAAGTATCTTGAACTCCTGGGTTAGGATCCCAGTCTAAAGGTACATTCTTTCATTTGGTAAGAAGCTTGGAATGCTTGGAACACAGCCCAAAAAGAAGATTTTTTTTTGCCTCAGACAAAATCAGCGCTATGATAAAGCTGGTCTATGTGGTCAAGGCAAGGAAGAGTTCCTTACATTTGCTTTTTGCTTAAGGTGCTAGGCAAGATGGTGGTTCATTCAAAGCGGTTACCTATGCTCAGTTTCATTCAAGGCTGATATAAACATTATTCTGTCGGCCTGGAACGAGTAGATCCTAACCTAGCATTATACAAAGAGTCTGGTCCCAGGAATATGCTGGAGTTTCAGTTGGTGGTTCTTAACCAAAAGATTGGCAGAAAGGAAGATCCTTCATGCCCGTTACCTGGGAGGTGGCGGCTACAAAGGCTGGCCTCTAGGGATGAAGGCCAGGCCTGGAGGAGACCACTGCCCAGGGGAGGTGGTCAAGCTCCAAGTGAGCCTTTTCCGTCAGCATTCTAGAGCTACGGATGGCGCGTCTGGCTTAAGGGCCTGGACGTTTAGGTTGCAGGATTGTTCTGTCAGAGTACAATCCGACAATGCCACACCAGTGATTTACTTTGTTTACCAAGGAGGCACTAGAAGTCACGCAGCCAGAGGAAAGTGAGCCATGTTCTGGCTTGGGCAGAGGAGCTTGTGCCTTGCCTATCGACAATCTTCATTTCATGAAATGCAGAATTGTCAGGCGGTTCTTTGGATCCGTCAACAGTTGTTCCCGGGAGAAGGACCTCTACACCCCGACTTTTTTCTGACCAAATGCCAGAGAAAGGGTACCCTGTACATAAAATTTATTGGCATCCAGGTTCAACAAGAAGTTGGGCAAAAATAGAAATGGATGAAGAATGGACAGCCGCACTCAAAAAAAACTTTCGGTTGCTTATGCACCTGGAGCGGTAACTCCCTTCTCTCAACAAGAAGTTGGACAGCTTTGTGTCAAGGACAAAGGATCCACTCACATGCGGGACAGATGCATTAGGGACCCCGTGGGACCAGTTGTCACTGGTTTATGCATTCTCTTCCCCCAGTGCCGCGACTACCGTGGCTTCTATGCAACATCAGAGGGGAACAGAAGCTGGCCTAATTGCTCCGGCATGACCCAGATGACCTTACTGTGCAGGAATCATAAGGGTGGTAGTAGAGGACCCAGGGTCCCTTACATCTTGTCCAGACCTTATTCGCAAGGGGGTATTCCATCCTGTCTTGCAAACATGGGAATTAATGGTCTGGCTGTTATAGCCCGCATTCTTGAGGATCGGGGCTTTCAGAATCAGCAGCAAATTACCTTGATTTATACAGGAGAGCTGGCCTCCAGGACCATGTATCATAGGATCTGAAAGGCCCGTGTTCCTGGTGTGAAGCCAAGGGGTGGCATCCTTGAAAGTATGTCTTAGGTAAAATTCTTGCCTTCCTACATTAGGAAAGGAGATGGAGCTAGCCTTAAGTTCCATCAAGGATCCGATCTCGGCCTTGTCAGTATTTTCAAAGATCGCTTGCTTCACACTCTTATATATATATATTGTATAAGTCCGCCAGTTAGGTCGCCCGTGTGCTCGGAGGATTGAGTCTAGTTTTGTCAGCTTACAAGGTCAGCACCTTGGGCCGATGCACCATGTTTCCCTTCATCTTTCTAACAAGGGAATTGGTGTTCTTGGTTGCGGTAGCCTCCACAAGAGAGTTTCAGTATTGGCAGCTTCTTTGTATAGAGCCATACTTAATTATTCTTAAGGATAGGGTGATGTTAAATCCTCACCCAGCCTTATTTCCTAGAAGGATCTAGTTTTCATTTGAATCAAGATATTTCTTACCTTTCTTTTTTCCAGAACCTTGTTCTACGGAAGGAAAAAATTATTACTTTTCTCTCAATATAGATGAGAGCAGTTAAAAATCTATCTGAAGGTTTAAGATATAGGAAACTGACATTTTGTTGTGCTGCCAGAGGACCCTAGAAATGGGCAGGCAGTGTTCAAATCAGCTATAAAAATGGTTACACTCTCTCGTTAAAGTGAGAACAGTGTAGGCCTATCTGAAGCGGCTGCTCAGATACGGAAAACTGATGTTGTTGCGCTATCAGGAGGCCCGGGAAAGGGCAGGCAGCGTATAAATCAACTGTTTCTATGTGGATTCATCAGGTTATGATTCAGGCTTGTGGTTTAAAGAGAGGGTTTTCCCCTGTTTCCTTTAGAGTGCACCCTACCAGGATAGTAAGCGCTTCATTACTAACTAAGCCTTTAGGACTCAGATTTGCAAGGCCGCAACTTGGTTGTCAGTGCATACGTTCACTAATTTCTATCAGGTGAATGTAAGACGGCAAGAGGATGCCGCCTTTTGGCGCAGTATGCTGCAGACAGCAGCATAGGTCCTCACGTCTGATGGCGGTCTGCGTTATTTGTGTCTCCCTCCCCTCAGTAGGCATTGCTTTGGGATGTCCCACTTAGTAATTACTAGACTCTGTGTCCCGTGATGTACGATAAAGAAAATAGGATTTTTTTATAACAGCTTACCTGTAAAATCCTTTTCTTGGAGTACATCACAGGACACAGAGCTCCCGCCCCTCTTGTTTGGGGATATTGGGACACTTATTGCTTTTCTACAAAAACTGAGGTGCTTCCAGTATGGGAGGGGTTATATAGGGAGGAAACTTCCTGTCTAATTGCTTACACCAGTGTCCAGCACCTGAAGGTGGAATATAACCCACGTAGTAATTACTAGACTCTGTGTCCCGTGATATACTCCAAGAAAAGGATTTTACAGGTAAGCTGTTATAAAAATCCTATTTTCTCCCCTAATACCAAAGAGCAGACATTGTTTACTCTCACTGGGAACTGTTTGGCCCCCCTAAAGTCTGAGGGACAATAAACTGTCCCTTTCTTTACAACGTTTGGAGACCCCCTGTCCTACACGATTACCGCAATAATACTTCCAGACTTTGAATACTAACAACTTAAACAAGCCATTATTACTCAAGTGTGTCCACAAAAAAAAAGTAGACTGTTCCCTGGATTGAAGAGGTTCCTTCACTAGCAATGGGATTAAAGCGAAGTTCCGGGCGAAAAAATGTTTTAACCACTTGCCGACTGCGGCACGACTATATACGTCGGCAGAATGACACGGCTGGGCAGATCGACGTATATATATATGTCGCCTTTAAGATGCGGCATTGTGGGCGCGCACGCCTGCCGCGAGCTCCGTGAGTCTGATGATGTCGATGTCCGCTGGGAGTCCCGCGATCGTCTCACGGAGAGGAAGAACGGGAAGATGCTAATGTAAACGAGCATTTCCCCATTCTGCCTAGTGACAGGACACTGATCACAGCTCCCTGTGATCAGGAGCGGTGATCAGTGGTGTGTCACACGTAGCCTATCCCCCTACAGTTAGAACACATCCCTAGGACACACTTAACCCCTTCCCTGCCCCCTACTGGTTAACCCCTTCACTGCCAGTCACATTTACACAGTAATCAGTGCCTTTTTTTTAGTAATGATTAGAGTTGAGCGGACAACTGGATGTTCGGGTTCGACGGGTTCGGCCGAACTTCGGAAAAAAGTTCGGGTTCGGGACCGAACTTTAACCCGAACCCGGACCCGAACCCGAACCCCATTGAAGTCAATGGGGACCCGGACTTCTAAGGACTAAAAAGGCTCTAAAAAGGTAATGGAAAGGGCTAGAGGGCTGCAAATGGCAGTAAAATGTTGTTAAGAGCATGGCAAGTGCTCTGCAAACAAATGTGGATAGGGAAATAACTTAAAATAACATAAAAAAATAAAAATAAAAAATAATAATCTTGACCTTGGAGGACGAGGTCCATATGGAGTAGGAGGTTGAAGTGGCGGTGGATGTGGCTGTGTAGGTGGAAGCGGCGGTGGAGGAGGACGAGGTAGCCAACACTGATTCAAAAATACAACAATGGCTGTGTAATGCCGGTGATGTGTCGAATTCTGTCCCCCGTCAAATAGTGTCCACCCTGTACTGCGCTTGCTCAGTATGTAGGACAAGGGGATTTCTAAAATCTCCCAAGACGAACGGCGCCTGCGTGGTGAGTTCAGGTGAAGGCCACACCATCCGTGGTTCAAGACGAGCCAAGTGAGGCCGTGCCCGAAGCGTGGCAATCGAACCGAGCCCGCGAGGGGCCCTGTTACTATGTGCTACCGTATGTCCACTTGGATGGTGGGGCTTGAACATGCACTCACAGCGCAGGCGCCGTTCATCTTCGGAGATTTTGTGAATCTCCTTGTCCTCTGTACTGCGCAAGCGCTGCGCCTTCGCAGTATGGGCCGGACACAATCCGATGGCCGGACAGTTTTTGTCACAACACCGGTATACATGTCTATTCTGCACAAGGTACGGACAAGTCCTGTGGGATCCATGCCTGGTTCATTTTAATGAACGTGAGCTTGTCCACATTGGCTCTGGACAGGCGGCTGCGCTTGTCTGTGATAACGCCCCCTGCCGTGCTAAACACACGTTCAGATAATACACTGGCTGCAGGGCAGGCCAGCACCTCCAAGACATAAAGGGCAAGCTCAGGCCATGTGCCCAATTTGGAGACCCAGAAGTTAAAGGGGGCAGACCCGTCATCCAGATACGTGTAGGCCTGTGGACACATACTGCTCAACCATGATGGTGAAATGCTGCCTCCTGCTAAGACGTTCCATCTCAGCTGGTGGTGCTGGTTGTTGTGGCGTGCTGACAAAGCTTTTCCACATTTCAGCCATGCTAACCCTGCCTTCTGAGGTGCTGCCGGTGCCCCGGCTGCGTTGGCGACCTCTTCCTCCTCCTCTGCCTTCGCCTTGTGCTTCCACCGTACGCCCGCTGTCAGGTGGGAATGCCACCAGCAGCGCGTCTACCAGCGTGCGCTTGTACTCGCGCATCTTACGATCCCGCTCCAGTGAGGGAATTAAGGACGGTACGTTGTCCTTGTAATGGGGATCCAGCAGGGTGGCCACCCAGTAATCAGCACCAGTTAAAATGTGGGCAACTCGGCGGTCATTGCAGAAACACTGCAGCATGTAATCGCTCATGTGTGCCACGCTGCCCAGAGGCAAAGAAAAGCTGTCCTCTGTGGGAGGTGTATCGTCTGTGTCCTCTGTATCCCCCCAGCCACGCACCAGTGATGGCCACGAGCTGGTCTGGGTGCCACCCTGCTGTGAAAATGCCTCCTCCTCCTCCTCCTCCTCCTCCATCTCCTCCTCCACCTCGTCATCCTCCAGAACTGTGCCCTTTCTGCCGGACAATTGTGTACCTGGCGTTTGTTGGTGCAGGAACCCACCCTCGTAGCCACTTGTGAAAGACTGCCCTGAAAGCCTTTGAAATGATCCCGCTTCCTCCTCCTCCTCCTCATCCTCCTGTGCCACATCCTCTTCCATCATCGCTCGAAGCGTTTTTTCAAGGAGGCATAGAACTGGGATAGTAACGCTAAGAACGGCGTCATTGGCACTGGACATGTTGGTGGAGTACTCGAAACAGCGCAACAAGGCACACAGGTCTCGCATGGAGGCCCAGTTATTGGTGGTGAAGTGGTGCTGTTCCGCAGAGTGACTCACGCGTGATTGCTGCAGCTGAAACTCCACTATCGCCTGCTGCTGCTCGCACAGTCTGGCCAGCATGTGCAAGGTGGAGTTCCACCTTGTGGGCACGTCACATATGAGGCGGTGAGCGGGAAGGCCGAAGTTACGCTGCAGCGCTGACAGGCGAGCAGCAGGGTGAGAACGCCGAAAGTGCGCACACACAGCCCGCACTTTCTGCAGCAGCTCTGGCATATTGGGGTAATTTTTAAGGAACCTCTGGACCACCAAGTTCAGCACATGCGCCAGGCAAGGGATGTGCGTCAAACCGGCTAGGCCCAGAGCTGCTACGAGATTTCGCCCATTATGGCACACCACCAGGCCGGGCTTGAGGCTCACTGACAGCAACCACTCATTGGTCTGTTGTTCCATGTCCCTCCACAACTCCTGCGCGGTGTGGGGTTTTTCCCCCAAACAGGAAAGTTTTAAAACTGCCTGCTGTCGATTACCCCTGGCTGTGCTGAAGTTGGTGGTGAAGGTGTTACGCTGACCGGATGAGGAGGCGGTAGAGGATGAGGAAGCGGAGTAGGAGGAGTTAGCAACAGGAGGCAAACTGAAGCGCCCTGCAATCCTCGTGGTGGAAGGACATGCGCCAAACTGCTATCTGCCTCAGGCCCAGCCGCCACTGCATTTACCCAGTGTGCTGTTAGGGAGATATAACGTCCCTAACCGCGCTTACTGGTCCACGCATCCGTAGTTAGGTGGACCTTGCCACAGATGGCGTTGCGCAGTGCACACCTGATTTTGTCCCCCACTTGGTTGTGCAGGGAAGGGATGGCTCGCCTGGAAAAATAGTGGCGGCTGGGCACGACGTACTGTGGGACAGCCAATGCCATCAGGCTTTTAAAACTCTGCGTCTCCACCAGACGGAATGACAGCATTTCAAAGGCCAGGAGTTTTGAAATGCTGGCATTCAGGGCCAGGGATCGCGGGTGGCTAGGGGGGTACTTCCTCTTCCGCTCCAATGTTTGGGAGATAGAGAGCTGAACGCTTCCATGGGACATTGTGGAGATGGTTGGTGACCCAGGTGGTAGTGTTGCTGGCAGATCCTCTGTTTGCGGGGCGGCAGGTGCCACTGTCACTACAGAGGTGGATGAAGAGGCCGAGACTGCAGCAGAAGAGGAAGCAGGAGGAGCCAGAGACCTTTCTTGGTTTTTGAGGTGTCTACTCCACTGCAGCTCATGCTTTGCACTTAGATGCCTGGTCATGCAGGTTGTGCTCAGGTTGAGAACGTTTATGCCTCGCTTCAGGCTCTGATTGCACAGCGTGCAAACCACTCGTGTCTTGTCATCAGCACATTGTGTGAAGAACTGCCACGCTGGGGAACTCCTTGGACCTGGCTTTGGTGTGCTTGGTCCCTTGCTGCGTTGGGCAGTAGCAGACATACTGTCTAGCTGACAGACGCTCCGCTTTTGCACCCTGCTCCCTCTTCTGCTGTGCTGGTGGCTCTGTGCGACCACCGCCTCTTCCTCCAAACTACACTGGTCACCTGCATAACGTTGATTCCATGTGGGGTCGAGGACCTCATCGTCCTCCACATCATCTTCCACCCAGTCTTCACCCCTGCCCTCCTTGTCTGTCTGCACAATTGCGAAAGCAGCAGCAGTTGGCACCTGTGTTTCGTCATCATCCGAGACGTACTGCGATGGTCCTCCCATGTACTCATCATGAAACATAAGTGGTTGGGCATCGGTGCACTCAATCTCTTCCACTTCTGGGGCAGGGCTAGGTGGATGGCCCTGGGAAACCCTGCTAACAGAGTCATCGAAAAGCAGAAGAGACTGCTGCATGATTTGGGGCTCAGACTGCTTGGCTGATTTGCAAGGGGGTGAGGTGAAAGACTGATGGACATGGGTTTCACGTGCCAACTCTGATGTTTCATCAGAAGAGTGGGTGGGAGACAATGTGAAGGAACCCGAGGCACTGTCAGCAACCCAATCTACTATCGCTTGTACTTGTCCTGGCCTAAACATTCGTACAGCCTCATTAGGCGCAACAAAATACCGCCGCAGGCTCGGTCGCCTACTCGCACCTGAGGAAGGTGTTTCACTTGTGCGTGTATCTGGCACAGATCCACCACGTCCTCTCCCTGCAACAGGAGCTCCACCAGCAGCACCACGACCGGGGCCACCACGTCCCTTTGACCTTCTCCTCATATTTTCAAAATTTAGGATCTTGCCCTAAATGGGTGTTTTTGGAAGAGCAGAACACACCCACAGTACGTAACCGCTGAATCGCACAGCTACACAACTGCAGAAAATGCTATTAAAAAAAAATGATTTTTTTTTTAGTATAGCAACGTAGGAGAAAACTATATAGAAATTGTTTATTTCACACACCTCAAAATATGTATAACACACTGCAAACTTTTTTTTGTGCCACTAAACTGTGTTTTTTGGAAGAGCAGAACACACCCACAGTACGTAACCGCTGAATCGCACAGCTACAGAACTGCAGAAAATGCTATTAAAAAAAATGTTGTTTTTTTAGTATAGCACAGTAGGAGAAAACTATATAGAAATTGTTTATTTCACACACCTCAAAATATGTATAACACACTGCAAACTTTTTTTTGTGCCACTAAACGGCGTTTTTTGGAAGAGCAGAACACACCCACAGTACGTAACCGCTGAATCGCACAGCTACAGAACTGCAGAAAATGCTATTAAAAAAAATTTTGTTTTTTTAGTATAGCAACGTAGGAGAAAACTATAAAGAAATTGTTTATTTCAAACACCTCAAAATATGTATAACACACTGCAAACTTTTTTTTGTGCCACTAAACTGCGTTTTTTGGAAGAGCAGAACACACCCACAGTACGTAACCGCTGAATCGCACAGCTACAGAACTGCAGAAAATGCTATTAAAAAAAATGTTGTTTTTTTAGTATAGCACAGTAGGAGAAAACTATATAGAAATTGTTTATTTCACACACCTCAAAATATGTATAACACACTGCAAACTTTTTTTTGTGCCACTAAACGGCGTTTTTTGGAAGAGCAGAACACACCCACAGTACGTAACCGCTGAATCGCACAGCTACAGAACTGCAGAAAATGCTATTAAAAAAAAATGATTTTTTTTTAGTATAGCAACGTAGGAGAAAACTATATAGAAATTGTTTATTTCACACACCTCAAAATATGTATAACACACTGCAAACTTTTTTTTGTGCCACTAAACGGCGTTTTTTGGAAGAGCAGAACACACCCACAGTACGTAACCGCTGAATCGCACAGCTACACAACTGCAGAAAATGCTATTAAAAAAAAATTTTGTTTTTTTAGTATAGCACAGTAGGAGAAAACTATATAGAAATTGTTTATTTCACACACCTCAAAATATGTATAACACACTGCAAACTTTTTTTGTGCCACTAAACAGCGTTTTTTGGAAGAGCAGAACACACCCACAGTACGTAACCGCTGAATCGATAAGCTACAGAACTGCAGAAAATGCTGCTATTCAAAAAAAAGTTGTTTTTTTAGTATAGCAACGTAGGAGAAAACTATAAAGAAATTGTTTATTTCAAACACCTCAAAATATGTATAACACACTGCAAACTGTTTTTTTGTGCCACTAAACGGCGTTTTTTGGAAGAGCAGAACACACCCACAGTACGTAACCGCTGAACCGCACAGCTACAGAACTGCAGAAAATGCTATTAAAAAAAAAAGTTTTTTTTCAGTATAGCACAGTAGGAGAAAACTATATAGAAATTGTTTATTTCACACACCTCAAAATATGTATAACACACTGCAAACTTTTTTTTGTGCCACTAAACGGCGTTTTTTGGAAGAGCAGAACACACCCACAGTACGTAACCGCTGAATCGCACAGCTACAGAACTGCAGAAAATACTATTAAAAATTTTTTTGTTTTTTTAGTATAGCACAGTAGGAGAAAACTATATAGAAATTGTTTATTTCACACACCTCAAAATATGTATAACACACTTTTTGCCCTAAACGGGTCTTTTTTTGCACAAGCAAAATAAAATGTTTTTTTTTTTGCCCTATGGGTCTTTTGGAAAAGAGAACAATAAAGTGCCTTTTTTTTCCCCTAAGGCCCCTTTCACACTGAGGCGTTATTACAGCGTTTTGGCGCTAAAAATAGCGCTGTAATAACGCCTGAAATAATCCTGCCCCAGCATTCTCAATGTAAAATCACTGAGGGCTTTCACATTGAGGCGTTTTCCTGGCTGGGCGTTGAAAAAAATCCTGCAAACAGCTTTTTTACAGCAACTTTAGGGCGCATAAAATAGCGCTGTAAAAACGCCTATCCCCATTGAAATGAATGGGAACCGCGGTAAAAACGCGGTAAAACGCGGTAAAAAATAACAGAAGCTGTGGGGAAGGTCACATGACCGCAGTACAGTAGAGGATTGTGGGATATCAGGAAATCCTGTTGAGAACAGGAGAAGGATGGCAGAGCATAGTGAAATGCAGGCCACATCTGCAGAAGCATGTGGAGAATCAAATGAAAGAACCTCTGATCCGGAGGAGTTCATTGACAGTATGAGGAGGCACCCTGAACTATGGGACAAAAGAAGCCCTCACTATGCAAACCGTCTAAAAAAATGAGCAGGATGGAATGATGTTGCTGCCCAGCACATTGAAAATTGGACATCTTTATCAAGCATGTCAAAAACTGAGAAAAGTAAGTAGCTGCAATCCCAATCTAGTCCCTACTCTAGTCCTTCATTACCCTATTCAGTATGCTGTTAGTCCCAAACCCCCATCCCCATAGGACCAAAACCGGCAAACCTTAATCCCACCCCTCATAGAACCATACCCCCCACCCTAACCTAATAGAGCTCTCTCATAGTCCTAAACCACCCACCTATTATAGTCCCAAACCACTCACCACAACCTTAATCCCACCCATCATAGTCCCAAACCACCCACCACAACCATAATCCCACCCATCATAGTCCCAAACCACCCACCACAACCTTAATCCCACCCATCATAGTCCCAAACCACCCACCACAACCATAATCCCACCTATCATAGTCCCAAACCACCCACCACAACCATAATCCCACCCATCATAATCCCAAACCACCCACCACAACCTTAATCCCACCCATCATAGTCCCAAACCACCCACCACAACCTTAATCCCACCCATCATAGTCCCAAACCACCCACCACAACCATAATCCCACCCATCATAGTCCCAAACCACCCACCACAACCTTAATCCCACCCATCATAGTCCAGATTAACCCACTGTAACCATAATCCCACATATAATAGTCCCAAAACACCTACTGTAACCATAATCCCACCTCTCCTAATGTCAAAATCCCCCACCGTAACCATAATCCCACCCTTCAAAGTCCAGATTAACCCACTGTAACCATAATCCCATCCCAAAAAAAGTATACCCCATGTTCTTTTGAACGTTTATTTTGCAATATAGTAATTAAATCTAATTGACACAAACACACATTGTTAGAATAATCATTTATTTTTTCATTTAACATTACAGAATAAAAAAAAGTTTTTACTTAACATACATGAAACATTCTGCATGAAATATGTAACTAGAAAGAAAGTGAAGGCTGTATACAGAATTTTTATATCATATTTTCTTGCCAGCTTAGTGCACCAGCCGGACTCATAAAATAGTCTGCAAAAGTATCACGAATTGTAAATCCTACTATGGGCCCACGAACATGAAGGAAATTTGCCGGTTCAATGCTGTTTGACAGTGTATCTTCAAAATTAACTCCATCCCTTTCTCTCACCAAATTGTGTAGTATACACGCGGCTTTGATTAACTTGCATGCATTGTCCACACTGAGGTTAATTGGTTTCAGTAAAATTTGCCACTTGTTAGCCAGTATTCCAAACGCGCATTCGACAAGTCTACGTGCCCGACACAGCCTGTAGTTGAAAATCCTCTTTCGGGTATCCAGATTTCTTAACGAATACGGCTTCATCAAATGTTCGTGAATGGCAAACGCATCGTCCGCTACAAACACAAACGGCATTTCGGGTCCTTCTGTTCCAGGCAGAGGTCTGTTTTCAGGTAAATCCAACTGGTTGTAGGTAAGTCTTTTTCCAAATTTGGTTTTCTGGAAAACAGCGGAGTCTGCACTGCTCCCAAACGATCCTATATCTACAAAAATAAATTTATAGTCTGCATCCACCACAGCCATTAAAACTACCGAAAATAATTTTTTATAATTGTAGTACTGACTACCGCTATGGCATGGTTTTATAAGTCAAATATGTTTCCCGTCAATAGCTCCTAGACAGTGTGGAAAATTAGTTTTATTCAAAAACCGCTGGGCTACATCTTCCCATTTATCCTTATTCGGGACAGGCATAAATGTACTTTTGAGATTCCAAATGGCATCGCATGTTTCCTTCACAATGTTGCTTATGGTCGATATACCAATCCTAAATTCATATTGCAGTGATGTGTATGTATTTCCAGTGGCAAGATATCTGCAAAATAAAATAATTTTATTCAATTTCAGTAAAAATCATAAAAAAGAGATGAAGACGCTTCGCGACAATTTCAAAAGGGAACTATTAAAACAAAACCAAGTCCGAAGTGGATCTGGATCAAGAAAAGGCAGAATCTACTGCCATTTCCAAGAATTGGACTTTCTGCGCCTGGTGATGCAAGAGAGACAGTATGTATTAAAATGTTCAATGTGTTTATATTTTTTATAAATGTATATAAATAAGAGCATTACTAATTTTGCACTTTCTACTTATTTTTATTGTATACAGAACTGAGAAGAATTTCAGCAGTACTGAGGAGGAGGACAGTCAACCGGCAGGACCAGCGGCAAATGAAGAACAAATAGAACAGCAGCAGGAGGGGGACATTTGTGCTCCAGAGCCGCCAAGACGAATCGCAAGAACACCAACAACAAAGGCAAAGGAAAGCCAACAATTTATAGATGTGGTGAAAAAATTAATGGATTCACAAAAAAGTGACCACCCCGAAATTGAAGCCTTTACTAAGAGTTTAGTTCCCCAGATTGCAGAAATCCCTAAAGAGCATCAATGCGATTTGCGTATCGATATTTTAAAAGTAATAAAATCGTACCAAGTTAAAAATAATCCCCCCCTTTCCCGTGGCCAACCCTTTGAACTGAGCACACAAATAACGAATACAACTTATAGACACCAGTGGGAAGATGCTCCAACACCATCTTACAATCCCTATGGCCCAAATCCCCATATCAGTCCCAGATTTCCATCCCAATACGGTATGGGCCAAAATTATTTCCCTCGCTGTCAAACTCCTCATCCTCCTCCGCCTACTCCTCCTCCTGCTCCTACTCCTACTCCTCAGGGAAACACTAGAGATGATTTACACCCTCACCCCCAATTTTATCATGATTTGTAACTACTGTATGTTTTTCAGAGTAAATTAGTTTAAAAAAAAAAAATTGTTATTATATATATTTTTTGTTGTTTTAAAAAAAAATTGGACTGTTCAAAAAAGAAAATTATTTCTAGTTCAATATTTACTGTTCAAAATAAAAATATTTCTTGTTCGAAATTTAATATTTATGGTTTTTTTTCAAAAAAATGTTTTATTTTTACACATGTTGTGTAAATTGACCAATAAATTATATTTTTACCCCAAAAATTTTGTAAAATGTTTTTTAATTCAGAATGATTAAAAAAAATTGTCATTTCTAAAATTACTCACCTCAGCGTTACAAGTAAGCGTTCACATGGCGGTATTGCTTCCCTACAATTAGTATCTTGTCTCAACAACGCAGGTGACAGCAGGTCAAGAAGAAAGTCAAATCTATGGAAATACATAGATTTTGAGACGATAAAAGTAAGGTAAGGGTAGGGGAAAGGTTATGTTTTAAATTTTTATTAATACAGGTGTGGGATTATGGTTTGTATTTTGGGACTAGGAGTGGAGGGATTAGGGTTGGGAGTGTGGGATGGGATTAAGGATTTTGGGACTATGAGTGGAGGGATTAGGGTTGGGAGGATGGGATGGGATTAAGGATTTTGGGACTAGGAGTGGAGGGATTAGGGTTGGGAGTGTGGGATAGGATTAAGGATTTTGGGACTATGAGTGGAGGGATTAGGGTTGGGAGGATGGGATGGGATGGGATTAAGGATTTTGGGACTAGGAGTGGAGGGATTAGGGTTGGGAGTGTGGGATAGGATTAAAGATTTTGGGACTATGAGTGGAGGGATTAGGGTTGGGAGTGTGGGATAGGATTAAGGATTTTGGGACTATGAGTGGAGGGATTAGGGTTGGGAGGATGGGATGGGATGGGATTAAGGATTTTGGGACTAGGAGTGGAGGGATTAGGGTTGGGAGTGTGGGATAGGATTAAGGATTTTGGGACTATGAGTGGAGGGATTAGGGTTGGGAGGATGGGATGGGATGGGATTAAGGATTTTGGGACTAGGAGTGGAGGGATTAGGGTTGGGAGTGTGGGATAGGATTAAGGATTTTGGGACTAGGAGTGGAGGGATTAGGGTTGGGAGTGTGGGATAGGATTAAGGATTTTGGGACTATGAGTGGAGGGATTAGGGTTGGGAGGATGGGATGGGATGGGATTAAGGATTTTGGGACTAGGAGTGGAGGGATTAGGGTTGGGAGTGTGGGATAGGATTAAGGATTTTGGGACTAGGAGTGGAGGGATTAGGGTTGGGAGTGTGGGATAGGATTAAGGATTTTGGGACTATGAGTGGAGGGATTAGGGTTGGGAGGATGGGATGGGATGGGATTAAGGATTTTGGGACTAGGAGTGGAGGGATTAGGGTTGGGAGGATGGGATGGGATGGGATTAAGGATTTTGGGACTAGGAGTGTAGGGATTAGGGTTGGGAGGATGGGATGGGATTAAGGATTTTGGGACTAGGAGTGGAGGGATTAGGGTTGGGAGGATGGGATGGGATGGGATTAAGGATTTTGGGACTAGGAGTGGAGGGATTAGGGTTGGGAGGATGAGATGGGATGGGATTAAGGATTTTGGGACTAGGAGTGGAGGGATTAGGGTTGGGAGGATGGGATGGGATGGGATTAAGGATTTTGGGACTAGGAGTGTAGGGATTAGGGTTGGGAGGATGGGATGGGATGGGATGGGTGTAGTTTAGGGACTGCCGAGACTGGCATTAGGGGTTTAGGGACTACTAGGTGTGGGTTTAGAGAACTGGCATATACTTACGTTGCAATGCTCATCCGAGTGTAATTTCGGAACTTGTCAGGGTGCTCTCTCATATCATGATAGAGAATGGCAAATTGTCCTCTATCACAGTGCCTTTGTTGGATTGGATGCACCCAAAATCGACGTTGTGATCTCTGCTGTTGCAGAAAATGTTCCCAAACATGGAGCACAAACAACAACAGTAGCTCATGAAACTCCATCTTCTCCACGTTCTGTACAAAACCAGGAAGTACACAGGATATGATGCAAGGGGGTAGGGTTATTAACAGACGCTAACGCAGTAAAAACGCGTTTAAAACGCGCTAAAAACGCATATGCGTTAGTGCTATTTTTACCGCGAACGCGGTAAAAACGCGATAAAAACGCGGTAAAATCGCGGTAAAAAAGTCATATTTTTTATGCGTTTTTTCAACGCCTCAGTGTGAAAGGGGCCTAAAAGTTAGATTTTCTCTGACACTGGGCTCATGGCAGTGTAAAAAGACTGCACTGCAACACAAATAGGTAAACCTATGCAGATCGCTGATTTTAATCTCTGAATCTGGACTCCTATATAATATTCTCTCTCCCTGAAAGCACCAACACAGGAACCTGGCCCTACACTACACTATCTCTCTATCTTTTCCCTCAGATTGTAGAATCAGGACTACCTCTTCTATCTTTCTATCTCCCTAAAAAGCAGCAGCAGCAGACTAGATCCTCTCCCTATCTATTCTGAAGCAGAGTGTCATGTGTGCTGTGTGCCTCTAGCTTATATAGAAGCTGGGTCACATGTTGCACTGACCAATCACAGCCATGCCATTAGTAGGCATGGCTATGATGGCCTCTAAGGGCACACCAGCTAATCAAAAGGTGATTGGCTGGCCCCTGAAGCATTTCTAAATGCGTTATTAGATTGCCAAACCCCGAACCCGGACTTTTGGGCAAAGTCCGGGTTCGGGTTCGGGAAAAAGCTAAAGTTCGGTACGGACCCGAACTTTACAGTTCGGGTTCGCTCAACACTAGTAATGATCGCTGTATAAATGTGAATGGTCCCAAAATAGCGCAAAAGTGTCCGATGTGTCCGCCATAATGTCTCAGTCACGATAAAAATCGCTGATCGCCTTCATTACTAGTAAAAAAATATATATATAAAGGAGAATGCCATAAAACGATCCCCTATTTTGTAGACGCTATAACTTTTGCGCAAACCAATCAATAAACGCTTATTGCATTTTTTGTTTTTTTAACCAAAAATATGTAGAAGAATACATATCGGCCTAAACTGAGGAAAAAAAAAATTATATATTTTTTGGGATATTTATTACAGCAAAAAGTAAAAAATATTGCTTTTTTTTTCAAAATTGGCGCTCTATTTTTGTTTATAGCGCAAAAAATAAAAACCGCAGAGGTGATAAAATACTACCAAAAGAAAGCTCTGTTTGTGGGAAAAAAAGGTTGTCAATTTTGTTTGGGAGCCACGTCGCACGACCGTGCAATTGCCAGTTAAAGTGACGCAGTGCAGAATTGCAAAAAGTGCTCTGGTCTTTGCTAAATGCTCCGGGGCTGAAGTGGTTAAAGCTAAAAATACCCCTAGAATGATCAGGCCCCGTGCATTTAAATAAAGGTATCCTGTAAACCAGGGGTCTCCAAACATTCAAAACAAAGGGCCGGTTTATTGTCCTTCAGACTATTGGAGGGCCGGATTTTGGCCGGCGGAAGTGGAAGATTTCCTGCCATCTGTGGAAATAAACACCTGGTATGAAGGGGAGAAATAGTGCCCCATCGTTGGTATTATAGGGAGGAATAGTGCCCCATTAGTGGTGTCAGTGGGAGAAATAGTGCTCCATTGTCAGTGTCAGATGGCAGAATAGTGTCTCATATCAGTGGGAGGGATAGTGCCCCAAGGGCCGGATAAAGGCAAGCAAAGGGCAGCATCCGGCCCTTGGGCCGCAGTTTGGAGACCACTGCTGTAAGCTATCCCCAGTTTCGTGTTCGTGCAGCATCGTTTACTTACTTTGTGCAGTTCCTGAACAGCGCAGCCATCTCCAGTGTAGACATCTGAAGCCTCAGTGTCCCTCTTCCGGGGTTCCATGCATGCTGGCTACCCAGCATGCACCTACCGATCTCATGCATGCGCAGTGCATTGCAAGCAAGTCCCATAGCTTGTAGGTCGGGTTTCCATAGCGACAGGAGCATCGGAGGAGTTTTCTGCCCCTTTGCTATGGAAACCTCTTTTCCCCTTCCTCCTTGCTGTCCCTGGGGCTCTATAAATAAAGCTGAGATGCTTACAGCCTGCAATTTGTAAAGAAATAACGCCGCTCTACTATTCTCCAGCCGCCTCCAACACCACTGATCACTCCTTATAAGACGCTAGGTAACAATGGCAATTAAAGCCAGGTTACCCTTTTTGAAAATGGCGCTTAGCACTGCCTTGCATAGCGTCATTTTCGGTTTGGAAATAACGCAATGCTACGAGCCAGCGATGCCCATTGACTCTAGGGATTGATGACACTCATCTCCCAGGAGCCATTGCAAAGCCAGAAATTATATACATCGCCATGGCTCCAAAATTAGGAAGTAACTAGATATTGCTGCATAAATAAGCTAAATGAACCTTAAAAAAAAAATGCCAATTCTTTTTTTAGGATGGACATAAGTGCTGCAAGGAGGAAAGTGAAAAATGTGGGTGGAACTCCGCTTTAAGAGGTATCTGATTGGTGGCTGGGTTAAGCCCTGCTCACCAAATGGGACTCATATGGCTTCACCAAGAAAAAAAAAAAAAACTGAGGTTTATCAGGTGTTATGCCCCATACACACGATCGTTTTTCATGCCGTTAAAAATGCCATTTAAAAAAATGGCCATTAAAAATGATCGTGTGTATGCTCCAGAGCATTTTTAACGACGTGAAAAACGGGCATTAAAAATTTCGAACATGCTCTCTTTTTTCACGTCGTTTTTCATGTCGTTTTTTTTAACGACGTGAAAAACGATAGTGTGTATGTTTTCACGAAGTGAAAAAATACGCGCATGCTCAGAAGCAACTATGAGACGGGAGCGCTCGTTTTGGTAAAGCTAGCGTTGGAAATGGAGATGGCACATTCGTCACGGTGGAATTAATAGCATCGTTTTAATGCTGCGCATTCCGGTCTGCTTTTGATAATGCTTATACAATTACGTTCTTTTGCTAATGACATTGAGAGTTATGCCAAACTTGTTTCTAAAGTAATTCCTAATTGATTTAATGATAGCAAAATTTTATTTTTAAGCCGCATCTCCCTCATAAATTCATGAATAAATGTAAATATCCCTTTTTTTTTTTTAAGTATATATTTATAATTTTAATTTTTTTTGTGGCCTTTTTTTTTATTTTTTTGGCTTAAATTATTCTTGTGTAAAGTTACCACACGAACCTTCAAAATTTGTCTCATTTTGCCTCATGGAGGTTTGTGTCCCTTGTTAATAACAATAATATTATTTGAGATGTCCCTGCCTGCTCCCTAGCAAACTGTCTTTTGAAATACAAATCACATAGTCAAGTATTTTAAGGCAAAATCAAAAAAACCTTTATTTAGGAACATAACAAATTAAAGTGGAAGGCAGCACTGGAGAGCCTGCTTGCATTTGTGCATCCTTTTGACCCCACAACAACCATCCAAGATGTGAAAACCAAACTATAGATTAGATCAAAAACAAAAAGGAGCCCAATCTTGGCTTGAACTCCCAGAGGTCAGGAGCCACAGCAGATAAGTTATATATGTCCCCAGTCTGTGGTACTACAGCAGGCATTATTTTTTCCTCTTCCTTGTAGCCTTCTCTCCAGCCTTCTCTGCAGCCTTGGTTGGTTTCTTCCTCAGAGGCTGGGGATCAGGAGGAGAGGTTGTGGCAGGAGGAGTAGTAGTAGGAGGAGGAGGAGGTGGAGGAGTAGGGACAACCTCTGTGATGTCAGTGTACTTGGTGAGCTCCCCCAGCAATCCCTTGTTGATGACTTTTAAAAGAAGGCTCTCGCTGTAGAGCTTTTGCCGCAAGTCCATTTGGCCTAGCTTCTGCGCGAGGACTGCGGCAAAGCCCTCCTCAGCAGAGGGTGCCTCCCTGAGGGCCGCTGTTGCCTCTCTGATGAAGTCTCTTGTTTCCTCCTCCACCTGTCTACCTCTCCTTGGCCCTCGTGGTTTAACTATCAGGGGAGGCATCTGGGCTCTTGTGCTGGGCCCAGCCTCCTCCTGGGTGCCACTGGGCCCTGCCTCCTCCTGATCCCCAACATCACCCTCTTCCTGGCTCTGCTCTGGCTGTAAAAAAAGAAAGGCACATTATGTATTTTTTCACACCATCAATCACACACATTGTTCACCTCTAGACATTGTTGAATTGAATGTGAAAATTTATGTCATTTTCCTTGATTCCGCATCCTGATTTTGTTGCCTTGTCCACATTAAATTAGACCACTACTGTATCTTGCTCTTTAACTATTTATTTTGTAGTACATTAAATACCTAACAATACTAACATCAATTTTAATTCATCAATTTTGTAAGATATAAATGTAGATATCAATACTTTACCTGGCTCCATATATCCAAATCTGCCTCCTCAAGGACCTCATCTTGATCCTCAGAGGAAGCCAGAGCAGGGTTGCCAGGAATGCTGGACTGCTGGCTGCAGGGAAGGCTGGAGGGTTGGCTACAAGGAAGGCTGGATTGACCTCTGGGGGGAAGGGTGGAGAGAGATTCCCGCACTTCCAGCTGGTCATCCAGAAAAGAAAGCTTGCTGTAGTACCACAGACCGGGTTTATAAACCTTATCTGCTGCAGCACCTGACCTCTGGGAGCTCAGGACCATAGTTCTCTGGGTCCTGTATGTCCCTCTGATGGTCGCAATTTTGGTTTTCACATCTTGGAGAGTTGTTGTGGGTATCTTGGTTTGCACAAATGCAAGCAGGCTCTCCAGTGCTGCTGTCCTGGCCACTTTATTTTTATTTCCGCCACTTTTTGTTTGCCATAGGATAGGTAGTTCTTTCCATTTATCAATGAACTCCCCCATGAACTCCGGGTTCTTAAATGAATTCATTCTCTCTGTAAAATCAAGAAACAACAAAATACATATGTTTCAGGCAACATTCATCAAATCTGCATTTTCGACATATTTAGAAGGCCCAAATCTCCTCTGATGAAACTCAAATTGTTATGTACCTTTGTCAACACATTCGTTGCTAACTCCCTCTCCCGCCAAATGAACGTTTTGCGACACATGGTTTTTCACTTGATATACACTGCGCATGCGTGAAACTACGCACGCTTTGCCTGCCCCTGACGTTCAATATTGTACTTTCCCCGCCCCTTCTCACTCGTCGTAGTGCTTATCAACATGGCGGAGCCACAGGTGACAGAGATTACCTCGACAGAGGATGAAATTCCTGAGGAGCCCAAATCCCGACCCAGGAGATATAAGGCATCCAACATGTCATTCGAGGAAATGGTGGAGATGGTCGCCATTTTGAAGAGGGAGGATTATGATGCCAAGCATGGTCCTTATGAAAGGCCTAGTCTGGTCAAGACAAAAATTATGGGCAAAGTGGTCAAAACTCTTCACAAGAAATTCGGGGTGTGCAGAACGAAGGAACAGCTCAGAAAACGTTGGTCTGATCTGAAGTTGCGGGAGCCCGACCAATACAAAAGAATCAAGAAAGTTTTAGGAAAAAGTAAAGTATTTGTTTTCTATTTTCCCTGCTAAAGATTATTACTTGTATTATGTCGTGTATTTTTGTCTTTGAAAGACAGTACAGTGAAAGATACCATCTTTCTGGTTCGTCCGCACAGTAAACGGACGTATTAAACCTCTTTCTCCGTACAGTTCATAAAACAATGTTTTGGGTTCATCCAGTGTGAGCACACATGTATTTAATTTTATTTGGGGGAGCAAATTTGGTAACCAATTTATTTTTTGGATCAAATCCAAAGGACAATTTTTTGGAAAAAATAAGGATATGCATGGTAATGTTTAGGGGTGTGAATGCTCAGCAGCTGATTAAACAACAGAACGCAGTAGTACAAGTGTGGGCCAAAAGCCAAAAACCTTGAGGGTGTCACACACAGGTGATCGTGTGTATATACTTTGGGGTGTTACAATGTGTCAATTTTTTTTTTTTAAAGGATATGCTATGTTTTTGGCTATGTATCCAATCATGTGTTCCGGTTGTCACTGGGGGTACATTTAAAAATGGAACACACTTCAAAATTATGTTTATCAATTATTTTATCATGTTTTAAATTTCACTCAAATATATTCACTACTAATGAAACTATAACTTTTTGTGCAATCTCCATAGGGATTCAAAAAGCTACGTCAGATGTGTCCAAAATGCCAACACCTTCAACAATACCCCCAGAACCACATGATGGAGAGGAACGTGAGGTTGTGGAAGTGGAAAGTGGCACCACAACAGGTCAGTGTCAAACCAGACAGATGCAGGTTAATAGATGTAGGCCTACATATTCTATACTACATGTTTTTTAAAAATTTTAGAAGCAGTTCTGGCCAAAGACCTGGATAAGTTGACACATCATAGTGCCCAGATCCTGATCCAATACCTCATGGTCTGCTGTCGTGACCTCCAAAAAATAAAGGGAGACTTGACAGAGATCAGGCAAAATACAAAGCGGGTGGAGGAAAGGCTACAAAAGATCATGGCTGTGCTTGGGCGTGTTTAATTTTTTTTAACAAAAGAAGGTTGAAGTTGCTGTGTTTTGGCAGGTTTGTTTTTGTTTTCACCTTTAAAGGACTAGTGTATGTTTATTTTTATCCAATATTTGTTAAGATATTTTGTTTATGCATGGCTGGTCAAAACCAAAAAATTAAGGGGACATCTACATTTCAAAGGAAGTTTCCCCCAAAAATAAACAATAAAGGTATTTTGATCCTCTAAAAATGTGGCTTCATTATGTAAATGTTGTGCTAAGTGAACTACTCAATGTTTTGTGTTTACACTGACAATGAAGGCAAATTAAGAATGCTAAATACACATGGCAATACAAGTGCACTAGGTAAACCTACGAGAAACATAAAACATTAGTAAATTAAAACACCAAACCAATCTTTAATCCAAACAAATATTTATTTTACTAAATGATAAGGTTAAAATTGTTCAGGCATTTCAATGGCCCCCCTACCCACAAAATAATCGACATATTTGTCACGGACCTCACGTCCGGTTTGGGGGGCCAAGCCTGGACGGCCAGGTTCCAGGGCCACTAAAGTCTCATTATTCAATAAAGAGGCCTCAGGCCCACTCAAAGTCAGATAACTGGTGGAATGCACCCGTAGGAAATTATGGAGCACACAGCAAGTCATTACCACATGGTTCCATTTGTATGGGGCAAGGTGGATGGAGGTCAGGAAGAGGCGGAATCGGCTGGCCATGATGCCAAAGGCATTTTCCACCACCCTTCTGGCTCTGGCCAGCCGATAGTTGAACACCCTCCTCTCAGGGTTGAGGGTGCGTTGCGGGAATGGCCTCATCAAATGGGGTCCCAGGCCAAACGCCTCATCCGCCACAAACACAAACGGAAGTCCCTCCACATTCTGCTCCGCTGGCGGCAAGGCCAGCAGATCCAAAAGGAGCCGTTCCCCAAACTCCGTCTGGGCAAATACTCCTCCATCAGACATCCTGACATTCTTGCCAACGTCCACATAGAGGAACTCGTAGGTGGCCGACACCACTGCCATCATCACGATGCTGTGGAACCCCTTATAGTTATAATAAAAGGATCCCGAATGGGGTGGTGGGACGACCCAAACATATTTGCCGTCGATGGCTCCTCCACAGTTCGGAAAGTTCCATGGGTGGGCAAACTCGGAAGCCACATTCTGCCATTCATGTGGCGAAGAAGGGAACTGTGGAATAAAAGCAAAAATAAATTAATAATTTGAGAAAGAAACATTGAAAGCAGATTTCATTAAAACATTCAGGGCCAACATTGGTAGAAAAAGAAAAAAGAAAATATTAGTAAGCAACAACAAACCAAGAACAAACCCTTAAAAAAAAAGTGGGGGGGGGGGTTGAAGATGAGTTGGGGATATCACAAATGAAGGCTGTAGCACTCTGTATGAAGTAAACCAAAAAAGACATTCCTAGCCCAAATTTTGGGTGCGTTTCGGGTAAAGCACTACGATGGAGCATAGAATAAAATACATGGAAATGACTAGGCAAGGCAGGTATGGCTCCGGGATAGCATGCTGGAGAGGTTAAGTAAGGCACATTTAAAAGGTAGGCCTCAAACCACACACTTTTACAATAAATACATGGGGAGAAAGGGGACATTCCCTGCAGCTAAGAATCATGTGAATTAGGGACTGATAATTAAGCCAAAAATAAAGTATACAACACCCAAAAAAAAAAAAGTGAGCTTTTTAAGAAGAACACTTACCTTAATATAGTCCTCCTGCAAAACTTGAAGGATGGCAGAACAAGTCTCTGGTATAATGATACCCAGAGCCTGGGGGGATATGCCTGTGGAGAACTTAAGGTCCTGCAGGCTTCTCCCAGTCGCCAGGTATTGCAACGTGGCGATGAGCCTCTGCTCAGCACTGATGGCTTCCCGCATAACGGTGTCCTGCCTGGTAATGTAGGGGGACACCAAAGCCAACAGATGCTGAAATACGGGGTCAGACATCCTGAGAAAATTCCTGAAATCATCAGGATTATTCTCCCTGATCTCCCGCAACAAAGGCATGTGACAGAATTGGTGCCGCTGGAGCAACCAATTCTTGGTCCATGAACTCCTCCTGACCCTGCTCATGGCATGGAGTCGGAATACAGCACGAACCCCTGCACCAACTACAGCACGAACTCTACGACGAGTACGTAGCCGCAACATGGCTAGATAACGGTCGGCTGAACAGAACGAACTAGAAGAATGCACGGAAGAACAGCAAGGCCAATGAAGAACAAGCTGAAAAACAGGAACGAGCAGAGCAGACCGCACTGAATAAACAGATACGAACTGACTACAAGCACTGCAAAACAGATACGAACCCCCAGGCACAAATTCAACTCCACAAAACGATCTTCAAAGCACGAAGACTGAAAAGCGCGAATCGTCTCTCACCAAACTTTTACTAACACGCGGTAACACGGAATTAGCAAAAGCGTCCCAAAGGGTGGCGTAGTTAGAATGGAACTTCCCCTTTATAGTGCCGTCGTACGTGTTGTACGTCACTGCGCTTTGCTTGATCGTTTTTTAAAATGATCGTGTGTACGCAAGACAGGCTTGAGAGGAAACATGAAAAAAAACGACGTGAAAAACGGCAAGAAAAAAAATGGCAAGAAAATCGATCGTGTGTACACGGCATTAGTGTGCTCAGGAGGTGTGCAGAACCCCAAGGCAGCCTGCAGCCTAAACCTCTGGGGAACTGTACAGTGTTGCGATGAGGACTGGGAGCCAGGTTCAGGGCTGCCTAGCTAGAAAGTGTAGCTTGGAAGATCTGCTGCTGTGTGTGTGCCAGAGAGCCCAAGAACATATGGCTGCTGTTGCCAGGAAAGCTCCAGGAGAGACTTTGCTGATGAGCTCAGGGGAAGTGGTGCTGTTCCTGGGACAGTATATAGCAAAGATTCCAGAGACCATGGGCTGCTGCAGGAGAGACTGACAGCTGAAAGAGGACCACATGCTAAATGTGCTAATCTGCTGTTCCAGTTTCCTGTGGTTCCAATTGTTTCAGAGTGTTTCCCTTGTTCCAGTATCCTGGTATCCTGCTGTACCAGTATTTTGCTGTTCTGGTACCAGGGGTGGACTGGCCATCGGGACATACCTCCCAACTTTTCAAATGTCCGCTGCGGGACATTCATTCACATTTTTTTGCCGATCCAAGGTCTGAGTTGTTGAGCGGGGGGGGGGGTGCTGCCGCAAAACGGCAGAGGTTAGCATTGGTTAGCATTGTAGATCTAATATGAGTTGTTGAGGGGGGGGGGGGGTACTGCCGCGAGACAGAGGTTTTTTTTTAAATTAAAACACGATCGCGGTGTGCTGACTTAACGCTGCCTGCATGTCTTCCGATCTTCCTCCTTCTGCTGCGGGAAATTATGTCCTCTTGCGGGACTGCGGGATGTTAGAGTGTCCGTGCGGGAAGTTCCCGCAGAATCCGTGCGTGTTGGGAGGTATGTATATGTATATATATATATATATATATATTATTTTTTGTGGGCCGTTTATTTCTGCAGTTCGGCGGCAGCGGGAGCGTGGCAGCAAACAGCAGCGGGGATTCGGTGAAGGTAGCCAGCGAGGAGGGAAGTTGGATATAAAAGCCGAGGAGGGAGAATAGCTCCACCCCCTCCCTGACCACCGAAGAGGCGAACAGGAGCGAGCGCGGCCACCCCGGAGCTCCCAGAACCTCGATTCCTTCACCTCCTCTCTGCTCCAGGAACCATGCGGCCTGGGCCGGAGGGCAGGCTGACTGGGAGCCCGGAGGAAGAGAACATGTGCCGCTGTAAGGAGCAGAGCAGCGAGAGCACCCCCCGGATCAAGAGGGAGACTCGGCGCTGCCGCTGCTGGCCATCAGGTACCCAGCATCCTACACAAACATGCCAGAACACTGAGACAGCGGGGAGGTGAGCAGAGGAGGGACTGTAGAAAGGGACAGTGCTATGTGGTCTGTCTCAGCCCTCCCCTCTGTCTCTCTGCCCCCTCTGTCTCTCAGTCCCCCCTCTGTCTCTCAGTCCCCCCCTCTTTCAACCCCCTCCTCTGTCTCTCAGCCCCCCCACTATCTCTCAGACCCCTCCTCTGTCTCTCAAACCCCCTCTGTCTCTCAAACCCCCCCTCTGTCTCTCAGACCCCCCCTCTGTCTCTCAGTCCCCCCTCTGTCTCTCAGTCCCCCCCTCTTTTAGCCCCCTCCTCTGTCTCTCAGCTCCCCTCTATCTCTCAGACCCCCCTCTGTCTCTGACCCCCCCTCTGTCTCTCAGACCCCTCCTCTGTCTCTCAGACCCCTCCTCTGTCTCTCAGCTCTCCTCCTCTGTCTCTCAGCTCCCCCCCTCTGCCTCTCAGCTCCCCCCCTCTGTCTCTTAGCTCCCCTTTGTCTCTCAGCACCCCTCCTCTGTCTCTCAGCCCCCTCCTATGTCTCTCTTCCCCCTCCTCTGTCTCTCCGCCCCCTCCTCTGTCTCTCCGCCCCCTCCTCTGTCTCTCAGCTCTCCTCCTCTATCTCTCAGCTCCCCCCTCTATCTCTCAGCTCTCCTCCTCTGTCTCTCAGCTCCCCCTATATCTCTCAGCTCTCATCCTCTATCTCTCAGCTCCCCCCTTTGTCTCTCAGCCCCCCTCTGTCTCTCTGCCCCCTCCTCTGTCTCATTCACTCCCTGACTCTTAGGCTGCTTTCACACTGGGGCGGGCATTGACGGTAAAACGCTGCTAGTTTTAGCAGCACTTTACTGTCGTTTTAGCTGCGCTATTCGGCTTCTAGCAGGTGCTTTTAACCCCCGCTAGCAGCCGAATTAAAGGTTAAATGCGCACGTGTAGCACTGCTGCCGAAGTGCTTTGCAGGAGCTTCAGGAACGGCAGCCATTCATTTCAATGGGCAGGAGCGGTGTGTACACTGCTCCTCCACCGCCCCAAAGATGCTGCTTGGAGGACTTTTTTGTAACGCCCCGGCAGCGCCCCAGTGTGAAAGCACTCTGACTTTCACACTGGGATTGCAGCAGAGACGTTTTTCAGATGCTTTACAGGTGCTATTTTTAGCCCAAAAGCACCTGAAAAACGCCTCAGTGTGAAAGGGGACCTACACGCACCCCCTCTCTTTTACACTCACTCCCTCTCTCTTACACTCACCCCCTCTCTCACCCACCCCCTTTCCCTCAACCCTCCCTCTCTCTCTCTCTCATTTCCCTCTCTCTCACCCTCTCATGATATACAATAATGGATGTAGGGGCCTTTTGGTGGGTGTGATTTTATGGCGGGGTGGGGGGCAGCATTTTATTGAATTAAAGTGGGCCGGTCTGGATGAAGTCCAGGGCCAAATTTTTGTCCCAGTCCAGCCTTGTCTGGTACCCTGCTGTTCCAGAGTTGCTACTGTTGTAGAAGACTTCAAGATCTTCAGGAGTGATGGGAGGCCTGTTGGCTATTTTGAGGGTTCATTTAACTGTTGTTGCCATTGTTGCTGTGCACTGGGAAGTCCTGCCAGGAAGTCACTGTGTTTTTCTTTATGCAGTGAATTGCAAGTGCTCTACCGTGAGTAAGACTCCATTCACACAGGGGCAACACAACTTCCAGCGTGACTTTGGGAGGCAACTTGGACACGACTTGAGTATGAATCACAGCGCAACCTGGAGCTACTTACAAGGCAACTTCAAGTTGCCTCCAGGACAGGAGACATTCCAGTGGCCAATCAAACAAAAATCAGCTCTGTGGGAGGGAGGGGGGAGGGAGAGGTTTGCCTGAGAAATGTATATTCTCTTCCTGGAAAGTTGCTTCTGTTAAGACAGGGGATCCGACTTCTGAGCGACTTCCATTGAAATCAATGGGTACAGGTCGCCTAGCAGTTGCCTAGAAGTCGGATTGAAGTAGTACAGGAACCTTTTTTGAAGTCGGAGCCACTGCAGTAGTGTGCATTAAGACGGCTCCATTCACTTACATTGATCTTCTCATGCAGCGCGACTTGAGGTGACTAGGGGCGACCTGGGGCGACTTGAAGTCGGATCCAAAGTTGCCCCTGTGTGAATGGGCTCTAAGGGTCTGGATGTTGGCAGATTGTTAGTGACCACTGGCTAGGCAAGGCATTTCTGCAGTAGGGCAACTGTATTGATGTAATACTGTTGATGTAATAATTATTTGCCTTGCCATAACTGACTTTACCTGTGCATTGCTTAATTGGCCAGTGTCGTTCTCTCTCACTGGCCTAGCATGTTTCCAGTTGGGCCATTTTTACAGGCAGCTGTGGGGAACCAGCAGTGTTATCTTGGTGATCTGTGTCGTGTGTAACTTATCATATAACTGCCCTATTTAAACGGTGGGGATACTCCAAATTAAGACCCGCGCTTATAAGAATATATGGCATTTATTAAATGTAGTTCCATTTTATATCTCATGGTTAACGATTTGTTGCTCAAGTCTGGTTTAAAAGGACTAGTCTACGGTATGTCCTCACCAGTACTAGGATCTCCATTCTCACCATACTCCAAAGCAATCTGATAACAGATAACATCATGCTACAGACTTCTTGGCCCTCGCTAATAAGTTTCTGCTGCTGACGGCTAACTTTCCCCCGCTCCTTATAATGAAACTGACCTGCAGCATTTAATTCCTTGTGTTTTGTGCAGTAATGTGATGTAATGTGATTTATGGATGCAATTTTCTGGATTTCTGTACTTTAGGTGTAAATAGAGTTCATTCTGCTTTCATTCAGACGCATGCCTTTGTTTACCCAGTTATTGAACACAAGACCTTCTCTTTGATACGTGACTGTACTTAGAAAGCATCTTATAGACTGCAATGCTTATGTTCAAGGTGTTAGTTTTTTTTCTGCTCAATTAGATAAAAAAAAACAGGCCTGATGTAAAAATAAAAAAAAGCAGATTGGCATTTTAAATAGGATGCCCTTAAAACTACTAAATATATCCAGCTAACTACCTTTAGTTTTGGTAATGCAAGATCAGTTATTTGTAGTGGGGTGAGCTGGGTTCCCTATAAGGAATTTGTTTGCATCTGAACTGCTTTTCCTCATCAATATGAATGCAATAGCAACTCAGAGGTTCAGTGCATCCGAAAAGTATTCACAGCGTTTCACTTTTTCCACATTTTGTTATGTTATAACCTTATTCCAAAATGGATTAAATTCATAATTTCCCTCAAAATTGGACAAAAAATGCCCCATAATGACAATGTGAAAGAAGTTTGTTTGAAATCTTTGCAAATTTATTAAAAATAAAAATTGAAAAAAATCACATGTACATAAGTATTTACAGCCTTTGATCAATACTTTGTTGAAGCACCTTTGGCACCAATTACAGCCTCAAGTCTTTTTGAGTATGATGCTACAAGCTTGGCACACCTATTTCTGGGCAGTTCTCCCATTCTTCTTTGCAGGATCTCTCAAGCTCCATCAGGTTGGATGGAGAGCGTCGGTGCACAGCCATTTTCAGATCTCTCCAGAGATGTTCATTCGGGTTCAAGTCTGGGCTCTGGCTGGGCCACTCAAGGACATTCACAGTGTTGTGCCGTAGCTGCTCCTTTGTTATCTTGGCTGTGTGCTTAGGGTCGTTGTCCTGTTGGAAGATGAACCTTCGCCCCGATCTGAGGTCCAGAGCACTCTGGAGCAGATTTTCATAAAGGATGTCTCTGTACATTTCTGAATTCATCTTTCCTTTGATCCTGACTAGTCTCCCAGTTCCTGCCACTGAAAACGTCCCCACAGCATGGTGCTGCCACCACCATGCTTCACTGTAGTGATGGCATTGGCCAGATGATAAGCGGTGGTGCCTGGTTTCCTCCAGACACGATGCTTGCCATTCAGGCCAAAGAGTTCAATCTTTGTTTCATCACACCAGAGAATTTTGTTTCTCATGGTCTGAGAGTCCTTGCAGGTGCCATTTGGCTAACTCCTGGTGGGCTGTCATGTGCCTTTTACTGAGGAGTGGCTTCCATCTGGCCACTCTACCATACAGGCCTGATTTGTGGAGTGCTGCAGAGATTCTTGTTCTTCTGGAAGGCTCTCCTCTCTCCACAGAGAAACTGTCAGAGTGAACATCGGGTTCTTGGTCACCTCCCTAACTAAGGCCCTTCTCCCCCGATCGCTCAGTTTAGCCGGGCGACCCACTCTAGCAAGAGTCCTAGTGGTTCCAAACTTCTTCCATTTACGGATGATGGAGGCCACTGTGCTCATTGGAGAAAATTTTCCCCAGATCTGTGCCTCAATACTATCCTGTCTCTGAGGTCTACAGACAATTTCTTGAACTTCATGGCTTGGTCTGTGCTCTGACATGCACTGTTAACTGTGGGACCTTATGTAGACAGGTGTGTGCCTTTCCAAATCATGTCCAATCAACTAAATTTACCACAGGTAGACTCCAATCAAGTTGTAGAAAAATCTCAAGGATGATTAATGGAAACAGGATGCACCTGAGCTCAGTTTTGAGTGTCATGGCAAAGACTGTGAATACTTATGTACTGTACATGTGATTTTTTAAATTTTTTATTTTTAATACATTTGCAAAGATTTCAAACAAACTTCTTTTACGTTGTCATTACAAGAATGAATTTAATCCATTTTGGAAAAAGGCTTTAACATAACAAAATGTGGAAAAAGTGAAGCGCTGTGAATACTTTCTGGATACACTGTAGCCCAAAGCAACTCCTTGCAAACTTAAAATCCATATAAAGCTAACATGTTTGGTTTGAATGGAGTAGGGAATGGTTAAAACCAGGAAGAATGAAGAAATCTCTTCAATGCAAAGATACATTTCCTCTTGCAGGGTTGTCCAAACTTTTTTCAAAGAGGGACAGATTTGATGAAGTGAACATGCGTGAGGGCCGACCATTTTTTTCTTTGTCGAGAAAAACGACCGTCTGTGGGCTCCGCGGCAGTGTCTCCCTATGGGAAAACTGCCGCGGAAAAAAATGATGGAAAAAACGATGAGAAAATTTAGAACATGTTCTAATTTTTCTCGTCGTTTTTTCTGCCGTTTTTCTCAACGAGAAAAACGACATAAAGCCCACAGACGATCGTTTTTCTCGGCAAAAAAAAAATTTTTTATTTTTCCCAACGGGAAAAATGATCGTGTGTACGCGGCATAAGTGTGTTCGTTTGAGCACTAATACACTGCCCAACAATAATTCTCTTGCCTTTGTGGCTGTGTGTGAGTAAAGAGGTGAGCTCTGTGTGTTATTTGGATATACAGTTTTTTTGGCGTATAACACGCACCTTCACTTTAAGAGGGAAGTTTCAGGAAAAAAAACGTAAATTTTAAATAAAGGTCTGTGAAGCAGATCCCCGCTCCATCACAGATCCCCCCCTCCATTACAGACCCCACTCCATCACAGATCCCCCCCATTACAGACCCCACTCCATCACCGATCCCCCCCATTACAGACCCCACTCCATCACAGATCCCCCCCATTACAGACCCCACTCCATCACAGATCCCCCCCATTACAGACCCCACTCCATCACAGATCCCCCCCATTACAGACCCCACTCCATCACCGATCCCCCCCATTACAGACCCCACTCCATCACAGATCCCCCCCATTACAGACCCCAATTCATCACAGATCCCCCCCATTACAGACCCAACTCTATCACAGATCCCCCCATCAGACCCAACTCTAATCACAGACCCCACTCCATCACAGATCCCCCCATTACAGACCCTAATTCATCACAGATCCCCCTCCCATTACAGACCCCACTCCATTACAGACCCCACCTCATCACAGATCCCCCCCATTACAGACCCCACTTCATCACAGATCCCCCCCACTCCATTACAGACCCCACTCCATCACAGACCCCCCCATCACAGACCCCACTCCATCACAGAGCCCCCCCCATTACAGACCCCCCATCACAGACCCCACTCCATCACAGAGCCCCCCCATTACAGATCCCACTCCATCACAGACCCCCCCATCACAGACCCCACTCCATCACAGAGCCCCCATTACAGACCCCACTCCATCACAGAGCCCCCCATTAAGACCCCACTCCATCACAGACCCCCCATTACAGACCCCACTCCATCACAGAGCCCCCCACTCCATTACAGACCCCATCTCATCACAGATCCCCCCATCACAGACCCCACTCCATTAAATACTCCCTCCATCACAGTCCTCCCTCGATATTACAGTCAGACAGACTGTCCCTTTCATCAACGCAGCATTCCCCCTTCCTCTCCCTCCCCACACTGCGCTACCTTAATCACACAAGCCGGGAAGTATGCATGGTATGGCAGGTCCAGACAAAGGGCGTGACTTTTCAAGTTAAAGGCGGGTGATTGGTTGCTGACAACCAATCACCTGCTTTGTAACTTGAAAGGTCCCACCCTTTGTCCGGACCTGCAGCGCTTCCAGGCTTGTGTGAATAAGGTGTGTGGGGAGAGGGAGTGATGCGATGTAAAGGAGAGACCTGCCGCGCCTCCCATGTAATTAATGATGTTAGCGGCGGGCAGGATTCGGCCCACGATCCGCCATTTAGTGATGCCTGATATATATCTTTTGTGGCCCCAGTGCTGTGAGATCGTTGGGAGCCACAAAAGATATATATGTCCAGATAACCAGGCGGGCTGTTCAAAACCGGAACGCGGGCGGGGATTGGACAGCGGGCCAGACTTTGGACATGCCTATCTTAGATAGCTGTCACTAAAACAGTTGTGCACAAGATTTCCCATTATCTCTTGTTCTTGTCCCAACTCTAAAATTCTGGATTTCTCCTCATTATACTGAAGACATTGCTCACTAAGGAAAACAGAATGAGTAACTCTCCCTAATGGAGAAACAGGCAGTGATAAGATCCAGACAAGGAGACTCTCCTCTGTTAATTGGTAATTATATTTGTACCTCCCAGGGTGGATTTTGCGTTTCCCTCTTTACTCTTCCCCTGCGGCTACGCCGGATCTACACTTTGTTAAGTATGAAATCCCCTGTTTGATTACCTTTGGGTCTGCAGCGAGTTACCTCCCACGAGTGGATCCTTCAGCTCCGTTGTCTAGGTGCACCAGTGTATCCAGGAATAAGGCCAATGTCCACACACGAGTAAAACCTCATCAGCAAGGCTTTTTTTTTGTTACTTGAAAGTCAACTTGAAGAAAGCAAAGGCAGGAAAGTTAAAGATGTAGGGGAAGGTTCAGGCATGCAACACTTAGATCCCAAATATATACACTCGTCGCCACTCAAGCCTGAGGGGTATTGCTCACCCGGATAGTCCCTATAAGAGCAGTCCTAGCAGCCGGGATGGAGCACGGATGTCGGAGATGATGGATCCCCCTTTAGGTAGGCCTCAGACCTCTCCCAGAGACAGCAGTACCGTGGCTATCTCCACTGAGACTGATCTTTCCCTGGAACTCCTTTCCTAAAGATGGGCCCCTTTACAACCAGGCAGCCTGGGATCCTTCTCTGAAGCATAGGCCCTTGTTAGGAGAGCTGGGCCTATGATGCAGCAGAGCCTCGGGCTAAAGGTGCCTTAGGCCTAAACACACCCGCGCACCTCGTGCCATGTGGGCCACGAGGCACGCTCACTGGACCAGAGGTCCCCATTAACGCCTTGGGGTCCCCCCTGGAATCACCTCACGCCAACTGGCGGATGCCCCTTTTGTACCCTCTCCCAGCATGCATAGCGGGAAGACCACGCCCACCGCACGGCTGCCGAGAGAGGACACCCAAGGTGCTGTGATACCCCCGTGATCCAGCAAGATGACTAGAAGGTGGGACTTTAAATGAAGCATGCTGCTAACTGAAAAAAAAATCTATATAAGTATAGTTTATTAATGCAAAAAGGGCATACATACACATGTAAAATAATAACATTATGTAGTAGTAGGTCATAATATAAAAGGCTGGACAGTGCATGGTAGTACACAATTGTCTCCACATATATACATAGTAACAGACCTTAGGCATGTAGACCAAAATTGCAGTGGTAACATATAGACAGAGTAACAATATTAGATTGGTTCATTATAATAGAAATACAGATACTGAACATAGGAACTGTGATGTAGCATCATCATATCAAAGCTCTACGCGTTTCGTGGTTATATACCACTCGTCAGGAGCAGATGCACAGTATGGGGGTATCTATAGTGAGATAAAAATGCCACAATGATATAATAGTATTAAAAAGATAAGAACTTGTAGAAACACAGAAGAAAGAGGGGGAACAATTACGGTCCCAAACACTCTTACCTATCTGTATTGTATGGGTACACTTGTAGGATGATATCAAAGGTAACGGGCAACTATAGAAGGCATCATCCCCGGGAGCTTCTTATGTTAAATATCTGTATTTCTATTATAATGAACCAATCTAATATTGTTATTCTGTCTATATGTTACCACTGCAATTTTGATCTACATGCCTAAGGTCTGTTACTATGTATATATGTGGAGACAATTGTGTAATACCATGCACTGTCCAGCCTTTTATATTATGACCTACTACTACATAATGTTATTATTTTACATGTATATGTATGCCCTTTTTGCATTAATAAACTATACTTATATAGATTGTTTTTTTCAGTTAGCAGCATGCTTCATTTTAAGTCCCACCTTCTAGTCATCTTGTTCAATTCACCCGGGTTGAAGGTATATATAGCCATTGCCTTATTTAAAGTCCCAACCCTAGTTTTAGCCTTAGTTGTTTTTCACCCCCGTGATCCAGCCTGTTCTGGCAGTGACATTGCCACCTGCAGGCAAAGGAGAATAACTGCCGGGCAGTATCACACCCAGAGCAGAGCAAACAATTTGAACTATAATTGGTCTGAGCCCAATTACTGGCTCAGACTGCCCCTAAATTTCCATATAGCGCCCCCAAATATGGGGGGGGGCGCTACACATTCATAAGGTTTTCCCTGGTAGGCAGGGTCCTGACCAAATAAGGCAAGCAGTAAATATCATCTATGATTACTGTTGGGCTGGTGGCGCACCTCAAGAAGGTTTCTTACTCACTATAGAACCTCAAAAAGCATTTGACTGGTAGCCTTATTTGTTCACACTTCTTGAAACTTGGGGATTTGGTGTTAAAGTGATTGTAAATGCTGGATTAAAAAAAAAAAAAAAAAAATGTCCTACTTACCTGCTCTATGCAATGGTTTTGCACAGAGCAGCCACGGTCCTCCTCTTCTCAGGTCCCCTACCAGATCTCCTGGCTCCTCCCCTCTGCCGAGTGCCCCTATAGAAAGTTGCTTGCTATGGGGGCACTCATGCGTGCTTGCTCCCTAAAAAGGGAAGGCTTCCATAGTGTATTAAGGCTGTAGCAAAGTCTGTCTGTGTTAAAAATATATATATATATAACTTCCCTCTGCAAGGTTATGTCATAGTGTGCTAGTATGCATCCCATACATTGCTGAGATAAATTGGAAATTTGCAACATTTCCCACTTCTTGCAAACTCATGCCCGGGAAAAATAGTGCTTGTGGGATTTGGGTCAGAGGGAGGTATGCCTATAATTTATGGGCTTTTACTTGACACCCCAATTAGGCTGAGGTATATGGCGGTGTGGGAAAGAGATCTATCGATCATTACAGGGTTGGATTTTTGGCATTACAGTGGAACCTCGGATTGTGAGTAACGCAGTTAACGAGGGTTTCGTAATACGAGCACTGAATTTTAAAAAATTGTGACTCGGTTTGCGAGTGTTGTCTTGCAAAACGAGCACGATTCAGGCCAAAGCGGGTGCAGTACCGCGTTTGGCCTGAGGTGGGGGGGCGCCGGAGCCAAGCAGAGCCGAACGTCGCCGATCTCAGCTGATCGCCGCTGTTCGGAAATGCCCGAGGACAGCACAGCTGACCTCAGCAAATCTCGGGAACAAAGTCTTTCCAAGGTTTGCCGAGGTCAGCCGATGTGTCCTTGGGCCTTTTTGTAAGTTTCCGAGGCTCTCCGGCGCCCCCCACCTCTGGCCAAATGCGGTATTGCATCCCACTGAAGTCAATGTGGAACAAATTATTTTCATTTCCATTGACTTCAATGGGAAAACTCGCTTTGATATGCGAGTACTTTGGATTACAAGCATTCTCCTGGAACGGATTATGCTTGTAATCCAAGTTTCCACTGTAATGTTATTGTTCCTCTTTTAAGGAAACACTAAATGTTTTGTTAATTGACGCCAGGCCTAAAGTCTTAATGAGGTGGTTCGTGGTTCCCTTTTGCCTTTCAAAACTATACCTGAATTCTTCCCCTCTTTGTTTTAGATGTCGTAATCTCCAACAAGGCACCATGTACCACATATGGTGGGAATGTCCTAGACTAGGGGCTTTTGGAATGGAATTTTTCCTCAACTGAGTCAGGTGATTGGAGTTTCAATACAGCAATCCCCTCAAATTGCGCTACTCAATGAACCAGTGGAGAACATTCCTTGTAACTTACAAAGATTGATCTTTTTTATTATCTTGGCAGCTATGTTGACCAAAACCAGATCGTGGAAGAAAACCTTGGTTTCCCTATCTCAAGCTAAGCAAAAAAAATTCTGGATAATGTTTCACGAAAAGATAGCTAGCAACCTTATTGATACCTGTAAGAAATCTGAAAAGGTTTTGGGACCCTTGGGCGCTGTGATTGGCTGGAGTGGCGATAGCCACAAGTAACCTTCCGGCTATCGCCGCAGCGATGGCTGCGGCTGAAGAGGGAGACGAGGACGGCTTCGGGGGCCCCGATCTAAGGTAAGTGATGCATAATGAGCTATTATGCTAGTCATATTAGCTCATTATGGCTTTCTCTTACAGGTGGTTTAAAAAAAAAATTTTTTGGGGGTTTACAACCACTTTAAGCAGTTCAGAAGCAACACAAAACAACTTAAAAGAACTACAAAGCCTACTGCAAATGTCTCTGGCTCTTAAGTCTGATTCCTGTGTACATGAGTCCCAAAGCTCCACCATGAGTGGGCCTATCATAGGGTGACCAGACATCCCCGGTTTCAGGGGACAGTCCCCGGATTGAGGACACTGTCCCCGGACCAAGTCTGTCCCCAGTTTTGTCCCCGGATTGGATTTGAACAGGGGCCATGGGGCAATTTCACAGACAGTCAGTGCAGGGGGGTGTATTTTTCCATTTTCTGTGCCCCTTTCTGATGATCATGTGCTGGTCGGAGCGAAGGTAATATTTCTTCTGTTTCGGGCGCATGCCCATTCTGCTCCACCCGCATGTTCTTCTGCCTTGGCTCAAGTCCCAGCCAGCCGCCTGCTTATCTTCTTGCCTTCCCTGGTGATCTTCCTCCACTCCCCACCCAGTAGTAGCCAGGGCCCAGAGAGTAAGACTTGACAGGCTGTGAGGCGGGCGGCGGCGATGAGCAGAGAGTCGCTGATTGCCGCCATTACTAGTAAAAAAAAAATATGTCCCCGGATTTCATTTTAAAAATCTGGTCACCTTAGCCTATCAGTAACTTTACAAGTTTGCATGATTATTTTCCTGACATGTCACTAAAGTCGATGCAACCCCTGGCTTAAAGTGTTACTAAACCCACAACAGTAAAATCAGTCTGTATATGCGGTAAAGCATGCTTCTCAAGGTCCATACACACGATCGGACTTTTTGACAACAATTGTCCGACGGACCTGTTTTAGCGGACAATCCGACCATGTGTATGTTCCATCGGACAAATGTTTTGTGTTTTTCATCGGACAAATGTTCGCTGTGAAAACAGACAAACTTTCCGGCAACAAATGTCCGATGGAGGCTAATCCGATCGTGTGTACACAAGTCCATCGGACTAAAGTCCAAAGTATAAACACGCATGCTCAGAACTAATGCTAAAGATCAGACAACAATAGCAGAAGTTGCTCAAAGGGTGGTGCTAAAGAGCTGAAAAACACGTAGTATGTCAATTACGTCACTACGTTCGTGTTTGTTGGCTGAAAATGTTCTGCCGTGTGTATGCATACCAAGTTCACGGCCAACGTCCCTTTGGACCAAAATCCACGGAAAAGTCTGATGGAAGTCCAATCGTGTGTATGAGGCTTTATACTCACTGTGGAACCTAAGGGGTTAATCCTGTGCATTGTGTATAAGGCTGTTTGGTCCCATCTTCTCTGATCCTCCTCTTCTTCCACAGTCCCCAAACCATCTGCTGATAGAACAGAGCCTTGGGGGCACTCTGCCCATGCTCAGTTAGGTGTGTATTGCTAGAGAGTTTTTTTTTATTTTTCCCTGGGAGGGTGCATGTGATCAGCACAGGGCTAATCAGCACTGTCCAGACAGAGGGTCAGGGGACCTGCAGCCTCATAAGACAATCAGGGGAGAATGAAAACTCTTCTTGCAAGCTTTAATAAGTGCTCTGCTGGACACTGATAGAAGTCACAAGACTGCTATATACTGCTCATGAGAAAAGGTATTTAGCAGTTTTTATTTATTAAATCTATTGCATTTCCATGTTCTGTGTATTGTGGGAAACCAGATATAGTAAATACAAGGTCCAGAGTTTAGTAACACTTTAATTTAACCGCTTAAGAACCACCCCCCGTACATATACTGTAGCAGGGTGGCCCTTAAGCACAAAATCACGTATCTATATGTGATTTCTCTCTTCAGGTCTGGGGTGCGCGTGCGCCGCCGGTGACCCGCTCCCGCTGTGATTGGACACAGTGGGAGCCAAGCAGTGGGTCTGGCCGACCCGATGTCTGCCGACACCCGTTGAACGTTCCCGAGGCAGACAGAACGGTGGCCTGCCTACGCAAACAAGGCAGAACGCCTTTCTGTCAGAGAGGAAGATGGAGATCTTGTGTTCCTGCTAAGCAGGAACACAAATTTCTGTCATCCCCTATTTAAAGCATCTCCCCCACAGTTAGCAAGCACTCCCGGGAACACATTTAACCCTTTGATTGCCCCCGATGTTAACCCCTTCCCTGCCAGTGACATTAGTACAGTGACAGTGCATATTTTTTTAGCACTAATCACTGTATTGGTGTCACTGGTCCCAAAAAGGTGTCACTTAGTGTCAGATTTGTCCACCACACTGTCACAGTCCCGCTAAAAATTGCAGATCTCTGCCATTACTAGTAAAAAAATAAAAATCCATAAATCGATCTCATAGTTTGTAGACGCTATAACTTTTGTGAAAACCAATCAATATACGCTTATTGGGATTTTTTTACCAAAAAAATATGTAGCAGAATACATATCGGCCTAAATTAATGAAAATGTTTTTTTTTTTTAAAGTGATCACAGTACAAAAGATGAAAAAGGGCAATAAGTGGGGCATCCAGTTGAAGTACTTGTGTACGAAACGCGTCAAGCTTGGTTCACCACTCCACTTATTGCCCTTTTTTATCTTTTGTACTGTGATCACTTTTAAAATTTTGTCGGTTTTCCAATAAACCCACATTTACCCGCACCATTGGAGCGCCTCTTTATTTTCCCTTTCTTTCATGATTGTGGGTGATTGAGTTGCTGCTTGGAGGCTTTTTCCATCATACCATCCTTCAGTCCTGAAAAGGATTCCTAGATTGGAGGTCATTTTGTCATCACTTGAAGACCACAGGGATATCCAGTGAATCCAGAGTTTCTTCGACGTTGGGATTCCCTTGCAACGAACGACCATCTGCGATTCGTGTGGTACATCCAGAGTCTTCCTGCCAGCTGATGCGACTTGCCATTGGGATTTCATACGCTTTAACGATCTGCCTAATAAGTAGATCCATCAGTTCCGGTAAGAGTATTCTCCCTTACTCCTTTGTTTATGAGATGACCGATATTGTCACACGTCTGGCTCTGAACATCACATTCCACGGTCTTTGAACGGACTTTATGTGGACTTATTTAATTATTTTTTACACTGAGCACTTTATGACACCTTTCACTTGTAATAAAAAGTATTTTGCAATATTATGTTTTGATGTTCCTTTTCTGGTACCGGTAAAGTCCGCTCAAAGTGTCCTAATCTTTTAAAACAATATATATATATATATATATATATATATATATGGATGTGGTACCCACTTAGCTACTTTTCTTTTGAAAAATATATTTAATTTTGTTAACTGTGTATCATGAACAATTTCTATAATTTTTCATTTAGAAAACACTGTTTTCACTTTTATTATCAGCCTCTTTACAGACTCTTCATATTGACATGTACTCTTTCCAGCAGTGGTTACATGCCATTGCTTAGGGATTGCTTCTTGATGATAACAGCAGCAAAACATGCCTATGAAATGAGAAGCCTTTTTTGTATACCATGGCAGGACACCGTACTGTCACACATATATATAGCACTTAACCCAAAGGAGCCACTGTTTCTCATGTCCCCTGTTCCTGTGCCCTTGACTCTGCAAACAGCACTACATACTCTAACACACCTGACTAGGTGCAGAAAGCTGGTTGTAGGTGTACTGTATATGCAGTATATAAACAACAATAATGACACAGCAAACAGTTAAAACAATAGCAAGAAATATACTGCAAATAGGTGAACAGTAGCCAGACATAAGATACAATTGGCATAGAGAACATAGACATAGAGAACCTTATATTCGGGCAGTCCTAACTAAGTTACATTAGCCTAACTGTTCAGCAGACTATAATGTACACTCTCTCTTTTGCTGGTCAGCTCATTGGGGCCCAACTCTTATGTCGTCATAGCACTTAGGATAATGTCCCTTTAAGTAAGTCATTGGCCCTGTCATACCTTTAAGGCAAATGTAATTTCCCTTGATCAGGCAGTAGGCTCTGTCAGCATCCGTTTCATTCTGGTGTTTCAGAATGTCTGGCACTAGGGTTGCACCAATACCGATACTACTATCGGTACCGATACTACTATCGGTACCGATACTGACCATTTGCACAAGTACTTGTACTCATGCAAATGCTCCTATGCTTGACCTGATACTTGGGCAGCCTCAGGGGTGATTGGTGCAGTGGTGGGGGGGGGGGGAGTTACAAGCACTGTTCTCCCTGTTTAGCTTTTCTGACAGCCGTTTCTCCTCCTCTCCCTCCTGTGGCTGTCAGGGAGATCGATGCTTGTAACTTCCCCCCCACCATCGCACCATTCACCCCCGGCTGTCCCCCCTCTGTGCTGCCCGTGTCCTCCTCCGGGGTCCCCCTGCATCCTCCCTGGCTCTCCGTCTCCATCTCCAGGTCCCGATCCTGTTTGTCCGCCAGGTTCTTCCCGACTCTCTGACTCCTGCTTCGGTCCCCCATGTCCTCTTCCGGTCCCCCATGTCCTCTTCTGGTCCCCCCATGTCCTCTTCCAGTCCCCCCATGTCTTCCTTCGGTCCCCCATGTCCTCATCCGGTCCCCCCATGTCCTCCTTCAGTCCCCCCATGTTCTCCTCTTGAAAATAAGTATAGGTACTTGTACTCGGTCTTGAAAAAGTGGTATTGGTGCAACCCTATCTGGCACTGCTAATCTCTCTTTCTCAGGTGCCGTGCTTACCAGTGTGCTGGCAGCACTCTCAAACCCTCTGAATGCCCTACATGCTCTCCTTCTCCTCAGCCCAGGAACAACAACATTCCCCTTCCTCTGCTCACACTTCCAATCAATATGGGATCGTTTCTTTGCTCAGTCTACCTAGCCAGCTCAGTCTGTAAAAAAAAAACTACAATTTCCACAACCCTCTTCATCTGTGTATTCCTATTGGGTAGTGGTTGGGCTGAACACTGGCTGTACACCTGTACACAGTTCTATGGTAGCAGCCTCTTCTTATAGATGTGTCTGTGAATAATCTCTGTCTCTAGTCAGACACAGAACTCTCAGCACAGAAACACTTGTCCGCTATATTCCTCTGCAAACATAAACAAGGGCAGCAGCAAGCACAATGAAATTGCAGCCGCTCCTCTCTGCCAGCTTACTGGACTGGGGCTACATGTAAATATACACCGACCCCCCATAATTTTATGACTTCTGACAGGTTGTCTCTGAAGTTGATGTGTTGAAAGCAGAAAAAATGCACATCACAGTTTGTTGTGTATGGGGCTGCGTAGCTACAGACCGGTCAGAGTGCCCATGCTGACCCGTGTCCACACCCATAAGCATATACAATGGGCATGTGAGCATCAAACCTGAACCATGTGGATGGCTGGGTGTGTGTGCATTGCTTACCTGGGGTAGAGATGGCACCAGGATGCAGTATGACAAGAAGGCAAGCGGGTGGAGGCAGTGAGATGTTTTGGGCAATTTTCTATTGGGAAAACTTGGGTCTTGTCAATTATGTGGATGTTACTTTGACACAAACCACCTACCTAAACATTGTTACTGACCATGGAAACTGTATTTCCTGATGGTTCAAAAATGGTTTGAAGAACACAACAACGAGTTGAGGTTGGCCTCCAGATTCTCCAGATCTCAATCCAGTCAAGCATTTGTGGATGTGCTGCAAAAACAAGTCTGATCAATGGAGGCTCCACCTCACAACTTACAAGACATAAAGGATAAGTTAACCCTTTGTAAAAAAATTATAAATGTATACATTTTTGCACATATGTTTTCTAAGAAGCCTACAAAGCATTGCGTACCCACAATCAGCAGTTTACGGGTGCAGTGCCAGGCTACTGACTGTCTCTGGATATCTGTCAGCCTGTACCTCTGACTTGGGAGCAGGAAGATGAATGAACTAAGAGGGTTCTCACCAGAACCCTTGCATTTCATTGAGAACTTCAAGCCGTCAGCACTTGATGCAGCCATGTGGGGAGAGCCCTGCATGGTCGCGCTGTTATCAAATTCTTATAGCGGGTGCAGGGAGAAGGTCCCCCACCCACTGTCACACCTTAAATAAGGGTGTAATATGTAACATGTTCAGAAAGGTGAACTTAGCCTTTAAATTAGTTGTATTGTATAGCTGTGAGGAGGAAAGGTTTGGTTTTGTATAGAAATCCTGCCCTTTTATGAGGCTGTGGTTGCACAACTTGCACCTTCGTATTTAGAAAGGTAGCCTCTATTGCGGAGTAGTGGAGAATTTATGCACATGGCTTAGTTTATGTTAAGCACGGTAAAATACAACTGTTCTGTCCTCACTGCACGTTTCCCTGTGTGTTGCTCGACATGCAGCTAAACCCTCCTGTTCTTCAACAATTCAGACTGAATGTAATCTTGAAGCTCTATTAACAAAACAGAGTGGGTGAAACTATTGGGAAAACAGATGAGAAATACATACAATCAATGTATGAAACATACAAAAATACAATTAAATAACTAGGCTGAAGATGGCAAAAAGCCCATGCTCACCAGCGATACTGCCTGTAGGGGATGTAAATTTAGTCCACAACATGCATAGCTTCCAACTGTCCCTGATTTCGAGGGACTGTCCCTGATTTGTAGCAATGTCCCTCTGACCCACTTTCCTCCTCATTTGTCCCTCATTTTGGTCTGATCTATATAGATTTATATAAAATGCACTTTTTATCTATCAAAAAGTGTTTCCCAGTGCTAAACCTTTCATCTGATTTCTAAATTGCTGCATTTGTAAATTCCAAAAGCCAATATAAAGGAATATTAGTGGAAAAAAAGCACAAGGGTTTAACCAATCTTGTTTTTTTTTGTACAATTCTCCTTTAAGGGGGAATGGCAAGGGGTGTGTCCTATGTCTGCATACTTTTGCTGATAGGTGTCCCTCGTTCCCATCTCAAAAAGTTGGGAGGTATGCAACATGTGCTGCAGGTAGGACGGCTGGTTTCCTCTCCCTCAGTTCTTAAGATGATGTCTGAGCTCCCAGGATGCGCCTGTTTCCCTTTTTTCAGAATGAGGGATAATGGGAGCTTTAATTAAAGCTAAACTGTCTCTATTTTTTGTGAAACAGTAAATATATTCTAGCCTCCATCTAGTGGCCAACTTGTTATTGCAAGGAGAATAAGGCTTACCAGTAGGTAAAAATCACAGAGTCGAGTTTACTACCACTTTAATGAGTTTCCTGCTGGAGTCAGAACAACAACAGCGAGGTCATAGTGCGCCTGTAGTAAGCTAAAGCCCAACTATGGACACCTTAATTTTTATACTTTTTAGCCTAGATAGTCTATGCGAAAACAGTAGATCTTTGCCTACTTAAATATTGCTCTCTAGGATATATTGAGCTGCTCCAAGAAAGTACAGTGTAAGCTACTCTTCCAGCTCCTTATAGCAAAAGAAAAGTGTCTATGATGGACACCAGTCCCTGCGTTGTGTGCCTCTGCTCCCTCTCTCATGCTTTTGCCATTCACAAAGCATAGCATGTGATGACATGATGGCTCAGTATTTCCCTCTACACACAAGTAGTAGACAGACCCTGTCCTAATCGATCAAGAGAGAGGTGTCCAGCTGCGCAAAAAACACATGTCTTTTCTATAGCTATAGCTGGCCAGATCCTGGACCTAAGGTCAAAACAGCCATTTGTGGCAAATAAACATAATAGGTACCACCGAAAAATTGGTTGTAAACCCTTACAGACCACTTTAACCTACAGGTAAGCCTAGATTAAGGCTTACCTGTAGGTGCAACATATATCTCCTAAACCTACACGGGTTAGGAGATATTTGCAAAAGAAAGGCACGATGTCTACGGCGCATGCGCCGTAGATAACGGCGCGCAAGCGCACTGAGAGTGAGTGATGAAGTCGTGAATGAAGCCGTGAGTGTCGGCCCCCGCACGCATGCGTGGGAGTGACGTGACGCAACTCCGTACAATCACAGAGCCGGAGTTCACGGCCCCTGGAAGAAGAGGGGTGAAGATGGACGCTCGCTACTATTAGCGAGGAAATCGGGCACATCGCGGGCTTCTCCTGCAGGTAAGTGACACATAATGGGCTACTATGCGATGCATAGTAGCCCATTATGCTTTACCTTTGCAGGGAAACAAAGAGAGGGTAAATCCATCAGGGTTTACTTCCTCTTTAATGCTGTCCCTTAAATAAATCTGCTCTCAAAGATCCGTCTCCAGCATGTGATCAAGTCTTCACCACGACGATGCCGCACCTCTCTGCCATTTTACAAAAGGGCAAGCGGGACAAGCTCAGATATAATTGTTTTAATTGCTTTTACGCTCAACTTATGTTGTCTGCGATTAATTGCGCAAATGGACAGCGATGTCCTCTGTTATCATGTTATCAGGCAGGGAAACATGTCAGAGACGGAGCTGCTGTTATTAGACACAGGCTGGCGCTATTTGCAGAGGTTTTGAAACATGGACATGTGGTGACTAGAGACTGCGGTCTCCATCTGTTTATGCTTTCCTAGTTCTAATGAAATAGACATAAGGTAGCAGCAGTGTGATAATCATTTTCTGTGAATAAAGCCTCGTACACAGACCGAGTTTCTCGTCGTAAAAAACACGTCGTTTTTTTCGACGAGATTCTTGTTAAGCTTGTTGATTTTCTCGTCAAGCTTTCCATGCGTACACACTGACATTTCCCAATTTCCTCGTTGTTCTCCGCGGTCACGTCCAGCACGTACGACGGCACTATAAAGGGGAAGATCTTTTTTCTTGGCGCCACCCCTTGGGCTGCTTTTGCTGATCTCGTGTTACCGCGTGTGAAGTAAAAGTTTGGGAAGAGACGATTCGCGCTTTTCAGATCGTTTTCTGCGGTTCAGTTTGTGCTTGTGGGTTCGTATCTTGACTTTCAGGGTGTCTAGGCAGGTCGTATCTGTTTTACAGTGCGTTCTTGCCTGTTCGTTTCTGTTTTTCAGTTCGTTATTCATAGGCCTTGCTGTTCTAAAGTGCGTTCTGTTCTGTACGTTCTGATAAGACGACCGTTTCCTAGCCATGTCGCCTGGACGTTCTCGTCGTCGAGTTCGTGCTGTGCGTGCGCTTGGTGTTGGTCTGCTTGTTTTGGACCAAGACCAGTCCATGAACGGTGTGAGGAGGAGTTCATGGACCAAGAATTGGTTGCTCCAGCGGGACCAATTCTGCCACATGCCTCTGCTGCGGGAGATCGTCGAGAATAATCCTGAGGACTACAGGAGTTTTCTGCGGATGTCTGACCCCGTTTTTCAGGAACTGTTGGCTTTGGTGTCCCCCTATATTACCAGGAAGGACACCATTATGCGGGAAGCCATCAGTGCTGAGCAGAGGCTCATCGCCACGTTACGTTACCTGGCGACAGGGAGAAGTCTTCAGGACTTGAAGTTCACGACAGGCATCTCCCCCCAGGCTCTGGGCCTCATAATCCCAGACACCTGTTCTGCCTTTATACAAGTCCTGCAGGAGGACTATATTAGGGTAAGTTTTCTCCATTAACATCACATTTTATGTATTACATGTATGCTAATGTATTGTATTTCTTTCAGCCTTCCCTAATTACCATGATTGTAATATGCTGAGAATGTCCCCTTTGTCCTCATGTATGCCTGAAGCTTTAGATTGCCCCTTTTTTCTCCTCCATGCATATTTCCCTTCACTAACCTTTCCAGCAGGGGCGCCTGTTGCTCCAAATGTTTGGGGGTTCAAACCCCAATTTAGGAAATAAACTTCCTCCTTTTTTGCTCTGGTGCCTATTAAACGCCCCCATTTGTTCCCTCCAATGCAGCCATTTTGTCCCCTCCAATGCAGCCATTTTGTTCCCTCTAATGCAGCCATTTTGTCCCCTCCAATGCAGCCAGTTCCCCCCCAGCCCTGCACTTACCTTCTTGTGGTCAGCGCCATCCTTCTTCTGTCCTTGATGTCTTCTCCTTCCCTTGATGTTGCATCAGCCAATCATGTTACCATTAAACAGACTTGGTGAACATGATTGGCAGAGCAGCCTTTCAGTGTTTACCCAAGGAATGCCCCCCCCCCCCCCTGCGTCCCCTATTTAACTTTTCTGCAGCCAATTACATCCCTCAGGCTGTAATGTGCAAGACAATTTTCCTTACTGTTTCTGATATGCAATTTTAAGCCCATAAATGCCGCAGTTCTTCATATGTCGGTCGCTTAATAGGGGGCCATCCACCTGAATAGTGGGCGGCATAGACAATACATAGGTTAATGCAAGGCATAAACCTATGTATTGTTCTGAGTGACGGGCACAGGAGAGAGGGGGCAGTGCTCCAGCGCCCACTCTGGACGCACCGCCACTGCAATGCTATCCTGTGGCCAAACACATCTACCCCCCCCTCCCCATTATAATTTATTAATGGACCATCATAGGGGGTGATGAATATGATACATGAGCCTTCCATTATACTTATTCTAAAACACCTTAATAAACGTAGACTTTGCTTGATGTTGGCCTCTAATGTATTTTCTTAGAATATACTTGTAATGTTTGATTTGTGTATTCTAATATTTTTTCATCTTGTTTGACTCCACAGCTTCCTTCCACGCCACAGGAATGGCAGACTGTGGCATCGGAGTTTGCCACGCGGTGGGACTTCCCCAACTGCGGTGGTGCTATAGACGGAAAGCACGTCCGCATCGTGCCGCCACCCCGTTCTGGGTCCTACTACTTCAATTACAAGGGGTTTCATAGCATTGTGCTGATGGCGGTGGTGTCAGCACGGTATGAATTCCTCTATGTTGACGTAGGGAAGAATGGCCGGATGTCCGATGGGGGATCCTTCATCCAGACGGAGTTTGCCCTCCGTCTCCAGAGTGACGACCTTGCATTGCCACTGGATGCAGGGAATATTGAAGGACTCCCCTTTGTTTTTTTGGCTGATGAAGCCTTCGGGCTCGGACCACATCTTATGAGGCCATTTCCTCAGAGGACCCTGACCTCAGAGAAGAGGGTGTTCAATTACCGGCTGGCCAGGGGCCGAAGAGTCGTTGAAAATGCCTTTGGCATAATGGCCAGCCGGTTCCGCCTTTTTAGGACTCCCATCCACTTGGCGGACTACAAAATAAACTATGTAGTGTTACGCTGCTGTGTGCTACACAATTTTCTTTGCCGCAAATCTAATTCATATATGGCCTCAGTTTTGCCTGAGGCTGGACTTTCCCCTGATAATCCCCTGCCGGGCCTGGAATCTGCCCATGCTGGCTTGCCCCCCCAAAATGCCCGTGATGTTCGGGACAAATACATGGACTATTTCACGGGTAGGGGGGCAATTCCTATGCCAGGCTATGTCTAAAGATTGCTGTCTAACGATCCAAATAAAAATCTTGTTTAAACTTCTAACTTTTCTTGGTTTCCTGTCTCCTAGTTTGTCTTAGTGCATTTGTAGTGCCAAGTGTATTTTCCTTTAGTAAATACCAACCATTTCACTATGTAACCTTAAAAAATATACCAAATAAGGTTAGAGCATATTAGAAAAAGAAGCTACACGTTGTTTGTGTTCAAATCTTTTACTATGTGCAAATTCACACACCTTTTTTTTTTCTTTTTTTACATTTTTTGTTTGCCTGGCCACAAACCGGCAATTGTTTTCTTAGGAAAATACAAAAACAACAGTTGCATTCCAAAAATTACAAAATTGGATACCTCGGAGCAATCTGAGACATTCACTTACACAAACTATATGTCTCTATGTGCCCGTCCTAATATGGGGTCCTGCCACCCCTTGCCCAGCCAAAAATTGAATATGCACACAATTGGGATTATTTTCCTATAGGGATTTTAGACTCCTGATCCCTATTGTCAACATGTGCTATCTGCCATCAGGGGTGATCAATGGACGTGTTTTGGGGGTGCAACCCCTTCCTCAGTTCACCTACTTTAGATACGAGGAAGGGGTTGCACCCCCAAAAGACGTACATGGATATCCCCTGATGGCAGATAGCACATGTTGACACACTGTGTGCAGATTCAATTTTTGGCTGGTTTGATTGTCAAAAAGTTTTTTTAAAAGTTGAAGAACAAACATGAGAAAAAAGGGGGTTGGGATGCCTTATTGAATTCTCCCCAAAACATCGAGAATGTCTTTAAATGTTTGATCCATCACATGAAGTCTTTCTTTAATTTTGTCCAGTTCCGTGCTACATTCCATCACTTGCTGGATGAGGCGGAGGGCACTGTCAGCAGAGAAACCTGTACTATCCTTCACCCCAACATTCACATCCCCTAAAAACAAAATAAAAAGGTATTATAACTCTGCAGGCCTACCTCTCTTACCTGAAGCTGTGGTGACAGATACTGACCTGTTGTGGTGACCAGTTCCACAACGTCATCCACCTCTCCTTCCTGCACTTCTCCTTCCTCCACCTCAACTTCCTCTACATCCTTCGTTTGTGGGTCTTTGGGAGTTTGGGGTTGTTGTGAAGCTGTGGGGTTCTTGTGCTCCCTGGAGTGTCCTCCTCCCAGTCTTCTCTCCCCTATGAGAATCAAACAAAAGGTAGCGTTATCACACAGAAATTGTTAAACAAAAAAACAGGATAAATTGCTTGGAAGTGGGGTACAAGTGTGTGTTTGGGCAGAAGTTAAAGATGAAAACATTATTTCTGACCAAGAATATGCTTAGTATTCACCTTTGTCATTTTTTAGACATGTAGGCAACACAAACATTCTCTGAAGCACCTGTGTGGGACACCCAAAAAAGGCGGGTCTGTTGGCCCACACTATAGTGCTCCAAAGTACAGATGTGGAAGCAGCTGCTGAGTGTCCTCTCCTTTACACTGACAAAAGTTTGCATTTCATTCTCTTTACAAACACATCATCTAGCCTAAAACTTTGTGCCCCAAATTTCCGAAAAAATGGCAGATGTCTAATTACTTTTGTGGCTGTAAAATAATCCAAAACAGCGGATAGTGGCCGAACGAAGTGTCTGTAACGTAACGAACGATTACTGTGCCCAACCAAGTTCAAAATATAACATTTTGGAAGGGAGTCCAATAAGAAAAACAAAAAAAACCAGCAACATGTCAGTTTAGAAAAGGATTAATAGCATAAAAGTGTACATTTTACTTACTTTTTGCGAGCATTCTCTTAATGCTCCTTAACTGCTCTGGCTCCCTCAGTTTGAGGTCTGACCACCTCTTTCTGAGCTGCTCATTTGAGCGTTTCACCCCGAAATTCGTCTTCAGACTCTTCACGACTTTAGTGAGGATTTTGGCCTTTCTTCTATTTGGTTTGCTATACGGCCCATGCTTTGCGTCATAATCAGACTTGAGCAAGATGTCCACCATCTCCGCCATCTCCGCAAAAGACATATTTGATGCCTTGAATCTCCTCCTTGATCGTGACGTTTCCTCGGTCTCCGGGCTTGTCTCCTCCTCGTTAGTTGCGGAATTATCAGACACCTGCTGTAACTCCGCCATATCTGTCTGTGCGCCGAATGAGAAGGGGCGGGGAAAAGATGTTAGTTAGAACGTCATGGGCGGGCGACGTGTTCGAATTTTGACGCATGCGTGGTGTGTATATAGCAAACACACATGTGACTATAGTACGTTCGGTGTGCGGAGAGAGGAGTTCAAGTGACGGACGTGCGAACGAAGGTATAAGATTTTGTGACTTGTACAAATTGTTGGCCTATACTGTTTTGAGAATGTTGTAGGATATATATGGTGACTACGATGTTAAGGAGGTTAGACTGTTTGCCTCACATTAGTTATATATTATTTCTTAAACTTGCAGATACAATATGAATGTCTTTATTAGCGACAAAGAGTTCCTGGCGGAATTTATTGACCGGGTAAGGGAGCTGCCCGCTCTGTGGGAGACGAAAAACCCCATCCATAAAAAAAGAGGGGTGAGAAAAGCAGCGCTGGAGAAGCTGCTCCCATTTGTGCAGACCAAGGTGCCCACAGCCACAGCAAAACAAGTGGACACTAAAATTGGGAGCTTGAGAGGCACCTACAGGACTGAACGCTCTAAGGTCCTGGCTTCTCAGAGGTCAGGAGCAGCAGCAGATGATGTGTATGTCCCGATTTTGTGGTACTACAGCAGGATGTCCTTCCTGGATGACCACATTGAGGCAAGGCCATCACTCTCCACTCTTCCCCCCAGACTTCCCTGCAGCCAACCTGAGCCTTCTCTGGAGCAAGAGGAGTCAGCCATCCTGGATGATCCTGATTTGGCCATCTGGAGCCAGGTATAGTATTAAATGAAATTGCATTGGGATAAAATTAATGTTTGACAAATATGTCAAGATGAGAAACATACAATATTTTGGGTTCCACAAGTGAAATCAAGATCTCGAGACATTAGTCTGCACTTAATTGGGTGCTAAATAGTCAATCTGATGTAGGTGTAAATTAGAAAAAATGATTTCTGGATTTACATTCTAATTGCTTCAATCATGTTTATAAAGTTTGATGCAAAGATTAAACCAACATATTAAACTATGTCCCTTTTTCATACACAGGATGAAATCAGCCAGGAGGAGGGTCTGGAAACTGTCAGGCAGGAGGAGGAAGGGCCCAGTGGCAGCCAGGAGGTGGCAGGGCCCAGTGGCAGCCAGGAGGTGGCAGGGCCCAGTGGCAGCCAGGAGGTGGCAGGGCCCAGTGGCAGCCAGGAGGTGGCAGGGCAAAGGAGAAGCACCAGATCCCAGGTGCCTCCCATCCGGCTTCCCAAAAGAGGCAGGAGGGACAGGACCACCAGTGAGGCAGCAATGGCCCTTATTAAAGAGGCCCATGCCACCCTCAAAGAGCCCACATCCCCTGAAGAGGCCATTGCCAGCCTAGTGGAGGCAAAGTTCAAGGTGATGAGCATGGAGCAACGCCTCCTATGCGAGCCCCTGCTCATCACCATGCTCAACAAGGGGGTGATGGAAAAAATTACCCCAATACCGCCATTTGTGAGGTGGCACAACTGTCCCAACCTCAACCTCCTCCTCCACCTCCACATTCTTCTTCCGCCCCACCCCCTTCTCCTCCACCTCCACCTTGTTCTTCTGCGCCAGCCCCTTCTCCTCCACCTCCTCCTCCTCCTGACAGGAGTACCCCTCCAGTGGCCCAGCCTCCAGCCAAACGAAGAAGGAAGGCTGCAGGGAAGGCTTCAGGAAAGGTTGCAGGGAAGGTTGCCAGGAAGACGAGGAAGTGATGGCCTTGCTTCATTGTGGTCGGACAGAAGGCAGCCTGTTGTAGTACCACACACTTGGGACATATATATCACCTGCTGCTGTTCCTGACCTCTGGGAGGCCAGCATCAGATTGTGTTCAGAAATGTTGGCCTTCTCAAGCTCCCAATTTTAGTGTCCACACAGGGTTGCTGTGTGGTCTGGGGTCCCTGGGATGCACAAATGGCAGCAGCTTCTCCAGCGCTGCCTTCTCTTTATTTTAGTTCAAACATGAATAAATGTTATTTTTCTTTAAGTTCATACTTGACTATGTGTATTTGTAAAAATGTAAAATCTAGCTTTGGAGACATTTGACTGACAAAAAAAGGGACAGATAACAACCCCCCAAAAAAATAACTAAATCGTATTTCCCAAAAAAGTGTGTAAAATTTAAATAATATATATTAAAAGATTCAATGGGAGATCATTACCAAAACATTGCGAAATTACAATTAACATCAGTTAGAAAAATAACTAATTTTTTAATATTCCTAAAAACTTGCACCATATAATACACATAAATCTTCTTAAGAGCAACAAGAAAAATGTTAAAAAAAACATAGTCATAACTCTGTGTGAATATCAGCAGCAAAAGAAGTTCATTCGTTTGGATTAATGTCACATTCTAACGAAGATTTCAATGCACAACATTTAAACGATGCAAAAATTTGGAGCGTGACGAATGTGCTATCTCCATTACGAAGGCTTGTTTTACCAGAAGATGCGCTCCCGTCTCATAGTTGCTTGTGAGCATGCGCGCTTTTGGAAGAGTCGTAAAAGCATACACACGAACCATTTTCTCGTCACAAAACAGGCCGACGAGAAACACGACGAGGAAATCTGGAATCCTGACGAGAAAATAGAGAGCAGGTTCTCTATTTTCTCGTCGAGATTCACGGCAATTTTCTCGTCGTAAAACCATACACACGAACGGTTTTCTCGATAAAAAAGCTCACGCGGCACTTTTCTTGCCGGTTTTGGACAAGAAACTCGGTCGTGTGTACGAGGCTTCAGGCTTAGACAGAAATAGCACATCTTTAGCCACACTTGAAAAAATAAGACGTGTTGGGGCACGTGAAAGTGAAAAGTCACTTGGGGTAACTCTCTTGCAAAGTGTTAGTCACTTAAAGTGGTTGTAATCTCAGAAAAAAAAATGCAAGACAAAGACATAATAAGCAAGTATGTATTGCATACTAGCTCACTATGAAATACTTACCTTAGATCGATGTTGTTGCAGCGGTCCCAGCACACCACTGTGACCGGCGACATGTCTTCCGGAGTTATTTCCGGGTTCCCGGGCTCCAGCTCTGTGATTGGCCGGAGCCGCGATGATGTCACTCCCACGCATGCCATGGCACGGCTACTAAAGAAACAGCACGAGCGGCACATTTGCTGATGACGTCGGCACATGCGGACACAGTGAATATCTCCTAAACTGTGCAAGTTTAGGATATATTCACGGTACCTACAGGTAAGACTTATTATAGGCTTACCTGTAGGTAAAAGTTGTGTAACAGGGTTTACAACCACTTTAACACTTTTATGTATTTAGATCTGCCTTTACCTATCAAATTGTCTTAATGTTTATGTTCACAGTGCCGGGTTCCCCCACCACAGGTCTTTACTTATCTCATCCAACACTTGGGGCCTCCAGCAATGTCTGCATCTTGACTGTTAAAAATCAAGTCCCAGATGCCTGCATTTGCTTGGTAACATTCCATATTCTTGTATGAAACTCTTCTGCCATATCCATCCCATTCAAGTCCATTGAATGTTACTGTGGGCAGCCCAGCATGTGATTTTTACCAGTTGGGCTGCCGACATTGCAGGAGGTTGCAGCCGTCAGGAGAGGTAAGTATGGACCTGTGGTTCGGGGGAACTCAGGGCTGTATGTTCATGGGGCTTTTATTTAAATTTAATATAAAGCAGAATTAAAATCCTCAATACGTACATTAACTGCAACAGTCCGACACCAGCAAGGTCCCTTGCTGCCACTGGGATCTTTTCCCCCCACTTCTTATGGGTGCCCATTTTCGACCATCTTGATTGGCCAGTGAGGGATGAGTTATTGACTTAAAGTGATTATAAACTACCACCTTGTAAAACAACTCATTCAGTTTAAAATAGAAATGAAAGGCAAAATCTTTGTGTATAGACATTAAAAAATATATAAATATCCTTTTCCCTTTTTTTTATAAGTGATCACATTCCCTCTGTTGTCAGCTGCATAAGGGCTGGGGGAGGAGAAGCAACAGCACACTGAGCTTCCTAGTGAATGGCTGTGCAGGGGATGTGTGTCAGTACAAATCTGTTCATTGGAGGAGAGCAGGCTAATTTCCCAGCACAGCTAGAGAACTGACCACAGTGTGCTCTCCTGCATATTGTGGTCAGTTTTTAATAGGAAAACAAGGGGACTAGCAAGAACACCAGGGGTTTCACTTAAAGGAAGCAATACAAAGAGAACAGGAGACTTTTTATACAAGTACATGGTACAGCAGGCACAAATCAGGAATATGAAATGTTGGGGTAACAAACACATACTCTCATGCATGCCCAGGAGTTCAGTCATCCCAGCACACAGGTACAACATGTACCAATCTACGCATGTGTAGCACACAGATCCCTTCCTTGCTTACCTCCGCTAGCAGGTGGGACACACCATGCCACATGCCCAGTATCCTCCTTGTTGAAGAGGGTGAGCGGTGTTATTTAATTTGGGTCCTGCAGCGAGTTACCTCCTTCCGTTGGTTCTTCACCCTAGAGTGTAGGAAGAAGTCTATTCTCTCTCTTTGTAGGAAGGCCAATGTCCAGACAGTATTAAAACCCAATAAAAATGTTTATTTTGCTTTGCTTGAGAACTTGACAGGAAAGTTGGAGATAAAGAGAAATGAACAGGGAGGCAGGTTCAGGCACGCGGCACTTAACTATCACTCGTCGCCATTCAGGCCTGAGTGGGTTTGCTCACCCGGATAGTCCCCTTAAGAGCGGTCCTAGCAGCCGGTGTGGAGCACGGAACATTTCCTTGTGGTTTCCTAGGGATACGATCAGGAGATAATCTCTAAGTCCCGAACTTCCAAGTTTAGAAACACTTGAGTCCTTAGGTGCCAATGGGGCATGTTACCAGGCTTGTGGCGGACTGTGGAATCCTTCCCTCTGATATGTAACCAGGCCTCTCCCAAGACAGTGACTTCTCTCACCTATCCCCTTGGGTAGATCCTCCCCTGGTTGCCTCTCCTTCAGAGTGTGTCACCCCTCACTTGGGTACCCTGGGATTCCTCTTCGGGTGTAGGCCTCTGCTAAAGGTGCTGGGCCTACTTACAGCGATGCAGCCTCAGGCTAAAGGTGCCCGGGGCTGGTACACACACACGCACCCCTGGCCTGGAGGGCCGGGAAGCGTGAACTTCTCCCCGAATAATGGCGTCTGCCCCTTATGTATCCTCTCCCAGCATGCACAGCGGGTAGACCATGCCCACTGCATGGCTGCCGAGAGAGGACACCCAATGGCGTTGCAACGCTACCTGTGGTTCAACCTGAACCTGGGGCAACAGTGCCACCCACAGGCCACAGGGACCTGTACTGCCAGGCAACATTACCTCAGAGCAGAAGCCCGTTTTTGAAGAATTCAACAGCCTGAGTACAACTATGGGCTCAGGCTACCCCCTAAATTTAAGCATAGCGACCCCCAATTATTGGGTGGTCCGCTACACATGCAAGAGTAGGCAGGTGGATTTGTTTAATTGCAAAAGAGACACTGCATATCTCTTCTGCAATAAACATCTTGCCTGCTCACAAAGTTTAAAAAAAAAAGACTTTAGTTTTGTTAGTGAACATGCATTTGAAAGCTGAACCCCTGAAAAACAGCTACTGTAAATACAAAGTTAAAGTGTTACTAAACCCAGGACCCTGCATTCACTATACCTGGTCTCCCACAGTACACAGAACATGGAAATGCAATTATTTTAGTAAATATAAACTGCTAAATACCCTTTCTCATCAGCAGTATATAGCAGTCTTGTGACTTTTATCAGTATCAGGCCAAACACTGGTTAAAGCTTGTATGAGGAGATTTCATTCTCCCCTGAGGCTGCAGGACCCCTGACCCTCTTTCTGGACAGTGCTGATTGGCCCTGTGCTGATCACATGCACCCTCCAAAGAAAAAAAAAAAACTCTAGCAATACACACCAAACTGATCATGTGCAGAATTCCCCCAAGGCTCCGTACTATTAGCAGATGGATTGGGGACTGTGGACGAAGGGGAAGATCCGAGAAGATAGGATCAAACAGCCTTTTTTACACAATGCAGAGGATTAACCCCTTAGGTTCCACAGTGAGTATAACAAGCTTGCTTTATTGCATTTACACTGATTTTAATGTTGTGGGTTTAGTGACACTTTAAAATACTGTTTTCTGTAGTGACAGAGCAGGTGGAAAGGTCACACTACCAAAATGTTTTAAAACGTTTTTATGTGTCACCGGTGCCAAGATAATATCAATATTTTCTTTAAGTCTTGCTGCAATAAAGTGATATACAGCCCTAAACGGGTTGGATATGAAAAGATAGGTTTGTGAATGAATTGCGCTAACTTATACCTGTGCGTGTTTAATTACTACTACTCCTGTGAACTTATAAACAACAATCTGTATCTCAAATTATTACATATAACATATGTTACTAATCGTGCAAAAAAACTATAACTTATTGTGTAAAAAAAAATATAATTATAACATGCAAAAATACCAATAAAGTGCAATGTGCAAACAATATCATATAGATTTTCCAATGAACATAGAAGTTATGAATAAACTGCAGTTCTTATTCACAGATTTGAGTGTGATCCCCCACACCAAAAAACTGATCAAGCAGCAGATGGAAATATGCAAAAAGTTCTTCATGGTGATTCCTTTCTATAGTGATCAGCTGTGTTTCCACCTTCACCACTTAACGTGCCTACACCGACACCAGATACAATGGCCACTCATCAGATGGACCACATAATTATGCCTTTGGTTCATATGGATAATCACTCCCTCTCTCTGTTTCTCCAGCAGTCTCGTTCTATATCAGCTCATCTAATCATATAAGACCATCATGGAATAGTATATCAAGATATTTATTAAAAAGTTTTAAAACATATACTTCTGTACACTCACATGTCAGGGTGCCTTGAAGCCGGCACTGAGCTAATCCAGCCGTATGTAAAGGTACACAAATGGATGTCTGGTCCGCACGTGTGATGCCTCACTTCTAGCCTGTAACCCAGCTCCGTTTGCTCTCAGACTGGACGTAACGAGTAGGCAATGATACTGCGGCCTCTATGCATTTCGCAACTTTATTGCGTCATCAGGAAGCCTGTAATGGAAGACACAGTATCTCCAGAACTGAAACAAATTGGATATACAAGCTTGGGTCTCATGCCCCCAATGGCTTGAATGTGGAGTGGGACATCAACTGTTTTATAAATAATGGGTGATGTCCCCTCCATTTCGTGTGAATTTCTTTCTTTGGTCCGAACATTTAGTCGCTTCAATAAATTCTAAAAAAAAAATATTATTTTTTTGGGTTGGACTACTGATGAAATTGATTCAGCTTTTGACAGCTTAACCACTGTTTTGTCATCATTAAACTGTGGACTTCATTTTTCATTTTCTTCATTTTTATTTTCAATTTTTATTTTCAATTTTTTTGGTCCTCTGACTATAAAAGTAATCCCATGTTGGTATCCGTATGGTTTTATTCGTTACCATTCACTTGGTGTTACCCGCTTATAAGATTTTCCTCAAATCTCATATATTTAATTTTCATTTTTCCCCATTTTTATTTATATTTACTTTTAATTTAATTGGTTGGATTATGCTGTTTTAATCACTAATGGTAAGACGGGACAGCAGGCTCTTATTACTAATTATATTTACATATTTTGTGTCTTTTTCATTGGGTGGTCCTTCTGCCCAATGTGTTCTCAGTATCAATCTCGTGTGACCTATGGCTACACTTTCCCATTTTGCCAGTAGGGTATATAGTGCGCAGGTGCGGACGTGTGGGCGTACCCCTGATGACGTCACATTTGACGAAACGATCGTCGGGACGTTACGCACACACATACTGTGCATGCACGATTTTGATACGAACGTGAGCTGTTCTCATCCTTGCAAGGAACGCTTTTTATTTGCCATAAATTTTTATGTATTAGGACTTGATTCCACCCCATAACTTTTTAAAATAAAATAATTTGAATGACGCTCTGCACTACTGGAGGTCTTTTCTTTTTTGATACAGCATCGCTGTATGCTGTCCTTAACACTGTACCTCCACCTGATATCTATGGATCGCTATTGAAAGGAATATCCATACATCCTGCCGGTGATTCAGTAATTCTACTAAGCCTTGCTTGACCCCCCTGAATAAGGGCGGTCGCAGGCTTTATGGTAAGCCTTTTATCATATCGAGGTGATGGGCAACACAGGTGCTGAGAGCTATTCTTATACATCTGCACTGGAAGTCACTCACATTGGATATCAACATTTATGAACTTCACTTGTTTCTTTTGGAACTTTGCACAGTTTTTTTGCTGTATGCATTTTTTATGTGACTTTGGTCCCTTAGTGTAATAACAAAGGTAACCTTTGGAGGACTATTTCAGCATAATCTTTTATTTTATTTTATTATATCTTTATTAGTTTTTCATATAAACACAACATTGTAACCTAATACATTACATTTCAAAAAGAGAATTATTAATATCCCCAACCCCCCACCCACCCCCTCACCCTGATTCCCCGACCTCTCCCATCTAAGATTTCTCCATCTTCCATACTCTCTCTTTATTATGTACTTTTCCCCTCTTCTCCCTTCTTTAGTTCAAATTATTTATATTCTTATTTTAATATATTTTGTTATTATCACGTTATGTTTTGTTATGTTATGCTCCCATCACTTCTACGTATCCCATTGTATGCTTGTAAACTGTCCATTCCATCCACTTTTCTTCAAACTCCTCCATTACCTCCCCCTCACTGAACCTTAGGTATTCCAAGCTGTAAATTTCATCTATTTTATTGCACCAACCCTTCAGTGTAGGTCGTTCCAATTCTTGCCAGTGTATAGGTATTTGGCTCTTTGCAGCGTTTAAAAGCTGTGGGAGCAGTGTTCTCAGATAATGTTTAGTTGGCATTCGAATCCAGTGTAGTAAACGGGTCGTCGGGAATTTCAATATTGGTTATTTCTCTAATTGTCTAATCTCCCCCCAATATGTTTTAATTTTGGGACATAGGTCCCAATTTCCTTACACCCCCTCCAGCATAACTGTGATGTTTCCCTTGAACATTTATGTACCTTGTCGGGGGTTAGATACCAACGAACGAGACATTTATAATTTAATTCCATTATATTACAATTTACCGATGTGGAATGCACCCTCTTCGTTAATTGCTTGATTTCGAAATCATTAACCTGTGACCCCAATTCCTCCTCCCACTTCTTGATGTATGGCGGTATGCCCAGCTTTTTTGTATCATTTAATATCTTATAAATCTTAGAGATTACCCCCTTCTTACCCTTTTCCTCACATAATTTCTCAAGGGGCCATAAGTTTTCTACGGATCTAATAAGCTGAGGTAGTTTTTAAAAAAAATGTTTTAGCTGGGCATGCCGCCAATCATCAATCAACATCAATTCCCTTTTATTTTTTAGTTCTTGATACGTAAACAATTTACTTTGCTCCATTACATCTTTCAATTGTGCATTTTCTTGTATGATCCACTTTCCAAAAATTTTTTCCAATCCCGGTGTGAAATATTTTGTGTTGTTTAATGGTATTAGAGGTGAGTTAAAATCCCATTTTTCCTTTTTGTGTATCTTGTCCCATATTTTTAATGCATTCCTAGTGATACTGTGTGTGTCTGTGCTAAGTTCTCGGTATTGTGCAGGAATCCATATTAACTTCCCCAGTGATGTTTTACTAGTTGTAAATTCCATATTTACCCACCTCTTTTCTGTATTATTTTTAGCCCATTCTATTATTCGTGCTAAGACGATCGCGTAATAATAATTTCTCAAATAAGATGCCCCCAATCCCCCTTGTGCCTTTTCCTTTGTCAGTAGTGTCAGTTTAATACGTGTTTTTTTCCCTCGCCAAATAAATTTTAGGAACATTGACTGTAACTTTTTAAAATATGCCTGTGGTACTGGAATTGGGAGCATTTGCATTTTGTATACTATTTTGGGTAAGATTACCATTTTGAAGATATTTATTCTACCACTCTAAGACAGTTGTCCCGGTGCTATTCTATTAGGTTCTGCCCTAATGTAGTTTAACAATGGGATGAAATAAGCTTTATATATGTAGCAGGTACCTCAATATGGGGGTCGCTGTGTACTAAATTTAGGGGTAGTATGAGCCATAGTTGGCTCAGGTTCTCTGATTTGTTATACTGGACTCTTCTCTGCTGTAAGTGTTGTCTGGTGTACGGTTCCCCTTTGGCCTGTGGGTGGCACTGTTACCCAGGCCTAGGGTTGAACCTCAGGTGACACAGCGGCGTGATTGGGTGTCCTCTCTCGGCTACCGTATGGGGGGCGGGGTTTCACCTGCTGTGCATGCTGGGAGGGGATACATAAGGGGCAGACACCATTAGGAGGCAGGCGTGCCCCTGGAGGAAGGCAAGGGAGTGTGCTACATGGGGGTGCGTGACCTGGTCGAGGAGTCTCAGGCACCTTTAGCCCGAGGCTACAACATTCCGGGTGGGCCCAGTACCTTCAACTGGGCCTACAATTAGAACACTGGAGTCCCAGGGTACCCAGGTGAGGGTGACCCGCTCTGACTAAGAGGAAGCCAGGGGAGGATCGGTCCTACGGAAGAGATGAGTGATAGTAGGTCGCTGTCTCGTTAGAGGCCTGGTGACCTGTCAGAGGGAAGGATTCCTTACTCCGCCAGATAACCCTGTAAAGTGCCCATTGGCATCATCGGTTCCCTTAGTTTTACAAAGGTTCAAGTAAAGTTCTGGATTCAGGAATAACAGGATTCTGCTCTATTAGAGGATCCCCTGAACCCGTCCTAGGCGGAGGGGACAAAGTTACAGCATTGTTCGAGCTACACACCGGCTGCTAGAACTGTGAGAGGGATCTATCCGGGTGAGCTAAACCCACTCAGGATCGAGTGGCGACGAGTAAGCCAAGTGGTATGTGCCTGAATCTACCTCCTAACTTCGCTAGCTTCTTTCTCTCTTCAATTTCCCCGTTAACTGAGGCAAAGGAAAATAAACTCTTTGTTGGAGTTGAAGTTGTGTGGACATTGACTTTCTCTGGGGAAGGAACATAGACTTTTCCCTATGCTCTAGGGATGAGAACCAATGGATGGAGGTAACTCGCTGCAGGACCCAAAATTAAAGAACACCGCTCAACCTTCTAAACCAGGAGGATCCGGGCATGTGGCACGGTGTGCCTTTATCCCTGCGAGGTGGAGGTAAGCAGGAGAAAAGGGTCCGTGTGCTACATATAATGTCTCAGTAGTAGTTGTTATCTTAACTCCAAGGTACTTCAGTTCTTTTTTTCCCCAGCTAAATGGGAAATCTTCTTGGTAGGTGTTCCTTTCTGCTTTAGGTATAATAATACTCAATATTTCAGATTTGGCAGGGATTATTTTAAAATTAGACATATTTCTGAACTCTTTAAGGGATTTCAATAAAATTAGGTAGGGTTATACTAGGCTTAGTTATAAAAAATAAAATGTCATCCGCGTAAGTTGCAAGTTTATGATCTTCCTCCCCTACTTTTATCCCCCCTGATGTCCACATTCCACCTTATCCCCCTTAACAGGGGTTCCAGCGCAATGACAAACAGTAGCAGTGACAGGGGACACCCCTGTCTAGTGCCATTCTTCATCTCAAATGGCGCTGAGACTATCCCATTTACTTTGACTTTCGCCATTGGTCTATTATATAATGATTTTATCCAGTTGGTCATTCTGGGTCCCATGCCTATAGCCTCGAGTGTACTCTGCATGAAGCCCCAGTCTACCCTGTCAAATGCTTTTTCAGCATCAATTGACAGGAGTAGACCTGGGGCCCCACTTTCTTTGATTTTCTGTATAGCCAAAAGAGTTCTAATTCTATTGTCCCTCCCCTCCCTTCCTGGAATGAATCCAACTTGGTCTGCATGGACCACGTCCTTCATTATTGTTTTCATCCTGCTAGCGAATACCTTTGAAAATAACTTAGTATTGATGTTCAGGAGTGAAATCGGTCTATAGCTGGAACATAGTGTGTTATCTTTACCTTCTTTTGGGATTATAGTTATTGTGGCTTTCAGCATAATCTTTCACTTTACCTCATAACATAACTTTTCTAATTTATTATACATTTATTGTATACCAGTCACTGTCATTATAGCACTGCACATTTATACTGTTTGCATATTTTGTCATTTCACGTACATTTGTATGTAATACCTAGCGCTGCACTTTTGCTTTAACAGTGTATTTTAACCATTGGGGCCTGAAGGTCCTGCCTTGGGAGTACTCAGGTAAAAGTGAATTCCACAGTACAGGTGGTACAAAGTATATATCCAGTTGGGGGTAACACTGTCTCTTTAAGAAGCAGACAGAAAAGCTGTGGTCAGTGGCCTCGCCCCACCAAGTAGCCTATGTATATTACAATTCCCAGTCTTTAGAGTCTGGAACTGATGATACTTGGGACCCGGAAATGGTGATCACTCAAAGAACTGATGATGTCAGTGGCAAGACAGGCCCTGACAAAAGTGTTCTCTCATAGAACCAGTGATGCTTTCTGGCAGCTGTGACCTAGATGTAGATGGAGCAGCCCACATTCTTTCTCCAAAACTGTGGCGAACAGTGCAGCAGGCAGCTCTCCAACACAGCAGCCCACATTGATGGACAACTCTTTTCCCTACGAGATTGCCTCAAGCCCAGGCTTCTCTCTTTCTTTTTCCTGCTGTTCAGGTGGTGGATGGAGCTCTCCTTCGACTTACTGTGGTTGCAAACACAGGCTTAACAAGTGTCTTGTGTCCTTTCTCTGCTCTCCCCACAATCACTCACCAGGGACATATACTAGTATGTATTGCTATTTGCTCGTAGGCAAGAGTCATTTATCCAATAAAGCGAACTAGATATAACTATTTATCTGAGATATTTGGGTTTATTTTCATCAGTGCAGATTTTTTTTTGTCTTAAGGGTAATTTTGGGAGCAAACCTGTGTAGTTTATCTCTTTTCTAGCATGCTTCAGTGGTCCTGTTTCATGTGTTTTCTTGTTCTCTCTTCACACTTTACAAGAGAGCAAAGATAGATGTCACTGCCTGCAGGAGAGGTAGTCATTGTAAACATTCTTATGGTAGGGGCCAATGAAGAGTTTGTTTTTGTTTTGTTTTTTATCTTAGACAGGTGCTCTCTGGTGTTTTCTTGGGCCTTACTAACTGATGTCACCAGAACAGGACATGCAGCTTTCGCTTCAGAATTGTTTCCCTCCCTATACAAGTCTATCGGGATGCAAAAAGCAGAAACAGGTCACAGCAGGTCAGCTGCATCTGTAATGAATAATCCACCTTACAAACTACTCAGGGTCTGTTACCCCTCTCTGCCAAACCCTCCCTTGGCTGCCACACACCCAACATATTAAATTCAAAATACTAACTAACTTAAGTTGTTTGGTGTGTGGCAGCTAAGGGAGGGTTTGGCAGAGAGGGGTTTGATTGATAGCAGTGGGAGCCAATGGCTGTGCTGCTATCAATCTATCCAATCAAGAGGCTAGAACCCCGGCCAAACAGATAGAGCGTGTCTCCGGTAGGGTAATGAATGGGCTCAAGCAAATAAAACAGGAGGGCTGTTGAGTGACAGAAGTTTTTCACCTTACTGCATAGGGTGCACTAAGGTGAAAAAACACGAGGGTTTACAACACCTTTAACCAGTAGCCTACCGCCCGCCGTCATATGATGGCGGGACGATGAGGCTCTCATTCTGGGCGGACGTCATATGACGTCTTCGCCCTCCTGAGCCACTGGGGACCCGATGCGCATGCCCAGCGGCCGCGTTGTCCGTTGGGCACCCCTTTACATTACACAGCACCCTGCATCACTGGACCCCTTTACATTACACAGCACCCTGCACCCCTTTACATTACACAGCACCCTGCATCACTGGACTCCTTTACATTACACAGCCCCCTGCATCACTGGACCCCTTTACATTACACAGCACCCTGCATTACTGGACCCCTTTACATTACACAGCACTCTGTATCACTGGACCGCTTTATATTACACAGCACCCTCCACCCCTTCACATTACACAGCACCCTGCACCCCTTTACATTACACAGCAGCACCCTGCACCTCTGGACACTACACTCTGATCACTACACTACACACTGACTACTGATCACTACACTGCACACTGATCACACTGACCATATGTATGACGTGTCCTATGACGTCATGTCTCTGCAGTCACACACACACGTGTTGTAGGACATCTCCTCCTCCCTCCATCCCGCACACACAGCCCGGCTCTCCTTCCTTCTCACCTTCAGCAGGTCCAGCGGGTGTGTGCAGCAGGCCATCCCGCAGGAGGCCAGGCCCCCGAGGTACTACCACCACCGACTCGAGACACCCTCCGCCATCTCCCCCGGCTCTTTTTCTTCTTCTCTCCCCGGGCGCGTTGCACAGTCCAAGGGCCAGGGGTGGGGCCGGTCCATGCCCGGGAGAACGAGAAGAGCCAGGGCCAATCGGGTTGCAGCGCGAGGCCCCGCCTAGCCAGTGCTGCCAAACCACAAGACGCGGCCGCCTTAAAGCGACGACGGGGAGGTGTGGTGGGCCCAGGGGGAGGAGGAGGGAGGGAGTACATGTGCTGCGGTGCAGATCTGTGCAGGGCTGGAAATGTGTGTAAGGGTGGCGGAGGGTGTAGAACACTGCCAATTTGGCCAACACCTTCTCGATTCCAGGGGGGGGGCAAGTGACCCCCTTGCCCTATGGAGCGGACGCCCATGAGCGTTGCACGACCGCACAATTGTCATTTAAAGTGTGACAGCGCTGAAAGCTGAAAAATGGCTTGGGCAGGAAGGGGGTCAAAGTGCCCTGTATTGAGGTGGTTAAGTGAAAAACCTGTGCTGCAGCTCACCCCAAACCCCCCCTTTTTGTTACCTGAACTCGATCCGATCCAGTGATGTGCATGAGCGCAATGGCTCCAGCCGCTGTCTCTCTACTCATTGGACAGATAAATAGTGGCAGGAGCCATTTTTCCCCACTGCTGTCAATCAAATTCAGTGAAACGGGAGTGGGGGGCAGGGCTGAGTTCCGCTGTTTGTGTCAATGGAGTGAGCCCACACCACAGATGCCCCCAAAGGAAAGCAGCTTTCCGTGGGGGCACCCGATGAAGAGGAGGGGCCAGGAGCACCGGCGGGGCATCACAGAAGAAGAGGATTGGGGCTGCTCTGTGCAAATTGTTTGACATGTTTGTTATTTTTAATTAAAAAAAAAACGAGGCTTTACAACTCCTTTAAGAAATAAGGACACAGAATTTCTGGATCAACAGATATTTTCCGTACTCATTGAAAATGTTCTTAGCCTGAAAGAAAAAAGAAAAGAAATGCACCCACCTCATATCAGGACTGGCAGTCTACAATATATATTACATTTTTTGTTTTTGTGTTTAGCTACACTTTAAAGTATTACTAAACCCACAACAGTAAAATCTGTCTGTATATGCAGCATAGCATGCTTGTTCTATTCACTGTGGAACTTAAGGGGTTAATCCTCTGTATGGTGTAAAAAGGCTGTTTTATCCTGTATGCACAGATCCTTCCCTCCTGCACTGTCTATCTGGGGAAAGCCAGCTAACACAGACAGGATAGCCGACCTGCACATGCTCAGATGTGTCTTTTATGCTGGAGAGAATAATTACTTGTTCTCCGAGCTAGCCAGGTCACATGATATTGACATCACACATGTGGGCGTGTATACAGGCTGCAGTGGAAATCTCCTCCTTCCTGAACTCTCAGCACTGGAGAAACTGTGCAGTTTATCACTGACCGTGGTATACAGATCAGCCAAAAAGGTATATAGTGCCAATATTTTAATGTAAAAAGAAGATTTATAAGCTGGGGGCACTTTCATATTACTGGGTTTAGTAACACTTTAAGTCCCAATGACATTGGACATCGGGACAAATAGGGTTAATCCTGCCACCAGGAACAAAGAGAGCAATAAAATCCCAACAGAGATTCCAACCGCTCCCCCGAAAATTGGCCAGAGTTCTAAGTTATTTAGCCGTTTAACTACATTTCAGTTAATCTATTAACGAAGAAATGTACTGCGATTTCTCATAGTAAAAATGTGTTTGCTTCAGTTTATGTCTGAACCATTTAACAAATGTGCACACTCTTGCCAGTTCTCTCTAAAGCTAACGGCCTACCAAAAGCGGACATTAATGGAACTCTGGGGCAAATAATATTTTTCCATTTACATTACATTGTGCTTCATGTGCTTAGCCTCCCCCAAGCCAAAACCCCTAGAGTGGAATACTTGTAAAATCAAGTCAAGCAAACGGTACAGTTTTCAGGCTAATTTGTACATTAGGAGACAACACAACATTAAAATCTATGGTGGTTCACTAAATAGAAGATCGCAATCAAGTTAGTGTACGGCATGCAAATGTGAGAAAATGAAAGTCCTCGCTTTTTTGAAGATCGATGATTGCAGATTTTACTCAAGAATAATAGAAAACATAAATATAAATAATTCTGAATCTGATTAACATTTATTTAATGCAAATGTAACGCAAATTAGGTCAATGGTCATACATAATTTGAGGATTATTTGTACATTTTTTTGTTACTAATAATAAGTACCGAGAGCTAAAGCAGAAGGGAGGTGTGTGTAATGTTTTCTGGCACCAGTTAGAAAACAAATTCTCATAGGTGTAGTGCTTCACAAATCAGTAGCACTGTAAAAATTACATTTGCCTGTTTATGGATTGAGGCGGAGCTGCGGATTGTGATAACGCATAGTAAAGTGCACTGCAATGCATGAAACTAAGGCCTTGTTTACATTTGTGTTGGGGGGGATACGGGAGTGAACTGCATTTATACCACCCCCCAACTGCCCCCTCTCCCCTTATGCTGCAAACTAAGCACAGGGGGTAGGACATATGCCGAGGCTGCAATGCTTTGCGTCTCAATGCGACAAATGTTATCCTCGCTGTCATGTTTAGCAGGCAGTACCGCTTACTGAACATGACCCATTCTACTAAATGGGGGTGCCCTACAACCATCCCACAACAGAGTGCAATGCATGCAGTTGTGGCACATTAGTGAAGGTTTAAAGTGTTACTAAACCCAGGACCCTGCATTCACTATATTTGGTCTTCCACAATACACAGAACATGGAAATGTAGTAGTTTTAGAAAATACAAACTGCTAAATACCTTTTCTCATCGGCAGTTTAGAGCAGTTTTGTGACTTGTATCGGTGTCTGGTTAAAGCTTGTAGGAGAAGTTTATATTCTGCATGGACTTTCCTATCAGGATGCAGGACCACTGACCCTCTTTCTGGACAGTGCTTATTGGCCCTGTGCTGATCACATGCACTCTCCCAAGAAACAAAAAAAAAATCTCTAGCAATGCACACCAAACTGAACATGTGCAGCCTGTCCCCTGGCTCTGTATTATCAGGAACTATATTTGGGATAGTGGAAGAAGGGAAGGATCAAAGGAGACAGGATCAAACAGCCTTTTTAAACAATGCAGAGGATTAACCCCTTAGGTTCCACAGTGAGTATAACAATCATGCTTTACTGCATATACAGACAGATTTTACTGTTGTGGGTTTAGTAACACTTGAACAGGTGGCGAGGAGCCAATAAAATGTCTCCACACTGCTTGTCAAATGCTATGCTATGTGTAAACTCTTAGTTACTTAGCCCTTAGTGACTCATTTTAAATGGTACCCCAAAATTCTTGGGCAGTGCTCCACAACACAATGTAAATGGATAACTAAACACAAGTCTGTGCTTCTGCAGTTGGACTCACTCCCAAAGGATTTGTCATCAATATGCCCACAACTTGTAATTGTTTCCTCTTTTAAATATCTGGGAGTTACTATGACCACATCTCCTTTGTCATATATAGCGGACAATATTGCCCCATTATTGACAAGATTTCAAATGCAAAGTAGGATTTGGTTTAAACTTCTCCTCTCAGTAATAGGCTGGTTTGAATCCCACGACTTTTATATTTTTTACATACAGTAATTCCCCAGTTTGGATTTTTCTGAAGAACTTTATTAAGATCAACAGAATATTTAGAAATTTGATCTGGGGAAATAGGACCCCCGTATCAAACTAGATCTCCTACAATATCCAAAGGAGGCTTAGCAGCCTCAAACCCGACAATTTACTTTCTAGCTGCTCAAATGTAGCATCTAGTACAGTGGGAATCGGAGGCCTTAGTTGCTCCTCGTTTTGCTTTGTTTCTTTTGGTTTTCAGGGACGCCAGCCACTGCTAGCCCTGGAGGGGTCATCAGAGTGCTCTGATTTTTCTAACATCTGTCAAGAAGATAATGGGGTTTTCCACCCTAACCAAATATACCCCTATTTGGGGCAATGAAAGGCTACCTGAAATACTGACCCTCCAGGGCTTTCAGCGATGGGAATGAGCAGGGATTCTTACCCTAGCCTAATTCTATGAGAGGGGGGTACTTAAATATTTTGACCAGTTGGTAAGGGAATTTTCTTTGAACCCTAGATGTTTTTTTCAATTTTTGCAGCTGGGACATGACTTATATGACAAATTTTCTTCTTCTCCTGTTTTGTTTCCCCCGGTCCCAGTTTTGGAAAGAGTGGTTCAGGCAAGCGTAAGTAAAGGTCTAATATCTGCTACATATAAGTCTCTATTACAGTGTACTTCTAATAAGTTTCACTGTCCATCTAGAGAAAAATGGGAGCGTGATATTGGTCCTATCTCTGACCATGTCTGGGATAGGATTCTATGGGCTCTTCCCTTTGTTTCTCTTTCACCCTCATCTAGAATAACACAATTTTATATACTGCGTAGGGCGTATAGAACCCCAGAATTTTTGTTTAAAAATGGCTTAACAACTGACTCGGCGTGCCCCAGATGTGGCAATCCGGGGTCATTGATACCTTTATTATGGCGATGCCCGAAACTCTAGAGGTATTGGGCAGAGGTTGTGGGTACACTTAATGGGATTTTATATCTAAATCTCCCAGTGGATCCTTTAATGTTTCTACTGGGCTATCTTGATATCCTCGTGCATAAACCACCAGTGTGATTTACTGTTGTAAGAGTGCTTTTTGTGGCACAAAGACACATTTCCATTAGGTGGACCTCTCCTCACCCGCCGACTATATCTGATTGGATATTTGATCTGATTAGATCTATTTCCTATGAGAGGCATATTCTTTTTGGGAGGAATTTATCTAAGAGGTTTGATACTATCTGGAAACTGTGGCTTGACCACATGGATACGGGACTGAGTTAAGAGGTACGATTCTCAGAATGTGGACGTATGGGAGGAGGAGGTAGGACGGGAATAGGGTTTTATTTATTTATTTTTTCCTCTGTTTTTGTTTTTGTTTATATGTTGTTGTGATATAATTTTTTTTTAAATTAAAATCTGATTTAAAAAGAGAATAGGAGAGGTCCAAGAACAGAACTCTAACAGAGAAAGGAAGAGGAGAGGAGAAAGATGTAAGTCACGCTAAAAGTGCGGTTGGATAAGTAGGGTGGGAACCACTGAATGAAGAGTACAGTCACAGAGACGAAGAGGCGTAGAGTTTTTTGAAGGGGAGGGGGTGGTCCACTAAGTCAAATGCAGCAGAAAGGTCCACGAGTAGTGATGGGCCGAACACCCCCGGGTTCGGTTCGCACCAGAACCCGCGAACGGACCGAAAGATCGCACGAACTTTAGAACCCTATTAAATACAATGGATGCGAACGTTCGAAATCTAAAGTGCTAATTATAACGACTATTATGCATGTTATTGTCCTAAAAAGGGTTTGGGAACCCGGGTTCTGCACCAGGGGACATGTATCAATGCAAAAAGAAGTTTTAAAAACGGCCGTTTTTCGGGAGCAGTCATTTTAATGATGCATAAAGTGAAAAAAAAAGTCAAATATTCCTTTAAATATCATACCTGGGGGGTGTCTAAAGTATGCCTGTGAAGTGCCACGTGTTTCCCGTGTTTAGAACTGTCCCTGCACAAAATTACATTTCTAAAGGAAAAAAAGCCATTTAAAACTGCTTGCGGCTTTAATGTAATATCTGGTCCCGGTAATATGGATGAAAATCTTTAAGAAAAATGGCATAGCTACCCCATCACACCCCCCCCCCCTTACCCCAGCCCATTACTAGCCCCTTTGGGTCTTGTATGGATATTAAGGGGAACCCCGCACACAAAATAAAAAAGGCCCTATATACTCTGAACAGCCGTATACAGGTGGTGCATACAAGACAGGGACTGTAGGTTTGTTCTTATGTAGAATCTGTTTGTAATTTTGAACAGGTACATTGTTTAAGTGTAGCTCCAGCCAAAAAATCTATTTTTAAGCTTTTTGGAAAACATAGGGAAGGGTTATCACCCCTGTAACATTTGTTTTGCTGTCTGTGCAGTGTGCACCTGTTCAGAACAGTTCACCTCACTTTCCGTCCTAATGACAAATGTTTTTTGAAAATTTGGGGTTTTTATTGAAACAAGAATTGGTGATAAAGCATCAGTGGAGAGGAGACACTTTTTTTCCCATATTAACTCTTACAGAAGAGAATTTCCCGTTCCTAGGGGTAGATTCCCTCTCACTTCCTGTTGTATCCTTCCGTTTGCAAGGAGGAGTCGTTTGTAAGTTGGATGTTTGAAAGTAGGGGCCTGCCGTATATACTCAGCTGAAATTTGCCCCTTACATGTTGGTGTTGCCACAACACTGTGAGCCCTCACAGTTACTCTTGGTGGGCGCATGAATGGGCCCTGCTGTGAATTATTAGATCAAGAATTGTAATTGCATGCCCCTGTTGAACAGGGGCTGAAAAATTGGGCCTTTGGTGGTGGTGGTGGTGGTGGTGTTGACACAACACTGTAAGGCCTCACAGTTAGTCTTGGTGGGCGCAGGAATGGGCCCTGCTGTGAATTATTAGATCAAGAATTGTAATTACATGCCCCTGTTAAAAAGGGGCATAAAAATTGGGCCTTAGGCACTGGTGCCACAACACTGCAACCCGTCACAGATACTGTACTTGGAGCACAGCAATGAGCCCTGTTGCAAAGTATAGCACCAAAAATTTTAATTACACGCCCCTGTTAAACAGGGGCTGAAAAATTGGGCCTTAGCCACTGGTGCTGGTGCCACGACACTGCAACCTCTCCCAGATACTCTAGTTGGAGTGCAGGAATGAGCCCTGCTGCAAAGCATTGCATAAAAAATTGTTATAACACGCCTCTGTTAAACAGGGGCTGAAAAATTGGGCCTTAGCCACTGGTGGCGGCACCCAGAAACAAAAATGTTCTTCCAAGCTATCATCATCAATCGGATCATTGAGGAGGAGGAGGATAGTCAGTCAACATAACAGGACAGTCTCTCAGCATCAGCATCAGTCTTGAAGGGATGTGACATTTGAAAATAAATTAGTCTGTTATATCAGCTTCAGGTGTTTGGTAGCTGGTGGTGATCCAAGACTGGTTCATCTTTATGAAGGTCAGTCGATCAACAGAGTCGGTGGACAGGCGCACCTTGTGATCCGTGACAAATCCTCCAGCAGCACTGAATGTGCGTTCTGAAAGAACGCTGGATGCAGGACAGGCCAGTAGCTCAATTGCATACTGTGCAAGCTCTGGCCAGTGATCCATCCTCAAGACCCAGTAAGCCAGAGGATTTTCGGTGGGGAAGGTGTCCAAGTCTGACCTTGCCCCTAGGTATTCCTGCACCATGTATATCAGACGCTGGCGATGGTTGCTGGAACCGATCATACCTTGGGGCTGCAGACTAAAGAATTGTCTGAACGCATCGGTCAGACGGCCACCTTCCCCACCACTCCTTCTTTGACTGACCGAAGCCTCAGCAACTCGTTGTCCAGGACCAGGAGTTTGTAACCTCCCAGTCTCTGGGAACGCATTGCACAGACCTTTCTGCAAGGCCTCCCGGAGTTGTCTCGTCCTCTGCTCCCTCTGCGACGGTAAGATAAGGTCCGCAACCTTACCCTTGTACCGTGGATCAAGGAGAGTGGCCAGCTAGTAATGGTCCCTCTCCTTGATCCGAAGAATACGAGGATCCTTCCGCAGACTTTGCAGGATCAGGGAGGCCATGCAGCATAGGTTAGCTGAGGCATTCGGTCCGGAGTCCTCTGGGTCACTAAGGACGACATGATCCGCAGCCACCTCCTCCCAGCCACGTACTAGTCCACTGGTTTCTTGGGACTGTAAATCATCCCTAAAAGACTGCTGCTGATGATGCTGAGTGCCAGGCTCCACCTCCATGCTGACACAATCCTCCTCCTCCTCTTCTTCCTGTGCGATGGGTGGGACAGAAGGAACACTGTCTGGGTAAAGGGGGCCTTGAGAGGCAAGGAAGTCCTCCTCTTCCTGCCTCTGTTCTGCCTCAAGTGCCCTGTCCATTATTCCACGCAGCATATGTTCCAACAGGTGGACAAGAGGTACAGTGTCACTGATGCATGCACTGTCACTGCTCACCATCATCGTGGCCTCCTCAAATGGTGCCAGGACAGTGCATGCATCCCTGATCATGCCCCACTGGCGTGGTGAAAAAAACCCGAGCTCCCCTGACCCTGTCCTGGTGCCGTAGTCGCACAGGTACTCATTGATGGCCCTCTGCTGCGTGTGCAACCGCTGCAGCATGGCCAACGTTGAGTTCCACCTGGTGGGCATGTCACATATAAGGCGGTTCTTGGGCAGGTTCAACTCCTTTTGCAGCTCAGCCAGGCGAGCACTGGCATTATAAGATCTGCGGAAATGCACACAGACTTTCCTGGCCTGCCTCAGGACATCCTGTAAGCCCGGGTACCTGCCCAAGAACTGCTGCACCACCAGGTTAAGGACGTGAGCCACACAGGGCACATGGGTCAGTTGTCCCTGTCGGAGAGCGGAGAGGAGGTTGGTGCCATTGTCGCAAACTACCATTCCTGGCTTAAGCTGGCGTGGCGTCAACCACCTCTCGGCCTGCCCCTGCAGAGCAGACAGAACCTCTGCCCCAGTGTGGCTCCTGTCCCCCAAACACACCAGCGCAAGCACGGCATGGCATCTTTTTGCCTGCGTACTTGCGTAGCCCCTTGAACGCCTACGGAGCACCGCTGGTTCCGAGGACAAAGCACAGGAAGAGGCCATGGAGGAAGAAGAAGAGGAGGAGGTGGAGGACAGAGGTGTGTCACAACCAGCAGTAGCATTTTGGAGGCGTGGCGGTGGAACAACCTCCAACACTACTGCACCTTGTCCTGCATCCTTCCCAGCTGCCAAAAGAGTGACCCAATGGGCCGTGAAAGAAAGGTAACATCCCTGTCCATGCCTGCTGGACCATGAGTCAGCGGTAATATGCACCTTACCGCTGACCGCCCTGTCCAGCGAGGCCAAAACATTGCCTTCCACATGCCGGTAGAGAGCCGGAATCGCCTTCCGTGAGAAAAAGTGGCGTTTGGGAACCTGCCACTGAGGAACCGCACATTGCACAAACTCACGGAAGGGGGCCGAGTCTACCAACTGAAAAGGCAGCAGTTGAAGCGCTAGCAATTTAGCCAAGCTAGCATTCAACCGCTGGGCATGTGGATGGCTGGGAGTGAACTTCTTTCGACGGTCCAGCAGCTGGGGCAGGGAAATTTGCCTGCTAGAATCTGACGTCGGTGTACTGCTAGCAGAGTGCCCGCAAGTACTTGGCTGTGACACACCTAATTCTACACCTTCATTCCTCTCAGAGCAGGTTTCAGAGAGGACTGAAGGTATAGTGGGGTTGGAGATCCCAGCTGATGCGGTGCAAGAAGAGGTCCGCTTTGTTCTTTGGTGTGGGTCCTTAAGGTAGGCTTGCCAACAAGCTGCATGGCAGGTCAACATATGTCTGGTCAAGCATGTGGTGCCCAAGCGGGTGATGTTTTGGCCACGCGATATACGCTTGAGACATATATTGCAAACAGCAGCTGTGCGATCTGATGCACTCGACTCAAGAAAGGCCCACACCAAAGAACTTTTTGAATAACGGGCAGAGGCAGCGCCCTGCACAGGCGGAGCTCTGCGGTGTGATTCCGTCGGTGTGCTGCCCTTACGCTGGCCCCCCGAGGGCATCCTGCCTCATTGGAGATGTGCCTCCTCCTCATCCTCCTCCTCCTCCTCTCTCCTATTAGGCACCCACGTGGAGTCAGTGACCTCATCATCCCCTCCCTCCTCATCACTGGAGCCAATCTGGCAGTATGCTGCAGCTGCTGGAACATGACTGCCAGATTGGTGTCCTTCTTGAGCATCCCCTCTCTCTGCTCTCACGCTACTGCCTTCCTCTAGCTGGGTATCATCATCAGACCCTTCGAAACGCTGGGCATCCTCCTGGAGCATGTACCCAACACTGTGCTCAAACAGTTCGGGGGACTCCTCAGGAGGACATGGTTGGTCTAGGGAAGGAGTGACTGATGATGACATTGATACCAGGGAAGAGGACGCTTTGGCAGCTGCTTTGCCAGTACCCTGAGCCTGGGTGAGAGAGGATGAGGAGGGCTTGGTCATCCACTCTACCAAGTCTTCGGCATGATGCGGCTCAACACGTCCAGCTGCCGAAAAGAAGGACAAGCGTGTCCCATGGCCACGTGCTAATGGCGATGCACCGCGTCCACGACCAGCACTGTTGTCTCTAGACACAGAGCCTGCTTGCCCTCTTTTATTGGCTCCTGACTGTCTGCCTCTCCTTGTTTGCCTTCCAGACATTCTAATGGCCTGCAGGGAAATGGGAAAACCAGCAATAAGGCCTATCTTCAGGAGTATATTTTGCAGGAATCACACTACGCCTGCTGTAGGTGCTGCAAATGCCTGTTGGTGTAACACACCAGGAAAAAGCAGCAATACAGGCTAAGTTCAGGTGTAATATGATCAGGAGGCACACTCCGCCCGCTGTAAGTGCCGCAAAATCCTGTTGGTGTAACACACCAGGAAAAAGCAGCAATACAGGCTAAGTTCAGGTGTAATATGATCAGGAGGCACACTCCGCCCGCTGTAAGTGCCACAAAATCCTGTTGGTGTAACACACCAGGAAAAAGCAGCAATACAGGCTAAGTTCAGGTGTAATATGGTCAGGAGGCACACTCTGCCCACTGTAAGTGCCGCAAATGTCTGTTGGTGTAACACACGAGGAAAAAGCAGCAATACAGGCTAAATTCAGGTGTAATGTGGTCAGGAGGCACACTCCGCCCGCTGTAAGTGCCGCAAAATCCTGTTGGTGTAACACACCAGTAAAAAGCAGCAATACAGGCTAAGTTCAGGTGTAATATGATCAGGAGGCACACTCCGCCCGCTGTAAGTGCCGCAAAATCCTGTTGGTGTAACACACCAGGAAAAAGCAGCAATACAGGCTAAGTTCAGGTGTAATATGGTCAGGAGGCACACTCCGCCCGCTGTAAGTGCCGCAAATGTCTGTTGGTGTAACACACCAGGAAAAAGCAGCAATACAGGCTAAGTTCAGGTGTAATATGGTCAGGAGGCACACTCCGCCCGCTGTAAGTGCCGCAAAACCCTGTTGGTGTAGCACACCAGGAAAAAGCAGCAATACAGGCTAAGTTCAGGTGTAATATGGTCAGGAGGCACACTCCGCCCGCTGTAAGTGCCGCAAAATCCTGTTGGTGTAACACACCAGGAAAAAGCAGCAATACAGGCTAAGTTCAGGTGTAATATGATCAGGAGGCACACTCCGCCCGCTGTAAGTGGTGCAAAATCCTGTTGGTGTAACACACCAGGAAAAAGCAGCAATACAGGCTAAGTTCAGGTGTAATATGGTCAGGAGGCACGCTCCGCCAGCTGTAAGTGCCGCAAAATCCTGTTGGTGTAACACGCCAGTAAAAAGCAGCAATACAGGCTAAGTTCAGGTGTAATATGGTCAGGAGGCACACTCCGCCCGCTGTAAGTGCCGCAAAATCCTGTTGGTGTAACACACCAGGAAAAAGCAGCAATACAGGCTAAGTTCAGGTGTAATATGGTCAGGAGGCACACTCCGCCCGCTGTAAGTGCCGCAAATGTCTGTTGTTGTAACACACCAGGAAAAAGCAGCAATACAGGCTAACTTCAGGTGTAATATGGTCAGGAGGCACACTCCGCCCGCTGTAAGTGCCGCAAAATCCTGTTGGTGTAACACACCAGGAAAAAGCAGCAATACAGGCTAAGTTCAGGTGTAATATGGTCAGGAGGCACACTCCGCCCGCTGTAAGTGCCGCAAAATCCTGTTGGTGTAACACACCAGGAAAAAGCAGCAATACAGGCTAAGTTCAGGTGTAATATGGTCAGGAGGCACACTCCGCCCGCTGTAAGTGCCGCAAATGTCTGTTGGTGTAACACACCAGGAAAAAGCAGCAATACAGGCTAACTTCAGGTGTAATATGGTCAGGAGGAACACTCCGCCCGCTGTAAGTGCCGCAAAATCCTGTTGGTGTAACACACCAGGAAAAAGCAGCAATACAGGCTAAGTTCAGGTGTAATATGGTCAGGAGGCACACTCCGCCTGCTGTAAGTGCCCCAAAATCCTGTTGGTGTAACACACCAGGAAAAAGCAGCAATACAGGCTAAGTTCAGGTGTAATATGGTCAGGAGGCACACTCCGCCCGCTGTAAGTGCCGCAAATGTCTTTTGGTGTAACACACCAGGAAAAAGCAGCAATACAGGCTAACTTCAGGTGTAATATGGTCAGGAGGCACACTCCGCCCGCTGTAAGTGCCGCAAAATCCTGTTGGTGTAACACACCAGGAAAAAGCAGCAATACAGGCTAAGTTCAGGTGTAATATGGTCAGGAGGCACACTCCGCCTGCTGTAAGTGCCCCAAAATCCTGTTGGTGTAACACACCAGGAAAAAGCAGCAATACAGGCTAAGTTCAGGTGTAATATGGTCAGGAGGCACACTCCGCCCGCTGTAAGTGCCGCAAATGTCTTTTGGTGTAACACACCAGGAAAAAGCAGCAATACAGGCTAACTTCAGTTGTAATATGGTCAGGAGGCACACTCCGCCCGCTGTAAGTGCCGCAAAATCCTGTTGGTGTAACACACCAGGAAAAAGCAGCAATACAGGCTAAGTTCAAGTGTAATATGGTCAGGAGGCACACTCCTCCCGCTGTAAGTGCCGCAAAATCCTGTTGATATAACACACCAGGAAAAAGCAGCAATACAGGCTAAGTTCAGGTGTAATATGATCAGGAGGCACACTCCGCCCGCTGTAAGTGCCGCAAAATCCTGTTGGTGTAACACACCAGGAAAAAGCAGCAATACAGGCTAAGTTCAGGTGTAATATGGTCAGGAGGCACACTCCGCCCGCTGTAAGTGCCGCAAATGTCTGTTGGTGTAACACACCAGGAAAAAGCAGCAATACAGGCTAACTTCAGGTGTAATATGGTCAGGAGGCACACTCCGCCCGCTGTAAGTGCCGCAAAATCCTGTTGGTGTAACACACCAGGAAAAAGCAGCAATACAGGCTAACTTCAGGTGTAATATGATCAGGAGGCACACTCCGCCCGCTGTAAGTGAGGCAAAATCCTGTTGGTGTAACACACCAGGAAAAAGCAGCAATACAGGCTAAGTTCAGGTGTAATATGATCAGGAGGCACACTCCGCCCGCTGTAAGTGCCACAAAATCCTGTTGGTGTAACACACCAGGAAAAAGCAGCAATACAGGCTAAGTTCAGGTGTAATATGATCAGGAGGCACACTCCGCCCACTGTAAGTGCCGCAAAATCCTGTTGGTGTAACACACCAGGAAAAAGCAGCAATACAGGCTAAGTTCAGGTGTAATATGATCAGGAGGCACACTCCGCCCGCTGTAAGTGCCGCAAAATCCTGTTGGTGTAACACACCAGGAAAAAGCAGCAATACAGGCTAAGTTCAGGTGTAATATGATCAGGAGGCACACTCCGCCCGCTGTAAGTGCCGCAAAATCCTGTTGGTGTAACACACCAGGAAAAAGCAGCAATACAGGCTAACTTCAGGTGTAATATGATCAGGAGGCACACTCCGCCCGCTGTAAGTGCCGCAAAATCCTGTTGGTGTAACACACCAGAAAAAAGCAGCAATACGGGGTAACTTCAGGTGTATAATGTGCAGGAGGCTTAGCAACAATGACACTGACACTGTCCCCTGCCTATCCTTCTCTCTCCCTGCACACAAGGTTTATCAAAGTATATGACACTGACACTCTCCCTGCCTATCCTTCTCTCTCCCTGCACACAAGGTTTAGCAAAGAATATGACACTGACACTGTCCCCTGCCTATCCTTCTCTCTCCCTGCACACAAGGTTTATCAAAGTATATGACACGGACACTCTCCCTGCCTATCCTTCTCTCTCCCTACACACAAGGTTTAGCAAAGAATATGAAACTGACACTCTCCCTGCCTATCCTTCTCTGTCCCTACACACAAGGTTTAGCAAAGAATAGATTTGACACTGTCCCTGCCTATCCTTCACTTTCCCTGCTCCGGAACACACTACACAAGGCCGCCGCGCTGGTGGCCTTTTATAGTGTGGGGCATGTACTAAACCCCCTCAGCTATAATTGGCCACAGGCATCCTGCCTGTGGCCAATCATTGCTCTCCTCGCTGCCGGCGCTGTGATTGGCCAAGCATGCAGGGTCACAGTGCATGCTTGGCCAATCACAGCGCCGGGATTACACTGCGATGGCGCAGTGTATTGTGGGCCGTTCGCGTCACTCGAATTTGGCGCGAATGGCCCAAATCGTTCGTTGTTCGCCGAACGCGCGAACAGCCAATGTTCGAGTCTAACCTATGTTCGACTCGAACACCGAGCTCATCCCTATCCACGAGTAGGAGTACAGAATATTGTCCATTGGTTTTAGCCATTAGTAGATAATGAAGCACTGCAAAACAGTACAGACAGGGTTAATTACCGGTATATTAAACATTACAAAGCAGGGAGTGTATACAGGGAGTATGCAAGGATTTCTAAGCAAGTAAAAAACACTTAAAAAAGTAACCAGCAAATCTTAAATGTTTTTTAAGTTATGCTAAGCTAATGGGAACATGTAACAAACATAAAGTAGGTGACCAGAACTAGTGTCTCCATTGGACAATTTCCCCTCTATGACTGTTCTATGGACAATCCAAAGTTTTGCATTATATTTCACTTTCTTGTACCAAAAACTTTATTAGAAAAAAACAGTGTGGCACATACAGATGTTGGTTCTAGCATATAAAGAGTAGGTGAAATGGTGCTGCAAAGTTAGGATAGAACATACCCTCGCAGGGGTTGTATGAATCTTATAGGAACACAGGTCAACATGTAACATGAAAATGTGCACAACGATGATATGCAGAACAACATACAGATTAAAGTAAATATGGAATGCAGGGGAACATGTACAGTAGTTGTGTCGCATGGTATACAGCCCATAACCATGCACATTACTTAAGAGTCAACAAGCTAATCTTAACATGACAGGTGGCAATTGTGTGTCATAGAAGAGGGTTGTATGACTGTGGAATTAGGTAGGGAAAAGGGAAAAAGGAAAAATAGAGAAAAAAATAAGAAAAGGTGGTCTACAAGTGAGGAGAAAAGGGTGAAGAAGAGACCCCAGGAACAGGAGAGAGAGAGAGAGAGACGGGGAGGAGGGGAGGACTGAAAGAAGGCTAGGGAAGGGGACTTTGCCATGGGGCACATCAAGGTATTCCCGAAGGCTAGGGTTAAAATGTGGGATTTTCTTTTACCTTCACTTTCAATGATAATGTTAAACAGGAACCAAAGGTAAAAGAAGAAGGTAAGGTTAGAGAAGGTAAATCTCCCTAACAGTGACACAGACAGCAATAAAAACCTGACAGGGGTTCTAATAACTCTCCACTCTATCCAAACCTAAAAAAAAAAAAGTTTTTCCTTTTGGTTATACTTTAAAGCAGTGATTCTTTGCATCATCTCATATTCATCTCTTGCCTTTTAGGCTCCATTAGCATTTTAAAGTGCATTTCAGAACAGGCTAAAATGCATGTGTCTCCAAGGACAATGTTATAGGTAAGGTCTGCTGATGTCTGTGAGCTGCATTGCAGCATGTTTTTGAAAATAGCTCAGGTCGGTTTTTGTCCATTTTGTCCATTTTGATGCATTTTGAGGCCCTTTAAAGTCAATGAATGAAAACACATCTTTGATGCATTTTGCATATGTTTTCAGACCATGGTAACCAATAGGGTTGAGCGGACACGAACTGTAAAGTTCGGGTCCGTACCAAACTTTTGGGTTTTGGGGTCCCGGATCCGAACCCGAACAATTCACTGTATGTTCGGGTTCGGGTCCGGTGTTCGGCAATATGCATGTAAAGTCGCGCTTGTTTCCCGTGCTTAGAACTGTCCCTGCACAAAGTGTCATTTCTGAAGGAAAAAAAGTCATTTAAAATTCACTCGTGGCTATTAATGAATTGTCGGCTCCCGGCAATACATAGAAAAGTCATTGATAAAAAAATAAAAAAAAAGCGTGGGGGTTCCCCCAAATTCAATTACCAGGCCCTTCAGGTCTGGAATGGATATTAAGGGGAACTCTGCCGCAATTTTTTTTAAAAAAATGTGTGCGGTTCCCCCAAATATCCATACCAGGCCCTTCAGATCTGGTATGAATTTTAAGGGGAACTCCACCCCAAATGTAAAAAAAAATGGCGTGGAGTACCCCCAAAAATCCAGACCAGACCCTTTATCTGAGCACACAACCTGGCAGGCCACAGGAAAAGAGGGGGGATGAGAGAGCGCCCCCCCCTCCTGAATCGTACCAGGCCACATGCCCTCAACATGGGGAGGATGTCCCCATGTTGATGGGGACAAGGGCCTCATCCCCACAACCCTTGCCCGGTGGTTGTGGGGGTCTGCGGGCGGGGGGCTTATCGGAATCTGGAAGACCCCTTTAAAAAAGGGGACCCCCAGATCCCGGCCCCCCCTATGTGAAATGGTAATGGGGTACATTGTACCCCTTCCATTTCACGAAGAAAGTGCCAAGAATGTTAAAAATGACAATAGGCCCTTGTCCCTGTCAACATGGGGACATCCTCCCCATGTTGAGGGCATGTGGCCTGGTACGGTTCAGGAGGGAGGGGGGGCGCTCTCTTGTCCCCCCCTCTTTTCCTGCGGCCTGCCAGGTTGCGTGCTCGGATAAAGGGTCTGGTCTGGATTTTTTGGGGTACTCCACGCCATTTTAAAAAAAAAATTGGGGTGGAGTTCCCCTTAATATCCATTCCAGACCTGAAGGGCCTGGTAATTGAATTTGGGGGGACCCCCACGCTTTGAATTGGAGGTTCCCGCTGTGTGACGCTTCAGTTCTTCAGTTCTCCTCTTGGTCCACTGCCCCCCGGTGACCCCGCCCCCCTCTGACGCACATGGATTTCACTGGAACTTTCCTCATGGTGTCAGAGGGGGGCAGAGCCCAGGGGGCCAGCGGACCCAGAGGAGAACTGAAGAATTGAAGCGTCACACAGTGGGAACCTCCAATTCAAGCGGAGCGGCCGAAGAAAGAAGAAGGGAAGAAGAAACCGGAGCAAGATGCGGACGAGAACACCGAAGGAAGAAGGAAGATGAAGATGAAGACGAAGAACAAGATGGAGGAAGAGAAAGGGAAAAAAACTGCGCTAGCTCATATAAGTGATGAAAAACTATGAATGAACCCTTTTAACAGCAGCAATAATAATGGGATAAACACAAAGTAAACATGAAAAAGAAAAAATTGCGCTATTGGTGAATAATTAAAGTCCAAAGATGTGAAGTCCTTTTGAAAAAATAATAATAATGATGATGGAGTCAACACAAACAACAAAGGGCACAATGCTTGTCATGAATATCTAGGCAGATCTTATCAAGGTGTATGCTTACCAGATGATAAGCCAAAATAGACAAATGGCTATAACCCAGCCCAGGCCTTTGTTTGGCACAACAGTGCCAATTCCTCCGATAAGAGAATAGCAGCAATAGGGTGATGACTCCACAGAGTGCGTTGGTGCGTGTATCCAAGGAACAGATTTAAAAATGAAGAAACAAAGAAAAAAAACACATAGCGTAATCCTGCTACATGAAATATCTCTATGTTATAGAAAATGAGATAGAGAAAACAAAACAGCACCCAGTGTATGATTTCTATCTATAGTGAACCACCACCGCATATAGGGTCTCCACACCAGATATCAATGTGGGAAAAAAAGACCTTGTCAACAAACAACCATCATGGGAGACACATCCACCAATGTGTGAAACCGCCACCTTACATAGAGTCTGCTTACCAGAATGATCTAGACTGTATGCAATACATTCAACCGTAAGCTAGTGGATGGCTGGAGGGGTGTGAGTGTCACTCATACGGATCTGTTTCTTGCAATGGATCAATCAATATTCCTCACTGTTATAGTAGCTCCGTGGGGCCCATACAGGGGTTATGTACCCAAGAAAAACAAATGGGGACCAATAGTGTGATATCGCCACAACATTTATTTAAAAGAATTAAAATTACACTTACGCAGTAAGCGGTAAAACGATCATATAAAAGCCGGCCGGCTAGAAGCAAACTCCCGTCCTATCGAGCGTGGTGACGTCAGCACGTACCCCCTGACGTCACCACGCTCGATAGGACGGGAGTTTGCTTCTAGCCGGCCGGCTTTTATATGATCGTTTTACCGCTTACTGCGTAAGTGTAATTTTAATTCTTTTAAATAAATGTTGTGGCGATATCACACTATTGGTCCCCATTTGTTTTTCTTGGGTACATAACCCCTGTATGGGCCCCACGGAGCTACTATAACAGTGAGGAATATTGATTGATCCATTGCAAGAAAAAGATCCGTATGAGTGACACTCACACCCCTCCAGCCATCCACTAGCTTACGGTTGAATGTATTGCATACAGTCTAGATCATTCTGGTAAGCAGACTCTATGTAAGGTGGCGGTTTCACACATTGGTGGATGTGTCTCCCATGATGGTTGTTTGTTGACAAGGTCTTTTTTTCCCACATTGATATCTGGTGAGGAGACCCTATATGCGGTGGTGGTTCACTATAGATAGAAATCATACACTGGGTGCTGTTTTGTTTTCTCTATCTCATTTTCTATAACATAGAGATATTTCATGTAGCAGGATTACGCTATGTGTTTTTTTTTCTTTGTTTCTTCATTTTTAAATCTGTTCCTTGGATACACGCACCAACGCACTCTGTGGAGTCATCACCCTATTGCTGCTATTCTCTTATCGGAGGAATTGGCACTGTTGTGCCAAACAAAGATCTGGGCTGGGTTATAGCCATTTGTCTATTTTGGCTTATCATCTGGTAAGCATACACCTTGATAAGATCTGCCTAGATATTCATGACAATCATTGTGCCCTTTGTTGTTTGTGTTGACTCCATCATCATTATTATTATTTTTTCAAAAGGACTTCACATCTTTGGACTTTAATTATTCACCCATAGCGCAATTTTTTCTTTTTCAAGATGGAGGAAGAAACTCGAATGGAGAAAAGAAGAAGATGGAAGAAGAAGATGGAAGAAGATGGAAGAAAGGAGAAGACATTAATAATGGAATTTTCAAAAACCGGCTATTGTCATTTTTAACATTTTTGGCACTTTCTTCGTGAAATGGAAGGGGTACAATGTACCCCATTACCATTTCACATAGGGGGGGGCTGGGATCTGGGGGTCCCCTTTGTTAAAGGGGTCTTCCAGATTCCGATAAGCCCCCCGCCCGCAGACCCCCACAACCACCGGGCAAGGGTTGTGGGGATGAGGCCCTTGTCCCCATCAACATGGGGACATCCTCCCCATGTTGAGGGCATGTGGCCTGGTACGATTCAGGAGGGGGGGCGCTCTCTCATCCCCCCTCTTTTCCTGTGGCCTGCCAGGTTGCGTGCTCAGATAAAGGGTCTGGTCTGGATTTTTGGGGGTACTCCACGCCATTTTTTTTTACATTTGGGGTGGAGTTCCCCTTAAAATTCATACCAGATCTGAAGGGCCTGGTATGGATATTTGGGGGAACCGCACACATTTTTTTTTTTAAATTGCGGCAGAGTTCCCCTTAATATCCATTCCAGACCTGAAGGGCCTGGTAATTGAATTTGGGGGAACCCCCACGCTTTTTTTTTTTTTTTTTTTATCAATGACTTTTCTATGTATTGCCGGGAGCCGACAATTCATTAATAGCCGCGAGTGAATTTTAAATGACTTTTTTTCCTTCAGAAATGACACTTTGTGCAGGGACAGTTCTAAGCATGGGAAACAAGCGCTAATAGTCCTCAGAAGTTCTGGTCCCCATTGACTTCAATGGGGTTCGGGTTTGGGGTAAAGTTCGGTCCCGAACCCGAAAAAATGCGATATGCATCTTTAAAAAAAAGCATACTATACTTTTAGGCGCATCAACTAAGGGGGAACAAAGTACAAGAAATGTAGGTGGAATAGTAATGTACTGAGTACTTGTAGCTGTCATTGTCCTGCAGCATCAGCTTGTCACTAAACATCACTTTAGGAGCTGCTCATCGGCCCGAGTATTTTTAAGGTCATTGGTTTAGAAGTAAATTCTGTAGGTCTGTGGGTAGTATAGCGGGAGGTGAAGGGTTAATGATGTTTTATGCTGTATATATTTCTTTGTTATTCAGCTAACTATGCATGATTCATAGCCATGAGATTGTGTTTGCACGTACAAGCCTAATCAGTAAACATAGTTCCCTTCGAGAAAATTTTGACTTTGATTTTGCTGGAATGCATCGTTTGACTTTAAAGCGGAGCTCCGCCGGAAAAAAAAATATTAAAAGCCAGCAGCTACAGCTACAGCAGCTGCTGGCTTTTAATATTTGGACACTTACCTGTCCTGAAGTCCAGCGACGTCCGCAGCAGAGGACGAGCGACCGCTCGTCGCTCTGCTGCTCCCTCCGCCATCCTCGCTGAGGGAACCAGGAAGTGAAGCCCTGCGGCTTCATGCCCGGTTCCCTACGGCGCATGCGCGAGTCGCGCTGCGCCGTTCTGATTGGTGCTCCTGTGTTCTGGGAGCCGAGTGTCTCCCAGAACACCAAGGGAAGTCTGCGGGAAGTGACGTAACTCCCGCAGATTTCCCGGAGAGAGGACTCCCGGATGTGGGTGAAAATACCTGTCTTAGACAGGTATCTTCACCCCCCTCCCCCCTGAAAGGTGTCAATTGTGACACCGGAGGGGGGGAGGGTTCCAAATAGCAAAAGTTGCTATTTAGGGTGGAGCTCCACTTTAACTCTTGTTTGGATCAGTTTTAAATGGTCTACCTCCCATCGTTTTAACTGTACATAAGCTTGGGATTTTCCCGGAATAAACTGAACATGTTTTGACCTCATCTTGTTTCTGGTGTCATTGTGTGTTTTCCCGGAGCTCCGCAGGGAGTCCCCCAGCCGCCCAGTTCTGAAAGTCCCCAACGGAAGGTTGGAGTCATCTTGTTGCAGATTTGTTGCTGTGTGCACTGGTTGTCAAACCAGGGTGCCTAGACCTTTAGGAATTGTGTATACACCCTCCAATTGTAGATGTCTGGATGAAGAGGTGGGTTAGAGCTTCTGGGATTTTTATAACACTGTATAGTGGGAGACCATACCACACTAATGACAGAAAGTGAAGAAGAACTAAAAAGTTTCTTATTGAAGGTGAAAGAGGAGAGCGCAAAAGCTGGCCTGAATTTGAACATTAAGAAAACTAAGATCATGGCAACCGGTCCCATCACTCCTTGGCAAATAGAAGGAGAAGAAATGGAAACAGTGACAGATTTTATCTTCCTAGGCTCCAAGATCATGGCAGATGATTACTGTAGCCATTAAATTAAGAGATGCTTACTTCTTGGAAGAAAAGCAATGGCAAACCAACAAAATGCCATATAGTCAAAGCTATTGTATCCCAGTAGTAACCTATGGCTGTGAAAGTTGGACCATAAGGAAGGCTGAACGCTGAAGAATTGATGCTTTTGAACTGTGGCGCTGGAGAAGACTCTTGAAAGTCCCTTGGATGGCAAGAAGATCAAACCAGTCAATATTGAAGGAAATCCACCCTGAAAATTCACTGGAAACTCAAATACTTTGGCCACCTAATGTAAAGACAGGACTTATTGGAAAAGACCCTGATGCTGGGAAACATGGAAGGAAAAAGGAGACAAGGACTACAGAAAACAAGATGGATAGATAGCATCATGGAAACAATAAACATGAAGTTAATCAAGTTCCAGGAGGCAGTGAAGGACAGAAAAGCCTGGCGCGCTATGGTCCATGAGGTCACGAAGAGTCGGACATGAATAAACGACTAAACAGTAGGGATGAGCCGAACACCCCCGGTTCGGTTCGCACCAGAACCTGCGAACGGACCGAAAGTTTGCGCGAACGTTAGAACCCTATTAAATACAATGGACGCGAACGTTTGAAATCTAAAGTGCTAATTTTAACGGCTAATATGCATGTTATTGTCCTAAAAAGGGTTTGGGGACCTGGGTCCTGTCCCAGGGGACATGTATCAATGCAAAAAAGTTTTAAAAACTGAAGTTTTTTCGGGAGCAGTCATTTTAACCACTTGCCGACCGCTCACGGTATATATACGTCGGCAGAATGGCTTGTACAGGCACAATCACGTTCCTGTACGTGGCCCTTCAACTGCCGACGTCGGGGTCACACACGCGGCGGCGCGCTCGCGACCCCCTGCCTTCTCCGTGAGTGGGGCCGCGGGTCCCGTGGACTTGATCGCCGTGGGGATCTCCGCGATCGTCTCACGGAGGCTCGGAGCGGGGAGATGTGTGTGTAAACACAGCATCTCCCTGCTCCTCTACTGACACTGTCAGCGATCTCCGCTCGGTGTAATCAGAGCGGAGATCGGTGACGTGTCAGTCGTAGCCACGCCCCCCTCAGTTAGTAACACGCCCCTAGGCACACTTAACCCCTTCAGCGCCCCTAGTGGTTAACCCCTTCACTGCCAGTGTCATTTTCACAGTAACCAGTGCATTTTTATTGCACTGATCGCTGTGAAAATGACAATGGTCCCAAAAATGTGTCAAAAGTGTCCAAAGTGTCCGCCAAATGTCACAGTCACGAAAAAAATCGCTGATCGCCGCCATTACTAGTAAAAAAAGAAAAAATTTATAAAAATGCCTTAAAACTACCCCCTATTTTGTAAACGCTATAATTTTTGCGCAAACCAATCCATAAACGCTGATTGTGATTTTTTTTACCAAAAATATGTAGAAGAATACGTATCGGCCTAAACTGAGGAAAAAAAAAGTTTTTTTTATATATTTTTTGGGGATATTTATTATAGAAAAAAGTAAAAAATATGTAATTTTTTTCAAAATTGTCGCTTTCATTTTGTTTATAGCGCAAAAAATAAAAACTGCAGAGGTGATCAAATACCACCAAAAGAAAGCTCTATTTGTGGGGAAAAAAGGACGCCAATTTTGTTTGGCAGCCACGTCGCACGACCGCGCAATTGTCAGTTAAAGCGACGCAGTGCCGAATCGCAAAAAGGGGCCTGGTCATAATGGCCCGTATTGGTCCGGGGCTTAAGTGGTTAATGATGCATAAAGTGAAAAAAAAAAGTGAAATATTCCTTTAAATATCGTACGTGGGGGTGTCTAAAGTATGCCTGTGAAGTGGCACGTGTTTCCCGTGTTTAGAACTGTCCCTGCACAAAATGACATTTCTAAAGGAAAAAAAGCCATTTAAAACTGCTTGCGGCTTTAATGTCATGTCTTGTCCTGTATGGATGAAAATCTTTGAGAAAAATGGCATGGCTACCCCATCACCCCCTCCCCCCTACCCCAGCCCATTACCATCCCCTTTGGATCTTGTATGGATATTAAGGGGAACCCTGCACCCAAAATAAAAAAAGGCCCTATATACTCTGAACAGCAGTATACAGGCGGTGCAAACAAGACAGGGACTGTAGGTTTGTTCTTAAGTAGAATCTGTTTGTAATTTTGAACAGGTACATTGTTTAAGTGTAGCTCCAGGCAAAAAATATATTTTTAAGCTTTATAGAAAACATAGGGAAGGATTATCACCCCTGTAACATTTGTTTTGCTGTCTGTGCACCTGTTCAGAACATTTCACCTCACTTTCCGTCCCAATGACAAATGTTTTTGGAAAAGTGGGGTTTTTATTGAAACAAGGATTGGTGATAAAACATCAGTAGAGAGGAGACACCTTGTTCCCATATTAACTCTTACAGGAGAGAATTTCCCTTCCTAGGGGTAGATTTCCTCTCACTTCCTGTTGTCTCCTTCCGTTTGCAAGTAGGAGTCGTTTGTAAGTTGGATGTTTGAAAGTAGGGGCCTGCCGTATATACTCTGCTGAAATTTGCCCCTTAGATGTTGGTGTTGCCACAACACTGTGAGCCCTCACAGTTACTCTTGGTGAGCGCTGGAACGCCCTGCTGTGAACTATTTTATCAGGAATTGTAATTACAGGCCATTGTTGAACAGTGGTAGGAAAAATTGGGCCTTTGGTGGTGGTGCTGGTGCTACAACACTGTCAGTACTGTAAATTATTAGATCAAGAATTGTAATTGCATGCCCCTGTTGAACAGGGGCAGAAAAATTGGGCCTTTGGTGGTGGTGGTGGTAGTGGTGGTGGTGTTGCCACAACACTGTAAGCCCTCACAGTTACTCTTGGTGGGTGCAGGAATGGGCCCTGCTGTGAATTATTAGATCAAGAATTGTAATTACATGCCCCTCTTGAACAGGGGCAGAAAAATTGGGCCTTAGGCACTGGTGCCACAACACTGCAACCCCTCACAGATACTGTACTTGGAGTACAGCAATGAGCCCTGTTGCAAAGTATTGCATCAAAAATTGTAATTACACGCCCCTGTTAAACAGGGGCTGAAAAATTGGGCCTTAGGCACTGGTGCCACAACACTGCAACCCCTCACAGATACTGTACTTGGAGCACAGCAATGAGCCCTGTTGCAAAGTATTGCATCAAAAATTGTAATTACACGCCCCTGTTAAACAGGGGCTGAAAAATCGGGCCTTAGGCACTGGTGCTGGTGCCATGACACTGCAACCTCTCCCAGATACTCCAGTTGGAGTGCATGAATGAGCCCTGCTGCAAAGCATTGCATAAAAAATTGCAATTACATGCCCCTGTTAAACAGGGGCTGAAAAATTGGGCCTTAGCCACTGGTGGCGGCACCCAGAAACAAAAATGTTCTTCCAAGCTATCATCAGGAATCGGATCATTGAGGAGGAGGAGGATAGTCAGTCAACATAACAGGACAGTCACTCAGCATCAGCATAGGCAGTCTTGTAGGGATGTGACATTTCAAAATAAATTATTCTGTTATATCAGCTTCAGGTGCTTGGTAGCTGGTGGTGATCCAAGACTGGTTCATCTTTATGAAGGTCAGTCGATAGGTGGACAGGCGCACCCTGTGATCCGTGACAAAACCTCCAGCAGCACTGAATGTGCGTTCCGAAAGAACGCTGGATGCAGGACAGGCCAGTAGCTCAATTGCATACTGTGCAAGCTCTGGCCAGTGATCCATCCTCAAGACCCAGTAAGCCAGAGGATTTTCGGTGGGAAAGGTGTCCAAGTCTGACCTTGCCCCTAGGTATTCCTGCACCATGTATATCAGACGCTGGCGATGGTTGCTGGAACCGATCATACCTTGGGGCTGCGGACTAAAAAATTGTCTGAACGCATCAGTCAGACAGCCACCTTCCCCACCGCTCCTTCTTTGACTGACCGAAGCCTCAGAAACTCATTGTCCAGGACCAGGAGTTTGTAACCTCCCAGTCTCTGGGAACGAGTTGCACAGACCTTTCTGCAAGGCCTCCCGGAGTTGTCTCATCCTCTGCTCCCTCTGCGACGGTAAGATAAGGTCCGCAACCTTACCCTTGTACCGTGGATCAAGGAGAGTGGGCAGCCAGTAATGGTCCCTCTTCTTGATCCGAAGAATACAAGGATCCTTCCGCAGACTTTGCAGGATCAGGGAGGCCATGCAGCATAGGTTAGCTGAGGCATTCGGTCCGGAGTCCTCTGGGTCACTAAGGACGACATGATCCGCAGCCACCTCCTCCCAGCCACGTACAAGTCCACGGGTTTCTTGGGACTGTAAATCATCCCTAAAAGACTGCTGCTGTTGATGCTGAGTGCCAGGCTCCACCTCCATGCTGACACAATCCTCCTCCTCCTCCTCGCCCTCTTCCTGTGCGATGGGTGGGACAGAAGGAACACTGTCTGGGTAAAGGGGGCCTTGAGAGGCAAGGAAGTCCTCCTCTTCCTGCCTCTGTTCTTCCTCAAGTGCCTTGTCCATTATTCCATGCAGCGTATGCTCCAACAGGTGGACAAGAGGTACAGTGTCACTGATGCATGCACTGTCACTGCTCACCATCCTTGTGGCCTCCTCAAATGGTGCCAGGACAGTGCATGCATCCCTGATCATGCCCCACTGGTGTGGTGAAAAAAACCTGAGCTCCCCTGACCCTGTCCTGGTGCCGTAGTTGCACAGGTACTCATTGATGGCCCTCTGCTGCGTGTGCAGCCGCTGCAGCATGGCCAACGTTGAGTTCCACCTGGTGGGCATGTCACATATAAGGCGGTTCTTGGGCAGGTTCAACTCCTTTTGCAGCTCAGCCAGCCTAGAAGTGTAATTAGTTTATTAGTATCCATCAACAAGATGGAAACTAACTGAAGAGAAGAAAAATCCAAATCAAATCAATATTTTGTGTGACCCCCCTTTGCCTTCAAAACAGCATCAATTGTTCTAGGTACATTTGCACGTAGTTTTTGAAGGAACTCGGTAGGTAGGCTGTTCCAAACATCTCAGAGAACTAACCACAGATCTTTTGTGGATGTAGGCTGCCTCAAATCCCTATGTCTCTTCATGTAATCCCAGGCAAACTTGATGATGTTAAGATCAGGGCTCTTTGGGGCCAAACCATCACTTCCAGGTACTACTTGTTCTTCTTTACACTGAAGATAGTTATTAATGAGTTATTAATGACATTGGCTGCAGATTACATTTGGGGCCACACACATGCCTCACTGATGGTATGACATAATAGTTGAGTATCTGCCTGTATTTCTCAGTATTAAGGACACCACTGTTTCTGACCAAATCTCCAACTCCATTTGCAGAAATGCAATCCCACACTTCCAAGGAACCTTCACCATGCTTCACTGTTGCCTGTGAACACTCATTATTGTATCGCTTTCCAGCCAACAAAATGCCTCCTGATATGGCCAAATATTTCAGATTTTGACTCATCAGTACAGAGAACATGATGCCATTTTTTTGCACTCCAGTTCTTATGATTTTGTGCATAGTTGAGTCACTTAGCCTTGTTTCCATGTTGGAGGTTGGCTGTTTGCCCCCATTTCTTCCATGAAGACCACTTCTGGGCAGACTTCTCCAGACAGAAGATGGGTATACCTGGGTCCCACTGGTTTCTTCTGATGTTAAAGGGAAGTACCGTAAGCATGATGTGTCTTTTATATGCTGCATTAGGTGCCTTGGCCAACCACTGAGTCTATGGTCCTCAACAGGGATGAGCCGAACACCCCCCTGTTCGGTTCTCACAAGAACCTGCGAACAGACAGAATGTTCGCGTGAACTTTAGAACCCTATTAAATACAATGGACTCGAGGGTTCGAAATCTAAAGTGCTAATTATAAAGGCTTATATGCAAGTTATTGTCCTAAAAAGTGTTTGGGGACCCGGGTCCTGCCCCAGGGGACATGTATCAATGCAAAAAAAAAGTTTTAAAAACAGCCGTTTTTCCGGGAGCAGTGATTTTAATAATGCTTAAAATAAAAGTGAAATATTCCTTTAACCACTTGCCGTCCACCCTATAACAGATTGACGGCGGCAAAGTGGTTTCAAAATCCTGACTGGACGTCATATGACGGGGGCGCGCATCGCGGCGGTCGTTGCTGCGGGATGTCAGTCTGACACTCCGCAACACCGATCTAGATCACCGATGGAGACTCTTTACCACGTGATCAGCCGTGTCCAATCACGGCTGATCACGATGTAAACAGGAAAAGCCGGTCATCGGCTTTTCCTCACTCGCGTCTGTCAGACGCGAGTAGAGGAGAGCCGATCGGCTGCTCCTCTGACAGGGGGGGGGGGTTTGTGCTGATCCATTATCAGTGCAGCCCCCCCGAGGATGCCCACTGGACCACCAGGGATTCCACTAGACCACCAGGGAAGCCCTCCTATAGGTATTGCACACTAGACCACCAGGGATGTTAATTATATACTAAATGGATGCCAATCAGTGCCCACAATGGATGCCAATTAGTGCCCACAATGGGCACCACTGATTGGCAGGTATTATTGTTTGGCATCCATACCACCTATCAGTGCCCATCCATGCCCATCCGTGCCACCTATCAGTGCCCATCCATGCCACCTATCCATGCCCATCTGTGCCCACCCGTGCCACCTATCTGTGCCGCCTATCCGTGCCGCCTATCTGTGCCCATCCGTGCCGCCGATTGTTGCCCATCCGTGCCACCTCATCGGTGCCCATCCGTGCCGCCTTATCCGTACCCGTCAGTGCAGCCCCATCAGTGCCCATCAGTGAAGGAGAAAACAAACTTATTTACAAAGTTTTGTAACTGAAACAAAAAAAACTTTTTATTTTTCAAAATTTTCGGTCTTTTTTTTATTTTTTTGCAGAAAATAAAAATCGCAGAGGTGATCAAATACCACCAAAATAAAGCTCTATTTGTGGGAACAAAATAATAAAAATTTTGTTTGGGTACAGTGTAGCATGACCGCGCAATTGTCATTCAAAGTGCAACAGCGCAGAAAACTGAAAATTGGTCTGGGCAGGAAGGTGTATAAGTGCCCAGTATGGAAGTGGTTAAATTTTGTACCTAGGAGGTGTGTATGATATGCATGTAAAGTGGCGCATGTTTCCCGTGCTTAGAACTGTCCCTGCACAAAATGTCATTTTTGAAGGAAAAAAAGTCATTTAAAACTCACTCACGGCTATTAATGAATTGTCGGCTCCCGGCAATACATACAAAAGTCATTGATAAAAATAAAATAAAAAGCGTGGGGGTCCCCCAGAATTCAATTACCAGGCCCTTCAGGTCTGGTATAGATATTAAGGGGAACCCGGCCGCAAATTAAAAAAAATAATGCGTGCGGTTCTCCCAAATATCCATACCAGGCCCTTCAGATCTGGCATGGATTTTAAGGGGAACTCCACCCCAAATAAAAAAAAAAATGGTGTGTTTTTTTTTCACATTTTTTGACACTTTCTTTGTGAAATGGTAGGGGTACAATATACCCCTTACCAATTCACATAGGGGGGGGCGGGATCTGGGGGTCCCCTTTGTTAAAGGGGTCTTCCAGATTCCGATAAGCCCCCCGCCCGCAGACCCCCACAACCACCGGGCAAGGGTTGTAGGGATGAGGCTCTTGTCCCCACCAACATGGGGACATCCTCCCCATGTTGAGGGCATGTGGCCTGGTACGGTTCAGGAGGGGGGGGCGCTCTCTTGTCCCCCCCTCTTTTCCTGCGGCCTGCCAGGTTGCGTGCTCGGATAAGGGTCTGGTATGGATTTTTGGGGGGACTCCACGCCATTTTTTTTACATTTGGGGTGGAGTTCCCCTTAAAATACATGCCAGATCTGAAGAGCCTGGTATGGATATTTGGGGGAACCGCACGCATTTTTTTTTTAAATTTGCGGCAGGGTTCCCCTTAATATCTATTCCAGACCTGAAGGGCCTGGTAATTGAATTCTGGGGGACCCCCACGCTTTTTTTTATCAATGACTTTTGTATGTATTGCCGGGAGCCGACAATTCATTAACCACTTAAGCCCCGGACCATTTCGGGCCATTAGGACCAAGCCTGTTTTTGGGATTCGGCACTGCGCTGCTTTAACTGTAAATTGTGCGGACATGCAATGTTGTACCCAAATGAAATTTGCGTCCTTTTCTTCCCACAAATAGAGCTTTCTTTTAATGGTATTTGATTGCCTCTGCGATTTTTATTTTTTGCGATATAAACAGAAAAAGACCAAAAATTTTGAAAAAAAATGATATTTTCTACTTTTTGTTATAAGAAAAATCGAATAAACTCAATTTTAGTCATACATTTAGGCCAAAATGTATTCAGCCACATGTCTTTAGTAAAAAAAATGTCAATAAGCGTATATTTATTGGTTTGCGCAAAAGTTATAGCGTTTACAAACTAGGGTACATTTTCTGAAATTTACACAGCTTTAAATTTATGACTGCCTATCTCATTTCTTGAGGTGCTAAAATGGCAGGGCAGTACAAAACCCCCCCAAATGACCCCATTTTGGAAAGTAGACACCCCAAGGAAATTGCTGAGAGGCATGTTGAGCCCATTGAATATTTATTTTTTTCGTCCCAAGTGATTGAATAATGACAAAAAATAAAATAAAAAAATAAAATTACAAAAAGTTGTCACTAAATGATATATTGCTCACACATGCCATGGTTATATGTGGAATTGCACCCCAAAATACATTCTGCTGCTTCTCCTGAGTACGGGGATACCACATGTGTGGGACTTTTTAGGAGCCTAGCCACGTACGGGACCCCGGAAACCAAGCACCGCCTTCAGGATTTCTAAGGGCGCAAATTTTTGATTTCACTCCTCACTACCTATCACAGTTTCGAAGGCCATAAAATGCCAAAATAGCACAAAACCCCCCCAAATGACCCCATTTTGGAAAGTAGACACCCCAAGCTATTTACTGAGAGGCATGTTCAGTCCGTGGAATATTTTATATTTTGCCACAAGTTGCGGGAATATGACAAACTTTTTTTTTTTTGCACAAAGTTGTCACTAAATGATATATTGCTCACACATGCCATGGGCATATGTGAAATTACACCCCAAAATACATTCTGCTGCTTCTCCTGAGTACGGGGATACCACATGTGTGGGACTTTTTGGGAGCCTAGCCGCGTACGGGACCCCAAAAACCAAGCACCGCCTTCAAGGTTTCTAAGGGCATAAATTTTTGATTTCACTCCTCACTACCTATCACAGTTTTGAAGGCCATAAAATGCCAAGATGGCACAAAACCCCCCAAATGACCCCATTTTGGAAAGTAGACACCCCAAGCTATTTGCTGAGAGGCATGTTGACCCCATTGAATATTTTTTTTTTGTCCCAAATGATTGAATAATGACAAAAAGAAAAAAAAAAAATGTACAAAAAGTTGTCACTAAATGATATATTGCTCACACATGCCATGGTTATATGTGGAATTGCACCCCAAAATACATTCTGCTGCTTTTCCTGAGTACGGGGATACCACATGTGTGGGACTTTTTGGGAGCCTAGCCGCGTACAGGGCCCCAAAAACCAAGCACCGCCTTCAGGATTTCTAAGGGCGTAAATTTTTGATTTCACTCCTCACTACCTATCACAGTTTTGAAGGCCATAAAATGCCAAAATAGCACAAAACCCCCCCAAATTACCCCATTTTGGAAAGTAGACACCCCAAGCTATTTGCTGAGAGGCATGTTGAGTCCATGGAATATTTTATATTTTGCCACAGGTTGCGGGAATATGACAAACTGTTTTTTTTTTGCACAAAGTTGTCACTAAATGATATATTGCTCACACATGCCATGGGCATATGTGAAATTACACCCCAAAATACATTCTGCTGCTTCTCCTGAGTACGGGGATACCACATGTGTGGGACTTTTTGGGAGCCTAGCCGCGTACGGGACCCCAAAAACCAAGCACCGCCTTCAAGGTTTCTAAGGGCATAAATTTTTGATTTCGCTCCTCACTACCTATCACAGTTTTGAAGGCCATAAAATGCCAAGATGGCACAAAACCCCCCCAAATGACCCCATTTTGGAAAGTAGACACCCCAAGCTATTTGCTGAGAGGCATGTTGAGCCCATTGAATATTTTTTTTTTTTGTCCCAAATGATTGAATAATGACAAAAAGAAAAAAAAAAAATGTACAAAAAGTTGTCACTAAATGATATATTGCTCACACATGCCATGGTTATATGTGAAATTACACCCCAAAATACATTCTGCTGCTTCTCCTGAGTACGGGGATACCACATGTGTGGGACTTTTTGGGAGCCTAGCCGCGTACGGGACCCCAAAAACCAAGCACCGCCTTCAAGGTTTCTAAGGGCATAAATTTTTGATTTCACTCCTCACTACCTATCACAGTTTTGAAGGCCATAAAATGTCAAAATAGCCCAAAACCCCCACAAATGACCACATTTTGGAAAGTAGACACCCCAAGCTATTTGCTGAGAGGCATGGTGAGTATTTTACAGCTCTCATTTGTTTTTGAAAATTAAGAAAGACATTTTTTTTTCTTTTTTTTTTTCTTTTTTTACATTTTCAAAACTTTGTGACAAAAAGCGAGATCTGCAAAATACTCAACATACCTCTCAGCAAATAGCTTGGGGTGTCTACTTTCCAAAATGGGGTCATTTGGGGGGGTTTTGTGCCATCTGGGCATTCCATGGCCTCCGAAACTGTGATAGGCAGTGAGGAGTGAAATCAAAAATTTACACCCATAGAAATCCTGAAGGCGGTGCTTGGTTTTTGGGGTCCCGTACGCGACTAGGCTCCCAAAAAGTCCCACACATGTGGTATCCCCGTACTCAGGAGAAGCAACAGAATGTATTTTGGGGTGTAATTCCACATATGCCCATGGCATGTTTGAGCAATATATAATTTAGTGACAACTTTTTGTACATTTTTTTTTTTTTTGGTCATTATTCAATCACTTGGGACAAAAAAAAAAAATATTCAATGGGCTCAACATGCCTCTCAGCAAATAGCTTGAGGTGTCTACTTTACAAAATGGGGTCATTTGGGGGGGTTTTGAACTGTCCTGGCATTTTATGCACAACATTAGGAAGCTTATGTCACACATCATCCACTCTTCTAACCACTTGAAGACAAAGCCCTTTCTGACACTTTTTGTTTACATGAAAGAAAATTTTTTTTTGCAAGAAAATTATGTTGAACCCCCAAACATTATATATTTTTTTAAAGAAAAGGCCCTACAGATTAAAATAGTGGGTGTTGCATTTTTTTTTCCACACAGTATTTGCGCAGCGATTTTTCAAACGCATTTTTTGGGGGAAAAACACACTTTTTTTATTTTTAATGCACTAAAAAACACTATATTGCCCAAATGTTTGATGAAATAAAAAAGATGATCATAGGCCGAGTACATGGATACCAAACACGACATGCTTTAAAATTGCGCACAAACGCGCAGCGGCGACAAAACTACATTCATTTTTAAAAGCATTTAAAAGCCTTTACAGGTTACCACGTTAGATTTACAGAGGAGGTCTACTGCTAAAATGACTTCCCTCGATCTGACCTTCGCGGTGATACCTCACATGCATGATGCAATTGCTGTTTACATATGACGCTAGACCGACGCTTGCGTTCGCCTTTGCGCAATAGCAGGGGGGGACAGCGGTGCTTTTTTTTTTTTTTTTTTTTTTTTATTATTTATTTGGCTTTTTTATTTTATTTTTAAACTGTGCCTTCCATATTTCATTTTTTTACCATTTTTATCGTTATCTCAGGGAATGTAAATATCCCCTATGATAGCAATAGGTAGTGACAGGTACTCTTTTTTTGAAAAAAATTGGGGGGTTAGACCCTAGATCTTTCCTCTGCCCTCAAAGCATCTGACCACACCAAGATCGGTGTGATAAAATGCTTTCCCAATTTCCCAATGGCGCTTTTTATATCCGGGGGGGGGACATTCCCTCCCACTGCTTGTAAAAGCAGTCTAGAGGCTAATTATCTGCTAGAATTGCTTTTACATGAAAGCCGGCTGCTGGCTGAAAAGAATGATACCAAGATGATACCTAAACCCGCAGGCATCATTCTGGTATAAACATTCAAAGTCCAGCAACATACCAGTACGTTGCTGGTCCTTGTTGGACATGTATTGTAATCTTTTTTTTCATACAGCCTATTGGCTGAACGAAAAAAAGAGATTGATTGGTGGGTATGCCCACCATTAGAATACCTCCCTTCATCCACCCACTTCTAATGATGGGCATATATGCCGAAGCATGAGGGCATCCTCCCGCAAAAAAGTTATGCCGCGTACACACGGTCAAGCCTTCGTCGGAATTTCGACCGTATGTACGCGTCATAAAAGGTTATGCCGCGTACACACGGTCGGACTTTTCCACGGATAAGCCTCCGTTGGAATTTCGACCGTATATACGCGGCATTAGGAGCAAAATCGCTCCTCCGCCCCTGCTGCCCCCATGCTTCGGCATATATGCTCTTTTTTTTAACTGTGGTGGTGAAATCACCTCCTACAGCGTTGGAGTCACGGCTTTATGTATCGTGGGAGCAAACGCTGTTGCTGTCAAGATAAATAGATCCGTGCTGCAACTGAATGGCGTACCTGCTAAGCAAATGGTGGTTAACATTAAAACAAAGTAACATTACAGTACAACAGTAAGACCTTACCATGCCATACCTGCAAAGCAAATACCAAAACAAAACCTAGTAAAAAATAAAAAAATGTTTTAACGCAACCTGTGCCTAAAATATATATATGCCGAAGCATGGGGGCATCCTCCCGCAAAAAAGTTATGCCGCGTACACACGGTCGGAATTTCGACCGTATGTACGCGGCATTAGGAGCAAAATCGCTCCTCCGCCCCTGCTGCCCCCATGCTTCGGCATATATGCTCTTTTTTTTAACTGTGGTGGTGAAATCACCTCCTACAGCGTTGGAGTCACGGCTTTATGTATCGTGGGAGCAAACGCTGTTGCTGTCAAGATAAATAGATCCGCGCTGCAACTGAATGGCGTACCTGCTAAGCAAATGGTGGTTAACATTAAAACAAAGTAACATTACAGTACAACAGTAAGACCTTACCATGCCATACCTGCAAAGCAAATACCAAAACAAAACCTAGTAAAAAATAAAAAAATGTTTTAACGCAACCTGTGCCTAAAATATATATATGCCGAAGCATGGGGGCATCCTCCCGCAAAAAAGTTATGCCGCGTACACACGGTCGGAATTTCGACCGTATGTACGCGGCATTAGGAGCAAAATCGCTCCTCCGCCCCTGCTGCCCCCATGCTTCGGCATATATGCTCTTTTTTTTAACTGTGGTGGTGAAATCACCTCCTACAGCACTGGAGTCACGGCTTTATGTATCGTGGGAGCAAACACTGTTGCTGTCAAGATAAATAATTCCGCGCTGCAGTTGAATGGCGCACCTGAAAACAAAAAATTACATACCTGAAAAGCAAGCATGATAAAACATTGCAGAATAGAATACAGTAAAAAAGAGCAGAACAATAGAGAGAAAATAGAGAGAGAGAGAACAATAAAACGACAACTATTTTTGGTTTTTTTATTTTATATTTTTTTTGTGTTTTGTTTTTTACGTTTTTTTTTTCTTTTTTACACTTTTTTTTGTAACTTTACAACTGTAATGGTTCGGGTCTCTCAAAATGTAATGGCATCTTGGGAGACCCTGTGTAAGTGTGTCCTAGTCTGTGAAATGCTGTACCCTACGCTAAAACTTCACTTTTGAGTGGTAGCGTTCAAAACATTCACCTTGGCAAAGACCAGGCTTGTCAGGACAGCGTGGACAAAAACTACGGGTGTCACGCCTAAATCCGCGCTTGCTACAGACACGACATCTTTTTTGGGGGTGGCTTTGGGTAGGGGTACTCGGGAGGACATACGAATAATGCCTCTCATGCAGCCGGCTTACTGCATTTGGTTGGGGATGGTGAGGTGCAGAACCGCCTGGATACAGGAGTTCTGTGACTATCTCATTCTGGAATTTTAGAAGAGATAACGTCCCGCCTGAAGCTCTGTATAGCACATGAGCGTTCAGCAAAGCCAATTGGAATAATGATAGAGACACTTTTTTGTACCAGCGTCTCGCCTTACGGTCAATTAGATACGGCGCCATCAACTGGTCGTTGAGGTCCACCCCTCCCATATTTTGGTTATATTCGTGGACACAGAGGGGTTTCTCCACAACACCAGTCGCCGTAGGAATTTGGACTGTCGTGTCTGCATGAAGGGAGGTAAGAAGGAAAACATTCTTATTGTCCCTCCACTTCATAGCGAGCAAGTTATTACACTTCAAGCAGGCTCTCTCCCCCAGCCTAAGACGGGCATCTACAAGCCGCTGGGGAAAGCCCCGGCGATTAGGTCGCACGGTGCCACATGCTCCAATCTTATGATCAAACAAGTGACTAAACAGTGGCACGCTCGTGTAATAATTGTCCACATACAAGTGGTACCCCTTTCCGAATAAGGGTGACACCAAGTTCCACACTATCTTGCCAGCGCTCCCTATGTAATCCGGGCAGTTGACCGACTCAATCTGACGGTCTTTTCCCTCATAAACCGTAAAGTTCACTACATAGCCTGTTGCTCTGTCACAGAACTTGTAGAGCTTGACCCCGTATCTGGCACGCTTGCTGGGAAGGTACTGCTTGAAAGACAAGCGGCCAGAAAATTTAATCAGGGACTCATCAACGCAGACAACTTGATCGGGAGTAAACAAGGCTGCAAAACGTTCGTTGAAGTGGTTTATGAGGGGCCGAATTTTATAGAGCCGGTCGTATTCAGGGTCCCCACGTGGACGACAAAGTTCATTGTCGTTGAAGTGCATGAACCGCAAAATCTGCTCGTATCGTGCCCTGGACATGGAGGCAGAGAACACGGGCATGTGGTCAATTGGGTGCGTGGACCAATAAGCACGCAATGACGGAAATTTATGTGTGCCCATGTTGAGGGAAAGGCCCAGAAAGGTCTTAAATTCGGAAACCGTAATTGGTTTCCAATTTCTGGCAATTTTAGGCAACTGGGGGTTAGCGGCGATAAATTGACCAGCATATAAATTACTCTGGTCCACAATAGATCTATAGAGATCTTCCGTGAAAAACAGCGAATAAAAATCGATTGGCATAAAATCAGCTGTTTCCACCTGAATACCGGGTTGGGCAGTGAATGGGGGAAGTACGGGTTCTGCAGAAGTGGTGGGGACCCAATCAGGATAGGCGAATTCTGCAGGAAGGGCAGTATGGGCACGACGGGCCTGCCTTTGTCTTCTTGGTGGCAGCGGGACACTACTTGTGCTTGCCACCTCGCCAGCTTGAACTGCACTTATGGGACTCGCCACGTCACCAAGTGTTACTGCAGTGCTGGATGTACGTCCAGGCTGTACTAGGCCGCTGGTGCTTGCCAGTTCACCAGAAGGAATAGCGGCGCTAGTACTACTCTGCTCCATGATACGAGAGACCTGCGGTTCTTGCTCCTCAACAACCTCAGAAGATCGGGATCGGGTACGCCTGACCTTAGCAGGGACCTCAACTTCGTCGTCAGAGCTATCTGACGTGGGGCCGCTGACGTCACTGTCTTCTACGGGAAGATATTCTGAGCCTGAATCTGACAGATACGTGACCTCCTCTTCACTATCTGTCATGCTCAGAATCTCGTAGGCCTCTTTACTAGTGTACCTTCGACTTGCAAATTTTGGGCTCTAAATTTAGGGGTACACTAGTAAGATTCACAGGAAAAAAAGCACCTGACTGTCGTCAGCAAATATATCAAACACTACAAAAAAACTGTTAGCGATCGCAGGGATCAGGCCTGTCTCTGCGAACGCTGCAGTTATGTGTGTTGTGTTTGGTAAGTGACAGTGATCGATCGATACTGCACTTGGGTGGGCTGGGCTGGGCTGGGCTGGGCGGAGGGGCTAAACGCAGGTACTAGCAGGTATCTGGGCTGATCCCGCTAACACTGCGTTTTTGGGAACCCTAAACCGCTGGGGATGCTAGTATAGATCTGATCAGATACTATACCACTAAGGGGGGTGTATGCTTTGCGCGTGAGTGTTAGCGTTACTGGCACTAACCTAACACTGCCTGGGGCGACGCAGACCCTCTCTGGCGCTAAAACCTAATTGATCTCACCCGCCGGGCGATCAGGGGGGTTAAACCTTTATTGGGTTATATACGGCGGGTGCCCTGATGCTATAAAAAGCAAACTAATCAACCAGCGTCACCCGTAACCTTTATATGGTGATCACTGGTGAAAGGGTTAACTAGGGGCAATCAGGGGGTTAAAACCTTTATTAGGTTAAATATGGGGGTACCTGACACCAATAAAAACCTGCGGCGAACCTAAAAAAAAAATAACTGCCTATCTAAAACACCAGCGACACGAATACAGCGATCGGAAAAACAATCGCTTAGTGACGCTGAAGTTAGGGGGTGAAAGGGTTACCTGGGGGGTGATCAAGGGGTTAAACCTTTATTAGGGGGGGTTAGGGGGCTACCCTGGACCTAAAGGGGCCTAATCCTAACTGCCTTGCAACTTTTTACAATCACAGATGACACTAAATGCAGTGATCAGTAAAATAAATGATCACTGCAATCAGTGACACTGTGATTGGGGGCTTTGGGGTGACCTGGGGGGTGATCTGGGGGTGACTGGGGGGTGATTTGTGTGCCTATGTGTACCTACGTGTCAGTGGACTGTTGGAGCACTAACCTCTGTCTTCACTCCTCGGCGCCGGGAACGAAAAGACCGCGGCGAGGGAGATGACATCACTTCCTCCAGCCTGTGTTTACATCACATGGCGGAGGAAGCAATTTCATTGGCCGGGAGCGATCGCGAGGGGGGGGGCGGAATCGAGCGGCCGCCCCCTCATGCCTGATCGCTCCCGAACACTTAACGGCCGCTCACTGCAGTGAAGGGGGGTCCGGATGGACCCCCCAACTGCACAAAGGCGATCACGTAGATCTACGTGATTCTGCCTGTCCGTGCCATTCTGCCGACGTAAATCGGCGGTGGGCGGTCGTTAAGTGGTTAATAGCCGCGAGTCAGTTTTAAATGCATTTTTTTCCTTCAGAAATGACATTTTATGCAGGGACAGTTCTAAGCACGGGAAACATGCGCCACTTTACATGCATATCATACACACCCCCCAGGTTCGAAATTTAAAGGAATATTTCACTTTTATTGTGTCACTTTAAGCATTATTAAAATCACTGCTCCCGAAAAAACGTCAGTTTTTAAAACTTTTTTTTTGCATTGATACATGTCCCCTGGGGCAGGACCCGGGTCCCCAAACACTTTTTAGAACAATAACTTGCATATAAGCCTTTATAATTAGCACTTTAGATTTCTCCATAGACTTTTCGAATTTGCCGCGAACACCCCAATTTGTTCGCTGTTCGGCGAATGGGCGAACAGGCAATGTTCGAGTCGAACTTGAATTTGACTCGAACTCGAAGCTCATCCCTAGTCCTCAACGCTGCCCGGTCAATGGTGTCCTAAGTGCTGAGAAAGAAAGGCGGATGCTTATCCATCATGGCATCCCACCATGAAGGTGTGTGATTAGCCCAAATTTATTCTGCAACAGGACAATGACTCCGAACATGCAGCCAATGTTATTAGGAACTAACTTCAGTGTAATAAAGAACAAAGAGTCCTGGAAGTGATGGTTTGGAGTCTCTCTGTGATTACATAAAGAGACAGAAGGATGAGGCAGCCTATATCCACAGCAGATCTGTGGTTAGTTCTGCATGATGTTTGGGACAACCAACCTGCGGAGTTCATTCAAAAACTGTGTGCAAGTGTACCTTGAAGAATTGATGCAGGTTTGAAGCCAGAGGATAGTCACGCCAAATATTGATGTAATTTAGATTTTTCTTCTGCTTGTTCACTTTGCAATTTTGTAAATTGATAAAAATATATATTTACATTTTTTTTTATTTTAATTGCTTATTTTTTAAAAGCATTCTTACTTTACAGCATTTCTTTACTGCCTAAAACGTTTGCACAGTATTGTAAGTGTAGCGGGGTATCTTTTTACCCGCAAGACTACATTTCCCAGCACGCTTTGCGGCACCCAGGGTGCCATTCCCCGCGCAGGGACTGCTGGGGTGGACTTTAAAAGGGGAGAGGCGGGGCTCGCTCGCTCTCTCGGAACGCCGCCCTCCTTGCAAGAGGATCCCCTGCACTTACCTGCTGCGCGCGCTAGGCCTGAAGCTTGGGCCTCGCGTTTTTGTTCCAGAGAGCCTTCCGTTCCGCTGGGGAGTCTGTGAGGCATCCGATCCACCTGAGGTGCCATCATCTTCTGAAGGACCAAAGACTCGATGCATCGTGGGCACTGTGACGCCACTCACAGTAGCGGAGGAACCGGACAGGAATCGGTCCGGTCTGGGTGAGAGAGCGCCAGCTCAGAACCATATATCAATAACTTTGTGCCTATTAACTTTGCCCAGGCCCATTATTGAACACAGTTATACTTTGGAGAGACTGTTTGTGTTGAACTGAGTTTGTCAGTCTCCCCAGCTTTGCCTGGTTGGCGAATATCTGTTACATCTTTTACTGGATTAAAAATTGGTTTCTCTATGTGCACCACCGACAGTTGCTAGCGAAGATTCTCCAGCAAACTATACCCTAAGTTATAGTCAGGCCTGACTGGGTAGTATAGGACATTGCTGGGCACCATTTTATGCTCACGAGGGAGGATTGCAGCAGCGGGGTTGATGTGTTATTGCATTATTGACTGTCATACCCTTTTAATGTGCACACCTATATTGCAGGGATCTGCATAGAATATTGTATACAAATTACTCTGTTATCTTTCTACCTTCAGTAAAGAGTTATAGTTAAGTAATTTGGTGGTGAGTGTCAATTACTGTGCTGGTATACAAAGGGGGTTGTACTGTATAATAGTGTATAGAGCAGGGATATGCAATTAGCGGACCTCCAGCTGTTGCCAAACTACAAGTCCCATGAGGCATAGCGAGACTCTGACAGCAGCAAGCATGACACCCAGAGGCAGAGGCATGATGGGACTTGTAGTTTTGCAACAGCTGGAGGTCCGCTAATTGCATATCCCTGGTATAGAGATAATACAATTATACCATTCTCCCCTTTCCTAACTGTGTCAAAGAGAAGTCAGAGCCGATTGCCAGGGGTTGGTAGCAGTGCATTACAGGGCCCAAATAAACAAGCAGCCCTCTTAAGCTGAGGGTACCGCTACATAAGGAATATATATACTGTGTATTTCCATGCATCTGTATATAGCTGTATATTAGTCTATGGACCCATTCGCACAGCTGTGTAAAAAAAAAAAAACATTTGGACAGACCTGTGTTCATGGCCATAATTTTGGCTGTGTTTTACGTTGTATGCCTTTAAACATTTGCGCTAACATTTACATGTGTACAGTGGGCAGCGTACAGGGAACCAATTGGCGGCAGCTGCTGCTCCTTGCTGACTTGTCAGTTTCAACAAAGTGTGATCAGTGTCGCTGTTTACACACTGTAGGTCTGAATGAGTCATTGATGCGCAGAATGACATTGAATAGTCCCTATCCTCTTCTCGCCAACATAATGCATATGTGCGGCTGCAAGGTGGGTGGGCTTAAACGATCACACGCCACATGTATGCGTCACTGGGTGGCAGAGCTTTCTCTGCTGCAAGTGCACTCATTGCCCACCACCAACACAACGCCCGAGCCGTCAAAGACAACTCTTGGTCTCTACTAATGATCGGGATCCAGGACCGGCTCCCAATCACAGTGGTCACATGATTCACAGGTTCTTAAAAGAGAAGTATGGGGTTTGTTTTTTTTGCAGATTTATACTTATCTAGGTGGATGCAGCATCGGTCCCCCGGTGGCTCTAACACTGGTTCTCACAGCTCCCTAAGCAGGGAGCTGCTAACTGTCAGTCACCATTCTCTGCTCCGCCCCCTCCACGCTCACTGGAGCGTTGGGCTGTGGAGGGGGCGGGAACGGACGGCTCAGGCTCTTAGTGGTTCGCTAAAAGGCTGAGCCGGATGCGATCTGTGACGCGATCTTGTCCTGGACCGGCTCTGTGATGACTTCAGCCCACTGTCTGCTAAAAACGGGTCACAGGAGTGCAGAACGAACTGCACTCCTGTGATCCACAGGAGAAGTACAGCCAAACAAGCTTTGGCTGTACTTCTCCTTTAATGATGCGGCTCCCATCGAGTGTAAACACCCTTTTTTTAGGGTCAGGGGACACCAAGGTTGGGTGGGATGAGGTAAAGAAAAAATGACCGAGGTTATTCTGTGCATTTGTTGGCGGCACAGCAATCGGTTGGATTTACTAGAGGTAAATAGACTGTGCACTTTGGAAGTCATTCGCACTCTGCAGATGCAGTTGCTCCAGATCTTAGTAAATGAGGAGAAGCTTTGCTGACTTCCATCATGTGCAAGCAAAAATATTCATTTTTTTAAATTTTGCTTGCCCTCATTTACTAATCACTGGAGCAACTGCACCTGCAAAGTGCACAGTCTATTGGCCTTTAATAAGTCCACCCTAATGACTCATTTAGACCGACCGTGTGTAAAGAGACGCTTATGCTTACACATCGTTCATATTTACACGTTTGCCCCAGCAGCGGCCTATAGGATGCACGTAAATCTTAGCACAAATGTTACATGCGTACAGCAAATATGTAGGATATTTTTTTCCAGCCTCTGCCAGCAAGATTCTGTGTATTATGTGAATGTATTTTGGATATGTCAATGTAAATGAGCCCTTCAATGACTTGGTTTCTCTCATGTTCCTCTTCCTCTATCTTTCCATATGTACTATATGTCTTTCCCTCTCCCACTCTTCATTCTTGCTCCCCCAGTCTCTCTTCTTCTCCCACTCTCCTTTCCTCTACACAAACACACACACTCTCTTAGAAAATTGCTTAGACACAGAGACAAAGAAGCCTGGTTAAGCTGGCGGTCAGAGCCACGCTAAGTTGATTTGGTATTCGGAGCAGAGTTGCGGCTCAGAATTGGCGAGGCACGAGCTCGGCAGGCTGGATGGCTCGTTTCTCGGTGAATACTAACTAGCTCAACTGGGACTTGAAAGCTGGAATGTTTGCTTGGCAGCCGGGAGCAGAACCTGACATAAAATACGAAGCGGCCATCAATCATTGCGCCATGGAGCGTGGACATATCATTTAAATGTCAGTGGGATGGCAGCTCCTATTTTTTTTTTTTTTACTTTTGTCTATCTGTCTTTTTTTTCCCTCCCTTTTCCCATAAATTCAGGTGGGTTTTAGTTTGCAGATAAAATTTTTTTTTTCCTCTTGTGTTCTCTTTTATGTTTCAGAGTTATAGAACGTTGATCGAATGTATGGATTTTTTATATATATATATATATATATATATATATATATATATATATATATATATGTAGCGGCCTCACTCTCTCTCTCTCTTTCTCTCTTATACGGCTGTTGTCTAGGGGTACCTGGGAGAGAGAGTGCATAAACACTACGCCAAGCTCTCACCTCGTATATGTATGAGGGTTGAGCAAAGTCACTTAAATTACCTTCGGGTCTGTTCTCTGCATACAGAGCCTCTGTTTCTTCCGTGGAGATGTGTCTACCAGTAATAGAGCCCCACACCACTAAAAGTCCAACACTCTTTTATTTCTCCATTTGCCAGGATGAACATAATCAGTTGAACTCTTGTAACAGACAGACAGGGGTGTGGATGCGAGTAGGCCCAGGCACAAATGAACTCTCCTATTCCTTTTGCGTGCGAATAGGCTTGGCGCACGGTCTCTGCCACTGACCGTGAAGTTGGTAGCTGCCACCTCCTGAGTGAACTGTTGCAGCCCCTGCCACAGGCCTGGATGTAACGGTCTCTGCCACCGACCTTAGAACATGGACCACCTTCCGTGTGAATACAGCCCCTGTTTGGAAAGGACATCCATCCCGACATTCTTCGGAGGTCCTGTCCCGGCACTGGCAATATGCTGCACCAGATCTACGGGAAGGTCACCTGCACGGTCCGTGACGCCTGGATTCAGGTACCCGATACTGTGGGCACCTTAGGACGATTCCTCCCGGGCGGGACCCAGTGGAAGAAGCTGTGCCCCAGGCCTGAATGATGTACCTCACCCCAGACTGAGGGTGTCTGGGGTGACTCCCGAACTCCACGTGTCCAGGCCTAGGCCGCCTGGACACTGACCACGGACAGCAGCCCTCAGGCTGAAGGTGCCTGGGGCTCGGACCTCGTGGCGAAGATGTCCGCCCCCTTTATACCCTCTCCCAGCAAGCACGGCGAGTTCCCCGCCCCACCGTACAACTGCTGCGAGAGATCACAAAGGGTACGGCACTGCAGTGATGGTTCAACCCCGGCCCAAAGTGACAGCGCCACCTACTGGGTCGCAGGGAACTAGACATCACTGATGTCTTCACCCGAATTAACCATTCTGAAAAGTACATACCCGCTACATATATATATATATATATCTATACAGTATATACACACACACAGTGACCAGCCAGAACATTATGACTACTGACAGGTAAAGTGAATAGTATTGACTATCTCATTACAATGGCATTGCTAATAAGGATTGGAGTGACTTCGACAAGGGACAAATTGTAATGGCTATCGGATGGAGTCAGAGCAACTCCAAAACTGCAGCTGTTGTGGGATGTTCCCGGTCTGCAGTGGTCAGAACCTCACAAAAATGGTCCAAAGAAGGAAAACCACAAAACATGTGACAGGGTTTAATCCATTTTAAGGCACGTTTTTTCACATATTTACACATGTTGTGTTGAGGCGACCCATTCAAATGTCCCTAAAAATGGACATCGACTGTTTTTGGCAATGTAGTGCACCACAATGCATGGTAGTACATTACTATGCATTGGAGCTGTGTTACCTTAGCCAGTTGGGGTGCCATTCAAAACGAATAGCACTACACCATAGTAATGCACATGTTACCTCAATTCACCATAGTAGAACTATGTGTTTTAGACTTGACTCTTTACATGGTCCCTAAAAATGATACACAAGCTCAAGAATTTTAAATAATGATCTTTGTGTGTCAGTCTTCCTCCTCAGCATTATAGCTGAGCAAATCTGAAGTAGGAAAAAATCTTATAAAGGAAATTTTTATAAAATAAATATATAAAATAAAATACTATTCCCTGAAAGTAGTGCTTTAATGATCATGATTGAAGTAGGTGGTTACAGGCAAATTACTTATTAAAGTGTTAGATATTGCATATTTGCCACTCAACCTTAGACATATGTCTAATTCCGCGTACACACTATCGGAATTTCCGACAACAAATGTTCGATGGGAGCTTTTGGTCGGATATTCCGACCGTGTGTAGGCTCCATCGGACATTTGCTGTCGGAATTTCCCACAACAAATGTTTGAGAGCAGGTTCTCAATTTTTCCGACAACAAAAGTTTTTGTCGGAAATTCCGATCGTGTGTAGCCATTTCCGACGCACAAAAGTGCTGCGCATGCTCAGAGTCAATTCGACACATGCTCGGACTCATTGTAGTTAATTTTTCTCGGCTCGTCGTAGTGTTGTACGTCTCCGCATTCTTGACCATCGGAATTTCCGAGCAACATGCGATCGTGTGTAGGCAAGACAAGTTTGAGCCAACATCCGTTGGAAAAAAAAACATGGTTTTGTTGTCGGAAATTCCGATCGTGTGTATGCAGCAAATGGTTGCATTTATTGAGATCCTGATTTTTTATACTATATTTAACCATTTCTGCTAGATACAGTGCCTTGAAAAAGCATTCATACCCCTTGAAATTTTAATGTTACAACTAAAAACATAAATATATTTTTTTGGAATTTTATGTGACAGACCAACACAAGGTGGCACATAATTGTGAAGTGGAAGGAAAATTATAAATGTTTTTCAAAATTATTTACAAATAAATATGTGAAATATGTGAAATAATGTGTATTTTTGTCCAACCAGTCCTTAGATCTACACAGCTCTGCCACACAGCACATCCTTGCCAGGAGACAGGATTTTTGTCTGCTGCAGTTCAGTAACATTTATGGATCTTGTCCCTTCTTCAGCCTTGAAATAGACAGTAAAATGAGAAGCAGACTGATCTGTCGGTCACTCTGTTCTCTCCTCCTATCAGCATGTTCCTTGGTTTGAAATAAGCACCGCAGCACAACTGACTGTCTGCTTGTGCTGCTTCCCCCTATCTCAGTCACAGCTCTGCTGTACAAGGTCTGCAAAAGACGGAAAGCAGATCAAGTTAAGGTACTTATGCTGCTTGCATTGCAAGAAATACATTGAAAGATGTATTAACCGCTTGCCGACCGCTGCACGACTATTTACGTCGGCAGAATGGCACGGCTGTGCATATGGACAGTGTGACCGCGGGTCTCGCGGACTCGATGTCCGCCGGGTGCCCACGATCGTGTCACGGAACGGCAGAACGGGGGGGATGCTTTTGTAAACAAGGCATTCCCCTGTTTTGCCTTGTGACAGGACAGTGATCTACTGCTCCCTTTAATCGGGAGCAGTGATCAGCATTGTGTCACTCGTAGCCCAGCCCCCCACAGTTAGAATCACTCCCTAGGACACACTTAACCCCTTCCTCGCCCCCTAGTGGTTAACCCCTTCCCTGCCAGTGTCATTTACACAGTAATCAGTGCATTTTTATAGCACCAATCGCTGTATAAATGACAATGGTCCCAAAATAGAGTCAAAAGTGTCCGATGTGTCTGTCATAATGTCACAGTCACGATAAAAATCGCAGATCGCCGCCATTATTAGTGTAGCAGGGTCCTCAATTTAGTGGGATACACCTGGGGGTAGTGTGACCCAAGTGTGTAATTGTGTTAGGGTTCAGACCCCTTTTTGTTATTCGTGGAGGATTGGGTGGTGTAATATTCTCCTTGACCAGTGGGTGTCAGTGTACCTACTGGCTCAGGGTAGAATCACTACCGGAGTGCTACCCTTCTTTGTCCCTTCCTGGAGATGGTGCGGCCGGGGCGGGGAACCCGCCGTGGTATCGACGGGAGGAGATAAAAGGGGGAGACGCCCTCGCCACGAGGTCTTTTTCGGGGGATCATCTCTTCACGCACCCAGGCACCTTAGGCCTGGGTGCGGGCAGTTCAAGGTTCCGGCCTAGGCGCCCTAGGCCTGGCCGGAATGAAGATGGAGTCCATCCCAGGCACCTTCAGCCTGGGGTGAGGTACTATTGAGGAAGCCTGGGACCCGGTGACTCCAACTGGGTCCCGCGAGGGTGAAGTTGCTCCAGGGCGCCCCTTGCGAGGGGACCCGCATCTGAGGTGAGGAGGCTGGGGAGGTCACTCGTTCGAAGACCCGGTGTAGTGTCAACCCGGTGACGGATGGGCCTTCGCTAACTCCCTTGGAGGACATCTTCCCCTGATAGAGGCCGCAACGCAACGGAGGTATTCATGTCAAGACTCCTACAACCCTTGGTCATAGCATAGGGGGTGTAGGGACCCAGATCAGTATAGTGCCTCGACCTGCTCATCTCACCGTATCATGCCATCGCATTGCCTGTATGTGGAGATACGAAATAAACCAACAGTTGGACTGTGATCGGTGTATGGACTCTGTTAATGGGAGCAAAGGGTGGTTCGGTAGTTTCTGCACAACAGACTCGGTACATGCTCAGGACACACCGGCCCGAGGAAACATCAGGTATTGGCCTTCACCTCACCCGCCGTTATGGGGAGGACATGGGCCGTAGCGCACCTCACTCTGTCGCGTGACATACCCCTAGCTAAAGAGGACGGGGTGAGGGGGTGGCTACACGTGGGGGCTCGTCCGGGATTGTGTGTGTCTTGGCGATGGAACTGAGAACGTCTGTGTTTGAACTTTGCTGCCCGGAGGAGTTCCGAACAGGTCGGCCATGTGATTGGCCAAAGTGCATCCCTGCTCGGAGTTGTGGACATGACCCTAAGTCGGGAAAGGCCCACGCAGAGGAGCGTAAAAAGGGAGAGGTCCAGCCGTGTGAAGTACTACATGTGGGGACTGTTAATGCACTGCGCCACGAGGCACCCCATGACTGTACAATTCGTGGGCGGAGGCTGGCGGAAGCCCGCGAAAACGTACAAGTTGTGGGAGGAGTCTGGCCACCTGTGGAGATACACGTGGAGACTCCAGCGCGTGGTCAGCGCGTGATGGAACAGCAAGTGGTCGGAATGAATTCAAGCTCTCCGTGGATGCCGGTATCTTACCCTATGAAGATGACTGCATTTGCTGCTCCCCTGACAGACACGGGGATAAGACTTAGGCCCCGAGGACAGTTGGCTCTGTATTCATGCAGAGACACGGAGGCTCTCGGTGTGATCTGTCCCAGATGCTCGGGACTGGTGGTCCAACTAAAGCCATTCGGGCGATGTGAGGCATGCAAGGAGTTCCTTTTTGAGGTTGAACCATACACGGAAAGGCCCCGGGCCCTACGCCTCAACTGCATCACAGGAACCGCCACTCCGGAGGGAGAGATCCAGGCCTCTGTGGAGGTCCCCGTACGCGCTGACCAGGGCGAAGTGACTGCCCAACCAGAGACTGAGAGAGAAAAATCCGAAGACACTGCTTCGGTCACCACAGACTCCCTGCTGCCACCCCCGAAGAGGAAGATAGGCCTGGTGCAGGCATCCTATGGTCGTGGTCGAGCTTCACCCCGCCGCTTGCCTGGCCTGGATGGCGCCGGTAGAGAAGAGAGTCCCGGACATCCCAGTTCTTCAGTAGGTCCAGGTGAGCTAGGGGCTGGGACTGTGGTGTTGGTTGGAGGTGTCGGGAGTTCACAGCCGGTGGAGCCCGAAAGGGAGGGTAGCCTTCCGTCTACTAGAGACTACCTTCCCGCCGAGATGTATGACACCTCCGACCTAGAGTCGTTGTCAGACTGTGGGGATGACGGGGAAATAGACGAACTGTTTCACCAGAAGGGCTGGGACAGACGCCCACTACCTGTGCTGTGTAAACCGCAGGATTCCCCCATGTCCATAGAAGACAGTACGCTCCGGGCGCAGGCCCCGGAGTTCCCGAGGAAATCTAACCCTCCGACCAACTTTCCTCATTCAACTACATCACCCGCTCTGATGGAGGGGACGCAGCGTGCTTCGTTGCGGGCACCAAAGACAAAGCAACCCGAGATGGTGAAGGTACCTTGGCACCCGGAGGCCATAGTACAGCCGGGAGAAGGTGAGCGAGATGTGATGCCGCCTCTAGCCAGATTGCAGAGACTTTTCTCCCAGAGAGTCGCCCGTGAATATGGGTGGGAGTACCCCTACTTGCCTCGGGACTTATTGTATGAAGTTGAGGTCCTGCGACCAAGGTGGTATGACGAGTTTGTATGGGAAAAGCTTAAAGTACCCCATGCCCGGCGATACCTGTCATGTTCGCCGCCTGTGTCTAAAAAGTTCAAGGACTGCAGAGCTGATTGGAGACTTGGGCGCCATATTCATGCCGATAAGGTGCTCATCTGTAGGAAAGAAGGAGAGGATGTCGAGTATTCGGTGGAAGTGTTTGACGGGCACCTGAAGCCTCTGTTTCTGCCGGATCCAAGGTTCTACTTATAGGAGAAGTAAGCTCCTATCTTGTTTCTGTTGAAACTTTCTGGAAGAGACATTCCCAGACACCTAGAACTGTGCCCTACTTTTGTTTTGATTTGGGCTTTTCTTTTACTCACTGGAGACTTGGGAGCTGTTGTTTTTTTCCTCCCTTTTCTTCATGTGCCAAAGGCAGAGACTTTTGGGGTAGAGTCAGAGTAGGAAAGCAGGAAGAATGAAGATCTCACCAAGTGTCATTACCGCAGCTCTGTCACCAGGTGGCAGTGTTGTGCAACGGTTGTTCGAAATGCTACACATGCATTACTTACTTATTGGAGTGAGCGTGTCTCTCGGCTGACGGACCCACTCATGCCAAGTTAACACAGAGTGTTAGGATGTGTTTTCTTTTTGTTGTTTCCCTTCTGCAGGAGATTCATCGGTCAAGACTACTGAGAGTGGGGTGGTTCTTAGACAGCGATGGGAGGGATTGTACATGTGTACAGAATAGATGTCTTATACAAATGTTTATTGTTTTATATTTCCCTTTTCCCTTTTGAGCAGGTCTTGGCACACTTAGTATCCAAAAATTTGAGGGATAGCCTCTGGGGCCCACTTCATGTCACCACTCCTTGGGAGACATGGGTGTGCACCTAATGCTGGGGACCAGCGTCAAATCACAGGGGGGAGTGTGTAGCGGGGTCCTCAATTTAGTGGGATACACCTGGGGGTAGTGTGACCCAAGTGTGTAATTGTGTTAGGGTTCAGACCCCTTTTTGTTATTCGTGGAGGATTGGGTGGTGTAATATTCTCCTTGACCAGTGGGTGTCAGTGTACCTACTGGCTCAGGGTAGAATCACTACCGGAGTGCTACCCTTCTTTGTCCCTTCCTGGAGATGGTGCGGCCGGGGCGGGGAACCCGCCGTGGTATCGACGGGAGGAGATAAAAGGGGGAGACGCCCTCGCCACGAGGTCTTTTTCGGGGGATCATCTCTTCACGCACCCAGGCACCTTAGGCCTGGGTGCGGGCGGTTCAAGGTTCCGGCCTAGGCGCCCTAGGCCTGGCCGGAATGAAGATGGAGTCCATCCCAGGCACCTTCAGCCTGGGGTGAGGTACTATTGAGGAGGCCTGGGACCCGGTGACTCCAACTGGGTCCCGCGAGGGTGAAGTTGCTCCAGGGCGCCCCTTGCGAGGGGACCCACATCTGAGGTGAGGAGGCTGGGGAGGTCACTCGTTCGAAGACCCGGTGTAGTGTCAACCCGGTGACGGATGGGCCTTCGGTAACTCCCTTGGAGGACATCTTCCCCTGATAGAGGCCGCAACGCAACAGAGGTATTCATGTCAAGACTCCTACAACCCTTGGTCATAGCATAGGGGGTGTAGGGACCCAGATCAGTATAGTGCCTCGACCTGCTCATCTCACCGTATCATGCCATTGCATTGCCTGTATGTGGAGATACGAAATAAACCAACAGTTGGACTGTGATCGGTGTATGGACTCTGTTAATGGGAGCAAAGGGTGGTTCGGTGGTTTCTGCACGACAGACTCGGTACATGCTCAGGACACACCGGCCCGAGGAAACATCAGGTATTGGCCTTCACCTCACCCGCCGTTATGGGGAGGACATGGGCCGTAGCGCACCTCACTCTGTCGCGTGACATACCCCTAGCTAAAGAGGACGGGGTGAGGGGGTGGCTACATTAGTAAAAAAAATAAAATAATAAAAATGCCATAAAACTATCCCCTATTTTGTAGACGCTATAACTTTTGCGCAAACCAATCAATATACGCTTATTGCAAATTTATTTATTTATAAAAATGTATTATAGCAAAAAGTAAAAAATATTGCTTTTTCTCAAAATTTTCGCTCTTTTTTTGTTTATAGCACAAAAAATAAAAACCACATAGGTGATCAAATACCACCAAAAGAAATCTCTATTTGTGGGGAAAAAAGGACTTCAATTTTGTTTGGGTACAACGTTGCATGACCGCGCAATTGTCAGTTAAAGCGACGCAGTGCCGAATCGCAAAAAATGGCCCGGTCATTGGGCAGCCAAATCCTCCGGGGCTAAACCGTTGGCAACAAAAGTGAGTACACCCTTAAGTGAAAATGTCCAAATTGGGCCCAAAGTTTTAATATTTTGTGTGGCCACCATTATTTTCCAGCACTGCCTTAACCCTCTTGGGCATGGAGTTCACCAGAGCTTCACAGGTTGCCACTGCAGTCGTCTTCCACTTCTCCATGATGACATCACGGAGCTTGTGGATGTTGGAGACCTTACACTCCTCCATCTTCCGTTTGAGGATGCCCCACAGATGTTTAATATGGCTTAGGTCTGGAGATATGCTTGGCCAGTCCATCAAAAAAAGGACTTCAATTTTGTTTGGGAGCCACGTTGCATGACCGCGCAATTGTCAGTTAAAGCGGCGCAGTGCTGAATCGCAAAAAATGGCCCGGTCATTGGGCAGCCAAATCCTCCGGGGCTGAAGTGCTTAATGAATACAGAGATGCATTAGTGTAACATCTATTGTGTCTGCTTGTAGTTCAGCTTTAATTTATGTTATGTATAATTACCTGTCACCCTTCTTTATAATAAAGTGCAAACATCCCCTGCCCACCAGCTCAGCTCAGGGTGACATTGGGAGTACCTGCACTGGCTGCAGAAGCAGGAACCACAGATAGAACCAAGAACTGACTGGCAAGAAAAAAAAAAAAAAATGATTTTACAGCTTCGCAACGGCCATGATTACTGTCAAAAAAAAAATCCTTGACTGGTTATCTTTCATGAGATGGACAAAGTAATCGCCACCTTCTCTCATCTTCTTTGACAAGGCGATAACTAACGCTTATTTTTTACTCCTAAGAAAAAAAAAGCCACCTTGGAAGTGACAATTGTGAAAGATTGAATGGCTGTGTGATATTCACAGAGTTATATTAAGTTGCTTCATGTAAATTAATATTAATTGAACGTGTGACACTCAATAGTCATTTTTTCAGTCTGTGTGTCTGATGACTGTGATGGTACAGCGGCTGGTAAGCTGCAGCTGACAGTTTACTGCGTGGGCTGGCATCCTGAGGAGGAACCTCGTTTTACAATGGACGCTTCTATATTGTATGTCTGTCTAATGGCATTAATAAAATTTATATTTTCCATTATATTGTTTCTTTAAAGTGTGATACAGTATCTCACAAAAGTGAGTACACCCCTGACATTTTTGCAAATATTTTATTATATCTTTTCATGTGACAACACTGAAGAAATTACACTTTGCTACAATGTAAAGTAGTGAGTGTCCAGCTTGTATAATAGTGTAAATTTGTTGTCCTCTCAAAATTTCTAAACACACAGCCATTAATGTCTAAACCGTTGGCAACAAAAGTGAGTACACCCCTAAGTGAAAATGTCCAAATTGGGCCCAAAGTTTTAATATTTTGTGTGGCCACCATTATTTTCCAGCACTGTCTTAACCATCTTGGGCATGGAGTTCACCAGAGCTTCACAGGTTGCCACTGGAGTCGTCTTCCACTTCTCCATGACGACATCATGGAGCTTGTGGATGTTGGAGACCTTGCGCTTCTCCACCTTCCGTTTGAGGATGCCCCACAGATGTTTAATATGGTTTAGGTCTGGAGACATGCTTGGCCAGTCCATCACCTTTACCCTCAGCTTCTTTAGCAAGGCAGTGGTCGTCTTAGAGGTGTGTTTGGGGTCGTTATCATGTTGGAATACTGCCCTGCGGCCCAGTCTCCGAAGGGAGGGGATCATGCTCTGCTTCAGTATGTCACAGAACATGTTGGCATTCATGGTTCCCTCAATGAACTGTAACTCCCCAGTGCCGGCAGCACTCATGCAGCCCCAGACCATGACACTCCCACCACCATGCTTGACTGTAGTGGTAAGACACACTTGTTTTGTACACACACGCTTGACACCATCTGAGCCAAATAAGCTTATCTTGGTCTCATCAGACCACAGGATATGAGTCCAGTAATCTATGTCCTTAGTCTGCTTGTCTTCTTGTGCATCATCTTTAGAGGATTCCTTCTGGGACGACAGCCATGCAGACCAATTTGATGCAGCGTGTGGTCTGAGTACTGACAGGCTGAACCCCCACCCCTTCAACCTCTGCAGCAATGCTGGCAGCATTTATACATCTATTTCACAAAGACAACCTCTGAATATGATGCTGAGCATGTGCACTCAACTTCTTTGGTTGGCCATGGTGAGGCCTGTTCTGGGTAAAACCTGTCCTGTTAAACCGCTGTATGTTCTTGGTTCACCGGCGTTATCTGGACTGGCTGACGTGCTGGTGAAGGAGAAGGGAAAATATCCCAAGCTTTGAACATCTCACTTTGTAGCATTACCGCGCAATTGTCATTCAAAGTGTGACAGCGCTGAAAGCTGAAAAATGGCCTGGGCAGGAAGGGGTGTAAGTGCCCTGTATTGAGGTGGTTAAAGAGGGTTAAGAAGATGGGAGCAGTTTTGCCAGCCTCCTGCAGCATTTTTTACTGTCAACACATGGAAAATTTACTGACGGAGCACATTTTTTACCGCCCACCTGAAAAATGACAGAACTCCTATTAAAAATGAAGGCAACCAATATTTAACCACTTCAATACCAGACACTTACCCCCCTTCCTGCCCAAGCCAATTTTCAGCTTTCAGTGCTGTTGCTGTTTAAATGACAATTGCGCGGTCATGCTACACTGTACCCAGAATTTTTTATCGTTTTGTTCCCACAATTTCTTTTGGTGGTATTTGATCACCTCTGTGGTTTTTACTTTTTGCTAAACAAATAAAAAAAAAAATGTTTTTCTTTTGTTTCCGTTATAAAATGTTGTAAATAAGTATGTTTTCTTCTTCACTGATGGCAGCACTGACGGCCACTGATGACGTGAGGTGGCACCAATGAGGTGGCACTGACGGGCATTGATAGGGGGCACTCATGGGTGGCACTGGTGGGCACTGATAGGCGACACTGATGGACACTAAAAGGCTGCACTGATAAGTGGCACTGATAGGCGTCACTGCTGGGTATTGATGGGCACTGATACGTGGCACTGATGGGCACTGATATGCGTCACTGATAGATGGCACTGATGGGCATCCCTTGTGGCACTGGCAGGCATTGTGGGTGGGCACTGATTGGCAGCTGCCTGGGCATTGATTGGCAGCTGCCTGGGCACAGATTGGCATTCTCCTGGTGGTCTATGTGGCATACCTAGTGATCCAGTGGGGTGGCCATCCCTGGTGGTCCATTCTCGCATCCTGGTGGTCCTGGGCGGGCATCCGAGGGGGGGCTGTGCTGATAAACAATCAGCACAGACCCCCCCTGTCAGGAGAGCAGCCGATCGGCTCTCCTCTACTCGCGTCTGTCAGATGCGAGTGAGGAAAAGCCAATCAACGGCTCTTCCTGTTTACATCGTGATCAGCCGTGATTGGACACGGCTGATCACGTGGTTAAGAGCCTCCGACAGAGGCTCTTTACCGAGATCAGTGTAGCGGTGTGTCAGACTGACACACCGCACCACCGATCGCCGCGATGCGCACTCCCACGGGCGCGCGGCGGCTGTTATCCTGCTGGACGTCATATAACGTCCAGTCAGGATAACGCAACCACCGCCCGGCCGTCATTCTGCTATAGGCCGGGCGGTAAGTGGTTAAACAGTATAACCATAATATGGAAACACTGACAATACCAATAACAAGTATTTTTTCTGGTTTACATTTAAAAAGTCAACACAGCATGACAAATGATCAACCTCTGATATTAACAGATAGTTGTAAAAATCACTGAACCCTGGATGGGGGCAGTGGAGGGGTTGCATTCAGAGGTCAGAGCTGCAGAGGCGTGAAAGTGAGATAAGGATGCAGAGGTAAGCAGCTGTGGAATAAGGCTGAACACTGCGCTCTGTGTATAGCACACCCCTGAACACTGCACTCTGTATGCACACCCTCAAACTCTACATGCAGTGTACGCCTGAACTCTTCACTCTGTATGTTAACCCCCCCCCCAAACTCTGCACTCTGTACGTACTGCACTCCTGGTATTTATTGCCCCTTTAAGACCCTCCCACTGTTAGTGAAATTTGACCACCCCCACTATTTAATGCGGTTTGGAAGGTGTGTGTGTTTTGTGGTTGAGTTCCTGCACCTATTTTCTAAGAAAAAAAATCCCTGCCACTATCCATATGCTGGCTGTAATTACTGTACCTGGAGGTCACTGGGGGGCATTATTGTTTGGTTTAGAGAATTCAAAATGGGACACAAACACAGGATATTAGGAAAGGCCCATCTGGCATCCAAGTTCCCTCCCCTTCTCCTCTCTCACTGTCAGAATGGTACTGGGATAATCTATTTCTATTTTGAAATGTGATACAGTTGCGTTTAGCTATCCTCCAATGCCTTCTCCTGAAGAAGTGGATTATGATCCAAGAAACGCGTAATGCCATATAAATACATTTTGTTGTGGCAAATCTATGAGAGGTTGCGTTTATCCCCTGTTGAAGGACTGAATTTTAGTAATGTATAAAAAATATTATGGCAAATGGAGGTAGCTTCCATTTTTTTTTACTTTAATGTAAAAATTTTGTAATAAAAATAGTTTTATTTTAGTCTGAATTGTGTGAGTTTTGCTTCACAAATCAAACCAAAATATTTTTTGTAATATTATGTTTGGGGATGTGGCACATTTTTAGCCAACACATTGCATGTTCCGACTTGTTTCACCCAACTCTTCTTGGCTCACTCAGCCAAAACAGATGCAGCACCCCATCTACACTGGTCCACTTTCTGGCTCCTCAGTTTGAGGTCTTTAGGCACCCTGTGCTATCACACTTATGCTGAGACTTATGGACTCCCTCAGGTCCCTGGATTCCCTAGTCACCTCAGCTTTCTCAGTTTCCCCAGACCCACACAGATGTCTCAACACTCCCAGTTCCTTGGGAAAGGAATCGCCCCAGCATGGGGTGCAGTCTCTTGGCAGGAACACACACCTATCAACACACAAAGGTTCTGTCTCAAAATGGGAGCCTTGAGCTTTTATCAGGGTTGGCTTATGCTGCGTACACACGGCCGGACTTTGCCACGGGCAAAACTCCGTCAGAATTTCCAAAAGGAAAAATAGAGAACCTGCTCTCTACCTAAGTCCGTCGGAAATTCCAACGGAAAAAGTCAGATGGGGCATACACACGGTCAAAATATCCGATGAAAAGCTCCCATCGGACTTCTTCCATCGGAAATTTGTGTGTACGCGGCATTAGAAAGAATCTGTACACTTGGGCACTCACATGGCCTGCAGGTCTCCAGCAAGATCTGGACACAGGATTGAAGGCTTTGTCCCACCCAAGACACTTTGAAGCCTTCAAGCTGCAGGATTACAAAACCTGGACAACCTATTAACTAGCCAGTCTTCTCCATTCAAAAACAATGCTCTGAAGCTTTGCACTCGGCCTTGACGTGAATCCTGTGTGCATTTTTTCCATACTTACACAGTGGCAGGGCTTAGCACTCTCCTTTTTGATTAAAAAATAAAAAAGCATAGCAGGTTTATCATTGGACAGTAAACTATCCATTCTTTTTTTGTTTAATTGTTCATTTATGTAAATTTTTCATGAGGCATTACAAGCATATATCACAATCAGCAAATATGAACATTGTACAATTTGCATGTGCAGACATAAAGTTATATAACAAGGGTAGAAAACAAGTCGTTCGAGTGAACCGTTAGACAGTGTAAGGGTCACGTAAAGGGGAGGTAGTGTGGTATTTAATAGCATATCAAGGTATCATGTTAACACGTAGGTAATCAGTGATGGGAACCGGAGCTAAAATTTCCTGAACATACAGTGAGATCCCAGAAAGACCATTTCCTTATCTCGGTGTGAGGGTCTAGAATTCCGAATTATTATATTCCGATGTATCCCATTTTTCCCAAATGACCTCAAATTTTGGTAGTGCATCCTCTATGATTGCCGTGATATGTTCCATTTTACGAATATCAGTGACCGCAGAAAGGAACTGCGCAAAGGTAGGCGGAACAGTGGAACGCCAATGTTGCGGGATTACTCGTTTAGCTGCTAGTAAGATGAATGTCAGTAGTTTGTTAATAGTTTTGGTGGTATTCCGAAGAGGTAAGCCTAATAGCAGGTGTATGGGTTGGAAAGGGATCTGGATCTCCAATATCTTTTCCAGCAAGGCATGAACATTGGTCCAAAAGGGGACCAAAATAGGGCATTCCCAAAATATGTGAAAGTGCGAGCCCACAGAGGAGCCACACCTCCAACAGTGACTAAATGGAGCTAGTTTATGAGTTGCTAGAAATTCAGGGGTCCTGTACCAAAACATTAAGATTTTGTACGCCGTTTCCCTCTGGGCCACGCATCTGGAGACTTTAGAGGTAGCATCCCATATCGCCCCCCACTGAGCTATAGAGATAGGACTATGAAGGACCTGGGCCCATTTCCTCATATATGAGTGGGTCTGTTCAGAGATGGGATCAGTGCTCTGGAGGATCTTGTAGATGCAAGAAATTTGTTGAGGTTCATGTGGGCCATACGAGCATAGCTTTTCAAATTCTGTAGGAACAACCAGGGTCAATTGGGGTGATCTAGAAACAAAATAATGTTTTACCTGCAAGTAAGAAAAGAGTAGTGAGTTCGGTAAGTTATGTTTGGTTTGCAGGTCCGAAAAAGGGAGTAAAGTGCGTGTTACTGGATGCACCAGATGTCGCAATTGAAATATGCCTGCCTGGGTCCACGGCATCATGGAGTCATAGGATAAGCTGTCGGGAATTTCTGGGTTAAATAAAATGTTTATCAGTGGGGGGCATTGGGAAGATAGAGCATATTTACTTGAGCAGCGTTTCCAGATTGAGAGTGTGAATATCATAGGGCTCAGGCAGATCTTCCGTATTTGAGATGTAAATTTATCTGAAGAGGGCCAAAGTAGACTACATGGATGTGCAGGGGAAGTAATATTTATCTCGATTTCTGACCATCTGTTTGATGCATAGCGAGATGTCCACGAGGAAATGATTCTAAGGTGAGTAGCATAATAATATTTGATTACATCCGGTGCCCCCAGCCCCCCACGTGAGCGGGGGGCCAGGAGAACCGAACTGGCAATCCTGTGGGACTTGTTATTCCATATAAAATTCAGAAAGTTCCTATGAAGTAATTTAAGTTGGGTCAATGGGATTGCTACAGGGAGTGTTTCGAAAATACACAGCAGCTTCAAAACGTTGATTCTACCAATGAGAGAGACAGGGAGTGTTGTCCATTTTTTAAGTAGCTTGTTGATGTCTGAGAAGAGGGGGGGGGGAATTTTCTTGGTAGAGAGTGGAGTACGATCGGGATAGGCGTACACCGAGATACTGAAGGGACTGCATGCACCATCTATACTTGAAGTTGGTTTGCAGGGTTAGAAGAAGGTCAGCCGGAATATTAATGGGTAAAGCTTCGGTTTTAGTCGGGTTAATTTTGAATCCGGAGATATGGCCAAAGGTTTGTAAGGTTGAATGGAGAGAGGGGAGAGAAATGTGTGGGTGGGTAATTGTCAGCAGCACATCATCTGCAAAAAGAGATAATTTGTATTCCAGACGCCTCAACGTCACTCCCCTAATGACCGGATGGACGCGTATGGCTGCTGCCAAGGGCTCAAGGCTTAAAATAAAGAGCAGGGGCGATAGTGGGCAACCTTGCCTAGTACCGTTGCTAAGGGGGAATGACGCCGAGGCGTGGGAGGCCAACTGTACCTGAGACGTAGGAGTAGAGTATAGTGCCTTTAATGCTTGTATAAATGGACCAGAGAAACCAAATCTTGAAAGTGTAGCGAACAAAAATTCAGGCGATCAAACGCTTTTTGTGCGTCTAAACTGAGAATTATAGCCGGTTGCTTGGTTTTGGTCAGGAGGTCTATTAAATCTATGGTTCGTCTAGTATTGTCCCCAGCATGTCTGGATGGCACAAAACCGACCTGGTCTCTGTGGATTAGTTTGGGGAGGAGCAGGGACAGTCTGTTGGCAAGTATTTTTGTAAAAATTTTATAGTCAGAATTTAGGAGAGCAATGGGGCGGTAGTTGTCAGGTAGGGATGGGTCTTTCCCTGGTTTGGGGATCACCGTGACGAACGCATGTAGGAATTGAGCGTGGGGGATTTTTCCGTTCATTAAAGAGGCATAAAGTTTTTCCATGTAGGGTAAGATGGTGGGGAGGAATTTTTTATAGTAGGAGTAGGGAAGACCATCCGGCCCTGGGGTTTTATTAGTCGGTAGCTGTTTAATAACTGCAGTGATCTCTTCAACTGACACGTGTGCGTTTAGACTTGAGCGATCGTCTGGGGACAGAGTGGGAAGCTTAAAAGAGTTCATAAAATCGTTAAACTTGTCTTGTGTGAATTGAGTGGTCGGGTCTGTGGATAGGCAATTATATAGTTTCTTATAGAAGTCTCCGAATACATTAGCCATAATTCTAGGGCAATATGTGGGCTTACCGTCTTGTTGTGTTAAGAAGTCGGGTAAAGATGAATGGGGGCGTGGTTTCAGAATTTGGACAAGCATCCTATGGGGTCTATTGGCGAATTCATAAAATTTTTGCTTTGCCCAGAGCATGGATTTAGTGATTCTTGCCGAATCTAGTGTTTTGATACGATTCCTTAGTGCTGTTACGGCTCTGAGACCCTCCATCGTGGGGCGTCTGAGAAGTTTTTGTTCAGCTTCTAATAACTGAGTCAGTAAAGTCGATCTCTGCAAAACACGGTCTTTTTTAAGGCGAGATCCAGTTGTGATGCATTCACCTCTGAAGAACGCCTTATGTGCCTCCCACAGAACAGAGATCTCCGACACCGAGTCTTTATTTATCTGAAAATATTCATTCAGTTTGTCTTGTAGTGGTAAATGGGTCTTAGATGAGTTTAGGAGTGACTCGTTAAGGCGCCAATGACATTTCCTAGGCGTGGGTGAGGACAATAAGAGGTCTATAGTGATGGGGGCATGGTCAGACCATGTAATTGGGAGAATGTTGGCGTCAACCAGGTATGGCAATAGGGGTGCAGAGATGAAAAAATAGTCAATTCTCGTGTACAGCTTGTGGGGTGGAGAGAAGAAGGTGAACTGTTTGGTTGTCGGGTGTTTTACCCTCCAAGAATCAAACAGTCTATTTGTTTTAATTATTTTGCGGAACGAGGAGGAAGATTTATGTGCCTGTAGTGGAGGTTTGTCTTGAAAAAGGGCGGCCCTATCCCTAATTGGAGACATGCACAAGTTAAAATCACCCCCAATAATCTGAAAGGGTTGGGCATATTTGTGTAGTTTGTCAAAGAAAGTGTCAAGAAAACCAATTTGGCCTGTGTTGGGAACATATACATTCGCTAAAGTAAAAGAAGTATTTTGGTGACCACAGTCCAGGAGGATAAAGCGACCTTGGGGGTCCAAATATGAGGATTTCACCTTTATGGTGGAAGAGCGTTTAAGGAGAATCGCCACTCCAGCTTTTCCAGAGGGAGAAGATGCCACAAAAGTTGTGGGGTAGTGCCTAGAAGCAAATTTGAAAGAGCCCCCCGCCCTAAAATGTGACTCCTGGACCATGATCACCTCAGCATTAGATGCTTTGAACTCTTTAAGGGCAAGCCATCTCTTCCGGATGGAATTTAGACCTTTAACGTTACATGAGAAGACACTAACTGCCATAGGTGCAGAATGGGGAAAAATCTGACATTACATTTGTGTAAAATGCATTAAGCGTATACCATATTGTAGACAAAAGACTTCGCACAATTGTATGTTTAAACCCATATAGAAAGAACATGGGAATAAAAACATAGAAACATTTTCTGAGCAGTTCAAAAAATAGACCTCCGTGCAACCCTAATGATATGAAAACATGTAATATAACATACATTCGTGAATAGAAGATTCTAACGTAGGTAAATATGGGATCAAAAAGGATCCCCAAAAAACATGGGAGAACAAAAAGAAAAAGAAAGAGTAAAACAAAAACGACATACCGTATAGGTAGAGTGCCCGAGGAGAAACTCATCTCCAAGGGATTATGGTCAAAAAACACGACCATATTGGGGGAAACACAGCAGCTCGCATGGCCGAGCTAACCGGTCTCAACCTGATCCGAAAAAGCAAATGTAGAAAAAGTCAAAGTTAAGGTTAAGTGGGAACCGTAGAACTGTAGTTGTCCCTGAGGGCAGTCGCCCATGGATGAACAAGTAGAAGGGGGAGAACACCGGTCTCTGAGCCCAGAGACTTTTCAAAGGGATTGCATAGGCCCAACATCAGGGCCTCTTCGACTTAAGTAGATCGGGGGAAAGGAGAAAAAGGATTACATACCAGATGTGAGGGTCCGTGGATATTTCAGGTGGGGCCTTTAGAAGATGTGTTCCCTTGTGGGGTGAACGTGGTTTTTCTGGGTCTGTGACGAACCGGGGTCCACATCTTCCCGGGTGTTGACAGAGGTCTAGAGGGTGGGAATTGGGCTTGCAGATCCTCCTCAGGAACAGGGGGGAGTCCCAGGCTCCTGATAAAGGACTCACCTTCCTGGAGGTCCCTCAGGGTGTGTTGCGCGCCATCCTTGGTCACCGTCAGACGAAAGGGAAAGCCCCATCTATAGGGTACGTGGTGGTGCTGTAAGTGGGCAGTAATAGGGCGAAGGTTGCGTCTTTTATTTAGCGTTATGGGCGATAGGTCGCTGAAGATTTGTATCTTTGCCCCCCTAAAGTCCACTCTAGGTTTGTTTCTTGTGGCGATTGTCAGGGCCTCTTTACTTTCGTAAAAATGAAAGCGGACTATGATGTCCCTGGGATTAGCACCCTGAGGAGGTTTAGGGGCCAGTGATCTATGTGCTCTGTCAAAGCGCAGATCAATGTCCGGGATATCGGGTGCCAGGGAGTTAAACAGGGCTAGCAAGTATGGCCTAATGTCCTTGTCAACAACAGACTCAGGGACTCCCCGTATGCGGAGGTTTTGCCTACGTTCTCTGTTCTCGAGGTCTTCTTGCTGCACCTGTAGTTGTAGTACTGCATTCTTTAGGTTAGCATTCTCCTCTTCTAAGGCTTGTACATAATTCACCACCTCATCTAGTTTTGTTTCAAGGGTATCTGTTCTTTCCCCTAGCTGGTCAATCTCCCCTCTCAGTTCGTGAGCTAGTTTATTAACCTCCTTTGCAATGTTGTGAGTGATACTCTGGAGCAATGTCTGCAGTTTCAGGTCCAGGACATCTACAGTTACCAGGGACGTCATTGGAGGTTGCTGCGAGGAGCTGTTGTGTGAGAAGGCAGGGGGGTTATCTATAAACAATGAGGGATCGACCAGCGGGAGTGCGTCTGGCTGATCTGCGGCTTCTGCCGTAGAAATTGAGGCCGGGGACTGCAGCCTAAGCAGGTCTTTTTCCATGTGGCACGCGGGTTGCGATGCGGCCTGTGAGGATCGTGTCTGGTATATGTGCCTCTGGTCGCCGATCTTACCCATACAACGTTCGGCAGGTAGCTGAGGGGTTCCCGATTCAGTGGAGGTGGCTCCCGGAGCAAAAGTCTCTAGTGTAGCGGAGCGGGAGCTTCGGATGCAGGAGGTGAGGCCGGAGCTCTAGTCAAGTTCGTTCGCCATCCTACGAGCTGCGTATGCGCCCCCCTTACTATGTCTTTTAGTACATCCTGTCTCGTGTATCGTAGGTTAAAGACTCATTACAGGACTGCAATAATGATATGTACTTCCTGATGAGGGGGGTGCGGGACCATCAGAGTAAGAGTAAACCAATTAGGAACCCGGGAGAACAGGTTAATGTGGTGTAGCAAGATGGCCGCTCCTAGGAGTATAGTGATGCAGAATGCGGCGTCTTTTGAAGTTAGAAGTAATGGGATCTAATGAAGGGGATTGAGCTTGGTAGACCAATCTGCTGGGTAGTTCAGGAGCCTCTGAAGTGTGACTTAAAAGAATACATGGAGCCCCAGTTACACTGCTGTTGGGTGTAGCAAGATGGCCGATTCAGGTGTCTATGGGGACAGGGACTGGATGATCACTGGGGTTAGGCAAGTTCTCCCACCCTGCAGCTTGGGTCTCCCCCCTTGCGGCCCGGATGTTAATTTGGGGCTTGGTTGTAGATTATGGGGGATGGAGAGGCTACTAGTGTGCCCAGGGTGTAGCAAGATGGCCGCCGCTCACCTCAATGCTCAGCGCGCCGTCTGCCACAGGATGCCTCTGCCGGCCTCCGGACCTCCTCAGGTCTGTCCCGTTAGTCCAGGGAGGCTTACTCGGGTGTATCCTGGGGTGTTCACCGCTCGCCTCGCGGTCGCGGTACTCGAGCGCTGGGGATTCGGAGCCCCCACAGGCCTCAAGATGGCGGCGGAGCCCTCGTGGACGGGAGCAGTCCAGAAGGCTCCTAAAGGCTCCCTCAGCTGAAGACAGGGCCCAGGATGGGGTCCGGGCGGGTGCCGAGTGGGGATCCTGGCCCTCAGATTCGGATCGGGCCGGCCGCACTACGCGCTCGCGGGGGTACAGCCGCAGGAGAGGCTGGGGATTCAAGGCCTCACTAGGCCGCGTGGAGTAACGGCCCCCACCGATGGTTCCGGGATTCGGCTCTGCCGCCAGGTAGTTTTAAGGTAAGAGGATGGGTGGCGGGTGGTGACGGATGGTGGTCCCTTACCTCTAAGACTGCTGGGGTCTGGATCCTCCAGGAGGCTTTAGGCCGAGAAGATGGTGGCTACTATAGATGCTGAAGGCGTCGGATCTCGGGCGTCCCCCGACCGATTCACACCGGAACAACGGTCCAGGACACTGCAGTGGGGCAAGGTGAGCAGGCCGGTGAGTATTTAGGACCCGAATAGGGGTTTTAGCGGCCCGGATGTAAACTATCCATTCTAAACAACATTCTAGATATATTTGGGGAAAAAAAAATTGGTAAACTAATGTAAACCAAAATAATTCTGATAGTTGGCACATGAATTCTTGCATATAGTATTCTCCTTTAGGAAAGGTAATTGCTCCCCCCCCCCCTGCGCCATCTGCCCCCACTTTCCACTAGGCTTGATAATAATCCTTCAGTATTTTCTGTTAATTGAAAGCCTTTCGCTTTAGGGTGGCGATTACTGCAATCAAGTTGTAGACAATGGTGTATTTGGCTTTCAACATGCTTGAATTCCCTCAGAGCAGCACCTGCAAATCATTTTGTGCCCAGTGCTCCACTTCTGACCCAAAATTGGCCTCCAAACTATCCCTGGTTTTAAGAAGAGAAGACATTTTTGCTCTATGAGGAAATGTACACCTTCGTATAGATCAAATTATATTTCCTGCCGGGTGGGAAATGAAAGACTCATATCGAGGAAGGAAATATGTTTATTTCACTATAAACCTTTCAAATTAATGACATTTTGGGACTCAGCAGTAGAATTACCTAAACTTGGTTTATTTTTTGCTCTTGGCTTGCTCCAGTTTCTTATTGGTAGTATGTCACATTATGCCTTTTGCCTTGTCTATTCCTCTTACTTCTACTTTATCTCATTTTCCAATTTTATTGGCTTCTTTGTAAAATATAGACATATTAGTTTCCTTTCTAAAATGTGTCTTCCTATTTGTTTAACTTTTGATGTATGTGACAATTCACCAAAACTCACGTATCAGGTATCAATAGCTTTAATGGGACAAAAAAAAAAGATATCAATAGCTTTACTAAAGCCAATCTCCAGGCAAAAAGCCCTATTTTCCATTGCTGTACCTACACTATATTACCAAAAGTAGCGGGACACCTGCCTTTACATGCACATGAACTTTAATTAAAGGCATCCCAGTCTTAGTCCGTAGGGTTCAATATTGAGTTGACCCACCCGTTGCAGCTATAACAGCTTCAACTATTCTGGGAAGGCTGTCCACAAGGTTTAGGAGTGTGACATGGGAATATTTGACCATTCTTCCAGAAGCGCATTTGTGAAGTCAGGCACTGATGTTGGGTGAGAAGGCCTGGCTTGCAGTCTCCGCTCCAAACCATCCCAAAGGTGTTCTATTGGGTTGAGGTCAGGACTCTGTGTAGGCCAGTCAAGTTCCTCCACCCCAAACTCGTTCATCCATGTCTTTATGGACCTCGCTTTGTGCACTGGTGCACAGTCAAAGTTGGGAGCATAAAATTGTCCCCCCTTCACCAAATGATTTGGACCAGTGCACAAAGCAAGGTCCATAAAGACATGGATGAGCGAGTTTGGGGTGGAGAAACTTGACTGGCCTGCACAACTAGATAGAACACCTTTGTGATGAATTAGAGCAGAGACTGCGAGCCAGGCCTTCTCGTCCAACATCAGTGCCTGATCTCACAAATGCGCTTCTGGAAAAATCGTCAAACATTCCCGTAGACACACTCCCAAAACTTGTGGACAGCCTTCCCAGAAGAGTTGAAGCTGTTATAGCTGCCAAGGGTGGGTCAACCCAATATTGAGCCCTATGAACTAAGACTGGGATGCCATTAAAGTTCATGTGCGTATAAAGGCAGGTGTCCCAATACTTTTGGCAATAAAGTGTATCTATGGTTAATTTTAAATGAAATATGCTTCTCAAACCCCAATTTTTTATCTAAATCCACTATCATGTATTATTCTGTGGTACCTCTTCCGATGGTACCGGTGCCGATAGGTTTGCTACTACTCTTAGTTGTTTAGCCAAATTGTCTTTGTGGCCTCTTTGTGACATCACAACAACACCCCTTGATCAGTAAAGACCCATTCTCATTGGTGATGACATGCAGTAAAATGCTTGTTGTACTGTGTGTGACCGCAATGCCTCTTAACACACATTCAGCAGTCTAGTGCTTTGTGGTGCCATTCATTTGGCACCCCAAAGAGCCTTGCCAGTGCACTTTCACACATGTTTGATCCAGAACACTGTATTATGCAAATGTGAACTTCTGTTACTGTGCATTTCATTTGAAAAATAAAGCCGCAAGTCCGATTATTCCTACTTTAAAGTGTGCCATCAGTCAATTCGGAATTAATGGGTTGCCTTAATGCATCTTGCCTAATGTGTAGTAATGTATTGTGTTAACACCTATCTAATAATGTAGTGTATAGTGTGAATGGGCTGTTAAGGGATGCCTGTAATGGACACTTTCAACAGCCAATGGGCAGCATCCATGTCACCAGTAAGCGACATGGGCACTGTAGGAAGGACCCTCCCACACTGAAGAGCAGAAAAAGGACAAAATGGACCTGGCCTGTGGCATGAACCTGTTCCTGAAAAGGATTTGGGAACTTTGAGTTTATTTATTTTTTAGATAACAATGAGATGTTAGCTAGGGGAGTGGAGTGAAAAGGTAATTTTTACCTGCCCAGAATAGAGCTTCTTCAGAAATATTAAGCACTTTTTTCTTCCGACCTCCTTTTCCAGTTCTCTGCTCAGCACCTATCAATTTCATTAACTTGATGTCATGTTCTCTACATTCTTCCATCATTCTTTTCTGAAATAATCAACAGATATTCTCCTTACTTTGAAACCTGTTAGATAGTTAGAGCCTCAGGATACAGCCTGTAAGCACACCCTAATCCTGGGGTTGGCAACCCATCAATGGCGATTAGGTGACAGGTAAATGGCAATCCTTCCTTGTTGACCTTCAGAACCTGGACAGGAAAAGTGGTGGGGGTGGAATTTAGTGGAACTGATCTGTATTTTACTCCTGCAGCAGCTGAAAGTAGGCTTTTCCTCCTCTCCCTCTCGTAGACATTTAGTTGCCACAGGAGGAAAATACAGGGGATCGGTACCAATATATGCCACCCCTCCTGTCCCTGTTCCTCATCTTTCTGTTGCCCGGTCCCCCTGTGTGCTCCCTGGCTCCCCCTTTCTCCCATTGTTTCAGGATGGAGAGTGGGGAAGAGTCTGGTAAATATGTCAAACGCATATGTGTTGGAGCTTTGGGGTGCACACCCTAATGCAATAGGTTGTGCACACCTATGCCTGTAGGGATACTATAATCGGGTCACTAGAGCAATGTTGAAAGATTTTCCTGCAGGTCACTTGATGGGTACACAGACCAAGGTATCCCCTGAGAAAACCATACAAAGGCAATTATATTTTTTACAGTTTCAGTCGATTCAGTCTCTAAAGGCAGATATCCCCCAAAGGGTAATGGCGGGGTCTGTGGATGCTCACAAGTTGCCTCGTATTTGCCTAACTTATAGGCTTCTTTGATAGAGGCACATGGTTCTTTATCATAAACCTTCAACTTGCTCCTACAGAGCTTACCCAATATTGCTGTAGACTAGGAAAGAAGTTCAGATTTGCTGCTACCATGGATTTGTGACGAATCCTGGGAGGGAACTATCACCTCCTGTAGCATTCCTTATAATATAAAATAAATGGGGCAAATGGGAGACCCTATAATGGCTCCAGTGGGTGTACAGACCCAGGAATTCAAGGGCAGCTACGTATCTCATTATAGAGATAAGAGAAACTCTCAAGAGAATGAACTCTGAAGCATTTACCAAATCAAAAGTTTTATTTTGGGTGGCTGACCCTCTAACTATCTATAAGATATCTATTTTTCTATAGATAGATAGATAGATAGAAATAAAAGAAACAAAGCAACAGCTCCGGGTCCTGAAAGGCTTGGTGAGAACCATCAATGGTAAGCAATTCATAGAGCAGTGACATCACCCCACCAGTGCCAATGCTTTGGGTGTTGTGGGATGGGGAGATAGTCACCTCCCAACAGCTGCAGCAGCCACCCAGGACCTGGAGCTGTGTGATCACGTGACTACTAGGAAAAAGGCAGCATTACTTTTCTTCCTTTTTTTTTTTTTTTTTTTTTTTTTTTTATCAAGCACATTATACACATTCTTTATTGACAATTTTCAATATATTTTTTTATCAATATATACATGTTTTTATTGGATATCTTTTCACTTCACTACCACACACTTTATACTTTACACATACACCCTTACACACATTTTCCATAAGATTGTATGCATGGTGAGGCACTTTTTCAGTTTTTTCTTTTCAATAAATTTTTATTTTTCAATTCAAGACATGTACAGAAAATCTTAAAAAATTGTTGTTTAAACATGACAAAGGGTTATTTCCAATTGTTTATGTCACAATGTTCTCATCAAGAGATTAAAAAAAAATAAAAAAAAATGAAAAATAGGCATTCAGGGAAGTCACACCCCACCTGGACGCCCCTAACGGGAACATCCTGCGCCCAGGTCAGGCCCCCAGCCCGCCATCCTCATATGAAACCAATAAAAAGGAACTCGGAATCTTAATGAAGAACAGTACTACACTCATATACAATAACGCCCATCAAATTTAAGACTCGGAAATACCGCAATAAGAACACAGTAAATAATGATATCAAATCTTTGAATCATGTTTAAGCATCGAAACAAAAATAAAAGAAAAATAAATAAAACAAAAGATAAAAGAACCAAGAAAAGATAGAATAGAAGAAGAAAGAAATAAGAAGAAATCACATGCCGAACATGAGGCCCTTTAGGAATTAGAGCGGTCAGGGTCATGCCTGACCTTCAAAGAAACGCCACAGAAAACTGCCCAAGGTTCCCATATTGCCTCAAATTTAGGGATTAAATTAGTTGATATGCTAACCATCTTCTCTTGAGCCATAATCCAAGAGATCTTATTGTGTATAGCCTTAATGGATACCCTGGGCTTCCTCCAAGATCTAGCAATAATAATTTTAGTCCCCAGAAGTATAAAGTGAATCAGTTTTCTAGTTGGTTTAGAAACGTTGGGAATATTGTCATTGAGAAGAGCAACAGAAGCTGACCTAGGTATTGAACACGAAGTGACCTTAAATATGAGATTAAAATTTTTCTTCCAGATCGGCCTGATCCTAGGACATTCCCACCAGATATGCACCATCGAGCCCAATAAATGGCAGCCTCTAAAGCAGTTGGGATCCGATTCTGGGTAGATGGATGCAAGCCTGATGGGAGTCATATACCATCTCATGACAACTTTTAAGTTAGCTTCCATGAGGGAGGTGTTCAAAATACTTTGGAATGAGCGAAAGTTGGCCTTTTGCCAGGATCCTAGATCCCAATTTAGCTGGAGGTCATCTTCCCATGCTTTCATGTATGAGGTTTTAGTAGCTGTACAAGTAAGTGAAGAGTAGATGACAGAAATGCCCCCCCTTTGTCCCACGGCCGATCCGCACCAGATCTCATAGTCCGTAAATTTGGGAGGAAGAGGTTTCTCCGTCCAAATATCATTCAAGAATTGTGAAATCTGTTCAAATCTAAATTTTTCAGAGTCAGGGAGGTCAAATTTATTTAGACAATGGGGCATGGTAATAGGACCCCGATTTGTAAAGTATTGTCCTATCCTATATAGACCTTTGTTTGTCCACCAACTGAAGGCCTCTGTATCCATACCAGGAAAGAATTTTGGATTATTAAAAATGTGTGCTAGTGGTTGTGTTACAGACACTAGAGTGGGAAGAGGACGGAGTCTGTCCCAAAGGGCAAATGATTGAGATAAGGAAGGGGATAAAATAGGTGGTCTCTGTCTTTGTGGGCACCAAAGCAGGTACTCTAAGGATAATTGTGGTACCGCTTGTTCTTCTATCAGCACCCAGTCCGGTTTTTCATTCTTGGAATAAAATATAGATAATTGTGCTAGTCTGGCAGCTAAAAAATAATTATATAAGTTAGGCAAACCCACCCCTCCCTTCTTCCTATTTAAATATAGGGTGTTTTGGGGAACTCTGTAACTAGATTTGCCCCATACGAATGTGAGAATTTTACTTTGTAAGGAATTTATCTGATCTTTCCTGATGGGAATGGGGAGGGAACGAAATAGATATAAAATTCTAGGGAGTAATGTCATTTTCACTGAATTAATCCTGCCCAACCAAGATAGTTCGAATTTGTCCCAATTTTTAAGATCTGTAATAATTTTATGGAATAGGGGAGGATAGTTACTTGTGTAAAGAGATTCTGTTCGAGCAGTCAGAAAGATTCCCAGATATTTAATATGAGAAGAATTCCATTCAAATTTGAAAGACTGTTTGATGAGGGAAACTATGGGTAACGGGAGGGAAATATTTAGTGCCTGTGACTTGGCAAAATTGACCCTGAGTCCTGAAATATTAGAAAAATCAGAAATTACTTTATAAAGATTCGGGAGGGAGGTAATGGGAGAGGTAAGAAAGAGAAGCAAATCATCTGCGAAAAGTCCGCATTTATGCATCTGATTCCCACAGGTTACGCCTTTAATGTCAGAATTTTGTCTAATGGCTATGGCCAAGCTTTCAATGGCTATAGCAAAGACAATAGGGGATAGTGGACAACCTTGTCTTGTACCCCTGGCTATATTTATCGGAGAGGAATAATATCCCTGTATACGAATTTGAGCTTTAGGTTGAGAATACAGAGCTCTAATAACTCCCATAAAACGTGGGCCAAAACCCCATCGTTCTAATAGGGGAAAAAAGTATTGCCAGGATACAGAGTCGAAGGCCTTCTCCAGATCAAGTGCTAACAGGAAACCCTGTTGTTTTTGACCTCCGTCCCAGTTGGACTGCAAAAGGGAGATAATATCAATCGCTCTTCTCACTTGATCTGGGCCTTGTCTTCCTGGCATAAATCCTACCTGATCCTTGTGAATATATTTAGTAATAAAAGAGGAGAGGCGATTCGCTAAAATTTTAGTGAGAATTTTCAAATCATTATTTATCAAAGAAATAGGGCGATAATTGGAAACTTCTTCTGGGTTTTTATCCGGTTTGGGTATAACAGTAATGTAGGCTGTATTAAGTTGTGTACCTAATTGGGAACCCCTTGTAGTAAAATTAAAAAAATTTGTTAAATATGGGGTAAGGGTGTCCTTGAAGGCTTTGTAGTAGGGAGCTGATAATCCATCAGGTCCCGGGGCTGATCCCGCCCTGAGATCTTGAATTACTGCTGTAACCTCTTCAACAGAGAAGGGAGCTTCTAGGATATCTCTATGTTCCATATGCAAGGATGGAATAGGGAGGCCATCTAGGTATGAGGATACCGAGTTCATGGGTATATTTGAAGGGTCGCTATAGAGTTCGGAATAAAATGTCTGAAAATCCTTTAGTATATTTTCAGGGTTAGCCGTGGGGTCCTGTCCAGCTATGCGGATCTTAGGTATGGAATAAACTCTCGTTTTAGGAGACAATTTGGATGCCAACATTCTACCTATTTTACCTGTTTGAGTATAAAATGTATTACTTGTCCAACGGAGAGATTTCTCCGCTTTTGTAGTGAGTGCTAAATTGAGTTCTAGTCTACTCCTTTCAATCTTAGACAATAAGGATGGAGAAGGTTTCCTTTTATGCTGTGTTCTCAGGGTCCTGTATGATCTCTCCAATCTATCAATGTCCGCTTCCCTTTCCTTTTTGATTCTTGTCGAAATTTGGATAAGCTTGCCCCTAATAAAGGCCTTATGAGCAGCCCAAAGGACTTCAGCGGAAACATTTTCTATATCATTAAAGCTGAAGTATTCTTGAAGAGCTTTATCTATTTCCATTTGTATGGCTGGATCGGAAAGTAAAGACTCATTTAGTCTCCAATTACCCCCCTTTGATCTACCAGTTTTAATGCGTAGGAACATGACAACCATGGAGTGATCAGAAAGGACCGTGTCTTTGATGATTGATTTAATAACATCCGGGAGAATATAGGAAGGAACCAGGATATGGTCAATCCTAGAGTAGGTGTTGTGTGGGTGAGAGTAATGAGTATAATCTCTTATAGAAGGATTAGATTCTCGCCATACATCAGCTAGGCCTTTATCATGCAAAAGTCTAGCTATTTTCAGGCTTATCTTAGTGGGTCTGGTTAATTGGGTCGAGGGGGGTTTGGATTTGTCCAACCCCTGATCAAATGCTGCATTGGAATCTCCCCCCCAAATGATTGTGCCCTCTAATTGAGGAGATAGGGTGTCCAGGATGAATCGAAAAAATGTATCTTGCCCTGAATTGGGGGAATAATATGAAATCAGAGAATATATTCGTCCCTCTATTGTGCCCTTAACCAGTATAAACCTGCCCTCAGGATCTTTGAAATCAGATATGAAACTAAACTGGCATGATTTTGAAATACAAATAGCCACACCCTTGGTTTTCTTTTCGGCATTAGCTAAAAAAAATTGTGGGAATCGGGAGTGTATAAAGCTGGGATTGAATTGCCTAGGGAAATGGGTTTCCTGAATCATGAGTATGTCAATACCCAGGGATTTATAAGAGTCAAAGAGTTTGCGTCTCTTAACAGGGGAATTCATGCCTTGAACATTATGTGTAGCTATTTTGAGTGAACCTAGTGCGGAATCAGCCATGGGACTCAGGGAGGGAGCTGCCATCGTCATCCACTATATCTACTTTACCGCAATACACCATCCTCAGGATCTGTAAGTGTTCTAGACGGGTAATCAAAAGCCAAAGGATCATGTTGCGGGTACCTTCAAATGAATCTGCAAAAACCAGAACTGCCAGGCATGTGATAATAGGATTAGAGATAGAAAAGGAGAAAAAAGGAATGAAAAAGTGGAAAAAATAAGAAGAGTAAAAAATTGTCATAGAAAAACAGTAATACAAAAATTTAATTAAAATTTTAAAAAACCGAAAAAAGGATGAAAACGATCTCGAGGAGGATAAATTCCTCCCCAAAACTTCTACCAAGGTAGAAAATGAAAAGCCCGTTCCCTAAGGAAAAGGCTATTCCTTCCACAAAGTCTCTAGGAGACTCAGGGGAAAGGTGGAAGCACATGGGACCCACCCCAGCCAGGGCGCGACTTAAAAAAAACTAAAGACTTACTAGATCTACCATATTCAGGTCTGTCCGGAGGGACCCCCACTTCTCCCCCCTGAAGTGGATAGAGGAGCGAGAGTCTCACCCCCCCAAATTGGACAAAGAACTCTACAAGTAGTAGATCGAACTCAGAAAAATTGAGAGGGGGATAAAAACCCCTTGCAAAACATTTTGGAAAAATTTAAACAATCAGAACAAAAAAAAAAAACATTCGTTCCAGACTCTTAGAATAAATCTTTCCTGGAACTCATGGGAATCGAGGAGTACAAAGTATAAATTGTGAGCTTGGGTCTCTTCAAGCGGGACCATTGTCTTTGGCTTTCTTGGTTCTTGCCCTGGTCCACAAGGGAGATTGAGGGCTGGTAGGGTTTGGTCTCTTTGAAGATTGTGGGCCACTTCGAGAAGTGTCCATGTCATTTTCTTGAGTGATGATCTTGAGATTCAATAACAGTTTTTCACCGTCAGGAAAAGTAGAAAAGGAATGATTCTTCCCTTTGTAAGAGAATTTTACTGCAAATGGGAATGCCCACTTGTATTTAATGTCTTTTTGTATGAGGGCTAGAAGTAGAGGCTTCATTGCACGTCTGCGTTGCATTGTAGAGGGAGAGAGGTCTGCATATAATTGGATTTTATGACCCAGGCATAGAATCGTAGACATATTTCGCGCCTTGCTCATAATTTCCTCCTTTATCGCATAGAAATGGGGTTTAATTATTATGTCTCTCGGTAGACCATCTTTCCTTAGAGGACCTAAGGCCCTATGTGCTCTATCTAGCTCCAGGCGGTCTTGTGGAATTTCTGGGATTAGGGATTGAATCATATTTTGAATCGCTGCCGGGATGTCAGTTATGGTTTCTGGAAGTCCTCTAATACGGATATTATATCTCCTGGACCTATTTTCCAAATCGTCGATCCTAGACAAAGCTGTATCTAATTGTTCTTGAATAAAATGGACTTGTTCTGCATTTTGATTTGTGGCGGACACTGTTTGATCCAACTTACACTCTATGTTCTCAATTCTGGCTCCTAAATTCTGAAAATCAGCCTTTAATTCTCCCGTGATTTTAGCCGCAGTTTGAGAGAGGCCCCTATCAAGTAATTCAGCCAGGGTCTGGTACAAGTTGGCCATAGAAAATGTAGATGTATTGGCCAGAGAGCTGACAGGACAAGAGCTGTCCTGATCCATAATAGGATTAGCCAAAGGGGTTAATGCTGAGTTCTCCTGAAAATGTTCCCTCAGGGATTCATGAGGGGGATGAGATGGAGAGATAGTCTGTATAATAAAGCCAGATGCGTGTGAGGAACATTGTTGGGCTATCAGATCTACCATATTAATTCCCTTTGAATTTACCTCAGCACTGACACAAACAATCTGTTACTCGGCGGCCATCTTGGATTTTCGGGCGGAATTTCGATCGGCCGTTGCGGCTTCCATTGAGCCGTAAAAATTATTATTTATAGATGGGGGGGTGCCCGGGAGTCTGGGGGTTCTGTGGATACCAGTGGTTCCAAATTTCGTTCAGTAGAACCGGAGTTATGGGCGCCGCTGTGCTGGGGTGGTGAGGAGCTACTGGCTCAAGCAGCCATATTCAGAGCTCCGCCCACAATATCTTTTCTTCCTTTTTTAAACCCTTTTAAAGTGTTTCACCAGCCAAATACAAAAATTAGTACAGTAAAACCTTGGTTTGAGAGTAACTTGGTTTAAGAGCGCTTTGCAAGATAAGCTAATTTTTTTATAAATTTTGACTTGATATACAAGCGATGTCTTTATATACAAGTACCGTCATGTCACAACTGAGTATAAAAGAGAAGAGAGGCATCTCTAAGTGTAGCAATATGGTTACATTTAATGAAGGTACAACATTTAGCAACATATTGCTACACTTAGAGGCGCCTCTCTTCTCTTTTATACTCTGTAGCTCCTGCTGGATTTTGCTTCTAATCCCCTTGTGGAGGCTTCCATTTGTAGATGGACATTTTATGGTTACACAACCTATCACATTGCTATAATCTTTTCATATGGACTATAAACTCAAGGATTTATGAATAAATGGTTGTGGATCAAACCATTGGAGTTTCCATTATTTCTTATCGGGAAATTTGCCTTGATATACAAGTGCTTTGGATTACAAGCATGTTTCTGGAACGAATTACGCTCGCAATCCAAGGTTTTACTGTACATGCAAAGTACATTACGAACGTTAAGGCCATGGCCATGTTTCACCTCCTGTCATTTCTCTTTGCAATTACCTGTTGACCCTGCCAGCTTTGAGTTGTGCATCAGACCTCTGTTGAAGGACTAGCAACACTTTCTGAAATTGTCTTTGCATTATCGACACTCTACTGTGCTTCTGCCCACTTTAGCTATGTATATGTGCACAAGTTCTGACAGTGAAGGCAGCAAACTCACTCCTGCCTTTGGGATCAGCAGAGAGCTGTAAGTCTAATGTACTATAGTTCCCACAATACAGGTAAGTCTCTTCCTATCCACCCCCAAATGTCCATGCCCAATACCTGCTAAGAAAGTAAGACTAGCAGACGTTTAACCATACAAATATATATATATATATATATATATATATATATATATATATATATATATATATATATATATATGTATATATAAATATTAATGAATTAGATAATGTTTTCATTTTTTTGCACATATGTAAAAATCTTTTGCCAAGAAAATTACATAAACCCCCAGAACATTATATATTTTCTGAAAGTAGAGGCCATGTAGAATAAAAAGATGATAGAAAATGTATATGTCACATGATATTTGCACAACTGTTTATTAAATGCAAATTTTCAGGATAAAATATAATAAAATAAATTTTAGTGCAAACACACACATAATATAATACCCATTTTTTTTGTAAAATATAAAAGAAGAGGTTGAAACGAGTAAATATATACCAAACATACCAAGTCTTAAAATTGCATGCGCCAAAGATATAAAAACGACAGTTCCCAAAAATCTCCATAGCTGACGTTTAAAAGCCTTTACAGTTGATCAGTTAACCAGGAACTCTTGTGCTAGAATTATTGCTCTCCCTCTGACGTTTGCAGCAATACGTCACACGTGCGATAAAACTGCGGTTTACATGTGCACCCGGGCATGGGTTTGCATTTAATTAGTTAGTACATTTTATTAAAAACATTTTTTTTTAACTTGTTTCTTTAATTTACTTATTTTTTTACTTGATTGCTATCACGAGAGGGGTTAATAAACCACTGCAACTCATTTCTCATAGGCCTACCTCTCCATAGGCTCTCTCCTCTCCAGTCTATCATGAATGCTGCTGCCAGACTTATCCACCTTACCAACCGCTCAGTGTCTGCCACCCCTCTCTGCCAATCCATACACTGGCTTCTGATTGCCCAGCAAATTAAATTCAAAATACTAACCACAACATAAAAAGCCATTCACAACGCTGCCCCGAGCTACATCACCAATCTTGTCTCCAAATATCACCCAAGCCGTCCTCTCCGCCCCTCTCAAGACCTCCTGCTCTCAAGCTCTCTTGTTTCTTCGTTCCATGCTCATCTCCAGGACCTTTCCAGAGCCTCTCCCATCCTATGGAACTCTCTACCCCAATCTGTCCGGCTATCTCTTACTCTGACCGCCTTTAGGCGATCCCTGTAAACTCATCTCTTCAGGGAAGCCTATCACGCTTCCAAGTAATCTTATCACTTCCATCAGCCCCCACAGTTATAACCTTTTGTAACACTTGCCCCACCATATTAGATTGTAAGCTCTTATGAGCAGGACCCTCTTAAAGTGGTTGTAAACCCACTAATCGTTTTTTTTTTTTTTGAGCCAACCTGCAAGAGAAAGGCATAATGAGCTAGTATGACTAGCATACTAGCTCATTATGTACCACTTACCTTAGATCGGGGCCCCCGAAGCAGTCCGCGTCCCTCACTCCAGACGCAGCCATCACTGCGGCGATAGCCGGAATGTTACTTCCGGGTATCGCCGCACCAGCCAATCACAGCGCCGCTCCAGCGCTGTGATTGGCCGGAGCGGCGAAGACGTGACTCCGCGCATGCGTGCGGTAGCCCTCACATTTGGCTACGTCCAGCGATTGCTGGGAAGTAGCCGATTTTGTGAATGGGATTAACCCCATGAATGTGCCGTTGTCTACGGCGCGCATGCGCCGTAGACAGCGGCGCCTGTCATTTTTAGTAAATATCTCCTAAACCGTGTAGGTTTAGGAGATATTTCTTGCACCTACAGGTAAGCCTTAATATACAGTAAGCTTACCTGTAGGTGCAAGTTGAAAAAGTGGGTTTACAACCACTTTAACCCTTGTGTATTTTATTGTATTGTAACTGAACTGTCTCTTATTTTATATTGTAAAGCGCTGTGTAAACTGTTGGCGCTATATAAATCCTGTGTAATAATAATAATAATAAATCCCCATGTGATAGAATTGGGCAGGTGACTAGGGTTGCCCGGACAGTTCGGGTTTGGAATCAGACTGCCTGAAACCCGGACACATTATTTAGACTGGACTATGACTTCCCAGCAGTTTTCTGGCTGCAGTTAGTTGTCTAAGCTGAGAGTGTCTGTTACACCCTTTACACAGCCCAAAGCCAGCATTAACAACCCCCCCCCCCAAAAAAAAACACCCCTACCCCTCTGTCTCTGCCCACACTACAATTCCCGGCACTGTGCCTCAGAAAAGGAAAGTTGTGGCCAGAGATTTAAAGTCCAGCAGCCTCAGATACATCTGGATGAGAGGTGCTGACTGCCAAGGGGTGAGTGAGCTCACCATCCATCCCTGTTTGTGACTGAAGTCTCCCCCCTTCTCTCTCCTGACTCTGAGTTAGTACACTAAGGCAAATCAGGGTTCTCAGAGCACCCCTTACATCAGAGTTGCCCTTTACACCAGAGGCCACAATCTTTCCCCTTACATCAGAGTCCTCTCCGTACATCAGAGTTCTCAGTCCTTAAGTCAGGGTTCCCAGCGCATCCCTTATGTTAGAGTCCCCAGAGTTCTCCCTTACATCAGAGTCTCCAGAGTCCCCCCTCTTACAGTGAAAGGAAACTCTGCAAGTTCAGATGTAAAAGGGGAACTCTGTGGACTCTGATGTAAAGGGGGACTCTTGCTATTACCTTCATATGATTAGAAATGTTATTTAATAGTGAAATATATGTAAAGTTTATACTATAAAAAAAAAGTTGCAGTGCGCCGCTAAAGTGTTCGGGTTTGACTTGAAGAAAAGGTGGCAACCCTACAGGTGACAGGTACTCTTTTTTGATACCTTAGGGGTCTACTAGACCCCAGTGTCTTCCCTGCCCTGTACACCATCTAACCAAGCACAGATCTGGTCGGTTAGATGTGTCCCTTGGCTGTACTGGGCAGGAAATGGTGGATCTGAAACCGAAAGTAACTAAATCATTGTTGCTTTCAGTTTCTTTATTAATAGGCAAGATCCAGGTATAGATATGCCCTGATCTCACACCGCTCTCCATCCTGAAGCCAGTGGTTGTGGTCCAGGGCTCCCGAAAAGAGCAGGAGAGCCTGGGAACCACAAGAGGAGGGAGGCGCTGGCGGGGGGTGGGGTGTTTGTGCTGCCCTGCCCGTTCTGAGAAAGTAATCAGCAGCTGTATAGCTGCTGCGTCACTTTTACTTTTAAAGTGGAGTTTCACCCTGAAAAAAAAAATTCACCAAAAATCTACAAATAAAAAAAAAAAAAAAAAAAAAAAAAAAACTTTACTTACCAGAAAGTTGCTATACGGAAGTCCCTAATCTGCCTCTTCATCCTCCATGGTGGATCTTCCTCGTCCTACACTCCGTGTCTTCTTGTGAATGGGGCGCGCTGCCTTCTGGGAACTGTGTGTATCCCAGAGAGCAGCCGGCCCATTCACAAAGCGCCGCACTGCTCACGCATGCGCAGTAGGAAACAGGCAGTGAAGCCGCACGGCTTCACTGCCTGTTTCCCTTACTGAGGATGGCGGCGCCGGGAGCTGGCAGGATTGAGGGATTGGCCTCGGCGGGGTCCGACATCGCGGGCGAGTAGGACAGGTAAGTGTCCTTATTAAAAGTCAGCAACTACAGTGTTTGTAGCTGCTGACTTTAAAAAAAAAAATCCCGGGTGGAACCCCCCTTTAAGCAGGGAGCTGGCTGAGCAACAGACACAGGCTGTGATTAACGGATTAACGGTTAATCAGCTTGTGATTAACGGTTCACTCTTTGGATGTATGAAGTACATCTCCAAAGAGATGAACTAGTTAAAGTGGTTGTAAACCACTGCAGTAAAAAAATAAAAATAAAAAAACTGTCCCCTGTAAGACAATGCATTGCATACTAGCACATTATTAAATCCCTCTAGCGACACGCTGTGACAGGGCTTCCATCTTCACCTAGTCTTTTTTCTGGGTTCGCGGACTCCGGCTGTGTGAGTGGCTGGAGCTGTGATGACGTCACTTAGTCGAATCTGACATGGTGCTCTGAAGGTCCAATGCGATATGCTGGACCCTCAGAGCGCATGTGCCAGTGATGTCATCGGCTGCATCCAGTGTGAATACCTCCTAAACGGTGCGTGTTTAAGAGGCATTAAAGTGGATGTAAAATCTCTCCTATACCCAGTGAAGTGAACAGCCTCAGATGATACACAGGGATGAAGCAAATCTCCCTACATAAATTTTACATGTATATCTGCTGTCTTCAGCTTGCTATATTCTTTAGAATTCTAACATTGTGTTCGAATTTTTACTTCTTCATTCGGCAGTGGGTGTGAAGTCTTGTCACTGTGTGACAGCTGTTTGGATGAAAGGCAATCACCCACTCCCTCCACATAGGCAGAGGAAGGAATGTGCAGAGATGTGTTGTGACAAGACAAGCTCTCTGCTAATCTATGAAACAGCAGAAAGACACAGGACTTAGGGCTTTGGAGAGAGATAAGTAAACACTACAGATATGCTGTATGTGCCTAGGTTAAATTTCATAAATCGGGTTTACATCCACTTTAATTTTACCTACAGGTAAGCCTTATTATAGGCTCACTTGTAGGTAAAAATCACAAAGCAGACTCTGCTACCTCTTTAACCACTTCAGCCCCTGAAGGATTTACCCCCTTAATGACCAGGCCATTTTTTGCAGTACAACACTGCGTTACTTTAACAGACAATTGCGCGGTTGTGCGACGTTGTACCCAAACAAAACTGATGTCCTTTTTTCCCCACAATAGAGCTTTTGGTGGTATTTGATCACCTCTGCAGTTTTTATTTTTTGTGCTATAAACAAAAAAAGACCGACAATTTTGAAAACACTATTTTTTACTCTATCTGCTATAATACATATCCAAATATATATATATATATATATATATATATATATATATATATATATATATATATATATATGTATATATAAATATGTATTTATCAATTTGAGCCAATATGTATTCTTCTACATGTAGCACACAGACCCTTTTCCCTAGCTTTGGCTCAATTGCAGGAAAAAGGCACACCGTTCTATATGCCCGTACCCTCCTGGATGAGGAGGTTAAGCGGTGTTATGTATTTGGGTCCCACAGCTAGGTTCTTACGTCAGTTGGTTCTCGTCTCCTAGGATATAGGGACAAGTCTCTGTTTTCCTCCCAAGTAATTCCAATGTCCACACAGAGGCGTTGCTAGGGGGGTGCGGTCCGCCCCCGGGTGACACCCGCTAGAGGGGTGACACCCTCCCTTTTTTTTTTTTTTTTTTTTTAATTTTTTTTTTTTTTTTTTACAGCTGACCCATTCATTGATTAATTTCACCCCGCTGGGCTGGAAGCCTGGAACAACACCTCCAGCGCCGCGGCCGCGCCTGGTGTGTGTCCTCCGGCTCCTTATTCTTCCTATTCCTAAATTCCAATCCTCCTCCCTACCCTACAGAGCCAGCGAGCGACTCAGCCTGTCACATCATCACACTGCACTGTGATGATGTGACGACACGTCACTGCAGCACACACACAACTTTCTCCGCCCGGGCGGCGCGGCTGCTGTGTGTGACACCTAAACTGCCTTGAAAAATGGAAAACCTTGGCAGCAGGACTTAGGCTGCACCAAACTATTGATGCTGGAGCTATTACTGTGATGGAGAATGAGAAGAAAAAGTGGAGGGATATCTTACACAGATTGCTTGACATCACATTGTTTCTTGCCAAGCAGAACCTAGCATTCCGTGGCCACAAGGAAGATGAGTGCTCATTTAATAAAGGGAACTTTCTTGAGATGGTTGAAATGCTATCAAAATATGATTCAGTACTCAAAGAACACCTAATTAGATTGAAGCGGAGCACCTGTAAACTTAAAGTATCGGTCTCATATCTTTCTCCACAAACTCAGAATGAGTTTATAAGTGTCCCGGCAAATCACGTGAAGGAGAAGATTGTCATGGACATAAAGTCTGCAAAGTACTTTGGAATCATGTTTGATAGCACACCCGACATATCACATACTGACCAGATGTCCGAAGTGATCAGATATGTGAACATCAAGAATAGGAAAGTTGAAGTAAAAGAAGTGTTTCTAGGATTTTTCCCTTTAAAGGGGAAAAAAGCTGCTGATCTCAGTGTGGATATCTTTAAAAAATTAGAGAGTGATGGACTGGACATAATGATGTGTCGTGCTCAGGGTTATGATAATGCTGCTACTATGGCTGGAATTCATGGAGGTGTACAATCCATTATTAGGGAAAAAAACAAAAAAGCAATTTTTAATGGCTGTGTGGACCATTCACTGAACTTGTGCGGTCAGCACTCTTTTGCTGAGAATGCTTCATGTGTGACATTTTTTGGAACACTTCAGTCAATGTTTTCTTTTTTTGCTGCTTCCACCCATCGATGGGATGTGTTAATTCACCATACTGGAGTGTCAGTGAAAAGATTATCAACAACACGCTGGAGTGCTCATCATGCTGCAGTTAAGCCAGTAAAAGAAAAATTGAATATGTTTGTGTCTGCAATCGAAGCGCTTTGTGATCCTTCTGAAAATATGGACACAAGAGGAGCAGCAGAATGTCTACTGCCTGCTGTCTGTGATTTTACGTTTTTGTGCTACCTATACTTCTGGGGTGATGTACTTCAAGAAGTTGATGTTACACAACAGTACCTGCAGACCAAAGGCTTAAGTCTGGACAAGGTGGTGACAAAGCTAGAGTCACTAAGACTTTTTCTGTTTGAAGAGCGCAGTCACCTAGTGGAACATGCAATTAAGCAGGCACATTTAAAATCTAAAGAATATGGAATTGCCGTAGAGAGAAGAGCCAGGTTTAAGAAGAGGATGGCAGGGGAACAGGCACGTGATGCTGGAGGCATAAGTCTACAAGACGAGAACAAGAGGGCAATGCTTGAGTGCATTGATCGCTTCCATTCTGAACTCCAGATCAGATTAAGAGCCATCATGGAAGTTGCAGCCATGTTTGAGGCTGTTCAAGCAAAGAGTCTCATATATGAAACTGAAGAAACATTAAAGGTGTCCATTCCAAAACTGACCACTTTTTATGACGAAATATCTTAGAGTGAGCTGTTAATGGAAATACCCAGACTGAGGAGACATCTCAAAGCAGCCAAGATCAACCTAGAAGAAGTCAAAGATTGGTCGGCTTTACAAGTTTTGACCTTCATAGCAGAATGGGACTTCATTGAATCTCTTCCAACCCTTTCACTATGTCTAAAAATATTTCTGACAATCTGTGTGTCTGTGGCTTCATGTGAGAGGAGCTTTTCAAAGTTGAAGCTGATAAAAAACTATTTGCGTTCAACGATGGGACAGGCAAGGCTTTCTGATCTTGCAATATTATCAGTTGAAAGTGAACTAGCGAAATGTATTGATTTTGATGATGTTGTTCACAATTTTGCAGCTGTCAAGGCTAGAAAAGCAAAGTTTTGATTTAGATGTTAACTAAATGCTTTCATATTTGTTCCTGTTTTTGTGTTATTTATTTATTAATTCAGTAAAGTTTAAAGTTAAAATAAATACAGTTCTTTAACAGTTTAAGCTTTGATTTCTATTATTTTCATATGATTTTGTTATTCAAATTTGCTAGTTGATTGATAGTTATTAACGGCACTACTGTTGCCAATATATGCAGTGTTATTAGGGTGAAAAAAATTATTGGGGGAGGGGTGACACCATGTTATACCGCACCAGGTGACACCAACCCTAGTGACGCCACTGTGTCCACACCACTCTAAACTCCAACGTTGAGTTTATTTTCTCAATGTTCAGCAGACAGGTAAAGGGTGGAAGAGAGACAGGACAGCAAGGTTTGGGAGGTTAGTCCAGGCACAATGGATAACACAATCACTACTCTATCCATGAGTAGGTTTAGCTCACCCGGATAGACTCCTACAAGTGGATCCTAGCAGCCGAAGTGATGCTCGGACGTTTGATCAAGTTCTTTCCTAGATGCGATTGGGAGACTCTCTGCCACAGAATCTATGAGACCCCGAACCTCTTATCTTCTGGTACTTAAGGACAGGTGCTAGCAGCAGCACATTACTAGGCCCTTGGTGAATAGGAGAATCCCTCCAGAGATTTACCGGGCCCCTTCCTTCACCATGAACTCTCACCGGTCCATCACAAAGGTCCTCCCCCGGCCTCCTCCTCTTAGAAGTGGGCTCCCTCGCGAGAGACACCCTGGGACTTCTCCTCCTCGAAGCGGGCTTCAGTTAAAGGTGCTGGGCCCAGTGTTGAAGATGCAGCCCCAGGACTAAAGGTGCCTGGGACTGATGCATACGTGGCCCCATGGCCTGGAGGGCCATGCGCCAGGACTCCGACTCTGGAACGAAGAACCCCTCCCAGGCGGCGTCTGCCCTTATGTATCCTCTCCCAGCATGCACAGCAGGTCGACCACACCCACCGTACCACTGCCGAGAGAGGACACCCAAGGCACAGCACTAATACCAGCGGTTCAACCCCGACCCATTATGGCAGTGCCACCTACAGGCCACAGGGAACTGCACACCAGTATACCATCCCGGAAATAAACACCACAACCTATAAATTGAGAATGGTCTGAGCCTAACTACTATCTCAGACCATCCCCCTAAATTTGGGTATATAGCACCCCTAAATGAGATGGGCGCTACATACATATTTTTGGTAAAAAAAATCCCTATAAGCGTATATTGATTGGTTTGCACAAAAGTTATAGCGTCTACAAAATAGGGAATAGATTTATGGCATTTTTTTTTTTCACTAGTAATGGCAGCGATCAGTGATTTCTAACTGTATAGGGGCCTGTGTGACTGGGGAAACACACAGATCCATCTTCTCAGTGGCATCCCCTGACAGAATGGGGATATGCCTTGTTTACTTCGGCAGATCCCTGTTCTGTCTCTGCGGGGGAACAATCGCAGGTGGCCGGTGGACATCGATTGGTTGGCTCCCCTGCTGTCCATCCGAAGCGCGCGTGCCCACAAAAGCTAGTGCACAAACTGCCGTATCAGTGCGGCGATTTGCGCAGCCGAGCCACCTTGCTGCAGTACATCTGCGGCGGGTGGTTGACAAGTAGTTAAAGAAGAATTCCAGAATATTTTATAGATAGTTACAGCTTGGACCATGCATATACGGTACCTGTGGGATTCCTCTAGAACAGGGGTCTCCAAACTGTGGCCCGGGGCCAGATGCGGCCCCTTGCTTGCCCTTATCTGGCCCTTGGGGCACTATTCTTCCCTCTGACACCAAATATGGATCACTGTTTACCCCCATTGATGCAAAGACATTTTCTACTCCCACTGGCTACACTCTGGCCCCCCTAAAGTCTGAAGAACAGTAAACTGGCCCTTTGTTTAGAAAGTTTGGAGACCCCTGCTCTAGAAGCTGGAAAACACTGTAGCAGACACCTCTACTTCAGCGATCTCGACTAGCATTTGGGTCCTGTGCGGAACAGCTGCCCTGCTGCATTCTGAACACAAGGAATTGTAAAATGATCATGGGCGCCATTCACAGAAGACTTTGCATTTTCTCAATGAATGCAAAGTGTTCTCTGATTGTACGAGGTGGAGAGGTGTGGAAGTGATGTCACACTCCAAACCCTGTCCAATCAGAGAATGCTTTGCATTCCTTGAGAAAATGCAGATTGTTCTGTGAATGGCGCCCGTGCTGAGAAGCCAACCTCATCTGTTAAGAATACAGCAGGGCAGCTGCTTGGCACAGGACCTGGAAGCATGTCCAAGCTGGATTGATGTAACTATGTAAAAAAAACACCATGCCTGGAATTCTGCTTTAAGAGCTCATTTACATCAGGTGTGTTGAGCCTCATTGATTTGCATTGATCAATGCAGTCTCAAAGCAAGAGCCCTGTTCACACCATACATGTACAGTGGTGGCTACAAAATGCAGTGTGTCTGCATTTTTATGCAGACCATCAAATGCAACCATATGTCAAAGCACGATTTATTCTTCAAAATGCCGATCATGGCCTTCTCCTCACATCGCTCATTCATGCATTAGTGAAATATATGTCAATGACCTGTCAATTTCACAGAATAACTTATAGAGGGCTGTGAGAGGCCAGCGCGGAGCGGAGGAGAATATCAGATCTGTTTCATATGAGCGAGCAGTTGGAGATATTAGGCAGCTGTGCTCTTTCTGGACAGATGTTATGTAAACCCTGTTATAGACATCAGGACATAAATGGTTGCATTACGCCGCTATGTACACAGAGGCAGACCGGGTCCCCAGCAGACAAAGCCAAAGATTATGTTGTAGTGTGTTCTTCCTCTTCCGCCTCCACAGGGGAAAAGGATAGAACATATCTTAAACAGGATTCTACATGGCTGACAACTGCAAGAAATTCTAGTGAAAACAGATTGACATCATCCTGAGGAATGATGTTGGATTGCCCTTATCGGTGCGGTATTTAGAGCTTTTATTGACTGACAGAGTAAACTGTACAGCAGACAGGGAAGTCTCTAGACGAGGCAACTAAGGCAAACACTGGAAAGGTGATCTGAATTATATAACCTTATAACATCCTGGAATTTCAGAATTTTTTTTTTTTGCTGTTCTATATTGGGCAGATGTGTAAGTGCGCCCTCTGTTGGCCATTTCTGTATCAGGATCAGGGAATGTAAGCAGTATTCCTGCCTAGGTCAGTTAGACCCCTTTCACGCTGAGGCAGTTTTCAGGCGTGTTAGCGCTAGAAATAGCGCCTGTAAAGCACATTAAAATTGCCTCCCATTCATTACAATGGGTGCTTTCACACTCGGGCGGTGTGCTTGCGGTATGTTCGGAAAAGTCCTGCAAGCAGCATCTTTGGGTCAGTTTGGGAGCACTGTATGCAGCGCTCCCAAAACGCCCCTGTCCATTGTGCCTGAAAAGCGATTCGGAAGCGCCGTAACTAGGGTTGTCCCGATACCGATACTAGTATCGGTATCGGGACCGATACCGAGCATTTGCGCGAGTACTTGTACTCGCGCAAATGCTCCCGATGCCTGATCCGATACCTGTGATGGGGAGAGAGAGGCGGCGTGCAACAGGAAGTCCGTGGGTGGAGTCAGCGGGCGGAGTCAGCGGGCAGAGCGAGCGAGCAGGTAAGCTGGCGGGGTGGGGGGGAATGGGGGCAGCCAGGGCCGGATTCCAGACAAGGCCACCGAGGCCAGGCCTCGGGGCGGCAGTCAGTGCAGGGGCGGCTCCGCCTATCCTCACCGCCCTCACTCACGGGCACAGTCACCTCCCACTCCGCCTATTCTCCCAGCTCGCACTCACGGTCACACTGTACAGTTCCGGCTCCGCCTATCATCTCCGCCCACTCCGCTCATCCTCCCCGCCCTCACTCAGGGGAACACTGCAAAGGCACTGCCCATTCTCCCCGCCCTCATTCACGGGCATACTGCACAATCTCCGCCCGCTCCGCCCATCCTCCCCGCCCTCACTTATGGGCACTCTACACAGTCCCCGCCCGCTCCTCCCATCCTCTCCGCCCGCACTCATGGGTAGTCACAGGCCCCACCCATCCTCTTTGCCCGGCCAAGCAAAACCTAGCATGGAGGGGGAACCAACTGATTTGCGAGTGATCTGCAAGTAAGTGGCACTGATATCAATATCAACACTGCTACTGATTCCCCCCCCACACCACCACTGCTGCCACTGATACCCCCCACCAGCATTACTGCCACTGATACCCCCACCAGCATTACTGCCACTGATACCCCCCACCACCACTGATACCCCACCACCACCACTGATACCCCACCACTGCCACTTATTCCCCCCCCAACACCAGCACCATTACCACTAGTGCGACTGATACACCCCCCACCACTGATACCCCCCACCTCACCACGACCACTGCTGCCACTGATCCCATTCAGCAACCACCATCCCTGCCACTGATCCCACCCCCCACCACTGCCACTCATCCCGTCCAATCTCCCCCTTCCACTACCACTCATTCCAACCTATCTTCCCCAACCACCACCCTCACCACTGATCCCATCCTCCCACCACCGCTGCCACTCATTTCATCCAATGCCCCCCAACCACAACCCTTGCCACTAATCCCATTCCCTACATCATCTCTGCCACTCATCCCATTCAATCCCCCCTACCACTGATCCCACCCCCCAACCACCACCCTTGCCACTCATCCCATCCCCCCACCACTGCTGCCACTGATCCCACCCCCACCGCTGCCACTCATCCCATCTCTCCCTCAACGCTGCCACTGATCCTATCCCTATCCAACCACCACTGCTGCCACTGATCCCATCCCCCACCACCACCGCTGCCACTCATCCCAAGGGCATAACTACAGGGTCACAATTGCAATGGCGCACATGTTGCCCCTGTACACCTGGATGGGGGGGCATATAGAGGAACAAATCCCCTCCATTTTTCTCCTGCAGCCACTAAAAGCCTGCTTTTCCTCCCCTCCGTCCCATAGGCATTCAGTGGCTGCAGAAGGAAAATGGAGGGGAATTTGTTCCTCCATATGCTGCCCCCGCCGCCCCTCCTATCCAGGTCCTGCTGCCCCCAGGATCAGTGGGAAGGGCGCTGGCCAGAGGTCACAGTGCCAAGCAGAATATTTGACTCAAAAGGTATTTAATTCCTTGCTGGGTATGCTGCATAATGCACATATTTACAGTTATTATTGTATAAAAACAGTGCACAAATACACTAGGTATGTCTTTAATAACACAATATGCAAATCACAAGTACTTTCAGGTTTTTTTTGGCGGGGGGGGGTATTTCTAGTGTCATTTTTTTTTCTTTGCCTCATTTCTATCACATGGGGGGGGCTCAGAAGACCCCTATGTGATGGTGTGTGTGTGTGTAGGGGGGGGGGGGGGGCGGCATTGAAGGACCCGGCCTTGGGGCGGCAAAGGGAGTAAATCCGGGCCTGGGGGCAGCCGCATCATCCATCGGTGACCGGAGCCGTCACATTGGGCAACTGAAGTGACGCTCCGTGTTGCCGGTGTACACTGTCAGTGCTTTAACCAATCCCGGGTCCCGACGCCCATCTTGGTACACCCTGCACTCGCCCACATTAAGCCAGCAGCGGACATCTTGTTACACCCAGCCCATATAGTTTGGGCTAGGTGTAACAAGATGTCCGCTGCAGCTTTTATGTAGCCAAGTGCAGGGTGTAGCAAGATGGGCGTTGCAGGGGGCAGGAAAAAATTATTTAGGTTGCTTTCGTGTCATTTATTTCAGTGCCTGCCCATAAGTGCCAGCCATCTGTCAGTGCCCATCCATCAGTACCAGCTATCCATCAGTGCCACTGCCAGCCATCAGTGTGTGCCATCTATCAGTGCCATTTTTCAGTGTGTGCCACCTACCAGTGCCATCTTTCAGTGTGTGCCACCTATCAGTGCCATCTTTTAGTGTGTGCCACCTATCAGTGCCATCTTTTAGTGCGTGCCATCTATCAGTGCCATCTTTCAGTGCCAGCCATCAGTGCGTGCCACTCAGTGCTGCATAATCAGTGCCACCTATTAGTGCCCATCCATCAGTGCCACTGCCAGCCATCAGTGCCACTGCCAGCCATCAGTGCCATCTTTCAGTGCGTGCCACCTATCAGTGCCATCTTTCAGTGCCAGCCATCAGTGCGTGCCACTCATCAGTGCTGCATAATCAGTGCCACCTATCAGTGCCCATCCATCAGTGCGTGCCATCTATCAGTGCCATCTTTCAGTGCATGCCACCTATCAGTGTCATCTTTCAGTGCCAGCCATCAGTGCGTGCCACTCATCAGTGCCACCTATCAGTGCCCATCCATCAGTGCCACTGCCAGCCATCAGTCAGTGCCACCTTTTAGTGCCCATCAGCCAGTGCCATCTATCAATGCGTCACATGACATTAAAAAAAAAGTATCGGTATTCGGTATCGGCGAGTACTTGAAAAAAAGTATCGGTACTTGTACTCGGTCTTAAAAAAGTGGTATCGGGACAACCCTAGCCGTAACACTGTTTTACTAAACCCACAATCATCACCATCTGTGCAGAGATTTCCCTTCCTTTCCTGTCCCATAGCCAAACAGGAAGTAAGAGGAAATTCCTGCAAATTGAGGGAATTCCTAGGGACCCCTGGGTCACCATAACTAGTGTTCCCATTGGAAGATTTCCCCGCTATTACTTTTCTGGGGACAACCCAAAATTGCCCTCAATAGCAGCTAATCAAACACAGATCATGCTAGCTCTGAAGCCAGAAATGTTGAAATCATTGTCGCTTTCAGCTTCATTTGTCACAGAGGAGATAGGGGAACAGATGTTCCTCCATTTCCTCTGTGTGAAGAGATCCCAGCTTTTTAGTGTGGTTTGGCAAAGGCCAGGAACCACCGCAGGTGGTGGCAGGAGGGGGTCGACCCTTCTCAGTACCAAAAAAGTGATCAGGCGGGTTTAGAGCTGCCTGGATCACTTTTGCTAAAGAGTAATTTGCTGACTATAAAGAATGACACCAAGCTCATGGCTGCAGTTGGAGCTTGGTATAAGTACTTGCCGACAGGCTGTATATATACAGCATGTACGGCAGGCAGCAAGTGGTTAAAGTATTACCAACTGGTACCAGTGGCGGCTGGTCGTTTATTTTTGGGAGGGGGGCGGCAAACAACCACCCATCCCCCCCATCGTGGCAGGTGGCAGGCAGTGTGGTGCAGCGGCTCAGCTCCGAGTCCTCTCCTCCATGGCAGCTTCCAGCTCCTCCCCTCCTCCTTCTAGGCATCCAATAGGATCGCCTGTCCTTTCAGCCAATCGGGTGACCGGTGTCAAAACCTGCTTCCTGATTGGCCGGGAGGAGGATCTATGTTACAAGAGCAAATATTGATTTGCTGTTGTAAAACACCTGGGTGGGCTCGGAGCGCACTCTCTGCGACCCAAGCCCACCCTATATTGAAGCCTATTAGAGAATCTGGCTCTAATCGGTGCTTCAAAAAAAAAAACAGCCCCTCCGCTTTGGAATCCATGCGTCGGTGTCCTGAAAGAGGCCGGACGCATGGATAGGGGAAGCGGCGCCCATGCGCCCTTAATGGACGGGCCACCTCTGAGTGATACTGTTATAATTATGACCGACAAAAAGCACTACAGTTGATCCATTTCATGGCTAACACGCTACCAAAGTACAGTACTGTATATCTGAAATCAGCAAGAGCACATGACCAGTGTAGCCCAGTTGTCCCCAACCTTCTTAATATCTGCCCAACCACTTGTACTCCACCTTCCCCCTGACTGTTACCTAAATTAACGAGACCACACCTGGTATTGGAGTACAAATTGTCATGATGAAGGCAGCTTCACGCAAAGGAAATCATCCAAATAATGAATGACGGAATTCAGACCTGATACGTCACGGACCACCCATTCAACAAAAGAGCTGAATGTCTCAAACAAGGCGCAGGAAATGGAGCAGCCCATGGGCAGGCATCGATCCACGTAAAATTCCTCTTGCCAGCAACACCCAAGCAGACGGAAACTGTCCAGATGGACTGGAAGCAAGCGAAAATCGGATTCAATGTCGGATTTTTCCATCAGCGCCCCTTTACCATATCGGCAAACCCAACCAACTGCTGCGTCAAAAGAAGTACCGTATTTATCGGCGTATAACACGCACTTTTTTCCCATTAAAATCAGGGGAAAATCGTGGGTGCGTGTTATACGCCGATACTCCGTCGAATTCCCCTGCTGAAAACGAGCGAGAGGAGCGAGCGGAGCCGAAGCCGAAGTACAATCGGCTTTACTCGGCTCCTCTCGCAGTCCCGCCCATCTCTGACTGCGCCGCTGACATAGAGAAAGCCGAGTGTACTTCGGCTAGTCTCGGCTCCTCTCGCAGTCCTGCCTGTGACTGTGAGCAGAGCCGAGTCTAGCCGAAGTACACTCGGCTTTCTCCGTCAGCGGCGCAGTCAGTGGAGATGGGCGGGACTGCGAGAGGAGCCGAGTCTAGCCGAAGTACACTCGACCCCGCTCGCTCCTCTCCACAGAAATCGGCGCCAAATTTTAAAAAACGCCGGGACTGACACGATCGCAAAGGCACTGGGCAAGGCTGCAGATGGACAGATGGACACTGGGCAAGGCTGCAGATGGACAGATGGACACTGGGCACGGCTGCAGATGGACAGATGGACACTGGGCAAGGCTGCAGATGGACAGATGGACACTGGGCACGGCTGCAGATGGACTGATGGACACTGGGCAAGGCTGCAGATGGACAGATGGACACTGGGCAAGGCTGCAGATGGACAGATGGACACTGGGCAAGGCTGCAGATGGACACTGGGCAAGGCTGCATGCTGCATTTAAATGTAAGTTTTTTTTCCTTGAATTTCCCTCCTAAAAGTTTTTTTCCTTAAAATTCCCTCCTAAACTTGGGGTGCGTGTTATACGCCGGTGCGTGTTATACGCCGATAAATACGGTATATGACACGCAAAACTTGTGCGGTTCCTTCTTGGGCACCACCCCCAGAGGCAAAATCACCAAGTCCGGCAAAGGCTTAACCGAGAATGGCCCGCCCATGCGACTCAGTGCCACTTAGCCAACTTCTTGACTAATTCCGCGCCATAGGCTGGACGGCAGTCAAAGAACATGAGAACCTAAAACCCTCCAATAATCCCGCTCCCAACAGCCTCGCCGCGTCCCAGTCCGGGTACCTATTTAGGAAAGGTTGCATCCTTTCCCCACTCCCTGGCGTCATCCCTCTTGTTAGAAAATTCTCCGGCACGACCCTTACCTTTCTTGAAGCAGCTGGACATGGGATGCGAACCTCCACAGCACTCATGCCTAAAACGGCACGTTCCCCAAACATACATGATCCCATGTTGTACTGTCAGCAGATACCCGATTTTTTACCGGGGAAGGTGCATCCCCGGCCCCCCCTGAAAAAAACTGACTCGGGGCCCGAGCCGAGGACATCAGACGCATCCAGAGGATAATGTCTTTGTGGTTCCAGCGAACAGACGGACGAATGGCCCTACGCTGCCGGAACAGTTTGTTGTACCGTAGCCATGCCGATCCCCCATAGACTCTGTGAGCCTCTCCGTTGGTGTCCATGTAACAAAAGAGAGCTGAACAGTGTTCCAGTTGTGGGCCAGCCGCCGCGCCTGCAGATGACTGCGGTGTGGCTCTGGCAGCCACTGCAGCACCCCTTCCACTACACCCACCACCCCAATACAGTGCAGCACTCAAAGAATTAGTAGAATTAGTAGATAATGCAGAGGACCAGGCTGACCAGGAGGGCCCCCCAACAGGCGCTGCTCCAGAATCCGTCGGTGCTGTGCGACTTTGCACCTCCTCCTCTGAGCAGGACAGCTTGCCTTCCGACCGCACTTCAGGAGCTTGTTGGTCTGCCATCTGCAGCATCCCAGGCAAGGAGAGCCTGGATGCCGTGGATCCTTGCCGTTTTTGGCCCCTGTCCACCAGCACCGGATCCGCCCACCGATGCTCCGCTGCGCAGGACTGGGGCTCTGTACATCACCCCCAATCATCTGTCGCTTCTCTTCCCCCCCCTACATCACTACAGGAGGACCTGTCACCTCAATGGAGCCGCCGGACGCGTCTGGTAACGTCAATGGCTGCACTTCTCCCTCGCCGAGACTCCCCAGGCGCAGGCACCGCTGAGGGGGAGGAGTCCCGGTGAGAAACGCTCTGTAAACCTAAACCTCCGAGCCCGTCGGGACTCCAGCCCCCCCGTTGCCGACCCGGATGCCTGATCCTGTAGAAGGGAGGACACCTGGCTGTGCAGCCACTCTGGTCCCTTAGTCGGAGCCGCCCGCAGCTGGGCCAGAATCAGATCGACGTCGGCAGGGCAGGACTTAGGGTGGTGGGGGCCCCTGGGTTTGAGTGACTTTCGGGCCCTACCTTCTATACATTACTTTAAATAGAATGATTCAATGAAAAATTTAAGAGGAAGTAAACCCCGGCCGATTTTTGCAGTTTTTCAATTATTAAGTTATAACAGCTCATCGCAATGCAATATATATATATATATATATATATCCCAAAAACGGGTATCTCAAGCGCCATTCGTACTGCTGTTATGTGATTCAAATTATGACGTTGCTTCCGCCCTTACTGTGTCCCCGTCGGTAATCTCGCGCATGCGCCATAACCATTCGTTGCTGTGTCTGCGGCTGCTGTTTTATTTCATTCCCCTTTTGTGACGTCTTCTTGATACTCCCCCATGTGACTAAAGAAGAGAGGAAGGAGCTAAACACCACAAGACTTCTCCTCTGTGCCAGACAGAGGGGAAGTTCTCACAGACTGCATCCCGGCAAGCTTTAAATGCTGGTTTAGAGGGGCTAATGTGCGCAAGCTCAGGGGGCCCCAATTGGGCGGGGCCCATGGGCTTGAGCCCAGTCAAGCCCAATGGTAAGTCCAGCCCTGGACGTCAGCCATGGTGTTGTGATGTCCAGCAGTGTGGAAAATGCTTCCTACTCTTCTGCCCCTACTACTGCTGCCCGGGAGCCCCACCTCCCCCTTAAATAAACAAAATCCCTCCCAACTCTGATCTTTTACACTAATCCTTTCCTCCCCTTCCTTGCAAAAAAAGTCCCTGCTTTTTAACCCTATGTTGCCTCCCCTTTTCACACTGTCATGCCCGACCCTAATTTGTCTCTTCTTTTCTTTCGCTTCGGGCGTCACTTAAAGTTGAGTTTTATATATGGGCTACTACAAATCTCATCAAACACCCTCTGATTAATCTTTGAAGCAAAATCTGTAGAATAATTCATTTTTTAGGATTGATAGTCTGCATGGCAGAGTATAATAGTATCGGGAAGTTGTAAACTTTTTTTATTTACAGTATAAGAATATCTGTACAGATAAGATAACAGTCTGAAATAAAAGGATTATTCTGAGTCACATTCGTCTAATGCTAGCTGTATAAGTATTGATCTGATCATTTGATGAACCAATTGTTTCAATATTGCATTTGAATCCATTGTACATTGATTTTTTTTATTTTTTTGCCACTATAATCTAAACTATAATCCCTTTCAACTGATTTTGCTGCATTGAAGCGAAGATGAAAATGATTGGATGGGCTGGAAAATTCTGATTGTTTTGGTAAATGATTTTTCAGGCTATTGTTTGTACTGGCATCATTGCAATTGATTTATACTCACAGGAAATGCTGGCGGTGTCATTTCCAGGTGAACAAGACAATTGATCAAAATGCCAAATTATTGTTTTCACTGCCAAAGTTGATTTCTGACATTACCGCTCATGTCCAGGCAGATATAAAAGACACATATGAATGCAACTCCTTATCTTTTAATAAATCATTAAATTCTCGTTCTGCACAGGACAATTCAGGTCTCTATTAGGGCATACTTTATAGAAAACAATTGTTTCTGCCCCATTCACACTACAACACTGCAGAAAGTTCCAGACATGCTGTATTTTTCTTCAGCATATTGGATGGCAACACAGGGCATGGCACCACTCTGCTCCGCATAAACGAATAGAGTGTATATTTGTATGCTTTTTAATAAAGTTTAAAAAAATGGAAACAATGTGATGCATTGAAGCAGCACATCACATCGCCTACTCACTGCGGGCAAAACAGTTTTCACTTTCAATAGGTTTTCAATGGAATATTTTCAAAGTACAGACTATAGCAAGAAACGTCATGTAAAGATGAGCAGAATGCTACTTATCAAAAAAATTATAACCATGGATGGTGAAAGGCTATACATAAATGCAAGAAAAAAAAATAAGTTTTCAATTATCTAAATACAGCTGTATTAAAACAAAAGGTCTTACAGTTGGATTTCTTTAAAAACAGCCATAGCCTGAAAAGAACAGCCTGTGTCAAGCAAAGACGCTGCAGGCTGGGACCCTTGCTCTTTGGTAAATAGTAACCCCTTTAACAAAGGGGGGCCCCAAATTCTCCCCCCCTCCTCTGTGTGTACCCATTCACTGATTTTTTTTTTTAAATGAATAAAGACATTACAAAAGTTTGTCACAATTCCTTTATTAAAAAAAAAAAAAAAACGGTGCATGCTGGGTCAGTTATGTCACAAGGGGGGGGGGGGGGGTGCCACCAGGTGACGTCGCTTTTGTTTGTAACATGACAAAATTTAGAAAATTTCAAGGGGTATGAATACTTTTTCAAGGCACTGTATAATGTGGTCTATGATCATCTGTCACAGTGGTCGTATAAAAATGTGAATATAATGGTTTAGTAATTGCAATTGAGGTGATCACACAGGTTTATAAACCAGCTAAATAATTTTAATGTATTTTAACCTCCTCCCGCACGCGCTATAGCTAAGAGACGGCTACAGCGTCTCTTAGCTGCAACTTCAGCACATTGCACTCCTCATAAATAAACCTATTTATAGAAGTCTGTGAAATTGTCCTTACTTGTTTAATGTGCTTGCAATCCATTCCAAAAGGTTTGTTTGTGTCACCGATGCATGCACTTCTCGTCCTGTGATTAACGGAACGCTCTGTGTGCCGTTTCCCCATTCACAACATGATGTGTTCTAAAGCTACGCTGTCTGCGGCACAGCTTTGCAGACTCGCGAGACTAGGCAGTCATTCACAGCTTCCTCGTTCTCCCCTACTAACTGTGTGATGTCACACGGGGAGTAAACCAGTAAACTATAGACTCCTACAACGGCAATCAGCTCAAGAAAGAGGCTTGGTTATGAAACAATTGCGCATGTGCAAGATTTTCGCAGGGGAAACAAGGAAGGGCGGAAGATAGGGTGACCACATTTCCAAACTTCCATTCAGGGACACCCACCCTTCCGAAAAATCATCTTGTGCTGTAACGAATCACAGCACAGCTGGGGGGGGAGGGTGCGCGCTTTACCCAGAAGCACTGATCAGCCCCCCCCCCCCAAAAAAAGGCTGCTGCATCGCCACTTTGCTCAATGATCAGTACTTGTCCTGGCCAGCCGAGGCCCGTTTTACCTTGTTCCAATGCTGGCTCTACAGTGATTAGACACAAGAGACAGGATTTATGATTTCTCCAATCACAAGCAGGGGGGCGGGGATTGTGCCTCTTCCTGGCCAGGAAAAGTACTGTCAGTGAGTAAAGCGGAAATGTGGCAGCCTTTTTTGGGGGCATCAGGTCAGCTCTGGGGGGTGGCTGTGCCAATTTTATTCCAGGACACTGTATTGTCCTGGTATAAAGGGGCCCGGGACAGACCTGCAAAATGCGGGACTGTCCCGGGCAATCCGGGACACTTGGTCACCTTAGCGGAAGATGAGTCAGAAAACAGTACTGAAGATGGCGCCGCTGAATCCCTGAAGTTTATTTTTTTACAATCTACTAAAAAACAGTAAGTAAGTAAGCCCTGATTATGCATACATTATACAAGGGTTGCAAATAGGGCTGCGGGGCACACACGGCACACTCTGTGATCACTGAGTCAATGAGACTTGGCTGATCACAGATCTGAGTAAGGGGCCAATCCCGGCCCCTTACCACGTGCAAAGCTGTCAGCCAATGACAGCTGATCACGTGATGTAAACAGAAGATTGGTACCTATTAGTGCCCATCAGTGCAGCCTCATCAGTGCCCATTAGTGTAGCCTCATCAGTACCCATCAGTGTAGCCTCATCAGTGCACATCGATGAAGGAGAAAAATTACCTGTTTGCAAAATTTTATAACAAACTATTCTGTTTTTCGTTTTTTTTTAAATGGTTTTAGCAAAAAATAAAAAACCCAGCAGTGTTTAAATACCACCAAAAGAAAGCTCTATTTGTGGGGGAAAAAATTGGCCTGGGCAGGAAGGAGGATAAAGTGCCCAATAAGCAAGGGGGTTAATCCATGTTGAAATACATTTTTAGTTTTTTTATGTATATTTTTATCTCCAAGATGAGTATATATTTAAAGTCCCTGCTTCTACAGTTTCTTCTTTTGATGTTATTTTGGGATGATTTTACGAATATTAGAAACTCTGAGTCACTGTACATCTTAGTAACTTTTCTACAAAAAGGAAGCGACTCAAGTAAAATCCAAGCTAGCATGGGGTTAACTAGCTGCCCTTGGCTCTGATCCTCATATCCTGGTGATCAATAGCTCCTTCCACGGTGGCTCAGATCCCGATGCGTGGTAGACAGCCTATTGTATCTGTACAGCATTTGAGCAATGTTGGTTATTTTTCTAGTAAGCCTTGGCAAAGAACGAGATGTCTGGCTTCTGAGAATTTCTACAGGGAAGTTCCCTGAGACTTGTTATTTCATTTCACCCAAGGGAGATTCATTAGCTGCTCATTTTTTATCTTTTCTACTGTTATTTACCTACTAAACAATCAGACAGCAAATTGTTTTATTTACATTTCAAAAGATGATGGCACAGATATTGCTACTTGCTTACTACTATCCCATTCAAAATGGAGAATATAGCTTTCATATGCATGCAGAAAGCAAATCATTCCTGCTCAGGGCTCCAGATTTTTCTTTATTTTTTTTTTTTCTTTAACTAAACTGAAGGGGTTTATCAGCTCACTATACTCTCTTTCTGTGTGAGACAGACAAACTTAAGCCTCGTACACACGCTTAGATTTTCGGACGACCGAACGTCCGTTTTTTGTGGCTTGCTAGTCTCATGTCAAAAGTGAAGAGGTTACTCAAAATACGAAAATGTTCGTACAACAGAATACAACGTCAGAAGTGATGTAATGTGTTGAATAGTTTTGTATGTATTCTTTCGTTTCTGAGCACGCCCAGTCTTGCTCTTACGAATTTTTTTTGTACGAAAACTGTACTAATGAAACGAAAATCAGAAGTTGAGTCCACATCCGCCAAAAATTTTATAGCCTGCGCATCCAGCTTTTGTCTGATGAAAAAGCAAAATCGGCTGTCGAAAGCACCGTACTAATGATCTGAAAATCGGCAGACAGCTCGTCTTATGAATTTTTCCATCCGATTTTCGTATTGCATGCACGGGCCTTAAGTGTCTGTCACACAAAAACCTATTGTGGCTGAACATTGCTCTGCCAGGGTCTAGAAAGAGGTTATGACCCAGAATTCTCAACCAGGCGATTTGAGGGGCTCCAGGGAGCTTGTGTCATGGAGAGGAAACTGGCTTTTCAGTTTCCTCAGTGTTTCGTAAAGTCAATTTTGGGATCTGGAGCCTGAAGATTTCAAAGTAATCCAGGTGGGATGAAATCTCCAATTCTGGGTCCACATTTTCAGACCCACCAGCACACTAATTGGTCTGGGGTGTGCTTGGCTATTAGTAGTGACCTTTCCATGGTTCTGGGCTCTGCCCTGGGAGATAGGAGGTAATTGCCCAGAAGGGCTCCACCTAGGAGAGAGGTGGGAGACAGTGCAGTAAGGGGCTGCTAGCTGTGTGCACAAAGCTGGGGCAAGATGGTCTGTGGGAGACAGACAAAGGCCTAAAGGTAAGGTGACCAGACATCCCCGGTTTCTGGGGACAGTCCCCGGATTGAGGACACTGTCCCCAGACCAAGTCTGTCCCCGGTTTTGTCCCCGGATTGGATTTGAATAGGGGCTAGGGCAATTTCAAAGACAGTCAGTGCAGAATTAAAAAAAAAAATTCTGAATTACACACCCTGGGCTCCACCACTCCTACTAGCTTATGGGGGTGTATTTATTCCATTATCTGTACCCCTTTCTGATGAACAAATGCTGGTGAGAGCGGAGGGACCATTTCTTCAGTTTCGGTCGCGTGCCCATTCAGCTCTGCTCGCATGTTCTGCTGCCTTGGCTCAAGTCCCGGCCAGCCGCCTGCCTGTTTATCTCCTTGCCCTCACTGGTGGAGTGATCTTCCTCCGCTCCCCACCCAGTAGTAGCCGGGGCCCGGAGAGTAAGACTTGAGAGGCCGTGAGGCGAGCGGCGATGAGCAGAGAGGCAGCTGAGCTCAGCTGACGGTGTTCATCAGCAGGAACAGAGGGAAAGCGGATCCGATCGTGGGGCTGCCAGTGCCTTCAAGGATTCAACACAGGTGTGCTTTTGGGGTGTCTGGGAAGAGACGACATTGCACTTTGTCTCTCTGGCATCATGGAGAGTATCATAACTCACAGGCAGCAGGCACTCTATCGTGGCTCTGTCTGGCTCTGTCACAGTGTGTCACATAACATTCCATGTGACACACTGTGACAGAGCCAGGCAGAACCATGATAGAGTGCCTGCTGCCTGTGAGTTATCATAATGCTGATGATGTTAACCAGTTGCTGATCGCCTGATAGCAGATTTACTGCTATAGGGCGGTCAGCTGCGCAGATCATGTATGGGATTCTGGGTATGGGAGCCAATCAGCGGCTCCGGTGGACTCGATGTCCACTGGTATCCGCTAATCATATTGTACATAGGCAGAACGGTGGTCTGCCTATGTAAACAAGGCAGATTGCCATTCTGTCAGTATGGAAGGGATCTATGCCTTCCCTTAGTAAAAGCACCTCCCCCACAGTAAGAAAACATTTGTTAGGCACACATTTAACCCTTTGATTGCCCTAGATGTTGTCCCCTTCACAGCCAGTGTCATAAGTACAGTGACAGTGCATATGTTTAGCACTTATCACTGTATTAGGAAATCCCAGAAATGGGAGGGTGTGTGCATGGAACTATAACGGTGCCTGTATTGATTATACCAATGAAATAGAATAGATAAAAAGAGAAAATTGATAAAAAAATAACAATTTATTCATAGGTTACAATACATTTAAAAGATATTGAGGAGAAGTACAACGCAGTGCACTTTGTCCTTGTGAGTCACCAACATAACAGTCCTACATGTTTCACCTAATCTAGGCTTCTTCAGGGACGTTTGGAGACTCTATGTCAATCTAAAAATAATATAAACAATTCATAGTTATATAATTTTTAAACATCAAAGTTAAAGAAAAATGAATTACTCAAATAAAGTACATAATACATTGCTAAAGAATAAAGGTATATATAAGGCAGTACCTCTGAAATCCTGATGGCCCTTACAACCAGATAAGTGTCCCTGTGGTGGATCAAATATACTGGGAAAACTATATGGAGTAGCCGGTATCTGTGTTAGGCAGTGTCCGGGTTCAAAACACCCTGTGCATAGGATCCACAAAATCCAAATAAGGGGATATTGGGTTAGCACCTAGGCTAGTCCAATCTAAAATATATATCAAAAGAAAAAAGAGAAAAGGACAAAAGAACTCTCTTAAGAATGCTTGTCAAATAATGTGACTACACACAGATCTACTATATAGAGTACAATATAACAAAAAATTAAATTTCATTAACTTACATATTGATATAGCAATGGGTGCATATTCTGGGAGCCCAGGAATAACAGCATAAGGGGCAACAGGTACATGTAACAAATCCACAGCACCTGGTTCAATGTCTATAGATAATGCCAGAGGCAGCAAAAAAGGAGAGGAAGGAGAGGAGTCAAACAAGGCCTGGTATGAAAACACTTCAGGCTCCAAAGAAAACATAAAGTGGCCCTGCAGCCCATCAAAGGTGGGACATTTACCTTGAGATCTCTTCACAAAGGTTTTGATTGTTCATTGCAGAGATGCAGCTGAAGGCTTAATCCAAGCCAACAAAATATATCTGATCTGCATGAACAAAAAACGATTCAATAATTTGTATAAAAAGCAGTCCAGCAAAAAGTGGGCTTGATGCTTTGGGTGTGGGTACATACCTGTTTACTCCGTGCGGTTAGCGTGGCTCCCAGAAAGGATCCCATGACAGAGTTGTTACCAGCATGGGTCCTATTTATATCCCAAGTGTGCAATTGAATGGCAGCACCGCATATGACGTAATCACGTCAGCGGCGTACTACGGGCGCTGGGTGATGACGTCAGCTAAATAAAAAAAAAAAAAAAAACCTGCTGGTGAGAGAAAGGTCACATGTGCAGAGAGATCCATCAGATGGAAAGTGGTACGCACGGCAGCGCCCCCGTGTGGGCGACGTAAATGTTGCCAATGCTGTCTCAGTGGATGCGATCATCTCCAGCAGAACTGGGTCACAATTGCGGACAGTCATAACACCCGTGCCTCCGCTCAGGTTCAGCGGCATAGATGCATACTGATGACTGCCCCCTAGCGCCCGTAATGGATCTTTGTGGTTGTCACAAGCTGGTGAACCTAAACACTGCAAACGCAGATGTCGGTGAATGCAATAACTGTCAAGCTGCAATGGTATGCAGCGGGAAAGGAAAATTATACAAACAGATAGGTTAAATGTTTAATGATAAAATTTGGAAGTATAGCCTGCTATAATGTCAGGACATATACATGTAAGGCATTCGGAAAGTGAGAGGTACTGCTTGGTAACTTACAAAAAATACATCAATTTGATTAAATAAAAAAACAAACCAATGAAAAAGATTACTTGGACTAGTAATATTAATTACCGTATATTAGTGATGAGCCGAACAGCCCCGGGTTCAGTTCGCACCAGAACCCGCGAACGGACCGAACGTTCGTACGAACATTAGAACCCTATTAAATACAATGGATGCGAACGTTCGAATTCTAAAGTGCTAATTATAACGACTATTATGCATGTTATTGTCCTAAAAAGGGTTTGGGAACCCGGGTTCTGCACCAGGGGACATGTATCAATGCAAAAAGAAGTTTTAAAAACGGTCGTTTTTCGGGAGCAGTCATTTTAATGATGCATAAAGTGAAAAAAAAAAAGTCAAATATTCCTTTAAATATCGTACCTGGGGGGTGTCTAAAGTATGCCTGTGAAGTGCCACGTGTTTCCCGTGTTTAGAACTGTCCCTGCACAAAATGACACTTCTAAAGGAAAAAAAAGCCATTTAAAACTGCTTGCGGCTTTAATGTAATGTCTGGTCCCGGTAATATGGATGAAAATCTTTAAGAAAAATGGCATAGCTACCCCATGACCCCCCCCCCTACCCCAGCCCATTACCAGCCCCTTTGGGTCTTGTATGGATATTAAGGGGAACACCGCACACAAAATAAAAAAGGCCCTATATACTCTGAACAGCCGTATACAGGCGGTGCATACAAGACAGGGACTGTAGGTTTGTTCTTATGTAGAATGTGTTTGTAATTTTGAACAGGTACATTGTTTAAGTGTAGCTCCAGCCCAAAAATCTATTTTTAAACTTTTTGGAAAACATAGGTAAGGGTTATCACCCCTGTAACATTTGTTTTGCTGTCTGTGCCCCTGTTCAGAACATTTCACCTCACTTTCCGTCCCAATGACAACTGTTTTTGAAATGTGGTGTTTTTCTTGAAACAAGGATTGGTGATAAAGCATCAGTACAGAGGAGACACCTTTCTCCCATATTAATTCTTACAGGAGAGAATTTTCCTTCCTAGGGGTAGATTTCCTCTCACTTCCTGTTGTCTTCTTGCGTTTGCAAGTAGGAGTCGTTTGTAAGTTGGATGTTTGAAAGTAGGGACCTGCCGTATATACTCTGCAGAAATAGGCCCCTTAGTTGTTGGTGTTGGCACAACACTGTAAGCACTCACAGTTACTCTTGGTTGGTGCTGGAACGCCCTGCTGTCAACTATTATATCAGGAATTGTATTTACATATAATTGTTGAACAGTGGTAGTAAAAATTGGGCCTTTGATGGTGGTGCTGGTGCCACAACACTGTAAGCCCTGACAGTTACTCTTGGTGGGTGCAGCAATGGGCCCTGCTGTGAATTATTAGATCAAGAATTGTAATTACATGCCCCTTTTGAACAGGGGCTGAAAAATTGGGCCTTTCGTGGTGGTGGTGGTGGTGGCGTTGCCACAACACTGTAAGCCCTCAGAGTTACTCTTGGTGGGTGCAGCAATGGGCCCTGCTGTGAATTATTAGATCAAGAATTGTAATTACATGCCCCTGTTGAACAGGGGCTGAAAAATTGGGCCTTAGGCACTGGTGGCACAACACTGCAACCCCTCACAGATACTGTACTTGGAGCACAGCAATGAGCCCTGTTGCAAAGTATTGCTTCAAAAATTGTAATGACACGCCCCTGTTAAACAGGGGCTGAAAAATTGGGCCTTAGGCACTGGTGGCACAACACTCCAACCCCTCACAGATACTGTACTTGGAGCACAGCAATGAGCCCTGTTGCAAAGTATTGCTTCAAAAATTGTAATTACACGCCCCTGTTAAACAGGGGCTGAAAAATTGGGCCTTAGCCACTGGTGGCGGCACCCATAAACAAAAATGATCTTCCAAGCTATCATCATCAATCGTATCATTGAGGACTCGGAGGAGGAGGATAGCCAGTCAACATAACAGCACAGGCACTCAGCATCAGCATCAGTCTTGAAGGGATGTGACATGTTAAAATCAATTAGTCTGTTATATCAGCATCAGGTGTGTGGTAGCTGGTGGTGATCCAAGACTGGTTCATCTTGATGAAAGTCAGTCGATCAACCGAGTCGGTGGACAGGCGCACCCTGTGATCCGTGACAAATCCTCCAGCAGCACTGAATGTGCGTTCCGAAAGAACGCTGGATGCAGGACAGGCCAGTAGCTCAATTGCATACTGTGCAAGCTCTGGCCAGTGATCCATCCTCAAGACCCAGTAAGCCAGAGGATTTTCGGTGGGGAAGGTGTCCAAGTCTGACCTTGCCCCTAGATATTCCTGCACCATGTTTATCAGACGCTGGCGATGGTTGCTGGAACCGATCATACTTTGGGGCTGCGGACTAAAGAATTGTCTGAACGCATCGGTCAGACGGCCACCTTCCCCACCGCTCCTTCTTTGACTGGCCGAAGCCTCAGCAACTCGTTGTCCAGGACCAGGAGTTTGTAACCTCCCAGTCTCTGGGAACGCGTTGCACAGACCTTTCTGCAAGGCCTCCCGGAGTTGTCTCATCCTCTGCTCCCTCTGCGACGGTAACATAAGGTCCGCAACCTTACCCTTGTACCGTGGATCAAGAAGAGTGGCCAGCCAGTAATGGTCCCTCTCCTTGATCCGAAGAATACGAGGATCCTTCCGCAGACTTTGCAGGATCAGGGAAGCCATGCAGCGTAGGTTTGCTGAGGCATTCGGTCCGGAGTCCTCTGGGTCACTAAGGACGACATGATCCGCAGCCACCTCCTCCCAGCCACGTACAAGTCCACTGGTTTCTTGGGACTGTAAATCATCCCTAAAAGACTGCTGCTGATGATGCTGAGTGCCAGCCTCCACCTCCATGCTGACACAATCCTCCTCCTCCTCCTCTTCCTGTGCGATGGGTGGGACAGAAGGAACACTGTCTGGGTAAAGGGGGCCTTGAGAGGCAAGGAAGTCCTCCTCTTCCTGCCTCTGTTCTGCCTCAAGTGCCCTGTCCATTATTCCACGCAGCGTGTGCTCCAACAGGTAGACAAGAGGTACAGTGTCACTGATGCATGCACTGTCACTGCTCACCATCCTCGTGGCCTCCTCAAATGGTGCCAGGACAGTGCATGCATCCCTGATCATGCCCCACTGGCGTGGAGAAAAAAAACCAAGCTCCCCTGACCCTGTCCTGGTGCCGTAGTCGCACAGGTACTCATTGATGGCCCTCTGCTGCGTGTGCAGCCGCTGCAGCATGGCCAACGTTGAGTTCCACCTGGTGGGCATGTCACATATAAGGCGGTTCTTGGGCAGGTTCAACTCCTTTTGCAGCTCAGCCAGGCGAGCACTGGCATTATAAGATCTGCGGAAATGCACACAGACTTTCCTGGCCTGCCTCAGGACATCCTGTAAGCCCGGGTACCTGCCCAAGAACCGCTGCACCACCAGGTTAAGGACGTGAGCCACACAGGGCACATGGATCAGTTGTCCCTGTCGGAGGGCGGAGAGGAGGTTGGTGCCATTGTCGCAAACCACCATTCCTGGCTTAAGCTGGCGTGGCGTCAACCACCTCTTGGCCTGGCCCTGCAGAGCAGACAGGACCTCTGCCCCAGTGTGGCTTCTGTCCCCCAAACACACCAGCGCAAGCACGGCATGGCATCTTTTTGCCTGCGTACTTGCGTAGCCCCTTGAACGGCTACGGAGCACCGCTGGTTCAGAGGACAAAGCACAGGTAGAGGCCATGGAGGAAGAAGAAGAGGAAGGGGTGGAGGAGAGAGGTGTGTCACAACCAGTAGTAGCATTTTGGAGGCGTGGCGGTGGAACAACCTCCAACACTACTGCACCTTGTCCTGCATCCTTCCCAGCTGCCAAAAGAGTGACCCAATGGGCCGTGAAAGAAAGGTAACGTCCCTGTCCATGCCTGCTGGACCATGAGTCAGCGGTAATATGCACCTTACCGCTGACCGCCCTGTCCAGCGAGGCCAAGACATTGCCTTCCACATGCCGGTAGAGAGCCGGAATAGCCTTCCGTGAGAAAAAGTGGCGTTTGGGAACCTGCCACTGAGGAACCGCACATTGCACAAACTCACGGAAGGGGGCCGAGTCTACCAACTGAAAAGGCAGCAGTTGAAGCGCTAGCAATTTAGCCAAGCTAGCATTCAACCGCTGGGCATGTGGATGGCTGGGAGTGAACTTCTTTCGACGGTCCAGCAGCTGGGGCAGGGAAATTTGCCTGCTAGAATCGGACGTCGGTGTACTGCTAGCAGAGTGGCCGCAAGTACTTGGCTGTGACACACCTAATTCTACACCTTCATTCCTCTCAGTGCATGTTTCAGAGAGGACTGAAGTTATAGTGGGGTTGGAGATCCCAGCTGATGCGGTGCAAGGAGAGGTCCGCTTTGTTCTTTGGTGTGGGTCTTTGAGGTAGGCTTGCCAACGAGCTGCATGGCAGGTCAACATATGTCTGGTCAGGCATGTGGTACCCAAGCGGCTGATGTTTTGGCCACGCGATATACGCTTGAGACATATGTTGCAAACAGCAGCTGTGCGATCTGATGCACTAGCCTCAAAAAAGGCCCACACCAAAGAACTTTTTGAATGACGGGCAGAGGCAGCGCCTTGCACAGGCGGAGCTCTGCGGTGTGATTCCGTCGGTGTACTGCCCTTACGCTGGCCACCAAAGGGCATCCTGCCTCGTTGGAGATGTGCCTCCTCCTCATCCTCCTCCTCCTCCTCTCTCCTATTAGGCACCCACGTGGAGTCAGTGACCTCATCATCCCCTCCCTCCTCATCACTGGAGCCAATCTGGCAGTATGCTGCAGCTGCTGGAACATGACTGCCAGATTGGTGTCCTTCTTGAGCATCCCCTCTGTCTGCTCTCACGCTACTGCCTTCCTGTAGCTGGGTTTCATCATCAGACCCTTCGAAACGCTGGGCATCCTCCTGGAGCATGTACCCAACACTGTGCTCAAACAGTTCGGGGGACTCCTCAGGAGGAGGACATGGTGGGTCTAGGGAAGGAGTGACTGATGATGAGTCTGACATTGATACCAGGGAAGAGGACGCTTTGGCAGCTGCTTTGCCAGTACCCTGAGCCTGGGTGAGAGAGGATGAGGAGGAGGAGGAGGGCTTGGTCATCCACTCTACCAAGTCTTCGGCATGATGTGGCTCAACATGTCCAGCTGCCGAAAAGAAGGACAAGCGTGTCCCATGGCCATGTGCTGATGACAATGCACCGCGTCCACGACCAGCACTGTTGCCCCCAGACACAGAGCCTGCTTGCCCTCTTTTATTGCCTCCTGACTGTCTGCCTCTCCTTGTTTGCCTTCCAGACATTCTAATGGATGGCCTGCAGGGAGATGGGAAGAAAGCAATAAGGGCTACCTTCAGGTGTCCTTCTCTGTCCCTTTACTTAAGGATTTCTAAATATGGTTGAGGATGATTGCTTTCGCACAGAATAGCACAATGACAATTTCCCTGACTGTCCAAAAAACAAGGATTTCAAAGATGGTTGATGAGGAATGCTTTAGCACAGTATAGCACAAGGAGAATTTCCCTCACTGTCCTTCCCTGTCCCTAGAAACAAGGATTAGCACAGTGAAACACACTGACACTCTCCCTACCTATAGTTTTCTGTCCCTAGAAAAAATGTTTTTTTAAAGATGGTTGATGATCAATGCTTTAGCACAGTATAGCACAAGGAGAATTTCCCTCACTGTCCTTCCCTGTCCCTAGAAACAAGGATTAGCACAGTAAAACACACTCACACTCTCCCTACCTATAGTTTTCTGTCCCTAGAAAAAATGTTTTTTTAAAGATGGTTGATGATCAATGCTTTAGCACAGTATAGCACAAGGAGAATTTCCCTCACTGTCCTTCCCTGTCCCTAGAAACAAGGATTAGCACAGTGAAACACACTGACACTCTCCCTACCTATAGTTTTCTGTCCCTAGAAAAAATGTTTTTTTAAAGATGGTTGATGATCATGCTTTAGCACAGTATAGCACAAGGAGAATTTCCCTCACTGTCCTTCCCTGTCCCTAGAAACAAGGATTAGCACAGTGAAACACACTGACACTCTCCCTACCTATAGTTTTCTGTCCCTAGAAAAAATGTTTTTTTAAAGATGGTTGATGATCAATGCTTTAGCACAGTATAGCACAAGGAGAATTTCCCTCACTGTCCTTCCCTGTCCCTAGAAACAAGGATTAGCACAGTAAAACACACTGACAGACACTCTCCCTACCTATAGTTTTCTGTCCCTAGAAAAAATGTTTTTTTAAAGATGGTTGATGATCAATGCTTTAGCACAGTATAGCACAAGGAGAATTTCCCTCACTGTCCTTCCCTGTCCCTAGAAACAAGGATTAGCACAGTGAAACACACTGACACTCTCCCTACCTATAGTTTTCTGTCCCTAGAAAAAATGTTTTTTTAAAGATGGTTGATGATCAATGCTTTAGCACAGTATAGCACAAGGAGAATTTCCCTCACTGTCCTTCCCTGTGCCTAGAAACAAGGATTAGCACAGTAAAACACACTGACACTCTCCCTACCTATAGTTTTCTGTCCCTAGAAAAAATGTTTTTTTAAAGATGGTTGATGATCAATGCTTTAGCACACTATAGCACAAGGAGAATTTCCCTCACTGTCCTTCCCTGTCCCTAGAAACAAGGATTAGCACAGTGAAACACACTGACACTCTCCCTACCTATAGTTTTCTGTCCCTAGAAAAAATGTTTTTTTAAAGATGGTTGATGATCAATGCTTTAGCACAGTATAACACAATTAGAATTTCCCTCACTGTCCTTCCCTGTCCCTAGAAACAAGGATTAGCACAGTGAAACACACTGACACTCTCCCTACCTATAGTTTTCTGTCCCTAGAAAAAATGTTTTTTTAAAGATGGTTGATGATCAATGCTTTAGCACAGTATAGCACAAGGAGAATTTCCCTCACTGTCCTTCCCTGTCCCTAGAAACAAAGATTAGCACAGTGAAACACACTGACACTCTCCCTACCTATAGTTTTCTGTCCCTAGAAAAAATGTTTTTTTAAAGATGGTTGATGATCAATGCTTTAGCACAGTATAGCACAAGGAGAATTTCCCTCACTGTCCTTCCCTGTCCCTAGAAACAAGGATTAGCACAGTAAAACACACTGACACTCTCCCTACCTATAGTTTTCTGTCCCTAGAAAAAATGTTTTTTTAAAGATGGTTGATGATCAATGCTTTAGTACAGTATAGCACAAGGAGAATTTCCCTCACTGTCCTTCCCTGTCCCTAGAAACAAGGATTAGCACAGTAAAACACACTGACACTCTCCCTACCTATAGTTTTCTGTCCCTAGAAAAAAATGTTTTTTTAAAGATGGTTGATGATCAATGCTTTAGCACACTATAGCACAAGGAGAATTTCCCTCACTGTCCTTCCCTGTCCCTAGAAACAAGGATTAGCACAGTAAAACACACTGACACTCTCCCTACCTATAGTTTTCTGTCCCTAGAAAAAATGTTTTTTTAAAGATGGTTGATGATCAATGCTTTAGCACAGTATAGCACAAGGAGAATTTCCCTCACTGTCCTTCCCTGTCCCTAGAAACAAGGATTAGCACAGTAAAACACACTGACACTCTCCCTACCTATCCTTCTCTTTCCCTAAACTAAAGGAATCCAGGTTAAGCAAGAAAAAAAAATGTCGCTGTCCCTGCCTAAGCTTCTCTTTCCCTGCTCCGGAACACACTACACTAGGCCGCGGTGCTGGCGGCCTTTTATAGTGTGGGGCGTGTACTAAACACCCTCAGCAATAATTGGCCACAGGCATCCTGCCTGTGGCCAATCATTGCTCTCCTCGCTGCCGGCGCTGTGATTGGCCAAGCATGCGGGGTCACAGTGCATGCTTGGCCAATCACAGCGCCTGGATGACACTGCGATGGCGTAGTGCATTGTGGGCCGTTCGCGTCACTCGAATTAGACGCGAACGGCCCAAATCGTTCGATCTTCATCGAACAGCCGATGTTCGAGCTCATCCCTACCGTATATACTCGAGTATAAGCCGACCTGAATATAAGCCGAGGCACCTAATTTTACCACAAAAAATTGGGAAAACGTATTGACTTGAGTATAAGCCTAGGGTGTCCATCTGCATGCCTCACTGTGCCTCACTTTGCCTCACTGTGTCCATGTGCATGCCTCACTGTGTCCATTCCTCTCTGTGCCCATGTCTCACTGTGCCCATGACTAGACTGACGTTTAACATGGGAGTCTATTGAAGGGGTGCCCGGCTTTGAAAAATCAGTGCTCCCCGGCCGTAGGTCCCCCAGACAAAAAACTGTGCACACTCATAGAAAGGAAATGGGGCTACATGTGTGCCAATATTTTGGTCCAGAAGACCTACGACTGGCTGGTACTGGGTCCCCAAAGTCACCAGGGAAATGACCGTTTAACATGGGAGTCTACGGAAGGGGTGCCCGGCTTTGAAAAATCGGTGCTCCCCGGCTGTAGATCCCCTGGACAAGAAACTTTGCACATTTGTAGAGGAAGAGTGATGCTAAAAGTGTGCCAAGTTTGGGGTCCAGGGGACCTACGGCCGGCCGGTACCGGGTCCCCAAAGTCTGGGAGATCAGGCGCAAAAAAGGTGACTCGAGTATAAGCCGAAGGGGGTCATTTTCAGCACAAAAAAATGTGCTGAAAAACTCGGCTTATACTCGAGTATATACGGTATATACATACTTCTGATATTTATAACATTATTGCTGAGAGCAACTGGGATTACAGTGGAGGTGGTAATCCTGTATCCCTGTGTGACAATAGCTCTCCTGTGTAGAAATCGGCCAGAGAGTGGCCATAAGGGGGGGGGGGGGTGGGGAAATGGAGGGAAGGGAAAATGGGCTATCCCTGCTGATGGCCCTAGGCGTACCCAGAGAAATGTCTCACGGTGTGAGACAGGGAAAGAACGGGCAAGGATGAAAGGAATTCGCAGAGGTTTGCCAGAGGGCTCGAATCCAAGCTCTACCATATTGTGGATGGTTATTACAAAAAGGGTTTGTAACTGATGCCTTCGTTTAGGCCCGGGCATTTTGTGGCTTGGAGGCGATAGATCCATTTTGCTTCAATTTGGAGCAAACGTTGATCAACGTCTCCACCTCTCTCATTGGAGGAAATATGTTCCAAGGCAAAAAAGCTTATCATTTTGAGATTGTGGTTATGAAAAAGGCCCATGTGGCGACTGATGGGTGTTTCCATCAGTTTTTTGGAAATTGCAGAGACATGGTCCCGAATCCTACAAAAAAAAAAATCCTTTTTGTTTTACCTATGTAGAATGCCCCGCAGCTGCATTTCATGAGATAAATAATTCCTGTTGTCTGGCATGTAACTCTACATTTGGGTGCCCAATCATCTCCATTGGGTAGGTTAATGTTTTGGCCTTTTAATATGTAACGGCAAAAGTTACATTTCCCACATGGGTAGGTACCTGTCTTCGTAGGTTTAGGGATAGTGTCAGCAGCATAGTGACTGGATACTGTGATATCTCGAATAGAACGCAAACATTTGTATGTTATCTCCGGGTAAGGTTTAATGTATCTGCTGACCCTTTCGTCAGAGGTCAACAGATACCAAAACTTACTGAAGATTTTTTTGATGGACCCATGTTGGCGATTGTATCGTGTAATTATTCTGGTTGAGTCAGACTTTTTTTTTCCTTGGTATTATAAATCATGGTGTTCCTGTCCAGATTTTTAACTTTATTGAAAGCCTTTCTTAAGCATGTCTTAGTGTATCCTCTATGTTTCAAACGTGCATAGAGTTTGTTGGATTCTCGTTGAAAGTCAGTTTCTTCAGAGCAATTACGCTTAAGTCTGAGATACTGACTGTAAGGTATGCTGGAAATAAGTGACTTGGGATGCAAACTTGTAGCATGCAGCAAAGTATTGCCAGCAAATGGCTTTCTATATAGTGTGGAGCAAAGGGTGCCTTTTTCATTTACAAAAAGTTCAATATCTAGAAAGGTAATTCTTTCTTGGCTAAATTTGTAGGTAAATTTTAAATTATAGGTATTGATTTGTAAATGCTCTAAAAAGCATACAAGTTCGTCTTTTGATCCCGCCCAAATCATCATGACATCGTCGATGTAATGATGCCATGTGAGTATGTGATCAAGATTGAATTTCAAGTCATCGTTTGCAAAAAGATCACGCTCCCACCCCCCCAGGAAGAGGTTTGCATATGAGGGGGTGCAACCCGCCCCCATGAATACCCCCTGCACCTGGAGGTAGTGTGAGCGTTTGAAAAGAAAGGTGTTATGAGTGAGGATAAATTCTAACATTTCAATGATAAAGTTATTGTACTTACGGCAATCTTTATCGCGTTCGTTCAAGAAACTGTGTACCACTTGTATCCCAAGGAGATGTGGAATTGAGTTATAAAGTGCTTCAATATCAATGGCCACAAGCCATGCGCCCTGTGGTATCGATAATCCATCAATAATTTTAAGGAGTTCAATGGTGTCTTTCACGTGCGAGAATAAACTGCGCACGTGAGGATAAAGGTATTCATCAATCATCCTATTGACATTTTCTGTTAATGAACCACAACTGGATATGATGGGACGTCCGGGAGGGGGTATGATACCTTTGTGCACTTTAGGGAGTGCATAAAATGTTGGTGTAATGGGTTTTTCTATGTTGAGGAATTGGAATGTATTAGCATCAATTACTCCTGATGTATGTGCCCGGGTAAGAATTTCTTTGTATTTTTGGAAACTAGATGAAATAAAAGAGGCGGGCACAGGTCTGTACCAATCTCTGTTCTGTATGATATCATAGCACATTTTCTCATATCCCGATTTGTTCATTACAACTACATTGCCCCCTTTGTCTGCTCCACACTATATAGAAAGCCAACTGCTGGCAATACTTTGCTGCATGCTACAAGTTCGCATCCCAAGTCACTTATTTCCAGCATACCTTACAGTCAGTATCTCAGACTTAAGCGTAATTGCTCTGAAGAAACTGACTTTCAACGAGAATCCAACAAACTCTATGCACGTTTGAAACATAGAGGATACACTAAGACATGCTTAAGAAAGGCTTTCAATAAAGTTAAAAATCTGGACAGGAACACCATGATTTATAATACCAAGGAAAAAAAGAAGTCTGACTCAACCAGAATAATTACACGATACAATCGCCAACATGGGTCCATCAAAAAAATCTTCAGTAAGTTTTGGTATCTGTTGACCTCTGACGAAAGGGTCAGCAGATACATTAAACCTTACCCGGAGATAACATACAAACGTTCGCGTTCTATTCGAGATATCACAGTATCCAGTCACTATGCTGCTGACACTATCCCTAAACCTACGAAGACAGGTACCTACCCATGTGGGAAATGTAACTTTTGCCGTTACATATTAAAAGGCCAAAACATTAACCTACCCAATGGAGATGATTGGGCACCCAAATGTAGAGTTACATGCCAGACAACAGGAATAATTTATCTCATGAAATGCAGCTGCGGGGCATTCTACATAGGTAAAACAAAAAGGAATTTTTTTTTGTAGGATTCGGGACCATGTCTCTGCAATTTCCAAAAAACTGATGGAAACACCCATCAGTCACCACATGGGCCTTTTTCATAACCACAATCTCAAAATGATAGGCTTTTTTGCCTTGGAACATCTTTCCTCCAATGAGAGAGGTGGAGACGTTGATCGACGTTTGCTCCAAATTGAAGCAAAATGGATCTATCGCCTCCAAGCCACAAAATACCCGGGCCTAAACGAAGGCATCAGTTACAAACCCTTTTTGTAATAACCATCCACAATATGGTAGAGCTTGGATTCAAGCCCTCTGGCAAACCTCTGCGAATTCCTTTCATCCTTGCCCATTCTTTCCCTGTCTCACACCGTGAGACATTTCTCTGGGTACGCCTATGGCCATCAGCAGGGATATCCCATTTTCCCTTCCCTCCATTTTCCCATCCCCCCTCCTCCCCACTTATGGCCACTCTCTGGCCGATTTCTACACAGGAGAGCTATTGTCACACAGGGATACAGGATTACCACCTCCACTGTAATCCCAGTTGCTCTCAGCAATAATGTTATAAATATCAGAAGTATGTATATAATTAATATTACTAGTCCAAGTAATCTTTTACATTGGTTTGTTTTTTTATTTAATCAAATTGATGCATTTTTTGTAAGTTACCAAGCAGTACCTCTCTCTTTCCGAATGCCTTACATGTATATGTTCTGACATTATAGCAGGCTATACTTCCAAATTTTATCATTAAACATTTACCCTATCTGTTCGTATAATTTTCCTTTCCCGCTGCATACCATTGCAGCTTGACAGTTATTGCATTCACCGACATCTGCGCTTGCAGTGTTTAGGTTCACCAGCTTGTGACAACCACAAAGATCCATTACGGGCGCTAGGGGGCAGTCATCAGTATGCATCTATGCCGCTGAACCTGAGCGGAGGCACGGGTGTTATGACTGTCCGCAATTGTGACCCAGTTCTGCTGGAGATGATCGCATGCACTGAGACAGCATTGGCAACATTTGCGTCGCCCACACGGGGGCGCTGCCGTGCGTACCGCTTTCCATCTGATGGATCTCTCTGCACATGTGACCTTTCTCTCACCAGCAGGTTTTTTTTTTTTATTTAGCTGACGTCATCACCCAGTGCCCGTAGTACGCCGCTGACGTGATTACGTCATATGCGGTGCTGCCATTCAATTGCACACTTGGGATATAAATAGGACCCATGCTGGTAACAACTCTGTCATGGGATCCTTTCTGGGAGCCACGCTAACCGCATGGAGTAAACAGGTATGTACCCACACCCAAAGCATCAAGCCCACTTTTTGCTGGGCTGCTTTTTATACAAATTATTGAATCGTTTTTTGTTCATGCAGATCAGATATATTTTGTTGGCTTGGATTAAGCCTTCAGCTGCATCTCTGCAATGAACAATCAAAACCTTTGTGAAGAGATCTCAAGGTAAATGCCCCACCTTTGATGGGCTGCAGGGCCACTTTATGTTTTCTTTGGAGCCTGAAGTGTTTTCATACCAGGCCTTGTTTGACTCCTCTCCTTCCTCTCCTTTTTTTCTGCCTCTGGCATTATCTATAGACATTGAACCAGGTGCTGTGGATTTGTTACATGTACCTGTTGCCCCTTATGCTGTTATTCCTGGGCTCCCAGAATATGCACCCATAGCTATATCAATATGTAAGTTAATGAAATTTTATTTTTTGTTATATTGTACTATATATAGTAGATCTGTGTGTAGTCACATTATTTGACAAGCATTCTTAAGAGAGTTCTTTTGTCCTTTTCTCTTTTTTCTTTTGATATATATTTTAGATTGGACTAGCCTAGGTGCTAACCCAATATCCCCTTATTTGGATTTTGTGGATCCTATGCGCAGGGTGTTTTGAACCCGGACACTGCCTAACACAGATACCGGCTACTCCATATAGTGTTCCCAGTATATTTGATCCACCACAGGGACACTTATCTGGTTGTAAGGGCCATCAGGATTTCAGAGGTACTGCCTTATATATACCTTTATTCTTCAGCAATGTATTATGTACTTTATTTGAGTAATTCATTTTTCTTTAACTTTGATGTTTAAAAATTATATAACTATGAATTGTTTATATTATTTTTAGATTGACATAGAGTCTCCAAATGTCCCTGAAGAAGCCTAGATTAGGCGAAACATGTAGGACTGTTATGTTGGTGACTCACAAGGACAAAGTGCACTGCGTTGTACTTCTCCTCAATATCTTTTAAATGTATTGTAACCTATGAATAAATTGTTATTTTTTTATCAATTTTCTCTTTTTATCTATTCTATTTCATTGGTATAATCAATACAAGCACCGTTATAGTCCCATGCACACACCCTCCCATTTCTGGGATTTCCCCAAAAAATTTCATAGGGATGCAGGTGCTGCCCCATACCTATTTTGTTCTATGTGTTAGCTCTACAAACTTTATCTACATTATCACTGTATTAGTGTCACTGGTTCCCCACAAAGTGTCACTAAAGCCCTGTACACACGATTGGATTTCCTATGGATTCAAATCCGATGGATTTTTCCATGGGAATTCCGATGAAGCTGACCTCCATCAGTTCTGCCTACACACCATCAGTCAAAAATCCGACCGTCCCAAGCGCCATGATGTACAACACGTACGACGGCACTATAAAGGGGAAGTTCAAATCCAATGGCGCCACCCTTTGGGCTGCTTTTGCTGATTTCGTGTTACCGCGTGTTAGTAAAAGTTTGGTGAGAGCCGATTCGCGCTTTTCAGTCTCCGTGCTTTTCAGATAGTTTTCTGGTGTTCAGTTTGTGTTTGTGGGTTCGTATTTGTCTTTCAGTGCGTGCAGTCAGGTCGTATCTGTTTTGCAGTGCGTTCTTTGTCCGCTACTGTTTTTCAGGTCATTCTTCACAGGCCTTGCTGTTCCTCGGTGCGTTCTGTTTAAAGTTCGTTCTGACCAGCTGACCGGTTTAAAGCCATGTTGGAAGTACGTTCTCATTCTCGAGTTCGTGCTGCGTATGGGCTAGGTGTTGTGGTTAATACTGTAACCCAAGCTCAGTCCATGAACAGGGCGAGGAGGAGTTCATGGACCAAGAATTGGTTGCTCCAGCGGGACCAATTCTATCATATGCCTCTGCTGCGGGAAATCCAGGAGAATAATCCTGATGACTACAGGAATTATCTCTGGATGACGGACCCCGTTTTTCACCGTCTGTTGGATTTGCTGTCCCCCTATATCACGAGGCAGGACACTGTGATGCACCAACCATCACTGCCCAGCAGAGGCTAATCGTCACGTTGCGATACCTGGCGACTGGGAGAAACCTGCAGGACCTCAATTCACGACAGGCATCTCCCTCCAGGCTCTGGGGATCAATATCCCTGAAACGTGTTCTGCCATCATACAAGTCATGTCTGCCTTTGGGGTCCAAAGTCTGCATAAATGCAAATAATTTCTCAATTGTTGCCATTCCTGTTTATTTTGTTTACCCAGAATAAATGGATCTTTGATTTAAGTTCAATTCTTGCCTATGTGTTTTTATTGTGAGTAGCCATAACATTTCATAAATTGTAATTACCATGGGACACCAACCTCCTTGAGGGTTAAAAATAATAAAGATAATAATGTTGTTGTGATAACTTGACCAAAAAAATAAATGGAGGTCACAAGAAAAAAAATTAAACCAAAAAAATTAAAAAGTAGATCTTGATTAAAAAAAAACAACATTATTATGGAGGCTTTAAAAAAAAAAAAGAATATTCATGAGATCACAAGAAACAATAAAGAAATAAACAATAAAGAAATAAGTTTGTCAGAACTCTGTATAAATATCAGCAGCAAAAAAAGTCTTTATTCTAGCATTAAAAAGAAGAAAACAATGCGCAGCATTAAACGAGGCAATAATTTGCAGAATGACGAATGTGCTCTCTCCATTACGAATGCTAGTTTTACCAGAACGAGCGCTGCCGTCTCCTAATTTAGTGTGAGCATGCGTGGGTTTTTTCTCTGATGGAGTTCCACACAGACGATCGGAATTTGCTATAGTTTTTTTTTCCATCGGATAAATTTAAAACATGTACTATTTTTTCTCACCGATGAAAAAAAGACTGATGGGGCCCATACACGATCGGTTTGTCCGATGAAAAAAGTCCATCGGACAGCTTTCATCTGTAAAACCGATCGTGTGTACAGGGCATAGTGTCTGATTTGTCCGCCACAATATCGCAGTCCAGCAATGAGTCGCTGATTGCCTCCATTACTAGTAAAAAAAGAAAAAATTTCCCTGGATTTCATCTGGTCATATTACCTAAAGAGGAAATCTAGAGTAGGAGGGGTTCATGTATAAGCCTGGAGGCTGAATGTTCATTTGTTTAGATGGAAGATAAAGGCAGAAAACCCCTGTGAGGGAAAACGCATGTTTTGTGCCTTTAAAAAGAAGAGGAAAGTAAGTGACTGAGTCCCTAAAGCTTTACCATTCATGCTAGTTCTCACACTATATATACAGTATATATGTATCCAAAACTAATTTACAGGCATTCACAGGTCTTGCAGAGGAGGAAGATCAAATACAGTAAAACCTTGGTTTGAGAGTAACTTGGTTTGAGAGCGTTTTGCAAGACAAGCAAAATTTTTAAATAAATTTGTACTTGACATACAAGCAATGTCTTGATATACAAGTAACGTCACGTCACAACTGAGTATAAAAGAGAAGAGAGGCGCCTCTAAGTGTAGCAATACAGTTACATTTAATTAACCACTTGACCACTGGGCACTTAAACCCCCTTAATAACCAGACCAATTTTCAGCTTTCGGTGCTCTCACATTTTGAATGACAATTACTCAGTCATACAACACTGTACCCATATGAAATTTTTGTCCTTTTTTTCACACAAATAGAGCTTTCTTTTGGTGGTATTTAATCACTGTTGGGTTTTTTATTTTTTGCGCTATAAGAGAAAAAAGACTGAAAATTTTGTAAAAAAATGATTTTTTTTTCGTTTCTGTTATAAAATTTAGCAAATTACTATTTTTTCTTCATAAATTTTGGCCAAAATTTATACTGCTACATATCTTTGGTAAAAATAAGTACAAATTGGTGGATATTATTTGGTCTTTGTGAAAGTTATAGAGTCCACAAGCTATGGTGCCAATATCTGAAAATTGATCACACCTGAAGTACTGACGGCCTATCTCAATTCTTGAGACCCTAACATGCCAGAAAAGTACAAATACCCCCCAAATGACCCCTTTTTGGAAAGAAGACATTCCAAGGTATTCAGAAAGAGGCATTGTGAGTTTTTTGAAGTTGTCATTTTTTCCCACAATTCTTTGCAAAATCAAGATTTTTTTTTTCTCTTTTTTTTTTTTTCACAAAATTGTCATATTAGCAGGTTATTTCTCACACACAGCATATGCATTCCACAAATTACACCCCAAAACACATTCTGCTATTACTCCCGAGTATGGCGATACCACATGTGTGAGACTTTTACACAGCGTGGCCACATACAGAGGCCCAACATGCAGGGAGCACCTTCAGGCGTTCTGGAGCACCAAGGCCAATTCTGACATTTCTCTCCTACATGTAAAAATCATCATTTATTTGCTAGAAAATTACATAGAACCCCAAAACATTATATATGTTTTTTTAGCAAAGACCTTAGAGAATATAATGGTGGTTGTTGCAACTTTTTATCTCGCACGATATTTGCGCAGCAATTTTTTTAACGCGTTTTTTTACGGAAAAAAAATGTTTTGTGCTTAAAAAAAAAAAAAAACAGTAAAGTTAGCCCAATGTTTTTGCATAATGTGAAAGATGAAGTTACGCCGAGTAAATAGATACCTAACATGTCGCCCTTAAAAATTGCACACACTCGTGGAATGGCGCCAAACTTCGCTACTTAAAAAATCCCCATAGGCGACGCTTTAAATATTTTTACTGGTTACATGTTTTGAGTTACAGAGGAGGTCTAGGGCCAAAATGATTGCTCTCGCTCTAACGTTCGCAGAGATACCTCACATGTGTGGTTTGAAAACCGTTTTCATATGTGGGCGGGACTTACGTATGCGTTCGCTTCTGTATGCGAGCTCACGGGGACAGGGGCGCTTTAAAAAAATATATATATTTTATTCTTCATTTTACTTTATTTATTTTAGTTTGACATGTTTTTCCGCCCTAAACATTTTTTTGATCACTTTTATACCTATTACAAGGAACGTAAACATCCCTTGTAATAGGAATATGGCATGACAGGTCCTCTTTACAGTGAGATATGGGGGGGGGGGTGTCAATAAGACCCCACATCTCACCTCTAGGCTGGGAAGCCTGAAAAAAATACAAAAAAAAAAACAACAATCCTGGCTTTGATCGTAGCGGTGAGTCGGTAGAAGCACCGGAGGGCAGCGGGAGGGGGGGCATCCCCTCTCGCCTCCCGTAAGAATGATCAAGCGGCGGAACAGCCGCTATGATTGTTCTTATGGTGTAGGGAATCGCCGGCTGAAAAAGCTAATATCTGAATGATGCCTGTAGCTGCTCCCATCATTCAGATATCCCTGCACAAAGTCAAGGACGTCATATGACGGCCGGAGGGCGGGAAGTGGTTATTGCAGAGTATTGCCGGGCATTGCGGAGTATTGCTGGGCATTGCGGAGTATTGCCGGGCATTGCGGAGTATTGCCGGGCATTGCGGAGTATTGCAGGGCATTGCGGAGTATTGCGGACTATGGCAGGGTATTGCGGTGTATGGCAGGGTATTGCGGTGTATGGCAGGGTATTGCACGGGTATTGCACAGGGTATTGTGGAGGGTATTGCACAGGGTATTGTGGAGGGTATTGCAGAGTATTGTGGAGGGTATTGCAGAGTATTGTGGAGGGTATTGCAGAGTATTGTGGCGGGTATTGCAGAGTATTGTGGCGGGTATTGCAGAGTATTGTGCAGGGTATTGCAGAGTATTGTGCAGGGTATTGCAGAGTATTGTGCAGGGTATTGCAGAGTATTTTGCAGAGTATTTTGCAGGGTATTGCAGAGTATTTTGCAGGGTATTGCAGAGTATTTTGCAGGGTATTGCAGAGTATTGTGCAGGGTATTGCAGAGTATTGCACCAGGGTATTGCAGAGTATTGCACCAGGGTATTGCAGAGTATTGCACCAGGGTATTGCAGAGTATTGCACCAGGGTATTGCAGAGTATTTCGCAGGGTATTGCAGAGTATTGCAGAGTATTGCACCAGGGTATTGCAGAGTATTGCACCAGGGTATTGCAGAGTATTGCACCAGGGTATTGCAGAGTATTGGCAGGGTATTTTGCAGAGTATTGGCAGGGTGTATTGCAGAGTATTGGCAGGGTATAGCACAGGGATGGCTGAGCAGGGATGGATGGATGGATGGATCTGTGACTGCAATTGTCACAGATCCAGCCCACAGTGCTGCTGCTGCCATCCGCTCCCTCCCCCTCCCCTCTCACACTGTACCGATCGGTACAGAGTGGGGAGGGAGGAACCGGCGTCATCAAATGACGCCGGTCTGTTTACAAGTGATTGCTCCGTCATTTGACGGAGCGATCACGTGGTAAACGGCCGCTATCAGCGGCGATTTACCGCGATTCGTGATCCGCCGGGTCCTCTGGACCCGGCGGTCACGGAGTTTCCCGTGTGCGCGCCCCAGGGGGCGCGCGGGAGCGCGATTCTGGGAGGACGTTATATAACGTCCTCCCAGAGTTAAGCAACCACCTTGTCGACGTTATTTGTCGGCAGGTGGTTGTTAAGTGGTTAAGGTACAACATTTAGAAACTCTCACGAATAAAACAGGCACATCTAAGTATGCAGGCATCTGGGGTAAAGATGTCCACATAGACTGTCCTCCTCACCGCCATTGACGTCGTCCCTTCCACACTGCGCTCCACAAGCTCTTCAAGCCTCGATTTCAGAACGCTCTACTGCAGGGTAGTTCTCCCGGTCACAATTGCAGACAGCTTAACCCCGGATGCCTGCATACTTAGATGTGCCTCTTTTAATCATCAACCATGTGAGTTGCTAAATGTTGTACCTTCATTAAATGTAACCATATTGCTACACTTACTGTAGAGGTGACTCTCTTCTCTTTTACACTCTGTAGCTCCTGTTGGATTTTGCTTCTAATCCTCTTGTGGAGGCTTCCATTTGTGGATGGACATTTCATGGATACACAACTTATCACGTTGCTATAATCTTTTTATATGGACTATAAACTGAAGGACTTCTGTATAAATGGTTGTGGAATTAATCATTTGAGTTTCCATTATTTCTTATGGGGAAATTCACTTTGATATACAAGTGCTTTGAATTACAAGCATTATTCCGGAACGAATTATGCTCGCAATCCAAGGTTTTACTGTACAACCTTATTTTTATTGTCAATGTTTCGACAAAGCTCAGTCCATCTTTCTCAAGACAGATGAAAGACACATCAGGCTTACTTCCCTTTGACTTTGGAAGATGCCCAGCAGTGCAATCAGCACAGAACTGGTGGAAATCAGTGGGACCCAGGTACACCGTCTACTGTCTGCAAAAGTCTTATCAGAAGTGGTCTTCATTGAAGAATTGTGGTCAAAAAGCTATACCTCCGACATGGAAACAAAGCTAGGCGACTCAACTATCCACAAACGCATAGGAACTGGGGAGCAGAAAAATGGCAGCAGGTGCTCTGGACTGATGAGTCAAAATTTTTAATATATGGCTGCAGCAGGAGGCAGTTTGTTCACCAAAGGACTGGAGAGCAATACATACAGGTAAAGAAGTGTTTTGCATCAGTGAAGAATTGTGGTGTTTCCTTGCAAGTTTGGGGTTGTATTTCTGCAAATGACATTGGTGATTTGGTCATGATCAATGGTTTCCTCAATGCTGAGAAATACAGGCAGATACTTACCATCATGCCATACCGTTTCGTTCAGAATTAAAATTCGTAGGTATCCATATTTCCGAATTACAACAGTACTGAATTAAACCCCTTAAGGACCGCCACCTGTACATATACGTCGGCAGAGCGTCACGGACAGGCATAACCACATACCTGTAGGTTCCCTTTAAGATGCCGCCGTGTGGTCGCGCGCACCCTGCCGGCAGCGTGCTCGCGTTCCTGCCGCCTTCTCCGTGAGCCCGACCGTGTGTCCCGTGGGACACCCGCGATCATCTCACGGAGAGATGCAGCGAAGAGATGCTTATGTAAACAAGCATCTCCCCGCTCTGCCTAGTGACAATGACACTGATCTCCGCTCCGTGTAGTCGGAGCGGAGATTAGTGTCATGTCACACAAAGCCCATCCCCCCTACAGTTAGAAACACTCATCAGGGCACACTTAACCCCTACAGCGCCACCTACTGGTTAACCCCTTCACTCCCAGTGTCATTTTCACAGTAATCAGTGCATTTTTATAGCACTGATCGCTGTAAAAACGACAATGGTCCCAAAATGTGTCAAAAGTGTCCGATGTGTCCGCCATAATGTTGCAGTCATGATAAAAATCGCTGATCGCCACCATAACTAGTAAAAAAAAAAATATTTATAAAAATGCCATAAAACAGTCCCCTATATTGTAGAAGCTATAACTTTTGCGCAAACCAATCAATAAACGCTTATCACAATTTTTTTTACCAAAAATATGTAGAAGAATACGTATCGGCCTAAACTGTGGAAAAAAAAAATTATATATTTTTTTGGGGATATTTATTATAGCAACAAGTAAAAAATATTTTTTTTTTTTCAAAATTGTCGCTCTATTTTTGTTTATAGCGCAAAAAATAAAAACCGCAGAGGTGATCAAATACCACCAAAAGAAAGCTCTATGTGTGGGAAAAAAAGGACGCAAATTTCGTTTGGGTACAACATTGCATGACTGCGCAATTACCAGTTAAAGCGACGCAGTGCAAAATTGTAAAAAGTCCTCTGGTCCTTAGGCTGACAAATGATCCGGGGCTAAAGTGGTTAAACAAATTCCGAAATAACAAAAAAAAAATTCGGATGAAATTCGAATTCAAATAATTTTTAAATCCTTTTCAAATTTGAATTTGAAAAGTTTGATATTTTTCCAATTTCCAAAGAGAATAAAATAAAATAGAAACTAAAGAAATAGAATAGGGAAAAAAATAAGTCTAGAAAATAATGTAACAGAAAATGAAAGAATAGAATAGAATAGAGTAAAACAGAACAAAATAGAATAGAACAGAATAAACTAGAATATAATAGAAACAAATAGAATAGAACGAATAGAACCATCTTCTGAAATTCGAATTTCAAATAGAATAAATTTGAATACATAAGAAAATAATAGAATATAAAAGAATAGAAGAAAAAAGAATAGAATATACTATAATATAATAGTGTGAGGGGGTTAACTCGGTAGCGGGTGTGTGTGACCCCCTGGTTGGGCTCCCCACACAAAAACAGGGCCAGCAGACGGAGGTTGTGGTTTTCAAAATCAAAAGGTGCGGTTTATTTCTCTATGTACAGTGACAAAAACACAGCAAAGCCAAAAAAGAAACATAAACAAAATAAATCCTGGTCAGCTTGACCTCTGACTAAACATGCAGGTTTCCTAACTAACAACTGGGATCAGCCTGGTGCTGTCCTAGTCCCTAAGTCCCTGGTTTAGTCAATGTCCAAACAAATAGCCACACAGGCTTTTTCTCACCGCACAGGGGTTCACTCTCCCTAGACAGTCCACACAGGTCTGGTTCCAGGCATGAGCAAACACCTAATGAATCTGGGAGTTTTTATAGAGGCCTTAAACGAACTGACAGGCTTCAGCTGGTCTCATCAACTCCCTGCCTGCACGACGCCCAGCCCTCTCCCTAGAGGTATGAGTCATCCATGAGCCCACTAGCCTCAGCTGGGCTTCATCAACTCCCTCCCTAGTTGTATAAGTCGGCATAAAGCCTGAATCTGGGAGAAATATATCTACCCCCCTGGATGCAACCAGGTGACTTTACCTTCCTGCTGTCACATACCCCCCCTCTTGTTTTAACCTTGGGGTTGGAACACCAGCAATCAGGCATTCATGTACTCGAGACAAAGCATCCACATTCCCCATTTGAACACCAGGGCGATGCTTTACTGTGAAGTTGAATTCCTGTAGGGCCAGGAACCACCTATTCACTCTTCTATTTGTCTCCTTGTTTTGAGCCATCCACTTTAACGGAGCGTGATCCGTAACCATGTCAAAGTGCCTACCTAGCAGATAGTACCGAAGGGAATCTAGAGCCCACTTCACCGCTAAACACTCCTTTTCAACCGTGGCGTAATTTACCTCATGGGACTTCAACTTCCTGCTGAGGTAAATGACTGGGTGCTCTTCCCCGTTCCAGACCTGGGACAATACTGCTCCTAACCCCACATCTGACGCATCACTTTGTACGACAAAGTCTTTAGAGAAGTCGGGTGAGTACAACACTGGCTGGCTACATAAGGCTTGTTTCAAGAATTGGAATGCTGCCTCAGCCACGGGGGTCCATTTAATCATGACCGACCCTTTCCCTTTCGTCAGGTTGATTAGGGGCACAGCCTTAGAAGCAAAGTGGGGAATGAAGCGCCGATAATAACCCGCGATTCCCAGAAAGGCCCGTACCTGCTTCTTGCTGTTGGGACGTGGCCAACTCTGGATGGCCTCGACTTTGTTGAGTTGGGGTTTTATCACTCCCCTGCCAATGGTGTACCCAAGATATTTGGCCTCCTCCTGCCCAATGGTACACTTCTTGGGGTTAGCCGTAAACCCCGCTTCCCGGATAGAGTCTAGGACTGCTTGCACTTTTGGCAGATGTGAGGCCCAATCTGTGCTATGGACAATTACGTCATCCAGGTAAGCCGCAGCATACTTCCGATGGGGCCTCAGTATCTGGTCCATTTTCCGCTGGAATGTGGCCGGCGCATTCTGTAACCCGAACGGCATTCTCTTATATTGGAACGCCCCGTCTGGGGTTACAAATGCGGTTTTCTCTTTGGCCGACTTGGCCAGGGGAATTTGCCAATACCCTTTTGTGAGGTCAAGAGTCGTCATGTATCGGGCTGTTCCCAGCCGGTTGATCAACTCATCTATACGTGGCATGGGGTAGGTGTCAAATTTTGTAACTTTGTTCAACTGACGAAAATCGTTACAAAATCGCCAGCTCCCATCCGGTTTAGGCACCAACACAATGGGACTAGACCAATCACTTTGGGACTCCTCTATCACCCCTAAGTTCAGCATTTTCTGTACTTCCTCCCGTATTGCCTCCCGTCGGGCCTCTGGGATCCGATAGGGTTTTAACTTCACCCTTTCACCGGGCGGGGTAATAATATCATGCTCTACCCCAGATGTTTGTCCCGGCAGCTCAGAGAACACCTCCTTGTTGCGAAGCACAAACTCCTTAACCTCCTGTTGTTGGGGTTGTGACAAGGTGGCTGCTATTCCAACCTCCGGAATCACGCAACCAGTTTGAGCTGGTGACCAAGTTTCTGCGACTAGGGACTCTCTATCCCTCCAGGCTTTCAACAGATTAACGTGATATATCTGTTCGGGCTTTCGCCTTCCTGGTTGTCTGACCTTGTAATTCACTTCGCTCACTTTTTCCATTATCTCGTAGGGGCCTTGCCATTTGGCAAGGAATTTACTTTCAACCGTAGGGACAAGTACCAATATCCTATCCCCCGGGGAAAAGGTACGGGTCTTGGCTCCACGGTTGTACACTCTCTGCTGTGCCAACTGCGCTTGGGCCAAATGTTCCTTCACGATGGGCATTACCTGTGCAATTCGATCTTGCATCAGGGCGACATGCTCAATCACACTCCTGTGGGGAGAACTCTCACTTTCCCAAGTTTCCTTGGCAATATCCAACAGCCCTCTTGGGTGTCTCCCATACAGTAACTCAAAGGGGGAGAATCCCGTAGAGGATTGGGGCACCTCCCTAATAGCAAACATCAAATAAGGAAGTAGACAGTCCCAATCCCTTCCATCTCTATCCACCACTTTCTTCAACATTTGTTTTAGGGTTTTGTTGAATCTTTCAACCAGCCCATCGGTTTGGGGGTGATACACAGATGTACGCAATTGCGTCACTTTGAACAATTTACACAGCTCTTTCATAACCCGGGACATAAAGGGTGTACCTTGGTCCGTAAGCAGTTCTTTACAAATACCCACCCGGCTAAAAACAAGAGATAGCTCTTTGGCTATGGTTTTGGCCGAGGTATTTCTGAGAGGGATCGCTTCTGGATAACGGGTGGCATAGTCCATTATAACCAATATGTACTGGTGCCCCCTAGCGGACTTGATTATAGGACCTACCAAATCCATTGCGATTCTCTCAAACGGGACCTCAATGATGGGTAGAGGGACCAGCGGGCTACGGAAATGTGGCATCGGGGCCGACCTCTGACACACAGGGCAGGAGGAACAATAATTTTCTATGTCCTTCATCACCCCAGGCCAATAGAATCTCTGTAATACCCTCTCTCGGGTTTTCTCTGTCCCCAGATGACCTCCAAGAATGTGCCCATGGGCCAACTCCAACACCAACTTCCTGTAAGGTTTGGGCACCACAAGCTGCTCAACGGTTTCTTCTGCCCTTTTTGCCACCCGATACAGTAGGTCCTTCTCTACGCTGAAGTATGGGTAAGTGCAGGTATTATCTGGGTTCACTAACTCGCCATCTATTTCCACTACGTTTTCCTGTGCCTTTATTAGGGCGGGGTCTTTTAACTGTTCTGTGGCAAAATTTTCCCATTGAACCTCCAGATCAGAAAACTCCACAGACAGTAGGTTTTCGTCTGAGGAGGTGGGCTCCTCTCCAGTTTCTTGAGTCTCCCCTGCCAATACTGACAAGGGAAATTCTGGAGAGTCCTCACCACTCTCAGAGGAGTTCTGGCTATCACATTCCTGGTACATAGGGGCACCAGTGGGGGGCTCAGGATCATCCCACAGTTCCCAGAACTTCGGAAAATCCCTTCCCACAATGGCATCATGCGGTAATTGAGATACTAACCCCACTGGATGAGAGAGGGTACCTTTGGGGGTCTCGAAACACACTGTAGTCACTGGATACTCTCGGGTGTCCCCATGCACACAAATAACAGCTACCTTGCTATTCCCAGAGACCTCTGTTTTAACTAATTCAGCCTTTATCAGGGTCACAAGGCTACCTGAATCCAGTAATACCACAACATTTCTACCATTAATACACATTTTGCATAAATGTTTCTCAGTTCCCCGAATGGCAGTGCATGCGACTGTCGCACACAGCGACTGACGTCGGTCCGTCAGAAAGTCACATTGCATGGGTTCCTCCACAACCGGGCAATTTGCTGCAATATGTCCCGCTTGCCGGCAGCGGTAGCAAACAATCCATTTGGCTGCCTCTTGAGCCCCTGACTTCCCAGGCTGTTCTCGCCAAACTTTGGGTAGAGCTCCCACCCTCTCACTCTCTCCACCCTCACCCCTTGGAATCCTCTTATCCGCCCCTGGGGATGATCTGGTCTTAGGGTGGAAAGTCAGAGAGTCTCTGGAAGAGGCCGTCAGGTTCTCTGTAGCCAAGTATTTCTCTACACGATCCACAAGACCACCGGCCGTCTCTGGGTCTCCATGGCTTACCCACTTTTGGATGGCAGTAGGAAGAGCTCTCAAAAACCGATCCATTACAACACGTTCCACAATCTCTGGTGCGGACAAAGTCTCTGGCTGTAGCCACTTCCTGCTCAGGTGAATGAGATCATACATTTGAGACCTGGGGGGTTTTCCAAGCTGGAAAGTCCAGTTATGCACACGCTGAGCCCAGACAGCCAGGGTGACACCCAGCCTTGCCAATATTTCAGCTTTTAGCATCACATAGTCTTTTGCTTGGTCAGGCTCTAGGTCATAGTAAGCCTTCTGCGATTCACCAGTTAACAGAGGAGCCACCAGTCCAGCCCACTGCTCCTCAGGCCACTTTTCTCTTTCAGCAGTCCTTTCAAATGTGGTCAAAAATACCTCTGGATCATCCTCTCCAGTCATTTTTGTCAATAAACGACTCACCCCAAAGGACGCGGTATTAGTGGGACGGCTTTCCTCACTGGTCTGCGGACGTTGCTGCATTACTGCTTCCATTTGTTGTAGTCTCTGCTCTTGCTTCTGTAACAGGTCTATGAAGCGGGCCTCAGATTGCTGCTGGGCTTGTTGCTGAGCTTCCAGACTCTGTTGGTGAGCTTGCTGCTGGGCTGCAAGGCTCTGTTGATGAGCTTGCTGCTGGGCTGCAAGGCTCCTTTGCAAACCTGCATTTGTCTGCTGTTGATTGGCATTTGCTAGAGCCAGCTGTTTCAGTATCTCCTCCATGCTGGCTTAAAAAAACTGCCACTGGTTCTCCACCAACTGTGAGGGGGTTAACTCGGTAGCGGGTGTGTGTGACCCCCTGGTTGGGCTCCCCACACAAAAACAGGGCCAGCAGACGGAGGTTGTGGTTTTCAAAATCAAAAGGTGCGGTTTATTTCTCTATGTACAGTGACAAAAACACAGCAAAGCCAAAAAAGAAACATAAACAAAATAAATCCTGGTCAGCTTGACCTCTGACTAAACATGCAGGTTTCCTAACTAACAACTGGGATCAGCCTGGTGCTGTCCTAGTCCCTAAGTCCCTGGTTTAGTCAATGTCCAAACAAATAGCCACACAGGCTTTTTCTCACCGCACAGGGGTTCACTCTCCCTAGACAGTCCACACAGGTCTGGTTCCAGGCATGAGCAAACACCTAATGAATCTGGGAGTTTTTATAGAGGCCTTAAACGAACTGACAGGCTTCAGCTGGTCTCATCAACTCCCTGCCTGCACGACGCCCAGCCCTCTCCCTAGAGGTATGAGTCATCCATGAGCCCACTAGCCTCAGCTGGGCTTCATCAACTCCCTCCCTAGTTGTATAAGTCGGCATAAAGCCTGAATCTGGGAGAAATATATCTACCCCCCTGGATGCAACCAGGTGACTTTACCTTCCTGCTGTCACAATAGAATGAAAAAAACAATAGAATAGAAAGAATATAACCATTTCCCAAAATTTGAATAGAACCAATATGAATTTGAATAGAATAGAAAAGAATAGAATAGAATAGAAAATAACAGAATAGTGTAGGAAAAAACAATAGAATAGATTAGAATAGAAAGACTATAACCATCTTCCAAAATTTTAATAGAATACATTTGAATTTGAATAGGAATAGAATAGAAAAGAATAGAAAATAAAATAATAGAATAGAATAAACAAATAAAAAAAGAGTATAATTAAAAAACAATAGAATAGATTAAAATAGAAAGAATATAACCATTTCCTAAAATTCAAATAGAATCAATTTGAATTTAAACAGAATAGAAAAGAATAGATTAGCATAGGAAGATGGTTATATTCATTCTATTCTGTTGTTTTTTTCTATACTATTGTGTTAATTTCTACTCTATTATTTTCTATTCTATTCAAATTTGAATTGATTGTATTAGAATTTTGGAAAATTGTTTTATTATTTCTGGTCTATGCTATTGTTTTTTTACTTCTATTGTTTTTTTTATTCTATTCAAATTTCAGAAGATGGTAATAATCTATTTTATTCTATTATTTTTGTTATTCTATTCTATTCTATTCCTTTCTATGCTATTAAATTCCATTCTATTCTGTTCTTTTATTTTCTTATTTTGTTCTGTTTTGCTCTATTATATTATAATATTTTATTTTCTGTAATATTCTTTTCTATTCTATTCCTTTATTTTCTATTCTATTTTATTTTTCTTGGAAATTGGAAAACTATTCAAATTCGAAAACTGTCTGAATTAGAAAACTATTCGAAATTGACTCGAAAACTTTTCGAAACGATCCAAATTCAAATAATTTGAATTGATTTGAAAATTAAAAAACAAAACAAATTCCGAAAACAAATTAAACAAATTTAACTAAACTAATTTATGTAAATAACGAATCGAAACTAAACGAAACAAAACCACATTTTTTTCATTCTGCACATGTCTATGGCATACAAGGAAGCCTCATGCACATGTGTTTTCCACGCCCCTGAGTCAGTACTTTGTAGAAGCACCTTTTGCTGCAATTACAGCTGCAAGTCATTTTGGGGATGTCTCTACCAGCTTTGCACATCTAGAGAGTGACATTTTTGCCCATTCTTCTTTGCAAAATAGCTCAAGCTCTGTCAGATTGGATGGAGAGCGTCTGTGAACAGCAATTTTCAAGTCTTGCCACAGATTCTCAATTGGATTTAGGTCTGGACTTTGACTGGGCCATTCTAACACATGAAAATGCTTTGATCTAAACCATTCCATTGTAGCTCTGGCTGTATGTTTAGGGTCGTTGTCCTGCTGGAAGGTGAACCTCCGCCCCAGTCTCAAGTCTTTTGCAGACTCTAACAGGTTTTCTTCTAACTCTGACCAGCTTCCCTGTCCCTGCTGAAGAAAAGCATCCCTACAACATGATGCTGCCACCACCATGTTTCACAGTGGGGATAGCATGTTCAGGGTTATGTGCAGTGTTAGTTTTCCGCCACACATAGCGTTTTGCTTTTAGGCCAAAAAGTAAAATTTTGATCTCATCTGACCAGAGCACCTTCTTCCACATGTTTGCTGTGTCCTCCACATGGCTTCTTGCAAACTGCAAACAAGACTTCTTATGGCTTTCTTTCAACAATGGCTTTCTTCTTGCCACTCCTCCATAAAGGCCAGATTTGTGGAATGCACGACTAATAGTTGTCCTGTGGACAGATTCTCCTACCTGAGCTGTGGATCTCTGCAGCTCCCCCAGAGTTACCATGGGCCTCTTGGCTGCTTCTCTGATTAATGCTCTCCTTGCCCGGCCTTTCAGTTTAGGTGGATGGCCATGTCTTGGTAGGTTTGCAGTTGTGCCATACTCTTTCCATTTTCGGATGATGGATGAACAGTGCTCCATGACATGTTCAAAGCTTGGGATATTTTTATATAACCTAACCCTGCTTTAAGCTTTTCCACAGCCTTATCCCTGACCTGTCTGGTGTGTTTCTTGGCCTTTATGATGCTGCTTGTTCACTAAGGTTCTCTAATAAACCTATGAGGGCTTCACAGAACAGCTGTATTTATGCTCAGATTAAATCACTCACAGGTGGAATCTATTTACTATTTAGGTGTCTTCTGAAGACAATTTGTTCCACTAGATTTTAGTTAGGGGTATCAGAGTAAAAGGGGCTGAATACAAATGCACGCCACGCTTTTCAGATATTTTTTTGTAAAACATTTTGAAAACCATTTTTTTTTCTTTCCACTTCACAATTATGTGCCACTTTGTGTTGGTCTATCACATAAAATCCCAATAAAATACAGTTACGTGTTTTGGTTGTAACATGATAAAATGTGGAAGGGGTATGAATACTTTTTCAAGGCCCTGTGTGTGTGTATATCTATATACTATATATATATATATATATATATATATATATATATATTCAGAAATAGAAGCATTTATAGTTTATTTTTATCATTTAACAAATTAGAAAGTAAATGAACAGAAGAGAAATCAAATATACCGTACATATATGAAAGTGTCAGCAGTGAGTTCTTTTGACCTGTTTGATCACCTAACAGAAACAAACCTTTTTTGGAAGGTTAAGTCTGTTTTTGATATTTCACACAGAGGGAAAGAGTGTTACACAGAGCTGATTATGGAAGCTCTCTAGATTCAGATATTAGCAGCTTATAAGGAAATCAGATTAGGGTAAACTAAGTAGATTTAGATTTATTAAAGCTGTAATATACCTCGGATAGCATTAGCTGTTGACTTGCTGATTTCATGCCTAGATTTGCATTTTGAAGAAGGACTACAGTCAAAACTGAAATTTGGGACTTGTTGGACCATGTTCAAGCTTCATGTTCATCTTTAAAAACAATCTACTCACTCTTGTGTAGGCACCTCTCTTTTAGCGGTTACTCCTTTCTCTTCCACTCCTCTAACCGACTTCTTTCTCCATCACTTTCTTTCATGGTCCTCTGCACCTTTTTCTTTTTTCATTTTCTTGGGGAAAAATACACAAGTTTCATGCTACCTTAGCATAAAAAATTAAAGTTGAAAGACCTATGTATCTTAAAACGATGACTAAGATCCCATGCAAGCTGAATGTCACTGACCCAGATAATCAATTAACACCAGGCTAACACCAGTAACACCAGTTAACCAATTAACACCAGTAACACATTACATACCCTATAAGAATGTAAATTGATGTACAGGTACCTGTTTAACATAGCAATATACAGTATATTTCAGTGCATTTTAATTCACAGCCACAGTTTTTTTCTCCCTTCATTGTTGTTTTCTTGAAAATCTAAAAAATATAAATAAAAAAATAAAACAAAACACTGACAATTAAAATGCACCTCTTGGCTAAAGCTCATTAGCCAACAAAGACCATATTAGGAACTGACTGTGTATGTTGAAAATGTTATCGATGTTACCGTAGTAAGAAAAAATTATGATGGAATTAGGTCAAATTTGGGTCATATGACTCATGATAAATCATTGGTAATATTGCCTGTTCAAGAGAAATTTGTGGACTAGCATTCAGGCAGAAATGGTAAGTAACAGTGACCCTCGCCTTTGACAACAAGACATATGACTTGGTTTTGTGTATATGATTCAGTGAAGGCTAGATCCTGAAATAACTAGATTTCTCCACAATATTTAATGTCTTTACTCTCTTCTATATACACATAACCAAAGCATCAATTTCTGAATTCCATATTAAATACTAAGGGAAAGCTTGACTACATATTTTGGCTTTTACTTGGCTGGAGTGGTGAGAGGAAGTGTGTCACTGTCAAAGGTCAGTCTCAGAGACCAGCAGCTATAACAGTAGAGAGGCTCTCACTGACCAGCTGGATAAGTACATAAGAAGGTCTACCTGGAGGATGACACAGGCTTACCCACGGTGTGGAGTTTATGAACTGATGTTCACCAGAGCTTTTGATAATGGAGATGAGTTTTGCTGTGTGTTAGAGTTTTTTTTTATCTCTCCACCAGGAGGTGAGAAAGCTTGGGTCCTGTAGCAGATATAGCAAGTAGATGTCAAGCAGAAGCATATTCAGTAAACAAGCCAAAGGTCAGTATCAAGTGGTATCAGGTTGGGATCAAGTGGAAGCAAAGTTGAGGAATAAGTCAAAGGTCGGTAATGAGTGATAGTGAAGATAGAAATGGCAGCAGGAGTGACAAGAGTGAGATATTGGCTGGAGACAGCACAATAATCTGGCAAACAGGAAGTGCAAAGTCATGGCTTAAATAGGAAGTTAATGGGAGGAGCAAAGAGTTCAAGGTTCACCAGAAACAAGGATCAAGGCAAGATTGCTTAAGGAATTTGTCCAGAGAGCTGTCTAGCATCTCAGGTGGCTCAGCAAGAAGAGACACCGCCAGACACAGCAGTGGTTGCAGGTTCAGACATACTCTAACAAATCTCTAACGCATATCTTGTCAATGGAGTAGCTGAGGGAAGCTATCATGTGATTACATTTTACAGCAACCACATAAAACTAAAATATCGGCTTTGGATGAATCAGATTCTAAAATAGTTTGTAGCGATTTATCTTGCAGGAGCAAGAATTTAATTTAACACCGGGGCATCTGAGTGGTATGAAAAGTCTTTCCGCAATTATATTTTTGGGCAGCCACACAAAAAACAAAAAAAAAAACAAAAAAAAAACCCCTTTGGTGGAAACAAACTTAGCAAAACTAGTTTCTCTGCTGATAAACCTGCATGTACAGGTCTTTAGCACCCTAAAAGAGAGCATGATGTCCTCTCCCCATTAAATGCTCACTGTGACCAACATATTAAGAGTTTAAAGCCTTCAAACTCTTACCAAAAGCCAGGACTGGAGGCAGGTGGTTCTCCCGGCAGGCAGTGCTGTTTTTCTAAGCACCTCTAATTTCCTCCAAAGTGCAAACATCCAAAAGACAAGAACTCTCTGTTCCCTCCATCATTGACGTCTGTGCACCCTGAGATCTTTGGTTCCTGATTATCAGGATAAATGGTTTGACAGCGATGACAAAAGCACCTGAAAAATTGAAAAGATGGGTGCATGCGCGAAGCCTAGCAGAGCGGTCATGCACTGCTAGAGCTTTGCACCGCTGAGGAGAAAAGCAGCAGCTATAGCGGAGACCGTGAGACATAAAGGTACCTACCTTCCCCCGATAGCCCCTGGGAACCCGCTGACCCAATTTCGGCCACAAAAATGGTGCTGGGAAGCGGCCGTGCTAAGTTAAAGAATCCTCTCACAAAAGACTCACAGGCGAGAGCCGCAACTAAGATGGCGCTGGCCCCTGCCTCATACACAGCCTCAGTGCGCTCACACAGGCAAAAATTACCACAGCCTGTCTCCCCAGGGGAGTCAGACAGTGAACTTAATCTCTCACAGAATTCCTCTTAGGTCATCACTGCTCCCCCAGCTCTTTTACAACAATTTGAGCGTATGCTTCATAAAGCACTAAAGCAGACATCAGAGCAAATCACTAACAGCCTCACTAAAGTGATAAGAGAGCTGGGCGACCGTACAGCTGCATTAGAGCTCAGAGTGGATGATATTGAAGTCACAGCACAAGATTATGTGACTGAAATGGAGAATCTGAAAGAGGAAAATGTAACACTTCTAACTAGACTGGAAGATTATGAAAATCGTGCCAGACGTTCCAATCTGCGCATCAGGGGTCACACGCATCATCTTGGCGGCCGCCAGAGATAAAAAAGCCCTAAACATCCAGGGCAACAACTATCAGCTGTTCGCTGACTTATCCCAACTTACCATAGCTAAAGGCGTGCAATAAAACCTCAGCTAATGGAGCTACAACGTCATAATATTACGTACCAGTGTGGTTTTCCTTTCTCCATTCGTTTTGTCTATCACGGCTCTAAATACACATGCAGATCAGCAGAAGAGCTTCAACAAAACCTCTTGAAACTGCACCTGGTAGAAGCCTCGTCTATCACTTCTCCATCACGCAGAAGAACATCCTCCTCCTCATCTCCAAACAGCGCCTTTCAGATCGCTGGGAAAAATGCAAACCAGCATTCCCACAAGAGAAGTCGTTATGCCTCACCTCCTCTGGACCAGAAAGACTCCATGGACTGACAACATAGGATTCCACTCGCTTTGGTTCCAAAGAACTCTCCTCTATATACTAGTTCTGTGATTGGTCTTTAAAATAGCCATGTGGCCAAATGGGGCCCATTTCTGAATTTTCATGCTGAAAAGTGCTTTCCTTCCTAAAGAACCTTTGCCTAACCATAGTTAGCTTTCCCTATATTTCTTTTAGACCATCTAATATCTATCTCATAGATATTGAATATCAATCAAGAAAGAATAAAGAGAGAGACTGAGCTCTCTCTGGGCAGAGGAGGGCTGTTATGGAGATCGTAAGTCTGTTTATAGTGTGAGGGGGTTAGCTCGGCAGCGGGTGTGTGTGACCCCCGGGATGGGCTCCCCACACAAAAACAGGCCCAGCAGACGGAGGTTGTGGTTTTCAAAATCAAAAAGGTGCCGTTTATTTTCTATTTACAGTGACAAAAACACAGCAAAGCAAAAGAAACAAACAAAATAAATCCTGGTCAACTTGACCTCTGACTAAACATACAGGTTTCCTAACTAACAACTGGGATCAGCCTAGTGCTGTCCTAGTCCCTGGTTTTAAATGTCCAAGCAAAATATAGCCACACAGGCTTTCTCTCACCGCACAGGGGTTCACTCTCCCTAGACAGTCCACACAGGTCTGCTTCCAGGCATGAGCTAACATCTAATGAATCTGGGAGTTTTTATAGAGGCCTTAAACGAACTGACAGGCTTCAGCTGGCCTCATCAACTCCCTGCCTGCACGACGCCCAGCCCTCTCCCTCGAGGTATGAGTCATCAATGAGCCCACTAGTCTCAGCTGGGCTTATACAACTCTCCACCTAGCTGTATAAATCGGCGTAAAGCCTGAATCTGGGCGAAATATATCTACCCCCCTGGATGCAACCAGGTGACTTTACCTTCCTGCTGTCACATACCCCCCCCTCTTGTTTTAACCTCGGGGTTGGAACACCAGCAATCAGGCATTCATGTACTCGAGACAAAGCATCCACATTCCCCATTTGAACGCCAGGGCGATGCTTTACTGTGAAGTTGAATTCCTGGAGGGCCAGGAACCACCTATTCACTCTTCTATTTGTTTCCTTGTTTTGAGCCATCCACTTTAACGGAGCGTGATCCGTAACCATGTCAAAGTGCCTACCTAGCAGGTAGTACCGAAGGGAATCTAGAGCCCACTTCACCGCTAAACACTCCTTTTCAACGGTGGCGTAATTTACCTCATGGGACTTCAACTTCCTGCTGAGGTAAATGACTGGGTGCTCTTCCCCGTTCCAGACCTGGGACAATACTGCTCCTAACCCCACATCTGACGCATCACTTTGTACGACAAAGTCTTTAGAGAAGTCGGGTGAGTACAACACTGGCTGGCTACATAAGGCTTGTTTCAAGAATTGGAATGCTGCCTCAGCCTCGGGGGTCCATTTAATCATGACCGACCCTTTCCCCTTCGTCAGGTTGGTTAGGGGCACAGCCTTAGAAGCAAAGTGGGGAATGAATCGCCGATAATACCCAGCGATTCCCAGAAAGGCTCGTACCTGCTTCTTGCTGTTGGGACGTGGCCAACTCTGGATGGCCTCGACTTTGTTGAGTTGGGGTTTTATTACTCCCCTCCCAATGGTGTACCCAAGATATTTGGCCTCCTCCTGCCCAATGGTACACTTCTTGGGGTTAGCCGTAAACCCTGCTTCCCGAACAGAGTCCAGGACTGCTTGCACTTTTGGCAGATGTGAGGCCCAATCTGTGCTATGGACAATTACGTCATCCAGGTAAGCCGCAGCATACTTCCGATGGGGCCTCAGCATCTGGTCCATTTTCCGCTGGAATGTGGCCGGCGCATTCTGTAACCCGAACGGCATTCTTTTATATTGGAACGCCCCGTCTGGGGTTACAAATGCGGTTTTCTCTTTGGCTGACTTGGCCAGGGGGATTTGCCAATACCCTTTTGTGAGGTCAAGAGTCGTCATGTATCGGGCTGTTCCCAGCCGGTCGATCAACTCATCTATACGTGGCATGGGGTAGGTGTCAAATTTTGTAACTTTGTTCAACTGACGAAAATCGTTACAAAATCGCCAGCTCCCATCCGGTTTAGGCACCAACACAATGGGACTAGACCAATCACTTTGGGACTCCTCTATCACCCCTAAGTTCAGCATTTTCTGTACTTCCTCCCGTATTGCCTCCCGTCGGGCCTCTGGGATCCGATAGGGTTTTAACTTCACCCTTTCACCGGGCGGGGTAATAATGTCATGCTCTACCCCAGATGTTTGTCCCGGCAGCTCAGAGAATACCTCCTTGTTGCGAAGCACAAACTCCTTAACCTCCTGTTGTTGGGGTTGTGACAAGGTGGCTGCGATTCCAACCTCAGGAATCACGCAACCAGTTTGAGCTGGTGACCAAGTGTCTGCGACTAGGGACTCTCTATCCCTCCAGGCTTTCAACAGATTAACGTGATAGATCTGTTCGGGCTTTCGCCTTCCTGGTTGTCTGACCTTGTAATTCACTTCGCTCACTTTTTCCATTATCTCGTAGGGGCCTTGCCATTTGGCAAGGAATTTACTTTCAACCGTAGGGACAAGTACCAATATCCTATCCCCCGGGGAAAAGGTACGGGTCTTGGCTCCACGGTTGTACACTCTCTGCTGTGCCAACTGCGCTTGGGCCAAATGTTCCTTCACGATGGGCATTACCTGTGCAATTCGATCTTGCATCAGGGCGACATGCTCAATCACACTCCTGTGGGGAGAACTCTCACTTTCCCAAGTTTCCTTGGCAATATCCAACAGCCCTCTTGGGTGTCTCCCATACAGTAACTCAAAGGGGGAGAATCCCGTAGAGGATTGGGGCACCTCCCTAATAGCAAACATCAAATAAGGAAGTAGACAGTCCCAATCCTTTCCATCCCTATCCACCACTTTCTTCAACATTTGTTTTAGGGTTTTGTTGAATCTTTCAACCAGCCCATCGGTTTGGGGGTGATACACAGATGTACGTAATTGCGTCACTTTGAACAATTTACACAGCTCCTTCATAACCCGGGACATAAAGGGTGTACCTTGGTCCGTAAGCAGTTCTTTACAAATACCCACCCGGCTAAAAACAAGAGATAGCTCTTTGGCTATGGTTTTGGCCGAGGTATTTCTGAGAGGGATCGCTTCTGGATAACGGGTGGCATAGTCCATTATAACCAATATGTACTGGTGCCCCCTAGCGGACTTGATTATAGGACCTACCAAATCCATTGCGATTCTCTCAAACGGGACCTCAATGATGGGTAGAGGGACCAGCGGGCTACGGAAGTGTGGCATCGGGGCCGACCTCTGACACACAGGGCAGGAGGAACAATAATTTTCTATGTCCTTCATCACCCCAGGCCAATAGAATCTCTGTAATACCCTCTCTCGGGTTTTCTCTGTCCCCAGATGACCTCCAAGAATGTGCCCATGGGCCAACTCCAACACCAACTTCCTGTAAGGTTTGGGCACCACAAGCTGCTCAACGGTTTCTTCTGCCCTTTTTGCCACCCGATACAGTAGGTCCTTCTCTATGCTGAAGTATGGGTAAGTGCAGGTATTATCTGGGTTCACTAACTCGCCATCTATTTTCACTACGTTTTCCCGTGCCTTTATTAGGGCGGGGTCTTTCAACTGTTCTGTGGCAAAGTTTTCCCTGTGAACCTCAAGATCAGAAAACTCCACAGACGGTAGGTTTTCGTCTGAGGAGGTGGGCTCCTCTCCAGTTTCTTGAGTCTCCCCTGCCAATACTGACAAGGGAAATTCGGGAGAGTCCTCACCACTCTCAGAGGAGTTCTGGCTATCACATTCCTGGTACATAGGGGCACCAGTGGGGGGCTCAGGATCATCCCACAGTTCCCAGAACTTCGGAAAATCCCTTCCCACAATGGCGTCATGCGGTAACTGAGACACTAAGCCCACTGGATGAGAAAGGGTACCTTTGGGGGTCTCGAAACACACTGTAGTCACTGGATACTCTCGGGTGTCCCCATGCACACAAATAACAGCTACCTTGCTATTCCCAGAGACCTCTGTTTTAACTAATTCAGCCTTTATCAGGGTCACAAGGCTACCTGAATCCAGCAATACCACAACATTTCTACCATTAATACACATTTTGCATAAATGTTTCTCAGTTCCCCGAATGGCAGTGCATGCGACTGTCGCACACAGCGACTGACGTCTGCCCGTCAGAAAGTCACACTGCATGGGTTCCTCCAAAACCGGGCAATTTGCTGCAATATGTCCCGCTTGCCGGCAGCGGTAGCAAATGATCCTTCTTGCCGCCTCTTGAGCCGCTGATTTCCCAGGCTGTTCTCGCCAAACTTGGGGTAGAGCTCCCACCCTCTCACTCTCTCCACCCTTACCCCTTGGAATCATCTTATCCGCCCCTGGGGATGGTCTGGTCTTAGGGTGGAAAGTCCGAGTGTCTCTGGAAGAGGCCGTCAGGTTCTCTGTAGCCAAGTATTTCTCCACACGATCCACAAGACCATCGGCCGTCTCTGGGTCTCCATGGCTTACCCACTTTTGGATGGCAGTAGGAAGAGCTCTCAAAAACCGATCCATTACAACACGTTCCACAATCTTTGGTGCGGACAAAGTCTCTGGCTGTAGCCACTTTCTGCTCAGGTGAATGAGATCATACATTTGAGACCTGGGGGGTTTTCCAAGCTGGAAAGTCCAGTTATGCACACGCTGAGCCCGGACAGCCAGGGTGACACCCAGCCTTGCCAATATTTCAGCTTTTAGCATCACATAGTCTTTTGCTTGGTCAGGCTCTAGGTCATAGTAAGCTTTCTGCGATTCACCCGTTAACAGAGGAGCCACCAGTCCAGCCCACTGCTCCTCAGGCCACTTTTCTCTTTCAGCAGTCCTTTCAAACGTGGTCAAAAATACCTCTGGATCATCCTCTCCAGTCATTTTTGTCAATAAACGACTCACCCCAAAGGACGCGGTATTAGTGGGACGGCTTTCCTCACTGGTCTGCGGACGTTGCTGCATTACTGCTTCCATTTGTTGTAGTCTCTGCTCTTGCTTCTGTAATAGGTCTATGAAGCGGGCCTCAGATCGTTGCTGGGCTTGTTGCTGAGCTTCCAGACTCTGTTGGTGAGCTTGCTGCTGGGCTGCAAGGCTCTGTTGATGAGCTTGCTGCTGGGCTGCGAAGTTCTGTTGTTGAGCTGCAAGGCTCTTTTGCAAACCTGCATTTGTCTGCTGTTGATTGGCATTTGCTAGAGCCAGCTGTTTCAGTATCTCCTCCATGCTGGCTTAAAAAAAAACTGCCACTGGTTCTCCACCAACTGTGAGGGGGTTAGCTCGGCAGCGGGTGTGTGTGACCCCCGGGATGGGCTCCCCACACAAAAACAGGCCCAGCAGACGGAGGTTGTGGTTTTCAAAATCAAAAAGGTGCCGTTTATTTTCTATTTACAGTGACAAAAACACAGCAAAGCAAAAGAAACAAACAAAATAAATCCTGGTCAACTTGACCTCTGACTAAACATACAGGTTTCCTAACTAACAACTGGGATCAGCCTAGTGCTGTCCTAGTCCCTGGTTTTAAATGTCCAAGCAAAATATAGCCACACAGGCTTTCTCTCACCGCACAGGGGTTCACTCTCCCTAGACAGTCCACACAGGTCTGCTTCCAGGCATGAGCTAACATCTAATGAATCTGGGAGTTTTTATAGAGGCCTTAAACGAACTGACAGGCTTCAGCTGGCCTCATCAACTCCCTGCCTGCACGACGCCCAGCCCTCTCCCTCGAGGTATGAGTCATCAATGAGCCCACTAGTCTCAGCTGGGCTTATACAACTCTCCACCTAGCTGTATAAATCGGCGTAAAGCCTGAATCTGGGCGAAATATATCTACCCCCCTGGATGCAACCAGGTGACTTTACCTTCCTGCTGTCACAATAGGTAAACACTCAGAGACAGTAGTAAGAAAAATAATACATTTTAATAAAGGCATTGATTAAAATATGACATAGTCATAAATGCAGTGTAGACCATGATACAATTTAGATGCGTGGTAATGGATGGATAGAAGTGCAGGGAGCCAACATGTTTCGCATGATGCGTCGTCAGGGTGCTGCATCCATCTACATTTGCATCTAATTATGTAAGACACAGAAGAATATGTCATTAGTATAAAACAGATATACATTACAACATTTTATATTGCCAAGAATACAATAGTAGTTACAGTGCTCACCTGGTCTGCCTGCGTATTGAAAGTTTACGTACAGCTCTGGTCGGGCATCAACAATTTGGAGGCTAACAATATGCTCATGGTACCAATGACCTGTGGGAGCCAGACCCAACAGACCAAAGCGTGGAGCCACTGGACCGTGTAGTCCTAGCTGTGCTAATACAGTAGGGAGTCTATAAATAAAAAATAAAAAATATATATACGATAAATAGCCACAGCAAAAAAGAACAGGCATAATAGATCCATGCATACATATATATACACACTGCCTACTAGGCATTAGTACACATACATATAATACATGCATATAAGACTGTTCACAAGGTATAATGTATAAAGATTACAAATTAATCCAAAAAGGAATAGTATTGTTGCCCATCTCATTTAAAGAGCAACAAATGCAAAGAGAAACAAAAAAGCAATGGTATAATAAAAATATCCATATATACCTGCGACTGTGGCCGTACTATAGATATCCTCTGTTGTTTCCAAAAAGTATATAAAGAGGAAGATGGGGCTACTGGCTGCCCTCCCAGATATACGGGGCACTGGTAATATGAACAGGGAATGATAATAATAAATATATTGAAATATTTAAAGTTTGAGGCATAGACTGGAATTGGGAAGGGAGTAAATAGGAAAAATACGGAGGGCAAAGAAGGAAAAAAAAAATAAATATTCATCCTATATATTGAATATCAATAATTTTCTGTGTCTGGGTATGGTGTTTTCTGGTAGTGATGAGGATGGCCCACACATAGAAAATAAGCCTATCATATGGGATCATCAGAGGACCAAATACCTAGAGTCCAAATCTCCTAATCTCCTATCCTATAGGGTACCACTGTCCAACCTAGTCTCAAATTTTCTCTCAAATTTTCTGAAGTATAGCAGACCTCTCTCTCAGTTCATGGGTCAAAATTAATGGTCAAACGTTTATAACCACATGCTAGTTATGTAGTAAGTATTCTGACTCTGCAGTTATCCTAGGATATTTTAAGGTATAGCAATGGGTTGATTTCGCTGACTACATCAGTTCGGTTAGTTTTAATACTTCCATGTAGTCATAGACCCAGATCCTCATCCCCACCCTAATAGCCCCATTTAATATTAACCACTCCCCTTTCCCTTCCCCCCCTACCTCCAGACCCCTTCCCTTCCCCAGATTTCCTAGATTGGGCAGAGACTGATCTCGTATGCACCTTTTAGTAATACCCCTCTGTAGTCATACCGGAATAAACAGAACGGCATCCATTTAATGCCCTGGGGTCCATATACATATGCATCTTTACAATGCTCTTATTTTAGGGCTTTTCTCCTACAAGCGGAAGATCCTTGTGCCCTACTTTGCCTCCCTCGTTCGCCCACCCTTAATATGTGGGAGTTCGATGCAGGCATTTTTTTCCCTGATAGGGATTCTTATCCCTTTTCACGGATAATTTTAGTAAATTTTTCTATGATAATTCAAAAATTGTATTACCTAACCTTTTATGTTTTCAATTTTTTCTCCACTCAAGACTCCAAATGCACGCCTAATTACTCAGCTCTTTGTTTTCGGGGTTGTTCGGAAGTAGGTACGCAGCTTCATATTTGGTGGACATGTCCGATAGCCCAAACCTTTTGGAAAGAGATCTTTGAAATTGCTTCCAAAATGTTCCTGATATTAGTGCGACCAGACCCGTTCACTGCACTACTTAATTTGAAACCAGATTGCTTAACACATTCCCAATTCAAACTTTTAGTCCAACTCCTCACAGCTGCAAAAAAAAAAAATGATGGCAAAGGCATGGAAGTCCCCTGTATTGGTGTTGGCCGAGATGAAGCATAGAATGAATACCGCCATGTCCCACGCCAAAATGATGGCTATCGAATTAGACCTAATTCACAAATTCGAAAAGTAAGGGTACCCATGGATAAAATATTACTTACTGCCATCCTTTGATGAATCGGTCCTCCTACCATGGTAGCTGTTTCATTCATTTAATCAACCAATCCATGTCCTGCACTGGCGCCTGAGTCGAACTTGTGGACTTCTCCAACTTTCTACATTCTTTCTCTTCTACTTTTCCTCCCCTCTCGCCTTTATTTTACAGCTCACTCTTTAAATAAATACGACCTGTACCCTCAAAACTCATTAGTAACTAATTACAGTTGGTAATATTACATTATATATTTTTTTTAAGATTGACTATATTGTCACATGACCTCTTACTAACTCCTCAGGTTGTATTTAGATTCCTACCAATTGAAAGATATTTTATTTAATTGCTAATGTTTGTATAACATTGTATAACTAAGCTTCGTTATCTCTATTTCTATATGTATGATTGACAAACTTGTTAATTACTGTGTATTTAATAAAATCTTTTGACAAGGAAAAAAATCGAGAAAACATGTGAACTGCTGAAAGGATGCAGGCAACCTTTTTGCACACATACAAGTACACATGGTGTATATTTACTCTGTCGTTATTTTCGATACAAGTAGCCTTTGGTGTAGCTCTTTAACTCAACCAACAAAAATGTCCTCTTAAATGTAAAAAAAAAAAGCAAAAATCAGCTCTCTTTCCTTTGTCTGATTGTGTAGCCTGTTTTATTCGCTTTGCAATCCTCCACACTGTTGTAATTATTGACATTATTTTTACGCCAAGCTGTATCATTATACAATCAGGCCAAGACGTAAAACATATCATTTACAGCAATCGTGTCCGCATTTAGATTTCAAAGCCGTAATCTGAATTTTCCAAGGTGAAAGACCAAAGGGGAACCATTCATCCTTCTGAGGCCGTTATTTAGGTGTCCCTTGGAGGTCCACAGTACACTGACTCTGCGGCCTGTGATTACTGTATTCAGGCAATGCTGCATTATTTCTTTGTGGTTTCAAGCATTTCTTATCAAGACCGTGAACTAGAAGTTGTAAATGCATTGATGTATCTCGGCAAAATTACTGTTCTTCAAAGAGCACATTTTCTAAAGATGTAACATTGTGTGAAAGGTGGAGGTTTTTCTCTGTGTGTTCACCCCACTCCGTGCAATCAGTGCCGTTCCTACTATTGTATATTTTATTATGCGAATGTCTTAGAGACAGAAAACACCTCCCAGAGACAGCAATCATCCTCTGGATAGGAATCCAAGTTCACGGTCTGCAGCTAATAATGAACACTTACAAATTAAAGGAGAGTAGAGTATTCATCCATGGTGATGAAAAATGCTCTAAATACCATGCTTTTTACTCAATAGGAAGGGAAGCGGGGGGAAGGATGGAGAGAGAGAGAAAACGAAAATCAATTTGGTGTTTTTTTCCTGGACATCAATTATTCAAGCTCCTTGACTTCCATGTTGTTATTGTAAGCGACCTCTTAAATTACAAACAATCTGCTTCATCCATTTGAGTGAATGGGGAGTCTACATCGCTGCACAATGGATCAATATTAGTGATGCCTGTTCTACTATTTTAGTGAGGTTTCGCTTCCTGTGGAAACCCAGTAGGTGTTTTGTGGACAAAAAAAAAGACTGAACATATTGAAAATTTCTAAGTTTCTGTCAGTAAATTTTGTAATTAAGTAATTTTTCTCCTTCACTGATGTGCGCTGATGAGGCTGCGCTGATGGGCACTGATAAGGCGGCACTTATGGGGATTGATTGGGTGGCACTAATGGGGAGGCACTAATACACCACACTTATGGGAACCGATAGGTGGCACAGATATATGGCACTGATGAGCACTTATAGGCGGCACTGATGGGCACTTATAGGCGGCACTGATGGGTGGCACTGGTGGGCACTGATAGGTGGCACAGGTGGGCACTAATAGGCAGCACTGGTGGGCACTGAAATCCAGCACTAACTGGCATCACTAATGGGCACTAATTGCTGTCACTGGTGTGCACTGATTGCTGGCGCTTTACTGTAATCAGGGCACTGATGATCAGTGCCCTGATTACATCTCTTGTTGTCCCTTGCGAGGAGATGCCACTGATCGTCTCTCCTCGCCACACACTCTGTCAGTGTGAGGCGATGAGAGCCAATTACCGGCACTTCCTGTATTTACCTGTGACCGGCTGTGATTGGACACAGCTGATCACATGGTTGAAAAGCCGCATCAGTGGCCCTTTACAGAGATTGGGTCACGCCATGTCCTAGCAACACGGCGCGGCTGCGGGAGCGGCTGTTCGGGTGCGCCGTCATATGACGCCCACCCAGAACGACGGTTGGCGGGCGGCACGTGGTTAAGCATGGATAATAATCAAATTCCTTGCAGTACAGGAGGCTTTAAAATGGTTCTTGAAGCAGTTCTTAAGTCATGTGACCTTCAAAAAAGCGCACCGCTAACACCTGAAAAGCACCACCAAAGTGCTCAGCGTTTTATGGGCAGTTTTCAAGTGCCTCAGTGTGAAAGGGCTCTTAAGAGGACGTTTTTACGAAAGTGCATATAAATTTAAAATATGGAACGTTAATCATGTGAAAAAGTAAATGTTCATTTAAAATTCCTTTCAGGAAAAATTGTAGTTACAGAAAGAACACTTTAGGTTTTGTTAGACGTTCAGCACCTTCATTTTCCAGCTGCAGTGCTGATTGCAATTGTGAAAATTGGGTGGATCAAATTTTTGCTCACATTACTCAGTCTTTGCTTTTTTGGGATGACATCTTCAGAACATAGACAGAAATCCTTGTGACACCAGCAGGCTTTTGATTTGTGGTAGTGGAACATCTTTCATAGTTTATTAGCATTTCTGCTGAACAATATATCCAAAGACAAATGGCAGAGGCAGAGTAGCAGCTTTCCTTACAGTTTACTTACAGCTGAATTGAATGCTTTGCTTTTACTTCTTCTTTAAACATTGCTTTTCTTTCTTTTTATGTGTTGTGCGGGCGCACAGGTGGTGTGCGCATTGGGAGGTTTTAAGCGTTTTGTTATTTATTTTATGAAAAAACAAAAGCTGCAACCTTTTTCACCCCAACGTTTGCACTCGATTGTTAATTGGCAATTCAAGCTTATACTATTTTTCTCACAAAAACAAAAGCGTTAGAACAACCACACAAAACTGTTTTCCTAAACACGTGGCTCCTTTATTCAAGGCAAAATGACAGTATCTTCTGATAAGCTACCTCCTACCAGGAAGGTATACTTATTGACCTAAGCTCTGTAGGTGCCTCCCCATTGCAGGAGAGGAAAGTGGAAAGATAGTACTGGACCTGTTTATTTTACTGATATTGTTATCTTAAAGCTGTTGTAAACCGCAGGTGATTAAAAAAAAAAAATTTCCCTGCAAGGCAATGTCGTAATGTGCTAGTATGCATTGCATACTAGCACATTATGATAGACTTACCTGAGAACGAAGCCCTCCAGTGCCACAGTGTCACTGCTGAGACCGCTGACATTACTTCTGGGTTTCACGGCCGCCGGCTACATGAGTGGCCAGGGGCAAGATGACATCACACCCGGACATGCGTGCAGGAGCCACAGTTTTTGGTACAAGCTCTAAAGGTCTGGTACTGTAAGCCGGACCTTCAGAACGAATGCGCCAGTGATGTCGGCTGCATGCACTTTGAATATCTCCTAAACTGTTTAGGAGATATTCACAGTACCTACAGGTAAGCCTTATTATAGGCTTGCCTGTAGGTAAAAGTGGTAGTACACAGTTTACTATCACTTTAAGGTAATAATGTTGGTGTAAGTGAACTGGTTCCTTGACAGGCAGCTTCTACACCCCAGAGGATCTCCACAGTCTCCTTGTCTTGTAGTGTAATCTAAGAAGGGTTGAAATTATAGTTCCAGATACAACTTTATTCCATTACAGGTCAGGGGTACAATTCATGAAGTAACCAACATGTTTCCAGGTTCTAAATGCTACCTTCATCAGGGCTAGAAAGAACATAAGAAGATTTTCATGTCAATCTGCCATCAATACAATGTCCCCTCCACTGGGTCATAATTAAAACTAAACAGTCAATAATAATGAGTGTGAAAATAACTACATAAAAATGAGAACATGAGTGCCGAACAAAAATGAGAATATGGGTGTGGAAAAATAATAACATGACATGTTAAGGATAGATCCTCAGTCATAACCCACCTGATGGACATAACCTCCCCAACTCCCCCCAATTGCCCAATAAACCACATGACAAAGTTGTGGAGTAAAATGGCCTTGCGGCCTATTTATTTAACAATTAATAAACTTAAAATAAATAACCAATTTAAATAACATCAGACAAAACTTTTATCCATATCTTGGTGGTCTTAGAGGGCAACGACGCACAACTTGGTCACTGGGACAAAACGTATTTAACTTAGGCCTGAGTCGCAAGACACCGACTCAGAGACAGTACACATATCCGCAGTGACCTACAATTTTACCCCTTCCTGGTTAAACCCTCGTTTACCGGAAGGTACCCGATAACCCCATACCACAGATGGGTACCACCATTTTAATATATATTCAAGACTTTTTCTCCTCTTCCAGATACCCAGCACTGCCACAAACAGTCCAGACCACCCTAATGCACCCCCCCCGCCTAAAACCTAGGGTGGGTGGGAGGGAAGCTTCTTCCTCTGGCTACTGACTGACTGGCACTACGTCACTTCCTCCCTTCTGACTATTCCCCCAGGGACCACCTCCAACCCCCAGGACACCCCCTTTTCTTAAAGACTGAACTACATGTTTTTCCCCTATCCTGCACTGTCCTACCCTTTCATGCCGTCCCTCCGCCTATCTGTTCCTTTCTTTGCTCCAGGACTCTCTTTAATAATAATCATCATTGTGGGTGAAATGTTAACCTAATAAAAAGAGAAAAAAACAAACAAACTTTTTATCACTTTCTTGCACACACACAAAACAATCAGATTGCATAGTAGTTCTGAGATCCACCACCAATGAAATGGGTCATTTGAATTTTACCACAGAATGCATGAGATGGCCAGACCGATCGTATAGTGTATGGCTCCTATCAGCTCTTTTTCAATTTTGTCATTTTTATATGTTTTTTTCTTACTATGTCCTAAAAAAAAAAAATGTTTTACCCAGTATGTATTGTTTTATAATGATGCCGCGTACACACGACCGTATTTTAATGTCATTGAAAAAAACAGCATTTTTCTCGACGTGATTCTTCTCAAGCCTGCCTTGCCTACACACTATCGTGGAAAAAAATGCTCGAGTAAAGCGCGGTGAGGTACAACACGTACGACGGCACTATAAAGGGGAAGTTCCATTCGGATGGCGCCACCCTTTATGTTAGTAAAGTTTGTTGAGAGACGATTCGTGCTTTTCAGCCTCGTGCTTTTCAGTCCGTTACAGCGTGACAAATGTGCTATCTCCATTACGAACGCTAGTTTTACCAGAACGAGCACTCCCGTCTCATACTTGATTCTGAGCATGCGCATTTTTTTTCACGTCGTTAAAGCCTACACATGGCCGTTTTTCATGACGATGAAAATGACGAGGTGAAAAACGGCGAGAAAAATTAGAGCATGTTCCAATTTTTTCATGCCCATTTTTCACGTCGTGAAAAATGCTCTGAAGCCCACACACGATCATTTTTAATGACCATTTAAAAAAATTGCATTTTTCTCGTCATTAAAAACATGTGTACGCGGCATAAGTATAATTATTCTATATCATTTTCATTTAGCATTTTTTTTTTACCATTTTACAATGGTACAATCAGTTTGTATAAGTATAGTTCAATTTATACATTTATCATTTTACTGTTAATTAAGTTTTCATACATTTATTCCTTTTAGATTAATTTAAGAAAGTATTATTTTACCAATAGTCACTATGACTATTATTGTCATTAGTACAATAATGAATATTAATAATAATATTAAAGCGTCCGCCAGTTATTTTTTTTAAATGTCAGCAGCTACAAATACTGCAGCTGCTGACTTTTTAAATATGGACACTTACCTGTCCAGCGCGCCCGCGATATCGGCACCCGAGGCTGACCCGTGTCTCGGTCCTCGGATGCTGCCTCCGCCATCTTCGTTAAGGGAATCAGGAAATGAAGCCTTGCGGCTTCACTTCCCGGTTCCCTACTGTGCATGCACAAGTCGCTCTGCGCAATCGAAATGGTCCCTTCTGTCTTCTGAGACCCGTGTGTCTCCCAGGAGACAGCGGGGGGGGGGGGGGGGGGAGCTTTCCCACTGGATACAAAGTAGCGGCTTTTTCAGGGCGCTTTGCAGGCGCTATTTTTAGCTCAATAGCGCCTGCAAAGCGCCTCAGTGTGAAAGGGGCCTAAGTGAACAAGCTGAAGTTAGAAGCTGATTGGCTACCATGCACAGCTGCACCACATTTTGCACTCAATCCCCAATGTGTCTATGCCCTCGTAGGTGTTTTGAGGAGTTTAGGGGAAGGGGCGTTTCGTGGCAGAAAAAAATCCAACTGCCAGCGTGTCCAGAAGCAGAGGCAATTTGTCCCAAAAAACTCCTGATGCGTGTAGGTATGTCTAAACGCGCTTTAATGCTAGGCGCGTTTAGTGATTAAATGTTAATGCATTTCAATGGCCAGAATAAATTATAATTCTGGCCAATAAAATGTATTAATTCCCAAATGCTTGACGTGCCTAACTGTGTCACATGTGTTTGCAAGTGTCAATCGTTTTTTCTGCCAAAACACCACTGCCAGTAGGAAAGGTATCTAAGAGAGATAGCAAAAACGTCCAGTGTGCATGACACTAAACTATAATAAATGAGATTGGAAATAAAAAAAAAACTTAAGTCATAGTCATTGGTCATAGTCAAAAAAAAACATCTAATAGGGCGATGAAGGTGCTGTGCTCCCCTTCCTCTGGTGCCCTCATTTACCAACTTTCCAAAACATATCGCCTGTAGTAAGAGATTGTAGATCCTTTATGGCTAGGGTTTCCACCTTTTCTTCAAGTCACACCTGAACACTTTAGCTTCGCACATTTTCAGAGGAAAATGGTGAAATGGTTTTATTGCTGTATGTGTGCCATTGGGAAAATTTCCCAGCATATCCTGCCCCTGAGATGTCATTGTACAGTGTAGCGGGTATATGCTGTCTATTTTTTTGAATCTGGTGGGGAAACTGTGATGTAGGGTTCCCTGGGGCCCACCAGGTGGCGCTGTCGCTTTGGGCCCGGGGTTGAACCATCGTTGCGGGGGCGTACCTCTTTTGGTCTCTCTCAGCGGTTGTATGGTGGGGCGAGGAACCCGCCGTGCTTGCTGGGAGGGGGTATAAAGGGGACGGCCATTTTCGGTGGCGGGAGTCGAGTCCCGGGCACCTTCAGCCTGAGGGCGGTGGTTCGTGTCGGTCCTCTAGGCGGCCTAGGCCTAGAGGACGTTCGGAGGTCGTGTTCCATCCCAGGCACCTTTAGCCTGGGGTGAGGTACTCGGATGGAGGTCTGGAGCTCAGTGCCCACCACTGAGTTCCGCGAGGGAAGGAGGTCCTAGGGCACCCCGGGAGTGGGTACCCGAATCCGGAAGGCGTAATGGACCGGTGGGAGATACTTGCTTGAAGACCCGGTGCAGCATATTGCCAGTGACAGGTGAGCCTCCCATCGGAGACCGCCTGGAAGGAAATCCCCCCTCGCTCGGAGACCGCAACCTACTTTCAGGAAGGAAAGTGGAGAGTTCATTGTGTCTGGGCCTACTCGCATCCACACCTCCTTGTCTGTTCTGTTCTCTAAGGGAGTCTAACTGATTGTGTTCACTTTGCATGAAGAAGAATAAAGGAGTGTTGGACTTTAATGGTGTGGGGCTCATTTTCTGGCAGACATTGTTCAAGGTAACTCTCTTTAGAGGTTCCAGGTGCAGAACACTGACCCGAAGGTAAAACAAGAACTTTGCTTCCACCACACAAACATCTGCGGTGAGGGCTTGGCGTGGTGACCCCGCTCTCTCTCCTCTAAGGTACCCCTAGACAAGAGACAGACGAGCTGAGAGAAAAGAGAGGGGAGAGAGGAGGCCGCTACAATAGTATCTCATTGGAACAAACAAGTAGCACAAACGCCTTAATCCAATCACCATGGAATGTATCAAGGTTTATAGTATAAACTATGCATATATTTTGCAATTAAACATTTCTAATCAAATGAAGTTAATCACAAGCGTCCCCCTTTACATCAGAGTCCACAGAGATCCCCTTTTACATCTGAACTCTGATGTAAGGGGGTACACTGTGGCCTCTGGTGTAAAGGGGAACTCTGATGTAAGGGGTGCTCTGAGAACCCTGATTTACCTTAGTGTACTCACTCAGAGACAGGAGAGAGGAGGGGGGAGACTACAGTCACAGACAGGGATGGATGGTGCGCTCACTCACCCTTTGGCAGTCAGCACCTCTCATCCAGATGTATCTGAGGCTGCTGGACTTCAAATTTCTGGCCCCAACTTTCCTTTTCTGAGGCACAGCCCTGGGGATTGGATTGTGGGCAGACAAAGAGGGTTAGGGCCTGTCTGTGTTGGGGGTAATTGTTAATGCTGGCTTTTGGGCAGTGTGAAAGAGAGTGTTATGCCTTGTACACACGATCGGATTTCTGATTGAATAAAATCCGATGGACCTTTTTCATCTCAAATTTCGATCGTGTGTGGGCCCCATCAGACTTTTTTCCATCGGAGTAAAAAAATAGAACATGTTTTACATTTTTCTGATGGAAAAAAATCCGATGGGAAATTCCGATCGTCTGTGTGGAATTCCATCGGAGAAAAATCCACGCATGCTCAGAATTAAGTCGATACATGCTCGGAAGCATTGAACTTAATTTTTCTCGGCTCGTCTGAGTGTTTTACGCCACCGTGTTTTGGACGGTCGGAATTTAGTCTGACAGTGTGTATGCAAGACTGATGGAAGTCATAACAAACACTCTCAGCTTACACAATTGCAGCCAGAATCCCTGCTGGGAAGCCATATTCTGGTCTGAATAATGTGTCTGGGTTTCAGGTGGTCTGAAACCCGAACGCATGATTCCAAACCCGAACTGTCCAGGTGAATCCCGGACAGGTGGCAAACCTATGTATGGCTCTATGAATAATTCCTTTGGCTTTTACTTGTGATTTCTCCAATAACACGTTGGTCATAGAAGAAGAATACAATACATAGCATGATACCGTATAGACCAGGCATGTCCAAAGTCCGGCCCGCGGGCCAATCGCGGCCCGCGGGCCGGTTTTGAACGGCCCGCCGGCCTGGTTATCTAAACCAGCCTTTCTCAACTAGTGTGCCGTGGGATCAGGGGAGAGAAGGGCTGTAAGATGAGCCCAACCTAGAGTTGCCACCTCATCCCTTTAAACCCGAACACATATTAATTACACAGGTTCTGTGGCTGATTAAGGTGGTAATTAAACTCACTTGGTGCCTTACCTGCATTAAATTAGCCTCAGAACCTGTGTAATTCATATGTGTTCGGGTTTAAAGGGATGAGGTGGCAACCCTAGCCCAACCCCCTGCCAAACTATACATCGGCACTGTGAGAACCGTCAGCCTCAAAAGCGAAAGTAAACTGTGCAGGGGAATGTGCTGTGCTCTCTGCTTCCCCCTACAGTGCAGTACCCGGACGAATGAGGAAACAAGGTACTGTGCTAATGTTTAAGTCTGGGGACCCTGATGTATGGGGGGCTCTCTGTGAACCCTGATGTATGGGGGGGCTCTCTGGGGACCCTGATGTATGGGGGGCTCTCTGGGGACCCTGATGTATGGGGGGCTCTCTGTGAACCTTTATGTATGGGGGGGCTCTCTGGGGACCCTGATGTATGGGGGGCTCTCTGGGGACCCTGATGTATGGAGGGGCTTTCTGAGGACCCTGATGTATGGGGGGATCTCTGTGAACCCTGATGTATGGGGGGGCTCTCTGTGAACCCTGATGTATGGGGGGCTGTGAACCCTGATGTATGGGGGGGCTCTCTGTGAACCCTGATGTATGGGGGACTCTCTGTGAACCCTGATGTATGGGGGGCTTTCTGGGGACCCTGATGTATGGGGGGCTCTCTGGGGACCCTGATGTATGGGGGGCTCTCTGGGGACCCTGATGTATGGGGGGCTCTCTGGGGACCCTGATGTATGGGGGGGCTCTGGGGACCTTGATGTATGGGGGGGGGCTCTGGGGACCTTGATGTATGGGGGGGCTCTCTGGGGACCCTGATGTATGGGGGGATCTCTGTGAACCCTGATGTATGGGGGGCTCTATGTGAACCCTGATGTATGGGGGGCTGTGAACCCTGATGTATGGGGGGGCTCTCTGTGAACCCTGATGTATGGGGGCTCTCTGTGAATCCTGATGTATGGGGGCTCTCTGTGAACCCTGATGTATGGGGGGGCTCTCTGGGGACCCTGATGTATGGGGGGGCTCTCTGGGGACCCTGATGTATGGGGGCTCTGGGAACCATGATGAATGGGGGGGCTCTCTGGGAACCCTGATGTAAGGGGGGGCTCTCTGGGGACCTTGCTACAGTATATGGGGGGCTCTCTGGAGGGGGAAAAGTTGGAGGTGGTAAACACAGCTCAACCATGTGGTTTTACTGCCCCTCCAACTTGACATGTGAACAAGCCCTTGGTTCACATCTGCGTGGCTGCGTGCAGGGCAGCTCATTCATTTTAATGGGCTTCCCTACCCACAAAAATGCACGGAAAGAAGTCCCCGACCTTCTTTTTTTTTATTGCACTGTATCAAAAGCACCCCACGTTTTCCAATGTGTGGGGTACCATTAAGAATTAACGGTACCCCTAAAGAGCAGGGCATTCGTCTGTGTGTCGGAAACGAGTGTGACAAAGTCAAGAGAATTATTGTTGGGCAGTGTATTAGTGCTCGAACGAACACACTTAGACCGAATTTTAATGGTTCAAAGAATATCAGGCAAAATGGTCGGCCCTCACGCATGTTCACTTCATCAAATCTGGCCCTCTTTGAAAAAAGTTTGGACACCCCTGGTATAGACTAAAAAGTTTTTTATTAGGATGAAAGTTTACACTCACATTACATATACTTGGTACAAAGCATGTAAGAAAGTAAGCTATTGGACATGCTTCACATCTGACTAATGCCCCATTTACAACACCTGATATGAATGCTATAAATTCCTTCTCCGTGGCCATACCCATGTGAAAATGGACTGCTTCCTTCTACAAATTGTGATCTTACATTAAGCTAGCTGATCTCCCCACCCTCTCCAGGTTATCTGTAGATAGTGATGCAGTGTTTGGTGGCAGCTAGAATCCACGTGATGCCCCCGATGGATACCCCACATGCATGTACGGCGGCCGCCTGCACCCTGTATTATACACCCTTACCACACTAAAAGTTAGTTTATTGCGGTCATATTGCTGTGCTGACACACAAGGGACCCATGCCTGGTGCTGAGTTCTTCATATGCAATATTCCACAGCATCACTTGCTGAGGACCCTGACATCCTCTCACTAGGGATGAGCTTCGAGTTCGAGTCAAACTCAACGAACAATTTGGGGTGTTCGCGGCAAATTCGAAAAATCTATGGGAGAAATCTAAAGTGCTAATTATAAAGGCTAATATGCAAGTTATTGTCCTAAAAAGTGTTTGGGGACCTGGGTCCTGCCCCAGGGGACATGTATCAATGCAAAAAAAAGTTTTAAAAACGGCCGTTTTTTTAGGAGCAGTGATTTTAATAATGCTTAAAGTGAAACAATAAAAGTGAAATATTCCTTTAAATTTCGTACCTGGGGGGTGTGTATGATATGCATGTAAAGTGGCGCATGTTTCCCGTGCTTAGAACTGTCCCTGCACAAAGTGTCATTTTTGAAGGAAAAAAAGTCATTTAAAACTCACTCGCGGCTATAATGAATTGTCGGCTTTTATCAATACATAGAAAAGTCATTAATAAAAAAAATAAAAAAGCGTGGGGGTTCCCCCAAATTCAATTACCAGGCACTTTAGGTCTGGAGTGGATATTAAGGGGAACCCCGCCGCAAATTTAAAAAAAAATGGCGTGGGGTTCCCCCTAAATATCCATACCAGGCCCTTGAGATCTGGCATGGATTTTAAGGGGAACTCCACCCCAAATTTTTTTTAAAAATAGCGAGGAGTCCCCCCAAAAATCCATACCAGACCCTTATCCGAGCACGCAACCTGGCCGGCCGCAGGGGAAGAGGGGGGGATGAGAGAGCGGCCCCCCTCCCTCCTGAACTGTACCAGGCCACATGCCCTCAACATGGGAAGGATGTCCCCATGTTGATGGGGACAAGGGCCTCATCCCCACAACCCTTGCCCGGTGGTTGTGGGGGTCTGCAGGCGGGGGGCTTATCGGAATCTGGAAGACCCCTTTAACAAAGGGGACCCCCAGATCCCGACCCCCCCTATGTGAATTGGTAAGTTGTACATTGTACCCCTACCATTTCACGAAGAAAGTGTAAAAAAATGTAAATAAAAACACACACACCTTGAAAAAGTCCTTTATTAAAAAAAAAATAATAATTAAAAAAAAAAACATTCCAGCGATGAAATCCAGTGTCCCGCGGCGATCCCGATGTCCGTCATTGGTTGTGCCTGTGCGGACCTGATGGGGAACTTCCTCCGCTGTGTTTTAAATGTATAGACCCGCCCCTTCTAAAGTTCCCCATCAGGTCCGCTCAGCGGACCAGATGCGGAACGAGAGAAGGGGCGGGTCTATTCATGTATTACACAGCGAACAAAGTTCCCCATCAGGTCCGCCCCCTCGGTATGTCCGACCCCGCCTACGTCATTGGCCTGAGCGGGAAACTTCCTTCACTGTGTAAATTTAAATTACACAGTGAAGGAAGTTTCCCGCTCAGGCCAATGACGTAGGCGGGGTCTCGTTCCGCATCTGGTCCGCTGAGCGGACCTGATGGGGAACTTTAGAAGGGGCGGGTCTATACATTTAAAACACAGCGGAGGAAGTTCCCCATCAGGTCCGCACAGGCACAACCAATGACGGACAGCGCTGGACATCGGGATCGCCGCGGGACACTGGATTTCATCGCTGGAATGTTTTTTTTTTAATATTATTATTATTTTTTTTTAATAAAGGACTTTTTCAAGGTGTGTGTGTTTTTATTCACATTTTTTGACACTTTCTTCGTGAAATGGTAGGGGTACAATGTACCCCTTACCAATTCACATAGGGGGGGGCCGGGATCTGGGGGTCCCCTTTGTTAAAGGGGTCTTCCAGATTCCGAGAAGCTCCCAGCCCGCAGACCCCCACAACCACCGGGCAAGGGTTGTGGGGATGAGGCCCTTGTCCCCATCAACATGGGGACATCCTCCCCATGTTGAGGGCATGTGGCCTGGTACGGTTCAGGAGGGAGGGGGGCCGCTCTCTCGTCCCCCCCTCTTCCCCTGCGGCCGGCCAGGTTGCGTGCTCAGATAAGGGTCTGGTATGGATTTTTGGGGGGACTCCACGCCATTTTTTTTTTAATTTGGGGTGGAGTTCCCGTTAAAATCCATGCCAGATCTCAAGGGCCTGGTATGGATATTTAGGGGGAACCCCACGCCATTTTTTTTTAAATTTGCGGCAGGGTTCCCCTTAATATCCATTCCAGACCTAAAGGGCCTGGTAATTGAATTTGGGGGAACCCCCACGCTTTTTTTTTTTTATCAATGACTTTTGTATGTATTGATAAAAGCCGACAATTCATTAATAGCCGCGAGTGAGTTTTAAATGACTTTTTTTCCTTCAAAAATGACACTTTGTGCAGGGACAGTTCTAAGCACGGGAAACATGCACCACTTTACATGCATATCATTTACACCCCCCAGGTACGAAATTTAAAGGAATATTTCACTTTTATTTTTTCATTTTAAGCATTATTAACCACTTCAATACAGGGCTTTTATACACCCTTCCTTACCAGACCAATTTGTAGCTTTCAGCGCTCTCACACTTTGAATGACAATTACTCAGTCATGCTACACTGTACCCAAACCAAATTTTTATCATTTTTTTCTCACAAACAGAGCTTTCTTTTGGTGGTATTTAATCACCGCTAGGTTTTTTATTTTTTGCAATATAAGCGAAAAAAGTTAGATTTTTTTAAAAAAAAAAACACTTTTTTTTTGTTTTTATTGTAACATTTTGCAAATAAGTAATTTTTCTTCATAAAATTGGGCCAAAATGTATACTGCTACATATCTTTAGTAAAAATAACCAAAAAAGTGTATATTATTTGGTCTCTGTGAAAGTTATAGAGTCTACAAGCTATGGTGCAAATCATTGAAAAATTATCACATCTGATCACACCTGATGTACTGAAGGCCTATTTCATTTCTTGAGACCCTAACAAGCCAGGAAAGTACAAATACCCCCCAAATTACCCCTTTTTGGAAAGCAGACATTCCAATGTATTTAGTAAGAGTCATTGTGAGTTTTTTGAAGTTGTACTTTTTTCCCACAATTCTTGGGAAATTTTTTAATTTTTTTTAATTTTTATTTTTTTGCACAAAATTGTCATAATAACAAGTTATTTCTCTCACACAGCACATGCATACTTGCAATGACACCCCAAAATACATTCTGCTACTCCTCCTGAGTATGGCGATACCAAATGTGTGAGACTTTTACACAGCCTGGCCAAATACACAGGCACAACATTGAAATAGCACCTTCAGGCATTCTAGGAGCATAAATTACACATCTCATTTCTCAACCACCTATTACAGTTTTGAAGACCCTGGAGCACCAGGACAATAGAAACGCCCATAAAATGACCCCATTTTGGAAAGCTAACACTCCAACGTATAATCTATGAGGCATAATGAGTCTTTTGAACGGTTCATTTTTTTCCAGAAGTTTTTGGAACATGTGGGAAAAAAATGAAAATGCATTTTTTTTTTTATACAAAGTTGTCCATTTATAAGATATTACCAACACATAGCATGTACATAGCAAAAATGACACCCCAAAATACATTCTGCTACTCCTCCTGAGTATGGCAATACCAAATGTGTGGGACTTTTACACAGCCTGTCCAAATACAGAGGCCCAACATTGAAAGAGCCCCTTTAGGCATTCTAGGAGCTTAAATTGCACATCTCATTTCTCAACCACCTATTACAGTTTTGAAGACCCTGGAGCACCAGGACAATGGAAATGCCCATAAAATGACCCCATTTTGGAAAGCTAACACCCCAACGTATAATCTATGAGGCATAATGAGTCTTTTGAACGGTTCATTTTTTTCCAGAAGTTTTTGGAATATGTGGGAAAAAAATGAAACCGCATTTTTTTTATACAAAGTTGTCCATTTATAAGATATTACCAACACATAGCATGTACATAGCAAAAATGACACCCCAAAATACATTCTGCTACTCCTCCTGAGTATGGCAATACCAAATGTGTGAGACTTTTACACATCCTGGCCAAATACAGAGGCCCAACATTGAAATAGCACCTTCAGGCATTCTAGGAGCATAAATTACAAATCTCATTTCTCAACCACCTATTACAGTTTTGAAGGCCCTGGAGCACCAGGACAATGGAAACGCCCATAAAATGACCCCATTTTGGAAAGCTAACACCCCAACGTATAATCTATGAGGCATAATGAGTCTTTTGAACGGTTCATTTTTTTCCAGAAGTTTTTGGAATATGTGGGAAAAAAATGAAACCGCATTTTTTTATACAAAGTTGTCCATTTATAAGATATTACCAACACATAGCATGTACATAGCAAAAGTGACACCCCAAAATACATTCTGCTACTCCTCCTGAGTATGGCGATACCAAATGTGTGAGACTTTTACACAGCCTGGCCAAATACAGAGGCCTAACATCTAAGTAGCACCGTCATGTGTTCTAGGAGCATAAATTACACACATAAATTCCTGACAACCTATCACATTGTTGAAGGCCCTTCATATTTCTAAAACATAGCATGTACTGTACATACCAATTATAAACCAAAATACATTCTTCTGAGAAAAAGGGTAAAGAAAAGATTACCTGCGGTTTTAGTAGTGCAGTGGTCCAAAGAGGAGAGCATCGGTCCAGGCAGCAGGCAGGAACGTGGACAGCGACAGCAAAACAGGCAGCAGGCAGGAATAGTCAGTACAGGTAGAGATGATGTCAGCACAGCCAAAGCATTGGTCCAGATAGCAGGCAGAGATGTGGTCAGCAGTAGCAAAAGGAACAAAGGATCGTCCATGCAGCAGGCAGGAATACTGTCCATAGTTAGTACATGCAGCAGGCAGAGGTATGGTCAGCACAGACAGAGTATTTGTCCAGGGAGCAGGCAGGACCATCAAGCTTAGGGCAACGGTCAGGAAAGAATGGGGACAGGGGTAGAGGCTTCTCCCACCCAAATTGCTTTGAAGCCTCCGGACAACCAGACCCTGTTCTGGGAACACAGAAAACCAAAAACTGGTTTTCTGAACTCAGAACACTATTCTGGAGCCCCTCACATATGTGAGACTCCTGTGTAGCAGGGTGAAAGATCAGTCCAAGGGGGCAGGCAAAAACATGGTCAACAGGCCGAGGTCAGTGCAGGTAAAAGGCAGAAATAAACGGTAGGCAGAGGCATATTCCATACAGTCCAGGGTCAGTTCACGTGAAAGGCAGAAACATGGCGGATAAACAATGCAGACGGTAGGCAGAGACATAGTCGAGAAACAGGCCAGGGTCAGTTCACATGGAAGACAATGATATGGTTGGTTGAGGCAGGGAAATATTCAGGACATATTGAAAACGGGGAAATGGCAGTATTAGAAATATGGGCTAATAGTTTTCGAGAGTGTGATATCGCTTGAAGCATTTTCCGATGCAAAGGCCAGGTTGGGAGGGACAGTCGGGACAATAGAAGCTGGTGTCTTTCCTAATTCCTCTTCTGGTGCACACCCGACATTTTTTTGGGCGTCGTCTTCCGGATCGTGATGGTGGAATATGGTCTGAAAAATGGCGCTCATGTAGTCTGCTGACACAATCTGAGTGAATGCTTTCTGGGGGGGATGTTTGTTCCAGATCAGGGCAGTGACAATGTCTTCAATAAATCTCATGAAGGTGGTGGGTCTATGTGTGGATTTTTGGTAGACTATGAAAGAATTTAACAGGGCCAAATGAAAAAAGTAAATTGCGATTTTTTTATACCAGAAGAGGGATTTTCGGGTTGAAAGATAGGGCTGCAACATTTGATCATTTAAATCCACACCCCCCATGAATTTATTGTACTCATTGATGCAGGAAGGCTTGCGAACGGTACTGCGTCTTCTGTGAAGTTCCACCGAGGTGTCATCGTGGATGGTGGACATGATGTACACATCTTTCCTATCCCTCCACTTCACAGCCAACACTTCCTCGTTCCTCAAGCTTGCCGATTCCCCCTTTTGAATGGTTGTGGTGACAAGACGCTGTGGGAAGCCCTTTCTGTTTATTCTTGTTGTACCACACGCCAGAGTTTTTTTTAGGTAGAGGTGGCGGAGAAGGGGCAGGCTGGTATAATAGTTGTCCATATAAATATGATACCCCTTTTGGAGGAGTGGAAATACCAACTCCCAAACAATTTTTCCACTTATTCCCATGTACGATGGACACTCAGGGGGCTCGAGCTGGGAATCTTTGCCTTCGTACATGCGGAATGAGTGCACATAACCAGTGGCGCTTTCACAGAGCTTGTTGAGCTTCAAGCCGTACCTCGCCCGCTTACTGGGGATATATTGCTTGATTCCCAGCCGGCCTGTGAAATGCACCAGGGATTCGTCCACAGAAATGTTTTGGTCAGGGACATAAAGTTCGGCAAACTTCTTGGAAAAAAAATTAATTAGGGGGCGAATTTTATATAATTTGTCAAAGTTTGGGTGATCTCGGGGGGGGCACTGTGAGTTGTCACTGAAATGCAGGAACCGCATTATAAGTTCGTATCGGGACCTGGACATGGCCGATGTAAAAATTGGCATATGGTGGATGGGTTTCTTCGACCAATACCTATTCATTTCATTTTTTTTTGTAAGCCCCGTGTTAAACGTTAGGCCTAAAAACAATCTAAGCTCCACCACTGTTAGGGGTCTCCATTCAAAAGGGCGGGCATAGCTGGAGCTGGGGTTGTTTTCAATGAATTGTTGAGCAAAAAGATTAGTTTGCTCCACAATGCCTTGAACCAATTCATCAGGGAAAAATAAATTAAAAAAAATCAAGTTTGGAAAAACCCTCAGTGTTGACCTGCACACCTGGCTGTGCTGTAAAAGGGGGGATCGTGGCTGACCCTGAGGTAGAAGGCAGCCACAATGGGTTTGCCAAGCCATCTGGAAGCTGGGTTCGGGTCCTACTTCTTTGGCGTGTACTTGCACTGGGCCTTTCCTCCTGGGGTCTAGCAGCGCTTGCACTGGGCCTTTCCTCCTGGGGTCTAGCAGCGCTTGCACTGGACCTCGCCTCCTGGGGTCTACCGCCGTTGGCACTGCTGGTCGCTGCCTGGTGTTCAGACCGTCTTCTTTTTGGACGGACTGTGTCCTCCTCTAATTCGGATCCAGATGTGCTGCCTTCGGGGGGTTCATATTCCGAACCAGAATCGGAATCAGAACTGAGCGGTGAGAGCTCCCGTTGCTCTCATCGGTCAGACTGAGTATTTGATATGCTTCTTCTGGGGTGTACACCTTTCTGGACATAGTGGGTACGCTGGTGAGGTGGCAGGTACTCTGGTGGCAGGTTCTCTGGTGAGGTGGCGGGTACTCTAATGGACAGGTACTCCTGATGGATTGGTGGTGGGTACTCTGGTGAGGTGGCGGGTACTCTGGTGAGGTGGTGGGTACTCCTGATGGACAGGTACTCCTGATGGACTGGTGGCGGGTACTCCTGGTGAGGTGGCGGGTACTCCTGGTGAGGTGGCTGGTACACCTGATGGACAGGTACTCCTGATGGACAGGTACTTCTGATGGACTGGTGGCGGGTACTCTGAGGTGGCGGGTACTCAGGTGAGGTGGCGGGTACTGCTGATGGACAGGTACTCCTGATGGACTGGTGGCGGGTACTCAGGTGAGGTGGCGGGTACTCCTGATGGACAGGTACTCCTGATGGACTGGTGGCGGGTACTCTGAGGTGGCGGGTACTGCTGATGGACAGGTACTCCTGATGGACAGGTACTCCTGATGGACTGGTGGCGGGTACTCTGAGGTGGCGGGTACTCAGGTGAGGTGGCGGGTACTCCTGATGGACAGGTACTCCTGATGGACTGGTGGCGGGTACTCTGAGGTGGCGGGTACTCAGGTGAGGTGACGGGTACTGCTGATGGACAGGTACTCCTGATGGACAGGTACTCCTGATGGACTGGTGGCGGGTACTCTGAGGTGGCGGGTACTCAGGTGAGGTGGCGGGTACTCCTGATGGACAGGTACTCCTGATGGACAGGTACTCCTGATGGACTGGTGGCGGGTACTCTGAGGTGGCGGGTACTCCTGATGGACAGGTACTCCTGATGGACAGGTGGGTGGCGGGTGATCTGGTGGCAGGTACTAGATGACAGGTACTCTTTATTTAGGGGGGGCAATCTGGGCACAGTAGTACATATGTATATGTGTATAACATATGTGTAACTCACTGTTAGCTGATCTCCTCCTCACAGGTGTGTGAAGAGGAGAACCAGGCAACAGTGAGTTACACACAATTGTGTGTTTTGTTTACATTTAGTGACCTGCTGTGATTGGACACAGCCGGTCACGTGGTAAAGAGCCAATTTCATTGGCTCTTTACCCTGATCGAGGCTGGGCTGTATCCAAGGGAAAAACCTCAGCCCCGATCGCCGCGCTGCGCAGCTCTGCATCATCAATTCCGGTAAGTTTATACCGGAATCTCCGCCGCCCGCCGCCACATTACTTGAATCGGTGTGTCCAGAGGGACACACCGGATCCCAGATCGCCGCGCTGCGCGCCCCCGGGGGCGCGCGCAGGCGCCGTGCACGCCGCTGCTGCAGCTCTGCATATGGGAGCCGGTAAGCCGCTCCGCTGCCCGCCGCGCCGCACAGAAAGCTCCGCTGCCCGCCGCTGCTGCTCCGCCGCCACTCATTAACCCCCATCAGGGAACTGCTGTGTCCTAAGGAACACAACGGTACCTGGGAGAGCCGGCGAAGCACCGGATGGCGGCGGGAGGGGGGGTGCCCCCTCCCGCCGCCTATAAGAACGATAAAGCGGCGGAACCGCCGCTATGATCGTTCTTATGGTGCAGAGAATCGCTGGCAGAACAAAAGGATATCTGAATGATGCCTCTAGCTGCAGGCATCAGTCAGATATTCCCCTACAAAGCAGAGGACGTCATATGACGTCCACCCAGGATGGGAGATCCCATCTGTGGACGTCATATTACTATGGCTGGGTAGGGAAGTGGTTAAAATCACCGCTCCCGTAAAAACGTCTATTTTTTAAACCTTTTTTTGCATTGATACATGTCCCCTGGGGCAGGACCCAGGTCCCCAAACACTTTTTAGGACAATAACTTGCATATTAGCCTTTATAATTAGCACTTTAGATTTCGAACGTTCGAGTCCATTGTATTTAATAGGGTTCTAAAGTTCGCGCGAACATTCTGTCTGTTCGCAGGTTCTGGTGCGAACCGAACAGGGGGGTGTTCGGCTCATCCCTGCCTCTCACGCCGGTTGGATACGAAATGATACACTATGCTCTAGGAATGTTTATTACTTTTCAATGTTATGTTACATATAGTTGTTACTTACTTAGCATGTTCTTTTTACTATATGTTTATCACACCCCCTTGCTGGGTCTTTCGCACCATTTATTGCGAGGGCAGTCCAGCAGAAGGGTATGCTGCTTTGGTTTTGTTTGGTTCTACGAAAAGGCAAGAAATATTGGAGCGCGGAGGTGCTCCAATAAGGAAGAACGGTCATGAAGTGAATCAACTACACCTGATGTTTATTACTGTGAATTCCGGGTTTCACTAGCTATATTTCCCAAGAGAGCCACAGTAGCATGTCCTTTAATACCTGTTTTTTAATTATAACGTTATACTTTTTACTGTTATAAAATTGATTCAGATTACCTGGAGGCCTAATCTCCTGTCAGGAGTTTGTTTGAATGTTTTCACCATGTGTTATTTTTTCACAAATAAAGTCTCTTTCTTTTTGCAACAACACATCAGGTGTAGTTGATTCACTTCATGACCATTCTTCCTTATTGGAGCACCTCCGCGCTCCAATATTTCTTGCCTGTTCTTAGCACTATATTTGGTCAAACGAAGTGGATCCCGTCCATAGGACGAATCACACTGTTGATATGAATCAAATCCAGCAGTTTAGGATTCAGTGAATTTTATTTACATTGTTTGGTTCTACCCCTGCTCCCACTGATTTGCTCTATGTGCCTGATACTGTACGGGCACCAATGAACGTTATGCTTCCCTCAGTTTGTTTTTCTTGGTTCATTACTACTTGCCCTCACCCCCCCCTCCATGAATATTTCCAAGGGGAAGTACCTCCTCATATTAGGCTGCATATGCTCTGAGGTGGCGGACCTCCCCGCACCTCTGTGGTTAATTACATACTTCTGGTCTGGTTTGGGTCAACCCCCACACAGTGGCGTGTAGTGGGGCCAGCACTCTATTAGATGTGCTGTCGTCCTATACGCTCTGTAATTTTCAGAATCTTTGTCCCCCCCCTTAGAGGAGGTTGGCGAAGTCCATCCTCCTCATCGGTTAATCCCCTGCAAGTGCTATACGCCCCTAACTTATACTAGCAATTACATAACTACCCCCCCTCCTCTTCTCACTATCTGATGCCGCCCCTTCCCTCCCTCCCTATCACTATGACCGAAGCCTCTGACTCTGCTACTACAAACCCGCATTGTCAGGGATCCCCAATGCAACTTAAACTATATTCCCTGAATATTCGCGGTTTGAATACCCCGGAAAAACGTTCACAACTACTTTACTCTCTCCAAAAAGCCAAAACTCACATTGCACTTATTCAAGAAACTCACTTCAGAGCTGACAGTATCCCTAAGCTCCATAACCATTTTTTTCCAACGGTATACCATGCTGCTAATGAGGAGACAAAATCCAAAGGCGTCTCTATCCTAATTTCTAAACATTGCCCCATCCAGATCTCAGAGATCCAAAATGACACCAAAGGCAGGTTCCCCTTTCTCAAAGGTACGCTGCACGGTAGACCCCTGACCATCGCAAACATCTATGCCCCGAACTCACAACAGGTATCCTTTTTCCGCACCACACTTCATAAACTTACCGCCTTTCACTCGGGCACTCTTATTTTAGGCAGTGATTTCAATGTTCCATTGACCCCGACCCTGGATACCTCTAATGGGTCCTCGTGTATGATGTATAGAGCCCTCCGCGCGATCAAATCCCAACTGTACACCCTCACCCTTTATGATATTTGGCGTACACTGCACCCAAATGTTAAAGACTTTACCTTCTTTTCCCCTCCGCACAATAAGTATTCTAGACTTGACCATTTCTTTCTCTCGCAGAATGACCTAACCCTGCTTACTGAGGCCACGATTGAACCAGGGCTCCTATCGGACCACAACCCTATTACCATGACATTAACATTTCCACGCATGGATGATTCCTTGCTTTCAGATCTGGACTATACCCACTTAATATCGGACTGTCTATCTCACTATTTTGCGGATAACGTCACAGAAGATATTTCCCCTACCACTGTCTGGGCTGCGCACAAATGTGTCGTTCGAGGCGAGCTTATCTCCCTGATGGCCAAGAGACACAAGCTCAGGAAAGCTTGCATTGAGGAATTGTCTAATCGTGTTAAAACCTTAGAACACACACACAAACTCTCCTTAGCGGCCAAATTCCTCTTTGACCTCCTTACAGCTAGAGAGGAATTGTTATCGGAACTCCAAGCGATGTTGAAACGCAAATTTGCACTGACACATAAACTCTTTTATGAGTTCGGTAACAAGTCCGGGAAGCTATTGGCGAGAGCTCTACAAAAGAAAAAGTCTGCAAACACCATAAACTCTATCAGAACCCCCTCGGGGACTAACATAGCCAACACAGAAGACATAGCAAGACAGTTCGTTGAACACTTTTCCAAATTATATAACCTGCCCAGACCCCGTCTACCGACCGACCGACTCCATTGACCGATCTAAAGCCATAGCAGACTTAACTTGGTATAGTCCGTCTCCACTCAGCCCCGAAGACCTAGGGGACCTTGACCTCCCCATCTCCATAGAAGAAACTCTCTCAGCTCTGAAACAGCTGAAAGCAGGCAAAAGCCCTGGACCAGATGGACTCTCGACTAATTACTACAAATCCTTTGCTGAACTACTGATTCCCCACTTTGTCAAAGCTTTTAATACTCTTCCCACTTCTTCCCTCCCTCATACTGACTGTAAGGTACCTGTGATAGGTAGTGTCCGAAGTGGAACTTGTGTGCTGAGGATTCAGGCGAAAACGTAGTCAGGCAGATTAGGTTGTTAACAGATCAGGCAAAATGGTACACGATCGAAATCCAGAGAGTGGTCAGGCAGGCAAAGGTCATACACGAGCTGGCAGTGAAGTACCAAATCAGCAGGCTGGAGAGTAGTCAGGAATTCAGGCAGAAGTTCAACACAAAAATCAGGATCAAAAAGCAGTCACAACACCCAGGGAGCTATTCCACACAAACGGGCGCTGAGAGATAGCATCACTTCCTTTTTAAGGGCTGCTTTGATTGAAAATTGTCCACAGCTGGCAGCAGGTGGGGCTAGTGAGTCCAAGGTAATGTTTAACACTGAGAGGACATTTCCAAAAGTCCAGATCTGCTCAGTAGCGCAACAGGTAAGGCTGCAGCTTTGGGACCAGGAAGATCCCGGTTCAAATACACCCAGGTACATGACAGGGCTCCCTCCCCAGTGGACCCCTCCGGGGGCCTAGCGGGGCTTAGTGGGAAAGGAGGCATGGAAGTCTTGAATAAGAGAAGGGGCATGCAGATCTTTGGCTGGAACCCAGGAACGGTCTGTGACAGGATATCCCTTCCAATGAACCAGATACCGAAGGCCACGACCCTGTCTTCTAGAATCAAGAATCTTGGAGACTTCAAACTCATTTTGTCCATCAACAAGTACAGGAGGAGGTAGCTGTTGCGTTCTGGAGTAGCGATTGAAAATTGCTTTTTTGAGGAGGGAAACGTGGAACACAGGATGAATCCGGAGAGAGGAGGGTAATTTCAACCGATAGGAGACTGGCCCGACTCGAGCAATAATTCTGTAAGGACCAATGAATCGAGGGCCCAATTTGGTAGAAGGTTGTTTCAGTCTCACATATTTGGTTGATAGCCAAACTCTGTCCCCCACCACATATGGAGGTATATGGCGTCTTTGTTTGTTGGAAAAAAGTGCATACTTGCCTGCTGACTTCCGTAGTAATAAGCGAATCTTTTTCCAATGTAGCAGAATATTTTTAACCCGCTGATCTGCTGCTGGTACACCAGAAGAAGGCTGAAGTAGGGGAAAAGTCTGAGGGTGATAGCCTAGGGCTGCGTAGAATGGTGTGGTATGAAGAGCACTGTGCCAACGGGAATTAATGGCGAACTCAGCTAAAGGCAAATACTCAGACCAGTTGGAGTGTAAGGCATTGACATAATGTCGAAGATAGGTTTCTAGGGTCTGGTTCATGCGTTCGGTTTGACCATCTGTTTGAGGGTGATGTGAGGTAGAGAGTGAAAGCGTTACTCCCAGTTTCTTGCAGAACGCTCTCCAGAATCGGGAAACAAACTGGGATCCGCGGTCTGAGACGACATTGGTAGGTATGCCATGATATCTCACAATATGGGAAAGGAAGAGAGTAGACAGTGCTTCCGCTGTAGGTAATCCCGGGAGCGGCACAAAATGAGACATTTTTGAAAAGCGATCCACTATGACCCATATAGCAGTCATGCCCTCGGACTTGGGTAAGTCTGTAATGAAGTCCATAGTCAAATGGGTCCAAGGCTGACGAGGTGCTGAAAGTGGTTGTAACAGTCCAGTAGGCAATGTACGGGGTACTTTATTAGCAGCACAAGTTGGGCAGGCAGTCACATAGTCAGTAACATCCCTTTTCATATGAGGCCACCAGACATGACGCTGCAAGGTCTTAAGAGTGATGGTGACACCAGGATGACCAGATAAAACACCATCATGTGCCCAGAGGAGTACAGGTTTTCTGAGGCTAGGGGCTACGAACAGGCGACCTGGTGGTATCTTCAAGCCTTGGGGAACACAATTCTGGGTTTCTTGTAACTGTTGGGAAAGAGCCGTAGAGATCTGTGCGACAATTTTGTGAGGTGGGATTATATACTGCTCGGTAGGTTGGTCTTCTTCAGAGGTAGCAAACTGTCTGGAAAGAGCATCGGCTTTCTTGTTTTTATGCCCAGGAACATAAGAAAGAACAAAATTAAAACGGGAGAAAAACAGAGCCCATCGAGCCTGACGTGAGTTCAAACGTCTTGCAGTCTGAAGGTACAGTAGGTTATGGTCAGTGAGGATAGAAAAAGGTTTGGGAGCCCCTTCCAGAAGATGTCGCCATTCAGACAATGCCAATTTGATGGCCAGTAGTTCTCGATTCCCAACATCGTAATTCATCTCCGCTGGAGAAAACTTTCTAGAAAAAAATGCTACTGGATGGATTCTACCAGACTTAGGCTGTCTCTGGGAGAGCACGGCACCTGCTCCTACCTCAGAGGCATCAACCTCAACTATGTACTGGAGATCGGGATTTGGATGCTGAAGAATTGGAGCTTTGCTGAACATGTCTTTTAATTGCTGGAAAGCCGATTCTGCTTCTGAGGACCATACCTTGCAATTTGTACCTTTCTTAGTCATAGCAGTAAGGGGGGCCGCAATGGAGGCAAAACCTTTGATGAAGCGTCTGTAGTAATTTGCGAACCCTAGAAAGCTTTGGAGCCCTCTTAAAGTGGTCGGTTGGGGCCATTGCAAGACAGCGGAAAGTTTTTGAGGGTCCATTTGGAAACCGGCAGCACTTATAATGTATCCAAGGAAAGGAATACGGCTTTGATGGAAACTGCATTTCTCAATCTTTGCGTAAAGATGGTTTTCTCTCAGTCGTTGCAATACCTGCTTTACATGCGAGATGTGCTCTAGATGAGTCTTGGAAAAGATTAAAATGTCTTCCAAGTAGATGATCACAAAACTGTTGCTGAAATCATGAAAAATTTCATTCATGAAACGTTGGAAGACAGCAGGGGCGTTACACAACCCAAATGGCATAACCAGATATTCAAAATGTCCATTACGAGTGTTGAATGCTGTCTTCCACTCATCCCCATCTTTAATTCGAATTAGATTATAAGCCCCTCGTAGGTCTAGCTTGGAGAAGATAACAGCCCCCTTAAGTACATCAAACAGTTCAAGAATGAGAGGCAAAGGGTAGGAGTCTTTTACAGTGATTTGATTTAACCCTCGATAGTCTATGCATGGTCGAAGACCCCCATCTTTTTTTTCAACAAAGAAAAAACCTGCCCCTACTGGAGAAGAAGAGGGTCGGATAAAACCTCTTTCCAAGTTGTCTTTTACGTATTCCTCCATGGATTTTTGTTCAGGCAAAGACAGGGGATAGGTCCTTCCTTTGGGAAGAGGTGTTCCAGGAATTAATTTAATTGCACAGTCAAAAGAACGATGTGGAGGTAAAACCTCTGCCTTTTGCTTGCAAAATACGTCTGCAAACGCATGGTATTCATGAGGCAAGGTAGGTGGGACGGCCACGGAAGCCAACATACAAGCAGGAAGTCTTTTGGGTTGAGACAAACAGTTTGAATGACAGAACGACCCCCAAGAGGTTAGTTCTCCATTTTCCCAATCAAAAGAAGGGTTATGTTGTTGTAACCATGGGTAACCAAGGATAACAGGCAGAAGTGGAGAATCAATAAGAGACAAGACAACTTCCTCTTTGTGGAGTACGCCTACCTGAAGGGTGATTGTTATAGTCTCAAATTTTACAATGCCATCTCCCAAGGGTTGTCCATTCACGGTGGTAATGTTCAGGGGTCTAGATTTTGGAACAAATGGGATATTATTTTTTTTAGCAAAAGTGTAGTCCAAGAATATGCCAGCAGCTCCAGAATCCACAAAAGCCTCACAGGAGACAAGTTTAGAGGGTAAATGGATAATTGCAGGAATGGTAATCTTGGTCTTGGAGGATATACCTGTAAGGTCTAAGCCAGCTCCTCCAACACTGGTTAGACCCTGCCTTTTACTGGACGGGAAGGGCAGACAGATAATAAATGTCCTTTAAGTCCACAGTATAGGCATAGGCCCAATGCACGCCTCCTTTGTTTCTCAGACTCAGTTAGGTGGAGACGGCTTACATCCATGGGTTCCACAGGTGTCTGGGGTTCAACTGAGATTTCAGGTTCTGGCTGAGGTGGTGCTTGGAAGTTAGGGGCCAAACGGTAGACTGGCCGAGGAAACTTGCGAGTTCTAAGTCTCTCTTGGCACCTTTCATGATACCGGACATCCAGACGAACACAGAGCTCTATGAATTTCTCTAGGTCTTCTGGGGAATCCTTATAGACTAATTCGTCTTTGATGCGATCTGCAAGACCTTTTCGGAAGGCTGCACGTAATGCCCTTGAGTCCCAAGTAGTCTCAGCAGCAAGGGTACGAAACTCAATAGCATATTGTGCCACAGACCTGGTGCCTTGTTGCATGTCCAAGAGTGAGTACTCAGCTGCAGAAGCTCTATCTGGCTTGTCAAATACAGTCTGGAGAGAAGCCAGAAATTTGTCAGCGTCTTGCAGCACAGGATCATTGCGTTCCAGATAAGGAGAGACCCAGGCCAGGGCCTTCCCCTTTAACAAGGAAATTACAAAAGTCACTTTGACAGAAGAAGTGCTAAAGGTCCCAGGGTTGTTGCGGAAATGCAAACGGCAAACATTTAAAAAGCCTCTGCAGTCCTCAGTATCACCACCAAATTTGTCAGGCATAGGAAGTTTGGGTGGTACAGAAGAGGTGGGTTGGATCGTAGCAGGAGTAGGATCCAGAGTCTGGACCGTTGCAGAGGAAGCAGGCAAACAAGATCTAAGCATAGTACAAAGTTCATCTAACTTGGCGTCCAGGGAAGAAAGATGCTGTTCATGAGCTCCAATCAATTGTCCCTGACGTGAAATCGCCTTAACAATCTCAGCAGGGTCTACTGTCATTGTGGCCCGTTTGTAATGTAAGGTACCTGTGATAGGTAGTGTCCGAAGTGGAACTTGTGTGCTGAGGATTCAGGCGAAAACGTAGTCAGGCAGATTAGGTTGTTAACAGATCAGGCAAAATGGTACACGATCGAAATCCAGAGAGTGGTCAGGCAGGCAAAGGTCATACACGAGCTGGCAGTGAAGTACCAAATCAGCAGGCTGGAGAGTAGTCAGGAATTCAGGCAGAAGTTCAACATGAAAATCAGGATCAAAAAGCAGTCACAACACCCAGGGAGCTATTCCACACAAACGGGCGCTGAGAGATAGCATCACTTCCTTTTTAAGGGCTGCTTTGATTGAAAATTGTCCACAGCTGGCAGCAGGTGGGGCTAGTGAGTCCAAGGTAATGTTTAACACTGAGAGGACATTTCCAAAAGTCCAGATCTGCTCAGTAGCGCAACAGGTAAGGCTGCAGCTTTGGGACCAGGAAGATCCCGGTTCAAATACACCCAGGTACATGACACTGACATCCTGGAAGCACACATTACCCTGCTACCGAAACCAAACAGGGATACCACACTAGTGTCTAATTACCACCCAATTTCACTGCTTAACGTAGATGTTAAGCTATACGCCAAAATCCTAGCGAACCGAATCCTCCCTTTAATCCCCAATTATATTTCACTTGATCAAGTTGGCTTCGTCCCTGGCAGAAAAGCTAGGGACAACACCACGAGGCCAAATGTCCACCACTGGCTGACTTCCACTAACAACAAAGGTTTCTTCCTTTCCCTTGACGTGGAGAAGGCGTTCGACAGAGTGGCTTGGGACTACATGTCTGCCACACTGTTGGCGATGGGGCTTCCCCCTCGCTTTCATCAAATGATCATGGCATTGTATACGACCCCTACGGCGAGACTCAGGGTTAATGGCCGACTGTCAGACGCCTTCTCCATCGCCAATGGCACACGGCAGGGCTGCCCCCTCTCCCCCCTTATTTTCATTCTCACCATGGAACCCTTCCTCCGCAGACTGCGGGAAAACCCCGATATTAAAGGGATTGAGTTTGGTCATAGGCAATACAAGATAGCAGCTTATGCAGATGACATCCTACTCTTCCTTACAGATCCCCTAACCACTCTCCCTAATCTTCTCAAAGATTTTGAGCTCTTTAAAAAATTATCCAACCTGCAAATTAACTTCGATAAGTCTAAAGCTCTTAACATAACACTGCCGAAGGCGTCGGTTTCTCTCTGTCAGACCAACTTCCCTTTTAGCTGGGAAACCAACGATATAACATATTTAGGCATTAAACTCCCCACCAAACTCTCCGACCTATATGCCAGAAACTTTACACCCGTACTGCGTAAGATTCAGGGAGACCTCACAGCTTGGACTAAGGGCCCTTTCTCATGGTTCGGTAGAGCGGCAATGTTAAAAATGAACGTCCTCCCCAGATTGCTCTATATGATGCAAGCTGTCCCAATAAAGTTACCTCCATCATTCTTCACGTCCTTCAAACGGATGTGCAGACACCTCCTGTGGTCCACCCATCCTCCCAGGTTAAGCTGGGAAAAACTAATCTTACCCAAACGTCAGGGAGGCATTGGGTTACCGGATTTACGCACATACTATAGGGCCTGTCAGCTCACAAGATTGAGGATTGGCACGCCCACGAGAACACCAAGGCATGGATCCATTTGGAAAATGCTTTCACAAAAATACAGATTTCCCACCTCCCTTGGATCAACCCGAGCTCTATCCCTACTGAATGCACAACTCATCCCCTTATAGGTCCCACGTTGCATAATTTTAGAGCTACAAGTCGTATTCTCAACATGACTCCTTATCCTGGCCCCATGACACCGCTTGACAATAACTCAGAATTCACGCCTGGTCTATCCGCCAATATCCGGTCCAAGCAGGCTACCCCCCAGCCGACAAGGGCCTCTCAATTTTTTAATGGAGGCGTGCTCCTCTCTCAATCTGACATGGCCTCCAAATTTGCTCATCTATCCATTCCCTTTTTCAAATTCCTTCAAATCAGACACTTCCTGCACAGCGCTCAATCACTTTCTCTATGGTATAGGGACCATACACCCTTTGAAGATCTCTGTAGTAGGTCAGAACCTCAGAAACACTTGATCTCAACAATCACTGCTCTCTTACTCGACAATTCCTCTTCCCACGACAAAATTCATAGCAGGTGGGAAACAGACTTAGCCATGGAATTGTCTGCTGAAGACTGGGCACGCGTTCATGATCACACACATAAGGGGTCCATAAATGTTTATACGCAAGAAAATAGGTACAAACTATACTCTAGGTGGTACCGCACGCCTGACAAGATCCATAAATTCTATCCGAGTGTGTCCCAGGACTGCTGGAGATGTAATTCTGCCTTTGGCTCCCTTATCCACATTTGGTGGGAATGTCCTTTGATCCAGGTATTCTGGAGAGAGGTACATGTCCTGATTACGCAAATTACTACCTATTTGCCGGACTTTAGTCCAGCGCAATACCTACTCCACCACACGACCCTTCCGAGGGCAGTATACAGGAAATCCCTCACTCTGAATCTTATCAACGCTGCTACTCAATGCATTCCGGTCCACTGGAGGAGTGCCACCCCCCCAATATTTCTGAATGGCACACCCGGGTAGACAGAATAGCAGACATGGAGAGGCTTGTTCACCAAGCTAATGACAACTCAACCAAATTTGGAACCACGTGGGCATGCTGGTTCCACTATAGAGACCCCACAAGGTCAGGAAACCCTTCTACCGTACTTACGCCCAGTACAGGTTCACACTAAAGTACTCTGGCCATGGACGCATGAGACTTCCGTCCCCCCCCCCCTTTTTCTTTTCCTCTTTTTTTATTTTTTATCTTTTAGCCCTCTTCCCCTTACCGTCCTCTCAGAAATTTGTAGATTACCTACCCTTACAACATGGGAATAAATATAAGCCGCCTTGTACCTATATTCACCCATGAAGGGCACACCATGCTATACACTCAGTCTGATGATACCTCTCATGCCTACAGGGGAATGCTACTTTAAAGATGGCCCAGTCATGAGTAGGCTCTTTATGGCCTTATCAGGGGTCCCCTCCCGTTCACAGCAAGAACCCTATTTGGGGTGAGCGGGTGGAGATTAACCCACTGGAGATCAGCCATCCACCCATTTTGACATCCCCTGGTTAGCCTTACTAAACACGGACCGGATACTTCTTAAACTCTCTAGAGTGGAGCACACATGGTTAATAGTACAACATGTAGGTTCCGGAAGCCATTATTCTCTACATGTTAAAATGATGTTATGCTGACATTTGTTTCAGTGACTTTGTTCAACGTTGCTGATGTTTTCCATGATTGTAAACTGTCCATCAAATCTTGGCACATGACTGTTCTTGGAATTTTCTGTACCTGATATCTAACCTGTACATGTTAAACCTATAATAAAAAAAATCTTCAAAAAAAAGAAAGTAAGCTATTGTCTGAGCAAATATTACAATGAGGAACTGTGTGCTCAGAGCAAAATTGACTGGAGAATGACTGTTGGTATCAGGCAGGTTGGCACAACATCTCCCTGCTAGTCTGGTGAATTGTCCCTATAGTTTACAAAAAATTATGCAAAATTCACGAATATAAAGAGAGCTGCATTTCTTGGGGGCAGAAAAACTTTGTTAAAGAGAAAGGTCAGAGGTAAATGGTGAAATGGTTTTATTGCTGTATGTGTGCCATTGGGAAAATTTCCCAGCATATCCTGCCCCTGAGACACAATATACTGTAGGTCATTGTATAGTATCTCATTGGAACACACAAGTAGCACAAACACCTTAATCCAATCACCATGGAATGTATCAAGGCAGATGTTGACTGTCTAAGAAGAGGGAGGTGTGAAAGCTCTGGAACCACCCTGTTCTAGCTCTATGCAGAGTTTCTAACACCAAGAATGGAAATATGAAATTAAAGAAGGGAGGTTCCACCTCTTTTACACCTACTATCCTTGACATGCCTTTAGTAAAAAGGCTTGAATTTTTCCTGTTTTTTCTGGTTTAATAACATTTAATCTATGTTGCCATCTAGTGGCCGTTTTGTATAACTGCATCTATTTTCATAAGCAATATTAGAAGAGTTAGCTAGTTTGGGACTTGCAAGCCTCCGTACTTTCAATCCCATCAGGCCTTGCGTCACCTTCTTCAGCCATTTCATCTTTTTCCCTGGAAGCATGCACATGGACTGCTAAGATATATGTTCCAGCCTTCAGAAACCTCTCTGGTATGTCTACTATTTATGTACTCAGCTAGGCAGATAGATAGGGAGGCACTAATTGTACTATCTTTACTAATTGTATTTGTCTGTATCTGTTACAGTTTTACTCTATCTTGTATCAATAAAAGTTCAAAAGGATTCTACGCCTACCGGAATGCATTGGTATGAGAGGAGTTATCAGTGTGCCCAAATACACCTCAGCCACGTGTAGTGAGGGGCATAACAGTAAAACTGAGGCTTCTAAGCACGGCTGGCATACAGAACAGCAGTAAAACGGAGGCTTCTAAGCACGGCTGGCATACAGAACAGCAGTAAAACGGAGGCTTCTAAGCACGGCTAGCATACAGAACAGCAGTAAAACAAAGGCTTCTAAGCATGGCTAGCATACAGAACGCCAGTAAGACAGCAGTGTTACCAGCTTCCACACAGCGAGACACCATGTCACAGACAAAGTCAGAGCACTTTGCGACAAGGTCAGAAGTTTACTCCACGAGCTCAGAGAGGTCAGTGAAAAGCGAAACAATCGCCATTGCCCGCGCAAAAGCAGAATCTGCAAAAGTAAAAGCTAACTTTGCGGCAAAGGAGGCCAAAGTAAAGGCCGCGTTCGGCGAAAAGGAGATGCAAATGAAATTAGAGAAGCTACGCATAGAAGCTGAATCAGAGAAGCTGCGCACAGAAGCTGAGTTAGTGAAGTTGGCTGTAGAGAAGGAAGCAGCAGTTTGGAGAAAAATCCATTCCTGGCGACAGTACAGAGCGTACCTCAGAATATGTGCGGCGACATGCTGAACCAGATGACTGCCCGCTTACAGCGCCAAGAGCGGAATCAACCCCCGCCATTCACACGCCTTATATCAAGCAAGAAAGTAAACCCGCACTCAGTGAGTTTTCAGCACATTCTGCATCCAGACTATCAAAACACTACGTCAAAGTTGACCAAATCGAAAATGAAGAACGATGGTCTAAAAGATACAGCGACAGTATCCCTGATAACCGTAACTATCCACCAAGTTCCTGGCACAATAGAGCGCCCCCTGGCTACTCACACAACGATCAAGGTATGTCAGATTTCTTCAAGTTCTTAGCACGACGTGAACTGTTAGCAAAGGGACTTGCAAAGTTTAACGATCGCCCTGAAAGTTATAGAGCATGGCGTTCGTCCTTCAGAAATGCGACAAGAGATCTTGATTTTAAAGCAAGTGAAGTAGCCGATCTCTTAGTCAATTGGCTGGGGAATGAGTCATCAGAACATGCAAGGAGAATCAGAGACATTAACATTAATTACCCAACCAAAGGGCTGAGCATGATATGGGAGAGGATTGATGAATGTTACGGTTCCCCAGAAGTTATAGAAAACTCTCTTTTTAAAAGAATAGAGGACTTTCCTAAGATTCCTAACAAAGGCTACCAGAAGCTGAGAGACTTGAGTGACCTAGTTACAGAACTACAAATAGCCAAAGCAGAAGGAGACTTGCCAGGCCTTGCCTTTCTGGACACGGCCCGTGGCGTTAACTCTATAGTGCAAAAGCTACCTTACAACCTTCAAGAAACCTGGGCTACACGAGGCTCCGACTACAAGCAAAAGCACAATGTCCCCTTCCCACCATTCTCTTATTTTGTGGACTTTATTCGCCAACAAGCAAAGGTTAAAAATGATCCTAGTTTTGACATCTCATCATCGGACTCTACCTTCCCTAGGTCAAGTAAGCCTGCTCCTACCCGCAACTTCAAAGACGCACCTGTTGCAGTATGCAAAACAAGTGTATCTCCAGCTCAGAATCCAAGCAGAGAGTGTCCTCTGCACAAGAAGCCTCATTCGTTGTTAAAGTGCAGAGGTTTTAGAGAAAAGACTCTCCAAGATCGCAGAACCTTCCTCAAAGAAAACAGAATTTGTTACAGGTGCTGCACATCAACTTCTCACCTTGGGAGAGACTGCAAGTTGAGCATCAACTGCTCTGAGTGCAACAGCACAGAGCACAACACAGCTCTGCATCCAGGGCCAGCGCCATGGACTCTTACACCCTCACTCCAGGTGGAAGAGCACGGCGGGGAGCAACAAGACACAGTACCTCCTGTAGTTACACCCCAGTGCACCCAAGTCTGTGGAGAAGGTCTGTCTAACAAATCCTGCTCTAAGATTTATCTTGCTACAGTTTACCCCATGGGTCGCAGAGAAAAAGCAGTGAAGCTATACGTGATCTTGGACGATCAAAGCAACAGATCACTCGCGCCAGCTCAGCCTTCTTTGACACCTTCAAAATCAAGGAAGCCGGCTCGTCATACTTACTCAAGACTTGTACAGGGGTAAGTTAAGAAACTGGGAGAAGAGCCATTGGTTACCAAATCGAATCCTTTGATGGTCAGACAACCCTGCCTCTGCCAACTCTAATCGAGTGCAATCAGTTCCCAACGGACAGAGAGGAGATCCCTACGCCAGAGGTGGCACTTCATCACGGACATCTGAAGGGCATAGCACATCTCATCCCTGAACTGGATCCCCAGGCTGAGATAGCGCTTCTCCTTGGGAGGGACATCATCAGAGTTCACAAGGTGAGAAAACAAATCAATGGTCCCCACAACTCCCCCTATGCCCAGAAGCTAGATCTAGGATGGGTCATCATAGGCAACGTATGCCTAGGGAGTGTTCACAAACCAACCAGCGTGAACTCTCTCTTTACAAAGACACTAGAAGGCGGACGTCCATCCCTATTTCAGCCTTGCACCAACAGATTCCTCATAAGAGAGAAGCCTGCCAGTGTAATTCATTCAAACCCTTACACCACAAATCTTCTTTGTGATGAAGACAGAGATCATTTAGGGTGCTCAGTTTTCCAAAATACTAAAGAAGATCACAAAATTGGACCATCTATTGAAGATCATATCTTCTTGGAGATAATGAGACAGGGATTCTACAAAACCAATGAAAACAGCTGGGTGGCACCCCTGCCTTTCAGAGCGCAGAGACCCTGTCTTGCTAATAACAGAGAACAAGCTTTGAAACGCTTTTCTTCCCTCAGATCCAATTTCCAAAAGAAACCAGAAATGAAAGGACATTTCTTCTCATTCATGAGTAAGATGTTTGAGAATGACCATGCTGAGATAGCTCCACCTCTAAAAGACGATGAAGAGTGCTGGTACCTGCCAATCTTCGGCATCTACCACCCCAAGAAGCCAGGTAAAATCCGGGTAGTGTTTGACTCCAGCTCTCGGCATCAAGGGATCTCATTAAATGATGTCCTCCTAAAGGGACCAGACCTCAACAACACACTTCTTGGTGTCCTCATCAGATTCCGCAAGGAAGCAGTTGCCATAGTTGCAGACATTCAGCAAATGTTTCACAGCTTCCAAGTCAAGGAAGAACACAGGAACTTCTTGAGATTCCTATGGTTCAAAGACAATGACCCTACTAAAAACATTACAGAATACTGCATGAAGGTGCACGTTTTTGGTAACAGTCCATCTCCTGCTGTTGCCATCTATGGACTTAAGCTATCTGCCCAAGAAGGTGAGAAAGACGTTACACAGTTTATTGAAAGAGACTTTTATGTAGACGATGGTCTGAAATCACTTTCTTCACCCGAAGCTGCAATAAGTCTACTCAAGAGGACTCAAAGTACACTTGCCTCTTCAAATCTCAGACTGCATAAGATAGCATCAAACAGCAAAGTCGTCATGGAGGCCTTCCCTTCCCAAGATTATACCAGTGACTTCAAAGATCTGGACTTAGCAACAGACTCCCTTCCTATGCAACGCAGCCTAGGACTCAACTGGGACCTCAAGTCTGACACCCTTACCTTTCAGGTTGACCAAGAGCCAAAGACCTTTACTCGGCGAGGTGTCTTATCCACCATCAACAGCCTGTATGATCCACTCGGGTTTCCAGCACCGGTTACCATCCAAGGTAAGATTCTGCTTAGAGAGCTCACCGCAGACACATGTGATTGGGATTCTCCACTACCTCCTGAGAAAGAGACATTATGGGTAACATGGAGAGACTCTTTAAAGACTTTATCCAACCTACACCTACATAGACCATACACCCACTTTCCTCTTGCAAGGGTTCAGTCTAGAAAGTTATGTGTATTCTGCGATGCTTCAGCTAAAGCAATAGGAGCAGTAACCTACCTCAAGTCAGTAGACATCGAGGGCCAAATTCACATTGGGTTTGTTATGGGCAAGGCCAAGCTAGCACCGTGTCCTGAAACCACCATTCAAAGATTGGAACTGTGTGCTGCTGTACTAGCAGTAGAACTAGCTGAGCTTATTACATCTGAGATGGATCTAGAACTCGAGGACACAGAGTTTTACACAGACAGCAAGGTAGTGTTGGGCTACATTTACAACGAAAGTAGAAGATTCTATGTCTGTGTACACAACAGAGTCCTTAGAATCAGGAAGTCGACACAGCCCACCCAGTGGCGTTATGTCTCAACTGATCACAACCCAGCGGATCATGCTACAAGGTCTGTGCCAGCATCCCGTCTCAAAGACACTACACATTTTGGAACAAGTGGAAGAAACAATACTTGTCTAATCTACAGACAAGGAACAAATGGCAAGACAGCAAGCCCAACTTAGAGCCTGGTGCCGTCGTTCTCATGAAAGACTCTCAATCTAGGAGAAACGAGTGGCCTTTGGGTCTGATAACCCAAGTGTTTCCCAGTGAAGATGGAAACATCAGGAAAGTTGAACTTAAGGTCATTAGGCAAGGCCAGCCTAAACTTTTCCTCAGACCTGTTTCTGAACTTATTTTGTTACTCTCCTCTGAAGTGCCATGATATGTGGTTTCCGTGGGAATCCACGTGGGGAGTGTTATGCCTTTAGTAAAAAGGCTTGAATTTTTCCTATTTTTTCTGGTTTAATAACATTTATTCTATGTTGCTATCTAGTGGCCGTTTTGTATAACTGCATCTATTTTCATAAGCAATATTAGAAGAGTTAGCTAGCTTCGGACTTGCAAGCCTCCGTACTTTCAATCCCATCAGGCCTTGCGTCACCTTCTTCAGCCATTTCATCTTTTTCCCTGGAAGCATGCACATGGACTGCTAAGATATATGTTCCAGCCTTCAGAAACCTCTCCGGTATGTCTACTATTTATGTACTCAGTGTGACAGCAGGAAGGTAAAGTCACCTGGTTGCATCCAGGGGGGTAGATATATTTCGCCCAGATTCAGGCTTTACGCCGACTTATACAACTAGGTGGAGAGTTGTATAAGCCCAGCTAAGGCTAGTGGGCTCATGGATGACTCATACCTCTAGGGAGAGGGCTGGGCGTCGTGCAGGCAGGGAGTTGATGAGGCCAGCTGAAGCTTGTCAGCTCATTTAGGCCTCTATAAGAACTCCCAGCTTCATTAGATGTTAGCTCATGCCTGGAACCAGACCTGTGTGGACTGTCTAGGGAGAGTGAACCCCTGTGCGGTGAGAAAAAGCCTGTGTGGCTATTTGCTTGGACATTTAAAACCAGGGACTTAGGGACTAGGACAGCACTAGGCTGATCCCAGTTGTTAGTTAGGAAACCTGTATGTTTAGTCAGAGGTCAAGTTGACCAGGATTTATTTTGTTTATATGTTTCTTTTGGCTTTGCTGTGTTTTGTCACTGTAAATAGAAAATAAACCGCACCTTTTTTTTGATTTTGAAAACCACAACCTCCGTTTGCTGGGCCTGTTTTTGTGTGGGGAGCCCATCCCGGGGGTCACACACACCCGCTGCCGAGCTAACCCCCTCACAGTTGGTGGAGAACCAGTGGCAGTTTTTTTTAAGCCAGCATGGAGGAGATACTGAAGCAGCTGGCTCTAGCAAATGCCAATCAACAGCAGACAAATGCAGGTTTGCAAAAGAGCCTTGCAGCTCAACAACAGAACTTCGCAGCCCAGCAGCAAGCTCATCAACAGAGCCTTGCAGCCCAGCAGCAAGCTCACCAACAGAGTCTGGAAGCTCAGCAACAAGCCCAGCAGCAATCTGAGGCCCGCTTCATAGACCTGTTACAGAAGCAAGAGCAGAGACTACAACACATGGAAGCAGTAATGCAGCAACGTCCGCAGACCAGTGAGGAAAGCCGTCCCACTAATACCGCGTCCTTTGGGGTGAGTCGTTTATTGACAAAAATGACTGGAGAGGATGATCCAGAGGTATTTTTGACCACATTTGAAAGGACTGCTGAAAGAGAAAAGTGGCCTGAGGAGCAGTGGGCTGGACTGGTGGCTCCTCTGTTAACTGGTGAATCGCAGAAGGCTTACTATGACCTAGAGCCTGACCAAGCAAAAGACTATGTGATGCTAAAAGCTGAGATATTGGCAAGGCTGGGTGTCACCCAGGCTGTCCGGGCTCAGCGTGTGCATAACTGGACTTTCCAGCTTGGAAAACCCCCCAGGTCTCAAATGTATGATCTCATTCACCTGAGCAGAAAGTGGCTACAGCCAGAGACTTTGTCCGCACCAAAGATTGTGGAACGTGTTGTAATGGATCGGTTTTTGAGAGCTCTTCCTACTGCCATCCAAAACTGGGTAAGCCATGGAGACCCAGAGACGGCCGATGGTCTTGTGGATCGTGTGGAGAAATACTTGGCTACAGAGAACCTGACGGCCTCTTCCAGAGACACTCGGACTTTCCACCCTAAGACCAGACCATCCCCAGGGGCGGATAAGAGGATTCCAAGGGGTAAGGGTGGAGAGAGTGAGAGGGTGGGAGCTCTACCCCAAGTTTGGCGAGAACAGCCTGGGAAATCAGCGGCTCAAGAGGCGGCAAGAAGGATCGTTTGCTACCGCTGCCGGCAAGCGGGACATATTGCAGCCAATTGCCCGGTTGTGGAGGAACCCATGCAGTGTGACTTTCTGACGGGCAGACGTCAGTCACTGTGTGCGACAGTCGCATGCACTGCCATTCGAGGAATTGAGAAACATTTATGCAAAATGTGTGTTAATGGTAGAAATGTTGTGGTATTGCTGGATTCAGGTAGCCTTGTGACCCTGATAAAGGCTGAGTTAGTTAAAACAGAGGTCTCTGGGAATAGCAAGGTAGCTGTTATTTGTGTGCATGGGGACACCCGAGAGTATCCAGTGACTACAGTGTGTTTCGAGACCCCCAAAGGTACCCTCTCTCATCCAGTGGGCTTAGTATCTCAGTTACCGTATGACGCCATTGTGGGAAGGGATTTTCCGAAGTTCTGGGAACTGTGGGATGATCCTGAGCCCCCCACTGGTGCCCCTATGTACCAGGAATGTGATAGCCAGAACTCCCCTGAGAGTGGTGAGGACTCTCCGGAATTTCCCTTATCAGTATTGGCAGGGGAGACTCAAGAAACTGGAGAGGAGCCCACCTCCTCAGACGAAAACCTACCGTCTGTGGAGTTTTCTGATCTTGAGGTTCACAGGGAAAACTTTGCCACAGAACAGTTGAAAGACCCCGCCCTAATAAAGGCACGCGAAAACGTAGTGAAAATAGATGGCGAGTTAGTGAACCCAGATAATACCTGCACTTACCCATACTTCAGCGTAGAGAAGGACCTACTGTATCGGGTGGCAAAAAGGGCAGAAGAAACCGTTGAGCAGCTTGTGGTGCCCAAACCTTACAGGAAGTTGGTGTTGGAGTTGGCCCATGGGCACATTCTTGGAGGTCATCTGGGGACAGAGAAAACCCGAGAGAGGGTATTACAGAGATTCTATTGGCCGGGGGTGATGAAGGACATAGAAAATTATTGTTCCTCCTGCCCTGTGTGTCAGAGGTCGGCCCCGATGCCACATTTCCGTAGCCCGCTGGTCCCTCTACCCATCATTGAGGTCCCGTTTGAGAGGATCGCCATGGATTTGGTAGGTCCTATAATCAAGTCCGCTAGGGGGCACCAGTACATATTAGTTATAATGGACTATGCCACCCGTTATCCAGAAGCGATCCCTCTCCGAAATACCTCGGCCAAAACCATAGCCAAAGAGCTATCTCTTGTGTTTAGCCGGGTGGGTATTTGTAAAGAACTGCTTACGGACCAAGGTACACCCTTTATGTCCCGGGTTATGAAGGAGCTGTGTAAATTGTTCAAAGTGACGCAATTACGTACATCTGTGTATCACCCCCAAACCGATGGGCTGGTTGAAAGATTCAACAAAACCCTAAAACAAATGTTGAAGAAAGTGGTGGATAGAGATGGAAAGGATTGGGACTGTCTACTTCCTTATCTGATGTTTGCTATTAGGGAGGTGCCCCAATCCTCTACGGGATTCTCCCCCTTTGAGTTACTGTATGGGAGACACCCAAGAGGGCTGTTGGATATTGCCAAGGAAACTTGGGAAAGTGAGAGTTCTCCCCACAGGAGTGTGATTGAGCATGTCGCCCTGATGCAAGACCGAATTGCACAGGTAATGCCCATCGTGAAGGAACATTTGGCCCAAGCGCAGTTAGCACAGCAGAGAGTGTACAACCGTGGAGCCAAGACCCGTACCTTTTCCCCGGGGGATAGGATACTGGTACTTGTCCCTACGGTTGAAAGTAAATTCCTTGCCAAATGGCAAGGCCCCTACGAGATAATGGAAAAAGTGAGTGAAGTGAATTACAAGGTCAGACAACCAGGAAGGCGAAAGCCCGAACAGATCTATCACGTTAATCTGTTGAAAGCCTGGAGGGATAGAGAGTCCCTAGTCGCAGACACTTGGTCACCAGCTCAAACTGGTTGCGTGATTCCTGAGGTTGGAATAGCAGCCACCTTGTCACAACCCCAACAACAGGAGGTTAAGGAGTTTGTGCTTCGCAACAAGGAGGTATTCTCTGAGCTGCCGGGACAAACATTTGGGGTAGAGCATGACATCATTACCCCGCCCGGTGAAAGGGTGAAGTTAAAACCCTATCGGATCCCAGAGGCCCGACGGGAGGCAATACGGGAGGAAGTACAGAAAATGCTGAACTTAGGGGTGATAGAGGAGTCCCAAAGTGATTGGTCTAGTCCCATTGTGTTGGTGCCTAAACCGGATGGGAGCTGGCGATTTTGTAACGATTTTCGTCAGTTGAACAAAGTTACAAAATTTGACACCTACCCCATGCCACGTATAGATGAGTTGATCGACCGGCTGGGAACAGCCCGAAACATGACGACTCTTGACCTCACAAAAGGGTATTGGCAAATCCCCCTGGCCAAATTGGCCAAAGAGAAAACCGCATTTGTAACCCCAGACGGGGCGTTCCAATATAAAAGAATGCCGTTCGGGTTACAGAATGCGCCGGCCACATTCCAGCGGAAAATGGACCAGATGCTGAGGCCCCATCGGAAGTATGCTGCGGCTTACCTGGATGACGTAATTGTCCATAGCACAGATTGGGCCTCACATCTGCCAAAAGTGCAAGCAGTCCTGGAATCTGTTCGGGAAGCGGGGTTTACGGCTAACCCCAAGAAGTGTACCATTGGGCAGGAGGAGGCCAAATATCTTGGGTACACCATTGGGAGGGGAGTAATAAAACCCCAACTCAACAAAGTCGAGGCCATCCAGAGTTGGCCACGTCCCAACAGCAAGAAGCAGGTACGAGCCTTTCTGGGAATCGCTGGGTATTATCGGCGGTTCATTCCCCACTTTGCTTCTAAGGCTGTGCCCCTAACCAACCTAACGAAGGGGAAAGGGTCGGTCATGATTAAATGGACCCCCGAGGCTGAGGCAGCATTCCAATTCTTGAAACAAGCCTTATGTAGCCAGCCAGTGTTGTACTCACCCGACTTCTCTAAAGACTTTGTCGTACAAAGTGATGCGTCAGATGTGGGGTTAGGAGCAGTATTGTCCCAGGTCTGGAACGGGGAAGAGCACCCAGTCATTTACCTCAGCAGGAAGTTGAAGTCCCATGAGGTAAATTACGCCACCGTTGAAAAGGAGTGTTTAGCGGTGAAGTGGGCTCTAGATTCCCTTCGGTACTACCTGCTAGGTAGGCACTTTGACATGGTTACGGATCACGCTCCGTTAAAGTGGATGGCTCAAAACAAGGAAACAAATAGAAGAGTGAATAGGTGGTTCCTGGCCCTCCAGGAATTCAACTTCACAGTAAAGCATCGCCCTGGCGTTCAAATGGGGAATGTGGATGCTTTGTCTCGAGTACATGAATGCCTGATTGCTGGTGTTCCAACCCCGAGGTTAAAACAAGAGGGGGGGGTATGTGACAGCAGGAAGGTAAAGTCACCTGGTTGCATCCAGGGGGGTAGATATATTTCGCCCAGATTCAGGCTTTACGCCGACTTATACAACTAGGTGGAGAGTTGTATAAGCCCAGCTAAGGCTAGTGGGCTCATGGATGACTCATACCTCTAGGGAGAGGGCTGGGCGTCGTGCAGGCAGGGAGTTGATGAGGCCAGCTGAAGCTTGTCAGCTCATTTAGGCCTCTATAAGAACTCCCAGCTTCATTAGATGTTAGCTCATGCCTGGAACCAGACCTGTGTGGACTGTCTAGGGAGAGTGAACCCCTGTGCGGTGAGAAAAAGCCTGTGTGGCTATTTGCTTGGACATTTAAAACCAGGGACTTAGGGACTAGGACAGCACTAGGCTGATCCCAGTTGTTAGTTAGGAAACCTGTATGTTTAGTCAGAGGTCAAGTTGACCAGGATTTATTTTGTTTATATGTTTCTTTTGGCTTTGCTGTGTTTTGTCACTGTAAATAGAAAATAAACCGCACCTTTTTTTTGATTTTGAAAACCACAACCTCCGTTTGCTGGGCCTGTTTTTGTGTGGGGAGCCCATCCCGGGGGTCACACACACCCGCTGCCGAGCTAACCCCCTCACATCAGCTAGGCAGATAGATAGGGAGGCACTAATTGTACTATCTTTACTAATTGTATTTGTCTGTATCTGTTACAGTTTTACTCTATCTTGTATCAATAAAAGTTCAAAAGGATTCTACGCCTACCGGAATGCATTGGTATGAGAGGAGTTATCAGTGTGCCCAAATACACCTCAGCCACGTGTAGTGAGGGGCATAACAATCCTCTTCTTGGTTAATCAAAATCTGCCTTGACACATTCCATGGTGATTGTATTAACCAATCTGAAAACAGAGACCCTGGAGAATAAAATGGTGACTGTTACATTTTATTATGATGCATGATACTTGCACACCTGCTTATCAAACACATACACTCACCAGCCACTTTATTAAGTACACCTGTTCAATTGCTTGGTAACACACATTTCTAAATAGCTAATCACATGGCAGCAACGTAATGCATTTAGGCATCTGGACGTGGTGAAGACGACTTGCTGAAGTTCAAACCGAGCATCAGAATGGGGAAGAAAAGGGAATTTTAGTGACTTTGAAGGTGGCATGATTGTTGGTGCCAGATGGGCTGGTCTGAGTATTTAAAAAACTGCTGATCTACTAGGATTTTCACACACAACCATCTCTAGGGCTTACAGAGAATGGTCCAAAAAAGAGAAAATATCCAGTGAGCGGCAGTTGTGTGCACAAAAATGCCTTGTTGATGTCAGAGGTCAGAGGAGAATGGGCAGACTAGTTTGAGATGATAGAAAGGCAACAGTAACTCAAAACATCACTCGTTACAACCAAAGTACACAGAATACCATCTCTAAGTGCACAACACATCAAACCTTGAAGCAGATGGGCTACAGCAGCAGAAGACCACACTGGGTGCCACTCCTGTCAGCTAAGAACAGGAAACCGAGGCTACAATTCGCACAGGCTCACCAAAATTGGACAACAGAAGATTGAAAAAATATTGTCTGGTCTGATGAACCTCAATTTCAGCTGCGCCATTCAGATGGTAGGGTCAGAATTTGTCGTAAACAACATGATAGCATGGATCCATCCTGCCTTGCATTAACAGTTCAGGCTGGTGGTGGTGGTGTAATGGTGCAGGGGATATTTTCTTGGCACACTTTGGGCCCCTTAGTACCAATTGAGCATCATTTAAACGCCACAACCTACCTAAATATTGTTGCTGACCATGTCCATCCCTTTATGACTACAGTGTACAGTGTACTCATCTTCTGATGACTCCTTCCAGCAGGATAATGTCACAAAGCTCAGATCATCTCACCACTGGTTTCTTGAACATGATAATGAGGTCACTGTACCCCAATGGCCTCCACAGTCTGGTAACTGTGTATCAAAATAACAAGAACAGTTACAGTGATTGCAAATTTGCATAGATGTTTCTCCAGAGTGAAGGTTACGACCGACGCGTTTCAGGGTATTATCCTTTCCTCAGGGGCATTCCTTAATGGAGACATCATCTATGTCAATTTACAATCACTGTAACTGTTCTTGTTATTTTGATACTGCTTTTATCAACCAGTCAATTCTAATGTTGTTTACATTATTGACTTCTTAACCATATTTAATAAATTACATTTCTACTTACTGGTTTCGTACCTATGTAGCGCTACCCCCAATTAAGAAAGCCGCTGGTTTGATTTTGGGCCCTGAGTACAGCTCCACCAACCCCCGGCAATCTTGTCTATTCTCCTATGGCACAGTTAGTCTAGGGATGGTATCTATTACAATCTATACCTGATTATACACACACCCCAACTTCTCTGGAGATATAAGCACTATGTGCAATGATAACACAATGATAACCAGTGGCAAAGTATAATGGTTTTACTTTAGTTTAAAAGGCACAGGTTAAAACATAACAGGTAACTTGCTTACAGAGCCCTGCAGCAATAGATATAGCATACACTAATAGCACAGCGCGGTAATCCACCACGCGCAGCTATTAGTATCTACGCGCCCTGTGGCGCACTAAACAATATTCTATCTCCCCTCCCTGGTCAGGCCTGACACAGAATTAAACTCAGTCTTTTGAATTAGGATTTCTTCGCATGCAAACTTGAAATGGTGGTGCACGTTCAGGAACAATTTTGTAATCCACAAAGTAGGTAACCACAAGGAACACTATGCTGGAGACCCTTTAACTCTGTCCTGCTACCGGTCTCCAGCGGAACAGCAAACAAATGATCGGTGGGCCAAGGCAGTCTATAGGCCTAAACACAGTACAGCCTGTTGAATTGAGCAGGTGCTCGCTCACCACTCCGGACGTGATCCCAGTCCGGGACTTCCACCTGCTGTGTCTCCGCACACAGCGTCTGCAACGATCGGGTCCCCGATCCAACTGATGTCCGCAGGAAACAAAGTCAGATGCCACCCAGGCTATGCAGTGGGATGGAAGGCTCTTCGGAAGTTGCGCAAGGCCCCAGGCTTCAGGCCCTGCACTCCAGCAGAGCCGCACAGGAAGACCAGTCAGCAGCCGCGTGGTGTCCAAAAGAGGCCGAGCTCTCCACGCCTCCTCCTTTTATCTCCCTCCCACAAGTCTCTGCGGTGGCAACATTGCACCCTGGGTGCCGAACGGGACTCTGGGAAATGCAGTCCCGGGAGTCTTAAAGGAGACCCCGCTACACACTCCCCCCACTTGAACTCTTTGGTCCCCAAAGATAACTTTTAACATACACTACGTACAATTCTAGACAATGTTGTGTACAATGTCGGCAAAGGGAACTCCCACCAAAACTGAGGGGTTGAATTCCCTTGCCCACAGGTCACACTATCATGAGTGGCCTGCCTAACTGTGCCAGAGGATGCGTTGGTGTTGCCCTCCACCAAATTAACAGTGGAGGGGACTGGATGCTCTGTACTCCTCCTTGCAGTGACCAATGTTTCTTCTGAGCTCTTGCCCATTTGTGAGTATGTTAACTTCTTAGGAGGCCTTATAACTCTTCTAGCTCTTTGCTCTCTTGGGACTTCTGGCTGGGACACTGCAGGCTCCTCTTCTGGAGCAGACTTGAGGGATTCTGCTGGCTCTGAAACACTTGGTTCAGGATCCTGGAGGTACATAGAGTCCCTTGGGTCCTCCTCTGAGTATGTTTCACAGGCATCTTCCCAGTAATCTGACAAAGGACTGGATGGAATGAACTCAGTAGCTTCCGCATTCAGTGTTCTGTCTATAGTGTCTCTGGTAGGGGGAAGATCTATAGCGGAAGTTCCTGGAGTTGGGGAAGGCCATAACCAATCAAGTTCCTGTCTCTCATCTTCACTTTGTTCAGAGGTCTCTACATCTTTATTTTGAGAGGACTGAGACCGAGTGTTTGGCCTAGAGGTATCCAGAATGGAGTCTGGGCTTGGGGAGTCCCTCGCAGGAGGTATCCAAACTGCTTCAGCAAGTGGGAGTAAGTGGTTCCGGTGCCAGGTCTTCAGTGGGCCCACCTTGCCTTCTGGCTTCAACTTATAGACAGGTAGGCCTGGCAGCTTCTTACAAATTTCCAAAGACTCCCAGGTTTCGTAGCAGAACTCGGTCTCCAGGTTGCAGGTCCTGGATCCGAACCTTCAGGTCAAAGTTCCTCTTGTTGCGGGCCCCCCTTTGGTCTGAAGCCGCTTGGGCCTGTTCATAAGCCAACTTCAAGCTGTGTCTGAGTCTGTCCACATATCCCTTGTGAGAGGTGGCTGAGGAATGATCTATGGAGGTGCCAAAGGCCAGGTCCACAGGTAACCTTGCTTCTCTTCATGAGACGGTAGGGGGAGTAGCCTGTAGCATCACTGGTGGTATCACTCTATTGTAAGCATGTACTATAGCCGCTATGTGCTTGCTCCAATGCTGTTTCTTCTCGCTATTCAGGGTCCCCAACATATTGAGCAGAGTTCGGTTGAACCTCTCCGGTTGAGCATCCCCTTGTGGGTGGTAAGGAGAGGTTCGGGTCTTCTTGATCCCTAAGGAATCCAGGAGCTTCCGGATCAGCCGACTCTCAAAGTCCCTCCCTTGGTCTGAGTGAAGTCGCTGTGGTAGCCCGTAATGGACAAAATACTTCTCCATAAGTACCTTGGGCACCGTGGAGGCCTTCTGATCTTTGGTTGGGAAAGCCTGGGCATACCGGGTGAAATGATCGGTTATCACCAGAACATTTCCTAGTCCACTCAGGTCGGGTTCGAGGCAGAGAAAATCAATGCATACCAAATCCAGCGGGCCTTGACTTTGCAGATGGCCCATTGGGGCAGCTTGATGAGGTAAAGTCTTCCGCTGGATGCAGCGTGCACATGAATGTCAGTACTCCTCTACTTCAGCCCTCATGCAGGGCCAATAGAACCGACTCCTAACAAGTTGGAAGGTTCTTTCAGCCCCTAGGTGTCCATGATTGTCATGCAGGGGAAACCAAGACGGTCTCTCTGTGTTTCTCGGGAAGAAACAGTTGCCATTTGTCTTCCAGGTCATCAGAGGGGCCCCTTCGGTAGACCACTCCCTGATGCACCTGCAACCGGCCCCACTCTTTCCTTAACAGGCGAGCTTCCTTTGAAGGATGGCGCAGGAGTCTACTTGGATCCTGATTCTCCAGGGCCTCCAGGACCAATCTCCCCATGGGGTCTTCCAATTGGTCACATCTCAGCTCCTTCTTTGACAGTTTTGGCAGATTATCTTCTTCCAACTGGGTTACCCCACAGTATTGCTTGGGAACTCCTACCATGGTAACTCCTATCTCTTCTGCCCTTGAGCCTCCTCTGGCTTGAAGTTCAGCCCCTTGGCAAAGGGCCCGCACCCCGTCAGGTGCCACTTGGGTCCAGCCTTCTGTATCACCGGTGGGGGCGTGAGATCTTCTAGATAGGGCGTCTGCGTCTCGATTCCCAGCCCCAGGCCTGTATTTCAGGCTGAAATTGAACCCAGACAGTGCAGCCAGCCATCTATGTCCTGTGGCATCCAGCTTTGCTGTGGTAAAGAGATAAGTAAGGGGGTTGTTGTCGGTTTTCACAGTGAATTCTGCCCCATACAGGTAGTCTTTAGTTTGTCAACTACCGCCCACTTGAGGGCCAGGAACTCCAACTTATGAGTGGGGTAGTTCTTTTCAGAGGGGGTCAGACTTCTGCTCACATAGGCAACGGGTCACAGTTGTCCTTCATGCTCCTGATAGAGCACTCCTCCCAGACCGTCATGACTGGCATCTACGTGGAATTCATAAGGTCTCTTTGGGTCTGCATAGGCCAAGACAGGGGCGGTGGTTAGGCTTTTTTTTTAACATCTGAAAGGCCTCTTCACATTTTTGGTTCCACTGGTCTTGGACTGACTCTCCCGGCTTCCTGGGACCCGAGTCATCCTCTTCCCCTTCCGTCTTGAGTAGCTCATTCAGGGGTCTGGCAATTCGGGCAAACCCCTCCATGAACCTTCTATAATAGGAACAGAACCCCAGGAAGGATCTGAGTTCTGTTACCGTGGTAGGCCGTGGCCAGGAAGTAACTGCCTCCAACTTCTCGGGGTCTGTGGCCACTCCTTCTTCTCATGTCTCCTACAGTCTTTTCCATGAGACATTGGAAGGTGGCTGGGGCTCCTGACAGTCCATGGGGCATTTGGTCGAATTCAAAGAACCCCACTGGGGTTATGAAGACTGTCTTCTCCTTGTCTTCCGGATGCATAGGGATCTGATAGTATCCACTCTTGAGGTCCATCACGCTGAACCACATGGCTCCAGACAAGCTCTGTAGGGCATCCTCTATCCTCGGGGTGGTGTACTGGTCAGGGATGGTTCTCCTGTTGAGGGTCCTGTAGTCTATACACAACCTCAACGATCCATTCTTCTTTCTGACTACTACTATCGGAGAGGCATAGGGACTTCTAGACTCCCGGATCACACCGGTCCTCTTGAGTTCTCCGAGTTTTTCCCTCAGATCTTCCAGGTCTGCTAGTGGGACTCGCCTGACTCTCTCCCTGAAGGGTTTGTCTTCCTAGAGGCGGATTTGATGGGTGGCACTCCTCGCACACCCCACATCGAACTCATCTTGAGAGAAGATCTTCTTCCACCTGGTCAACTGGGCCTTGGCTCTCTCTTTCCAAGCCCTGGGCAGGTTTGGGTTCCCCATGGAGAGTTTCTCCCAAACATTCCTTCCTTCACCCGTCTTCTCCACATCCGACAGAGCAACTGGGGTAGCCGGGCTCACCTGGACCAGCAACATCCTGGCTGGGATCTCCATGAGGCCATCCGTGGTATTCCTGACACTCACAGGTACCTTACAGTGGGCCTTCTTCAGAGCCCTCAGGGGGACCACTTCTGGGATTACTTCTAAACCCAAGTGTTCTTCCCTTGAATCGGGTTCCAACATGACAAAAGGTCCCAGTTGCTCCCAAGTAAGCTTCACAGTGGCTCTGAGACAGGTTACTTCGCCGGGCTGCAACACCACTCCCTTCTTTCCAAGTCTCCAGACCTTCCCCACTCCCTCTTCTGGGGCCTGTTGTTCCAAGACCAACCGCTGGTAGGCTGTCTTCAACATGGGGTGGATATTGGTGGCCGTGGGGGCTTTCCTGCATGCAAGAGGGGTCAGGAGCCTCCGGACCAGGTCGTGTTCGTCCCTATTATTAAGGAACTCTTGTTGGCTCCAGGTGGCTGAGGGCACACAACTGCCAGAGTGTCAAACACTTCAGCCTTCCCGGCCACAGATGGGTCGAAGGTCAGTTTTATGGGTAGATAGCCATCATAGGGGAAGCTCTGGGTCCCGATACCCCATATTTCTAGTTCCTCTATCTTCTTGATGGGCAGGTGGCCTAAGTGTTTGTTATAAAAGTCCCGGTACAACAGGGTCACCTGCGCCCCAGTATCCAATATGGCTCTTGTGTAGACTCCCTCCACTTGGACAGGTACTATCGGGGTGGGGCCCACCAGCTTCTCTGGATATCGCTTCGAAGGGGTCTCCTTCCTCGGATCTTTGCGTTTCCCTTTTGGACTTTCTTCCTTCCATTTCTCTTTGGACTTAAGTCTCTCTTGGGCCTGGTATGCATTGATTTCCCTCCTTTTTAATGGGTGTACAGACCCGCTGAGGGACACTATGCTTTCTTTCTGGGGTGTATTCCCGCTGTGGAATACTGTGCTTCTTCTGAGGAGTTCTGTCCTCTCTTTTCTTGGGCTTCTCAGTCAGTTTGGAGCTCACTGAAGATGATGGGCACCCGGTTGACTCCTTCACCGGGGCCCTCTGGAGTTTCCCGCCGGCTTGCGGTTATCTGCTTTCTTTTTCTTGGGACTGGAACATACAGCTGCAATATGGCCAATCCCTCCACAGTTAAAACAGATCACATCCCCGCAATCTTGTAGGGGAATGGGCAATGAAGCGTCTGAGAACAACTCCTTCTTTGGTCCTTCTCTCTCAGGAACCTTTGAATCTTTTGCAATCAGGGAGGTCAGCATCTCTAACACCTGAGACATCTGTGATTTTAAAGCATCTACTTCTGGGTCTCTTTCTTTCGTCATCACTGAGTTGACTATCACTGGTGCAGCAGAGGTATGTGTCTTGATCACTTGTTGATCCATCTGTAGTGACTCCTCATCCCTAATAATTTTTATCAGATCAGAGTAAGTCAGTAACATTCCACCTCCAGAGGTTTTCAGGTGAAGCCAGACTGGATTGGAGCGTAACGCTCCCTTTAACACTTGCTTCATTCTTGCCGCATCTGTGTCTTGGGGCAACATCCCTTTCTTTAACACAATCTTGCAAAGCATCTTGTTTAGTCTTCACACATACTCTAAAAGCTTCTCATTCGGCTGTTGGAAAGTACGTTCGAATTGGTACACTAGTTCTGTCACCTTTTCTAGCTGACCGAACACCTCTTGTAACATGGCTAAACAGTCCTGAGCTGTGCAATCAGCATTGCCAAACCGGAAGCGTTTCACCGCTTCTGCTGCCGTGCTTTTCAAACTTTCTATCACGCGCTGTCTCTTCTGCGCTTCAGGCACCTCCCATGCCTCTACTGCTAGTAGTGCCTGCTCAACCCAGGTATCGAAATCTTCTCCCCCTACAGGGACAGGAAGCTTCCCTGAGAATGTCTTGAGTCTGCGGTAGCTAGCCCCTACATGTACCGTGTTTGTCCTCTGGCACTTTGTCAGCAGATCAGAAAGGGCGTTTATTAATTCTGGTGCTATGGTAGTGACCGGTGCCGCCGGGGGCGTCGCCCTTTCTCTTCTTTCAGGTGAGACACGGGGTGTCCCTTGTGGTGATCCCGTTGGGGATGGCTCTGTCTTAACGGTTATTGCGTGCGCCAACTTATAAGTTCTATTGTCTGGCGTGCGCACACATTTGCGCTTAAAGGTTTCCGGCATTCCGTCCCACCACTCTATCAGCGCATACTGATATGAGATGTTTGGGTCTGACTTCATGTCCATCACCCACGGTGTATGATCTGGGAGCAGTGACACCACAAGTTTCTCTACCGTCTCTGTTGACCATTCCTCTCCTGGGAGGCTGATGACCACCGACTGATCTGGTTCTGTCTTAGCTGCCTCGCACCACACTCTAACCTCTGACGGGTCCATGCCGGTACTTTTGGCGTGTTCACCTGCTGTATCAGGATCCCGGACTCGAGAGCCCCCACGTGTAGCGCTACCCCCAATTAAGAGAGCCGCTGGTTTGATTTCGGGCCCTGAGTACAGCTCCACCAACCCCCGGCAATCTTGTCTAGTCTCCTATGGCACAGTTAGTCTAGGGATGGTATCTATTACAATCTTTACCTGATTATACACACACCCCAACTTCTCTGGAGATATAAGCACTATGTGCAATGATAACACAATGATAACCAGGGGCAAAGTATAACGGTTTTACTTTAGTTTAATAGGCACAGGTTAAAACATAACAGGTAACTTGCTTACAGAGCCCTGCAACAATAGATATAGCATACACTAATAGCACAGCGCGGTAATCCACCACGCGCAGCTATTAGTATCTACGCGCCCTGTGGCGCACTAAACAATATTCTATCTCCCCTCCCTGGTCAGGCCTGACACAGAATTAAACTCAGTCTTTTGAATTAGGATTTCTTTGCATGCAAACTTGAAATGGTGGTGCACGTTCAGGAACAATTTTGTAATCCACAAAGTAGGTAACCACAAGGAACACTATGCTGGAGACCCTTTAACTCTGTCCTGCTACCGGTCTCCAGCGGAACAGCAAACAAATGATCGGTGGGCCAAGGCAGTCTATAGGCCTAAACACAGTACAGCCTATTGAATTAAGCAGGTGCTCGCTCACCACTCCGGACGCGATCCCAGTCCGGGACTTCCACCTGCTGTGTCTCCGCACACAGCGTCTGCAACGATCGGGTCCCCGATCCAACTGATTTCCGCAGGAAACAAAGTCAGATGCCACCCAGGCTATGCAGTGGGATGGAAGGCTCTTCGGAAGTTGCGCAAGGCCCCAGGCTTCAGGCCCTGCACTCCAGCAGATCCGCACAGGAAGACCAGTCAGCAGCCGCGCGGTGTCCAAAAGAGGCCGAGCTCTCCAAGCCTCCTCCTTTTATCTCCCTCCCACAAGTCTCTGCGGTGGCAACATTGCACCCTGGGTGCCGAACGGGACTCTGGGAAATGCAGTCCCGGGAGTCTTAAAGGAGACCCCGCTACACCTATATTTGGTTGCCTCTAAAGTCCCAACCCTCTCTGGGGGACCCCTTTTTTCTGTATATTTACATACGGGATGTTGGCAACATTGTAGTCTATCCTTGCCATAGGTGTGCGCAGCCTATTGCATTAGGGTGTGCACCCCAAAGCCCAAATACACACTACTGATAACTCACGATGTTCATTCAGAAAGGGAAGGGGCTGGTAAATTACATATTTACTGGCCCCTTCACCACTCCTAAAACATGCCAGCAGCAACAGCCGATAGGAGAGGAGGGAAGCTGGCAGCGCTGCAGGGGGGAAAGATGGGAGCCAGAGCAGTAGGGGGAATCTGTGCTGCACAGAGTGATTAGGGTGTGCCTGGGCACACCTGGCACACCCTGTGCGCACGCCTAGGATCCTTGGTGAAACATTTTTCAAAGTATTTCCCCTTTGGGATAAATGTTTTACATAAATAAGTAAAAGCTCATCATTGTAAGCATCCCTGCCAGCGTTAAATGGTTTATCTCATCTCTGTAACTGCAAGAGAGCTTTTCTGTGGAAAGACCCCAAACTTACTGGCTGGATCACCAGATAAAAGTAGAAGAAAGAAAGCCTAAAAAAGAAAACTAATAAGCATCACATCTACTAATTGGTAAGCTACAATATAATAAATGTTTTCTTTTGGGTTTAGTACTGCTTTAATTGCTCTTCCGTGGTCATACAGGCACGCATTCAATTGAGACGTTACTTGGAGTGGAAGGAAACAAACCTTCAATGTCTGCAGGTTTTTGGGCCAAGGTAACTGGAACGAATTTAAGAAAGTCTCAGGCCTCGTACACACGACCGATTTTCTCGTCGTAAACAGTCAAGAAAAGTGTCGCGAGAGTTTTTTTGTCTAGAAAAACGTTCGTGTGTATGGTTTTACGACGAGAAACTTGACGAGAATCTCGACGAGAAAATAGAGAACCTGCTCTCTATTTTCTCGTCAGGATTCCAGATTTCCTCGTCGTGTTTCTCGTCGGCCTGTTTTGTGACGAGAAAATGGTTCGTGTGTATGCTTTTACGACTCTTCCAAAAGCGCGCATGCTCACAAGCAACTATGAGACGGGAGCGCATCTTCTGGTAAAACAAGCCTTCATAATGGAGAGAGCACATTCGTCACGCTCATAAATATTTCATCGTTTAAATGTTCTGCATTGAATTCTTCGTTAGAATGTTACATTAATCAAAACGAGAGACCTTCTTTTGCTGCTGATATTCACACAGAGTTCTGCCTTATTTTTAACCTTTTTCATGCTGCTCTTTATAAGATTTATGTGTATTATATCGTGCAAGTTTTTAGGAATAATTTAAATGGTTAGATTTTTCAAAATGATGTTAATTATAATTTCTCAATGTTTTGATAGCGATCTCACATTTAATTTTCTAATCTATATTTTTAAAATTTCACACCATGTTTTTGAGCTAATCAGATTTAGTTATTCTTTTGGGGGGGTGATATCTGTGCCTTTTATTGTCAGTCAAATGTATCTGCTTACTCCAAAGCTTTTTTTTTTTTATTTAAAAATACACATAGTCAAGTATGAACTTAAACAAAAAACACATTTGTTCATGTTTATAAATTAAATAAAGAGAAGGCAGCGCTGGAGAAGCTGCTGCCATTTGTGCATCCCAGGGACCCCAGAGCACACACCAACCCTGTGTGGACACTAAAATTGGGAGCTTGAGAAGGCCCACATTTCAGAACACAATCTGATGCTGGCCTCCCAGAGGTCAGGAACAGCAGCAGGTGAGATATATGTCCCAAGTGTGTGGTACTACAACAGGCTGCCTTCTGTCCGACCAGTGCGACCACAATGAAGCAAGGCCATCACTTCCTCTTCTTCCTGGCAACCTTCCCTGCAGCCTTTCCTGAAGCCTTTCCTGAAGCCTTTCCTGCAGCCTTTCCTGCAGCCTTCCTTCTTCGTTTAGCTGGAGGCTGGCCCACTGGAGGGGTACTCCTGTCAGGAGGAGGAGGTGGAGGTGTAGCAGAAGGGGGTGGGGCAGAAGAAGAAGGTGGAGGTGTAGCAGAAGGGGGTGGGGCAGAAGGTGGAGGTGTAGCAGAAGGGGGTGGGGCAGAAGGTGGAGGTGTAGCAGAAGGGGGTGGGGCAGAAGGTGGAGGTGTAGCAGAAGGGGGTGGGGCAGAAGGTGGAGGGGTAGCAGAAGGGGGTGGGGCAGAAGAGGAAGGTGGAGGTGGAGGTTGAGGTTGGGTCAGTTGGGCCACCTCACATATGGCGGTATTGGGGGTAATTTGCTCCATCACCCCCTTGTTGAGCAAGGTGATGAGCAGGGGTTCGCATAGGAGGCGTTGCTCCATGCTCATCACCTTGAACTTAGCCTCCACTAGGCCGGCAATGGCCTCTTCAGGGGATGTGGGCTCCTTGAGGGTGGCATGGGCCTCTTTAATAAGGGCCATTGCTGCGTCACTGGTGGTCCTGTCCCTCCTGCCTCTTTTGTGAAGCCTGATGGGAGGCACCTGGGATCTGGTGCTTCTCCTTTGCCCTGCAACCTCCTGTCTGCCACTGGGCCCTGCCACCTCCTGGCTGGTACTGGGCCCTGCCACCTCCTGGCTGCCACTGGGCCCTGCCACCTCCTGGCTGCCACTGGGCCCTGCCACCTCCTGGCTGGTACTGGGCCCTGCCACCTCCTGGCTGCCACTGGGCCCTGCCACCTCCTGGCTGCCACTGGGCCCTGCCACCTCCTGGCTGGTACTGGGCCCTGCCACCTCCTGGCTGCCACTGGGCCCTGCCACCTCCTGGCTGGTACTGGGCCCTGCCACCTCCTGGCTGCCACTGGGCCCTTCCTCCTCCTGCCTGACAGTTTCCAGACCCTCCTCCTGGCTGATTTCATCCTGTGTATGAAAAAGAAACATAGTTTAATATGTTGGTTTAATCTTTGCCTCAAACTTTGTAATCCTGATGGAAGCAATTAGAATGTAAATGCATAAATCCTTGCTTTAAATTTACCACTACATCAGCTTGACTATTTACCACACAATTAAGTGCAGAATAATGTCTACAGATCATGATTTCACTTGTGGAATACAAAATAATGTATGTTTCTCATCCTGACATATTTGGGAAACATTAATTTTATCCCACTACATTTTCAGTTAATACTATACCTGGCTCCAGATGGACAAATCAGGATCATCCAGGATGGCTGCCTCCTCTTGCTCCAGAGAAGGCTCAGGTTGGCTGCAGGGAAGTCTGGGGGGAAGAGTGGAGAGTGATGGCCTTGGCTCAATGTGGTCATCCAGGAAGGACATCCTGCTGTAGTACCACAAAACCGGGACATAAACATCATCTGCTGCTGCTCCTGACCTCTGAGAAGCCAGCACCTTAGAGCGTTCAGTCCTGTAGGTACCTCTCAAGCTCCCAATTTTAGTGTCCACTTGTTTTGCTGTGGCTGTGGGCACCTTGGTATGCACAAATGGGAGCAGCTTCTCCAGCGCTGCTTTTCTCACCCCTTTTTTTTATGGATGGGGTTTTTGGTCTCCCACAGAGCCGGCAGCTCCCTTACCCGGTCAATAAATTCCACCAGGAACTCTTTGTCGCTAATAAAGACATTCATATTGTATCTGCAAGTAAAATAATTTATATTTAAATAATGTGAGGCAAACAGTCTAACCTCCTTCACATCCTAGTCACCATATATATCCTCCACCAATCTCAAGACAGTATAGGCCCACAATTTTTACAAGTCTCACAAAATCACATACCTTCGTTCGCACGTCCGTCACTTGAACTCCTCTCTCCGCACACCGAACGTACTATAGTCACATGTGTGTTTGCTATATACACACCACGCATGCGTCCAAATTCGAACACGTCGCTCCGCACACGTCGCCCGCCCATGACGTTCTAACTAACATCTTTTCCCCGCCCCTTCTCTTTCGGCGCGCAGACAGATATGGCGGAGTTACAGCAGGTGTCTGATAATTCCGCAACTAGCGAGGAGACAAGCCCGGAGACCGAGGACACGTCACGATCAAGGAGGAGATTCAAGGCATCGAATATGTCTTTGGCGGAGATGGCGGAGATGGTGGACATCTTGGTCAAGGCTGATTATGATGCCAAGCATGGGCCGTATAGCAAACCAAATAGAAGGAAGGCCAAAATCCTCACTAAAGTTGTGAAGAGTCTGAGGGCGAAGTTCGGGGTGAAACGCTCAAATGAGCAGCTCAGAAAGAGGTGGTCAGACCTCAAACTGAGGGAGCCAGACCAGTTGAGGAGCATAAAGAGGATGCTCGCTAAAAGTAAGTAAAATGACGACCTTTCTGCTATTAATCTTTTTAGAAACTGACTTTTTTTTTTTTTTTTCATATTGGACTCCCTTCCAAAATGTAATATTTTGAACTAGGTTGGGCACAGTAATCGTTCGTTACGTTACCGACACTTCGTTCGGCCACTATCCGCGGTTTTGGCTTATTTAAGACCCCCAAAAGTAATTAGACATCTGCCATTTTTGATCAAGTATTGTGGCTAATTTTTAAGTCTAGATGATGTGTTTGTAAGGAGAATGAAATGCAAACTTTAATCAGTGTAAAGGAGAGGACACTCAGCAGCTGCTTCCACATCTGTACTTTGGAGCACTATAGTGTGGGCCACCAGACCCGCCTTTTTTGGGTGTCCCACACAGGTGCATCAGAGTTTATTTGTGGTGCCTCCATGTCCAAAAAATTACATCCAAATGTGAATACTAAACATATTTGGGGTCATAAATAATGCATTTTTCTTTAAATTCCGCACAAACACACACTTGTACCCCACTTCCAAACAATTTAGCCTGTTTTAAGTTTAAAAATGAGATTTTTACAGTGTGATAAATAGACCTTTGGTTTTATTCTCATAGGGGAGAGAAGACTGGGAGGAGGACACTCCAGGGAGCACATGCACCCCACAACTTCCAAGCAACCCCAAACTCCCAAAGATCCACAACCGAAAGATGTGCAGGAAGTTGAGGTGGAGGAAGGAGAAGTGCAGGAAGGAGAGGTGGATGACGTTGTGGATCTGGTCACCACAACAGGTCAGTATCTGACACCACAGCTTAAGGTAAGCGAGGTAGGCCTGCAGAGTTTTATTAATTTTTTTTAATGGTTTTTAGGGGATGGAAATGTTGTGAAGGATAGCACACCGTTCTCTGCTGACAGTGCCCTCCGCCTCATCCAGCAAGTGATGGAATGTAGCACGGAACTGGACCTAATTAAACAAAGAATCCATGTGATGGAACAAACATTTAAAGACATTCTCGATGTTTTGGGGAGAATTCAATAAGCCATCCAAACACATTTGTTTTTACATGTTTGTTTTTATATTTTTACTAATTTTTTGAGTAACAAAGCAGCCAAAAATTGAATATGCACACAGTGTGTGAACATGTGCTATCTGCCATCAGGGGATATCCATGTACGTCTTTTGTGGGTGCAACCCCTTCCTCGTATCAAAACTCGGTGAACTGAGGAAGGGGATGCACCCCCAAAACACGTCCATTGATCACCCCTGATGGCAGATAGCACATGTTGACAATAGGGATCAGGATTGTAAACTTCCTATTTGCAAAAAATTAAAAATGTGTGCATATTGAATTTTTGGCTGGGCAAGGGGTGGCAGGACCCCATATTAGGACGGGCACATAGAGACATAGTTTGTGTAACTGAATGTCTCAGATTGCTCAGAGGTATCCAATGTTGTCATTTTAGAAATGCAAGTGGTATTTTTGTATTTTCATAAGCCAAAATTTGCCGGGTTGTGGCCAGGCCAACCCCAAAGTAAAAAAAAAAAAAAAAGTGCAGAGAGTAAAATATTTGACCACAAACAACGTGTAGCTTCTTTTTATAATACTCTCTAAGCTTATTTGGTTCTTTTGTAAGGTAACATAGTGAAATTGGTTGTTATTTACTAAAGTAAAATACACTTGCCACTACAAATGCACAAAGACAAACTAGGAGACAGGAAAGAACAAATAATTAAAGGTTTAAACAAGATTTTTATTGGGATACTTAGACATAGGCTGGCATAGGAATTGCCCCCCTACCCGTGAAATACTCCATGTATTTGTCCCGAACCACACGGGCATTTTGGGGGGGCAAGCCAAGACGGGCAGATTCCAGGCCCGGAAGGGGATTTGCAGGGGAAAGTCCAGCCTCTGGCAAAACTGAGGCCATATACGAATTAGATTTTTGGCTCAGAAAGTTGTGTAGCACACAGCAGCATAACACTACATAGTTTATTTTGTAGTCCGCCAAGTGGATGGAAGTCATAAAAAGGGGAACCGGCTGGCCATTATGCCGAAGGCATTTTCAACGACTCTTCGGGCCCTGGCCAGCCGGTAATTGAACACACTCTTCTCTGGGGTCAGGGTCCTCTGTGGAAATGGCCTCATAAGATGCCGTCCGAGTCCGAAGGCTTCATCAGCCAAGAAAACAAAGGGGAGTCCTTCAATATTGCCTGCATCCGGTGGCAATGCAAGGTCGTCACTCTGGAGACGGAGGGCAAACTCCGTCTGGATGAAGGATCCCCCATCGGACATCCGGCCATTCTTCCCTACATCAACATAGAGGAATTCATACCATGCTGACACCACCGCCATCAGCACAATGCTATGAAACCCCTTGTAGTTGTAGTAGTAGGACCCAGAACGGGGTGGCGGCACGATGCGGACGTGCTTCCCGTCTATGGCACCACCGCAGTTGGGGAAGTCCCACCGCGTGGCAAACTCCGATGCCACAGTCTGCCATTCCTGTGGCGTGGAAGGAAGCTGTGGAGTGAAACAAGATGAAATAATATTAGAAAAACAAAGGCATACATTACAAGCAAATTCTAAACCAAAAAATTAGAGACCAACATCAATCTAATTATACGTTTATTAAGGTGTGTAAAAAAAGTATAATGGAAGGCTCATTTATCATATTCATCACCACCTCTGATGGGCCATTACTAAATTATTTTGGGGGGGGGGGGAGATGTGTTTGGCCACAGGATAGCATTGCAGTGGCGGTGCGTCCAGAGTGGGCGCTGGAGCACTGTCCCCTCTCTCCTGTGCCCATCACTCAGAACAATACATAGGTTCATGCGTTGCATGAACCTATGTATTGTCTATGCCGCACACTATTCAGGTGGATGGCCTCTTGTAAAGCGACCGACATATGAATAATTGCGTCATTTAGGGGGTTAAAATTGCAGAGCAGAAACAGGTATTAAAAAAGTCTTGCAAATTACAACCTGAGGGATGTAATTGGCTTCCTCAAAGAAAAATCGGGGACGCAAGGAGGGGGCATTCCTTGTGTAAACACTGACAGGCTGCTCTGGCAATCATGTTCACCAAGTCTGTTTAATGGTAACATGATTGGCTGATGCAACATGAAGGGAAGGAGAAGACATCAAGGACAGAAGAAGGATGGCGCTGACCACAAGAAGGTAAGTGCAGGGCTGGGGGGAAACTGGCTGCATTAGAGGGGACTAAATGGCTGCATTGGAGGGGACAACTGGAGGCGTTTATTAGGCAACAGAGCAAAAAAGGAGGAAGTTTATTTCCGAAATTGGGGTTGGAACCCCCCAACATTTGGAGCAACAGGCGCCCCTGCTGGAAAAGTTAGTGAGGGGAAATATTTAGGGAGGATAAAAAAGGGGCAATCTAAAGCTTCCAACATGCATGGGGACAAAGGGGACATTCTCAGCATATTACAATCATGGTAATTAGGGAAGGATGAAAGAAATACAATACATTAGCATACATGTAATACATAAAATGTGATGTTAAGGGAGAAAACTTACCCTAATATAGTCCTCCTGCAGGACTTGTATAATAGCAGAACAGGTGTCTGGGATTATGAGGCCCAGAGCCTGGGGGGAGATGCCTGTGGTGAACTTCAAGTCCTGAAGACTTCTCCCTGTCGCCAGGTAACGCAACATGGCGATGAGCCTCTGCTCAGCACTGATGGCTTCCCGCATAACGGTGTCCTTCCTGGTAATATAGGGGGACACCAAAGCCAACAGTTCCTGAAAAACGGGGTCAGACATCCTCAGAAAATTCCTGTAGTCCTCAGGATTATTCTCGACGATCTCCCGCAGCAGAGGCATGTGGCAGAATTGGTCCCGCTGGAGCAACCAATTCTTGGTCCATGAACTCCTCCTCACACCATTCATGGACTGGTCTTGGTCCAAAACAAGCAGACCAACACCAAGCGCACGCACAGCACGAACTCGACGACGAGAACGTCCAGGCGACATGGCTAGGAAACGGTCGTCTAATCAGAACGTACAGAACAGAACGCACTTTAGAACAGCAAGGCCTATGAATAACGAACTGAAATTCAGAAACGAACAGGCAATAACGCACTGTAAAACAGATACGACCTGCCTAGACGCCCTGAAAGTCAAGATACGAACCCACAAGCACAAACTGAACCGCAGAAAACGATCTGAAAAGTACGAAGACTGAAAAGCGCGAATCGTCTCTTCCCAAACTTTTACTTCACACGCGGTAACACGAGATCAGCAAAAGCAGCCCAAGGGGTGGCGCCAAGAAAAAAGATCTTCCCCTTTATAGTGCCGTCGTACGTGCTGGACGTGAGCGCAGAGAACCACGAGGAAATTGGAAAATGACAGTGTGTACGCATAGAAAGCTTGACGAGAAAATCGACAAGCTTAACAAGAATCTCGTCGAAAAAAACGACGTGTTTTTTACGACGAGAAAATCGGTCGTGTGTACGAGGCATCAGAAATGCAGAAAGTCTAAGCTCTATGCAGGCACATACAGAGACGAAGTATAAATAACACAAAGAATTTCTGAGGCTAGCTATCAGTATTGTGCTATAAGCTTCAGCCCACGTCAATGTTTCTTTCTGTAGATGTTTGCGGTGACATATTGTTTGTGTTAGAGTGCAGCTCCTCTAGATATTGCTTTCAATTTGTCAGGAAGTGAAAAATGTTATACATGCCTCCAGTGAGGTATGTTTTATGGCGGTCTCACAGCCGGGTCTCAGACTGCCTTCCGGCGATCGCTTTGTGAGCAAACACACTTGGACACCAAAACAAAATGTGACATTTCTTCAGCGATCTTAAACATTCTAACTGCTGCGTATAAAGAAAGCTCTAATCTCTTGCCTTGTTTGTATCTGATAAGGCTTATTGATTTGTGGATGCGCAAAAGGAAAAACTTCAGTCATTGTTAACAAACTTAAAGTGTATTTCCACTTTTGTAGCCATAACACCTACTTTATATTTGTTACATGTCCCCAATCTCATAGCATTAATTAACCAATTAAAGTGGTTGTAAGCTCACTAACAAAAAAAAAACCTGCAAGACAAAGGCATAATGAGCTAGTATGCATAGCATACTAGCTCATTATGAAATACTTACCTTAGATCGAAGCCCCCGCAGCGGTCCTCATACACTGGTCCGGCCGGCGACATCGTAACTTTCAGGTATCGTGGGCTCCGGCGCTGTGATTGTCCGAAACCCGCAATGACGTTACTCTCGCACGTGCGCACAGGAGCCGCCGGTAACTGCACACTAGCTGGAAAATGGAAGGTTTCCCCAGGGGTTTTTAAAAGCAGCAAAAAGTATTTATACATAATTAAGTAAAAACTTTTAATTTTTGAAAATGCATGATACATTCAAATATACATAAAAATATACAATGAATTTCAGATACAAACTCTGGTAAGCAATACACACAGCAACAAATAACATCACTCGTGGCAAAACGATGCCTCAAATAAAACATGGTTGGCCCATTGCATTTACAACGTAGTAGTCCACATGAATATCCCGAGTACCCCAATGCATTTCAACCCTTTATGTCTGGTCTTCTTCAGGGGAAATTATATTCTAAGGAAATATGTTAGAAAGTTCTAGTTTAACGTTTTTAACAATGTATGAAACTTTCTAACATATTTCCTTAGAATATAATTCCCCCTGAAGAAGACCAGACATAAAGGGTCGAAATGCATTGGGGTACTCGGGATATTCATGTGGACTACTACGTTGTAAATGCAATGGGCCAACCATGTTTTATTTGAGGCATCGTTTTGCCATGAGTGATGTTATATGTTGCTGTGTGTATCGCTTACCAGAGTTTGTATCTGAAATTCATTGTATATTTTTATGTATATTTGAATGTATCATGCATTTTCAAAAATTAAAAGTTTTTACTTAACTATGTATTAATACTTTTTGCTGCTTTTAAAAACCCCTGGGGAAACCTTCCATTTTCTTGTATACGTATGGGTTGTGCAGCCCCGTTGGACTCTCACATATGTGTTTTGCTCTATTTACTGCACACTAGCTGAAGCAAAGGCACGAACATTGCTGTAGTGCGCATGTGTCGATGACGTCGGCACATGCTGATACAGGGGATATCTCCTAAACTGTGCAGGTTCAGGAGATATCCGGGGTAGCTACAGGTAATGCGGCGTACACACGATCGTTTTTCATGCCATTTTTTAAACCGACGTTTTTCTCATCGTTTTTTTTCATGTTTCCTCTCAAGCCTGTCTTGCGTACACACGATCATTTTAAAAAACATTCAAGCAAAGCGCAGTGGCGTACAACACGTACGACGGCACTATAAAGGGGAAGTTCCGTTCGGATGGTGCCACCCTTCATGTTATTAAAGTTTGTTGAGCGACGATTCGCGCTTTTCAGCCTCCTGCTTTTCAGTCCGTTACAGCGTGACGAATGTGCTATCTCCATTACAAATGCTAGTTTTACGAGAACGTGCGCTCCCGTCTCATACTTGATTCTGAGCATGCACGTTTTTTTTCACCTCGTCAAAGCATACACACCATCGTTTTTCACGTCGTTAAAAAAAACGACATGAAAAACGACGTGAAAAAATAGAGCATGTTCGAAATTTTTAATGGCCGTTTTTCACGTCGTTAAAAATGCTCTGGAGCATACACACGATCGGTTTTAATGCCCATTTTTTAAAATGGCATTTTTAACGGCATGAAAAACGATCGTGTGTATGGGGCATAAGCCTTGTTTACAACCACTTTAAGGATCGGGCCTATTTTTCAAACTTGTTGTTTACAAGTTAAAATAAAAAAAAATGTTGATAGAAAATTACTAAGAACCCCAAACATTAGATATTTTTTTTAGAGAATAAAATGGCGGTTGTTGCAATATTTTCTGTCACACCGTATTTGCACAACGGTCTTACAAGCGCACATTTTTGGGAAAAATTACACTTTTTTAATTGAAAAATAAGACAACAGTAAAGTTAGCCCAATTTTTTTTATATTGTGAAAGATGATGTTACGCCGAGTAAACTGATACCAAATATGTCACGTTTCAAAATTGCACCCGCTCGTGGAACGGCGACAAACTTTTACCCTTAAATATCTCCACAGATGACGTTTAAAAAATTCTACAGGTTGCATGTTTTGAGTTACAGAGGAGATCTCGGGCTAGAATTATTGCTCTCGTCCCTAATCGATCGCGGTGATAGCTCACATGTGTGGTTTGAATGCTGATTTCATATGCAGGTGCTACTCACGTATGCGTTCGCTTCTGCACGTGAGCTCGGCGGAACAGGGCGCATTGAAAAAAACATTTTTTTCTTATTTATTTTACTTTTTATTTTTTTTATTTTTACACTGTTTTTTTTTTTTTTTTTAAAAAGACCTCAGCTCTCATATTTACATTAAACTGCAATATATAAAAAAAATGTTGTTTGAAATAATTAAAAAAAAAAGTCCCTTTAAGAGCTATGGGCGATAGTGATGTTTTCGACATTGCTTCCACACTGCAATGGTATGGAGTCTGTTGTGTTACACTATGTGATTATTCTTGCTCTGTGTCTTTAAGATCTGCCCCTTCTTTTCAGCTGAACTCTCGCTCTCACCGTAGTTCTTTATATGTCTCCTCCACTTCCTGATTCTCTCTCATTACTCCTGTACAGGGATGAGCCGAACACCCCCCTGTTCGGTTCGCACCAGAACCTGCGAACAGACAAAATGTTCGTGTAAACTTTAGAACCCTATTAAATACAATGGACTCGAACGTTCGAAATCTAAAGTGTTAATTATAAAGGCTAATATGCAAGTTATTGTCCTAAAAAGTGTTTGGGGACCGGGGTCCTGCCCCAGGGGACATGTATCAATGCAAAAAGAAGTTTTAAAAACTGCCGTTTTTTCGGGAGCAGTGATTTTAATAATGCTTAAAATGAAAAAATAAAAGTGAAATATTCCTTTAAATTTCATACCTGGGGGGTGTGTATGATATGCATGTAAAGTGGCGCATGTTTCCCGTGCTTAGAACTGTCCCTGCAAAAAATTTCATTTTTGAAAGAAAAAAATGCATTTAAAACTGACTCGCGGCTATTAATGAATTGTTGGCTCCCGGCAATACATTCAAAAGTCATTGATAAAAAAAAAAAAAAAAAAGCGTGGGGGTTCCCCAGAATTCAATTACCAGGCCCTTCAGGTCTGGTGTGGATATTAAGGGGAACCCTGCCGCAAATTTAAAAAAAATTGACATGGGGTTCCCCCAAATATCCATTCCAGGCCCTTCAGATCTGGCATGGATTTTAAGGGGAACTCCACCCCAAATTTAAAAAAAAATGGCGTGGAGTCCCCCTAAAAATCCATACCAGACCCCTTATCCGAGCACGCAACCTGGCCGGCCGCAGGGGAAAAGGGGGGACGAGAGAGCGGCCCCCCTCCCTCCTGAACCATACCAGGCCACATGCCCTCAACAAGGACTTTTTCAAGGTGTTTGTGTGTTTTTTTAAACATTTTTTTACGCTTTCTTCGTGAAATGGTAGGGGTACAATGTACCCCTTACCAATTCACATAGGGGGGGGGCCGGGATCTGGGGGTCCCCTTTGTTAAAGGGGTCTTCCAGATTCCGATAAGCCCCCCGCCCGCAGACCCCCACAACCACCGGGCAAGGGTTGTGGGGATGAGGCCCTTGTCCCCATCAACATGGGGACATCCTCCCCATGTTGAGGGCATGTGGCTTGGTACGGTCTCTCGTCCCCCCCTTTTCCCCTGCGGCCGGCCAGGTTGCGTACTCGGATAAGGGGTCTGGTATGGATTTTTAGGGGGACTCCACGCCATTTTTTTTTTAATTTTGGGTGGAGTTCCCCTTAAAATCCATGCCAGATCTGAAGGGCCTGGAATGGATATTTGGGGGAACCCCACGTCAATTTTTTTTTAAATTTGCGGCGGGGTTCCCCTTAATATCCATTCCAGACCTGAAGGGCCTGGTAATTGAATTCTGGGGAACCCCCACGCTTTTTTTTTTTATCAATGACTTTTGAATGTATTGCCGGGAGCCGACAATTCATTAATAGCCGCGAGTCAGTTTTAAATGCATTTTTTTCTTTCAAAAATGTCATTTTTTGCAGGGACAGTTCTAAGCACGGGAAACAAGCGCCACTTTACATGCATATCATACACACCCCCCAGGTACGAAATTTAAAGGAATATTTCACTTTTATTTTTTCATTTTAAGCATTATTAAAATCACTGCTCCCGAAAAAACGGCCGTTTTTAAAACTTCTTTTTGCATTGATACATGTCCCCTGGGGCAGGACCCAGGTCCCCAAACACTTTTTAGGACAATAACTTGCATATAAGCCTTTATAATTAGCACTTTAGATTTCTCCCATAGATTTTTCGAATTTGCCGCAAACACCCCAATTTGTTCGCTGTTCGGCGAACGGGCGAACAGGCAATGTTCGAGTCGAACATGAGTTCGACTCGAACTCGAAGCTCATCCCTACTCCTGTATTTCTTCAATGCTAAACATCTTACATGTGGCTTACAACTGCAACGTTTTTCTACCTATGAATATCCATCATTAAACAGAACATTCAAAAGGATTCATCGTCTGTCGTCCTAACTGTGAGTTTATTCATTGAGTTAAACTGCCTGTATCGATGCAAGGGATGAATATCAAACCAGCTTGAGTAAGGCCTACTTAAACCTGGAGATGAACTTTATCGCTTTGTAGTTGAGCCAGAACAGTAGAAAAACTGAGTTTCACAGCCTAATTACAAGATTTCTGCATGTCAGTACTGAAACAGACAAGATTTACTGCCCTCATAGCAAGACAGAAGGGACAGAGCAGCACATGGCAGCCTTATAGCCTGAGACAATCTGCACAGTGTCATATTTCAGCACACAGATCCTGCCTGCTTTCACAGTCAGTCTGCTATCATGAGTGACCAAGCTTCTGCATGTGAACTCACATCTCCTTCCTCACAAGTTCCTGAAGAAACTGAGTTACCCAAACGCTCAGTTAAACCCACTTGGAAAGTAATGGAGAATTATGAAGCTTCAAGGACTGAATTGTCAAATAGCTTGGAATTAGTCTGGGAGAAAATCCTTGCTGAAGCTAATACAGTGTCTGTTGAACGTGAACTACTGACACTAGAGGGCACCATTAAACAACTTTCTGCCTCATATGAGCTTTAACAGCTTACCAGCATCAAATTCACTAATGTCTTACAAAACATGAAGTCAGAAAATGCGATGATGCAATTAAAGCGCGTCAATGCTCTCAATATTGAAAGAGAGTTTTATCCAGCAAACCAGATTAAAGGCAGAAGCAAAAATAAAGCTGTTACAGGACACTGCATCTCACAGATCTGTTTCCACCAGACGTTCTAAAAACTCGTCAAGATCCCATAGTTCAAGATACTCAACACTCAGTGAGCCACTTATTAATGCCCGCGCTGAAGTGGAAGCCAGCAAAGTGCAGGTGGCATATGCAGAAAAAAGAGCAGAGTTGGAAGCTCAAAGGGCAGAGTTGGAAGCGCAGTCAGCACGTCAAAGAGCAGAGTTGGAAGCTCAGAGAGCAGAGTCGGAAGCGCAGTCAGCACGTCAAAGAGCAGAGTCGGAAGCACAGTCAGCACGTCAAAGAGCAGAGTTGGAAGCTCAGAGAGCAGAGTCGGAAGCTCAGTCAGCACGTCAAAGAGCAACAATGGAAACCTTAAATGAACAGTGTAAACATGACGCAGCTATGGCAAAGCTAAGGGTCCTACAGCAAGCTATCATTGCAGACGAAGGTGCAAGTGAGAAAGACAGCATTAACCTAAACATAGCAGATATGGAAGACCCCCTCAAACGCACTAAAGACTATGTCCTAAGCCACTGCAGTGCACACTCCATTGTCTCCAATGCTCCCGACTACATAGAGACTCCTTCACAGCTTCAAGTTAAAGAGGTTCCAGCAACTTCCTGCACTCAAAATCACTCCACTGCATTTCCTACCTGCCTACCTTGCCTGCCTTCATACGTCACAGAGCATCAGCGCAAGCTTCAAGCAAGTCATCAATCTCCAGTCATCGGTACAGCCTTGAATCAACGTACCATTGGAACAACTGACTTCAAGCAAGCAACTCACCTGGATGCATCTGCTGCACCATATTTCCCTGTGTCCTTTAACAACAATGTCAAAGATAACGCAATCAGCACCATACAGCCAACAGCATCTCACATAAAGGCGGAGACAACTGAGACAGAAGAGTTTGTGAGGTACATGCTTCGCAGAGAGCTCACAAAGACTGGTCTTACAAGTTTTGATGACCAACCTGAGAACTACAGAAGTTGGAAATGTGCCTTCAGAACTACAATCAGCAATATTGGCATTACAGCTGATCAAGAATTGAATCTGCTGATCAAATGGCTTGGTCCTCTATCTGCTGCACGTGTTAAGCCATTAAGATCGGTTTTCATGGACAATCCTACTGTAGGCCTCACAGCTGCATGGGAGCGACTAGAGCAAAGTTATGGCAGTCCAGAAGCTATAGAAAATGCTTTGTTCATGCGTCTGGAAACTTTCCCAAAGATATCCGGTAAGGACAACAAGGAGTTCCAGAGACTGAGTGACCTTCTCCTTGAGCTTCAGCTAGCCAAGACAGACCCAAAACTACCTGGACTCAGTTACCTTGACACTCCAAGAGGGGTAAACCCAATTGTCTCCAAGCTCCCGTATGGTTTGCAAGAGAAATGGACTGCACTAGGGTCATCATACAAAAGAGAGAACAAGGTTTCCTTCCCTCCATTCTCTTTCTTCTGTGAATTCATCAGGAAAATTGCAGAGACCAAGAACGATCCAAGTTTTTCCTACGGTGAGTACAGTCTCTTCTCACCCTTTCCTAAGAGTACCAGTCTTCAGGGCAACTATAGAAACCATAGAGGCCCAGTGTCCGTGAAAAAGACTGACATCCTTCCCACTCCTACCACAGTTCTGGCCACGAACAGAGTAGGAAGATTGAAAACCCTGCCAGAGAGTGTCCCATACACAAGAAGCCACACCCCCTCAATAAATGTATCGGCTTTAGGAAAAAGCCTCTGGAAGAGCGTAAGGAGCTTTTAAAGACATTTAGGGTATGTTTCAGGTGCTGTGCTTCTACAGAACATTTTGCAAGGGACTGTAATGTGTTCATCAAGTGCATAGAGTGTGGCTCTGAAGAACATGTGCAAGCCCTCCATCCTCTTGAGCCCAGCTCTGCACAACCTGCCAACACTCTTCCCAGGTTAACGCATGGCGGGGAGAATACAGACCAAGTGCCTAATTCTACCATCATTTCTTCATCCTGCACTGAAGTTTGTGGAGAAGACCGCTGTGGTAAGTCCTGTGCTAAGATATGCTTGGTGAACATATACCACAAGGATCAACCAGAAAAGTCTCTAAAGGCATATGCTATCTTAGACGATCAGAGCAATCGATCACTTGCAAAATCGGAATTGTTCAATCTATTTGAAATAAAAGGCGAAGCTCATCCTTACACCTTGGGTACCTGTAGTGGAACTATAGAGGTTTCTGGAAGAAGGGCTCATGGACTCATGGTATCTTCTCTCAAAGGTAACTTGCAATTACCCTTACCTACACTTGTTAAGTGCAATCAGATACCTGCTAACAGGGAAGAAATCCCTACTCCAGCTGCTGCTTTCCATCACCCTCACCTCAAGGTAATAGCAAATGAGAAACCGCCGCTTGACAAAGATGCTCAGATCCTTCTTCTGTTAGGAAGAGACATTCTAAGAGTTCACAAGGTACACAGACAAGTCAGTGGACCCCCAGATGCCCCATTTGCCCAGCGCACGGATCTAGGGTGGGTCATCATAGGCAATGTCTGCATAGGCAAAATGAAAAGACCTACTAACATTTCGTCATTCAAGACAAATGTTCTGCCAAATGGCCGAAACACTTACTTTGAGCCATGCCCACATCACTACTGGGTGAAAGAGAAGATAGCCAGCCACGAATGGCAACATGGTATCTCAGGTGACACAAGCCCTTTCTCCTGCCATGATGGCGACTCCGGCTCTACAGTGTTTAATGCAACCAGTGAAGATGACATACTGGCTCCTTCAATGGAAGACAAGGAATTCATCAAGGTAATGGACAATGAGTTCTTTCAAGATGACTCCAATAACTGGGTAGCACCAATACCCTTTCATCTCCCAAGAGAGAGATTGCCCAACAACTTACAGCAGGCCATCAGTAGATTCTCCTCCTTAAAGCGAAACTTAAGCAGGAAACCAGAGATGCAAAAGCACTTTGTGGACTTTATGCAAAATGTATTTGACAGAGATCATGCAGAGCCTTCTCCCACACTAAAGGAGGGAGAAGAATGCTGGTACCTTCCATCCTTTGGCGTGTATCACCCACGCAAACCAGACCAAATCAGAGTTGTCTTTGATTCCAGTGCTCAGCACGAAGGTGTTTCTCTTAACAACATGCTCCTTACTGGACCCAATTTGAACAACAGTCTAATAGGAGTCTTGATTCGTTTCAGACAAGAGCCTGTAGCAGTAATGGCCAACATTCAACAGATGTTTCACTGCTTCATCGTCAGAGAAGACAACAGAAACTACCTCAGGTTTCTATGGCACAAGGACAATGACCTCAACAAGGAAGTTATAGATTATCGCATTAAGGTACATGTCTTCGGTAACAGTCCTTCCCCAGCAGTGGCAACTTATGGGCTACGGAGAACAGCTCAGACTGGAGAAGTTGAATATGGATCTGATGCCCGTCAATTTGTTGAAAGAAACTTCTACGTTGACGACGCACTTAAGTCCTTTCCAACTGCTAAAGAAGCAATGGATCTTCTCACCAGAACAAAGGAGATGCTGTCTGTAGTAAAACCTTAGACTACACAAGATATATCCAACAGCCAGGAACTTATGAATGCCTTTCACTCTGAGGACTATGCCACTAGTCTAAAAAACTTTGACTTAGGTACAGATGTGCCTCCTGTACAGCGAAGTCTTGGTTTGTTGTGGAACATCAAGCAACACAAATTCACCTTCCATGTGTCAATTTGTGACAAACCCTTCACTAAGAGAGGAGTCCTGTCCGTGGTGAATAGCATCTATGACCCACTGGGTTTCCTTGCTCCAGTTACCATTCAAGGTAAGATTTTACTAAGACAGTTGTCTACTGAGAACATAGACTGGGATACTCCCTTGCCTAGTGAGAATCAACACAAGTGGGAAAGGTGGAGATATTCTTTGAAGTCACTAGAAAAACTTCAGATTCCCCGTTGCTATGTTCCAGGTTCCATTTCAACTGCTAACCGGAGAGAGATTCATATTTTCTCTGATGCATCACTTGAAGCTTTTGCTGCAGTAGCCTATTTGAAGACCTCTGAACTGAATGGAGAATCACACTGTAGTTTTGTCCTAGGCAAGGCAAAACTCACTCCCAAGCCTGCACATACCATACCAAGACTTGAACTTTGTGCAGCCGTGCTAGCAGTAGAAATTGCAGAGGTCATACGAAGTGAAATGGACACTACAATTGATTCTTTCACCTTCTATACAGACAGTAAGGTAGTACTTGGTTACATAAACAACCAAACAAAACAATTTTATGTGTACGTCAGCAACAGGGTTGAACGTATCAAGAGATTCTCTCTACCAAGTCAATGGCATCACGTTCCCACTGAACTCAACCCAGCTGACTGTGGAACCAGAGCCGTGTCACCTGCCGCTCTTCAGGACAGCTTATGGCTGTCACCTCCAAGGTTTCTGTGTGAGGACTCTTACTTACTCCCTATTGACACCACCTATGGGCTAGTAAACCCTGAAGATGATAAGGAAATAAGAACTGTGAACACCTCACTCCACACTTCTGTAAGTACAAAACAGAAGCTGCGGTCACACCATTACAGGCATCGATGGAAGCAGGTGCAGCATCTAGCCAATGTGTTCTGGCATCGCTGGAAGAAAAAGTATCTTCACCACCTTCAAGGTCGTAACAAATGGCAAGCATCTAAGCTGAATCTTAAGGTTGGAGACCTCATCCTTCTAAAAGACAAGGAAGTTTGTCGGAATGAGTGGCCTATGGGTCTTATTACTAAAGTTATGCCCAGCGACGATAACAAAGTCCGGAAGGTAGAAGTCAAGGTAACCAAGGGAGGATCGACACGAACCTTTAGTCGATCAATTACAGAGTTAGTACTCCTTTTGCCAGGTGAGTGACTTGTGCAAGGACTAGCCATGCTGTTGGCACGGCGGGGAGTACATTGCTGCCATCTACACGTTCTACTCAGAACTTTGGAATTATTTGAAGACATCATACTGTGACTTTATGTTCTTCATCCTGTTGAACTTACGTTTATTATTTGCTTGTTGCATGTTTTTCATTACAGGTTCCAGGACATTCGTCAGTATTGGACTTTTTGAAAATATATATTTTAGTTTGAGGTTATGAAATCTAAAGATTTCAGACGGGGAGTGTTGTGTTACACTATGTGATTATTCTTGCTCTGTGTCTTTAAGATCTGTCCCCTTCTTTTCAGCTGAACTCTCTCTCTCACCGTAGTTCTTTATATGTCTCCTCCACTTCCTGATTCTCTCTCATTACTCCTGTATTTCTTCAATGCTAAACATCTTACATGTGGCTTACAACTGCAACGTTTTTCTACCTATGAATATCCATCATTAAACGGAACATTCGAAAGGATTCATCGTCTGTCGTCCTAACTGTGAGTTTATTCATTGAGTTAAACTGCCTGTATCGATGCAAGGGATGAATATCAAATCAGCTTGAGTAAGGCCTACTTAAACCTGGAGATGAACTTTATCGCTTTGTAGTTGAGACAGAACAGAGTCGGGTGGGGGCCTTCTTCCCCTCACTCAGCTCCATACCACAGAGGGGACAGGATCCGATCACCTCGTGCCCTCCGGTAAGCGATGGAGGGCACAGAAGCGCGGTGGGAGGAGGTGGCCTCTCCCCCGCCACCGATAAAAGTTATCTTGCAGCGAATCCGCCACTGAGACCACTTTTATCTGAAAGCGAACCGCCCGCTGAAGAAGTGGATATCGGGGTTATGGCAGCTATCTGCAAATGGTTGGAATTTTTTTTTTTATTGCAGGTTACCTTTTTAGATGCTCTATTCTGGACCCTCCAGCAAGCAAAAATTATGCTAGTTATCTTTGTTTATGAGTGGGCTGGGCAGCTGTGTTTGCCAATTTTATAATACAGGATTTAGGCCTGGTTCACACCTATGCATTTTTTAGCGTGTCTTCAGTTTTGCAGAAAAACACTACAGTCCATTTAAAGCGAACCTTTAGTAATTTTTTCATCTTTCCATCTATTAAATCTTCTGCCCTTGTGGTTTTAACTTTGGATAGTAAAACATTTTTTTTTCTACCAGTAAATACCTTTTACAGCCCACTTCCTGTTTCTTGTCTGGCCACTAGCCTAGGCTTATGACATCATGCACAGCTCTCTCTCTCTCTCACTCTCGTGAGAGTTTGCCAGAAAGGGAGGGGGATGAGTCATAAGAGGGCCAATGAGAGCTGCAGAGCTAGAGTGTGCATCTGTGTGTCTGTGTAAATCCAGGAAGTGAACAGGCAGCAGCTTCAGCTGCCCACAGGTAAAATGGCAGCAGCCAGACTCAGTGAAGGGAGATTTCTGCATCATATTTTGCAGGTACAGTATATATAAAATAATATGCAAAGTGGTGGAGGGAAGCTTCAGAATGGCAAAGATGTTTTTATTACAAATTATGTGAGCAGACTGCAGTTCCTCTTTAACATGGTTTCCTATTAGGGTTGCCATCTTTTCATTAAGCCGAACCCGAACACTTTAGCGGTGCAAATGCTGGATCACGTATATATAAGTGATCCAGCGCAAAGCCGCCGTCCTGTAGCAGTAAATCTACAGGAGGCATTCTACAAGAGTATAAGAAATATTTTTTTTAGGCATGCTGTGTAAATAGGATCACATCACAAACATGTAGTTGAGTTTTCTCAAATTTAACTGCAAAAGTGGAAATAAGCTGTACACCCAGGATTGTGAAGAACTGCTCGTACAAGGGACTTACCTAGACAGGTGACTGAAGGATACAGCACTGAAGATACCTTCTCTGAACAAATAAAAGCATCAACAGAATATTTGCTAGAAGCTGAATTGCTTTTTGAGATTTTCTCTGAGCAAAGATTTTATTAGAAAAAAATAATGGATTGGGTGCATAATATACACTGGCAGAATACACACAGGAACAGGAAGAAGAATTGCAAGATCATTAATCACATATAACATTTCCTGTCATGGTACCTGGCAAACTTCTTAATGCCATTCAGAATACTCAATAAAGCAGTAATGATAATTTACTGGTGGTAGTTTCCTTTAGAACTTCCTGTGCCTAATTCAGACAAGCATTTGCACCAGTTTGGCAACAACAGATTCTTAAAGAATTACTGCCAGTTTGCAGATTTAGAAAATGGTGGTAATGAAGCCATACGTAAGTATGCCAGTGCTCAACATGGGCTATGTGTGTGCTGGGCAGGTGTCATCTATCTGACAGCTTCCTGTACAAGGCTCAATCCCTGGCCAGGAGATTTCCCAGCCAAAAGCTGAAGATAAACAAAGGGGCAGGGCATAGTGGTGATGTCATGGCCAAAAATGGCAATGCCCATATTTGGGAACTCACATGAGTCACTCAGTGTGCGTTGCCTTATTTGGAACTAAGATACTAGGTCCCCCTCAGAGACAGGTCCATCTGACTTTTGATTAACAATGGATGCCAGTGGGCAGATTCGAATGTCGATAATGGACTGAATATCGGCTATGGATCTCTCCACTACCATGTGCTGTCAAGCAGCAGGGCAGACCTAATGGGAAACAAGTCTCTCAGTTACTCATTGGTTTCTGCCCATCACACTACACATCTCCTTGGTCATGCTCTTGTCAAGGGAGCACACTGGGGAAGAAGTGTTCAGGCTCCAACAGATTCACGTTTCTGTCTCTGGCCAACAAATTTGATGGGGCATAGGGATGGAATTCTAAAGGGTTTCTACAACACCCATTATGCATTTGCCCAAAATTTCCAACAATCCTGGATCCTGCCGGATAGTCCTGTGATTTTGAAAATTGTCCCAGTGTCAGTGCTCTCCTGCCCACAGTCTGGGTCATGGAATGCTCTGCATGGAAAAGGCATACACTACATGCCATAAAGCCAATGGCTGTGCACAGGAGTTCTTTGTGTTACATTACCACCCAGACTCAGTTGCGTAGGCTCCAGGGTTCTCAAGTAAATTGTGGGTAACTCCTGTTTGTTCCCTGCCCAATCCATGATAATTTTGTCATCAATGGGCTGAACTAAGATTTAACAAAAATACACAGCCACTTTCTGGAAGGGTCTTTTTGCCTGAGCCTTTGCCTATAGGCTGAAGCCCAGGCCCTGAGGGCCTAGCCTTCTGGTAGGTTGCATTCCCTATGTTGTTCATCTGGGAAGACCTCACCCTAGCTTTTCCTGTGTGGGGCCCTAGAGTTAGGGGACACTGAAGTAGACACAAGAACCTTCACTGGTCTCGATCTGCAGTCTGGGATCTCAGTACAGAGAACACACAAGTACCTTGTATTTTAGGGGAGTACTTGATTTTGCTATGTGCTCGTGAAGGTGAACCCCCTCTAATGCCTTGTACACGCCATTGGTTTGCCTGACATGCCAAAAACCAACGTTTTTCCCGACATGATTCCTCTCAAGCCTGCCTTGCATACACACGTTCATGCAAAAAAAACGCTCAACCAAAGCGCGGTGACGTACAACACGTACGACGGGACTAAAAAGGGGAAGTTCCATTCAAATGGCGCCACCCTTTGGGCTGCTTTTGCTGATCCTCGTGTTAGTAAAAGTTTGGTGAGAGACGATTCGCGCTTTTCAGTCTTCACGCTTTTAAGATCGTTTTCTGGTGTTCAGTTTGTGCTTGTGGGTTTGTATATGTCTTTCAGTGCGTGTAGTTAGTTCGTATCTGTTTTTTCAGTGCGTTCTTGTCCGCTTGTTACTGATTTTCAGGTCGTTCTTCATAGACCTTGTTGTTCTTCAGTGCGTTCTTTTCGTTCGCTCTGACCGGCCGACCGTGTTCTAGCCATGTTGCGGGTACGTAGTCGTCGTAGAGTTTGTGCTGTGTTTGGGCTTGGTGTTGGGGTTCATGCTTTAACCCAAGTCCAGTCCATGAACAGGGTGAGGAGGAGTTCATGGACGAAGAATTGGTTGCTCCAGCGGGACCAATTCTGTCACATGCCTTTGTTGCGGGAGATCCAGGAGAATAACCCTGATAACTACAGGAATTTTCTCCAGATGACGGACCCCGTTTTTCAGCATCTGTTGGCTTTGGTGTCCCCCTATATAACGAGGCAGGACACCGTCATGCGGGAAGCTATCACTGCTGAGCAGAGGCTAGTCGCCATGTTGAGATACCTGGCGACGGGGAGAAGTCTGCAGGACCTCAAGTTCTCAACAGGCATCTCCCCCCAGGCTCTGGGACTCATTATCCCCAAAACCTGTTCTGCCATAATTCAAGTTCTGCAGGAGAACTATATTAAGGTACGTTTTCTCCTTTAACATCACATTCTATGTATTTAATGCTTGCTAATGTATTGTATTTCTTTCATCATTCCCTAATTACCATGATTGTAATATGCTGTGAATGTCCCCTTTGTCTCCATGCATGCTGTAAGTTTTTAATGCTCCTTTTTTGACCTACATGCATATTTCCCTTCACTAACCTCTCCAGCATGCTATCCTGGGCCCAAACACACCTAGCCTAGTCACTTCCCAATGTATTTTGTCTGCTCCATTGTAGTGCTTTACCCTAAACACCCCCTAAAATGTGTACAAATGTTTTTCTTTTCATTAAAATCAGACAGAGTGCTAGAGCCTTGATTTGTGAGGTCCCCAACTCATCTAGAACCCCCCCTAAAATAATTTTAATGGGCCATCAGAGGTGAGGAAGTGACCATTATATTTTTGTCTTAAAATACTCCTTAAAATAAATGTTAAGACTGGTGTTGGCCAATAATGTTTTTGTCTAATCTGCTTGCAATGCTTATGTGTAAAAGTATTTTTTTTTTATTATTGTTTAACTCCACAGTTCCCTTCTACGCCACAGGAATGGCAGAATGTGGCATTCCAGTTTGCCCAGCGGTGGAACTTTCCCAACTGCGGAGGGGCAATAGATGGGAAGCATGTCCGCATCGCCCCACCACCCCATTAGGGATCCTATTACTATAATTATAAAGGGTTCCACAGTATAGTGAATGATGGCGGTTGTGTCGGCGAACTCTGAATTCCTGTATGTGGATGTGGGGAAAAATGGCAGGATGTCCGATGGCGGAGTCTTTTCCAAGACGGAGTTCGCCCGACATCTACAGAGTGATGACCTTGCATTGCCACCTGCGTCAGACAACGTGGAGGGACTACCATTTGTTTTTTTTTGCAGATGAGGCTTTTGCGCTAGGTCCCCATCTTATGAGGCCATTTCCCCAAAGGACACCCAGAGGAGGGTGTATAATTACCGGCTGGTCAGAGCCAGAAGAGTGGTGGAAAATGCGTTTGGCATCATGGCTAGCCAGTTTCCGCCTGTTTCTAACCTCCATCAACCTTGCGGAGTATAAACTGAGCCATGTTATAATGACATGCTGTGTGCTGCACAAGTATTTAAGGGTACATTCCCCAAATTATCTCTCATCTGTTGGGCCTGAGGCCGCACTACAGGACCAAAATCCATTACCGGCCCTGGAAGCTGGCCGTACTGGCTTGGCCCCCCAAACCGCCCGTGATGTGCGCCAACAATATGTGGACTATTTTATGGGTAGGGGGGCCATTGCTATGCCAGACGAATCTTGATGTATTCTAAATAAAAACATATTTTTTCCTGAAAACATCTTGAATTTGATTTTTTGCTTGTGTTTTTTTTATCTGTCTCCTAGGTTCTCCTAGTGCACTTGTAGTGGCATGCAGTGGCGGCTGGTGCTAAAAAAAATTGGGGGGGCGCAAACCCTTCCAGGTTCATACCTGCCCATCCTCGGCTGTCACGGCTCCCAATACCCGGACACACTATACACAAAGAACTCATTGTATATTATACACCGAGCATACATTGTATATTATACACAGAGCACACACACACTATACACAGAGCACGCACTATACAATGGGGTTATTGTTTAGGGTGGAGAGGTAGGGAGGAGGGGTTATTGTTTAGGGTGGAGAGGTAGGAGGGGGCGGTTATTGTTTAGGATGGAGAGGCAGGGAGGGGGAGTTATTGTTTGGGGTGGAGAGGCAGGGAGGGGGGGTTATTGTTTAGGGTGGAGAGGTAGGGAGGAGGGGTTATTGTTTAGGGTGGAGAGGTAGGGAGGGGGGTTATTGTTTAGGGTGGAGAGGCAGGGAGGGGGGGTTATTGTTTGGGGTGGAGAGGCAGGGAGGGGGGGTTATTGTTTAGGGTGGAGAGGCAGGAAGGGGGGGTTATTGTTTAGGGTGGAAAGGCAGGGAGGGGGGGTTATTGTTTAGGGTGGAGAGGCAGGGAGGGGGGGGTTATTGTTTGGGGTGGAGAGGCAGGGGGGGTATTGTTTAGGGTGGAGAGGCAGGAAAGGGGGTTATTGTTTAGGGTGGAGAGGCAGGAAGGGGGGGTTATTGTTTAGGGTGGAGAGGCAGGGAGGGAGGTTATTGTTTAGGGTGGAGAGGCAGGAAGGGGGGGTTATTGTTTGGGGTGGAGAGGCAGGGAGGGGGGGTTATTGTTTGGGGTGGAGAGGCAGGGAGGGGGGTTATTGTTTGGGGTGGAGAGGCAGGGAGGGGGGGTTATTGTTTGGGGTGGAGAAGCAGGGGGGGGGTTATTGTTTGGGGTGGAGAGGCAGGGAGGGGGGTTATTGTTTAGGGTGGAGAGGCAGGAAGGGGGGGTTATTGTTTAGGGTGGAGAGGCAGGAAGGGGGGTTATTGTTTAGGGTGGAGAGGCAGGGAGGGGGGGTTATTGTTTAGGGTGGAGAGGCAGGAAGGGGGGGTTATTGTTTAGGGTGGAGAGGCAGGAAGGGGGGGTTATTGTTTAGGGTGGAGAGGCAGGAAGGGGGGTTATTGTTTAGGGTGGAGAGGCAGGAAGGGGGGATTATTGTTTAGGGCGGAGAGGTTATTGTTTAGGGTGGAGAGGCAGGAAGGGGGGTTATTGTTTAGGGTGGAGAGGTTATTGTTTAGGGTGGAGAGGCAGGGAGGGGGGGTTATTGGTTAGGGTGGAGAGGCAGGGAAGGGGGGGCCGTTTTAGGATGCAGGAAGGGGGGGCAGCTGCCAGTCACTTCCCTGCACCACAACACTCAGCAGCCCGACCCTCCCCCTCCATGAAGTTCTGCAGCAGCTGAGAAAAGTGAACAGAGGTGGGGGGAGGGGGAGCCAGGCTCACGGCAGGACGCACACAGTACACTCCGGGTGGAGCAGTCACTGACTCTGTAACAAGCAGAGGAGTGTGTGAGGACTGGGGGATGGGAAGCTTGTTGCCTGGAGGGGAGAAACAGTGAGAGAGCTCACCTCCGATCCCAGCACTCAGTCACTCACCTGCTGCTCTGGTTCCCCTGCACTCCGGCTCAGCTCTTCACCCACCCGCCGCAGCTGTATCCGCTCCCCGCAATCTCGTCTCACTCCTGGAGCCGAAACCGAAAGTGACACGGCCACCCGGGAAAGCACCGCTCATTTCCTACTGCGGTGCAGACATGACGGAGCAGAAGGACCCAATGAGCGTGGAGAGGCGCTCCCCGGCGCGCCACAAAGCTTAAAAAAAACCTGCAAATGAAGCGTCTTGCCTGCTTGCAGTGGCATGACGCTTCAATGACGCTTCAATAGAGCACTGTGCCCGGCGCCCGCCCTGAACATAGTGCACTTAAAGGACCTTTTTTTATTTCTTTTTTTTTTTTTTTTTGTTACTGGCTTTGAGGGGGAGGGCGGCACCCATGCGCCCCCTATGGACGGGCCGCCACTGGTGCCATGTGTATTTTCCTTTAGTAAATACCCACCATTGTCAGTGTAAACACCAAAAATAACCTTACATTTTTTTCCTTAACATTGATTTAAGAAGCCACACATTGTTGAGTACAAAAGCTTTTACTCCTTGCACATTAAAATTGTGCGTAATTTTTTTTTAATATAAAATACAACATGTTGTAAAAAAAAATAACACATTTTTGGCCAAAAATGAATTAACATGCATGTTTTAAAACCTCAAACATTTTCAATTCTGGAACGTCTAAAGTTCAACATGTACAATTTTAAGGCAAGATCAGACATTCTATTGTGTTTAAAATGTTTTCATCTTGCCTTCCTAAAAAATGGGGTGATGTCACCCCTAAAAAAGCCACATTTTGAAGATGCATAAACCATGGTGTAGCAAAAAGGGGATTTCCATCCTGATAGCATGCCTCATGTCAACATGGGCTATCTGCCATCATGGGGGATCAATGGATGTGTTTTGGGGGTGCAACCCCTTATTCTCATCTTCTTCAGTTTCGAGGAAGGGGTTGCACCCACAAAACACGTACATTGATATCCCCTTATGGCAGATAGCACAGGTTGACACACTGTGCATCTTTAAAATGTGGATTTTATATTTCTACAATTTTTAACAACCTTAGAGAAAAAATAACAAAACATGGAATTTGCCCACATTTAGATCCTCCCAAGTACATCGATCATGTTCTTAAATTTGGAGCTCCACCTACTTGCTTTTTTTCTTGATATTGTGCAACTCTCGACAACAGACCATGTCCTGTATCATTATATGTGCACTATGACTTGTCAAAGGGGTATGTTCTTGGTCCACAAGCAGAACATCACCTGAAATTTAAAAACACCATGTATTATAAATATGCAGGCCTACATCTATTACCAGAATCTGTGGTGTATGACACTGACCTGTTGTGGTGCCAGTTTCCACCACTTCCTCCACCTCTCCTTCCTCCACTTCTCCTTCCTCCACATCCTGCGTTTGGGGGTCTCTTGGAGGTGTGTGGTTCCTGGGCTCCATTCTAGAAGCTCTTTGAAGCCCTATGAGAATGAAAGAAAAGGTATATTTTAAGAAAAATATATGTAGCGGGGTATTGCCTTTTAAACCCCCAGAGACTACAGTACCCAGTGCGACTACAGTACCCAGTGCGCAACGGGACACCCAGGGTGCATTGCCCTGCGCAGAGACTGATGGGGCGGGTTATTTAGCCGAAGGGCGGGGCTGAATTGGGTCTCTTTGGACACCGCCCGCCCAGCAAGTGGAACTCCTTTCCGAGCCTGCTGAGATACAAGGCCTGAAGCCTGGGCCTTTCTCCAAAGAGCCTTACACTCTCACCGAGGAACCTGAGGGACGTCTCCCCATACTGTTGCTGCATCGTTGCCAGGAGGACCGAAGACTTGGATGTCGTGAGACCTGTGTACCAAGAAACAGCAGCGGAAGATACGGACATGGACTGGTCCGGTTGGGTGAGAGAGCACCTGCTCAGAGAACTATGTAGGATCTCTAGGCCTAGTAACTGTTAACCAGAGTTATCACTAGTGTTGCGCTGCGCACCGGAGAGACAGTGCATCGGAGCAACTTTAGAGATTGCCTTTAATTCACCAAGTTATTCAAACCCTTTTTACCCTGTGGATTACAGTTGTTTTCTTCTAAAGTGCACCACCGTTTTGCTAGCGAAGATCTTCCCCTACAGAACTTCTACACAGTACAGTCAGGCCTGACTTAGCGTAGACATTGCTGGGCGTCATTTTTGCCCACGAGGGAGAATAGCTGCAGCAGGGACCGTTAGTGTTATGCACAGTACTGTATATCTATCTGTTTGTTGAGATACTTCTTTATTGCAGGGCTCTGCACATATATGTACACTGTTGATTACCTGCTCACTTAACAAATATAAGTAAAAGTGCCAAGGTTTAGTATATTGGTGTTTGTGTCATTTACTTTGCAGAGGAGACGGGTAAGAATAGCTGTACTATATTGCTGTGTGTGTGTGCTATTATAGGATTGTGTCCCAGGGAGTTACAGGCCACGCAATCCTACTAACTGTGCCAAGGGAGGTTAGAGCAAATTGCCTGGGGTTGACAGCGGTGCACTACAGGGCCCAAAAACATTACCAGCGGCCCTCTTAGCTGGGGGTATCGCTACAGGTGGGGGCTCGAGTCCGGGATTCCTGTACAATGCACGCTGCAATCAAGCCTGCCAGAAGCACCGGCATGGACTCGCTAGCAGTGACACGGTGGTGCGCAACAGTTGGCCCCGATTCAACCATGGCGGTAGTTATCCAACTCCCAGGGGAAAACTGGCCGGAAGAGGAGGTAAAGCAGCTTGTACAGTCGCTGTCCCCAAGTCAGAAGGCATGGGTGATGGATTTAAAGCCAGATCTAGAAGACTTTAGAGGTCAGAACATACAGGCCATAGATAACCAGATATACCGCTTGGCGCATACGGAACAGTGAAGGAGGAACCTCTGCAGACCCCCCTGTCATCACCCCTGCCATTATCTCCAAAGAAAGAAGCCTCCCCGAGGAGGTTTCCAGACAATTTGGTGGGACCCTCCCCTGTGGTTCCCATTCAAGTGGAGGGAGTCTACACGAGTACCATCCTGGACACAGGGGCCCAAGTAACCCTTTTATACAGAGACTTTTATCAAAGACATTTGAGTCACTTGCCCCTACAGAAGCTGGAAGATCTAGAAATATGGGGAATTGGCACACAAATCTTCCCCTACGACGGTTATGTTTCCATCAGACTGGACTTTGACCCCTCTGTGGCAGGAAAATCTGAGGTCTTTGACACCCTTGCAGTGGTTTGCCCTCGCCCACCAGAAGCCAACAAGAGTTCCCTGATTATAGGGACCAATACTGACCTGGTCGGAGGATTACTGGCTCCCCTAGCACAGGAGCAGGGTACTTCAGCAGCCAGGATCCACCCAATGTTGCAGTTAGCCTACCGGAGATTGGTCCTGGAACAGAAGGCCCCGGAAGAGGGGGTAGGGAAAGTCTGGAGACTGTCCAAGAAGGAGAGGATGTTGCAGCCTGGTGAAATGACCTGTCTGAAGGCTACGGTGAAACTCTTGTGGGAGCAACCTGGCCCCTTTGTGGTTCTGGAACCAGACCCTTTAGATTCCCACCCAGGATTGGAAGTGATCCCCGAAGTGGTCCCGCTAAGGGCGTTGAAGAAGGCGAATGGCCGGATCCCAGTGAGCATCAGGAATATCACTGGCTCCCCTGTGAATATTCCCGGCCGGATGTTGCTGGGCAGAGTAAACCCTGCTACCCCAGTGGCCCTGTCTGACCTGGAAAAGACGGAAGGAGAGGAACCCACCCTGGAGAAGCTCTGCTTGGAGAACATGACCCTACCACCGGTGTGGAAAGAGAGAGCCAAGGCCCAGCTGACCAGGTGAAGAAAAATCTTCTCAAAAGACGAATTTGACGTAGGGTGTGCGAGGAGTGCCACCCACAAGATCCGCCTGCAAGAAGACAAACCTTTCCAGGAAAGGGTCCGGCGAGTCCCCCTGGCTGACCTGGAAGACTTGCGTGAGCAACTGGCAGAGCTCAAGAGAACTGGAGTTATCCGAGAGTCCAGAAGCCCATATGCCTCCCCTATTGTAGTAGTCAGGAAGAAGAACGGGTCACTAAGACTTTGCATAGACTACAGGACTCTCAATAGGAGGACCATACCTGACCAATGCACCACTCCTAGGATAGAGGATGCTCTACAGAGTCTGTCAGGAGCTAAGTGGTTCAGCGTAATGGACCTGAAGAGCGGGTATTATCAAATCCCAATGCATCCAGATGACAGAGAGAAGACAGCATTCATCACCCCAGTGGGGTTCTACGAGTTTAACCGGATGCCTCAAGGCCTGTCGGGGGCTCCTGCCACATTCCAGCGACTGATGGAGAAGACAGTGGGGGACATGAATCTCATTGAAGTCCTGGTGTACCTAGACGACATCATTGTCTTCGGGAAGACTCTGGAAGAGCACGAGGAAAGGCTGGAGAAAGTCCTGAAGAGACTTAGTGAAGAGGGACTTAAACTCTCCAGGGAGAAGTGTCAGTTCTACAAGTCCTCAGTCCATTACCTGGGACACATAGTGTCTGAAGAGGGGGTATCTACAGATCCTGACAAACTGGAGGCAGTTACCTCCTGGCCCCGAACAACTACAGTGACTTAGCTCAGATCCTTCCTCGGGTTCTGCTCCTACTACCGCAGATTTGTGTAAGGGTTTGCAAGAATTGCCAAACCTCTGAATGAGTTACTGAAGACAGAAGGAGAGGAGGATGACACTGGCCCCAGGAAGCCCGGAGAGTCTGTGGAAGATCAGTGGACGGAAAAGTGTGAGGAGGCCTTCACAATGCTGAAGAAGAGTCTGACCACTGCCCCTGTCTTGGCCTATGCAGACACCAAGAAACCATATGAACTGCACGTGGATGCCAGCCATGATGGTCTGGGAGGTGTGCTGTACCAGGAGTATGAAGAACAGTTAAGACCAGTCGTCTATGTGAGTAGGAGTTTAACGCCAGCGGAAAAGAACTACCCCACCCATAAATTGGAATTCTTGGCCCTAAAGTGGCCTGTTGTAGACAAACTCAAAGACTATTTGTATGGAGCTGACTTTGTAGTGAAGACAGACAATAACCCACTCACTTACCTTTTCACTACAGCCAAGCTGGATGCCACTGGCCACCGTTGGTTGGCAGCCCTCTCTGGAATCAACTTTAGTTTGAAGTATAGACCTGGAACTAGAAACTGAGATGCCGATGCTTTGTCCAGAAGGTCTCATGCTCCCACTTTTCGTACAGAAGACTGGACCCAGGTGACCCCTGACGGAGTACGGGCCTTGTGTCAGGGAGAACAGCTTCAAGGTAGCGGCGGATCCAGGGCAGAAGAAATTGGAGTTTCGGTGGTGGGAGTGCCCAAATACTATTGTGATGTGATTCAGATTGGCGAAGACGACTTACCAAAACTGTCCAGGAAAGATATAAGACGGGATCAGTTGGAAGACCCCTGGGGAAGATTAGCCCTGGAAACACTGGAGGATCAGGATCCGGACAGGCTCTTGCATGATCCCTCAAAGGAGGCCCGATTAATCCGCAAAGAGTGGGACAAGTTACAGGTGCATCAAGGGGTGGTCTACCGAAGGGGCCCCTCTGATGACCTGGAGGATAAGTGGCAACTGTTCTTGCCGGAAAAACACAGAAAGACTGTCTTAGCTGCCCTACATGACAACCATGGCCACTTAGGGGCTGAACAAACCTTTCAGCTCGTCAGGAGTAGATTCTACTGGCCTTGTATGCGAGCTGAAGTAGAGGAGTACTGTCACTCATGTGCTCGCTGCATACAGAGGAAGACATTGCCAGGTCAAGCTGCCCCAATGGGCCACCTGCAGAGTCAAGGACCCTTGGACTTGGTATGCATTGACTTTCTTTGTCTGGAACCTGACTTGAGTGGACATGGAAATGTTCTGGTGATAACCGATCATTTCGCCTGTTATGCCCAGGCCTTTCCAACTAAAGACCAGAAGGCCTCCACTGTAGCCAAGATACTTATGGAGAAGTACTTTGTGCGCTACGGGTTACCCCAACGCCTTCACTCGGATCAAGGGAGAGACTTTGAAAGCCGACTGATCCGGAAGCTACTGGATTCTTTGGGCATAAAGAAAACTCGCACTACTCCTTATCACCCCCAAGGTGATGCCCAACCAGAAAGATTCAACAGGACTCTGTTAAACATGTTGGGGACTCTGAACAGCGAGAAAAAGGAAAATTGGGGCAAACACATAGCTGCCATAGTGCACGCCTATAACAGCACGACCAGTGATGCCACAGGGTATTCTCCTTATAGACTTATGTTTGGAAGGGAAGCAAGACTACCAGTAGACTTGGCCTTTGGCACCTCAGTGGACCACACATCAGCTGCCTCACACAAGGGATACGTGAACAGACTGCGGAAGAGCTTAAGGCTGGCCTATGAGAAGGCCCAATCAACTTCTGACCATAGAGGAGCCCGGAATAAACGGAACTTTGACCTTAGGGTCCGGATCCAAGACTTGCAACCCGGGGACAGAGTGTTACTGAGAAATTTAGGGGTTTCAGGAAAGCACAAGCTGGCAGACAGGTGGAAGTCAGAGCCCTATGTGATTTGTAAAAAACTACCTGGTCTACCAGTGTACCAGTTGAAGCCTGAAGGAAGAGCGGGGCCACTGAAGACCGGGCACAGGAACCATCTGTTACCCCTCTCTGAAGCAGTCAGGATGCCCCCTACTCTGGATTCTCTGGAGCTGCCTTCAACTCCATGTACTCCTAGGCCCAATACCAGGTCTCAAACAACTCTATCACGAGGGGAGGATACTTCAGATCAAAGTGAAGAGGAGGAGCTGGAACTCATCTGGCTATGGCCGTCTCAGGCACCTGAATCCCTAGTAATGGATCCTTCGCCCTCTGATTCCCCCATGAGTGACACCTTGAATGCTGAAGCTGCTGAGTTCATCCTGTCCAATGTTCAGAGTGAAGAATGGGAAGATGCACTGGAATCAATCCCAGATGAAGACCCAAGGAACTCAATGTACATCCCTGCACCTGAGTTGGATGCCCCCGAAACAGCAAGTCCCACCACACCTGCCTTAATGGAAGCACCCTTAATACCAGAGGTCATAACTCCTCGAGAACAAAGAGTGAAGAGAACTATCCGCCCTCCTCGAAAGTTGACATACACTCAGATGGGAGAATGCTCTGAGGACACTGTGACAACTGCAAGAAGGACAATACAAAAACCTGGTCCCTCCACTGTGCATTTGATGGAGGGCAACCTCAGCTCTCTCTCTGGCACAGTTAGGCAGGTCACTTCTGCTAAAATGACTTGTGGGCAGGGCAACCCTCCATACTCAGTTTGGTGGGAGGTTCCCCTGCCAAGTTCTTTTGCCACCATAAATTGCATTGCATGTAGATAATGCTAGTGTTATCTTTGGGGAGATTTTAAGTGGGGGGAGTGTGTAGCGGGGTAGTGCCTTTTAAACCCCAAGAGACTACAGTACCCAGTGCGCAACGGGACACCCAGGGTGCATTGCCCTGCGCAGAGACTGCTGGGGCGGGTTATTTAACCGAAGGGCGGGGCTGAATTGGGTCTCTTTGGACACCGCCCGCCCAGCAAGTGGAACTCCTTTCCGAGCCTGCTGAGATACAAGGCCTGAAGCCTGGGCCTTTCTCCAAAGAGCCTCCCGCTCTCACCGAGGAACCTGAGGGAAGTCTCTCCATACTGTTGCTGCATCGTTGCCAGGAGGACCCGAAGACTTGGATGTCGTGAGACCTGTGTACCAAGACACAGCAGCGGTAGATATGGACACGGACTGGTCCGGTTGGGTGAGAGAGCACCTGCTCAGAGAACTATATAGGATCTCTAGGCCCAGTAACTGTTAACCGGAGTTATCACTAGTGTTGGGCTGCACATCGGAGAGACAGTGCATCGGGGCAACTTTAGAGATTGCCTTTAATTCACCAAGTTATTCAAACCCTTTTTACCCTGTGGATTACAGTTGTTTTCTTCTAAAGTGCACCACCGTTTTGCTAGCAAAGATCTTCCCCTACAGAACTTCTACACAGTACAGTCAGGCCTGACTTAGCGTAGACATTGCTGGGTGCCATTTTTGCCCACGAGGGAGAATAGCTGCAGCAGGGACCGTTAGTGTTATGCACAGTACTGTATATCAATCTGTTTGTTGAGATACTTCTTTATTGCAGGGCTCTGCACATATATGTACACTGTTGATTACCTGCTCACTTAACAAATCTAAGTAAAAGTGCCAAGGTTTAGTACCGTATATACTCGAGTATAAGCCGACTCGAGTATAAGCCGAGGTACCTAATGTTGCCCAAAAAAACTGGGAAACCTCACTGACCCGAGTATAAGCCGATGCCCCACTGTTCCCTAGCTCGCTATTCCCTGTAAATAGAAATTTTTACATTGTAATTATTACCTGTAAAGAAGTTGCGGCTGCGGCGTCCATCGTTCGAATTCCGCGGCGTCCATCGTTCGAATTTCGCGGTCTCTTCCTGTTCCTTACTTGATAGGCGAGTCTCAGCAGACACTCTCCGCCTATCACGATCATTCTCTCATCCTTAGTTTTCCCAGCAGACACTGTGTTGGGTATTCCGCCAATCACAGATGTCTGCTGGAAAACTGAGGATGAGAGAACGTTCGTGATAGGCGGAGAGTGTCTGCTGAGACTCGCCTATCAAGGAAGGAACAGGAAGAGACCGTGGAATTTTGAACGATGGACGCCGCGGAATTCGAACGATGGACGCCGCAGCCGCAACTTCTTTACAGGTAATATTTACAATGTAAAAATTTATATGACTCGAGTATAAGCCGAGGGGGGGACTTTCAGCCCCAAAAAAAGGGCTGAAAATCTCGGCTTATACTCGAGTATATACGGTATATTGGTGTTTGTGTCATTTACTTTGCAGAGGAGACGGGTAAGAATAGCTGTACTATATTGCTGTGTGTGTGTGTGTGCTATTATAGGATTGTGTCCCAGGGAGTTACAGGCCACGCAATCCTATTATCCCCTACTAACTGTGCCAAGGGGGGTTAGAGCAAATTGCCTGGGGTTGACAGCGGTGCACTACAGGGCCCAAAAATATTACCAGCGGCCCTCTTAGCTGGGGGTATCGCTACATATATTTGAGGCCAGAAAGAGGAATATGAAACATTCTTTGGAAGTGGGGTACAATTGTATGTTTTGGCAGAGTTCCAAGGTGAACACATGATTGTAACCCTTTCCAAAGCTGGAACATTTATCTATTTTGGTCAAGTTTCACACATGGAAACATCACAAGTATCCACTGGATCACCTGTGTGGGACACCCTAAAAAGGTTGTTCTGGTGGCCCACACTAGTGCTCCTGAGTCCAAATGTGTAACCAGCTGCTGAGCATCCTCTCCTTACATTACACAGAATCCAGTTATATTTTTTAAATGTAGTTACCAACACATCTAGACAACAATGTTCAAGAAATCTTCTCTAAAAAATAGCCATGTGCAAATTTAGTTAACCCTGTATCTGTCAAAAACATTGTATTATTAGTGAGCGATTGAACGATGTGTACTACGACCGATTACTGTGCCCGCGAACATGAAAGTTGCCATCTTTAACTGTACAACATAAAAAAAAAGCACATGCAGCAACATGGAAGTAATAATAATCATAGTAACACATGAAAATGACTTACTTTTTCCAAGAACTTTCTTTATCCTCCTGTACTGCTCCGGCTCCCTCAGCTTGAGGTCAGACCACCGTTTCCTGAGCTACTCTTTTGATCTGCGCACCCCGAATTTATGGTGAATAGCTTTCACCACTTTGGACATAATTTTGGCCTTGCGAAGATTTGATGTTTTGTACGGCCCATGCTTTGCATCATAACCCTCCCTCCTCAAAATGGACCCCATCTCCACAATCTCCTCGAAAGCCATGTTCGAGGCCTTATATCTACGGGATCGGGGCGTGGTTTCCTCCGGAGTTTCCTCCTCGTTTGAGGTAATATCAGCCACCTGCTGTCTCTCCGCCATGTCGTCTACCACTGCGACGAGCGAGAAGGGGCGGGGAAATTACTAGAACAAATGTCAGGGGCAGGCAAAGCATGCAGAGTTTCACGCATGCGCAGTGTATATAAAGCAAAGACGCATGTGTTGTAACTACGTTCAGTGTGCGGAAGAAGGAGTGAGCAACGAACGTGAGATCGAAGGTAAAACATTTTTACTTGACTCATCAGTGGATGAGATTGTGGCCTATATATGGTGATAAAGATTAGTAGAGTCTTGACTGACATTAGTATTTTTGGCTTGTGTTTTGACTTGCAGACAGAATCAATTGTTTCAAAGAGCCAGATTTCATGGGGGAGTTCCTGGACAGGTGGAGGGAGCTGCCTGCTCTTTGGGAAACAAAAAATCCACTAGATAAAAAAAAGGAGCAAGGAAGGCAGCACTGGAGACCCTTCTTGCATTTGTGCAGACACGGGTCCCCATAGCAACCATCCGTGATATCAACACCAAAATTGACATCATTAGGGGCACATATAGGAAGGAGCGCGATAGGGTCCTGGAATCAAAGAGGTCACGAGCAGCAGCAGACAAAATATATGTCCCCAGTCTGTGGTACTACAGCAAATTGAGCTTTCTGGATGACCATCTGGAAGTGAGGCCATCACTCTCTACCCTTCCCTCCAGACGTCGCTCCAGCCTTCCCTCCAGCCTTTCCTCCAGCCAACCCTCCACCCTTACCTCCACCCCAGCTGAGCCTTCTTCGGAGGAAAAACCTGAGTTCCTGAATGAACCGGATTTGGACATATGGAGCCCGGTATAGTATTTTGCTAAGGATTTCTTGTACTAAAAGTAATGATGTAAAATAGATGTTACTATTGCTAACAAATTAATGTTTGAACAAAAAGTGTTTGATATATCAATAGACAGTAGTTGCAAAAAATTATGGGGACAAGAAGGAAAAATGCTGGGGTCAGAATGATTGTCTTTTCTATTTATTAGCATTCAATTTGCAACAGTCATGAGCTGAAAAATGTGTGTGATTGATGAAGCAAAAAATATGACTATGTCACTTTTTTATACACAGACAGAGCTCAGCCAGGAAGAGGGTGGAGAAATTGTCAGCCAGGAGGAGGCAGGGGTGAGTGTCAGCCAGGAGGAGGCAGGGGTGAGTATCAGCCATGAGGAGCCAGGGCCCAGTGGCAGCCAGGAGGTGGTCAGGCCCAGTACAAGATCCCAGATGCCTCCCCTCTGCATTGAAACCAGAAGGGCCAAGAGGGGTAGGCACATGGAGGAGGAACACTTGCCCTTATTAGGGAGGCTACTGCGGCCCTCAGAGAGCCCCCCACCGCTGAAGAGGGCTATGGCGCCCTAATGGCAGAAAAAGTGTCGAAAATGGAGATGGGCCAATGTCTCCTGAGTGAAACCATCATTTATAAGGTGATAAACAGGGGGTTTATGGGCCAGCTTACACAATCAACGGACCTTGTGGAGGTCGGCCATCCTCCTCCTGCCACAAGCTCACCTCCAGAGACACAGAATCCGAAGAAGCGTGTAAGGAAGGCTGCACAGAAGACTGCAGAGAAGGCTGCAGAGAAGGCTGCAGAGATGGCTGGAGGGAAGGTTACAAGGAAGACAAGGAAGTGATGGCCTTGCTTCTGGATGGTCTGACAGAAGGCACAGGCTGGTGTAGTATCACTGTGTCATGGAGGTCCTGCCAGAAGCAGGCGTCCTGGTCTTCCTGATTCTCGGTTGCGCATGCTCCGCCCTGCGGGTGGCGCCAGAGGGGCTATTTAAACCTGTCAATCGCAGAAAGTCCCTGCTGTCTGCTCTACAGCGTTGAGTACCTGAAAACCTGATCTGAAGACTTACCTGTGTTTGACCCGGCCTGCCTGTGACTTCTCCAGTTTTCTGCCTGCATCCGACCCCTGGCTTGTTGTGACCTCTCCTCTGTCTGATCCCTCTGTACCTTGCTGCCAGCCAGTTAACCGACCTGGCTTGTCTGACCAAGCTCACTGTTCCTAGTTCCGGTCCAGTCTGCTAAGCTGATCCAGTTTGCTGAGTTCCTGTGTTCCTGGTTCCAGTCCAGTCTGCTAAGCTGATCCAGTCTGCTGAGTTCCTGTGTTCCTAGTTCCGGTCCAGTCTGCTAAGCTGATCCAGTTTGCTGAGTTCCTGTGTTCCTGGTTCCAGTCCAGTCTGCTAAGCTGATCCAGTCTGCTGAGTTCCTGTGTTCCTGGTTCCAGTCCAGTCTGCTAAGCTGATCCAGTTTGCTGAGTTCCTGTGTTCCTGGTTCCGGTCCCGTCTGCTGAACGATTCCAGTTTGCTGAGTGTTCCTGATTCCAGTTCGACCTGCTGTGTTCCAGTGTGCCTACCAAGTCTGCATACCTACCTTCACCTTGGTTGATCCTGCCAGGCACTCGTACCCCTCCTACCTCCGCGCCTGCTGTTACCTTACCAGGGGCCGCTGGTGGGAGCCGTAAGGGAGGCCTTCCTCTGCAAGTCCGGGCTCATCACCGCTAGGTACGTGACAGTAGCAGACAGCCATGTCTGAGCCCGAGCAGGGAGCCTCACCTATGGAGGAACTATGTCGGCACCTGGCAGGATTGGCTGAAGCGGTCAAGAACCTCCAGCAAGGCTACACCCATCTGGAAGAACAAGTGCAGGTCCTCTCCAATCCCCCTGGAGCCCAAGGGGGATCCCATACCTCTACCTCCACTGCTGGGGCAGGATCCTCACCCACAGTTGTCATGCTTCCTCCGGAGCCCAGGGTCCCTACACCCGAAAGATTCTCCGGGGATCAAAGCAAGTTTAGGGCTTTTCGTAATTCCTGCGAACTCTACTTCGCTCTGCAGCCTCGCACCTTCTCCTTGGAAGCCACCAAGGTGGGCTTTGTGATGTCCCTGCTTTCCGGAGACCCTCAGAGCTGGGCCCACCGTCTCTTGGAATGGAAAGATATGGCGTTAAACAACCTTACTGCCTTCTTCGACGCCATGGCTCAGCTATATGAAGATTCCCAGCTCTCAGTAACCGCAGAGACCGCCTTGCGCACCCTTCAGCAGGGGCGCAGAGCAGCAGAGGACTACGTAGCGGAATTTAGACGGTGGAGCGCAGATACCAGTTGGAATGACGCTGCCCTCCGCCATCAGTTCCGCATAGGTCTGTCCGACCCTCTGAAGGACGAGCTCGCTAGGGTTGGCATACCACCAACCCTGAATTCACTAATTGACTTAACAATCCAGATCGACCAACGTCTCAGGGAACGAAGGGCTGAGAGGTCCACGGGCTTCTCCCGCCTGACCTGGATGCTTCCCCGGGCTCCCAGCCATCTGCACCCAGCACCTGTTGCACCTCCAGCCGCTACATCTGACATACCCGAGCCCATGCAGCTCGGAGTGCTTCGTCCTTCCCTCTCCCAACAGGAACACCAACGTCGCCAAGTGAACAATCTGTGCCTGTACTGCGGGGAACCCGGACACTTCGTTATAAATTGTCCCCTGAAACTTCGTAAGTGTCTTTCAGTATCTTCTGACACTACCAGTACCAACCCACAGGCCAAGTCCACATCTCACCTTGCTCTCTCTGTCTCGTTACAGCTCCCAGGAAGGACTCTGCAAGTGCCCGCTATTATTGATTCCGGGGCTTGCAGCTGCTTTATGGACTCAGCCTTTGCCATCAAGCACCAGATCCCTCTTGTCACCAAGACCCATGGACTATGTGTGCATTTGGCTGATGGGTCCATCATTAAGTCTGGACCAGTGGTCCAAGAGACCGCCCCTTTACCCGCTACCATCTCCACCATCTCCGGAACCCACCAAGAATACTTACGCCTGGACATTATCTCTTCCCCATTGTTCCCTGTGATCCTTGGTATACCTTGGCTACAGGTCCACAACCCTACCATCAACTGGGCCACGGGGTTGGTGACCTTTTCTTCTCCTTACTGCCAGCAATCCTGCGGGACACTCAAAACCCCTGGGCCGGCCACCCTCTTATTTATCAATATGGAGGCTGGAATACGGCAATCCATCCCTGAGGTCTACCATGACTTTCTTGATGTGTTTAGCAAACAAGGGGCAGAGACTCTACCACCTCATCGGGCCTATGATTGCCCCATTGACCTACTTCCCGGAGCGGCAATTCCGTTTGGCAGGATCTTCCCGTTAACAGAGGTAGAACAGGGGGCACTAAAAGACTATATCGATGAAAACCTACAGAAAGGGTTCATTCGTCCGTCTACGTCTCCAGCCGGTGCAGGCATCTTTTTCGTAGAGAAGAAGGATCATACCCTTCGACCCTGTGTGGACTATCGTGAATTAAATAAAATCACAGTAAAAAACCGCTACCCTCTCCCCTTGGTACCGGAACTATTTCAGAGACTGGGAACAGCCATCATTTTTACCAAACTTGATCTCCGCGGAGCCTACAATCTGGTCCGCATCAAGGAGGGGGATGAGTGGAAGACCGCTTTCCGCACCCGATTCGGACATTTCGAGTACCGGGTAATGCCCTTCGGGTTGTGCAACGCCCCTGCCACTTTCCAGTATTTCATTAACGATGTGCTCCGGGACTTCCTAGATCTCTTTGTCATTGTCTACCTAGACGATATACTAATTTTTTCTTCCTCCCTTGATTCCCACCGCAGGCACGTCAGAAGTGTGTTGGCTCAGCTTCGCCAGCACGGCCTGTATGCGAAGGCCGAGAAGTGTGAATTTGAGCTGGAAAGTATATCGTTCTTGGGACTAATTATCTCCAGCGAGGGCATCAAGATGGACCCTCAAAAGATTGCTGCAATCCTGGACTGGCCAGTCCCGGTGGACAAGAAGGGGATCCAACGTTTCGTTGGATTCGCCAACTTCTACCGCAAATTCATCAGAGGGTTCTCAGCCATCATCGCACCCATCACCCAGCTGACCAAACAAGGGATCCGTTTCCACTGGTCCCCTGAGGCCCAAAAGGCCTTTGAGGCCCTGAAGGGTCTCTTTACCTCTGCCTCTATCTTGAAGCACCCAGATTCCTCATTACCGTTCGTCCTGGAGGTAGACGCCTCGGAAATTGCGGTAGGAGCAATACTGTCCCAAAGACAGGGGACCAGAGCCTTGCTCCACCCAGTAGCTTTTTTCTCTCGCAAGTTATCTGCGGCAGAGAGGAACTACGACGTGGGGGATCGGGAATTGCTGGCGATCAAGTCCGCATTAGAGGAGTGGCGTTATCTGTTGGAGGGGGCTGCCCACCCGATTCTGATATTCACCGACCACAAGAACCTGGAGTACCTGAAGGCAGCGAAAAGGCTAAAACCACGACAAGCCAGGTGGGCGCTCTTCTTCTCCCGGTTCTCCTTCCATGTCACTTACCGTCCCGGTTCCAAGAACATTAAGCCCGATGCCCTCTCTCGAATGTTCCATAAGTCTAAGGAAACCTCTCCTCCAGACACCATTCTTGCTCCTGGAAACTTCCTTCTGCTTCAGGAAGACCTACTCTCCCGGATCAAGCAAGCCTCCACTGGGCAGAGACCCCCCTCCGAACCGGAATTGCAGGCCAAAGATGGGCTGTTTTGGTACCAGAACAGGATCTACGTACCTGAAGAGCTGAGAATAACCGTACTGGAACTCTGCCACGACCATGCCCTTGCCGGGCACTTTGGCGTTGCCAAGACCACCGACTTGGTACAGCGTACCTTTTGGTGGCCTCGGCTCCGCGAGAACTGTAGGAAGTTTGTGGAGTCCTGCATAGATTGTACCCGAAACAAGGGTTACAAATCCAAGGCCTGGGGACTACTGAGACCCCTACCCATCCCAGACAGACCCTGGAAAATGCTGTCCATCGACTTTATCGTCGAGTTGCCTCCGGCTGAGAGTCACACCACTATCTTCGTGATAGTAGACCGTCTATCCAAGATGGCACATTTCATTCCCATGAAGGGGACTCCCTCAGCTCCCGAAACTGCACAGGTGTTCATCAGAGAGGTCGTCAGACTCCACGGGGTACCAGCCAATATTGTCTCCGACCGAGGGGTACAATTTACCTCCCGGTTTTGGAGATCCCTCTGCAAGGCTCTGGAGATAGAATTGTCACTTTCCTCTGCTTACCATCCCCAGACCAATGGACAGACTGAGAGGACTAACCAGACCCTTGAGCAGTACCTGCGCTGCTTCTCTTCATTCGCTCAGAATGACTGGGTTTCCCTGCTCCCATTGGCCGAGTTTGCCTATAACAACTCTACGCATTCCGCTACCAAGCAGTCCCCATTCTTCGCAAACTACGGTTTCCATCCTACATTCCTGCCCAATTCCCTTCCTGAATGTACGGTGCCCGCAGTCCAGGAAAAGTTGAACTTCTTTTCATCCAACAACCAACTTCTGCAGGAAACCATGACCAGGACTCAGGAACACAACAAAACAATTTTTGACAGGAAGAGACGGGGTGAATTAATGCTGGCACCCGGCGACCAAGTATGGTTATCCACTTTAAACTTGAGGATGGAATGCCCCTCTAAGAAACTGGGCCCCAAATTCTTAGGGCCGTTTCCAGTCAAAAGGAAAATCAATGAAGTGGCTTATGAACTGGAGCTCCCTGACTCCCTCAAGATCCATCCGGTCTTCCATGTATCTCTGCTGAAGCCTTCGGTTCCCAACCCATTTCCAGGCCGAAGTCCGGCTCTCCCTGATCCTGTCATTGTAGACGGGGAGGAGGAATTCGAAGTGGAAGCCATTATGGATTTTAGAAGAAGGAATAACCAGAGCCAATTCCTGATTAAGTGGAAGGGCTACGGACCCGAAGAAAACTCTTGGGAGCCTGAGGAGAACATCCATGCTAGAAGCCTGGTGCAGTCCTTCAAGAGATCTCACCCTGAGAAGTTTGCCCGGATGGGCATCCGGAGGCTGCCCCTTGGGGGGGGGGCAATGTCATGGAGGTCCTGCCAGAAGCAGGCGTCCTGGTCTTCCTGATTCTCGGTTGCCCATGCTCCGCCCTGCAGGTGGCGCCAGAGGGGCTATTTAAACCTGTCAATCGCAGACAGTTCCTGCTGTCTGCTCTACAGCGTTGAGTACCTGAAAACCTGATCTGAAGACTTACCTGTGTTTGACCCGGCCTGCCTGTGACTTCTCCAGTTTTCTGCCTGCATCCGACCCCTGGCTTGTTGTGACCTCTCCTCTGTCTGATCCCTCTGTACCTTGCTGCCAGCCAGTTAACCGACCCGGCTTGTCTGACCAAGCTCACTGTTCCTAGTTCCGGTCCAGTCTGCTAAGCTGATCCAGTTTGCTGAGTTCCTGTGTTCCTGGTTCCAGTCCAGTCTGCTAAGCTGATCCAGTCTGCTGAGTTCCTGTGTTCCTAGTTCCGGTCCAGTCTGCTAAGCTGATCCAGTTTGCTGAGTTCCTGTGTTCCTGGTTCCAGTCCAGTCTACTAAGCTGATCCAGTCTGCTGAGTTCCTGTGTTCCTGGTTCCGGTCCAGTCTGCTAAGCTGATCCAGTTTGCTGAGTTCCTGTGTTCCTGGTTCCGGTCCCGTCTGCTGAATGATTCCAGTTTGCTGAGTGTTCCTGATTCCAGTTCGACCTGCTGTGTTCCAGTGTGCCTACCAAGTCTGCATACCTACCTTCACCTTGGTTGATCCTGCCAGGCACTCGTACCCCTCCTACCTCCGCGCCTGCTGTTACCTTACCAGGGGCCGCTGGTGGGAGCCGTAAGGGAGGCCTTCCTCTGCAAGTCCGGGCTCATCACCGCTAGGTACGTGACACACTGACTGGGGACATATATCTCACCTGCTGCTGTTCCTGACCTCTGGGAGTCCAGGACCAGATTGTGCTCCCAACTATTTGTGCTTCTCCACAAATCTCAATTTTGGAAACACAGCGGGAAAAAATAGAGCAGGTTCTTATTTTTTTGCGGGCAGTTTTCTCATCGGGAAAACTGCCATGGAGCATACACACGACCGGATTTCCCGACCAATCTAAAAAATGCCAGTTTTCTAGTCGGGAAAACCGGTCGTGTATACGGGGCATATGAACTATAAGTAGGGGAAACTACCTTTGAAACTTTTCCTTTGTGAGCTCTGCAAAAAAAATATTTGAAAAGATTTTCTAGAATCCACCTTGCTTGCCTGCAACGAAAAAAGTAACTTCCCTGGGACATGGAATTCCCAATCAGTGTCTCATTTGGAGTGCTCAAGACCACTCTGAGTGGAGACACTGTGCTAGAAAAGAACAGAACAGAAAAAACAATATCTGCCACCCATGTGGAGGCCTTGGCTCCTAACTTACCAGGTGCATCAAAAGTTGACAGTTATAAACTGTCTGGGAAGAGTCACCCCACATGACTCTGCCGCCTAAAACAAGGTTACATCCATATTTGGCCACACCTCCTAAACCCCAACCCCATAGTTGCCAACATTGCAAAAAAAATCCGGGACAGTCTTTTTGCATGTAGGCGGAGCCTTGCTATAATCAGGGGTGGGGCATTCGTTTGTAGGCGTGTCACGTCCTAATAGGAATTTAGCCGTAAAATGGGTGTGGTTTAAGTGCGATGGTGGGTGTGGTTTAAATGGGCGTGGTTCAGAAGGGGTGTGGTTAGAGTCCGAGAGGAAGGAAGGAAGGAAGGAAGGAAAGAAAGAAAGAAAGAAAGAAAGAAAGAAAGAAAGAAAGAAAGAAAGAAGCCAGATCCTACACCACAATAGAAATATGTGTATTCCTGAGGCCTCGTACACACGGCCGAGATTCTCGTTGAAAAAAACATGTCGTTTTTTTCGACGAGATTCTTGGACAAGAAACTTGTCCCGGCCGAGTGTACACACGCTCGTTTCAAAGAACCCGCGGTTCTTTGAAAGGAGTGTACGCGGTGACGTCATCGACTACGTCGAGCATGCGCTCGTCACATTCGATGCCGTTGCCGCCATCTTGGTATACCCTACGTATGCCTAGGAAGCTACCGCGCATGCGTCAAATTCATTTCGAACATGCGCGGGCTTCCGGGCGGACAGGTAAGTGTACACACACTCACTTTTCTCGTCGAGAAACATGCCGAGGAGAATCTCGACGAGAAAATAGAGAGCAGGTTCTCTATTTTCTCGTCGAGGTTTCTTGTCGGTTTTCTCGACGAGAAACCCGCTAGCAGCGTACACACGACCGATTTACTCGGCAAGACCTCTCTGCCAGCAAGTTTCTTGCTGGTTCTTGCCGAGAAAATCGGTCGTGTGTACGAGGCCTGAAAGTTTACCAAAATCGGCAGATAAAGATACTCCAAAACACCTGTTGTTGGCGCTTCAATCATCCCGGCACCGTGGTTGTTATGGTGTCAGGGTGATTGAAGCGCATTATTTCTATTATTACATTGTAATATAAAATTAAATCATTCAACTCACCGTAATGCTGAATCAGTGGAAGCGTGTCACCTGCCACGTCGCCTGCCACCAGATGCCTCCCCAGCAGTCCGTCCTTGCATCAGGTCCCTCCCCCGCAGAGTCCGTCCTTGCATCAGGTGCCTCCCCAGCAGAGTCGGTCCTTGCATCAGGTGCCTCCCCAGCAGTCCGTCTTTGCATCAGGTGCCTCCCCAGAGTCCGTCATTGCATCAGGTGCAACAAGCACTACACTGATTACTACAACACGCAATACACTATACCACCCACTACACTGATTACCACTACACTACTGTAGCAGGGTTCTACTGCTTTGGACTATTGTTATGTGTGTACACCCCAAACTTCCTCCTATGTTCCAGTTACAACTTTATAGACTATTGTTTACTTATGTTCAGTAATGCGTGTGAAACTTATGGTATAGGGAGAGAGAGACTCCGTTGTCATGGTAACCTAATAGACTATAGTACCCACAGTGCAGCTGTACTCCCAGAATGCTAGTGGTGCAACGGATCGGTGACGATCCGTGATCCGAACGGGTCACCCCGTTTGGATCGGCACACACCGCGATTCGCGGCCTCGGCCTTAGGAAAGGCCGCGGCTTCGGCCTAGCTCCGGAGCCGCGGCCATCTTGGTACACCCGGCGGCGGCCGCCGCCTTGTGCATGCTGACGTCATCACCCCTCACCCTCGCTGCTCGTGGATCTGAACTGGCCGGCGGGAGAGTAAGGTAAGTGGGGGAGATGCCAGGGGGAGAAGATTGTGGATATTACAGGGGGAGAAGATTGTGGATATTACAGGGGGAGAAGATTGTGGATATTACAGGGGGAGAAGATTGTGGATATTACAGGGGGGGGGGAAGATTGTGGATATTACAGGGGGGGGGAGATTGTGGATATTACAGGGGGGGAAGATTATGGATATTACAGTGAGGGGGAAATTACATGGATATTAGTAATTTTTTTTTTTTTTTGCCGATCCGAAAATGATCCGATCCGTGACCCCTGATCCGAGGATCGATCCGATCCGTGAGTTTTTTGATCCGTTGCACCCCTACAGAATGCATTACAACCACCGCACAGCCTGCTGGGGGAGGTTACATAAAGGAAGGGAGGGGCCACGCTTGGTCTTTCTGGACTTCGCCCTCAACCAAGCAGGAAGTCTGTGTGAGGCCTGCTGCCGGAGGGACTACGCCTAAAGCCTGGGCCTGTAGTTTCCCGGAGGATCATCAAGCCAGAGAGGGATTTCTTTCCGTGTGACCAGCTCGCGCTTCTCAAATACCGGGGTCATCCACAAACCGACATCCACGGCGGCTGTGAGAGGGACCGGAGACTGTGCGTTGCAGAGAGGTCGCGGATCGGGGGTACCGACTACGGATCGTGTCAGGTGGACTAGGCCTGTTTGGGTGAGCGGGCACCTGCCCAGAATTTACAACTGGTTGTCAGGCCTATGACTTTTTAAGGCCCACCATCATCCAAATAGTGAGCCGCACCTACACTAGGACATAGCGCAGCGCATGGTAGCTGCGTAATTAAATTTGGCATTATACTGACTGATGCCGCGTACACACGACCGTTTTTCATGACGAGAAAAATGAATTTTTTTTATTTGGTCATTAAAAACGATTATGTGTGGGCTCCAGAGCATTTTTCACGACGTGAAAAATGGCCATTAAAAATTTGGAACATGCTCTAATTTTTCTCGTAGTTTTTCATGTCGTCGTTTTTCTCTTCATGAAAAATGGCCGTGTGTAGGCTTTAACGACGTGAAAAAAACACGCATGATCAGAAGCAAGTGATGAGATGGGAGCACTCGTTCTGGTAAAACTAGCGTTCGTAATGGAGATAGCACATTCGTCACGCTGTAACGGACTGAAGAGCACGAGGCTGAAAACCGCGAATCGTCTCTCTACAAACTTTACTAACACAAGAATCAGCAAAGGCAGCCCAAAGGGTGGCGCCATCTGAATGGAACTTCCCCTTTATAGTGCCGTCGTACATTTCGTACGTCACCGCGCTTTGCTCAAGCATTTATTTTCATGATCGTGTGTAGGCAAGGCAGGCTTGAGAAGAAACACGTCGAGTAAAACTTAGTTTTTTTCAATGACATTAAAAATGGTCGTGTGTACGCGGCATGAGAGTTTAACTCTCAAAAGCATTGCAGGAGTTTAGCTTACATCTTTAATCTTCTTTGGATTACAATTATAAAGTGCACCAACATTTTGCTAGCGAAGACTCCCACCATTGAGGAACTCATACAGAAATCTTGGTCAGGCCCGACTGGAACTAACATTGAGGGGACACAGGGTGATATTGCCTAATAGGGGGTGCTCGTGAGCTTGAGATTGTTTATTCATAGGAAGAAGACATTAGCCTATTGTAGAACCTGTATATGATACACATTATTGACTCTTGCAGGGCCCTGCAGAGTAATTTAAAGCTATAAAAGAGATATATATATAATCTATAAACCTGTTTACTATCTTTTGATAAAGTAAACCTTATCTTTGTTTAACCACTTAACGACCGCCCACTGTAGATATACGTCGGCAGAATGGCACCGACAGGCAAAGTCATGTATATCTACGTGATTGCCTTTGTATAGTTGGGGGGTCCGATCGGACCCCCCTCCTCTACAGTGAGCGTCCGTTTTCTGTTCGGGAGCGATCTGAGATGAGGGGACGGCCGTTCGATTCCGGCCACCCCCTCACGATCGCTCCAAGCAAATGAGAGAGCTTCCTCTGCTGTGTAATGTTTACACAGGCAGAGGAAGTGATGTCATCTCTCATGCGGCGCTCACATATACCGAGCGCCGTACAAGAGAAGACATCAGGTCAGTGCACAAAACACTACACTGACACCAGGACACACAGGCACACAAATCACCCCCCCAGGCCCCCCCAGACACCCCCCAGATCACCCCCCAGCCCCCAGTCACAGTGTCACTGATTGCAGTGACCATTTATTTACTGATCACTGCAATCACTGACATTTGTGACTGTAAAAGTGTCACTACAGTTTAGTTTTAGGTCCAGTGTAGCCCCCTAACCCCCCTAATAAAGGTTTAACCCCCTGATCGCCCCCCAGATATCCCTTTCACCCCCTAGCACCGCCGTCGCTAAGCGGTCGTTTTTCTGATCGCTGTTTTATTGTCTGTGATGCCGATCGGTAGCCAGTTATTTTTTTTAGGTTTGCCGCAGGTTTTTATAGCGTCGGGTACCCCCATATATTACCTAATAAAGGTTTAACCCCCTTGATCGCCCCCCAGATAACCCTTTCACCCCCTAGCACCACTGTCGCTAAGCGATCGTTTTTCTGATCGCTGTTTTATTGTCGGTGATGCCGATCGGTAGCCAGTTATTTTTTTTAGGTTCGCCGCAGGTTTTTATAGCATCAGGTAACCCCATATATTACCTAATAAAGGTTTAACCCCCTTGATTGCCCCCCAGGTAACCCTTTCACCCCCTATCACCACTGTCGCTAAGCGATCGTTTTTCTGATCGCTGTTTTATTGTCGTGATGCCGATCGGTAGCCAGTTATTTTTTTAGGTTTGCCGCAGGTTTTTATAGCATCAGGTACCCCCATATATTACCTAATAAAGGTTTAACCCCCTTGATCGCCCCCCAGGTAACCCTTTCACCCCCTATCACCACTGTCGCTAAGCGATCGTTTTTCTGATCGCTGTCTTATTGTCAGTGATGCCGATAGGTAGCCAGTTATTTTTTTTAGGTTCGCCGCAGGTTTTTATAGCGTCAGGTACCCCCATATATTACCTAATAAAGGTTTAACCCCCTTGATCGCCCCCCAGGTAACCCTTTCACCCCCTATCACCACTGTCGCTAAGCGATCGTTTTCTGATCGCTGTCTTATTGTCGGTGATGCCGATAGGTAGCCAGTTATTTTTTTAGGTTCGCCACAGGTTTTTATAGCGTCGGGTACCCCCATATATTACCTAATAAAGGTTTAACCCCCTTGATCGCACCCCAGGTAACCCTTTCACCCCCTATCACCACTGTCGCTAAGCGATCGTTTTTCTGATCGCTGTCTTATTGTCGGTGATGCCGATAGGTAGCCAGTTATTTTTTTTTAGGTTCGCCGCAGGTTTTTATAGCGTCAGCTACCCCCATATATTACCTAATAAAGGTTTAACCCCCTTGATCGCCCCCCAGGTAACCCTTTTACCCCCTATCACCACTGTCTCTAAGCGATCGTTTTTCTGATCGCTGTCTTATTGACGGTGATGCAGATCGTAGCCAGTTATTTTTTTTAGGTTTGCCGCAGGTTTTTATAGCGTCGGGTACCCCCATATATTACCTAATAAAGGTTTAACCCCTTGATCGCCCCCCAGGTAACCCTTTCACCCCCTTTTGCCAGTGTCACTAAGCAATCGTTTTTCTAAACGCTGTATTAGTTATGCTGGTGCCGATAGATAGCCAGTTATTTTTTTTAGGTTCGCCGCAGGTTTTTATAGCGTCAGGTACCCCATATATTATCTAATAAAGGTTTTAACCCCCTAATTGCCCCTAGTTAACCCTGCGTCACACCCCAGGCAGCGTCAGGTTAGTGCCAGTAATGCCAACACCCACGCGTGAAGCATACACCTCCCTTAGTGGTATAGTATCTGAACAGATCAATATCTGATCTGATCCGATCTGTACTAGCGTCCCCAGCAATTTAGGGTTCCCAAAAACGCAGTGTTAGCGGGATCAGCTCAGATACCTGCTAGCACCTGCGTTTTGCCCCTCCGTCCAGCCCAGGCCACCCAAGTGCAGTATCGATCGATCACTGTCACTTACAAAACACAACACACATAACTGCAGCGTTCGCAGAGACAGGCCTGATCCCTGCGACTCCAGTGCTGTAGGAGGTGATTTCACCACCACAGTTAAAAAAAAAAGCATATATGCCGAAGCATTGGGGCAGCAGGGGCGGAGGCGCAATTTTGCTCCTAATGCCGCGTACATACGGCCGAAATTCCGACGGAGGCTTGCCCGTGGAAAAGTCTGACCATGTGTACGCGGCATAACTTTTGCGGGAAGATGCCCCCATGCTTCGGCATATATAAATGGTGCATGTATGCCCATCATTAGAAGTGGGTGGATGAATGGCAGTATTCTAATGGTGGGCATACCCACCGATCAATCTTTTTTTTTCGTTCAGCCAACAGGCTGCATGAAAAAAAAGATTACAATACATGTCCAACAAGGACCAGCAACGTACTGGTATGTTGCTGGACTTTGAATGGTTATACCAGATTGATGCCTGCGGGTTTAGGTATCATCTTGGTATCATTCTTTTCAGCCAGTGGCCGGCTTTCATGTAAAAGCAATCCTAGTGGCTAATTAGCCTCTGGACTGCTTTTACAAGCAGTGGGAGGGAATGTCCCCCCCCCCGAATATAAAAAGCGCCATTGGGAAATTGGGAAAGCATTTTATCACACCGATCTTGGTTTGGTCAGATGCTTTGAGGGCAGAGGAAAGATCTAGGGTCTAATAGACCCCTGTTTTTTTTAAAAAAGAGTACCTGTCACTACCTATTGCTATCATAGGGGATATTTACATTCCCTGAGATAACAATAAAAATTATTAAAAAAAAATATGGAAGGAACAGTTTAAAAATTAAATAAAAAAGCAAAATTAATAATAATAATAAAATAAAAAAAGCACCCCTGTCCTGCCCTGCTCTTGCGCAATGGCGAACGCAAGCATGGGTCTGGCGTCATATGTAAACAGCAATTGCACCATGCATGTGAGGTATCACCGCAAAGGTAAGATCGAGGGCAGTCATTTTAGCAGTAGACTTCCTCTGTAAATCTAACGTGGTAACCTGTAAAGGCTTTTAAAAGCTTTTAAAAATGTATGTAGTTTGTCGCCAATGCGCGTTTGTGCGAAATTTTAAAGCATGTCGTGTTTGGTATCTATGTACTCGGCCTAAGATCATCTTTTTTATTTCATCAAACATTTAGGCAATATAGTGTGTTTTAGTGCATTAAAATAAAAAAAAATGTATTTTTTCCCCAAAAAATGCGTTTGAAAAATCGCTGCGCAAATACTGTGTGGAAAAAAAATGCAACACCCACCATTTTAATCTGTAGGGTCTTTGCTTTAAAAAAATATATAATGTTTGGGGGTTCAACATAATTTTCTTGCAAAAAAAAATATGTTTTCATGTAAACAAAAAGTGTCAGAAAGGGCTTTGTCTTCAAGTGGTTAGAAGAGTGGATGTAAGCTTCCTAATGTTGTGTATAAAATGCCAGGACAGTTCAAAACCCCCCCAAATGACCCCATTTTGGAAAGTAGACACCCCAAGCTATATACTGAGAGGCATGTCGAGTCCATGGAATATTTTATATGTTGACACAAGTTGCGGAAAAAAGACAATTTTTTTTTTTTTTTTTGCACAAAGTTGTTACTAAATGATATATTGCTCAAACATGCCATGGGCATATGTGGAATTACACCCCAAAATACATTCTGTTGCTTCTCCTGAGTACGGGAATACCACATGTGTGAGACTTTTTGGGAGCCTAGCCGCGCACGGGACCCCAAAAACCAATCACCACCTTCAGGCTTTCTAAGGGTGTAAATTTTTGATTTCACTTCTCACTGCCTATCACAGTTTTGGAGGCCATGGAATGCCCAGATGGCACAAAACCCCCCAAATGACCCCATTTTGGAAAGTAGACACCCCAAGCTATTTGCTGAGAGGTATGGTGAGTATGTTGCAGATCTCGCTTTTTGTCAAAAAGTTTTGAAAATTGGAAAAAAAAAAAAATTATTTTCTTTCTTCATTTTCAAAAACAAATGAGAGCTGTAAAATACTCACCATGCCTCTCAGCAAATAGCTTGGGGTGTCTACTTTCCAAAATGGGGTAATTTGGGGGGGGGGTTGTGCTATTTTGGCATTTTATGGCCTTCGAAACTGTGATAAGTAGTGAGGAGTGAAATCAAAAATTTGTGCCCTTAGAAATCCTGAAGGCGGTGCTTGGTTTTCGGGGCCCCGTACGCGGCTAGGCTCCTAAAAAGTCCCACACATGTGGTATTCCCGTACTCAGGAGAAGCAGCAAAATGTATTTTGGGGTGCAATTCCACATATAACCATGGCATGTGTGAGCAATATATCATTTAGTGACAACTTTTTGTATTTTTTTTTTTGTCATTATTCAATCACTTGGGACAAGAAAAAAATATATTCAATGGGCGCAACATGCCTCTCAGCAATTTCCTTGGGGTGTCTACTTTCTAAAATGGGGTCATTTGGGGGGGTTTTGTGCTATTTTGGCATTTTATGGCCTTCGAAACTGTGATAGGTAGTGAGGAGTGAAATCAAAAATTTGCGCCCTTAGAAATCCTGAAGGCGGTGCTTGGTTTTCGGGGGCCCGTACGCGGCTAGGCTCCCAAAAAGTCCCACACATGTGGTATCCCCGTACTCAGGAGAAGCAGCAAAATGTATTTTGGGGTGCAATTCCACATATAACCATGGCATGTGTGAGCAATATATCATTTAGTGACAACTTTTTGTATTTTTTATTTTTTTGTCATTATTCAATCACTTGAGACAAAAAAAAAATATTCAATGGGTTCAACATGCCTCTCAGCAATTTCCTTGGGATGTCTACTTTCCAAAATGGGGTCATTTGGGGGGTTTTGTACTGCCCTGCCATTTTAGCACCTCAAGAAATGAGATAGGCAGTCATAAATTAAAAGCTGTGTAAATTCCAGAAAATGTACCCTAGATTGTAGACGCTATAACTTTTGCGCAAACCAATAAATATACGCTTATTGACATTTTTTTTACTAAAGACATGTGGCTGAATACGTTTTGGCCTAAATGTATGACTAAAATTGAGTTTATTCGATTTTTCTTATAACAAAAAGTAGAAAATATCATATTTTTTAAAAATTTCGGTCTTTTTCCGTTTATATCGCAAAAAATAAAAATCGCAGAGGCAATAAAATACCATTAAAAGAAAGCTCTATTTGTGGGTAGAAAAGAACGCAAATTTCGTTTGGGTACAACATTGCACGTCCGCACAATTTACAGTTAAAGCAGCACAGTGCAAAATTCTGAAAACAGCTCTGGTCCTTTAGCTACCAAATGGTCCGGGGCTTAAGTGGTTAAGTATATACCTGTGTGAAGTACTTTTATTAGCCTGAAGGACCCCAACGGAGAAAGGTAATATATACATGCGTATTTAATTTGGTTTATACAGTATATATATATGTATATATATATATATATATATATATATATGCAGAATTGTGTTCCCCTATAGCCAGTGGGTTTTACAATTCTTTTCACTACCAGTTGTGCCAAGGGAGGGTTCAAGCCAGTTAAGTTAAGGGGTTGAGAATCAGAGGGCAGGCCCAAACAAAACCAGCAGCTCCTACGCGGGTAGTGTTACACTACACTAACTACTACACTACACTGATTAATACACTACACCAGGGGTTTCCAAACTTTTTACTTCAAGGGCCACATTGTATATTTTACAGATATTGGTGGGCCGAAAAAAAAAAGTTATTTATAAATGAATCCCCAGCCATGAAAGAGAACACAATTTAAAAAAAGGCTGCCATCAGCAGGGCTGGATGGTGCACCTGTATCCTCCGCCTGCACCCAAATGCCAGAGCCTTGTGCACCAGGGCTAAACATTAAGTGTGCATGAGGCCTTAAACCAGTGTTCCTGTCAGAGCCTCCCTGCCCATTTGTGTCCCCAGCATAATTTCCCCACACAATTGTATCCTCATCAGACTCTCCCTACATGCTTGTGTCCCCATTAACACCCCCTCTTGCACATTTCTGTTCCCATCACAGCCACCCCCACACATTTGTGTCCCCATCAGAACTCCTGCCACATGCTTGTGTCCCCTCGAAGCCACCTCGCCACACCCATTAAAACCCTTCCTGCCCATGTCCCAATCAGCGCCCCCACATTAGAGTGCCCCCCACATTTGTGTCCCCCATCAGAGCCCCTCCACACTTGTGTCCCCCATCAGAGCCCCTCCACACTTGTGTCCCTGTCAAATGCACCCTCACTGCATTTGTGTCCTCCATCAGAGCCCCCCCCCCCCCCCCCATGCACATTCCTTTCCCTGCACTTTCTGCTGTACTTCCCGCCCTCTTTTACGCAGACAAGAAGCCCCGCAGAGTCCTTACCTGCAGTGAGTCTGATGACTCTGACTACGGAGACCCAGGGACTTTACAGTCCAACCCGAATACTTGCAGGTGTTGGCGGCAGCGGCGGGGGGCTGGAGGATAATCGCATCCACATGTGTAGTGAAGAGCGGGGAGGGGCCCGCCGAAAGAGAGAGAAGCCGCGATTGGCTGCCCCTCTCCTCAGGCACTGAACACAAGAGATAAAGAGGAAAGAACACTTGTGGCGGCGGCGGCGGACATTTTGGTGTAGCCGCTGCCGTTTTTAGCCTAAAACATTCCCGAATTTCCCAGGACAAAACGGGACAAAAACAATTGGGCTTGTCCCGAATCGGGACAAGGGTCAAAACTCTGGATTGTCCTGGGAAATTCGTGACTGTTGGCAACTATGCAACCCCATGGACAGTGCATTTTGTGTGATGCATTTTTTTTTCATAAGCCCTGTAATGTCCTTCCTAATTATTTGGGAATTTAGCAACAATGCAAGTACATAAATGCTGCAGATATACGTTTTTTTCCTGATATTATAGTACTTATACCTAATTAAACAAAAAGTCACTCATTATTCAACTTATATTAGGTTTCAATAATACTGCGCTAAAAATATGACCTCATATATCTTTAATAAATCCACATAAAAAATAGTGTTTATAAATCTGATAAGGTCCCCACATTTATGAAATTTGAAATTTGCTTATAATATTGCAGCTTCATTTAAAGTTTCTTACTTGTCTTTTTGAGAAGCCAGTGTTTTTTTAGTATGCATTTCAGTGTAACTCAAGTTTTGTTGAGAAAATTTGGCCCCTGTAGGTAATTTCAGGAAGGCCCGGAGATAGGAGGAACGAATAAAGCGCAGGGCTGGCATGACAGGGTGGAAGGGGAACCAGACAGTGTAGCGTTAATGTGCCTTAGAGATAGGTGTGAGTTCCTACTTACGTGATTGGAGAGCAGACGGGGTGACAGGGAGGAGCATAGGAGAAAATACTGGAGGAAGGGGTGGTACCATAGCAGACGACGTTGGGAAGACAGCAGTGGAACGTCCCGCCCTCCCTCCCTGGGATAGGGTAAGTTACTTTTGGGTGTAGGCGTGAAAATGTCTGTTGGGACCCCTTGGATGGGGCTAAAAAATCTGTCGGTGGGATACAAGTGGAGAACCATTGTTGGTTTGGTGTCCTCTGGTTGGTTGTAGTCCCCTAAGAAGGACCAGGTATTGGTAGATCTGTATGGTCTGTGGGTCAAGTGTTAATGTCCCAGAGTCAGTGTTCTCGCGGCTGGGGACATCTAGCTTTGGTTTAGGTTACTGTAAAAAGTGTTAATTATTAATTTTGTTGTTTACTAAAAGGCCGGACGGCCATTTAACTCCAACTAGTGTCATCTGTTTACTGGGATTGGGTAGGTTGGAGGTATAGGGGGCTAAGTATCAGTAGCAAGGGTACCTCTGAGCTACCCTAGTCATGTTCTTTGCAGGGGTTTTTAGCAATTTTGTTGCAGATATAGTCATGATACACACTGGGAATTTAGCCCCAGTGCATTAAACTCCAGTGTTTTGGTGCTAGCGAAAGGTACAGGCGCACCATTAAGCCCTAAACCTGGCAGCCTGTAAAAGTCTATACGGGATTAGACAGGACTGGAAAGTGCACTGAGCGATACTAACGTTTAGCAGTCAGCATTCTGAACATTGATCCCTGACAGCACACTGCCCTAAACATTAGCAGCCCTTAGCACACCGTACAGCCCTATCCAACCACAGCAGCTTTCAGCCTCTCATAGAGTTTTGGGACTCTTTCGGACAGAGGGTAATTCTGCATGCACTTTTACTTATTCTATTTGCCAAAGGTAATTTTACATATATGCCACAATTATTTTTTCCAAGGTGGTGCCACCTGTCAAACTCTCAAACTCTGCAGCTTGAATTTAAATTTATGCTGGCAGACTCTAATGTTAGGCAGCTGAGCAGCCCACAGAATTCTTTTTTTACTGCCCCTGGCCACCAGTGTGAAAGAGCCCTTACAGGCTGTCGGCAGCGGGGCTAGATGGTGTGCCTGTGCCTTCTGCCCACACCAAAACACTGGAGTCTCATGCACCTGGACTAAACGCCCAGTGTGCATAAGGCCTAATACCTATCTGAAGAAGGTGCTGTTCATTTAATCATGTTACGTCTCAAACTGATTTTTTAATGGGAAGATGATGTTTTAATATAAGCACCCTATGCAATCTTTGCATTTTAAAAATAAACTCCTAATGGAGAGGCAACTTCTATTTTACTTCAGGAAAAAGCCAATCACAAAAGCAAGAACTTTGATTTCTGAGGGCATTTATTACACCAATAGTATATGTAAAGTCTTCGGGCTGCTATTTTGCAGGAAAGAGACATTTAAATTTTTTGACAGTTTGAGAAAATTACATGGTCTGCAGATGGAAATAGAAAGGTCATTTTTAGTAACATTAAATTCAAAAGTGCTCTGGTAGCATTAATATATGGAGTGTCCTTAACCTCTTCCCACCCGGCCGTCATTTTACAAAAGGCACTCTTGTTCTGGAAGAACGCCATATGACATCCTCACAGGATCGGACTGCGCTCCTCTACGAACTCTAAACCGCCAGATGTGGTCGATGACAGATCACTGTACCGGCTGGTGGTCAAAATTTTTGTGGGGCGCAAACAAACTGAAAAATACTGGAAAAAAAACCCCATCAATTGCAGCCTCACTGTGCCCATCAAATGCAGCCACTGTGCCATCAAATGCAGCCACTGTGCAATTAATGGCAACCACTGTGCCCATCAAATTCAGCCACTGTGCCCCTTCATATGCAGCCACTTGTGCCCCATCAAATGCAGCCACTTGTGCCCCATCATATGCAGCCACTTATGCCCATCAAATGCAGCCACTGTGCCCCATCATATGCAGCCACTTGTGTCCATCATATGCAGCCACTTGTGCCCATCGTATGCAACCACTTGTGCCCCATCAAATGCAGCCACTTGTGCCCATCATATGCAGCCACTTGTGCCAATTAAATGCAGCCACTTATGCCCATCATATGCAGCCACCTGTGCCCATCATATACAACCACTTGTGCGTCATCAAATGAATCTTGTGCCCATCATATGCAACCACTTGTGCCCCATCAAATGCAGCCACTTGTGCCCATCATATGCAGCCACTTGTGCCCATCAAATACAGCCACTTGTGCCCATCATATGCAGCCACTTGTACCCATCATATGCAACCACTTGTGCCCCATCAAATGCAGCCACTTGTGCCCCATCCTAGGCAGCCACTTGTGCCCATCAAATGCAGCCACTGTGCCCCATCATATGCAGCCACTTGTGCCCATCATATGCAGACACTTGTGCCCATCGTATGCACTATGCAACCACTTGTGCCGCATCAAATGAAGCCACTTGTGCCCATCATATGCAGCCACTTGTGCCAATAAAATGCAGCCACTTATGCCCATCATATGCAACCACTTGTGCGTTATCAAATGCCCCTTGTGCCCATCATATGCAACCACTTGTGCCCCATCAAATGCAGCCACTTGTGCCCATCATATGCAGCCACTTGTGCCAATCAAATACAGCCACTTGTGCCCATCATATGTAGCCACTTGTGCCCATCATATGCAACCACTTGTGCCCCATCAAATGCAGCCACTTGTGCCCCATCCTATGCAGCCACTTGTGCCCTATCCTATGCAGCCACTTGTGCCCAATCAAATGCAGCCACTTGTGCCCCATCATATGCAGCCACTTATGCCCATCAAATGCAGCCACTGTGCCCCATCATATGCAGCCACTTGTGTCCATCATATGCAGCCACTTGTGCCCATCGTATGCAACTACTTGTGCCCCATCAAATGCAGCCACTTGTGCCCATCATATGCAGCCACTTGTGCCAATTAAATGCAGCCACTTATGCCCATCATATGCAGCCACCTGTGCCCATAATATGCAACCACTTGTGCATCATCAAATGAATCTTGTGCCCATCATATGCAACCACTTGTGCCCCATCAAATGCAGCCACTTGTGCCCATCATATGCAGCCACTTGTGCCCATCAAATACAGCCACTTGTGCCCATCATATGCAGCCACTTGTGCCAATAAAATGCAGCCACTTATGCCCATCATATGCAACCACTTGTGCGTTATCAAATGCCCCTTGTGCCCATCATATGCAAGCACTTGTGCCCCATCAAATGCAGCCACTTGTGCCCCATCCTATGCAGCCACTTGTGCCCTATCCTATGCAGCCACTTGTGCCCATCAAATGCAGCCACTGTGCCCCATCATATGCAGCCACTTGTGCCCATCATATGCAGCCACTTGTGCCCATCATATGCAGCCACTTGTGCCCATCGTATGCAACCACTTGTGCCCATCGTATGCAACCACCTGTGCCCCATCAAATGCAGCCACTTGTGCCCATCATATGCAGCCACTTGTGTCCATCATATGCACCCACTTGTGCCTATCATATGCAAACACTTGTTCCCCATTAAATGCAACCACTTGTTCCCATCATATACAGCCACTTGTGCCAATCAAATGCAGCCACTTATGCCCATCATATGCAGCCACTTGTTCCTATTATATGCAACCACTTGTGCCCCATCAAATGCAGCCACTCATGCCATCATATGAAGCCACTTGTGCCTATCATATACAACCACTTGTGCCCCATCAAATGCAGCCACTTGTGCCCATCATATGCAGCCACTTGTGCCAATCATATGCAGCCACTTGTGCCCATCTTGGTGGTGGGTCAGGCAGCGGGTAACTACGGTGAGCTGTGGGACGGCTCTTGTATCCTCCATGCTGTCCTCCATGCATCTCTTCTCGTTCTGCTAGGCATCCAATAGGGACACCTGTGCCTTCAGCCAATCAGGTGACGGGTATCAGACCCAAGCTACCTGATTGGTGGAGAGGCAGTTCAGTGCTAGAAAAGCAATCTTCAATATTCATTTGCTTTTCAAACACATCTAGGTGGACTGCAAGCGCAATGCTCTGCGCCACGAGTCTACCTTTTTTGAAGCCTATTAGAGCCTATGGCTCTAATCAGGTGCTTCAAAAAAACACCCCATGGATAGATGCATGAATCTATCTATTACTCATAGAGGGGGTGGCGTGACAGAGGGGGCGGAGCCCGTGCGCCCTTAATGGACGCACCGCCACTGGTGGCCAATCACAGCAGAATGCATGACAGTTGTACACAATGAAAGGCTATGTTACATGCCTTCCATTATGTACTATTGTGATGAGCTCTGTGATTGGTCACAGCCATCACATGGTCAATCACAGCAAAACACAATGGTAAAACCTGAATGAATAGTTTTCATTCAGAATTTTTTTTTGCTGTGGTAACACTGCATTTCTCTGGTCATTCTATGTAAAAACAAAGTTGTAAAAAAATAAAAATAAATAAACAATAAAGCAATATTAACCACTTGCTTACTGGGCACATAAACCCCCTTCCTGCCCAGGCGAAATTTCAGCTTTCGGCACTGTCACGCTTTGAATGACAATTGCGTGGTCGTGCGACGTGGCTGCCAAACAAAATTGATGTCCTTTTTTCCCCACAAATAGAGATTTCTTTTGGTGGTATTTGATCACCTCTGCGGTTTTTATTTTTTGCGCTATAAACCAAAAAACAGCGACAATTTTGAAAAAAAACACAATATTTTTTGATTTTTGCTATAATAAATATCCCAATTTTTTTTTTTTTTATATTTTTTTCTCAGTTTAGGCCGATACGTATTCTTCTACATATTTTTGGTTAAAAAAAATCCCAATAAGCGTATAGTGATTGGTTTGCGCAAAACTTATAGCGCCTACAAAATAGGGGATAGAATTCTGACATTTTTTTTATTATTTTTTTTTTTACTAGTAATGGCGGCGATCTGCGATTTTTTTCAGGACTGCGATATTGCGTCGGACATATCGGACACTTTTGACACATTTTTGGGACCATTCACACTTATACAGCGATTAGTGCTATAAATATGCATGGATTACTGTATAAATGTGACTGGCAGGGAAGGGGTTAACACTAGGGGGCGAGGAAGGGGTTAAATGTGTTCCCTATGAGTGATTGCTACTGTGGGGGGAGGGGACTGACTGGGGGAGGTGACCGATCTGTGTCCCTATGTACAAGGGACACAGCATCGGTCTCCTCTCCCTGACAGGACATGGATCTCTGTGTTTACACACAGAGATCCATGTCCTTGTCTGTGTCCTGGCCGATCGCGGGTACCTGGCGGACATCGCGGCCGCCAGGCACGCGCATCGGCATCTCAGTGATGCACCGGGCACGCGCGCCCCCCAGTGGCCGGAGGAGCGGAGGCCGTATAGTGACGGCCTCCCGGCATTTTAGAACCACTTTGCGGCCGTCATTTGTCGTATGACGGGCACGAAGTAGTTAAAAAATATATAATTTTTTTTTCTGTTTACTTACATTCTGGCACCAGTCAGTGTCCCTGATCACCGCAACAAAATATTGTTCCAATTTTTTTTACCAAAAATTGTGACAAAAAATTTCAATTTGCCATGCTTCTTACTAAATTCCTTGGACTACCTACTTTCCAAAAAGGGGTAATTTGGGGAATATGAGAAAGAAATGAGATAGGCCATCAGTACATCACGATTGGTGAATTTTCAGAGATTATTTATTTGCAAAATTTTATAACAGAAACAAAGGAAAACTATTTTTTTTTCAAATCTTTTGGTCTTTTCTCATATATTTTGCAAAAAAAAAAACGACTGATTCCCTTTAGTGCCAGCTAATACTCGGTGTCATCACATCCTATCAGCAGAGTGATTACCATCAGGGAGCAAAGCATAAAGGAAATTGTAGTTCCAGGACTCAAGTTGCACATTAAGATTTAACTGTATGGAGCTACAAAAGACCAGCATGCTCTGAGGGCAGGAAAGGAGAGACTCCATTTTGATTTCCTGAGGAGAATTCAGACAACACAAGGCGGAGGAAGAGATCAGACCTGAGGGAGAAATGCTGTTTCTCAGGTGATTTCACTGCATCATTTAGGCCTCTTCCGCTAGTCGGGACATCCAGCCTGAAAGAGGGGGATCCCAGGAGCACATCCAGGCGCACCTGCACCGACGGTGAAGTGTTCCAGTGTGAGGTGACCAGTAGACATGTGCACTGCCGAAAAATGAGTTTTTTCGTTTTCGTTTCATTCTTTTTTTTGCTTTTTTCGGAAATTCTGGAAATTCCAAAAATTAGTTTTTTTCGTTTTCGTTTCATTCGACATTTCAGAAATCCAAAATCAGAAATCCGAAAATTCGAAAATTCGGAAATTTCAGGAATTAACTAATTTGTCAAATTTCATTAAAAAACAAATTCAGAACTAAACTAATTGCACATGTCTAGTGACCAGTCGGGTCGCCAGGAGAGCCTGCTGTTCCAGGACATTCATTTGGGCCTTGACCGCAGATTTGGGTGAGAGGGCTTTTGCCCATTTTCAGGAGACAGGAACACTGCACCACAGAAGAAGTTAAATGGACACTGTATACAGACATCATTGCTGGTAGTCATCTTGCCGGAGGGCAAAAGGATAAGGCCATACATTTTCAGGGGCACTGTATACAGACATCTTTGTCCTTTCACCTTGCTGAGAAAGATCCTGCCTTCTTCACTTGATAATCTGGGCCAGTTGTGTTGTTTGACCCTGCTATTCAGGAGTTTAAGTGGCTAGCTGAAGACACAACGTTTTATCTGTTCTTCAAAAGGACTGAAGCTACCAGTTCCATACGGGCCTGCACACACATATTCAGGGTGCTGTATATGCAGTGGGTGTGTGTAACAGTTTATTTAAGAAGTTAAGCCATTACATGTTGATTTGAATAAATTGTTTAAAGTTGGGCCTGTGGTGTCAGGGGACAGAAGAGAGAGGCCTTATACAAAGAGGGTTATTCTTCTGCTCTCCTCCTGCCTGTTCTCATAGAGCCAACCTGAGTAAAGGTAACCAACCTGATACGGAATGCCATATTGTGGATTTATTTGCCATGTAAGTGTGCCTCTGCTTTTGGGGTTATTCTTAGACTTTGAATCCCCTGAAAGCAGCCTGAATATAGTATTGAGCTATATTGCGCATAACCTCAGTTATTACTCTCCCATTGCACTCCCTTGAACATATATATTGTTACTGTTTGTTAATTTTCCACAGAAATATTGCAGTATGACAAGTAAGACAATTTCCGTGTTTTATCATAACGTGTGTGTTTCTCATTGGTTATTGCACTTACACTTTTGGCAGGTGTGCCAGAGGTGGCTGAGACTGTTACTGGGGTTGAGAGGCAGAATAGCGGACTGCGCAAACTTAAAGCGGAGGTAAACCCATCCATTTAACAGTTTCAAAATACAGTTACATTGCCGGCACTTGCCGGAAATGTAACACTCCTATTGGTTGTGCTCTGTTTTGCTTGCGTCTATCTAGCAAGGTTACTCTGTGGTATAAACAAGGAAGCTGAGCCTTCTGCAGTGTGTAAATGTGCTTTTACTATACAAGATGCTGTACATACAAGACTATTACAATATTAGGAATACAATACAAGACTGACAGATCTCTATAACAAGCAAAACGCCTAGCAAATGAACAGCCTATGGTCTATAACAGTACAAATACATTTAAAGGTTACTTAACTTCGATTACGCTATGTTCATGATCTCCATTGCTGGTGACCAGGCATCTTCTTCTTATGATGAGTGGCTTCTTCCGATCTTACAGCAACAGTATGTGTGTGTGTCCTAGCTTATGCCTGCTTTTATGTGTCAGGCTGAGTTACCAAACAACAGAAAACATACCTGTTTACTGTAGCAACAATGGACTGTTGAATACAACAATTCTATCTACCTATTGTCTACTCAAACCAAATCTGTCAGTAATCTAACTGTCATTCTTTTAGTTTGAGAGCTGAAAGAAATCTCAAACAAGTAATGTCTTACTTGTTTACCGTAGCTATCCTGTTGAATACAACAATGGTATCTAACCCCATTGTATGAAAACAGCATTTGTTTGAGAAATCTACTCAAACCAAAAGACTGACAGTAATCTGACCAACTCACTATTGTAATATTGTCCCATGTATCCTATGTCTGATTAGTATAATAAAAATCATATTTTTAACAAACGCAACACATTCCGCCCTATGATTATTATTTTTTTCTCTCAGACTACACAGAAAATCTCTTCATTACTAACAACTCATTCTACACATGAATTTTCCTTAAATGCAACCCCTCCCATATTTCTGTCACTGTGAAGGTGTTTCAGTCTTTGGATAAAAGTTCATTAGAAAGTCCATTCTAAAGTTCTTTAGGAATAAGTCCAGGCTTGAAATACATCAAAGGCCTTGCTCTCCACAGCTCTTGCGATCTTCCGTCATTCTTTGCATCATGTAACCACTTTTTTCTGGTCTTCCTATGGATCAAATCGGAGACATCCTGTGGAGTAGAAAACAAAGTGGATTATCTGTTCCTTCTAACAATACATAAACAGTAAATCCTGGCCCTTCAGCTACAATCTCTCCTCTAAATGGCTTCTTGCCTGGATATCTGACCAATACTTTGCCACCTGCCTGTATGCACCTCTGACCCTCCCAAAGAACATCAATAGGGAGGAGAGGAAATATACTGATATTTCCCAGAAGATCACTGCTGTTTATTTTGGAAGGTTTGATGTTATGTAGCCTCACTTTCCACTCTTGCTGAGAAGTATCCACTAACCCAGTCAGAGTCCCAGCCACTGTCTTGAAGCTCATCTGCCAATGCAAATATAACTTCAAACCTTCCTGCCAGATTCCCTCTCATTCCTAGATAGGCTTCAGCTTCAGATACGCCACTCTTTGCTTCTATGTGATGGGAAGCAGTAACATGGTATCTGTTACACCCTGTTCTTTCAGGAACCTTACATAAATACTGAACTCTGCACTCCAGCTGTGGAATCTGTGCCTCAGCCCCTACCATCCTCTCATATAGTGTGCTTTTGGCTATTGGCCTAGAATTTAACAACATGACTGCCTGTGTGAGGACCCGATCCCACCCCCTTAGTGTATGTGTGGGTGTAAGTTTGCGTATCTGGTCCTTCAATAGCCCGTTGTATCTTTCAATCAAACCAGCTGCCTGTGGATGGTATGGGATGTGGCACAACCAGTACACTCCAGACTCTTTGGCCCACTGCTGTACCGTTGATCCGGTGAAGTGCGAGCCGTTATCACTTTGGATTTGTTTGGGACAACCATAAGCAACAACAAGTTTCTGGAGCAGTTGAAGCGTTGCGGCTTGATCTGCACGTTTGCCAGGATGAACAAGCATAAGCCCTGAATAGGTGTCCACTGCAGTGCAACAATATCTCAGTCCATTGTTTCCCCAGGCAGGGGACCGATGAAGTCAATCTGCCAGATCTCTGCAGGCCTCTCACCCCTTTTAATCCACCCGGTGGAGTACTTTTGCAATGGCCATTGTTGCACTTCTCCACACACTGTACAGTTCCCTATTACAGTCTTTATCATGTCCATGGATATAGGCAATCCTCTCTGCTGTGCCCATTCATATGTTGCTTTCTGCCCCAAATGTCCAGATTGCTTGTGGGCCCAGTTGGTCAAGTTCATCAAAACAGGATCAATTGGCACAACTGCCTTCACTTTGGCGATTTCATCTGCAACTCTGTTATAGTTCTCAAAGTCTGGTACTAGGGGCACATGTGCATCAACATGCCCCACTTTTATGGTGCGGGAGTAAGCTTCCTTCCAGATGTAGTCCCAGACTTCCTTGCCTCCCCACACCACCTTTCCATGAATCATCCATTCATTGGACTTCCACGTGGGCATCCAAGTTGTCAGTCCTTTAACCACTTCCCGCCCAGTCAATAGCAGATTGACGTCCGGGAAGTGGTTCTGTTATCCACCCTGGACGTCATATGACGTCCTGCGGGATAACAGCCGCCGCGCGCCCGAGGGGCGCGCATCGCGGTGATCGGTGGAGCGGTGGGTCAGTCTGACCCACCGCTACACTGATCTCGGTAAGAAGCCTCCGTCGGAGGCTTTTTACCACGTGATCAGCCATGTCGAATCACGGCTGATCACAATGTAAACAGGAAGAGCCGTTGATCGGCTCTTCCTCACTCGCGTCTGACAGACGCGAGTAGAGGAGAGCCGATCGGCGGCTCTCCTGTCAGGGGGGTTTGCGCTGATTGTTTATCAGCGCAGCCCCCCCTCGGATACCCACACTAGACCACCAGGGAAGCCCCCCAGGACCACTAGGGAAGCCCCAATCATGTGGATGGCCCCCATGGCCATCCACATGTAGTAAAAACAAATAAATAAAATAAAAACATTAAAAAAAATATGCCAATCAGTGCCCACAAATGGGCACTGACTGGCACTTTCACAATGTGTGGTGGCTGGCATTGCTGGGCACCAGTGCCACCAATGCCACCTACTAGTGTCCATCAGTGCCACCTATCAGTGCCCATCCGTGCCAATATGTGCCCACCTATCAGTGCCCATCCATGCCACCTATCAGTGCCACCCATAAGTGCCCATCAGTGCCGCCCATGAGTGCCCATCAGTGCCGCCTATGAGTGCCCATCAGTGCCGCCTATGAGTGCCCATCAGTGCCGCCTATGAGTGCCAATCAGTGCCGCCTATGAGTGCCAATCAGTGCCGCATACCAGTGCCACATATCAGTGCCCATCAGTGCCGCCTATCAGTGCCCATCATCAGTGCCCTTCAGTGCCACCTCATCAGTGCCACCTCATTGGTGCCACCTCATCGGTGCCCATCAGTGTCGCCTTATCAGTGCCCTTCAGTGCCACCTTATCAGTGCCCGTCATTGAAGTAGAAAAGGTACTTGTTTACAAAAAAAATTAACAGAAACAAAGAAAAACTTAGTTTTTTAAAAAAAAATCGCTCTTTTTTTATTTGTTGTGCAAAAAATTAAAATCGCAGAGGCGATCAAATACCACTGAAAGAAAGCTCTATTTGTGGGAACAAAATGATAAAAAATTTGTTTGGGTACAGTGTAGCATGACCGCGCAATTGTTATTCAAATTGCGACAGTGCTGAAAGCTCAAAATTGGCTTGGGCAGGAAGCTGTATAAGTGCATGGTATTGAAGTGGTTAAAAACCGCCCAGCTGTCAGTGTAGACGGTGACAAGGGAAGAAGGATCCTCCTGAAGAGTCATCACTACAGCTTTCAACTCTGCATACTGACTGGACCCTCCAATTCCGGACTCCTGCAGGACTGTGTCTGTACTTGGGTTGTAGGCTGCTGCTGTCCATTTACGCCCAGACGAGGTGATTATGGCTGAACCATCAGTGAACCACGCTGACTCCTTCATGTCTTCTGACAGAGACTCAAAGGGTGGAGCCTCTTGAATGGGGGATGACTGCAGCACAGGAATTTCTTCTTCTGGCCGGGTGCTGGTAAAAGTAACAAGCCCTGCCAACTGTTTTAAAATGTTTCTAACATCCCCAACTGCAATACCCCCTCTTTCTTGAAGGTACCACTTCCATTTCATCAGTGTCTGGTTCTGGGCCAAAGCTGCCCTAGTGGTCAGTCCATTATTTCTCACCCATCCTGCTATTGGCAATGCAGTATGGATGGTGACTGTGTCCTTTTCTGTAATGGTCTCTACATGTTGAAGTGCTGTGTAGGCCCCAAACAGATTCTTCTCTAGGGGCGTGTATCTCGTCTGTGTCCCTGTCAGTTGTTTGGACCAAAATCCAATAGGTATTGCTCTCAGTCCTTTCTTTTCATTTGGCTGCCACAGACTCCAAGATATGGTACCATTCTGCTCCACTACATCCAGCTGAAATGGTACTCCTTGTCTCACGGGTCCCAATCCCTGATGTTGCAAAATAGCTTCTTTAGCAGCCAGGAATGCAGTCCGCTGCTCTGAACCCCATGAGAACTCTTTTTTCTGGTAACATTGTATATAGGCCTCAGAATCCATCCAAGATGTGGGATGAACGAACTCCAGAATCCCACAACTCCAATGAACTTCTGTGCCTCCTTTTTGGTAGTAGGGGGCAACAGCGCCTGGATAGTTTGCACAACTGTCTCTGGAATCTTCCTCTGTGGCCCAGTTCACATCATTCCTAGGAATTTCACCTCTGTGGCAGGTCCTTGGACTTTGTCTCTGTTGATAGCCCACCCTCTGTTCTCCAAGTGCTGTATCAGCAGTTGCAGTGCTTCAGTTATATCTTCTTTTGTCCCAGAGATCATGATGTCATCAATGTAGTGAAACACAGCGACTTTCAAATTCAGGGTACTTAAATCTCGGGCAATCAGTCCATGACAAATCGTTGGAGAATGAAGATAGCCTTGTGGAAGGACAGTGAAAGTGTACTGGTGGCCGTCCCACACCATAGCAAACTGGTCTTGACACTCTGGGTCTATCAAAATTGAAAAGAAAGCATTAGCCAGGTCTATCACAGCATGATATTCTCCTGCATCTTTAGCAATTTTCTCAACAATTGAGATCATATCTGGTACAGCTGACTTCAATGGAGGTGCCACTTTGTTTAGACCTCTGTAATCCACAGTCATTCTATATGTCCCATCAGGTTTCTTTACTGGGAACACCGGAGACGAGAAAGGACTTACAGCAGGTCTAAGGATCCCTTCTCTCAACAGTTCTTGCATAGTCTCCCCAATTTCTTTGTGGCCTCCAGGAAGTCTTTACTGCTTGAGACAGACTGGCTTCTCTGGTGGAGGAATGTAGACAGGGGTCCATTTCGCATGACCTCTGACCACAGCCTTCACCGCCCTTACCAGATACGCTTTATCAAGATACCCGAATGTGAATGTACCTCTTTCAGTCTGAATTGACTGACCTTGAAGTACATCCATCCCAAGAATATTTTCGGGTAACTCTGATACCAAAACATTTGTCATAAATCCTGATCCCTTGCCAATAGCCAATTTATCCTAACTGCTGGTGTATTTTGCCCTCCCAAACCTTCTACATAAATCAATTCTCCTTTGTGATGGGAAGGATTTCCTTGCAAAAGTGTAACTTCATCTCCGCTATCAACTAAAGCCATTACATGTGTAGGAGAAGATGACTTCCCCCACCATACAGTGACAGGTGCATATGGGCGTCGGTCTCCTGCTGTCACTGCCCTTGCTGCTATTACAGGAGACTCACCTTCCCTTCATAAAGGATAAGGAACCTCCCAATACCCTTTTCTGATTCTCTCTAACTCCTCCCCAGGATAAAGGGATTTGGGTTCATGTTCAGTTTTGGGAATTGGTTTGGGGCTAACAGAAGGGGTCTGTTCTGTTTCCTCTAAGTCTAGGCTGATGTTATCTTCACTAGGAGTAGTGTTTCTAACCCTGACAGTTTTCCCTACTAAATGTTTCCACCTCTTCAGCATTTCTGCAGTAGAAATGCCATCTATCTCATCTTTAGGTACTTCTGCCTTTAATAGGTCCACCCACATTTCTTTCCTAGAAATAACTAGCCTGGTTTTCTCTTCACCTTCTGTCTTCTCTACCCCATTCCGTTTCTTCTCTGTTCTTTTCTGCTTGTATTCTTCCTGTCTGGCCTTGACCTTATCTACTGCCCTGACAGGTTTTGTTTTAGTCTCCTCTATCTCCCCCAACTGGCTTAAAAGGGTTGTGGCTTCATGAATCTTGCTGTTTAATCCCAGGCCTCCCAACAAAGACAATAATGGAGCCCTGAGATTAAATGGCGCAGACTTCATCAGCTTAGAGTGCAGAGCAGACGTAAAGGGTTCCATATCTGGACCTATCCATTCTGGAAATGTATTTAATCCGGTTATACAACCCATCTCACGTAACCTGGAAATACCCTCTCATATTGATCTCCAGGAGTAGGTATTTTCCAGGTCAGTAGGACTAGCGTATACTCTGACTATTCCATCTCTCACAAGGTCTAACAGTAAAAAATACACGCTAAACTCTCAGGCTTTTCGCATTGCCTGACGCAATTGTAGATCATGGGTTAACACTCCCATAACCACTGCTTCCTTAGCTGACAAAACACTGTCCGCCCCTTCATCCCATAAGCGTAGGAGCCAACTCAATAGGGGCTCCCCAGACCTTTGTTTGTATTGTTTTGCCAGCTCATGGAGTTCAGTTTGTGTAAACTCCCGTACTTTTTTCAAATTCAACATCTCTGGGGTTGTGATAATGCACCTCCCCATCTGTCATATCCTCTCTATCATGTTGCCGTTTCCTATGCTTAGTAATGAGAGGTCTGGCATACTTTTTATTTCCCACTAGCAGATCATCATCTGAAATATAAAACTCTATCTCCTCATCCTCACTATCATTTGAGGAGAGCACATCCTCACAATCCCAGTTTTGGGATGTGACAATGGCACGTACCCTGGTTTTACTAACAGGTTTACGCCCCTTCCTTTTCCTTAAGGCATTAATTGATTTGGTCATGAGGGCTGCACACCGCTCTTGCAAATCATCAGCCCGACTAGCGGTTGAACGTACACACTCTGAGGCAACTGCTAGCTGGTCTTTTAATACCTTAACTTCTGCCTCTGCCTTCTCCCTTCTATGTGATTCAGTATAGAGAGCATGGAGGAAGTACCAACCCACTGTGGACACTGTCCTCTTCTCTTTCTTACTTAAATCCAACCCCTTAAGGCTAAAATCTATAAAATTATCTGAGACTTTATCACCCCAAGTCAGCTTCAAGGGAGAAGCATACTTCACAAATTCTTTAGCAAGAGGATCCCACTCATTATTTCTGGCCCAGTTAGGTAAGCTGCACACTTTCTTCTGGTCACCAGAACCCTCTGCAGCCTTGATTTTCCTAAACAGCTTACGCAGCATTTTACCTAGCACAAGCTACACAACACACTACAGAAAAACAAGTCTGCTTCAATTGAATTATAGCACAGATCGCGGCCGAGCCCCCAAATGTTTTGCTTGCATCTATCTATCAAGGTTACTCTGTGGTATAAACAAGGAAGCTGAGACTTCTGCAGTGTGTAAATGTGCTTTTACTATACAAGATGCTGTACATACAAAACTATTACAATATTAGGAATACAATACAAGACTGACAGATCTCTATAACAAGCAAAGTTTTTTGACTTATGGTGTGTGGCCAAGACTGATGAAAAACAGTTTCATCGGATTTCCGATGGTCAAATCCATCGGACGAAAATCCATAGGTTATCCGATCGTGTGTACAGGGCTTTACAGTCATTCTTTCAGTTTGAGAGCTGAAAGAAATCTCAAAAAAGTAATGTCTTACTTGTTTACTGTAGCTATCCTGTTGAATACAACAATGGTATCTAACCCCATTGTATGAAAACAGCATTTGTTTGAGAAATCTACTCAAACCAAAAGACTGACAGTAATCTGACCAACTCACTATTGTAATATTGTCCCATGTATCCTATGTCTGATTAATATAATAAAAATCATATTTTTAACAAACGCAACACAGCTCTCAACCAAACTGTCAAACTATCCAATGGCTGGAGTCATCACTGATCATATGTGCAGCATCGTGGCAGTTGAAGGTTAAACAGAGGCCAAGATGGCAGCTTCCATGGCTAAAAATGATAGGAGGGTTTACTTCCACTTTAAAGCGGTGTTCCGCCCAAAAAAAGTAAATAAAAACCAGCAGCTACACATACTGCAGCTGCTGGCTTTTAATAAATAGACACTTACCTGTCCTGGAGTCCAGTAATGTCGGTACCCGCAGCTGATGTTCCCATCAGCTGTCAGGTGCTGCCACCGCCATTGCGGTTAAGGTTACCTGGCAGTGCAGCCTTTCGGCTTCCTACTGCGCATGCGCGAGGCCCGCTCCTCTCTCCTACTGGCCCGGCGGTCGGAGGAGGGAGCCCCGCGCTGACGTCACAGGCCGCGGCCTGGACTCCCGGACTCCCGGAAGTGGGAAAGGATACCTGTCAAAGACAGGTATCCTGTCCCCCCTCCCCCTGAAAGGTGCCAATTGTGGCACTGGAGGGGGGGAGGAATCCGATGAGTGGAAGTCCCAATTTTGGGTTGAACTCCGCTTGAATCGGCTCCTTCGGGGGTAGCACTACAGTAGGAATCTGCAACAAAGTATGTTAAAAGAGGGATTTTTTCTTTTTTTCCCTCAACAAAAGTGGAGTTACTCTTTAACTGTAGCAGGGAAAAATCAGCTTTTCTGCCCTGCTACTGCAGATTTGGCTGTCCTGTGTGGCCAAGCTGTGTAAATCTCAGGACTGAATAGACAGAAATATAAAATCCTGTGGCAGGTAAAACAGCTCCCATATACATATTTTTTTGTGCACTTAGCTGTCTGTCTGGAGTTTAGCTTTAATTTGTTCTCACTGGTCAACAGAAGGACTGATTCCCACATCCTCCCTGGGGCCCCAAGCCGCAGAATGCTTTCTGTCATATAGCTGTCTGCTTACAACATAATTACCCAGAATCCTCTGCCAGCCTTTTCTAACAAGAATAAACACATCTGTTGGGATTACACCCCTCTATTACAAGCTGCGCATATTAAGTATTTGTTTCTACAAGAGCTTCTTATTAATTAAACTGTAAATCACGTAAAAAGAAAACAGTGCTGAACATGAAAGGATGCTAACTGAAGAAGCAGCAACAGCAGCAGCCAAATGTCCCACAATGCATGGGGGGCTGGCTCCTGAGAGGCTTTTACAGGCCTGCCATCTTCTATGTTAATAGCTGAGCAGAGCCGTTTTCTTGGCCTTCATGCTCCTCTCAGCCTCTGCTGACGTAGTGCAAGTGTGGGCAGCTCGGGCCTCACCAGGTGCTGTAGAGCTTGATGGAGTTTTATACCATGATATAAATTGCCCTGACAGGTGTTATAACCTCAGAATCCAGGCATTTATGACCCATGTATATTTCAACGCTTTCCACCACAGAGAGCCATTGTCAGCACATCTGACTGAGGCCTGGGAACCGAGCCTGGTGCTTTTATGTGTACGCAGCCTCTCTTGCACTTAAATATACCCAATAAATCAGCACGAAGCAGTGCCATGCATAAATTCTCTTACTTTAACTTGTTTTCTTTCCTTTTCCTTTTCTCTGTTTCTGCTTCAATTTTTCTGACTAAGAGTGCAATAGCTGTCAGTTGCTATCAAGCTCAATGAGGACAGGATGGGGAAATTAAGGTAATCTTGTGCTCACAAAACAGTTGGAACTAACAATCAGTTTGTTCCTTTCAACTGTTCCTTTTTTTCCCATCTTGTTTTCAGAATTATAAGGTTACTTACATGTAGCGCACCCCCTTAAGGGCCACACATGAACTGGGATTCCCCACCCTGCACAGCCAGACACACCAACTTTCACAATCTGTCTAGGGTCAGAGAACAGTCCATGATTTATTTTTATTTTTTATTGAGGGATAATAACTTTGATAGGGATTGGAAATTATGGGATACCCACTTGACCTAAGACAAATTTTAGGGATAACTTCTCTTATATACAGTCTTTATACACTCCACTGCTTCCTCCAGCACTCGCTTGCAGAACTCCAGCTAGGGTTGCCACCTCATGCCTTTAAACCCGAACACATATTAATTACACAGGTTCTGAGGCTAATTTAATGCAGATAAGGCACCAAGTACGTTTAATTACCACCTTAATCAGCCACAGAACCTGTGTCATTTATATGTGTTTGGTTTTAAAGGGATGAGGTGGCAACCCTAACTCCAGCTGTGTCATCTTGTTGAAATTTGGTAGGCAGGGACTTGCAGGCCCTATACGGTGTCACAGCTTACACTTTCCCAGAACTTCCTCTCTGTGGTCACTGATCCCAGCACCACCTTTTCAGGCACTGCCAGCCTGCCTAGCTGCAGTTGCCCTTTTCACTAGTCCTCCTGACTAACTTCTCCACAGTCCTCCTAGACTTATGCCGCGTACACACGGCCGTTTTTCCCGTCGAAAAAACAACATTTTTCCCATTTGATGAGAAAAACGATAGTCTGTGGGCTTTCTGTCGTTTTTTTCGACGAGAAAAACGGCATTAAAAACGACGAGAAAAATTAGAACATGTTCTAATTTTTCTCGTCGTTTTTTTCGACATGTTTTCCGCGGCAGTGTTTCCCATAGGGAAACACTGCCGCAGAGCCCACACACGGTCGTTTTTTTCGACCAAAAAAAAAATGACATTTAAAACGGCCGTGTGTGGGTGGAACAAGCTGTTCCTCGTTTTTAACGTCGATTTTTTTCGACGGTGTTTTCACCGTCGAAAAAATCGATCGTGTGTACGTGGCATTACACTCTCTCCACAGTCCTCCCAGACTGATCACTCATCAGCCCGCCTAGCTGACTTCTCAGAATATCTCCTGGATGAGCTGACCTGCTCTTGCTGTCCTCTCACTTGCTCCCGTGCCTCCAGGAAAGGATTTCTCTGTGTGTTGTAGAGGGTCCCTCCAGCACCCGAGCCCCAGGCCCGAGGTCATCCACCCGACTGCCCTTTCTGGCATGACTTATGCCTATTTATGAGATTCCTACCCCTTCCAGACCCTTTTTGCTGGGAATTGGTCGAAGACCTCATAAATATGCCAAGCAGCTCCTCCTAGTCTCCACCCACTACATCTAGAAGTTTCTCCAAGATTCCAGAAACAAGGGGAAGCACCGGAGAAACTGCTTGCTGAGACATTCAGCCTCCCTGAGTCACTTAAAGTGGATGTAATACACATGGCCGGACTTTTCATCGGGCAAACCTTTGTCGGAATTTCCGACGGAAAAATAGAGAACCTGCTCTCTATCTAAGTCTGTCGGAAATTCCGACAGAAAAAGCACACGGAATAGCCGATGAAAAGCTCCCATCTGACTTTTTCTGTCTTAAATTCCGACCGTGTGTACGTGGCATTAACCCTCACATATACCCAGTGAAGTGAACAGCCTCAGATGTTACACAGAGATGAAACAAATCTCCCTACATACGTTTTACATGTATATCTGCTGTATATATCCTTTAGAAAGTTCAGATCATGTTACAGATTTTCTCTTCCTGTTCAACACTGAGTGTGAAGTCTGGGCATACAGCCAATACAGCTGATTGGAGGAAAGACACACACCCCAACTCCACATAGGCAAAGGAAATAAGGAATGTGCAGAGCTGTGCTCTGACAAGTCAAGCTCTGTGCTAATATATTTATAGCAACCTCCCACAACACAAATTTCAGGCTGCTTTTATCTTCTGTGTCAGAGAACTTGTCAGAAGTTATCAGGCTGATAACAGAGCTATGGAGCAGGAGAAAGCCATGGGACTCAGCGCTTTGGAGAGAGGAAGAAAACACTACAGATAGATGTGCCCAGATCAAATTTCATGAGTCGGGTTAACATCCTTTTTAACCCTTTGAAATTAGGTTAACTCATGCATTCCCACATATGGTTGCCATCATCCCGGGTAAATATGGTGAAAAAAACCTCTGTTGTTTGGGGATTTTTAAGGCAACAAAAAAAGAAAAAAAAAAAAAAAAAAAGGAAAATTATATATGTAAAAAAATATATTTATTCACAAACATTACAAAATCGTTTTTATATAGATACAAAAATATGTTTATGACTATATCCATCTCCATAAAAATCTGCATTTATGAACAATTATGAATACAATGCCTAGATCGGTGACTCAAGATTTTTGCAGAAATCACTCAGAAACAGGCTTCATCCGACACGTTTCAAATCATAGTAAAAGACGTTCTTCCTCAGGGATGTTGCATTCATTTATCTAAAGACAGATTTATAGAGTTCTATTAATCAAAATATTCTCAATCCCACCTCCAAGAGGTATCAAGAAAAAAGGGAAGAAAAAAAGAACTTACTGAATCATATTCATTTAAAATACAAATGTTCCATGTTCCAATTTATGTACCAGGGGTGCATCTTCCTCCATCTACCCCTCCCAATGCTGCACCCACCATTGCATGTTCACAAAAGGAGTCAGGATTTAGCAACAAGGTGCAATCCAAATGGATGGCGTATTGTGGGAAAGAAGGGAGAAACCAGAATTGTCTATAAAGAATAAAATAGAGATCAGGTAAGTATAAATGGGAAAAATTGTATATTCCCATTAAAAAAGGAAAACAAATCCATTCAGAATAAACGGAAAGTCCTATATGCTTACCAGTAATCACTAACAACCCAAAGACAAATCGGGATCCATAAGTTCTTGCAAGGTTCCTTTGTATGGGAGCTTGGTATATTAGATCCTCCGCCTGTGGCAGAGGAAATGGAATGACGCCAATAGACTCCCTGGTGTCCTTTTATATCCCCCTGTGAATTGTGATTGGTTCCCACCGGTCACATGACTCATAGGATGGATGTGTTCACTCTTACCTGTGAACGTTCCGCATCACAGGAAATGCGGACACGGCCATCTTGGATAAGGGAAAAAGGATGGGAAAACTCAAACAGGCAGAAAAAACTGCACAGAGCCAATGGTGATATGGAGAAGCAATCACAGTGGGTCAGAATGGAAAGAAAGCCGGGATAATGATTCAGAGTATTCCCCGAATATCTTTGGGGCGCTCTGAACCAGGGATGTGAACAAAAATCAAAGGATGGGACAGCTAAAGAGGAGGAGAAACACCGGATTGGACGCTAATTCCCCATAGAACATTAAAAAAAAAATCTCTGGGTTACAAGGAACATATGTATTACATATACATTAATCAATGGTCATATATATAATTGAAAAACAACACACATAACCATATAAAAAAATCACAGTACAAAAATAATAATAATAAATCAATCAAATCCTCATGTTGTGCATTCCTGCATGTTCCCAACAACCCACACTTCTACAATCCACATGTGAAAAAAGGGGGGTTCCCTTGTTTTTAAGAAAAAACAAGAGGGAATTCAAATCAGAACCAAGGATGGAAGGATTAGGTCTGAAGATGATATTGGTGGGAGAAAAAAAGGTGGAGGCAGAGACATCTCCCGTGAAGGAGGGGGGGGGGGGCAAGGATTCCAACCTTGGAAGACAGAGAGCCTCGGCCACCAATTGGGTCTCAGTCCGTCTTGCCAGAACTGAAACCCTCCAGGAAGGGACGGAAACTCTCCACTTCATTGAGTCCCGGTGGCGTTGTTGCCCTCAGGTACCTAATCCAGTGCATTTCGCGCTGGAGTAGGACCTTGTTCCAATCCCCACCTCTGCGTGGGATGTGAATCCTCTCCACCACAGAAAAGAGTATCTTTGGCATCCTGTATTTATGTTTTTTAGCCACATGCCTACCAAGGGGTAAATAGATGTTACCAATCCTCATACTATGCATGTGTTTTTCAACCCTTTTGCCTAGTTCTTGACGTGTCTTCCCTATATAAAAGGCCCCACACTGGCATGACATGAAATAGACCACCCCTTGGGTTTTGCAGTTAGCAAAATGTTTGAGAGAAAAATTCTCCCCATTGGGTAGAGCCAGTGTTGGGCCTCCACCAATGACACCACATTGTGAACAGGCCCCACAGGGATAAGTCCCTAGAGTTTTACAGGGGTCCCTCCTCGACTCACCCCTGTACTCGCTCTGGACTAACATCCCCCCAATGGACCCTGCTTTTTTGAAGGTAATCTGGGGGTTAGGTGGTACCAGATTTTTAAGGATTGGATCCTCAGTTAGGATAGGCCAATATTTTGTGAAGATCTGTCTGATCTTTGTATGTTCCTTAGAGAAATTTATAATTATTCTCGAGATGTTGTTATCTTTGTTCTTATTTTTCTTTATTTTGGATGTTTTAAAGACCAAATCATGCCTATTGTTTTCCCTCACTCTGTTGAAAGCCTTCTTTAACGTTGTTCTACTATAGCCTCTAGTCAATAAACGGTTGCTTAATTCGTTAGATTCAGTTTGAAAGTCACATTCCAGACTACAGTTCCTTTGAATGCAAAGGAACTGACTATAGGGTATGAACTTTTTAAGTGCCACTGGATGAAAGCTTGCAGCATGCAACATAGTGTTGCCCGCAGTCTCCTTTCTGTAGAGTCTGCTATAGATCTTTCCATCTGAATCCTTGGAAATTTGAATATCCAAAAAGCTAACTGTAGTTGCATCAAAGGACATTGTAAAGAAAAGATTTTGTGTGTTGGCATTCATGAGTGAAAGAACTTTTTTGAGATCCTCTTCCGACCCGTCCCAGACAATAAAGATGTCATCAATGTAGCGTTGCCACATTAAAATGTGGCAAGCATACACTGAAGCACCTTCTCCTAGGAGGAAATCCTTCTCCCATTCCCCCAAGTACAGGTTGGCGTATGAGGGTGCACAGCACGTCCCCATAGCCACCCCCTGTACCTGGAGGAAATGGGAGCCTTGGAACAAAAAGATATTGTGTTGCAGGACGAAATCCAACATATGTAGAATAAACTGGTTGAATTTCCAGTCTGTGGTAGGGCGCTGGCGTAGCACATTTTGGATAGCACAGATACCTAGATCATGCGGTATACTGTTATAGACAGACTCTACATCTACTGTAACCAGTAGGGCTGAAGGAGGCACCACAAGATCCTCCAATATCTGTAAAAGATGAATGGTATCTTTTGTATACGATGGAAGATCCATGACATGTGGTCTGAGGTGCTGGTCGATGATATATATGATATATATAATATGATGATATATCATTTTTCCCATTTATACTTACCTGATCTTTATTTTATTCTTCATAGACAATTCTGGTTTCTCCCTTCTTTCCCACAATACGCCATCCATTTGGATTGCACCTTGTTGCTAAATCCTGACTCCTTTTGTGAACATGCAATGGTGGGTGCAGCATTGGGAGGGGTAGATGGAGGAAGATGCACCCCTGGTACATAAATTGGAACATGGAATATATGTATTTTAAATGAATATGATTCAGTAAGTTCTTTTTTTCTTCCCTTTTTTCTTGGAGGTGGAATTGAGAATATTGTGATTAATAGAACTCTATAAATCTGTCTTTAGATAAATGAATGCAACATCCCTGAGGAAGAACGTCTTTTACTATGATTTGAAACGCGTCGGATGAAGCCTGTTTCTGAGTGATTTCTGCAAAAATCTTGAGTCACCGATCTAGGCATTGTATTCATAATTGTTCATAAATGCAGATTTTTATGGAGATGGATATAGTCATAAACATATTTTTGTATCTATATAAAAACGATTTTGTAATGTTTGTGAATAAATATATTTTTTTACATATATAATTTTCCTTTTTATTTTTTATTTTTATTTTTTGTTGCCTTAAAAATCCCCAAACAACAGAGGTTTTTTTCACCATCCTTTTTAACCCTGTCCTAGATTCATCCCAGGTCTGGCTCTCAGCCAGACCACATTTCTTACACTAACAAAACTATATACATCTAGCACGCTAGCTAGAGGGTGCTACATACAGTATGTATTCTACATTGCTGTTATCCATGATAAGCCTGCTATTGAAGCTTTACAACAAGTATTTCCTATTGCCTGGATCATAGCTAAAAAGACTTTCTAGTACGGGAGGCCTTGGTGATAGCTGTACTACCTCCAGTATACAGTACCTTTAGTGATAAGCTTCACCTCAATCTTCATTGTAAATGTAAGGAGTTTCCGTTGAATCAGAGGGGGGCGGGGTCACCCGCACATCACTGGGGAAACCCGGGTTTCCCCTTGTGTCAGAGGGGGACGGGGTCACGTGACGGGTGGCCCCGCCCTCAGCTACTTAAGAGCTGTCACTGGCTGAAGCCGCGTCATTCCCGGGGTGTCTCCGCTCCGGTGAAGAGTGCTGTTCCTCGCTGCGTTGGACATCATCGTTGGAGCTTGGCCCCCGGAGAGGAGAGATCATTCATCGCTGGACCCCGGAGATGAGATCACCCATCGCAGGATACCGAGAGTGGATTACCGCCGCTGGAATCTTTTTAAAATGTATTTTTTATTTTTAATAAAGGACTTTTCCCAACGGTGTCTGTGTGTTTTTTTTTTACACTTTCTTTGTAAAAATGGTAGGGGTACAATGTTCCCCTTACCAATTCACATAGGGGGGGCGGGATCTGGGGGTCCCCTTTGTTAAAGGGGTCTTCCAGATTCCGATAAGCCCCCCGCCCACAGACCCCCACAACCACCGGGCAAGGGTTGTAGGGATGAGGCCCTTGTCCCCATCAACATGGGGACATGGTGCTTTGAGGGGTCACAGACCTCCAAAGCATCCTCCCCATGTTGAGTGCATGTGGCCTGGTATGGTTCAGGAGGGGGGAGGCGTTCTCTCGTCCCCCCCTCTTTTCCTGCAGCCTGCCAGGTTGCGTGCTCGGATAAAGGGTCTGGATTTTTGGGGGGAACTCCACGCCATTTTTTTTTAAATTTGGCATGGAGTTCCCCTTAAAATCCATACCAGAACTGAAGGGTCTGGTATGGATATTTGGGGGGAACCCCACGTAATTTTTTTTTAAATTTGATGCAGGGTTCCCCTTAATATCCATACCAGACCTGAATATCCTAATAATTGAATTTGGGGGGACCCCCACGCATTTTTTTTTTTATCAATGATTTTTCTCTGTATTGCCGGGAGCCAACAATTCATTATAGCCGCGAGTACTTTTAAATGATTTTTTTTCCTTCAGAAATGACACTTTGTGGAGGGACAGTTCTAAGCACCGGAAACAAGCGCTGCTTTACAGGCATACTCTAGACACCCCCCAGGTACGAAATTTAAAGGAATATTTCACTTTTATTGTTTCACTTTAAGCATTATTAAAATCACTGCTCCCGAAAAAACTGCCATTTTTTAAAACTTTTTTTGCATTGATACATGTCCCCTGGGGCAGGACACGGGTCCCCAAACACTTTTTATGACAATAACTTGCATATTAGCCTTTAAAATTAGCACTTTAGATTTTTCATGTTTGAGACCCATAGGCTTTAACGGTGTTTGGATGTTCGAACAAATTTATTGCCTTTTCGCAAGTTCTGGTGCAAACCGAACTGGGGGGTGTTCGGCTCATCCCTAGAAAGGAGGATAATTTTATTAAGATACTTATAAAGGCTGGACAATTTCAGAAACATAACCTGAAACTTTTACATAGCTTGCTGTTAAATATTAGTGGCCAGCTTGTTTACATACTGAAGAAGTACTTTGGGAAGGTGCTTTTATAATATTGTATAGTAGTGCCCACCCCGTTTTAAAGTCCTGCAGATGAACGTGTTCCTCTGTGAGCCTCAGGAAGGTGAGTGGTGGGAGATTAGTGCATTCCTGTTCAGCACATAAACTTACCCATGGGCGCAAGAGTATTCCTAACTTCCAAGTATCAACAGGTGGCTCATTCCATGATTTGCATATTGTAGATACAGAGAAGACATTAGACATCTCATTTGGGACACTTGGGAGTTGATTTACTAAAACTAGAGAGAGCAAAATCTGGTGCAACTCTGCATAGAAACCAGATTCCAGGTTTTATTGTCAATGTTTAATTGAACAAGCTGAAGTTAGAAGCTGATTCTGGGTTTAGTCTGAACACAGGTTCAAACCCAACTTCTAACCCATTTAGCAGGGTTACTGTTACTGTTTTTCTACTGTTGCTAAACAGTATATGATAGCTTTCTTCTTTTGCTGTCAATGGTTGTTAAGGAAGCAGTGGGTACTGGCACCCACCATGTCCTCAGTGACCAATGTCATCACCTAGTCTCATTCATTTGCTGGCCAGGAATCCCCGGCCATGTAAAAAAAGGGGCAAAGATAGTGGCTGACATCATTGTCCAAATATGGCCATGAATACAGCCAAAATATGTTCTAATCAAAGTTAAAAGTCTGGTATGTGTTTTTAAGGGTGTGTAAGGTTCCCCCATTAAAATCTATACCAGACCTTTTTTTGAAGAAATTGCTTAAACGTGCATCCTCACAGGGTGACACTGTGGATGCACAGGTATAAATGTGCCAACGTCCCGATATAGTAGGAAGAATATGAATGGGCTAAAGAATGGACTTTAAGCGGCACATGAATAGATATTGTAAAAAACTAAGGGTTTTTATTTTAGAAAAAGTAATAAGAAAATACATATAAACATTCCAAAAATGACAGTCTATTCGTATTTAGATACAAGGCTCAGGCTAATGCTCTACAATGCTTCAGAATTATACAACATATATGCACTCCATCCTAAATGAAATATGTAACCAGCAACCAAAGGCTAGTAAAACAGTGAACGTATGAAGCAGGTGGCGTTAGCCATGGGTCCAATGTATCAGATGTAGTCTTGAATTGCTCTACCAGTTCCGCAAATTAACGCTTCTTCGGGAGCATAATAGTCTGTTGAGCATATATATATATAAACAACAAAAAATATATTTAACATCTTTTTAATACATAAAACAAAGTATAAAACAACATAGAAGACCAGAAAAAGATTTAAAAGTTGCTGGCTCCATATAGCCTATATACCAAAGAGCAAACCAACCATGTAACACCAACCCAACATGTGAACTAGCCCCTTATGGGGCACTAGAAGATGATAATGGTGCTGGCAGTGGTGCTTGGGAAAAGGAGGGAAGAGGGAAAGGTGGGGGAGGTGGAGGAGGTGGAGGAGGTGGAGGAGGGGGCGGGGGGAAAAAAGAGGGAAAAGGAAAGGGGAATAAAGCAAGGAAGATAGAAGAAGGCAAAGTGTACCTAAAAAGGAGCCTAGATAAAACAAGAAGCTAAAGACGAAAGGGAGGAAAGGAAAGGAGAAAAAGAGAATGAATAGTGAAAAGAGGTACAAAGAACCAACTCCATATAATAATCAATAGAGTACACGCTATTTCGAATACAAAAATACTCACAGGCCGAATGTGCTGCCACATGCGACACACATCTTGGTAAAATTAGAGTGGCTATTTGTCTGTAGCAAGTAGCCAATAATGGTAAAAATCTGAAGGAGGAGGAGAACAATAATATATATATATAAGGTCGCCTTGTTAACAACCATAGCATGTGTGACACATTAAATGAGACTGACCAGATAAAGTATATGGCCACAAACGAGGGTGCTCACCACAATGAACGACAGCTGGGTGAACTGCTAGGTAGAGGCTGCTGGTAAGCAGCAACAGGTAATGTCATCCAGGACTTTTGAAGCTATATGTACCAAAACATGAGGGAAAGAGGCTAGATATACACCATTGTGAATCCTGATGTATATTGGGGCAGAGGGTGTCTGACCCCAGAGAGCCTACGGTAGGTGGCCAGGCTGGAAAAATAAATAAATAAACAGGGGTATCTGTTAGTTGTTGTGCAGAGTTTAAGCTAGATATCTGTCATGCAGAGTGATAGCAGAGATCACCTACCTGTCAGCCTGCGCCTTAAAAGAGGGAGAGGAAGTTCCCACCAGTCCAGAGCAATCCTAGCAGTCAGCTGTACTGTTCAAGCGGTGTGCACCGCTTTTATGTGTCCCCACAGGACAGACGTCATCTCTGCAGGAAGTGACGCTGTTACAGGGGGGCAGAGGGCCAGTGCGCATGCGCCGAGGGTGCCATTGACGTGGCAATTCACGGCCAATGAAGTGGTACCGTGGGCGGGGCTCTTGCAGCCAGAGCGTCGAAAGTGCCGTTGACGCGGCGAACCTCGGCCAGTGGAGTGGTGATGTGGGCGTGACTATTGCGGCCAGTGCGCCAAGGGTGCCAGCCAGAGCGTCGAAAAAGCCGTTGACGGGGCGAACTTCGGCCAATGAAGTTGCAATGTAGGTGGAACTCTTGCGGCCAGGGGGCGACGCTATAAATCACCCAAATGATGTGACCCCGGTCACAACAACAAACCGGATCTCGCGCTGTGAAACAAATCCAGTTGCCGCAGATAAACAAACAACAAGAAGAAAAGGAAGACAAATGGCAGAGAGAAGAAAAGAGGAAACATGGGGTGCTTCTTGGCATAGTAGCAATACAGGGGCAGCAAACAAAAACATCATATACAGTCAGCGACCCATAAAAAGGTGCTCAAACGCACCTGCATTTTAATAAAAACAATTGTGTATTTATAATACTACTATATACAACCAAGAGTTCTGTTTGGCCTAAACAAATAAAGAAAATGGAAAAGGAAAAAAGAGCAAGGAAAATAACTGAAGAAAATATTGTCCTGATCCTACGTCTGTATATCTTATTAAAATGGAAGTCATAGAGGTTTTGGTTACCTCATCTGGTTCATGATGGTGGATAGTCTACCGAGGTCATATGGAATCTGCATAGTAAAAACCGAGGGCAGTATAAACGCCCGAGGTCATAGAAACGTCATGGATAGGGTGATATATGATTTAGAAGGGAAGTGGGATAGTGAATGTGTTTGAAGAAAATATGAGAAGTGAGAGAGATATATTATCAGGTCACATATATTGTGAAACTTGTTGTTAGTATTAAAATAGTGAGCCATTGAATGATAGTGAAGCTAAAACAAAGTAAACAAAACTTATACCAGACCCTTATTTAGGATGAGGGTCTGGTATGGATGAAGGAATCCACAGTCGCTTTATTCACATTTTTTTGTAAATGTAAGTTTTGCTGCACTAGGTTAAATACATCATACAGATGCGCTGATCCAGACAGATTGCATGTTATTTAATTTAAGGAATTTTGCAATTTTAACCACTTAAGCCCTGGACCATTTTGGCTGGTTAAAGGCCGTGCCCCTTTTTGCGATTCGGCACTGCGTTGCTTTAACTGACAATTGCGCTGTCGTGCGACGTGGCTCCCAAACAAATTGACGTCCTTTTTTTCCCACAAATAGAGCTTTCTTTTGGTGGTATTTGATCACCTCTGCGGTTTTAATTTTTTGCTCTATAAACAAAAATAGAGCGACAATTTTGAAAAAAATTCAATATTTTTAACTTTTTGCTAAAATAAATATCCCCCAAAAATATATAAAAAACATATTTTTTCCTCAGTTTAGGCCGATACATATTCTACATATTTTTGGTAAAAAAAATCGCAATCGGCGTTTATTGATTGGTTTGCGCAAAAGTTATAGCGTTTACAAAATAGGGGACTGTTTTATGGCATTTTAGATTTTTTTTCTTTTTTACTAGTAATGGCGGCAATCAGCGATTTTTATCGTGACTGCAACATTATGGCGGACACATCGAACACTTTTGACACATTTTTGGGACCATTGTCATTTTCACAGCGATCAGTGCTATAAAAATGCACTGGTTACTGTGAAAATGACACTGGCAGTGAAGGGGTTAACCACTAGGTGGCGCTGTAGGGGTTAAGTGTTCCCTGCATTGTGTTTCTAACTGTAGGGGGGTTGGGCTCTGTGTCACATGACATCGATCTCCGCTCCGAGTACACGGAGCCGAGATCCGTGTCATTGTCATTAGGCAGAGCAGGGAGATGCTTGTTTACACAAGCATCTCCCCGCTCTATACCTCTGTGAGACGATCGCGGGGAAGCCCGGGGCGATTGAGTCCGCGGGACCCGCGGTCGGACTCACGGGGATGGCGGCAGGGTCGCGAGCGTGCCACCACACAGACAGGCACTTAAAGGGTACGTTGATATGCCTGTCCGTGCCATTCTGCCGACGTATATCTACAGGAGGCGGTCGGCAAGTGGTTAATGTTAAAGCAGAGCTCCAGCCCCCCGAAAGGTGCCAAATCTTTTGTGTGGAGCTCCACATTAAGCATTAATAAAATCGTGCATGGAGTGGAAAAGAAGTCCCGAGTTTGTTAGAATTATGGGCTTCTTTGTATACGTTTTTGCTAGTTTGTGTTCTGCACTAATGAGAGGTGCTACTCACCTGTCAAGGAATGACTTTGTCTGCATTTTGATGACCTGTGAAAATCTGTGACCAGCGCCCCTCTCTATGTGAAAGGCTGTTTATAGTGGCATTCTCTCTTTATTGTGACATCAAGGGTTTTATACCCCTCATGTCTCTCTTGCACTCCACTGAAGCTAATGGAGTACAGATGGTGCTCCATTAGCTTTTTCCCTTATCCCAGAATCCAGGGAAAGTGACAGGAGTCACCAAATGAAAATAAAATTAAAGTCCTTATCTGAACATTTGTTTGGGGATAGTGCCTCACAATACAGAAGCCAGAGTACCTCCCATGATAGCCAGACAATTAGCATTTGCAAAATACTGTATGTCAGCAATGGCAGCTTCCATGTTTCTCTTAGGAAAGATCCCCTTAAAAATAGCAAAGCAACTCTGATTTCTCTGTTTGGCTAGATCTGCCATCAGATATCATAATGTCTTCCCCTGATGTATTTCAATTTTAGTTTTATATGTTTTCATCAATTAACTTGTAAAGCACAGACTGCAGACTCAACTTCAATTCCGTCTATGTTGATGCACACACAGCAGAATGAAATGTTCAAAAATCATTATCCCTCCTCCCTCCCTGTACTGATCAGATGGGTATAAGAACTGCTCTAAAGTTATGCTCTAGTCCAATATGAACATTTTGAGCTTTTTAAAAAAAGTATTTTTACATTTATTTTTACGGTGGATTCACATTTGAGTGTTTAGTTGCAGTGTGTTAAAGTTTATTGCATCAAGGCAGTTTGTTACCCGATGCATCACAACATAAAAAAAATAAACACACAACCTTTTTTTACAGTATAGAGCTGCACAGCATATGTTTGTGATGTTTTTCAGTGCATGGGTCACTACTGTGCAGTATTTTGCAGTTTTTTCTCTGATATATTTTAATTGAAAATTCATGAAGCACAACAAATTACTTGCAAATTGCTCATTTAAAAGAGGAAGTAAACCCTCTCTTTAAAAAAAAAAAAAAAAAAAACCCTGCAAGAGAAAGGCATAATGAGCTAGTAGCATAGCCTACTAGCTCATTATGAATGACTTACCTTAGATTGATGCCCCTGAAGCGCTCCTCGTTCCCCTCCGCCGCCATCTTGCTTTTGAGTCCCTTCCGTGTATCGCCGCTCCGGCGCTGTGACTGGCCGGAGCGGCGATGACGTCACTTCCGCACATGCGCCCGGGATCGGCACGATGCGCGGGACCGGCATAATTCCGGCATGCCCCATTCAGAAAACTGGGACGCTCAGTGCGCCTGCGACGTTGTCTACGGCGCGCATGTGCCGTAGACATCAGTGCAGTGTTTTCTGCAAATATCTCCTTAACCGTGTAGGTGAAGGAGATATTTCTTGCACCTACAGATAAGCCTTAATCTAGGCTTACCTGTAGGTGCAAGTTGTCAGAGTGGGTTTACAACCACTTTAATGCATGTTGCAATGCACCTTAAATTGCATGTTGATTTTTTTTTTAACACGTGTTACAACAATTTACGTTGACATGATTTGATATGTTTCCATCTGTTTCAGTAGGAATTTGAGCCAAAAAGGTAAAAAAACAAAAACAAATAGTCTTACTTGTAAACAGTGGTATCTGTTTTTTTTTTTTTTTAAGGGGAGGGGGGCAGCAAACAACCACTCCTCCAGCAGCCGTAGCATCTATGTAGCGGGCAGTGGCAGTGAGCAGCAGGCAGCAGGTGGAGGGCATCAGGCGGCAGGCAGCGGCATCGGGCGACAGGCATCGGGAAGCAGCTCCTGTGTCCTTTCCTCCATAGCTGCGGCTGTGCAAATCCTCCCCTCCTCCTAAGCATCCAGTAGGATCACCTGTCATTTCAGCCAATCGGGTGATGGATTTCACGACCCGCTTCCTGATTGGCCAGGAGAAGGATCAGTATTAAAATAGTGAATATTCATTCGCTATTGTAACACACCTGGCTGGGCTCAGTTCGCATTTCCTGCGCCCCAAGCTCACCCTATTTTGAAGCCTATTCGAGCCTTTGGCTCTAATCGGTGCTGGATGCATGGATGGGGGGGGGGTGACGCCCATGCGCCCTTAATGGACGGGTCGCCCCTGCTTGTAAATATCTTCAACATACTTTGCTCCAGTAATAATTTTGGTGCTGACAAACACAGTAAATTGCCCCTTTTGTTGGTAAATTTTAAATATTCGGCTGTGCTGAGTAAATCGATACCCCATTTTTACCCAAAATTTCCCATAGGGGACAATTTAAAGTTCCTAGAGGTCATCAGTTTAGAGTTAGATTGGTTGTAAACCCTTACATATACCCAGTGAAGTGACTGGCCTCAGGTGATACGCAGAAATTAAACAAATCCTCCTACATACGTTGTACCTGCTTATTTGCAGCTCTCTCTGCAATTTATAAGCTTATCTGATCTTTCAGAAAGCAGGGGGTGGGGAGCTGAAGTTACACTCTGCAGAACTCAGTGAGAGCTGATTGAAGGGGTGGGACACACTCCCCTTTCACACAGCACACAATAACAAGCTGCCAATCACAGGCTGTGCGCTGCAGCTCCCTCCCCTGTGACCGTTTTACCTCCGGATGTCAGGAAAACCTGTCAGAAGTGACTCCAGCTGATAGCAGAGGAATTAAGCAGCAGACAGAAATTACACTCAGTGGTCTGGATTGAAACAAGTACACGCTATAGAGGGAGATGCTTTTTTCATATTTAGTGCCAGAGGTTTACAACTACTTAAACCAGGAATGATGGCCCTATAATTACTGTGTTCATGTGGATGTGTGACGCAATCAATGTTTTCATATGTATGTGCATGTACCTGGAGGCAGGGGGCTCAACATTTTTTAGGGGGGTGGGGGTAAAGCGGAAGTAAACCCCTTTGATTTAACAGTTTCAAATAAGTTACATTCCTGGCACATGCCAGAAATGTACCTGTCACATTGGTTGTGCTCTTAACCAAACTGTAAAACCATCCAATCACATGTGCAGCATCATGGCTGTTGAAAATGTAACAGAGGCCAAGATAGCAGTTTCCTTGGGTGAAAACTTCAGGAGGGTTTACTTCCACTTTAAGTGCTTGGGTATAGCTTTAATTTTTTTACAGATTTGTTTCACTTAACTTTAGTGCTACCACATTGAAGACAAATAACTCCCTATGTTAGGGTGACCAGACATCCCCGGTTTCCGGGGACAGTCCCCGGATTGAGGACACTGTCCCCGGACCAAGTCTGTCCCCGGTTTTGTCCCCGGAATGGATTTGAACAGGGGCTGGGGCAATTTTATAGACAGTCAGTGCAGAATTAAAAAAACAGAATTACACACCCCGCTTCGCTGCACCTACTAGCTTAGGGGGGTGTATTTTTTTTCCATTATCTGTGCCCCTTTCTGATGATCATGTGCTGGTCGGAGCGGAGGGAATATTTCTTCAGTTTCAGGTGCATTCCCATTTAGCTCCGCTCGCATGTTCTTTTGCCTTGGCTCAAGTCCCGGCCAGCCGCCGCCTGTTTATCTCCTTGCCATCCCTGGTGGAGTGATCTTCGTCCGCTCCCCACCCAGTAGTAGCCGGGGCCCGGAGATTAATACTTGACAGGCTGTGAGGCGGGCGGCGGCGGCGACGGGCAGAGAGTCGCTGATTGCCACCATTACTAGTAAAAAAAAATATGTCCCCGGATTTAATTTGAAAAATCTGGTCACCTTACCCTATGTGATAGTATGTTTTTACAGTGACAGGCTCTCTTTAATAAGACATTAGGGGTATTAGACCCACTGACGTCTCCCTTGCCCTCCACTGAAGCTAATGAAGCACAGATTGTGCTCCATTATCTCCTTTCACTGCCAGAGTAGCCAGGGAAAGTGACAGCAGAAACCAGAGGTGATGAAATACACATTGTTCTGGGGTCCTTACTAGACAGGGAGATTAGTGAATGGATGTTTACTAGTCTCCTCTCCCTACCTGGTGACACCCAGAATGCGAGTTCCAGGCCTGCAGGTGGGATAGTGGAGAGCAGGAAACATGACGGGGAAAGTCACAGGGGTGGAAGGCGGCACTTCTGGGCTTCTGCCAAAGCTTTTGCGCCATATTAGTTAATGATGTCAATAAAGCCTTCTTTGCTCCCCAGCCAAGGAAAACATGCCTTTGATTTACGATGATTGTTGAATTAATTGGCCTATCGCAAAGACTTTTCTTGATCCATATAGCGTAAACAAGCGCAATCACCAAAGTGGTTAAAAAAGGGCCCTATTGGATTGAAGTCTGCCTGTGATTAAGGTTTAGCCATGGATATTGAAAATGTTCTTTAAATGTGTTGCCTTCTGCAGGTCGGCAATGTATTGAAGCTCAGCAGGGAAGCTCAGAAATAGTTTGTTGTTTCAGTGTGTTTATTCAGCTTATAAAATTATGTAAACAAATTGCTTCTCCTACTGCCCTTTAATCTTCCAAGTTCCCATCAAAGCCAAAGAAAACAAGGCCACAGATTCTCCTTCTCCTCCAACTCAGCGTCGTTTAGCTGTGATGTACTGTGCTTATGTCTCGGCTCACATCTAAAAGGGAAGACGCTTTTTAAGACGGCTGATCATATTTCATATCGGCAGTGGACATACTGCAAGTGATGGCATTCAATTCAGTGTCCCTCCCCCCCCCCCCCCAAGCTTTGATTTATGTTTCATCAACTGTGACCGCAGGTCTGTTTTGTAAGTTATATGAAAAAGTCCATTTTTTTCTGGGTAAATTAAATGTCAAGTTCTTATTTATGGTCACTAATATTAGATATAAAGGCAACCAGGTAAGAGGGCAGCTTGTTACCCTCTGCCATTTTGCCACCCTAGGCCCCAGGGTATATGGCCTTTCCACAAATTCAGATCTGCCTGTCTCCTTCACTGCTGTAGGACAAGAGGTGCATATGAGAGGAGGTACATTAAAGTGACACTAAACTCTATTAAAAAAAATCTATTCAAGTATGTATTCTCAACTCAATATAATTCCTTCGGTTGCTCTCAGCTTTCTCCAAATTCCTCTTCTTTTTTTTTTTTTTTTGCTGCTATGATTTGACTTCCTGCTAGAGGGTGGCTACATTCGTATTCTGTGGCCCCACCTGATGTAAGAAAATAGTCACCCTCTCTTGCATATAGAAGTATGAAAGAGCCCTGGGGCCACTCTACATTTTACTAAGCAAATTCTGAGTTTCAAAGTCAGGATTCTGATATTAAAGTGGTTTTAAAGGCTGAAGGGTTTTTATCTTCATGCATTCTTTGCATGAAGGTAAAAAACCTTCTGTGTGCTTCCCCCCCCCCCCCAATACTTACCTGAGCTCCCTCTCGATTCGGCGATGTGCACAGGAGCCTCAGCTGTCCCAGGTCTCTCACTCTTCATTGGCTGAGACACAGCAGCGGGAGCCATTGTCTCTCCCTGTTGTCAATCCCAGCCAGTGAGCCAATGAGGAGAGAGGGGGGCGAGGCCAAGCCGCGGCTCTATGTGTCTTAAGGATGCATAGAGTGGGGCCTGGGAGTGAGCAGGCACCAGTGCCCCCCATAGCAAGAGGTTTACTATTGAGGGCACTGATCAAGGGGGAGAATCCAGAGTACCAGTGGGGCACTGAGAAGAAAAGGATCTGGGCTTCAGGCCTAGCACACACGACCGGGAATCTCGTCAGGAAAAAAAACATAGTTTTTCTCGATGGGATTCTTGTCAAGCTTTCCTTGCCTACACACTGTCAATCCAAAATCTCGTCGGTCTAAAGCGTGGTGACGTACAACACGTATGACGGCAGTATAAAGGGGAAGTTTGATTCCAATGGCGCCACCCCTTGGGCTGCTTTTGCTAATCTCGTGTTACTGCGTGTTAGTAAAAGTTTGGTGAGAGACAATTCGCGCTTTTCAGTCTTCGTGCTTTCAGCTCGTTTTCTGTGGTTCAGTTTGTGCTTGTGGGTTCGTATCTTGTCTTTCAGGGCATGTAGTCAGGTTGTATTATTTTTTCAGTGCGTTCTTGTCTGCTCGTTTCTGATTTTCAGGTTGTTCTTCATAGGCCTTGCTGTTCTTCAGTGCGTTCTGTTTAGTTTGTTCTGATCAGACGACCGTTTTCTAGCCATGTTGCTTGTACGTTCTCGTCATAGACTTCGTGCTGTGCTCCTTCTCCTCCACCTCCTCCTTCTTCTTCTCGACCCCCTACTTCTCCTTCACCTCCTTCTCCTCCTCCTGACACGAGTACACCTCCAGAGGCACAGCCTCCAGCCAAGCGCAAAAGGAAGGCTGCAGAGAAGGCTGCACAGAAGGCTGCAGAGGAGCATGCACAGAAGGCTGCAAAGAAGGCTGGAGGAAAGGCTACCAAGAAGACCAGGAAGTGATGGCCTTGCTTCAATGTGGTCTGACAGAAGGTAGGCTGTTGTAGTACCACAGACTTGGGACATATATCTCACCTGCTCAGTAGTGTATTTAGGTTTTGTGCTGCCCTAGGCATGACTAAACTCGTGCACCCCCTAATTTAAATATGTCAAGGCCACACCCCTTTCTGTTTAATTTTCGAGTGTGGACACTAGTTCTAAAGGGCCTGGGCGGGGACAATGGATTCCCTTAATTTGCATAGATTTCCTCTAACTTCCTGTTTGGCTATGGGGAAGGAAGTGAAGGGAAATCTCTCCAAAGGGACAGGGATGGTAAAAAACAAACTTGACAAGGGCTCTATCCAAAATGAAAAAAAAAAAAGTGTTGCCTATAGTTCTACTTTAAGCACAAATTTCTGATAATTTTATGGAGGGAACTAAGAAAACATAACCATGCCAATGGAAAACATATAGCACAGCGAGGAAGGTTTGTGGTCCAGGATTATAGGACAGTCAAAATTAGAAGCAGCACCCCCCCCCCACTGTTACAGAATGCCGGCCGCCCGCATACCGGAAAGAAGCAGTGCGGCCGCATTATGGGGGCGCTAGATGAATTTGCCTCTCAGCCCAGTCCGCCTCATAAGATGCCACGCTATACTAACAGTGTAGCGCAAGCCGGCAGGGACTCTTTCCGTGCTGCCCCCCCTGCAAAGTGCCCTAGGCCTGGGCCTTGTTGGCCTAGGCCAGGATACAGCGCTGCACCTGCTGCTGTTCCTGACCTCTGGGAGTCCAGGACCAGATTGGGCTCCCTACTGGATGTGCTTTTCAAGGTCCCAATTTTAGTGTCCACACAGAGTTGATGTGTGCTCTGTGGTACCAAGGATGCACAAATTGCAGCACGGTCTCCTGCGCTGCCTTCTATTTATTTTCTTATTATAGACCAGAATAAATGGAATTTATTTTTACAGTTAATACTTGCCTATGTGTTTTTATTAAACTAAAAAATTGATCTTGTGAGTAGGCAGGTAACTTTTAAATAAAAAGGGTCTAATTAAAAAGGGACAGATAACACCAAACATACTCCTTGAAGGTAAAAAAATACAAGATAATAATGTTTAAATTGTGGTAACTTGTCACAACAAAAATAAAAATCACTAAACTTCCCAAGTGAATAAGTTCAAAAACAGCTACAGCAAACTAAGCAAAGCAGTAATGTTGATCCAGAACCAGTACGTTTTTCATATGAGTACTCTCTGATGATTCAATCACTGTAGTTCTCCAGTAGATCAGATGTAGTTGCATTTTATACTCCCATCATTGTCTTAGCAGTGACACTCCCCTAAGGTTATGTACTCACCAGACTCTAGATGGTTAAACGCCTGTCAGCTCCTCTCCGAATCTCCAGTCAGCTCCCTTCAGGAAATCCTAAGGCTCTCAGACAGTGAGCGTGTGTGCGTGCAGCAGTGCGGGCATGCAAAACAAAGTAAGCTTCACATAGCATAAAAACCTTTATTCAAATTAAATATGCCCCTACATATAAAACATGCTTACAAGGAAAAAAATAAAGTATAGCATATCACCCGGGGATGATCCGTCAGCTCAGTCAGGCTAATTAATGAACGCTCACACCATTCAAAGCTCTCATGAGTCCCGGGAAGACGATCGTTCCCCTGGCGTGATTGGTCGCGTGGTCAAGCCCTGACGCGTTTCGTGATTGGTTCACGTCTTCAGAGGGCGTGGCCACACATCGCGACTGCTCTTATTTATATTACAGCGGGCCATGACGTATCTACATACGTCAGGCGGCACAGCGCTGTCTGAAGGAGATCCAACGCGGCTCTGAGTGTTCCCACCCTGGCCGCATATATGTTTATGTCTCCATTCAGAAAAGATCCACCTGTCACTCACTAGCGCATTCGGTCCTCCCACCAGGGGAGACCAAGTATACAGCAGCATTAGAGATGAATGTACAATATGCGTAACGGCCAGTATAACTCTGCATAAGGATCTATTATCAAGGCACCTTGACCCTTATTAATCAGAGTACGCCGTGACTGTTACGATATAATCTTCACTGTTAAATGTTAGTGAAGATTCTCATTAAGGCCTGTGTAACATGCATACTGTCCCTGTCATTTTCATTCGCAGTGATCACCAAACATGATTGCACCAAACCTAATATCACATTGGCAGTAAGGAGATTCACTATGAACCCGCTGACTGCCAAGGAATGCATATACATGTAAAATGGGTTACAAAAACCATGTCATTACATATAATTTCATGTGAATGTCAGGCAACAAAACATGAGACAAATTAAAAAATAAAAAATAAAAAGGTGAAAGTCTGAAATCCAAGACTAATCACCTATAAGGGCATGTATCAGAGTATATTTTCCTCAAAATCATACCTACCATATTTTAAAACATATTTTTCAAAAAAATACATTTCTTAAAAGGCTTCATCCTAAACATAAAACATGTTCTCTCACTAAAATGAAACCATTCATCTACCCTGGTTGATCATATGATAAAAAACCTTGAGCTGGGGGCGTGGCCTGAGCGGAGACCGAGATGGACGCCTAACCTGAGAGCTCCTGTGCGACCGGGCTGATTTATCACCTTAAACGGGAGCCTACCATCCTAATTTTGCTATGCACAGAGCCACAAGGAGCTCGTCCACCTCTCGCACCTTCAAGGACTCTCAGACCCACTCGGGGAGGAATATACCGGACATATTCCGGTCCCAAAAGACACAGGCCTCTACGACATTGCGGATCCTCGCGCCTGCACAGGCCCAAGCCGCGGCCTCACCTGACAGACCGCCTTCAGCCAATATGCCGGGTACATCCTCTCCCTGCTCCAACGGGGCTCTCCCCCCCAGCCTATTCGACTTGGAGAAAGTCGCGACGGACATCAAAAATACGGTCACTGCTGCCATAGCAGACCTGAAGGCCGAAATGCTCGCGGTCGCCCACCGAGTGGATAATGTGGAGCAGACGACCCAGACGCATGCGGCGGCCATTCGCCAGGTACAGTCGGCATATGACTCCCAACTTGCCCAAGTTTTTGAGCTCCATAGGCACATGGAAGACCTGGATAACCGGGGAAGGAGGCACAATGTTAGGGTACGGGGGGTCCCTGAATCCGTAGACCCCACCGCCATATAGCAAACCGTCAGTGCTATCTTTAATGACCTGATTGAGCGCCCGGCGGACTCCCCCATCGATATGGAAAGGGCCCACCGCGCTCTCCACCCCATACCCCGAGACAACGAACCCCCCAGAGACATTATATGTTGTATAGTTAGCTTCCCCCTTAAGGAAGAGATTCTCCGCAAGGCGAGGGAAAGGGGACGTATTCTTTATAATGGCGCGGAGGTGAAACTGTTCCAGGACCTCTCACAGATTACTCTTCAAAACAGGAGGGCGCTACGACCGCTGTTAGATGCTCTGCGTGCGAGAAACATCCAGTATCGCTGGAAATTCCCGTTTGGCCTGTCTGCATCAGCAAGGGGGCGCTCTGCCCTGCTTCGCACACCGGAGGATCTTCAGGCGTTCTGTGCTCAATTCGACCTGCCCGACTTGGAACTACCGGAATGGTATGCGCTTTACTTCCCAGCGGAACCCTGGCTTCCTGTTTCGCTCCACCCGTCACCGAAAGCTGCACGCCAGAGACCGCGGCACCGTAGACCTGGACCGACGTCACCGAATGCCCGCTCCTCACACCGGGACCTGCAACAACATAGCCCCTCACCACCGCGTATGTGATGCGAGACACCTATTGACTAATTGTCTGCTGGATAGACTGAGACCTGCAGCCCTTGAGTATGTCTCCCCCCCCGGTATGTGTAAGCGTTATTCACCGAACTTTCACTCTCCCAGAGACCCCTCAGACCCTCATCTGATATAGGTATGCCATCCCCACCCCGGTCTCTTGCACCTCATAGCTGATAACCCCTCGTCCCAATGGCCCTCACGGCGATCTTCTTTCCCTGCTGGGGACTCCATACATCGCTTCTCCATCTGGAGTCAACCAATAGCTCCGCAACCTGTAACCCAGCGGATGGCCTAGGGCCTGCCGTATTCAGGTGGCGGATGTGGCAAGTGCGTATCCCCGAAAACGCTACGTACGCCTTTTTACCCCAGAGCACCTAGTCCCTCGTACACGTCCGGACCCCCCAAAGCTGGGAGGTTGCACTAACAGTTGAAACTCTCTGTCCTCCGGAAGATATGGACGCCCCCACGACATGTCCCCGTCCCGGGAGAGACTCCCCATGAGTGCCCAGGAGTAGGCCTGGGTTTCTGTCATTGGCCCCTATCCACACAGTTACGGAGACCCTTTCCGAGAAGGCATAAGGATCTCGCTGCAATTCGGGCCCGAACAGACATCCCCCCTTCTGGAAGCGGGAGGACTGATCTCTACTGTATGTTGCCCGACGCCTCGGCCTGCAACGCGAACACATCATCCCCCCCGGGACATTTTTTTTTCTTTTCTCGCAGACGACGATCCTACACTCCTGCAGGCAATGTATCCGTATTCTGTGTTTTGTTTTTGTTCCCCCAAATGTCACTTTATTTTGCCTCTCGTTAACATTGCCAGTTCTGTTGTATGTCCCTTATTCGCACGTGTTTTCCCTTGACCCCTGTTGTGCGTATACGGTGTGCCGGGCATCGGTCAGGCGGGGTGGGTTTTGGGAGATGCCAAAGACCATTAAGTTTCGGGAGCCCCACCCCCTCCCCGATGCGAGAGTAGACGTCGAGATACCGTTATCCTAACTCACTCTGGACTCGCCCTCCCTCACCTCTCTCCTTCTCTTCCCCTCATCCCTCCCCTTCTCCCCTCTCCACTCCTTCCCCCCCTCCACCCCCCGTCTCTTCCCCTATCCCCCCCCACCTCCCCCCCTCCCTCCCTCCCTCCCTTAGTTCTCTCCTCCCTATCTCCCCCTCCTTTCTCCCCACATCACTTCCCCTCCCTTCCCTCTTTTCCCCCTCATTTCCCCTCCCCTCCCTCTCTCCCCCCTCCCCCCCTCCCCCTCCTCACCCCCTCTCCCCTCCCCCGTACCTCCTCTCCCCCCCCTTGCCTCGTTTCCCCCTCTCCCTAATCCCCTCTTCTCCCCCCCACCTCTACCCTCCTAGCCATCCCTTCCCCCTCTTCCCCCCTCCTCCCCCCTTTTCCCCTCCTCCCGTCCCCACTCCCCCCAACCTGCCCCTTCCCCCGCCTCATCCCCTCGTCCCTCATTCTCCTTCCTCCCTTCCCTCCCATATTTCCCCCTCCCATTCCTCCCTCCCCCCCGTCCTTATACCCCTTGCCCTACCCCTTCCCCCTTACTCCCCCCTCCCCCTCACCATAGAGTGGGTTAACGTAAGTCTTTGAAGAGGGTATCCTCTCCCCAGCATGTCTCACGGGCTGTGGCTTTCTCGGTTGAGTTCTCCTGAATATACTTTAAAAGGTTTACTTTCTAAATAGTATGGTTTGCTTATATTGATTCCAGCACTACGAGCTGGAGAAGGTTATATGCGTTATGTTATGTTGATTTGTGTATTGCTCCTATGCACTTGATACTTGAACTTTCTGTAGCTTGTTCTTTATGGTAGGCTCCCCGCTACGCTTCTTGGGCTCTCGCTGTAAGCGGGATCCCTCATCCGCTCCACTTTGACCCCCGGTCCACAGCTAGGCTGCGGTTACCGCTCACACTACTACCCCCACACAGCGGTCTCACTGGGACGTAGCTGACACTCCAGATTTCCTCTTGACTCCTACAGGTGGATAGCATAGCTAAGTCCACCTCTGGTTTTTCTTTCTCCTCCCCCATATTTATCCCCTTACATTTAGCTCTCATACCCCCCCCTCCCCTTTTTTTTTTCTCTCCTCTACCCCGCCTTGGGTACTTGGCCCTGATCCCCCTACCCTTCTTTTTCCCCCCTTTTGTTTTTTTTTCTCTACTCTGATCCTTCTGATTCTCCCCACCCTCAACTCTTCCTGATCTCCTCACCCGTGTGTCCTCTCTCCTTACCCCTCTTCCCCTTCTGTGTGTCCTCTTCCCTTCTTTCCCTTCCCCTAGGGGAGTGACCCTCACATTCATCCTCTATAGGAAGATCCTAACCTACTCGACATCCAGACTCTTATTTTCCCCTCTCCCTAACTCTTCATAATGCAGAACCCCCTTAAGATTAATGTCCCAATGACTCTGAAGTGTGTTTCATTGAACACAAAAGGCCTGAATGCACCTGAAAAAAGGTCACAAGTGTTAGCTTCGCTCACCAAACATAAGGCTCGCTTTATCTTCCTACAGGAGACGCACTTCCGATCTGATGCTATCCCCAAATTGACTAATCACATATATCGCTCTGCCCTACACGCCACTAACCCGGTGGCCAAATCTAAGGGAGTTTCGATCCTTATTTCAAAACACGCCAACTTCCTCCTGACTGACTCTCTAGTGGATCCTGAAGGCAGATTCATTTTTATTAGGGGAACATATGCAACTAAGCCTATTACACTGGCTAACATATATTGCCCTAATGAACATCAGGTCTCATTCTTCCGCAAGACATGTGCCCTTTTGTCCTCATTCCAGAGCGGCCTGGTCCTCCTGGGAGGCGACATTAATGTGCCCTTGAACCCCCTCCTAGATACCTCCACTGCCACGACATCTCTGCCCTATAAGGCATTACGCCAAATTAAAGCCCAATTACAAACCTTGACCCTTCATGACACATGGCGTACCCTCTATCCTTCAACCAAAGACTACACCTACTTTTCGGCCCCCCACCGGAAATACTCCAGAATCGATTTTTTTTTCTATCCCGGACCGACCTCCCCGCCCTCCAACATGCCTCCATTGAACCAATGTTCTTATCGGATCACCATCCCATCACAGTTACACTATCGTTCCCGGAAACGTACCCCAAGACTAAAGTATGGAGGTTCAACCCTTCCTTCTTGACGGATCCAACCTCATTGGAACGGATCCGCTCATGCATCAAGCATTATTTTCAGGAGAACGCTAATCCTGACATTTCTCCAATATCCATATGGGAAGCCCACAAATGTGTGGTAAGGGGAGAACTGCTTGCCCTGAATGCACAGGCCAAAAAAGTTTATCAGGAGAAGGTGAATGCTCTTATCAAAAGGATTAGAGTACTAGAGCTGTCCCACAAACAAACACATGCCCAGAACACCCTTCAGGAACTAACTCAGTTCCGCACACTCCTTACAGATGAATTGGGTAAACGCACGAGAAGACGCTATATTCTTGGCCAGAGGGTCTTTTATGAGCATGGCAATAAGAGTGGGCGCCTTTTAGCGCGGTCAGTCCAGAAGGCCAAACTCTTGTCCACCATACATACCTTACGCGATCCCCAGGGCACCCTCCTAGCCAAGAGTGAGGATATCGCGAAAGAATTCGAGTCTTTCTACCGAAAGCTATATAACCTTCGCCCTGCCCTGCCACCCCGAGCATCGGGGGAGACACGTCAAATGCTCATCGCGGACTTTCTCGCTTAATATGGCCCTAAACCCCTTTCCCCCCAACAAGCACAATCCTTAGAGGGACAATTCTCGACAGGAGAGCTGGAGATAACCCTGAAACAAATGAAACTGGGCAAAAGCCCGGGCCCGGACGGGTACACCCTCTAGTACTATAAGTCCTTTGCAGACATCCTTGCCCCCAACCTTTTACAGACGTTTAATGCCCTGGCCAATCCGCAAGACCGACCTAATAGACTATTAGAGGCACACATCACTGTAATCCCTAAGGAAGGGAAGGCCCTCCAGGTGGCGAATTATAGGCCGATCTCACACCTTAATGTCGATATAAAAATTTATGCCAAGATCCTCGCCAGCAGGTTAATACCTCTAATCCCCGGTCTTATCTCCAATGATCAAGTGGGTTTTGTCCCGGGTAGGGAGGCGCGGGATAATACCATACGAACCCTCAACCTACATCACTGGCTCACCTCAACTAAAACACCAGGCTTTTTGCTTTCCCTTGATGCGGAGAAGGCGCTTGACAGAGTGGCCTGGGACTACATGCGAGAGGTCCTAAAAGGGGTGGGTCTGGGGAACCGCATGCTCACCTCCATAATGGCATTATACTCGAACCCCACGGCGGCGGTGAGAGTTAACGGCCACCTGTCGAACGTCTTCTCCATCAGCAATGGCACTCGCCAGGGTTGTCCCCTCTCCCCCTTGATCTACATTCTCTCCTTAGAACCCCTCTTAAACAAACTTAGAGAAAACACGGGCATTAGGGGTTTGATGGTCAAAGGCAAAGACTTTAAAGTGGCCGCCTTCGCGGATGATATCTTGCTCTCTCTCACATCCCCGCGGACCTCCCTCCCTTCTCTCCTACATGACCTGGAAGCCTTTGGTACAATTTCAAACCTAAAAATTAACTACACAAAGTCCCACGCCCTGAACATCACCCTCCCACCACAGGAAGTTCTTCATTGTCAGGAATCTCTCCCATTTCATTGGGAAAAGACTGCTATCTCCTATCTTGGGATTCGGATCCCACCCTGCCTTAAAGATTTGTATGCCCTTAACTTCCACCCTGCCCCGAAAAAAGCCCAAGACCACTTCTTGGAGTGGTCCTCACTGAATGTCTCGTGGTTTGGCCGAGCGGCTCTGATCAAAATGATTGTCCTGCCACGTATATTATACTTGATCCAAACCATCCCGATGCATATACCCGCAGGATTCTTTTCCTCTTATCGGAAGGCCTGCTCGGCGTTTCTATGGAAAGGCTCCCCCCCTAGAATCAAATACGCCAGACTCACCTTGCCCAAGACTAGAGGGGGTATTGCTCTCCCAGACCTGTATAAATACTACGTGGCTTGCCACCTTACGAGAATCGCGGCTTGGTCCATCCACTCTCTTGAAAAGGTCTGGACTGCTATCGAAGACTCTTTCTCACCCATTCCGCTACATCTTCTCCCATGGCTATCCCCGAAACAATGGCCACGGCCCCTGACCTCACATCCTTTCATCCACACTTCCTTAACGCTTCTTAGGTGGTCCCCCTCCAGAAGCTCCCTCTCACCCACCCCGGGCCCGCTGACTACGCTGAGAGGGAATCCCGACTTTATCCCAGGCGAGTCACCTACTTTCCTCAAACAAGAATGGCCGTATCAGGACATCCTTGCCTTACAGCTATACAATGACGGTAAGCTCGCTTCGATAGAGGACCTCAGGCTCATTTCCAACACCTCTACCTTCCCCTCTTGGATATACAGACAAATTTGTCACTTTCTATCCACACATGCAGCTCAGGGCAGCTGGACAAGACCACTTACACCTTTTGAAACCCTCTGCTATCGTAGAACCCCCCAACGGCACCTTATTTCCCTGCTCTACGCTTTACTCTTAGAACCCACTGATTCCAACCTTTCGCCATCGCAGGCCTCGTGGAATAGAGATCTACCTACCCCCCTCACACCAGTTGAATGGATGAGAATTCACGAATATGCACACAGGGGGTCGTTGAACGTTGCCATCCAGGAGAATGGGTATAAAGTGCTCACTAGATGGTATAGGACCCCAGCTCTCCTTCATAAGTTTGCTCCTTCAACCTCCAACATATGCTGGAGATGCAATACAGAGGTGGGTACCATGATACATATTTGATGGGAATGCTCACACATTCAACCCTTTTGGAGGGAAGTACACAGATGCATCGCCTCAATCACCACTTACACCTTGGACTTCACACCAGCACAATTTCTCCTGCATCACACTTCTCTCTCGAGGAAGGACTATTTCAAATCCCTAGCCATGCACATGGTGAATGCTGCCAGGCTGTGCATTCCCAAACACTGGCGCTCCTGCCATATTCCATCACTTAAAGAATGGTTTACGACCATCTCTAGAATTTGCGACATGGAGGAGCTGATCCACATCTCACAAGAGAGAATGGAGAATTTCTCGACTACTTGGTCCTGTTGGTCACACTTCAAAACTACAGCTGAATACAATCAGCATGTTCCCTCGGATTAGAGTCTGTACTCTGAGGGGCTCTTTATCCCCCTCTTTCATACTGAGGTTCAAGCGAGTGGTCACTCCCCTCATCCTCATCCTCACCCTCATCCTTAACCCCACCCCTTCCCCCCATTCTCGCTGTTGCCCCTTGTGCTCTGATCCTTCCCCCCCTCCCCTACCCCCCTTCAGTTCCATACCCCCCCCAACATGAATAGATATTGTCCCCCCCACCCTATCCCCTTATCACCATATCTTAGACATCATCTCTTTGGTGTTGGAATCAACATGTAATGTAGCAAAGTTAGCAGGCGGTTGGAATGCGGAGCAAACTAATAAAGGCTCCGGCCCATCCGCACCTTCATTCTCATTGATACGAAACTTGGAGACTATTTTACACCCGCCTGTAATGTTTGTTTAAGTTGTACCAAAATCTGGTTCTCTGTGAATGCACCTGTTCTGCATCAATCCTTGTACTGTGATTCTTGTGAATTTGCTTAATAAAACTTTATGGAACAAAAAAAAAAAAACCTTGAGCTAATAATTACTAATAAAACAATTTAGGTCTAGATCTATATTTAAACCGTTAGGACTAAGTGTATTAGTGAGAAATAACCATTGAGTTTCTAATTTGGAAATTTCTCGCACCATATTGGCCCCTCTCCATCTATGGTGAATCTTGTCAATACCCCAGAATTTGAGTCCGATTGGGTCCCTATGATGCTTCTCTCTAAAATGTAGGGACACGCTATGTTCTTTGTATCCTATGGAAATGTTATAGATATGTTCCGCCACCCTTTTAGAAAGTGTTCTTTTAGTGCGGCCTATATACATTAGACCGCACGGACATTCTAGGGCGTATACTACGTGTGTGGATGCACACGTTATACATTCCTTAATTTGGAATTCCTTTCCATTAGCCGTGGATACAAAGCTTGTGAGTCCTCGTAAGTGTGTCGATACCTGTTGGCACGCTTTACACCTTCTGCAAGCATAGAAACCTGTCCTATCCCTGAACATGTTTATCTGCTTGGGAGGATCAAGGACTTTTTTGACTAGTTGGTCTCCAAAAGATGACGTTTTTCTATAAATGAAAGGTGGTACAGATGGTAGAACCGTTCTCAAAACTTTATCCATTGCTAGGATGTTCCAATGTTTTTTAAAAATGCTTTCTATCTCGCGATATTGTTCATGGAAGCCGGATATGAACCCCCATTCATGTTTACTATCCGTTGATCTAATTTTGGGGAGTAACATTAGTTCTTGCGATTGGGCACCCACTTGTTCCATCAAGTTGGACAGATGTCGTTCATTATACCCTTTTTCCATAAAACGTAGCTTAATGAGTGATGCTTGAGATAGGTAATCCGTATCTTGAGTACAGTTGCGCCGTATACGTGTGAATTGGCCCTTAGGGATGTTTCGGAGCCATTGTGGGTGGTGTCCACTCTGTACTGGGAAATAGCTATTACGATCAGTTTCCTTAAAATATGCTTTAGTGTGAAACTGTTTATCCCCTTTCATGACCATGACATCTAGAAAGTGTATTTGATGTCTATCCCAATTAAAGTCAAGCTTGATATTACTGTTGTTACTATTAAGGTAATGTGCGAACTCCTGGAGTGACTTTTCACTGCCCTGCCAGATAATGAACAAATCATCTATATACCTCTGATAAAATAATAATAATAATTCTTGCTTCCTGTTATTAAAGACCCACTTGTCCTCCCACTCGCTCATAAACAGGTTAGCAAGGCTGGGTGCAAACTTTGCACCCATCGCTACACCTGTCTTTTGGCTATAAAACTCTCCCGCATACCAAAAGTAATTATGCGTTAGACAATACTCCAACGCCATTCTGATGAACTTTTTTTGAATATATGGGAGGTCATCCCTCTTGCTGAATGCCCAATTTAGGGCCAGAAGGGCATCATCATCCTGTATGTTGGTATACAGCGATGCCACATCTGCTGTCACCAAGAATATTTCAGTGCCTTCAGGGATTATTAAACTCCTGAGTTTCTGCAGGAAGCTAGTTGTGTCTTTTAGATAAGCTTTGGTATTAAGGACACTTAAAGCCAACAAATACCACAAACACCTTCCCAGGACTTGGAACCGCGGAGGTCCCTAAGACCAGCCCCAACTCCTAAGAACCAACGAGGAAAGGGTAATAAACAACCAATGAGGGGTAAAAATAGTGGACACCATATGCAAGGATATACACAACAAGGCATGGGACATAATGAGCCCTATATGGTGAATACTCAAAATAGATATGATCCCTTATCCACACAGGATGTTACGGGGGATTCGTATTATGCTCCCTACCCCCGGCCGGCCCCTTTTTTAGGGAGAGGTATGAGGGGGAACCCACGAGGACGTGGACGAGGGAATCGTCCTTGGAGAGGACGACCGCAACAAAATTACAATCAGAGCAGGTCACAGGAATGGTGGAACCCACCACAGTGGGAAGGACCATACAGCCCAATCAGGAATGCCAGGCTACCACGCGTAGAGGATGCCGAGCAGGGCAACGGATCCAGCAAAAAAGACCAAGGCAGGCAGATTAAGTGGTATATATAATCTTTCATCTGTGACTCTCACACAGAAGGAAAATAATATACTTAATGCGGGCCTGAAATGCACATCCACCAAACCGTTAAATAAATTCAATGTGTATATTGACATACATAAGTATATTAGGAAAGTCAATATTAAAAAAATATTTCCTGTCAAACAATTTTAATTTGAGGAATAAGAGAACTAATGATGTGATAGGGATAGACAGTGGACTCAAAAATAGATCACTTTTCAACCCACCTCAACCAGCTAACCATCAAGTTGAGGTTTTTAAGCAATTGGTATTGAAAGATCTAGAGACAGTCACACAAAAGAAAAGTCTAAATCCAACACACATTAAGGAGGGGATCAAGGCCCTGGAAAATAGGAAGGATATCATCGTCCGCCCAGCGGATAAAGGAGGGGGAGTGGTGGTTATGGATAAAACCTATTACCATGCACAGCTCCAGAATATGCTTGAAGATGAGGCCACATACCAACATCTCAAAGGTGATCCCACCAAAAAATACAGGGAAGATTTATTTAATTTAGTGGATTTCGGATTCTATATGCGAGCTATCACTAAGAAAGAACAATTGTATTTATGCCCAAGTTATAGTAGAATTCCGACCATCTATACAGTTCCTAAAATTCACAAGGATCCTGTCAAACCACCTGGAAGGCCAATAGTAAATGGCATAGATTTGGTTACCTCTAGAATTGGACAATATCTGGACCACTTCATGCAAAGTAGTGTCCTTAATACCAAAGCTTATCTAAAAGACACAACTAGCTTCCTGCAGAAACTCAGGAGTTTAATAATCCCTGAAGGCACTGAAATATTCTTGGTGACAGCAGATGTGGCATCGCTGTATACCAACATACAGCATGATGATGCCCTTCTGGCCCTAAATTGGGCATTCAGCAAGAGGGATGACCTCCCATATATTCAAAAAAAGTTCATCAGAATGGCGTTGGAGTATTGTCTAACGCATAATTACTTTTGGTATGCGGGAGAGTTTTATAGCCAAAAGACAGGTGTAGCGATGGGTGCAAAGTTTGCACCCAGCCTTGCTAACCTGTTTATGAGCGAGTGGGAGGACAAGTGGGTCTTTAATAACAGGAAGCAAGAATTATTATTTTATCAGAGGTATATAGATGATTTGTTCATTATCTGGCAGGGCAGTGAAAAGTCACTCCAGGAGTTTGCGCATTACCTTAATAGTAACAACAGTAATATCAAGCTTGACTTTAATTGGGATAGACATCAAATACACTTTCTAGATGTCATGGTCATGAAAGGGGATAAACAGTTTCACACTAAAGCATATTTTAAGGAAACTGATCGTAATAGCTATATCCCAGTACAGAGTGGACACCACCCACAATGGCTCCGAAACATCCCTAAGGGCCAATTCACGCGTATACGGCGCAACTGTACTCAAGATACAGATTACCTATCTCAAGCATCACTCATTAAGCTACGTTTTATGGAAAAAGGGTATAATGAACGACATCTGTCCAACTTGATGGAACAAGTGGGTGCCCAATCGCAAGAACTAATGTTACTCCCCAAAATTAGATCAACGGATAGTAAACATGAATGGGGGTTCATATCCGGCTTCCATGAACAATATCGCGAGATAGAAAGCATTTTTAAAAAACATTGGAACATCCTAGCAATGGATAAAGTTTTGAGAACGGTTCTACCATCTGTACCACCTTTCATTTATAGAAAAACGTCATCTTTTGGAGACCAACTAGTCAAAAAAGTCCTTGATCCTCCCAAGCAGATAAAAATGTTCTGGGATAGGACAGGTTTCTATGCTTGCAGAAGGTGTAAGGCGTGCCAACAGGTATCAACACACTTACGAGGACTCACAAGCTTTGTATCCACGGCTAATGGAAAGGAATTCCAAATTAAGGAATGTATAACGTGTGCATCCACACACGTAGTATACGCCCTAGAATGTCCGTGCGGTCTAATGTATATAGGCCGCACTAAAAGAACACTTTCTAAAAGGGTGGCGGAACATATCTATAACATTTCCATAGGATACAAAGAACATAGCGTGTCCCTACATTTTAGAGAGAAGCATCATAGGGACCCAATCGGACTCAAATTCTGGGGTATTGACAAGATTCACCATAGATGGAGAGGGGCCAATATGGTGCGAGAAATTTCCAAATTAGAAACTCAATGGTTATTTCTCACTAATACACTTAGTCCTAACGGTTTAAATATAGATCTAGACCTAAATTGTTTTATTAGTAATTATTAGCTCAAGGTTTTTTATCATATGATCAACCAGGGTAGATGAATGGTTTCATTTTAGTGAGAGAACATGTTTTATGTTTAGGATGAAGCCTTTTAAGAAATGTATTTTTTGGAAAAATATGTTTTAAAATATGGTAGGTATGATTTTGAGGAAAATATACTCTGATACATGCCCTTATAGGTGATTAGTCTTGGATTTCAGACTTTCACCTTTTTATTTTTTATTTTTTAATTTGTCTCATGTTTTGTTGCCTGACATTCACATGAAATTATATGTAATGACATGGTTTTTGTAACCCATTTTACATGTATATGCATTCCTTGGCGGTCAGCGGGTTCATAGTGAATCTCCTTACTGCCAATGTGATATTAGGTTTGGTGCAATCATGTTTGGTGATCACTGCGAATGAAAATGACAGGGACAGTATGCATGTTACACAGGCCTTAATGAGAATCTTCACTAACATTTAACAGTGAAGATTATATCGTAACAGTCAAGGCGTACTCTGATTAATAAGGGTCAAGGTGCCTTGATAATAGATCCTTATGCAGAGTTATACTGGCCGTTACGCATATTGTACATTCATCTCTAATGCTGCTGTATACTCGGTCTCCCCTGGTGGGAGGACCGAATGTGCTAGTGAGTGACAGGTGGATCTTTTCTGAATGGAGACATAAACATATATGCGGCCAGGGTGGGAACACTCAGAGCCGCGTCGGATCTCCTTCAGACAGCGCTGTGCCGTCTGACGTATGTAGATACGTCAGGGCCCGCTGTAATATAAATAAGAGCAGTCGCGATGTGTGGCCACGCCCTCTGAAGACGTGAACCAATCACGAAACGCGTCAAGGCGTGACCACGCGACCAATCACGCCAGGGGAACGATCGTCTTCCCGGGACTCATGAGAGCTTTGAATGGTGTGAGCGTTCATTAGCCTGACTGAGCTGACGGATCATCCCCGGGTGATATGCTATACTTTATTTTTTTCCTTGTAAGCATGTTTTATATGTAGGAGCATATTTAATTTTAATAAAGGTTTTTATGCTATGTGAAGCTTACTTTGTTTTGCATGCCCGCACTGCTGCACGCACACACGCTCACTGTCTGAGAGCCTTAGGATTTCCTGAAGGGAGCTGACTGGAGATTCGGAGAGGAGCTGACAGGCATTTAACCATCTAGAGTCTGGTGAGTACATAACCTTAGGGGAGTGTCACTGCTAAGACAATGATGGGAGTATAAAATGCAACTACATCTGATCTACTGGAGAACTACAGTGATTGAGTCATCAGAGAGTACTCATATAAAAAACGTACTGGTTCTGGATCAAAATTACTGCTTTGCTTAGTTTGCTGTAGCTGTTTTTGAACTTATTCACTTGGGAAGTTTAGTGACTTTTACCCTGGTGTTATATAACAGCTGGTGGACCTTGGAGTTTGTGAGGAAACTTTTAACCCTTTCGGGTCAGGCTGTCATCTCTTTGTATGATCTTGATGTAACTCTTTTGTTGCTTATATTCTGCAGGATATATAATTTATAACCAAGGTGTAATGTTCTCATATAATTTACACCAGCGCTGTTAATGTTACACTTGTTGAAACATAATTTTATTTGATTTACTACCCCTTTTTTATAACGGCAGCTAACTAAGCAGATTAACATTTAATTATCCTTGAGCGCTAGGATCAGATACACTACGGTGACCATTCTGATATTTTTACATAAAAATAAAAATAAAATCATGGAGATCACTAGAAATTAAATAATTATTTAAAATGCAGATCTGTATTAAAAAAAAAAAATGTTAAGGAGATCTTGCTCCATAAAATACCGGCAATAAAAAATATTCATGAGATCAGCATTAAAAATGCTGCAAAAAGTTAGTCAGAACTCTGTGTGAATATCAGCAGCAAAACAAGTTCATTATTTTTCATTATTGTACCATTCTAAAGAAGATTTTAATGTGCAGCATTTAAATGATGCAATAATTTACAGCGTGACGAATTTGCTATCTCCATTGCGAACGCTAGTTTTACCAGAAGGAGCGCTCCCGTCTCATACTTGTGTAGCGGCCTCACTCTCTCTCTCTCTTGTATCGGTTGTTCTTGGCTGTTGTCTAGGGGTACTCTGGAGGAGAGAGTGCAGGACACTACACCCAGCTCTCACCCTCCGTGTATGTGAGGTTTGAGCAAAGTCTTTTTAGATTACCTTCGGGTCTGCATTCTGCATATGGAGCCTCCGCTTCTTCCATGGAGGTGTATCTGCCAGTAATAGAGCCCCACACCATTCAAAGTTCAACACTCCTTTATTTCTTCAATGCCAGAATGAACATAATCAGTTGAACTCCCATAAAAGACAGACAGGGGTGTGGATACGAGTAGGCCCAGGCACAATGAACTCTTCTATCCCTTTCTCGTGCAGATAGGCCTGGCGCACGGTCTCTGCCACCGACCGTGAAGTTGGTAGCTGCCACCTACCGGGTGAACTAGTTGGGGCCCCTGCCACGGGCCTAAGTAACGGTCTCTGTCACGACCTTAGAATAACGTTCTCTGCCACCGACCTTAGAACATGGACCACCTTCTGTGTGAATATGGCCCCTGTTTGGCGAGGACATCCATCCTGACGGTCTCCGGAGGCCCTGTCCCGGCAATGGCAATCTGCTGCACCAGATCTACGGGAAGGTCACCTGCGTGGTCCCTTACGCCTGGATTCAGACACCCGATTCTGTGGGTGCCTTAGGACGATTCCTCCCGGGCGGGTCCCAGTGGAAGAAGCTGGGCCCCAGGCCTGAATGATGCACCTCACCCCAGACTGAGGGTGTCTGGGGTGACTCCTGAACTCCACGTGTCCAGGCCTAGGCCGCCTGGACACCGACCGCTGGACAGCAGCCCTCAGGCTAACGGTGCCTGGGACTCGGACATCGTGGCGAAGATGTCCGCCTCTTTTATGGCCTCTCCCAGCCAGCACAGCGTGTTCCCCGCCCCGCCGCACAACAGCCGCGAGAGACCAAAAAGGGTACAGCACTCCAGTGATGGTTCAACCCCGGCCCAAAGTGACAGCACCACCTGCTGGGCCGCAAGGAACTGAACATCACTGATGTCTCCACCCGAATCAGCATACTGAAAGGTACCTCCCCGCTACACTCTCCCCCCGGTTATTTGACACTGGTCCCCAGTGTCTGGGGTAAACTATGCCAAAAACTGACATATAAAGTGAAAAAACTGCGCTAAACCAATATTTGTGCAACAGAGCTGCTGGCACTCAAACAAACAAAGTATAAACAGATATATAAAAATATAATGCAGCGCTCAAACTCAAGAGTTGCTGAAGACAACTCTGATGTGTAAAGGACTAATAAACCACTGTGGGTTAGTGATAAATTATATAAAGTTCATGGACAGTCTGTTCCAATGGATGATTTCACATATGAGATGACATCCATGAAGACTGAAAAACGTGACCACTCTGGGTAAATAAAGTGATTCAAAAGAGTCCAAACAGCATATGTGTAGTGAAAGTGAATGTCTTTTCATGGACACCGCCGCCACAGCATAAATGACTGGAAGACCTCAATATATCGGATGGAAATCAACAGTAATGCCCCATACACACAATCGTTTTTCATGCCGTTAAAAATGCCATTAAAAAAAATGGCAATTAAAAATGATCGTGTGTAGGCTCCAGAGCATTTTTAACGACGTGAAAAACGGGCATTAAAAATTTCGAACATGCTCTCTTTTTTCACGTCGTTTTTCATGTCGTTTATTTTAACGACGTGAAAAACGATAGTGTGTATGCTTTAACGACGTGAAAAAAAACGCGCATGCTCAGAATCAAGTATGAGACAGGAGCGCTCGTTCTGGTAAAACTAGCGTTCGTAATGGAGATGGCACATTCGTCAGCGCAGTCACGGACTGAAAAGCACGAGACTGAAAAGAGCGAATCATCGCTCAACAAACTTTACTAACATGAAGGGTGGCGCCATTCGAACGGAACTTCCCCTTTATAGTGCCGTCGTACGTGTTGTACGTCACTGCGCTTTGCTTGATCGTTTTTTTAAATGATCGTGTGTACGCAAGACAGGCTTGAGAGGAAACATGAAAAAAAACGACGTGAAAAACGGCAAGAAAAAAAATGGCATGAAAAACGATCGTGTGTATGGGGCATAAGACACGAAAGATGAGATTGGATACTCTTACCGGATACGGTGGACCCACCTGTCGTATGACAGTGTGTCAAACGGGCTTGATGGTCGCCATGACCAAAAGTAAGGGGAACTGGATGTCCAGATTGCCTCAGACCGACTCCCACGGGGTAGCAGATGACCAACTCACTCGATGGACACTCCTCCGGTCATACAGGCTCCAAGACAGTTCAAGGTGGATGCAAGGGTAAGAAAGAAAAAGAAAAACTCCAGATGGTGCAGGTCAATATAACCATGAACGGTTTATTGAATGAATTTTGTCTTATTTGAATATAGACAAAAAAATAAATATAAAAGTGATCACAAAATAAAATATTAAAAGCAATGTGGGGTGCAGCATAAGCAATCCCTACGCGTTTCGACTTCAGAAGTCTTCAACAGGGGCATAGTGCTGTACCCCCCACATTGCTAGCATTAAATAAGGTCTGAAATGAATCTGACCCGCCCTGAAAGGGGCGGAGTCAAAACCGGAAATAATGAACTATTCAACACCAGACTAACATCAATAAAAATTAACCTGAACTAAAGAATCATTACATTCAAATAATATAAATAAATATGAAACAGTATGCAATCCTGGTGTATGGATATACAACCTAAATAACATATAAGTCACATAAAAAACATATAAATCAAATTTTCCCGCCAAAGATTATACCCCAATCATGTTGGGAGACAGATGGAACCATCAGTGCTGATAGCTTAGATATCTAGATGTTATTGTCCCCACCTGAACTTACCGCCAGTAGAGGGCGTCTAATTATCCTGCTAAATGATGGCAGGTACACAGATGATGGTCATCTTGCAGCTACATCTCACAGATGTTGCTGCAATATTGATTGGGGACACCATTGTAGCGTGGCATCGCGGGCATCTAGTGGGAAGCTAGCAGCACTGCAGGGGAGAGACAGGGGACGCCAGGAAGCAGGGGGAATTGGCACTGCACAGGGTGATTAGGATGTGCCCTGGCACACCCAGCACACCCTGTGCGCACGCCTATGCTTTTCAGCATGGTCACCTTATAAATAAGGAGACAGGCTATAGTTGTTAGAAAGTCTCATTTGTTGCCATCCAAAATATATAAAAATCTACGTGTATGTGTAAAATGTGGAACTTTGGTTTTGGTGAAAACTCTTATTGCTGCAAACAAATTATACAAAAGTACACATTTTTATTATATGCAAATTATAAAAGAATTAGCTCTCTTGGATATTTGAAAATTGCGATGTGAAGGTGTCCTTTATAATATCCAGTGATTAGTAACAGCTTTCACCAAGATAAAAATTGCACATTTACAATAATAGAATAAGGAAACCCTTATCAACACACCCGCTTCCTCAGGAAAGGGTTCATACACAATGTAAAAACTGTATCAATTGCAAATGAAATCCAACTGAAAAACAGTACTTATATTGAATTCATGTGTATAATCCAAAAGAGTAATTACATATGTATTCCAAAAAGAAATCCATAATTTATGTTTATTGTGACAGGGACGTATTTGTAAAATATGTAACATATAAAGGACATATGACTGGAACATGTACATTAATATACAGATAATTGTGCAACAGCCAAACCAAATTTTGCATTACATATGTATTTAACAACTTGACTACTGGGGCATTTTTTTTAAATGTTTCATACAAATCAGATTTGTTTTTGCTAGAAATTACTTTAAACCCCGAAACAAATATATAATTTCTGGTACCCAAATGTCGCCATAGGTTCGCCATGTTTTAGAAGCCTTCACAGTCTACCACCTTAGAAAATTATTTTTGTTCTTACTCTTATGGTTAAGGTGGTACCTCACATGTTTTGGCGCAATTTACAGTATGTTTACATACATGTGTGCACCCTAAGCTGAACGCTTGCATTGGAGTGTGTACAGGGGTGATGGAGGTTCAATTAGGGTTTTCATTATTTGTATTTATTTTATTTGATTTTACTTTTTTATTTATTTTTCCTTTTTCTTTCCTAATTCAACTTTATTGCTATGACAATGGGGCTAACAAGCCCACAAACAGGCTACAGGCAGGCATGTACTGGCCATCGGGACTACCGGGAGTTTCCCAGTGGGCCGGTTTCAGTGATAGCCTGACAAAGTAATGGCTGCGCGGCTCACGCAGCCATTAATTTGAGCACTGCCAGGGATCGGCAAGGTGTCCGTTAATGGTCCTGCGGCCGATCCAAGTGCAGACTGCAGAGTCCTCCCTGAGTCCTATCCCTCCTCCTGTGTATGACATTTAAAGAAGTTAAACCACCATAGAAAAATATCCAAAAAACTTTGCAAACATCCCTAAACTATTGACCGAAAGTATATATGTACCCTCTGGTACTTTGGGATTTTAAGAGCAGACTCATATACTAAGTTAATTAGGTACAAAAATATAACGTTTATTAATACTTGAGAAAAATGTTGGTGCATACATCACCATAATTCGCATAAAATAATAAAGTATACAAGGGCTCATGTCGAGCTAATGGAAGACGTGGTTGTTTCTTCTCGTTATGTCCGACGTGTTTTGGGAAACAGGACTATCACTTCTTCAGGGAGATTTGAGAGAGAAGGTCATAAGTGTAGAACATTCTATGATAAGATATAACATAAGTTAGGAACACATGGAAAGCAATGAATGCATATGTTGTGTATTACATCAGCAGCAAGGCATACATACCCACATCACAGCCCACATTGGACATATCAATGTGTATGACAGAGACATGTCACAGAGCTTGCGTTTGAATTCTTTTGGCGGTGCTGTAACAGAACTTCCATCTATCACAGGAGGAGCCAGTGTAGAAGGCGGGACCCTGTTACAGCGCCGCCAAAGAATTGAGATGCAAGCTCTGTGACACAGCGGGAGATACCCACTGTGTGAACCAGGCCTTAGCGAGTCTGCATTGGGCATAGACTGAGGGGCTCAGAGTCAGCATTGATGGGCACAAACTGAGGGACTCAGTATTGATTGGCACAGACAGAGGGGCTCAGAGTCAGCATTGATGGGCACAGACTGAGGGTCTCAGGTTTGATGGGCACAGACTGAGGGGCTCAGAGTCAGCATTGATGGGCACAGGCTGAGGGGCTCAAGATTGATGGGCACAGACTGAGAGCCCTGCACAAGTGATCGGGTGGCTCTAGAGTCAACCAGATCACTTTTACCTGAAATACCTTCACCAGTTCTAAAAAATCATTACCAAGCTTAGTTTAATCCCTTAAATACAAAGATGTTTAGAAACATACCTTGATAGGCAAGAGTTTACAATAACAACATGATTACCATATTAGACTTGAATAAAGACAGGGTAAAACTCAGGCTTTAAGGTTTATGCCCCCCAACGATACCACCAGGTCTATTACAGGGAAAAGGCAGATAAATAGCCCAAAATAATGCATTACAAATGGAGGTGTACTCCAAACGAATAGATTTTTTTGTTTTGTGTATAATATAATTTGATACTTTTTTATACATATTTTTTTAATTTTGTTAAAAATTCTCAGTGCTGCATACAAAGTCCCATATCTTAGATATACAAAACGTTTTCATCATATCTGGCACCCTGGATCTTACAATAAATGAGTATTCATTTTGCACTGTTATTCCACCTTAAAAAGTGAAATGATTATTTTCCCATCTAGTATGCTTGCTGTGTGTCTTGCAGGACCACATCACATCCTCTCTATTATTGGAGAGATTCAATGTTTGTATCCCCAATCTTTGAAAGTCATAAAGAAAAAGTCATAAAGCATGATAGTACTATAAGACCTGTTTGTCCTTATGCTACAGTAAGGCTGCAACCATGATTTATTCTGTGCTTTCTACACTGCCCAAAACAGATTTTTTATCTGTCACAATTTTTCATTCAGTAAGCCACTTTACTGCAGTCCAGTTAGCCCTTCAAAGTTTGTATGTTTGTTTCACTTATTTAAAGGCTCTCTTTACACCCCAACATTTCATTAGTGAGATATGATGAATTAAAGTATTGATAATGGAAACCATGCCATGCAGGGCTTAGGCAAAAGATAAAAAAAGATGTAGTCCCTTTAAATACAGCAGCATCATGACTGACGCAATCTCCAGGTGGAAAATGACGGTCATTTAATTAGCTAATTGGGGACATTGTTCATGTCCTCCAGCATCATCTGACATTGGTGAATATAGCCAACTTATGGCCATATAGAATAATGGTCGTCCTAGGGGGATATGCTGATGTGAAGATAAAAGCACAACTTTTATGAAAGTGTGCTTACTCCCTAATTCATGTAAGTAATTACGGTATTAACACTTGTGTTAGATTATATTTCTGTAAAGCCCTGTACACGCGATCGGTTTAACTGGTGAAAACCGTCCGATGGATGGTTTTCATCAGACCAACCGATCGTGTATGGTACCCATCGGTCTTTTTTCCATCGGATGGAAAAAATAGAACTTGTTTTAAATTTTTCCGATGGATAAAAAACCGATGGGAATTTCCGATCGTCTATGGGCAAGTCCATCGGTTTAAAAACCCACGCATGCTCAGACTGAATTAGGAGACGGGAGCGCTCGTTCTTGTAAAACTAGCGTTCCTAATGGAGAGAGCACATTCGTCATTCTGCAAGTTATTGCTTCGTTTAATGCAGCGCATGTTTTTTTGCTTTAGAACGGTCTTTAAAATGTCATTTTGGCAGCAGAACTTTCTCCTGAGTTCTGACAAATGTATGTCTTTCTTTTTTCTAGTGATCTTCGGAATAATTATTAAAATTCTGCAAGGCCGACCTCCCAAATTACACCTTTATGTTTTTTGACTCTTAAAATTTGTTGTGCATTTTTTGGTGTGTCAATTTCTCAGAACAACATAATATTAAATTTTCGAAAAATCATGGAGGTTGGTGTCCCTTGTTCTTAATTACACATTGTATTTATGCAATCTTATTGCTACTTCTCAAAAAAACACATCAGGCATGTAGGTTGGCTGTAATCAAATTTCCCTTTATTTTGGAAAAAACAAATCAAAAACCGAAGGGCAACTATTCCCAAATTAGCAGAGAATATAAAGTCATTAGATCCCAAATGCAGACCTGACTATGATCAATAATAAAATCAACAACAGCATGAAATCAGGAGCAGCAGCCAAAGACATACTTCATCCCAAGCTGTGGTACTCCATCAACCTTCAATTTCTGGATGAGCAGCTCGAGGCCAGGGAATCACCTCCTGCTCTTTCTTGTAGCCTTCCTTCCACGCCTCTCTGCAGCGTTCTCTCCACGGCCCTGTCCACGCACCCTTGCAGGCTGGGCCACTGTGGGTGGTGATGTGGCAGGAGGAGGAGGAGAAGGAGGAGAGGGATTGGGCTGATGTGAGATATGGGTGTCCTCAGTCAGCAGCCCCCTCGCCCCCATGTGTACGGCCATATAGATGAGATGCTCACAGAGGGCCCGTTGTCCGGCCTCCATTCTGAGCAGCTTATCCGCCAGATAGGTGCTAAACCCCTCCGTAGGGTTGAGGGGGGCCCTCATAATGGCAGCAGCCTCCTGAATCATCTTTAGTGACTCCTCCTCCACTTGTGTCATCCGCCGTTGTTTTGGCGGTCTGACGTGGAGGGGAGCCACTTGGGAGACGGTGCTGCCACTAGGCCTGGGGACCTGCTGAGTCCCACTTGGCCCTGCCTCCTCCTGCCTGTCACACTCCTGAGCCTCTTCCTCCTGGCTTGCCTCATCCTGTTTATAAAATAAAAAGTAGATTTCTATTATTTGAGGAATCAATCACACACAATTTTGAACTCATTACTGGTTTATTTTGAAGGGGGGGGGGGGGGTGGGATCATTTATGGCTAAGCCAAACAGTTCAACTCCATATTACTTAGTGGAAAATAATTATCATCAAAAATACTATGCCGGGCTGAAGATGTGAAGATCTGGCTCTTCTAGCTCGGGAGGCTCCTCCTCCGCCTCTGCAGGGGTGGAGGGAAGGGTGGAAGGAACGCTGGAGGAAAGGGTGGAAGGAAGGGTTGAGGGAAGGCTGGAAATAGATTCCCTGGCCTCGATCTGGTCATCCAGAAATTGAAGATGTCTGTAGTACCACAGCTTGGGCTTTACTACATTGTCGGCTGCTGCTCCTGATCTCTTGGACTGGCGCACTTCCTTGAATTTTTTTTTATAAGAATTGCGCAGGTTGCTGATTTTATTATTGATCATAGTGTAGTCTGCATCTGGGATCCATGGCTTCATATCCTCGGCTAATTTGGTAATAATAGGATTTTTATAACAGCTTACCTGTAAAATCCTTTTCTTGGAGTACATCACGGGACACAGAGCGACATAGTCATTACTAATGGGTTATATAGATACCGTCAGGTGCTGGCACTGGCAACTTCCAAAACCGGAAGTACCCTCCCCTATATAAGCCCCTCCCATCCGGGAGCACCTCAGTTTTGTAGCAAAGCAATAAGTGTCCCCAAAGAGGGGCGGGAGCTCTGTGTCCCGTGATGTACTCCAAGAAAAGGATTTTACAGGTAAGCTGTTATAAAAATCCTATTTTCTTTCTCGTACATCACGGGACACAGAGCGACATAGTCATTACTAATGGGATGTCCTAAAGCAATGCCAAATGAGGGGGGGGATACACCATATATAAGCTGAGCGCTATCAGACATGAGGATCTTTTGCGGCCTGCAACACACTGCGCCCAAAGGCTACATCCTCCTGACTTCTAACGTCCACCTGGTAGAACCTAGTAAACGTGTGTACTGAAGACCATGTTGCGGCCTTACAGATTTGAGCCAGGGAGGCCTGGTGATGCACTGCCCATGAAGTTCCAACTGCTCTCGTGGAGTGCGCTCTAACTTTGAACGGAGGCGGTCTCCTTCTCAAGCCATAGGCTTGTATTATGACCTGTCGAATCCACTTGGCTAAAGTAGATTTTGACGCTGCCTGACCCTTTCTGGGGCCTTCCGGCAGAATAAACAAAGTATTTGTTCTGCGAATCTGAGCAGTGGCTTTTAGATAAGCTTTAACTGCTCTTACTACATCCAAAGAATGCAATAACTTTTCCTCTACCGAAGTAGGTTTGGGGAAAAAAGAAGGAAGAACCACATCTTGGTTCAAATGAAAACTCGATACCACCTTAGGAAGAAAGGCTGGATGAGGACGTAACACTACTCTGTCCTTATGGATAACCAGATATGGCTCCTTACAGGACATAGCTGCTAATTCCGATACTCTTTTAGCCGAACAAATGGCTACTAGAAAAATAAATTTCCTGGTGAGAAGCACCAAGGAAATATGCTGTAATGGTTCAAATGGTTGTTTCTGTAGAACCGACAGAACCAAGTTTAGATCCCATGGACATATGGGAATATTAACCGGAGGACTAATACGCATCACTCCTTGTATAAAGGCTTTGACTAGTGAATGCGAAGCCAAGGGCCTTTGAAAAAATATTGACAAGGCCGAAATCTGACCCTTGATAGTACTCAAGGCAAGCTTCCTATCTACAGCCCATTGTAGGAAGTCCAGAATCCTACCTATTACGTATTTACGTGGATGCCATTTCTTGGCCTCACACCAAGCGATGTACGCCTTCCAGATTCTATAGTAGATCTGCCTGGATACCGGCTTCCTGGCATTGATCATGGTAGATACCACAGAATTAGAGAGCCCTCTCTTTTTTAGAATGTGGGCTTCAATAGCCAGGCCGTCAAACCTAGGGCTGGTAAGGAAGGGTGGTATATCGGTCCTTGCGAAAGCAGGTCCGGACGATGTGGGAGGGTCCAAGGACTCCCCACAGACATTTTTACAATCTCCGCGTACCATGCTCTTCGGGGCCACGCTGGAGCCACCAGAATCACTGGTTTCTTTTCTACCCTGATTCTGCGGAGTAATCGAGGTAACAATTGTGGTGGTGGGAATGCATATATCAGCTTGAACTGATCCCAAGGGAACACTAGGGCATCCGAGCCGCACGCTAGGGGATCCCTTGTCCAAGAGACAAACCTGTCCACTTTTGTGTTGAATCTGGATGCTAGCAGATCTACATCCGGTGTTCCCCACCGCTGACATATTGTCCGGAAAACCTCGGGATGAAGGGACCATTCCCCTGGGCATAATTGTTGGCGACTTAGAAAGTCCGCCTTCCAATTCTCCACTCCTGGAATGAATACCGCAGATATGGCTGGGACATATCTTTCTGCCCATCTCAGGATGTAATTTACTTCCCTTTGGGCTGCACGACTCCTGGTGCCCCCCTGACGATTGATATATGCCACTGCTGTGGCATTGTCTGATTGAACTCTGACAGGGGACCCTTGGAGTTTGGATGTCCATGCTACTAGGGCATACCGGGCTGCTCGTATCTCTAAGAGATTGATGGGCAGGGCCTTTTCTGCTTCTGACCACTTGCCCTGGAGAGACCATTGCTCCAGTACTGCTCCCCAGCCTATAAGGCTGGCATCTGTAGTGACCACCTTCCAGGAAATCGGACTGAAGGATTTCCCTCTTTCCAGATTCTGGGGAACCAACCACCAGCGGAGGCTCTTGCGAACGGAAGGGGACAAGGACATTGGTAAGTCCAGAGCCTGAACTTTTTTGTTCCAGGCTGACAGTATGGCCCTTTGCAACTTCCTTGAATGGAATTGACCGTAGGGTACTGCTTCGAATGATGCCACCATTTTTCCCAGCAGCCTCATGCACAGGCGTATGGATGGCTGTCTTTTTGAACCCACTAAGTGGATCAAATCTCTCAAAGACGACCCCTTTTCTTGAGGCAAGAAAAATTTTCTCTGGTCTGAATCCAGCCTTAGCCCCAAGTATTCCAGACTTTTGACTGGTTTTAGGGCTGACTTGTCTCGGTTGATAATCCAACCGTGATATTCCAGAAACTTGATTGTGTCGTGAACAACCACTTCTAGTTTTTCCACTGAGTGGTCTATCAGCAACAAGTCGTCTAGATATGCCATTATCGTTACACCTCGTGTCCTTAGATTGGCCAATAATGGGGCCAGAATTTTTGTGAACACTCTTGGTGCTGTGGCCAGACCGAAGGGTAAGGCTCTGAACTGAAAATGGCGTCCTTCTACCGCAAAGCGTAGAAATTTTTGGTGGGCTGGAAAGATGGGAATGTGCAAATAAGCATCTTTGATGTCGATCGAGGCTAACCATTCCTCCCCTTGTAGGGCAGTGGCTACCGTTTGGATCGACTCCATCCGGAAAGTCCTGATATGTAGGAATTTGTTTAGCCCTTTTAGATTTAATATGGGCCTCACGTCCCCGTTTGGCTTCGGAACTGTAAAGAGGTTTGAGTAAAACCCGAACCCCCATTCTTCCAGGGGAACCTCTATAATTACTGCTTGGAGCAATAATTGTTCCAGTGCCAACAGGAGGGATCCTCTCTTCTGGGGATCCCTTGGCACGTTTGACCTTATAAAGCGGGAAGGAGGGGAGTTTAACTCCAATTTGTATCCCAGATTTACTGCGGAGAGCACCCATCTGTCTCGGATCGTGTCCCGCCAGGTCTCTGTGAACAACTGAAGTCTTCCCCCCACCCGATTGAGTGGGGGCAACCCTTCATGCATTTGACTTTGGGGGAGGTTTTGTACCTCTCCTGCTCCAGGGCTTCTTGTTACCCTGTAACTGTCCCTGATTTTTACCTCCAGGATTTGACCGAGGAGGCCGTCGGAACTGTTTCACAGCCGATGTCCTAGGGACTGGAGAAGCCGGCCTCTTAAAAGAGGGACCTCTAACTCTATTTTTAACCGGCAAAAGTGTACTTTTACCGCTGGAAATTCTCTGGATATACTTGTCCAGGTCTTCCCCGAATAAGCGCTCACCATGAAATGGGAAGCTGACCAGCAATTTTTTACAGGGAGCTTCAGCAGACCAGTTTTTGAGCCATAGAAGCCTGCGCATATGTACTACAGACAGCGTAAGGCGGGAGGTCTGATGGATTGAATCCTTTATGGCGTCCACCGCAAAGCATAAGGCTCTAGGTAGATCAGCTAGGGCAAGAGCCTGCTGATCTGGCAAGTCCCTTAAGACCTGTTTCAACTGATCCTTCACTGCATGGCAGACCCCAATAGCTGCCACTGCTGGTTGTGTCACCAATCCTGCTGTAGAAAAAGCAGATTTTAATAAGGACTCCAATTTTTTATCTATTGGGTCCTTGAACATTTGGACATTATCCACCGGACATGTCAGTGATTTATTCACACAAGAGATGGCTGCGTCCACTGTAGGGACCTTCCATTTCCTGATGAACTTATCCTCCATGGGATAGACCACCGGAAATCTCTTAGGGGGAGTAAATATTTTGTCAGGATGCTCCCAATCCTGGTAAATGAGCCCTTCCAGTAAAGGATGGATCGGAAAGGAACAAACAGTCTGGGGAGCTTTTAGCGACCCCAACGAGGAGACAGTAGTGGTTGATGGCTCCGCAAGTGGCATTTTAAATGCTGATCGGACCATATTAGTCAGGGACTGAACCCATAACCTTTCAGCATGTGATGCTGAGAACGGCTCTTCCACTGTTGATTCCTCTACAACCGAATCGACCTCATCCTGATCCCCTTCAGGTAGGTCGATCCCTGTATGGGACTGTTGCTCTGTTAACAGGCACTCTGAGGGAGGAGACGGAGATCGGGCGCTTTTCTCCTGTGACAGGGAAGCCGCGATCAATGCTGACAATCTCTCTTCCAGCCCTCCCAGAGCTGAGGAAAAAACCTCCTCTGTTACATACACAGGAGCAGGTGAACTGAGGACAGCCACAGTACCAGGTACTCCTGAGGGTGCTCTACAGTCACTAACCTCTGATTCTTCAGGGGAGACTGGTGCAGCCAAAGCATGCCCAAGATCCTCAGAGCCCGATGGAGACCCCCTATTCCTCCTGGAATTTCTAGTCCCGGAGTTTTTAGACGGCATATTCCTAAGCCACAAAGCTGAGGTATTCCAGCCGAAATACACCAGTTACTGATAATAGTCTAGCATAAATGCTGCTATAAGAAACAGTTGGTGTCTACTAATGTGCCTTTCTAGGGGATGCCTGTATCAACCGCTTGCTGTATGCCCTTTTTTAAATGTTGCCAGCTCTGTCTCTGTACTTCATAGCCAGCTCACCACACAAAAATGTGGTTTTTAACATGCTGGGACGCCCGCACATGCGCAGAAGCGCTGCGGCGCGCACAGAGCGTCATCCCCCAGGCTCCGCCCCCTTTCCCGGTTCACCTCTATATATAGAGGCGCGTGCACGCGCGCGGCCACGTGCGCCTTCGGCGCTAATTTTGAATAATGGAAACTAGGGACAAGAGCCAGGGCCCCTCTTTGCCGCAGGCCGGGGGATGGACGAGCATTGCAACATGGCAGAGGAAGCAGTTTCCCATAAGAGAACTCACCATCTGCCTGGACTTGCTCTGCTGAGAAGAAACTAGTCCACATGACAAGAAAACATTCCACAGCGGCCTCTAGTGGACAAACACAGGTACCGCAGTCTAATATATTAAATATATATAAAAAAAATTTTTTTTTTTTTTTTTCTTGACCACCATTAAAAATTATTACATTTTTTTAGTAGTTACAGGCATGCACAGAATTTTGCGGGAATACCATTAGGTAACAGACAGAAAGACAAATTAGGCTTGGGGGTCCCCCAATAGAACCAAGTTCCTGGGGGCCCCCACTTACCTGTTCCCCGCCGCAGGACTTTGTTTGGTCCACAAAAGCCCAAACTTCACCTATCACGGCAGGCATTGTAATCAAACCTTCAGGGACCGGGTTCCCAAGGATTCCACTCCCCTGGACCTGTATAGCACCCTGCACAGAAAACATCTTGGTCGTGGGTATGACCAGAGCTCTGGATCCCAGGGTCCAGCTCTCCTAAGAGAAGCATTACAGGCAAAACCTTGCTCTTCTCTGCAAGGCCCGGGTACCGACCGTTTAGCTATGAAGCTTTTTTGGTCGGATCCGGAATAGCTTACTGAGGCCCAAAAGAACCTGTACGCAAGCTCAGTGAAAAACACATGTTTCTTCTTGGCCAACACCTTAGACACTGGCAAAAAACTGAGGTGCTCCCGGATGGGAGGGGCTTATATAGGGGAGGGTACTTCCGGTTTTGGAAGTTGCCAGTGCCAGCACCTGACGGTATCTATATAACCCATTAGTAATGACTATGTCGCTCTGTGTCCCGTGATGTACGAGAAAGAAAGTTGCCCGTCGTACATCACTTTTGTGATACACAGGGTGTTTGAGCTCCCAAAGGTTGCGCTGTTTCTTATATTTTTCAATAAAAACAAGCATCACCTCCGGCTCTCTTAGTTTATGCATCTATTAGGATCAGCAAGTACAAAAAAAAAGGATCAGAATTGATTCTCCTCAACTTATCACAATATTGCCCTTTACAATCATGACCCATTAATATGCCACTGCAGGCACGAGTTCCCTTCTTACCTTTGTTCACTTCGTGGGTTCACTTCCGGTCGTCCTTACTCCGCGCATCCCTAATAACTTCTTTCCCCTTTTTATACTCTGCGCATGCGTGTAACTCTGCCCTCGTCGCCCGCCCATGACGGACTTTTTCTGCATTTCCCCGCCTATTAACGATCGGCGCACAGTGTGAGACGGCGACATGTCGCAGACACAGGTGGCTTCTTTCCTTGAAATTACCGACGAGGAAAGCCCGGAGGCGGAAACGTCCCGATCCTGTAAAAAAGATACAAGGCGACTAATATGTCTTTTTCTGAGATGGCGGAGATGGTGGACATTCTGCGGAGGAAGGATTACGACGGCAAGCATGGCCCATACGACACCCCTAATCTCCGGAAGTCACAAATTATGGATAAAGTTGCAAAGACTCTCTATAAAAAATATGGGGTCAGGAGATCCAAGGAACAACTCCGTAAAAGGTGGTCAGACCTGAAGCTCAGGGAGCCGGAGCAGTATAGGAAGCTTATAAAAAGCATTGAAAAAAGTAAGTATATTTTACTGTGTTCTTTCACATTGTAATATGTATTCTTCCATGTTTTGCACCATGTGCTTGTCTTGACTGGGTTCACATTTTGAAATCTCATCTTTTATGTTAAGTGGAGAGTCCACTTATTTGGCCAATGTTTTGACCAATAACTTGCTGCTCTTCCCCCAAACATGTTTGGCACATATCCACGTAAACTACATGTGGGCATGCCTCATTTTACTTCAACAATGTTTATCTACACATTGTTGGCTAGATGATGTGTTGTAAGGAAATTTAGAATGTGACTGAAAGAAGAAACTGTATTCTGGGTAAAGGAGATGACACTCCAGCAGTTGTGTACTCTTTTTTGTTCTTCAGCAAGATACTATACTCTGGGCCACATGACCAAATTTCTTAACAGTGTCACACACAGGTGCTCCAGTGGATACCTTGGTGGTTATCCAAGTGTATTTGCGAGTGTCCTCAAAAATAACATGTTGCTTTGTTGAGTTTGCAAAATCACATATGTTCATGTTGGAACTCAGGGCCAAATATCAATTGTACCCCACTTCAAAACATTGAGGATCCCTTTTCAGGCCTAAAAAAAGTCTGTGTGCTAAAGTATACATTTTGTTGTAAATTCCCATAGGGGAGAGGAGAGTGGGAGGACACCATGTTCATGAGACGAGTAACCCAACACCACAGAAAATCCCCAAAGCTCCCAAAGCAGACCAAGATCAGCAGGTTCAGGAAGCGGAGGTGGAGGAAGCGGAGGTGGAGGAAGGGAAGGTGGAGGAAGGAGAGGTGGAGCTTATCAGCACAACAGGTCAGTGTCTGTCACCACAACTTCAAGGTAAATACAGATGTAGGACTGCCTAGTGTAAAACCTTTTTTTTTGTTTTAGGGACTGAACGTGGGGGTGTGTCAGGAAGTCCAAATCCACCATTCTCGAGTGCCAGCGCCAAAATAATCATTCAGGAAATCATGGAATGCAGTAGCGAAATGGACATTATGAGAAAGAGAATGATTGTGATTGAGCAAAAATATAAAAACATGATAGATATTTTGGGGAGAATAGTGTGAACCCCCCCCCCTTTTTGTGTTTTTTGTTCTGCGTCTGACATTATCTCAGGGATTTCCAACATCCCAAATGTGAAGATGCACACACTGAAGACTCAACATGTGCTATCTGCCGTCACAGGATATCTATGTCCCTGTTTTGGGGGTGCAACCTCTTCCTCCCTCCTCAAGTAGGGGAGAGGAAGGGTTTACATCCCCAAAGCACGACCATTGATCCCCCATGATGGCAGATAGCACATGTTTACCCTAGCCATGGGATCTTGTTGAAGATACCCATTTGAGCCCCCAAAGAAAGTGTGTTTGTTAACATTTGGGATGGATCAGGGGTACCATCACCCCATCTCCAGTTGTTATTTTTCACAGTGTTATTTTATTACTTTTTCAAACTAAAAAAAATGGCTTACGACCCATGCATGTTTCTGCCAAAAAAGCCGCACATAAAAAAAAAGGCTAGTATTTCTAAAAACCAAAACAAAATGTGGTGCAAACAATAAAAACATTTGGGAAGTCTAAAAAAGGTGTGCCTTGTTCTTTCTATGCTCAAGAGCAGTTCTGAAGATGCAAAAACTGTGTTTTTCGCTCTGAGTTTTGAGGCTATTTACTAAGGACAATTACACTTGGCACTACTAAAACCTGGGAGGCACATAAACCCAAAATACAAGAATGACAACACAAGTTTGTATGAATTCAAATTTTTATTTTATTTTAAAAAGGTTTAAGAATTGGTCAGATGTGGTCTGGCATTGCGATGGCCCCCCTACCCGTGAAGTACTCTACGTATTTCTGGCGGACTTCACGGGCACTTTGGGGGGCCAAGCCAGTACGAGCAGTGCTGAGGCCGGTCAGATTAATCAGTTCAGATGGACCGGCCTCAGGTCCAAACGATGAAACATAATTGTTTGCAAATTTGCGTAGAAAATTGTGCAATATGCAGCAGCAGTAGACGATGTGGTTCAGTTTATAATCCGCCAAATGTATCGCTGTCTGGAACAGGTGGAACCGGCTGGCCATTATCCCGAAGGCATTCTCCACAACTCTCCGGGCTCTGGCCAGCCGGTAATTAAAAACCCTCCTCTCCGGGGTGAGGGTGCGTTGGGGAAACGGCCGCATCAGGTGTGGTCCTAGTCCAAAAGCCTCATCCGCAATGAAAACGAACGGGAGCCCTTCAACGTTCTCTGCATCTGGAGGTAGTGCAAGACCCCCAGCCTGCAGATGGTGAGCGAACTCCGTCTCCGTGAATGATCCGCCATCGGACATCCGGCCGTTCTTCCCCATGTCCACATACAGGAACTCGTACCGTGCCGACACCACCGCCATTAACACTATGCTATTAAAACCTTTATAGTTGAAATAGTATGACCCCGAATGGGGTGGCGGCACTATGTGGACGTGCTTCCCATCAATTGCCCCTCCGCAGTTGGGGAAATCCCACCGCTGGACAAATTGGGAGGCCACAGTCTGCCATTCCTGTGGTGTGCTAGGGAACTGTGGAGTCAAACAAAAAGAAGACATTAGTAAGGTTTATGGTTACAGTGCAAGCAGATGACACACCAAAAAACATTGTTGAGTAACATTATTATTTAAGGGAGTTTTTCCAAACAATAAACAAAGGCCCACTTAGCAGATGCCTCACCCCCGCTGAGTGGACATTCTAAAATAATCTAAGGGGGGGGCCTAAGGTGATTGTGGGGGATCCCAAAAAAGGATCTACCACTTTGCTGAGCTTGATTGTGAACTACTAATTTTTTAACATCTTTAGGGGGGGAGGGAAGGTTGTCAAACTACGAGGGCAATGACCCCTCAAAAATGAAAATAGAAGGCTAGCTGGGTTTGCGCCCACGATAGCATGCTGGAGAGGTTAGTGGAGGGAAATAGGCATGTAGGGCCCAAAAAGGGATTTACAGGTAAAAAAAGGCATGTGGAAAATGGGGACATTACCAGGATATTACAAACAGGCATATTTGTGTTAGGAGGAAAAAAAAAAAAAAAAGAGAATAAAAAAAGATAATGTGAGGTTAAAGGAGCATAATTACCTTCATATAGTCCTTCTGCAGGACCTGAATGATGGCCGAACACGTCTCAGGGATAATGATCCCGAGAGCCTGGGGGGAGATGCCTGTTGAGAACTTGAGGTCCTGCAAGCTTCTCCCAGTCGCCAGGTATCTCAACGTGGCAATAAGCCTCTGCTCGGCAGTGATGGCCTGGCGCATCACAGTGTCCTGCCTCGTGATATAGGGGGACAGCAAATCCAACAGACGGTGAAATACGGGGTCCGTCATCCTGAGATAATTCCTGAAATCATCAGGGTTATTCTCATGGATTTCCCACAGCAGAGGCATATGAGAGAATTGGTCCCGCCGGAGCAACCAATTCTTAGTCCATGAACTCCTCCTCACCCTGTTCACAGACTGAACTCGGGTTACAGTGTTAACTGCAACACCAAGCCCAAAGCCAGCACGAGCTCGAGAACGAGAACGCACTTCAAACATGGTTTTAAACCGGTCGGCTGGTCAGAATGCACTCAAACAGAACGCACTGTGGAACAGCAAGGCCTGAAAAGAACGATCTGAGAAACAGTAAACGAACGGCCAAGTCAGCACTGCAAGGCAGTAACGACCTGACTGCACGCACTGAATCACAAATACAAACCCACAAGCACAAACTGAACAACAGGAAACGATCTGCAAAGCACGGAGACTGAAAAGCGCGAATCGGCTCTCACCAAACTTTTACTAACACGCGGTAACACGAAATCAGCAAAAGCAGCCCAAGGGGTGGCGCCATTAGATTTGTTCGGCCCTTTTATAGCGCGTCGTACGTTTTGTACGTGCCGTCGTTTTGTTGCCGTCGGTTTTTAAACTGATGGTGTGTGGCCAAGACTGATGAAAAACAGTTTCATCGGATTTCCGATGGTCAAATCCATCGGACGAAAATCCATAGGTTATCCGATCGTGTGTACAGGGCTTTACTCTCTTTTTTTTTTCATGTTTTAAATTGTCTAAATTTCCCTGAGCTAATAGTGTTTTTTTTATTTCAACCAACTAATGTTAGAAACAGAAACATAGATGAGGTTTTACAGGTCACTTCCAGGCTTCTCGCTACTTTTCTGTGGCCATCAGTGTTTTAAAGCGGAGTTCCAGCCTGTAAAAAATAAAATTAAAATTAAAAGTCAGCAGCTATAAATACTGTAGCTGCTGACTTTTAATATAAGGGCACACACCTGTCCAGGTATCCCGCAATGTCGGCACCCCTACCCGATTAGTCTATCGGCTGTGGTTGCAGGCGCCAGCATCTTCACTAAGGGAAACAGGAACTGAATCGCTTTCTGAATGGTCCCGCTGTCTTCTGGGACCTCTGTGTCTCACAAGGTAGTGGGGGGGGGGGGACGGCCCGAAAATGTTGTAGATCGCTGCAAAGTGGGAGCGGGTACCTGGTTTTGACAGGTATCCGCTCCCCCCCAAAAACTGCCAAATGTGGCTGTGGAGGGTGCGAACAAGCAGAGCTATCCCTTTTGGGTAGAGCTCCACTTTTAAGGTTAAAAAAGTCACCATATAAGTTGCCCAAATTACAACGTACACAGCTGGACACAACATCCCTCAAATTACCCAGAAGAGTAAACCAGGTATGAGTAGGACCTTTAGAGTGCCCACACATAAGAAATGTACATGAAAATTCAAACTAAATATATTCTTAATTTTATCTTTCTAAACCACTGATCCTTAGATCTTTAAGGTTTGTAACATATTGACCACACACAGTTTATTCATAACACATAGCAATTCATTTCTTTATACGTAAAATATTATTTCTCAATTAACCAGTGTCCTCCCTTTAGCATATCGTTGATGTCCTAATCATTTGTAAACAGGGTATTTCCCAAAGCCATGCATGGTAATAGGATCGGGGGACCTTCAACGATCAATAAGATGCGTTTCATGGATTTTGAAGATCTCACTACTTCAACTACTGTGAAACACTCAGGAAAACCTCAGATGGTGTCCCATCAAATTTAAAGATTGTGAAAATTATACCACTCTGCTAGAATAAATCAGTTAATCCCCAAGTGAGTTGCACTCAAACCCTCAAAGGGAAAAGTCTCTAAAAATTTACAAAAACCTTATAAAGTTCAACAGACTCTCTTATCACTATGTATCAGTGCCTGGGTAAAGCAGAGCATAGTATACGGTAGTGACAAGAACTGAATTGGAAATAGAGACCCTGCCCACATCCCTAATTGAAGTGCAAAGATAGAGTGGATCCTCTTGTGGGACTTTCAAAGGCAGAGAGTCTTGTAAGCTAATATTTATATAAAAAATAATAGTTTATTAGAATAGAGTTAAAAATTGTAATGTAAAATACAAATTGGATGCAATTTATACAGAATATATGAACTTTAGGTTAAAATAATGCCAAAGAAACCACTTGATTCCGTCCTGGTATATGAAACAGGACAAGGAGTGCCCTTGTCCTGTTTCAGAGCAGAGCAGCCAAAGGTTAAAAAAAAGACACCCCAACTGTTCTCCCATTGATACCGTATATACTCGAGTATAAGCCGACCTGAGTATAAGCCGAGGTACCTAATATTACCCCAATAAACTGGGAAAACGTATTGACTTGAGTATAAGCCTAGGGGGGAAATGTGCCCATTGCCACCTCACTGTGCCAATTGCCCAACCTTACTGTGCCCATTGCCACCTCACTGTGCCACCTCACTGTGCACTGTGCCCATTGCCACCTCACTGTGCCCATTGCCACCTCACTGTGCCACCTTACTGTGCCCATTGCCAGCTTACTGTGCCCAACCTCGCTGTGTCCATTGCAGCCTCCCTGTGCCTGAGTCAGTGTATCTGTAAATATTTTTTTTCAGACCTTTTTTATGGGCTGAAAGTACACCCCTCGGCTTATATTCGAGTCAGTACCTGAAAATCTTCTTATACTGCGGCCGGCGTTCATTGTTTAAATATCGCGGCTTTCTCCTGGTCCCTTCCATGATAGGCGTTTCCAGCAAACACTGTGTTGAGTGTTCTGCCTATCACGGAGATCCTCTCATTCTCGGACTCCGTTTCCCAGCAGGCACTGTGTTCAGTGTTCCGCCTATCACGGACGTCTTTTCATCCTCGGACAAGAGAACGTCCATGATAGGCGGAACACTGAACACAGTGTCTGCTGGGAAACGGAGTCCGAGAATGAGAGGACCTCCGTGATAGGCGGAACACTCAACACAGTGTTTGCTGGAAACGCCTATCATGGAAGGGACCAGGGGAAAGGCGCGATATTTAAACAATGGACGCCGGCCGCAGTATAAGAAGATTTTCAGGTACTGACTCGAATATAAGCCGAGGGGTGTACTTTCAGCCCTAAAAAAAGGTCTGAAAAACTTGGCTTATACTCGAGTATGTACGGTAAGTTATAGTTTCTTCTATAATTTTGCAGCTACATACTTCATGCATTTTTGGGGCCATTTTTTCTGGGATTAAATATTTTAAAGTGTAATTTTAACTATAATTGTATGTCCCAAAGTGCCATAATCTTCTTTCTGAAATGAAGTAGGTTAGTCCCTCAGTAGAAATAATGTGGCCCTCTTGAAGATTTTCATATTTTGTCCACTCAATTTATCCAGCTGTTTCGTGTAAGTTTGACATGCCTGATGTAGACTGTGCCAAAGTGGTTATTGTGGTGAATTCTGAATATGTATCAATCCAGCAAATTACTGCCCATATAGTTCCACGGGGTTGAGCTGGCAAGTTGATAAAAATTTGAGGTCTGTGAAAAAAGCAGTGGGAAAGCCAATTTTGGCTAGAAAAGTGTACCGGAGAAACGGGAATAATCAGAAGCAATTATGCTACTGCTGTGATTGTCCTTGATAGAACTCTTTCAAACCTTGACGAAGGCAGAGAATGTTGCTCTGCAGATAGACATTTTATGGTGATGGATTTGACGTCGGAACATTTTGTTTAGGGGGGATCCGCTTTCCTCTTAGTTTGAGCTAAACAGGCTAAAATGTATTTGTTTGTGTTAGATTTTCTCACTACCTCAGTTATGTCATGCTGGCAATAATTATTATACTTTTCTTTTGCCGTCGGCACAATGGCCAGTGTAAAATCTGCCCCCTAGTGTGTACTTTTGTTATCTGTGCAAAGCCCAAGTGGTAGGGAAAATAGGGCTATTTTCATTAGCGAGTCTACAGTTTCTAGAGAATTCCTGGAGATCTTTTGTGCATGGATGCCTTTCCTCTTCTTGTCTTTGAACATTCAGCACGGCTGGAACAATTTTTGGTCTTCAGGCAGAACTGCAGTATAGATAGTCTGACAGGGACATGCCTCCTACTTCTTCCATCTCCATTGAGAAAAATGTTTTCACTGGATATAATGCCTGTAATCCACGCAGGGCTGGTGCAAGAATTTTTGACACCCTAGGCGAAATTTCATTTTGCCACCCCCATTGGCTCCGCCCCTGACTCCACCCCATTTGGCCTCCTCTTGTAACATGTGACCTACCTGACCATAACACACACACTGACCCACCTACCTGGCATATAGACTGACCTACCTGACCATTACACACACACACACTGACCCACCTACCTGACACATACACTTACTTACCTGACCATTACACCCACACTGACCCACCTACCTGACACATACACTGACCCACCTACCTGACACATACACTGACCCACCTACCTGACACTTACACTGACCTACCTACCTGAAACATACACTGACCCACCTGCCTGACACACACACTGACCCACCTACCTGAAACATACACTGACCCACCTACCTGACACACACACACACTGACCCACCTATCTGACACACACACTGACCTACCTAACCATTACACACACACTGACCCATCTACCTGACACATACACTGACCCACATATCTGAAACATACACTGACCCACCTACCTGACACACTCACTGACCCACCTACCTGACACACACACACACTGACCCACCTATCTGACACACACACTGACCTACCTGAGCATTACACACACACTGACCCACCTACCTGACACATACACTGACCCACCTACCTGGCACATACACTGACCTACTTGACCATTACACACGCACTGACCTACCTGACTATTACACATATACTGACCCACCTACCTGACAGACACACTGACCTACCTGACTCCTAATTCCTGCACTACTCACCCCCCCCCTCCCCCACACACAGCTCAATGTAGATAGGGAGGATCCATCCTCCTCCTTACCTCTGTGCTTCTTTGACCATCACATCTGGGCTCTCCTCAGCGCTGGGCGGGCAGTATTGCTATGGTGTCCCCACCAGCGCCGCCATCCAGCTGCTCCATGGTGTCCCCACCGGTCGGGAGGTCAGCTAACAGACGCTGCACCTCTCGATGCTCTCATCTTAACCACCCCCCGCCCCTCCGCTGCACACACACAGACACACAGCGCCACTCCAGAGGGACACACTGAAGCAAAGGAGTCCCGGAGAGGCGTTGTGAGATTTTACTCTGTGAGGAGAGGTGACAGCGGGGCGCTCAGGGGGACACATTTGGGGGATTGGAGGCATGCAGCAGATGTGTTCCCGGGACAGCTGGCCCATCACTGAACAGGGACTAGCTCACACAAGCCTTGAGATTTACCAAGACAGAGGCCGTGGCTGCGCCCTAGGGGGTAGTGCGCCCTAGGCGGCTGTCTACTCCGCCTGATGGTAGCACCAGCCCTGAATCCATGAATGGGGAAAGGCGGATCAGTCACAGAATTTTCTCCCCATTTACAGATCATGTTTCAAATAGTGTAATCAATGAAAGAACAGGGGGAAAGAGTGGTCATGTCCCTGCTGGACCATTCGTACTGGTGTTCTGCATTGGTTAACATCTTCAGGCCTTCAGGCAAAAGTTCAGAGCCAGGAAGAGGATGGGCATCCCTGCAGTGAAGACTTTTCCAGGATCCAGCTACCCACACAAAGAAGGACATACTTCATTATGAGTAAATGATGTGACTAAAGCTGTAGGGATTTTTTATATGTTTTTTATCTAAACTTCAGCTTTATCCTACAGTCACTTGACAATTTACTATTGAACCAATATCATATGAAGTTGCATTGCCTTAAAGTACACGTGCACTTTTACTAAAAGGTACTAGTCTTCCTAGCTCTCTTGAACTAAAATATAAAATAAACTACACCAAAACTAATTTGCTACCATAAGAAGACTGTCAGGGCATGCTCCAGGCTGAAGCTTTGTTATAATGCACTCTGGCCACAATCCTCTTCAACACAATCATCTATCTACTGAGCATTTCCAGTCTCAAGAGAAGGCTCTGTTTAAGTTTATGAGTGCTCATTGCGCAGGGATAGTGTACTTTTTAGTAAAAGAACATTTGTCCTTCCTTTGATTGTAATACCTCAGTGAAGGACACTGTTACAAATCAGTTCCTCTCAGCAGAGATTGAGTTTATAGGAGCCCTTTTCAAACACGTGTATATACAGTAATACACATTTTTAACACAATACTGTGTGCTTTTTTTGTGCATTTTACACATTTATGTATATTTTGGGGAATCGTCAACTTTGGATAATGACAGGGAGTGTGTGGCATGTTTTCTTTTTTTTTTTTGCTAAGAGCAGTCTTTCATTAGCCAACAACTAAACCACTCTATAAAGGACAGTAAACAAATATCCATACTAACATACCATTTATTGCCAGTAGGGGGTCTTGGTTGTCAACATAAAATCCATCTCATTCCTTTGCAGAACAGGGGCAGTTAGATCAAACTTCTGTATATTTGACCTGCTCCAGGGCAGGGCCATCTTTTTGAATGGGCACCCCTGGTGCTTGGGGGGCTCTTGCAGTCCCTCCTCCTCCCAGCAGGGGAATTGCATGTGGATAGAGGGGTGATCAGTGCAGTAAGTGGGGGAAATAACTGGAACCGATCTTTTGTGGCTCTCACTGCAGCAGCCGACATCTCCTCCTCCCTCCCACCGGCTTTCAGCTGATTCAGGGTGAGCCACAAAAGATCGGTTTCAGTTATGTCCCCCACCCACTGCACTGATCACTAATGAATTTCCCTCGCTGCCTTTACCTCCCCTGTGTGCCCCCTGCTGCACTGCCAGCTTCCCTTCTCTCATATCATGGAATGGGGGGGGGATTCCGGCGCTCCTAGCGATGTGATGCCTTTAAAATGAATGTAGGATTAATTTAGATGGCGCCTCCACCCCCTTCTTTTTTTAAATTCCCTTCTCTCATATCCTGCTGGCAGCAGCTGCAGCCACTCAGGGGGATCTTCAGGATGGAGAGCAGGGAAGGTGTCGGTAAATATGAATGAACACAGTGATTGATTGGTACTGACCACTCACTGTATTCATTCATAACTGAAGGATTGTAAATTGTGCCTCTGTCTCCTGTTCATTTATCTGCCGTGCAGCTGAGGCTAAAGAGTATGGGACTGGGGAATGTTTCCTCAGTCCCTTTCTCTGTCTCAAAAGTGAGATATCAGGGATATGTTAAGACCCCTGATATCTCACCAAAGACCCCCCCCCCCCAAACAGCATTTAAAAAAAAATTTAAAATTCAAATTCAAATTGAAAAAAAAAAAATTGGAAAAAAATCTGACAAAAATTTCTAATCAGATTAAAAAGTCATGCCCACTATGTAGCATAATTTAGCCACACCCACTGTTTGCTGCAGCATGCTACGAGCAACACAGGTCACCATTTACCTGGTAAGGACCCCTGTGCATTACTTTGCCCAGGGGCCCATACATGTTGTTAAGGTGGCACTGCTCCAGGGCACTAAGCCCTCCATTGAAACACCAACAACCATAAAAAGGGAAGCACCATACAACCATATAGGTCCCCATCTGTAGTGGTCTCAACTATTGCCATTGACCCTAAAAGTCCCCCTAATCTGGCAAATTGTTTTTCCAAGTCATTGTAGGGAGATTTGCACAAAACAGAAAGATGCCAAAAGCTGTGAGGTGGACAGGTGCTCTATATGGTAGTTTAAAGCAAAAAAAAAAAAAAAAAAAGTAGGTGTAGCACACCCCCGCAGGAGCTGCTGGTTTTAATTTGGGCCTTGCACGTTACCTCGGTATACGTTGTCTAGGGGAAGAAATTCTGTAAGAACTCCATTGTCCACACAAGATGTAAAACCCTTTGCAGTTAGGTTTTATTTTCCTTTGCATAAAACATATGAAGAATAGTAGAAGGGTGAAGGGAAAGGGGTAGGTTCAGGTACACAGTACAGGTCACTGGGGAAAAACTCCTCAACTATACAGTCATTCACCACTCCTCCTGGAGTGGGTATTGCTCACCTGGATAGGCCCTTCTCACCTGGCCTAGCAGCCGGAATGATGCACAAACAATAATCAGGACCAGTCTCTGCCACAGACTGGTGGTGCACAGAATTGGATAATCCGGGATCCTCTGCCACGGGATTAAACTCCCGAACTTTCAGCCAAAACAGTCAAGAGCCTTTAAGCCGACCCAGCAGACTGCAATGTAAACTTTAGTTGCGGTACATCCTCCAATAGAATTACCAGGCCCTCCTCAAGACACCAGTCTTCCGCTCGGTCTTCTCCAGGACAGGTCCTCCCCTGGTTTCCTCCATTGAGTGGCTTCCTCCCTCAGGATGGACAGCACAGGATCACCTTCAAAGGTACGGCTCCAGTCAGCATAACTGGGCCTACTCAGCAGAGTTGCAGCCTCGGACCAACATGGCTCCGAGGCTGAAATCACACAATATACCCATCGCGCCAGGAGGGCTGCGAGGGGACGAAGGACCCCAAAAGATGGCGTCTGCCCCTTAAGTACCCTTCCCCAGCATGCTCAGTGGGTAGACCACGCCCACTGAACTGTTCCCGGGGGAAGGTACCCAATTCACTCTGACTTGTCAATCTTCCACATTGGCCTGAGGTGGTACCGCCACCTACAGGCAAACAGTAGGACATTTTTCCAACACAGCCATAGCCGGAACAGAGGCTAATTTAACATGAATCCTTTAAATCTTAGCCCAACTACTGTATAGGCTCAGATACCCTCTAAATTTAGCATAGCGCCCACTCATTGGGAGCAGGGCGCTACATAGGTATTAGGATTAATTAAAAAATAGAAATAATTAACACGGACATTGTATAGTAGACAAGAGAATGTTTGTAAGAGGGTTTAGTTTAACACTTTAACACTTACATGGCCCGTTCCCCCTTCTAGTCATGCAGCACCTCCATTAATTTTCCTTCTCTGGGTATTATTTGTTATAATCATCTGTATTGTTCTAGTATAATGCAAAAGAATACAAACATTACGATTGGTTAAAACACAAAGAAAAACTCTGTGATACCTTAATTTTTATGCATTTGCCATTCGTTTCAATGGGCTTGCTTAACACACATTGATGAACAATAATGCACAATTACCTATATTGTATATAATCACTAAGCTGCAGTGCATAGGCTTGCACTCGTCAATTAGGGATGAATAGGATTTCTAGTTAAATGCATATTTATGCAGAAAAATGTGTGTTTTAGAGCAGATTAACAGAGCGGTGAATGGGCCCCAAACATTCACAGTAAAATGTTTGCTGCTGGATAGATGGCTAGCGTGTTCTCTGAAGCGTTAAAAGATATCTACATCCAAGAACAAAAATGCAACATATTTAATGTTAGTAAAACAATAAAACATTTTTCATAAAGGTCTATACATCAGACCAGAAAAGGGACAATTAAGGAAAAAAGAGGGACAATTGAGGAGAAAAGAGGGACAGAGGGATTTGGTTCCAAAAAATGGACAGTTGCTCCAATTGTAGGACAGTTGGGGGTATGCTAAAATAACAGGATGTGTATAACAAAGACTTCATTTATGCCACAGGCCCAAATGCTATACAAAACTCTCACCTCCTTCTTTACCATCTCTTTGTAAGGCCCATCTGCCTTTCTCACAGTGATTCTTGCTCTCTATGCTCTCTGTGTCATGGCCGGGTGATTTGGAGCAGGTTCCAATCAATGCTGTGATTAATAGGACTGGTCTTACCCTTCACACGCACAACTTTCACGCCTTGTGATTAAACATTGATCATATTCTGCCTGAGATGCTGAAAACCTCCCAGGTCTCAGATGGGATGGGGACCATCAACTCTCAAGGGCAACCGAAGGATCAATCGGGGATGAAGCAGAGTGACAAATGTGTCCTGTACCACGAACATATGTGTCCTCTTTTCACAACAATTTGGGCAATGTAACATTGATGCAGTGAAGTTCATTGTGTCACAGTGCATTACAATCTACTTTATCTGGACTGGCAATTTCTCCTCGTTTTCTGGAGTGCCATCAGCATATGGATCCGAGACCTTTGCTCCACTTGTCAATCGCTGTGCTTTGGTGTAATGACCCAGGGCTGCCTATACTGTGTTTGTAATATCTCCTTTTCAAAATAAAGAGGGTCTGGCAGTGACAGCTCCGCAGCTCTGATGTCTCTTTCCATCAATGTCAGGAGAACTCATTTAATCCACTATCATGTGCTGTATGCAAGCTGTCAAATAAAAGTTGTCTGTTTCGAATGATATCAAAGCATAGTCACAGTCCATTCCAAGTGACATCAGAGTACAGACACACAGATGCAATTTGTGCAAAATCAGTGTACAATTACACAGGTATGTTTCTAGAACTGTTAGAGCCCAACTCTGCACAGCTGAAAAAATTACTCTTGCAGCCCCCCAAACACTGCAAAGGTTAAGCACCTGTTGAGTCAAGGGAGATATAAATAAACTGCTATTTCTCACTCCCACAGGCTTCCTCCTAGCTGCATGATTAGTCCTCTGAAGGTGCTTCTCTTTGTCACTCCCAATGCCAGCAGTCCTGCAATGTATGTGAGCATAGGTGTGCGCACAGGATGTGCCAGGTGTGCCCAGGCACACCCTAATCACCCTGAGAAGCACAGATTCCCCCTTCTGCTCTGGCTCCCATCTTTCCCCCCGCATCGCTGCCAGCTTCCCTCCTCTCCTATCGGCTGTTGCTGCTGGGATGTTTTAGGAGTGGGGAAGGGGCCCGTAAATATGTAATTTACCGGCTCCTTCCCTTTCTGAATGAACATAGTGAGTGATTGGTAATGTGTGCTTGGGCTTTGTGGTGCACACCCTAATGCAATAGGCTGCGCACACCTATGTATGTGAAGATGACAAAGGCCTGCCCCTACCCCAGGAGCATTAAAAAACAGAGTATGAAGGTGGTTAGAGGAAAGAAGAATAAGGCAAGTATAGCTTATTTTATCTAGACAAAAAGAGCATTCAAAGTGGTTGTAATCTCTTACATATGCCAAATGAAATGACTAGCCTCAAGTGACACAGAGATTAAACAAATCCTCCTACATCAGTTGTACCTGTTTATCTTCTGCATTCTTTCCTCCATAGCTGTTCAAATCACAGAATTTACACAGCATTTCTCAGCTCCAGCAGACAGAGGCAGAGATCCAATGTCACACACTGCACAGCATAGAGCAGGGAGCTATGTGTAATCTGAGATTTCAATGGAGGGAAAGGACACCCCCCCCTCTACCCAGTCACATGCACATTTGAGGCTGACAGTCACCTGGAAAGATAAAAACACTTAACTTTAGGAGCAAAAATTCTCCAAGGCTGAGGGCTGCTCTCCAAGTCTTATACTGGGATGGAATATTGGCATTGATGAACACAGAACAGAAATGTGAATTCTTCAAAAAGACTGTATGTGAACACACTGCAAAGTTGTTTCCCATGGGCAATACATTTAAAAGGCTAAAAATAAAACCTATGTGGCTCACAGCCAAAGTTAAAAAAGCTATAAATAATAGTAGAAGAGCTTTTAAAAAATATAAAATGAAGGAACACTATCATCGTTTAAATGTTACAAAGAATATAACAGAATATATAAAATGGAAATCAAGGTTGCAAAAATTCAAAACGAACGACAGATTGCAAAAGATAGTAGAACAAACCTCAAAAAATTCTTCAAAAAAATCACCACTTGCCGCCAGATCACGTACTTGTACATCATTTGACTTCAAGTGGTTGTACCGGAGTAATGCCTGCAGCTGCAGGCATCACCCCAGTACCATTTTTTAAAGCTGACGGTCGGCTCTCTTTTACATTCCCCCCTCCCGCCGCCTTCTGCCGCTCGCCTGGGCTCTCCCATCCCACCGAGAGACCCGAGAGACCATCCAACACATCCACCAGCTGGCCAGAGACCCAAAAAAAGCGGAATTGGCTTTTCATGACTTGGCAACATCATGAAATCACTTCCGGATTACTTGGGAACCAACGGCGCCAATTTTAAAAAACCAAAAGTATTAAAAAACTGGCGATCTTGGCATTTTGAATGATTTCAAGTGCAGAGGAGGGGTTTGGGGTCTTATAGACCTCCAGATCCCTCCATAAAGAGTACCTGTCACGTGCCTATTGCTGTCACAGGGATGTTTCCATTTCTTGTGACAGCAATAAAAGTGATAAAAAAAATAATTTAAATTAAAGGGGCAGTGTAAAAATCAAAATGTAAAATAAATAAGTAAAAAAATAAAATTAAAGCTCCCCATCCCTCTGTGCCCACGAGCAGAAGCAAACGCATACGTAAGTTCACCCGCATATGTAAACAGTGTTCAAACCACACATGTGAGGTATCGCCGCGAACGTTAGAGCAAGAGCAATAATTCCAGTGCAAGACCTCCCCTCTAATTCTAAACAGGTAACCTGTAAAAAGTGCCGCCTATGGAGATTTTTAAGTACCATAGTTTGTTGCCATTCCTTGTGCAAGCGCAATTTTAAAGCATGAAGCCTCGTACACACGACCGAGTTTCACGGCAAGAACCAGCAAGAAACTTGCTGCCAGAGATTTCTTGCTGAGAAATTCGTTCGTGTGTATGGTTTCTCGTCAAGAAAACCGACAAGAATCTCGACGAGAAAATAGAGAACCTGCTCTCTATTTTCTCGTCGAGATTCTCGTCAGCCTGTTTCTCGACGAGAAAATTGTGTGTGTGTACACTTACCTGTCCTCCGGGAAGCCCGCGCATGCTCGAAATGACTTCGACACATGCGCGGTAGCTTCCTAGGCATAGGATAGGGTGTACCAAGATGGCGGCGACGGCATCGAATGTGACGAGCGCATGCTCGACGTATTCAATTACGTCACCGCGTTCGCTCCATTCAAAGAACCGCGGGTTCTTTGAAATGAGCGTGTGTACACTCGGCCGGGACAAGTTTCTTGTCCAAGGATCTCGTCGAAAAAAACCACGTGTTTTTTACGACGAGATTCTCGGCCGTGTGTACGAGGCTTGAGACGTTAGGGATCTATTTACTTGGCGTAACATCATCTTTCACCAAAAAATGGGCTAACTTTCCTTTTTTTTTTTTATGAATTAAAGTGTATTTTTTCCCAAAAAATTGCATGTGAAAGACCGTTGCATTAATACAGTGTGACAAAAAATATTGAAATTACCACCATTTTATTTTCTAGTGTCTTTGCTAAAAAAAATAATATTATGTTTGGGGGGGGGGGGGGGGTCTAAGTAATTTTCTAGAAAAAAATACCGATTTTAAATGCCAGAAAAAGGCCCGATTTTCAAGGTCAGGTCTGAGCATGTGGGTCCTTTACAAAATAATCTTGAGTGGGTGACTGGGGACAAAGAGAAGGCAAATGTATTAAATGCTTTCTTCAGCTCTGTGTATACAAAGGAGCATGGGGGAGCTCATGTCCAAAGTGGCTCAAAATTGATATGGTCCAGAAATATTTAGACAGAATAAATTAGAATAAAGCACCTGGACCAGATGGCATCCACTCACAGATCCTAAAAGAATTGAGCTCTGTCATTTCAAAGCCATTGTTTCTAATTTTAAGGACTCTCTAATTACTGGAATAGTACCAGTGGATTGGCGTAAGACCAATGTGGTGCCTATATTTAAAAAGGGATCAAAGTCTTTACCAAGTAACTATAGACCTGCTAGTTCAACTTCTATATTTGGGAAGATACTGAAGAGTTTGTTAAAAGACCACAAAAATGAGTTCTTGCTGGAAAAAAATATTTTAAAGTGGTTTTAAAGGCAGATTTATTTTTTATTTTAACGCATTCTATTCATTAACCACTTCTCTACTGTGCACGAAAACCCCCTTCCTGCCCAAGCCATTTTTCAGCTTTCAGTGCTGTCACACTTTGAATGACAATTGCGCGGTCGTGCGACGTGGCTCCCAAACGAAATTTGTGTCCTTTTTTTCCCACAAATAGAGCTTTCTTTTGGTGGTATTTGATCACCTCTGCGGTTTTTATTTTTTGCGCTATAAACAAAAGAAGAGCGTCCAGTTTGGAAAAAAAACACTATTTTTTACTTTTTGCTATAATAAATACCCATTTTTTTTTTTAATAAAATTTTCCTCAGTTTAGGCCGATACGTATTCTTCTACATATTTTTGGTAAAAAAAAAAAAACGCAATAAGCGCGTATTGATTGGTTTGCGCAAAAGTTATAGCGTGTACAAAATAGGGGATAGATTTATAGCATTTTTATTTTTTTATTAGTAATGGCGGCGATCTGCAATTTTTTATTGTGACTGCGATATTGCGGCGGACACATCGGACACTTTTGACACATTTTTGGGACCATTCACGTTTATACAGCGATCCCTGCTATAAAAATGCATTGATTACTGTATAAATGTGATTGGCAGGGAAGGGGTTAACCACTAGGGGGCGGGAAGGGGTTAAATATGTTCCCTCAATGTGTTCTAACTGTGGGGGGAGGGGACTGACTGGGGGAGGTGACCGATGGTTGTCCCTATGTACAAGGGACACACCATCGGTCCCCTCTCCCTCACAGGACGTGGATCTCTGTGTTTACACACAGAGATCCACTTTCCTGCTCGTTTCCCGGGCAATCGCGGGTGCCCGGCGGCAATCGCGGCCGCCGGGCACGCGCACCGGGGCCTTGTGAACGCGGCGGGGGTGCGCGCGCGCCGCTGGCGGCGAGCGCGCGCCTCCTAGCTCGTTTTAAAGGGAGGACGTCATATGACGTCCTCCCAGAACGAGAGTATCCTCCGCCCGCCGTCAATTGACAGTGGGCGGGGGACAAGTGGTTAAGATAAAAAGCCTTTTGTGTGCAGCAGCCCCCCTCAGCCCCCTTAACACTTACCTGAGCCCCATCTCACTCCAGCGATGTTGCACGAGAGACTCGGCCGTCAGCCGGGACTCTCCCTCCTCATTGGCTGAGACAGCAGTGAAGCTCCAATGGTTCCTGTTGCTGGCAATCATAGTCAGTGAGCCAATGAGGAGAGAGAGGGGACGGGGCAGACATCAACATGGAGACAAGGTGCTTTTGGGTGGGAGGGCAGAGTCCCCCTGCCCTGAAGCACCCCCCCATATTGAGGGCATGTGACCTGGTATGGTTCGAGGGGGGGGGGGTGAGCGAGCGCCTGCCAGGCTCCATGCTCGAATAATGGTCTGGCATGGATTTTAGGGGGGGGGGGCATTTGTTTGTTTTTTTAATTTGTATTGCCAGTAATATTTTTTTTTCATTCAGCTGTCAGCTGGGAAGCCTGCTGACAGCTGATGACTCATCCATTGGTAAGGATGCGGCGGCCGACTTCTCGGCCCACTCGTTAACAACCAGCTAATCACTGGTTGTTAAGGACACTGGTGACATCCGCATAAAAAAAAATACACTGCTAAACACTGGCATTTAGCAGAGTTTAGAAGCGTTTAGGAGCTGTCAGCGTTTTTTCTGCCAAAACTCCACAATTGCTCCAGAATGCACTGGCCCAGTTTTTATTTTTATTTTTTACAGCTTCTAAACGCAATAGCCACTAAAGGCTCCTAAAAGCCTATGTGTGCATGGACACGTAGAATAACACAGAGAGACGTTTAGAAGCTGTAAAAAAAAAATATACCTGACACTGCTAAAAGCGGCAGTAAAAACACTCTGTGTGCATGAGGCCTAAGACCCCTTTCCCACTGTGCCGCCCATAGCGTCGGCGGTAAAACGCCGCAATTTTTTTGAGGCACTTTCCCGTCGGATTTGCGGTGCATTTTGGCTGCTAGCGGGGCGCTTTTAACCCCCGCTAGCGGCCGATAAAGTGTTAAAACCGCCCGCAATGCGCCGCTACAGCGGCGTTTTGCTGGCGGTACGGCGGCGCTGCCCATTGATTTCAATGGGCAGGAGTGCATTAGGAGTGGTGAGTTCACCGCTCCCAATGCGCTCCACAGAATCTGCTGGCAGGACTTTTTCTGACGCCCTGCCAGCGCACCGCTCCAGTGTGAAAGCCCTCAGGATTTCAAACTGGAGTGAATAGAGCAGCTGTTTTAGGGCGGATTGCAGGCGCTATTTTTAACGCTATAGCGCCTGCAAAATGCCCTCAGTGTGAAAGGGGTCTAAGCCTTGCAATGCAGGGGGGTGTTGTCTCCTGGTCATAGTCATTTGTAACTTAACCCAGGGTTCAGTTGAAGTAGAACTCCAGCTAGTTTCCCTACCTGCAATACACTTTAAAATTGCCAGGATACATAGCATAAAAACTGTGGGGTCAAGCGATAAAGATAAGCTGTTCCTTTTCCTGCATAGCCCAGTTCTCACATTTTGATAATTGTCTATGCAACTTTTTGTTCTGATTCCAGGATGCATAATAACGATCCCCCAGGGGGTGTGCCAGTGATAGACTGGGCCCAACCAGGAACAAAATCAGTGCTGGATAATGGAGCAGGACCTGTAAAGCAGCACTAAATCTTGAAGCGGGTGAGTTGTGCTTTATTCACAGGAGGGGAATAGTGGCCAAGAAAAAAAAATAACTGGAGGTATGCTTTACCATTACTGATATTTTTGAGTGCCACCTAAACTTTAGTCCCCGCTCTTTCATCCCTCCACAGATCAGGTTGCTGTTTACATAACCATTGGTACATGTTAACTCAATGCGTCCAGGAACTTGCATTGACCACAGGGACACTTTCACCTGTAATCCCAGTAACTAAGGAAGTGACATCATTGAACCATTCAGTTGTGTAAATTTCAGCTTGAGCTACTGAGCTCTCTAAATAACAGTTTTTTAGCATAACCTACAAGAGGATCCTAAATAACATGTTAAATGGTTGTGTTGATATGACATATTTCACCTGATTTGCAATATTGTAAATCAGGTGACTAAGAAAAAGGCATTTTTAATTAAAAAAAAATCGTTTTATTTCTGAGCGTAGCAAAAGCAAAATACATTGCCTTTAAAAAGTCCCACCAACCTCCACAGAATCCAGTATAGATAGTACACATCTCACAGGACAAAGGTAAAAGCAAGCTTTATTCTGGATTCCATTAGTCATGGCAACAGTAAAATTACGCTTTATGCTATTTGAAAAAGACGGGGAGAGCACTCTGACTACTTTTCATGATATGGAATACAGTCTAATGTTATTGCTGCCACAATAAATGTAAGCCCAAGTGATGTTTGCTTCTAACTAATGGCTACTATGTTATCTAAAATTCACATAAATAGGAGGTAGCCTGAGACAGGCTTTGTATCCTGCTAAAAGCTAAAATCTTAATGGAATGTTATTTTTTTATCCCAAACAATGCATCTAAATAAATAAATAAATAAATATAGATGGAGGCAAATAGCTTTTCACTTTTTGCGAATATTATTCCATTTTGTGCTTTGGCTGGATTGTTCCATATATAAAAGAAACATTCTCTATTGCACATATTTAGAAAATGCATATATGGAAGCCGCCCACCAGAAATGCCAAAACTTCTTAAGCCTCGTACACACGATCGGATTTTCCAACAACAAATGTGTGATGGCAGGGTTTTTGTCGGATAATCCGACCGTTTGTACTTGTTATCGGAATTTCTGACAACAAATGTGTGCCGTCGGATTATCCGATCATGTGTACACAAGTCCGTCGGACTACAAATCCAAAGTACAAACACGCATGCTCTGAACCAATGCTAACTATAAGACAACATTAGCAGAAGTTTCCCAAAGGGTGGCGCTAAAGAGCAGAAAAAACACGTAGTTTTGTGTATGTTGGCTGAAAAGGTTCTGCCGTCTTTATGCAGAACAAGTTCACGGCCAACACCCTTCGCACAAAATTCCACATATTTGTCCGATGGAAATCCGATCGTATGTACAAGGCTTTAGAGTGAGCTTGTGAGGATAGAAAACCACTTGCCGACCGCCTAACGTACATTTACTGCAGCAGGTCGGCTCTATTGTGTGAAATCACATACCTGTACGTCATTTCGTGCAATAGCGACTGGGTGGCGTGCGCAAGCTGCTGGAGGCGCAATCGCACACTGATTGGGTAGAGGGGGAGCCAATCAGTGGGTTAAGCAGACCCGATGTCCGCCGGCCACCTGTGATTGTTTCCGAGAGAGTCAGAACAAAGATCTGCCTATGTAAACAAGGCAGATTGCCGTTCTGACAGGAGAGAAGATAGAGATCTCGTGTTCCCGCTAAGCAGGAACACGGATCTCTGTCTTAACCCAGTCAGAGTACCCCCACGCAGTTAGCAAGCATCCCCTAGGGACTCTAGCAAGAGGAAGGAAGTCCTGATTACTCTACACTCACCGGACACTTTATTAGGTACACCTTGCTAGTGTAAAATTCCATTGAAAATGTACTGTATATAATTCACTGTAAAAATAATATATGATATTGTAATTTATCAAATACACTGTAACTGATGCGAGGATGATGAATGAGACCAAGCCCCAAAGCACACTGCGACTGAAAAAGCCTTTGAGTAACTGATGTATCAAGCTGCGAGTGAACTCGGGGGAAAAAGGTGACTATTTTGCTCTACAAAGGCATTTATAATGATGGCTGAATACCTCTTGACCAGCTCTGGGAAATAGTAACCAGACACAAGAAAGGACAAACAGACACCACAAAGGGTCAGTAACATGTTGAAAAAAAATGCGAACTTGACTCACCCACTCAAAACCGAACATTAAAATATTCAATCTTACTCGAAAAAGAGGGCAGTAACGTAAAAGAAAAATAAAGGACGTATATTAATCATCCCGACTATTCATTAGCCGTTAACCTTATCCTTTATCCTAGTCTTCTGCAACATGAGCAACCTTCCTGAGGTTGGAGTGGTTAATATATGTTGTTTTATTTCTGGAATTGGGTTCTTCTGTAGGTTAATGAGAGTTCTTGGCAAATGAGATTCTGTGCTGTGTGTTGGGATTAACTTCATAATGGTGGGAGCTGTGTAAACAAGGGAAGATTAGCCTGGTATTTAGAGCTGAATGCCCCATTAATGCGCAGTGAGTGTACTCCTTCCCTATACAGCTAATTCCATGTAGTATAGGGAGACAGAAACTAAACATGTTCAAGTTTCTTCAGAAAGTTGTATACTAATCTTTCTGCAGACAGAATTAAAAGGGTTTAATTTATGGCTGCTACAAATCTGGTTTTGAAGATTTGCCCTTGGGAATTTTGGTCCCTGGAATGGGAAGCCATTTCAAGTCTTTGCCAAAAATAAATCTTTTTTGCTTTACTCTGTGTATATAATACTCCAGGCCTATGCCTCTGCCATTGCAAAATGTATATGCTTTGCTATAACAATAATACACTATATTGTCAAAAGTATTGGGACACCTGCCTTTATATGCACATGACCTTTAATGGCATCCCAGTTATCGTCTGTAGGGTTCAATATTGAGTTGGCTCGCCCTTTGCAGCTATAACAGCTTCAAATCTTCTGGGAAGGCTGTCCACAAGGTTTAGGAGTGTGTCTATGGGAATGTTCTTCCAGAAACGCATTTGTGAGGTTAGGCACTGATGTTGGCGAGAAGGCCTGGCTCGCAGTCTCCTCTCTAATTCATTCCAAAGGTGTTCTGTTCTGGTTAAGGTCAGGACTCTATGTATGCCAGTCAAGTTTCTTCACCCCAAACTGGCTCATCCATGTCTTTATGGACCTTGCTTTGTGCACTGGTCCAAATCATTGGTGGAGCGGGATTATGGTGTGAGGTTGTTTTTCAGGGGTTGGGCTTGGCCCCTTAGTTCCAGAGAAGGGAACTCTTAAAGCGTCAGCATACCAAGACATTTTGAACAATTTCATGCTCCCAACTTTGTGGGAACAGTTTGGGGATGGCCCATTCCTGTTCCAACATGACTGCGCACCAGTGCCCAAAGCAAGATCCATAAAGACATGGATGAGGGAGTTTGCAGTGGAGGAACTTGACTGGCCTGCACAGAGTCCTGGCCTAAACCCGATAGAACACCTTTGGGATGAATTAGAGCGGAGGCTGCGAGCCAGGCCTTCTTGTCCACATCAGTGCCTTACTTAACAAATGCGCTTCTGGAAGAATGGTCAAACATTCCCATAGACTAAACCTTGTGGACAACCTTCCCAGAAGGGTTGAAGCGGTTATAGCTGCAAAGGGTGGGCCAGCTCAATATTGAACCCTATGGACTAAGACTGGGATGCCATTAAAGTTCATGTGCGTGTAAAGACAGGCGGCCCAATACTTTTGACAATATAGTGTATATGATACTTTGTGTTTTATTTGGCCCTAACATCATTACATCTTTGACATTGCTGCCTTGTTTTGCTCCCTGTTGTTTTTTGCAGTAGCCAAGGACTTTTAATGCTGGTGAAGGATATGGGAGCTTGGCATTAGTCTTTGAGATGCAGCCTGTGAGTACTGCTTGGCACTATATAGACTTTAACATTTTTTTATTTAACATGACCAGAGACAAACCCTTGGGTATTCTATGGTAATAGTTACCTCTAATTGCCCATACGGCTTGACATTTTATTAGTTCAGTCACAGGGTGCTGACTAGACCCCATCTTTATTGATGCATGGGTGCCAGTGCAAGGGTAATTTATATAAAAGCAGTTTTAAATGTTTTTTTTATGTCATATTATTTTATTATTATGATACATTATGTTATTAGGTTATATTTTTTATTTTTATGCTATTATACAACATACAGTACATTGTAGATTTTTTTTTTTTTGGGGGTGTGGGTAGGGCTTCCTTATTATTATAAATGTTTTATTTTAAATGTAAATATGTCCATTATACAACTCCCCTGAGGAACTAAAATTTTGTGCTGGGAATTGCATCAGTAAGATGATTAATGGCACAGTGGCAGCATTTTTATGATTACTGAACTCCTAGATGAATATAAATATCCTTAGGCAATGCAATAACATATCCACTATCCTGATCCCAAAATGTAGTATTATACTTCTACTAGATTATTAGTTAATAAAGTAAACGCATGAACATATGAAACCAAGGTTTAAAATTTACCGGTATGCCCAGATTTTTTTGCTTTGTTTAGAAAGGGTTAAAACCCCTATTTTTTTTTGCTTTCTGAGCCCTGGAGAAATTATGAAAATTTCATACTTAGACAATTCTCATTAAAAAAGGTGTCCCCATTGGAAAATTACTAATTACTTCAACGAAAGGTATTTTGAGTCAGTAGTTTGAGATTGCTTTGTATCCCTTTCCACACCAGACTCCAGGTCTGCAAAGTGTTTACGTCCTGTCAGGAAGAGGAGACCGATGGTGTGTCCCTTGTACATAGGGACACAGATCGGTCTCCTCCCCCAGTCAGTCCCCTCCCCCCACAGTAAGAATCACTCCCTAGGGAACACATTTAACCCCTTGATCGCCCCCTAGTGTTAACCCCTTCCCTGCCAGTCACATTTATACAGTAATCAGTGCATATTTATAGCACTGTTCGCTGTATAAATGTGAATGGTCCCAAAATAGTGTCAAAAGTGTCCGATCTGTCCGCCGCAATATCGCAGTCCTGACAAAAATCGCAGATAACTGCCATTACTAGTAAAAAAAAAAAAATGCCATAAATCTATCCCCTATTTTGTAGACGCTATAACTTTTGCGCAAACCAATCACTATACGCTTATTGCGTTTTTTTTTACCAAAAATATGTGGAAGAATACATATCGGCCTAAGGGCCTAGGGACGTGTTCTAACTGTGGGGGGTATGGGCTACATGTGACACGACACTGATCACCGCTTCCGATCACAGGGAGCTGTGATCATTGTTCTTGCCACTAGGCAGAACGGGGAAATGCTTGTTTACATCAGCATTTCCCCATTCTTCCTTTCCGTGAGACGATCGCGGAACTCCCTGCGGACATCGAGTCCGTGGGAACCGCGGTCACACTCACAGAGCTCGCAGCGCGCGCGCCCACAATGCTGTGTCTTAAAGGGCAACGTACAGGTACGTTGATATGCCCAGCCGTGCCATTCTGCCGATGTATATCAGCGTGAGCCGGTCGGCAAGTGGTTAAACAGGTAGGGTGTCCAAGGCAGAACACCATGGAGGAAGCCTCTGCTCTTCAAAAAAAACATTGTTGCGCAACTGAAGTTTGCCAAACAGCACCTTGGAAAACAGCAATGGTACTGGCAAAATGTTTGTGGACTGATGAAATAAAAGTTGAATTGTTTGGGAATTCAGCACCATGTATGAGGCAAAGGGTACAGCTTATCAACATCAAAACATCATTCCAACGGTGTGATTTGGACTTGCTTTGCTGCCTCAGGACTAGACGTGCAATTTGTTTCAGTCTGAATATAAATTTGGACACATTTTCGGTTATTCTGAGATTCGGATGTATCCGAATCTCTGAATGAAATAGTAACAAATTTTGTTGAAATTTTCAGAATGACTCGAATTCGGATCGGTTGAAAAACGATCAACCGATTCAAATTCTGTATGAAGAATAGCTGGTTGTAAAGGAGCAGGCCTGGAAGCAAGCCGCCGTGTCCTTAATAACTGATGACTAATCAGCTGCTAGCGGGCCTCCCCACTGAGAGCTGAAATGTAAACAAAAGAATGCCATCAATAGAAAATACAGAAAAAAAAACAGCGTGAGGTCCAACCCCCCTCCCCCCATTCTATACCAGGACTTTTGTGTCTGTTATGGATTTTAAGCAGAACCCTAACGCCCAAAAAAAAAAAAGGCATGGGGTCCTCCCAAAATCAATACCAGACCCTTATCTGAGCATGCAACCCAGCAGGCAAGAAAATGAGGGGGGGGGATGAGCGAGCACCCCCCCTCCTCCTGAACCATACCAGGCCACATGCCCTCAACATAGGGGGGTGTTTTGGGGCAGGGGGGGCAGAGCCATGTTGATAGGGACAAGGGCCTCTTCTCCACAACCCTCTGTGGTAGCTGTGGGGGGCTGCGGGTGGGGGGCTTATCGGAGTACATAGTACCCCTACCCATTCACCAAAAAAGTGTAAAAAGTGAATAAAAACAGAGCCCCCCTGCCCCAAAGCACCCCCATGTTGAGGGCATGGTATGAATTGGAGGAGGGGACCCCACACTGTTTTGTTCGGAATTTTTTATTGCCGCTATTATTTTGTTTACATTTCAGCTCTTAGTGGGGAAGCCCACTGACAGATGATGAGTCATCAGCGGCTGACTTCCAGACCAGCTCCTTTACAACCAGCTATTCTTCATACAGAATTTGAATCGGCTGATCATTTCTCGCTTGATCCGAAATTGAATCGTTTAGAAAATACGTAATTCCTTAGAAACCAACCAACAAAACTTCTGAAGAAGACAATGCTTTGACGATATGCGTCTAGGCGATGGAGCCTGCGTATTGACGTTACATTGTGTCCATCTTAAGACCTATGGGGGGTGATTTACTAACAACAGTGCGCTGCGCCGGTTCATACCTTAATTGGTGCGCTGGATAAATTCTTAATTGGGCACATGAACCGGCGGCGCACTGTTATAGTAAATAAAAATGTCAGCGGCGCTTGTATCTCTATTCAAAATGAATGGTTCCCTATGGGAGCCCATTGATTTGAATAGAGGTCGCACGGGAAGTCGGATCAAGACGATCCGACTTGCGGGGCGACTCGTGTGCCGGTTGACGCTAGGGCAGCACGACTTTGCGAGGCAACTTGGACACGACTTGAGCGTGAAGCAGACGCTCAAGTCGTGTCCTGCAGTACCTGCCAGAGAATGTTCTCGGCGACAAGGTACTGCAAGCCTCGCGCTCGCTGTCCCCTGTGTTTGATATGAATCATGAAGGGGAACTCCACGCCAAATTTGAAATAAAAAACCAGCATGGGTTCCCCTCCAGGAGCATACCAGGCCCTTAGGTCTGGTATGGATTTTAAGGGAAACCCCCTACGCTGAACAAACGGCGTGGGTCCCCCCCAAAATCCATACCAGACCCTTATCCGAGCATGCAGCCCGGCAGGTCAGGAAAGGGGGGGCGAGGGAGCGTCCCCCCTCCTGAACCATACCAGGCCGCATGCCCTCAACATGGGGGGTGGGTGCTTTGGGGCAGGGGGCCCTGCGCCCCCCCACCCCAAAGCACCCTGCCCCATGTTGATGCGGACTTTAATAAGGGGGCCCCCAGATCCCGGCCCACCCACCCTATGTGAATGAGTATGGGGTACATCGTACCCCTACCCATCCACCTGGTGGGAAAAAAAATGTCAATAAAAAAACACAACACAGGTTTTTAAAGTAATTTATTAGGCAGCTCCAGGGTTCTTCTTCTGATTTTGGGGGTCTTCTTTCAACTTCGGGGGTCTTCTTCCAACTTCAGGGGTCTTCGTCCAACTTCGGGGGTCTTCTTCCGACTTTGGGCGTCTCTTCTGCTCTCCGGTGTCGTCTCCACGCTCTCTGGTTTTTCTCCCGCTCTCCGGTGCCTTCTCCACGATCTCCGGTTCTTTCTGCCTTCTGCCAGCCGCCCCGCTATCTTCTTCCAGCTCTTTTGCTAGCGGGGTCACGGTCTTCATTGTCGTCTTCTTCCCTCTTCTCTCCGCCGGATGTTGCCTCGTCGCTGTCTGCCGCTACAATGCCGTGTGCGTGGAGCGCAACGACTTATATTGGCATGGGGCGTGGTCACCGGATGATGCTACCCGGTGACCCCGCCCCCGTATGACGTCACAGTCCCATCATTCCCCAGGACTGTGATGTCATACAGGGAAGGGGTCACCGGGTGGCATCACCCGGTGACCACACCCCATGCCAATATAAGTCGCTGCGCTCCGCGCACACAGCATTGTAGCGGCAAACAGCGACGAGGCAACATCGGGCGGAGAGAAGAGGGAAGAAGACAACGATTAAGACCGCTACCCCGCTAGCAAAAGAGCTGGAAGAAGATAGCGGGGCGCCCGGCAGAAGGCAGAAAGAACCGGAGATCGTGGAGAAGGCACAGGAGAGCGGGAGAAGAGCCAGAGAGCGCGGAGACGACACCGGAGAGCAGAAGAAGAGACCCCCGAAGTTGGAAGAAGACCCCCGAAGTTGGAAGAAGACCCCCGGAGCTGCCTAATAAATTACTTTAAAAACCTGCATTGTGTTTTTTTATTGACATTTTTTTGCCACCAGGTGAATGGGTAGGGGTACGATGTACCCCATACTCATTCACATAGGGTGGGCGGGGGCCGGGATCTGGGGGCCCCCTTATTAAAGGGGGCTCCCGGATTCCGATAAGCCCCCACCCGCAGACCCCGACAAGCAACAGCCAGGGTTGTCGGGAAGAGGCCCTTGTCCCCATCAACATGGGGCAGGGTGCTTTGGGGTGGGGGGGCGCAGGGCGCCCCCTGCCCCAAAGCACCCACCCCCCCATGTTGAGTGTATGCGGCCTGGTACGGTTCAGGAGGGGGGGCACTCGCTCGCCCCCCCTTTCCTGACCTGCCGAGCTGCGTGCTCGGATAAGGGTCTGGTATGGATCATGGGGGGACCCCCACACTGTTTTTTTGGTGTAGGGGGGTTTCCCTTAAAATCAATACCAGACCTAAGGGCCTGGTATGCTCCTGGAGGGGAACCCATGCCGGTTTTTTATTTAAAATTTGGCGTGGTTCAAACCAAACACAGGGGACAGCGAGCGCGAGGCTTGCAGTACCTTGTCGCCGAGAACATTCTCGGGCAGGTACTTCAAGTCGCCTCCAGGACACGACTTGAGCGTCTACTTTACGCTCAAGTCATGTACAAGTTGCCTCGCAAAGTCACGCTGCCACCTGTGTCAACCAGCACACAAGTCGCCCGCAAGTCGGATCGTCTTGATCCGACTTCCCGTGCGACCTCTATTCAAATCAATGGGCTCCCATAGGGAACTATTCATTTTGAATAGAGATACAAACGCCGCTGACATTTTTATTTACCAGAACAGTGCGCCGCCGGTTCATGCGCCCAATTATGGATTTATCCGGCGCACCAATTAAGGTATGAACCGCTGCAGCGCACTGTTGTTAGTAAATCACCCCCATTGTGTTTGTCTATTGTTGTGACTTATGCCGGCCATAGATAAATTGAATCTTGGCCAGTTCAGCAGGGACTGGCCGAGACTAGATCCATCTGTGGGCAGGCTGGTTGCACTGAATTCGATCCATAGATTGACTTAAGTACAACTAGCCTATTGGCTTTTTTTGGGTGATCACTGGCGGTGGCTATAGCAGCCAACAGTGATCATTGTGTTCTGCCAGCAGGGAAGGCTCCCTGCCGACAGAATACAATAGAGGGAGGAAATATTTCATTCACATGCACTACTTAATGGCCCTGTGTTTTCATGTTGTTCATTGTTTTTTACTGTATTTGTCTGCCTCCTTGTACTATTGTCTGTGAGCTCCTGAACCTCCTCACTTCCCCCTCACTTAGTTTTTTTTGGAACATTGGTTAGTTAGTTAATTGCACACAACAAATGTCATAGTCCTTGGGACCATGGAGCTCAAACATGGCCACCCTCTAACAGGAAGTCAGATCACAGCAACATCAAAAGGAAAAAAAAAGAAACTTGGAGATTGGGAGTAATAGAAATAACTTTTGGAGTTAAAGAGATTGTAAAGTCTTGTTTTTTTTTTTTTGTTTTTTTTTTTTAAATAACAAACATGTTATACTTACTTGCTCTGTGCAGTGGATTTGCACAGAGCAACCTGGATCCCCTTCTTCTCGGGTCCCTCTTCAATGCTCCTGGCCCCTCCCTACTGTCGAGTGCCCCCACAGCAAGCAGCTTGCTATGGGGCACCCGAGCAGATCTGTAGCTCCGTGTGTACATTCAGACATGGAGCTGCGGTTCGGCCCTGCCACCTCTCTCTCCTGATTGTCTAACTGACATTGAATGACAGCACCGTGAGCCAATGGTGCTGCTGCTGTGTCTCAGCCAATCAGGAGGGAGAGTCCTGGACGGTCAAGGGTCTTCTGGACATCGCTGGATAGAGATGGGGCTCAAGTAAGTATTAGGGGGCTGCTGCACACAGAAGGCTTTTTATTTTAAAGCATTAAGATAAAAAAAAACTTCTACCTTTACAACCCTTTTAAAAAATTATATTCAAATATGTATTCTTAAAGTAGAATTTAGTGTCACTTTAACAGTACAAGCAGCTCACGGGTCTGCCTCTGAAGCATTCTGGTATTGGTTTAGCCCTTTTCTCTGATTGAGAGGCAGACGATCAAAAATTCATTACCTGCACACAGGATGCCCCATTGTCTTATTTATGACATAGCGCCTTTGTTAAATACCTTCTGCAGGCAACTCGCTTTCAATCACCATGCTGTGTGCGGCCTAGCTGTACAGGGCGCAGCCATGCAAATATGTTGAATGTGCACAGGCCTGTCAGAAAATACATTAGTGGGGTTGATGGAGCAAGTCTGTAGCACTAAATCAGCACCAGGTGCCTTCGCAGGCAAAGATTCAGTATCTACATTGGAAAAACGTACTAATTGATTAGCAATAAATTAAGGCAGCGCACTGTGTAAATCTCGTGTTTGGCTGCAGGGGGATATGGACATTTCCAATGTGCTCAGCTTTATTTATTGTGCATGATAGTGAGATGTCAGCGGTTGTAATTTTCATGTCAGGTCGCCCGAGCTTAGCGTGGGTTGTGGACACCACAAGGCCATCTCTACATCTTGAAACTGTATTCTAGTCAGCAAAGAACCTAAGTTGTGATCTACAGACTAGCCTAGAATGAATAACTAGCCCATTCAATAAAACAGTGGGTGCTACATTGCATTGACAATATACATTTTTAATTTAAATGTAAAATATATCTTAAGCTAAAACCTTAGAAAAAATAAAAGAACACAACAGAAAGTAACAGAAAATATCTACAAACAAGATAAATACCATTCTAGATTTATTTTTTTGCCACTGAAACAGGTGTCCCCATTGGAAGGCTTTCTTTGTTTTTATGTTCTGGTGACAACTTGCACTTTCAATCGCAGTGCTGATAGCCAACAGGAAAAATTGGGAGAGTGAATCTATGTAGACATTTTTTTTTATTTTGGTGTGGGGGCTCCCCTTAAAATCCATACCAGACCGAAGGGTATGGTCTTGGGGGAGACCACATGCCTTTTTTTATTTGGCATGGGGTTCCCCCTCAAGATCTATACCAGACTCAAATGGCCTGGTATGGAATTGGGGGGGGGGGGGGGGTAGGACCTTATGTCGTTTTTTTTTTTATTATTTTGGCGTGGGGTTTCCCTTCAAGATCCTCAGAGCACAAGTAAATTGCCACAAGTCGGAACAGTTAAAGTGGAGTTCCACTCATCTTTAAGTTTATTAAAAGTCAGCAGCTACAAAAAGTGTAGCTGCTGACTTTTAATAAACAGACATTTACCTGTCCCACGGTCCAGCAATGCGGCCGCCTGAAGCCTCGCTCCTCTCCTTCTCCTCTTCGTGGCACCATCATTGCAAGTGTGGGCACCCGGCTGTGACAGATAGCGGCTTCACAGCCGGGTGCACACTGCGCATGTGCGAATCGCGCTGCGCCTTCTCAGTGGCCAGGCAATATTCTGGGACCTGTGACATGTCTCTCAAAGTCGGAGCATATATTGCACCAGTGTGAACTGGGCCTTCGGCCATGTGCACACTGGACATTTGGCCATGTCTCCTAGACACCTTTCCTCCTGTCAGCAGCATTTTGTTAGAAAAAATGCTTGATGCTTTAAAGAGGAAGTAAACCCTGATGGGTGTTACTTCCTCTTTGTTTCCCTGCAAAGGTAAAGCATAATGGGCTACTGTGCATTGCATAGTAGCCCATTATGTGACACTTACCTGCAGGAGAAGCCCGCGATGTCCCCGTCTTCCTCGCTAGTAGCGAGCGGCCATTCTTCACCCCTCTTCCTTCCGGGGCCGCAAACTCCGGCTCTGTGAGTGGCCGGAGTCGCGTGACGTCACTCCCGCTCATGCACGCGGGAGCCGCCACTGGCGGCATGAATCGAGTTAGAAATGGCGCAACGTGCCCTTTCTAACTCCGGCGCATGCGCAGAAGAAATCGCCGTACGGCGATTTGCAAATATCTCCTAGACTGTGCAGGTCTGGGAGATATTTCAAGCACCTACAGGTAAGCCTTAATCTAGGCTTACCTGTAAGTTAAAGCGGTTGTAAAGAGTTTACAACCACTTTAAGAACGTATGTAATGCGTTTAGGCATGTTTAGGCTCGTCAATTGCTTGGGCGTTGATTAATTTCAATGAAATAAAAAAGCTAAAAAATTGTGTGTTAACCAATGAACACAAGTGCGCTGCCCCTTTAAGACATGGCAAAACAATAAAGTGCAACACGCAAGCAGAGAAGTGTGAAACAATAAGAATGAAAATAGATACTGTGCAAACTTGCTAATAAATAATAAAAATGGGACACATAATTCATAAGTAACAACCCTGCTGTCAGCAGGTCAAAGTAGAAAAATGCAGAGAATCGGTAACAGTTTCACAAGTGGAGATAATAAATAGATATTAAATCAAAATTTCATGAATAGATAACATAAAATAATCAATAATAGTGAGAACTGAAATTCATTAATGTGGTATTCAATCCCAAATATCCCAAACAGTTAAACAAGTAAATAGTAACCCTACTGGGTAATAAACCCAGCAAACCAGTGCTGTCAGCAGATATAGAAAACTCAGTGTCAGTTTCATAAGTGAAGGTTAGTGATGAGCCGAACACCCCCGGGTTCGGTTCGCACCAGAACCCGCGAACGGACCGAAAGTTCGAACGAACATTAGAACCCTATTAAATACAATGGATGCGAACGTTCGAATTCTAAAGTGCTAATTATAACAACTATTATGCATGTTATTGTCCTAAAAAGGGTTTGGGAACCCGGGTTCTGCACCAGGGGACATGTATCAATGCAAAAAGAAGTTTTAAAAACGGTTGTTTTTCGGGAGCAGTCATTTTAATGATGCATAAAGTGAAAAAAAAAAAGTCAAATATTCCTTTAAATATCGTACCTGGGGGGTGTCTAAAGTATGCCTGTGAAGTGCCACGTGTTTCCCGTGTTTAGAACTGTCCCTGCACAAAATGACACTTCTAAAGGAAAAAAAAGCCATTTAAAACTGCTTGCGGCTTTAATGTAATGTCTGGTCCCGGTAATATGGATGAAATTCTTTAAGAAAAATGGCATAGCTACCCCATGACCCCCCCCCTACCCCAGCCCATTACCAGCCCCTTTGGGTCTTGTATGGATATTAAGGGGAACCCCGCACATAAAATAAAAAAGGCCCTATATACTCTGAACAGCCCTATACAGGCGGTGCATACAAGACAGGGACTGTAGGTTTGTTCTTATGTAGAGTCTGTTTGTAATTTTGAACAGGTACATTGTTGAAGTGTAGCTCCAGACCAAAAATCTATTTTTAAACTTTTTGGAAAACATAGGTAAGGGTTATCACCCCTGTAACATTTGTTTTGCTGTCTGTGCCCCTGTTCAGAACATTTCACCTCACTTTCCGTCCCAATGACAACTGTTTTTGAAATGTGGTGTTTTTCTTGAAACAAGGATTGCTGATAAAGCATCAGTACAGAGGAGACACCTTTCTCCCATATTTATTCTTACAGGAGAGAATTTTCCTTCCTAGTGGTAGATTTCCTCTCACTTCCTGTTGTCTTCTTGCGTTTGCAAGTAGGAGTCGTTTGTAAGTTGGATGTTTGAAAGTAGGGACCTGCCGTATATACTCTGCAGAAATAGGCCCCTTAGTTGTTGGTGTTGGCACAACACTGTAAGCACTCACAGTTACTCTTGGTTGGTGCTGGAACGCCCTGCTGTCAACTATTATATCAGGAATTTTAATTACATATAATTGTTGAACAGTGGTAGTAAAAATTGGGCCTTTGATGGTGGTGCTGGTGCCACAACACTGTAAGCCCTGACAGTTACTCTTGGTGGGTGCAGCAATGGGCCCTGCTGTGAATTATTAGATCAAGAATTGTAATTACATGCCCCTGTTGAACAGGGGCTGAAAAATTGGGCCTTAGGCACTGGTGGCACAACACTGCAACCCCTCACAGATACTGTACTTGGAGCACAGCAATGAGCCCTGTTGCAAAGTATTGCTTCAAAAATTGTAATGACACGCCCCTGTTAAACAGGGGCTGAAAAATTGGGCCTTAGGCACTGGTGGCACAACACTGCAACTCCTCACAGATACTGTACTTGGAGCACACCAATGAGCCCTGTTGCAAAGTATTGCTTCAAAAATTGTAATGACACGCCCCTGTTAAACAGGGGCTGAAAAATTGGGCCTTAGGCACTGGTGGCACAACACTGCAACTCCTCACAGATACTGTACTTGGAGCACAGCAATGAGCCCTGTTGCAAAGTATTGCTTCAAAAATTGTAATTACACGCCCCTGTTAAACAGGGGCTGAAAAATTGGGCGTTAGGCACTGGTGGTGGCACCCATAAACAAAAATGATCTTACAAGCTATCATCATCAATCGTATCATTGAGGACTCGGAGGAGGAGGATAGCCAGTCAACATAACAGCACAGGCACTCAGCATCAGCATCAGTCTTGAAGGGATGTGACATGTTAAAATCAATTAGTCTGTTATATCAGCATCAGGTGTGTGGTAGCTGGTGGTGATCCAAGACTGGTTCATCTTGATGAAAGTCAGTCGATCAACCGAGTCGGTGGACAGGCGCACCCTGTGATCCGTGACAAATCCTCCAGCAGCACTGAATGTGCGTTCCGAAAGAACGCTGGATGCAGGACAGGCCAGTAGCTCAATTGCATACTGTGCAAGCTCTGGCCAGTGATCCATCCTCAAGACCCAGTAAGCCAGAGGATTTTCGGTGGGGAAGGTGTCCAAGTCTGACCTTGCCCCTAGATATTCCTGCACCATGTTTATCAGACGCTGGCGATGGTTGCTGGAACCGATCATACTTTGGGGCTGCGGACTAAAGAATTGTCTGAACGCATCGGTCAGACGGCCACCTTCCCCACCGCTCCTTCTTTGACTGGCCGAAGCCTCAGCAACTCGTTGTCCAGGACCAGGAGTTTGCAACCTCCCAGTCTCTGGGAACGCGTTGCACAGACCTTTCTGCAAGGCCTCCCGGAGTTGTCTCATCCTCTGCTCCCTCTGCGACGGTAACATAAGGTCCGCAACCTTACCCTTGTACCGTGGATCAAGGAGAGTGGCCAGCCAGTAATGGTCCCTCTCCTTGATCCGAAGAATACGAGGATCCTTCCGCAGACTTTGCAGGATCAGGGAGGCCATGCAGCGTAGGTTTGCTGAGGCATTCGCTCCGGAGTCCTCTGGGTCACTAAGGACGACATGATCCGCAGCCACCTCCTCCCAGCCACGTACAAGTCCACTGGTTTCTTGGGACTGTAAATCATCCCTAAAAGACTGCTGCTGATGATGCTGAGTGCCAGCCTCCACCTCCATGCTGACACAATCCTCCTCCTCCTCCTCCTCCTCCTCCTCCTCTTCCTGTGCGATGGGTGGGACAGAAGGAACACTGTCTGGGTAAAGGGGGCCTTGAGAGGCAAGGAAGTCCTCCTCTTCCTGCCTCTGTTCTGCCTCAAGTGCCCTGTCCATTATTCCACGCAGCGTGTGCTCCAACAGGTGGACAAGAGGTACAGTGTCACTGATGCATGCACTGTCACTGCTCACCATCCTCGTGGCCTCCTCAAATGGTGCCAGGACAGTGCATGCATCCCTGATCATGCCCCACTGGCGTGGAGAAAAAAAACCAAGCTCCCCTGACCCTGTCCTGGTGCCGTAGTCGCACAGGTACTCATTGATGGCCCTCTGCTGCGTGTGCAGCCGCTGCAGCATGGCCAACGTTGAGTTCCACCTGGTGGGCATGTCACATATAAGGCGGTTCTTGGGCAGGTTCAACTCCTTTTGCAGCTCAGCCAGGCGAGCACTGGCATTATAAGATCTGCGGAAATGCACACAGACTTTCCTGGCCTGCCTCAGGACATCCTGTAAGCCCGGGTACCTGCCCAAGAAGCGCTGCACCACCAGGTTAAGGACGTGAGCCACACAGGGCACATGGGTCAGTTGTCCCTGTCGGAGGGCGGAGAGGAGGTTGGTGCCATTGTCGCAAACCACCATTCCTGGCTTAAGCTGGCGTGGCGTCAACCACCTCTCGGCCTGGCCCTGCAGAGCAGACAGGACCTCTGCCCCAGTGTGGCTTCTGTCCCCCAAACACACCAGCGCAAGCACGGCATGGCATCTTTTTGCCTGCGTACTTGCGTAGCCCCGTGAACGGCTACGGAGCACCGCTGGTTCATAGGACAAACCACAGGAAGAGGCCATGGAGGAAGAAGAAGAGGAGGGGGTGGAGGAGAGAGGTGTGTCACAACCAGTAGTAGCATTTTGGAGGCGTGGCGGTGGGACAACCTCCAACACTACTGCACCTTGTCCTGAATCCTTCCCAGCTGCCAAAAGAGTGACCCAATGGGCCGTGAAAGAAAGGTAACGTCCCTGTCCATGCCTGCTGGACCATGAGTCAGCGGTAATATGCACCTTACCGCTGACCGCCCTGTCCAGCGAGGCCAAGACATTGCCTTCCACATGCCGGTAGAGAGCCGGAATAGCCTTCCGTGAGAAAAAGTGGCGTTTGGGAACCTGCCACTGAGGAACCGCACATTGCACAAACTCACGGAAGGGGGCCGAGTCTACCAACTGAAAAGGCAGCAGTTGAAGCGCTAGCAATTTAGCCAAGCTAGCATTCAACCGCTGGGCATGTGGATGGCTGGGAGTGAACTTCTTTCGACGGTCCAGCAGCTGGGGCAGGGAAATTTGCCTGCTAGAATCGGACATCGGTGTACTGCTAGCAGAGTGGGCGCAAGTACTTGGCTGTGACACACCTAAATCTACACCTTCATTCCTCTCAGTGCATGTTTCAGAGAGGACTGAAGTTATAGTGGGGTTGGAGATCCCAGCTGATGCGGTGCAAGGAGAGGTCCGCTTTGTTCTTTGGTGTGGGTCTTTGAGGTAGGCTTGCCAACGAGCTGCATGGCAGGTCAACATATGTCTGGTCAGGCATGTGGTACCCAAGCGGCTGATGTTTTGGCCACGCGATATACGCTTGAGACATATGTTGCAAACAGCAGCTGTGCGATCTGATGCACTAGCCTCAAAAAAGGCCCACACCAAAGAACTTTTTGAATGACGGGCAGAGGCAGCGCCCTGCACAGGCGGAGCTCTGCGGTGTGATTCCGTCGGTGTACTGCCCTTACGCTGGCCACCAAAGGGCATCCTGCCTCGTTGGAGATGTGCCTCCTCCTCATCCTCCTCCTCCTCCTCTCTCCTATTAGGCACCCACGTGGAGTCAGTGACCTCATCATCCCCTCCCTCCTCTTCACTGGAGCCAATCTGGCAGTATGCTGCAGCTGCTGGAACATGACTGCCAGATTGGTGTCCTTCTTGAGCATCCCCTCTGTCTGCTCTCACGCTACTGCCTTCCTCTAGCTGGGTTTCATCATCAGACCCTTCGAAACGCTGGGCATCCTCCTGGAGCATGTACCCAACACTGTGCTGAAACAGTTCGGGGGACTCCTCAGGAGGAGGACATGGTGGGTCTAGGGAAGGAGTGACTGATGATTTGTCTGACATTGATACCAGGGAAGACGACGCTTTGGCAGCTGCTTTTCCAGTACCCTGAGCCTGGGTGAGAGAGGATGAGGAGGAGGAGGAGGGCTTGGTCATCCACTCTACCAAGTCTTCGGCATGATGTGGCTCAACATGTCCAGCTGCCGAAAAGAAGGACAAGCGTGTCCCATGGCCATGTGCTGATGACAATGCACCGCGTCCACGACCAGCACTGTTGCCCCCAGACACAGAGCCTGCTTGCCCTCTTTTATTGCCTCCTGACTGTCTGCCTCTCCTTGTTTGCCTTCCAGACATTCTAATAGATGGCCTGCAGGGAGATGGGAAAAAAGCAATAAGGGCTACCTTCAGGTGTCCTTCTCTGTCCCTTGAAACAAGGACTTTCACAGTGAAAGAAACTGACACTCTCCCTACCTACAGTTTTCTGTCCCTAGAAAAAATGTTTTTTTTAATCACAATATAGCACAAGGACAATTCACTCACTGTCCTTACAGGTCCCTGGAAACAAGGACTTGCAGAGTGAAAGAAAAAAAACACTCTCCCTACCTACAGTTTTCTGTCCCTAGAAAAAATGTTTTTTTTAATCACAATATAGCACAAGGAGAATTCACTCACTGTCCTTCCAGGTCCCTGGAAACAAGGACTTGCAGAGTGAAAGAAAAAAAACACTCTCCCTACCTACAGTTTTCTGTCCCTAGAAAAAATGTTTTTTTTAATCACAATATAGCACAAGGACAATTCACTCACTGTCCTTCCAGGTCCCTGGAAACAAGGACTTGCAGAGTGAAATAAACTGACACTCTCCCTACCTACAGTTTTCTGTCCCTAGAATAAATGTTTTTTTTAAGCACAATATAGCACAAGGAGAATTCACTCACTGTCCTTCCAGGTCCCTGGAAACAAGGACTTGCAGAGTGAAAGAAAAAAAACACTCTCCCTACCTACAGTTTTCTGTCCCTAGAAAAAATGTTTTTTTTAATCACAATATAACACAAGGACAATTCACTCACTGTCCTTCCAGGTCCCTGGAAACAAGGACTTGCAGAGTGAAATAAACTGACACTCTCCCTACCTACAGTTTTCTGTCCCTAGAATAAATGTTTTTTTTAAGCACAATATAGCACAAGGACAATTCACTCACTGTCCTTACAGGTCCCTGGAAACAAGGACTTGCAGAGTGAAAGAAAAAAAACACTCTCCCTACCTACAGTTTTCTGTCCCTAGAAAAAATGTTTTTTTTAATCACAATATAGCACAAGGACAATTCACTCACTGTCCTTCCAGGTCCCTGGAAACAAGGACTTGCAGAGTGAAATAAACTGACACTCTCCCTACCTACAGTTTTCTGTCCCTAGAATAAATGTTTTTTTTAAGCACAATATAGCACAAGGACAATTCACTCACTGTCCTTACAGGTCCCTGGAAACAAGGACTTGCAGAGTGAAAGAAAAAAAACACTCTCCCTACCTACAGTTTTCTGTCCCTAGAAAAAATGTTTTTTTTAATCACAATATAGCACAAGGACAATTCACTCACTGTCCTTACAGGTCCCTGGAAACAAGGACTTGCAGAGTGAAAGAAACTGACACTGTCCCTACCTACAGTTTTCTGTCCCTAGAATAAATGTTTTTTTTAAGCACAATATAGCACAAGGAGAATTCACTCACTGTCCTTCCAGGTCCCTGGAAACAAGGACTTGCAGAGTGAAATAAACTGACACTCTCCCTACCTACAGTTTTCTGTCCCTAGAATAAATGTTTTTTTTAAGCAAAATATAGCACAAGGACAATTCACTCACTGTCCTTACAGGTCCCTGGAAACAAGGACTTGCAGAGTGAAAGAAACTGACACTCTCCCTACCTACAGTTTTCTGTCCCTAGAATAAATGTTTTTTTAAGCACAATATAGCACAAGGACAATTCACTCACTGTCCTTCCAGGTCCCTGGAAACAAGGACTTGCAGAGTGAAAGAAACTGACACTGTCCCTACCTACAGTTTTCTGTCCCTAGAATAAATGTTTTTTTTAAGCACACTATAGCACAAGCACAAAACACACTGACACTCTCCCTACCTATCCTTCTCTTTCCCTAAACTAAAGGAATCCAGGTTAAGCAAGAAAGAAATAACAGTCACTGTCCCTGCCTATGCTGCTCTATCCCTGCTCCGGAACACACTACACTAGGCCGCCGTGCTGGCGGCCTTTTATAGTGTGGGGCGTGTACTAAACACCCTCAGCAATAATTGGCCACAGGCATCCTGCCTGTGGCCAATCATTGCTCTCCTCGCTGCCGGCGCTGTGATTGGCCAAGCATGCGGGGTCACAGTGCATGCTTGGCCAATCACAGCGCCTGGATGACACTGCGATGGCGTAGTGCATTGTGGGCCGTTCGCGTCACTCGAATTTGGCGCGAACGGCCCAAATCGTTCGATCTTCGTCGAACGATCGAACAGCCGATGTTCGAGTCGAACGTATGTTCGACTCGAACACGAAGCTCATCCCTAGTGAAGGTAATACATAATATAGCAAAATTCCATGGATAAGTAAAGTTCATCAATAAAATAAAGTTCAATAATATGCTTCCATTCCCCAAGCGAATATCCAAATGAGGTGAATAAATCAAACAGTGATCACAATGCATAGAAATCCAGTTCCTTGTGCAAATGTGGACAAACTCCCTTGTACCATCCACACTTCACCCTGTATGCTCTAGCAGCTCACCTCAGGAGAAGACCAAACAGGTCTAGTAGCGCATGATGGTTAGTAATGCCTCTCAAAGAGGTGGCTGTATACTCTCTCCTCCTCAGGACTCAGGTGCAGATCACATATAACTAGCAGCAATTAGGTGGCTATTAATTCCTCCCAGTGAATCACTACAACCTTCTCTCCTCCGATCCAAGATGGTCATAAATAGTAGAAATAATCCTCATAGTGTAGTAATTTTAAGCAGTACATTAAGTAAAAAATAATGCCTTGGGGCGTGGCCTGAGCGGAGACCGAGATGGACGCCTAATCTGAGAGCTCCTGTGTGACCGGGCCGCTTTATCACCTTGAACGGGAGCCTACCATCCTAAGCTTGCTATGCACAGAGCCACAAGGAGCTCGTCCACCTCTCGCACCATCAAGGACTCTCAGACGCACTCGGGGAGGAATATACCGGACATATTCCGGTCCCAAAAGACGCAGGCCTCTGCGCCATTGCGGATCCTCGCGCCAGCACAGGCCCAAGCCGCGGCCTCGCCTGACAGGCCGCCTTCAGCCAATATGCCGGGGATATCCTCTCCCAGCTCCAGCGGGGCTCTCCCCCCCAGCCTACTCGACTTGGAGAAAGTTGCGACGGACATCAAAAACACGGTCACTGCTGCCATAGCAGACCTGAAGGCCGAAATGCTCGCGGTCGCCCACCGAGTGGATAACGTGGAGCAGACGACCCAGACGCACGCGGCGGCCATTCGCCAGGTACAGTCGGCATATGACTCCCAACTTGCCCAAGTTTTTGAGCTCCACAGACATGTGGAAGACCTGGATAACCGGGGAAGGAGGCACAATGTTAGGGTACGGGGGGTCCCCGAATCCGTAGACCCCACCGCCTTACAGCAAACCGTCAGCGCTATCTTTAATGACCTGATTGAGCGCCCTGCGGATTCCCCCATTGATATGGAAAGGGCCCACCGCGCCCTCCGCCCCATACCCCGGGATAACGAACCCCCCAGAGACATTATATGCTGTATAGTTAGCTTCCCCCTTAAGGAAGAGATTCTCCGCAAGGCGAGGGAAAGGGGACGTATTCTTTATAATGGCGCGGAGGTGAAACTGTTCCAGGACCTTTCACAGATTACCCTTCAAAACAGGAGGGCACTACGGCCACTGCTAGATGCTCTACGTGCGAGAAACATTCAGTACCGCTGGAAATTCCCGTTTGGCCTGTCTGCTTCAGCGAGGGGGCGCTCTGCATTGCTTCGCACACCGGAAGATCTTCAGGCGTTCTGTGATCAACTCGACTTGCCCGCCTTAGAACTACCGGATTGGTATGCGCTTTACTTCCCAGCGGAACCCTGGCTTCCTGTTTCGCTCCATCCGTCGCCGAAAGCTGCACGCCAGAGACCGCGTCACCGTAGACCTGGACCGATGTCACCGAATGCTCGTTCCTCACGCCGGGATCTGCAACAACATAGCCCCTCACCACCGCGTATGTGATGCGAGAAATCTATTGACTGTCTGCTGGATAGACTGAGACCTGCAGCCCGTGAGTATGCCTCCCCCCCCGAGATGTGTAAGCGTTATGCACTGATCTCTCACTCTCCCGGAGACCCCCCAGACCCTCATTTGAGATAGACATGCCATTCCCACCCCAGTCTCTTGCACCTCATAGCTGACAACCCCGTGTCCCAATGGCCCTAACGGTGACCTTCTTTCCCTGTTTGGGACTCCATACAATGCCTCTCCATCGGGAGTCACCCAATAGCTCCACAACCTGTAACCCAGCGGACGACCTAGGGCCTGCCTTATTCAGGTGGCGGATGTGGAAAGTGCGTATCCCCGAAAAAGCTACCTACGCCTTTTTACCCCAGAGCACCTAATCCCTCGTACGCGCCCGGATCCCCCAAAGCTGGGAGGTTGCACTCAAAGTTTGAACTCTCTGTCGAAGATATGGATGCCCCCACGACAAGTTCCCGTCCTGGGAGAGACTCCCTATGAGTGTCCAGGAGTAGGCCTGGGTTTCTGTCATTGGCCCCTACCCACACAGCTACGGAGATCTCTCTGCAATTCGGGCCTGAGCAGACTTCCCCCCCTTTCCTTTTTTTTTTTTTTTTTGGAACCGGGAGGACTGATCTCTAAATTGCCCGAAACCTCGGCCTGCAACACGAACACATCATCCCCCCCTTGGATACTTCTTTCACGGAAGACGATCCTAAACTCCTGTAGGCAATGTTTTCGCAATCTATGTCTTACTTTTATTCCCCCAAATATTACTTTATATTGTCTCTCAATAACATTACCAGTGCTTTTATATGTTCCTTATTTGCATGTGCTTTCCCTTGACCCCCGGTTATACAGATACGGTCTGCCGGGCGTCGGTTGGGTGGGGGGGGGGGTTTGGGAGAGGCCAGGGACTCCTGGGTTCCGGGAGCCCCATTCCGCCCCCCGATGCGAAGGCAGACGTCGAGATACCGTCACCCTAACTCACTCTGGGCTCTCCCTTCCCCCCCTCATCCCTCCCCTCTCCACTCCTTCCCCCCTTCCCCCCCGCTTCTTCCCCTCTTCCCCCCCCACTTCCCCCCCTCCCCCGCTCCCTTGTTCTTTCCTCCCTACCCCCCCTCCTTTCTCCCCACATCTCTTCCCCTCCCTTCCCCCTTTTTTCCTTGCATTTCCCATCCCCTCCTCCTCTCTCCTTCCCCTCCATCTCTCTTCCCCCCCTCCTCACCCCCTCTCCCCCCCCCTGCACCTCTTCTCCCCCCCTCCCCTTGCCTCTTCTCCCCCTCCCCCTAATCCCCTCTTCTCCCCCTCCACCCCTATCCTCCTAGCCATCCCTTCCCCCTCCTTTCCCTCCCCTCCCCCCTCTTCCCCTCCTCCTTTCCCCACTCCCCTCAACCTGCCCCTTCCCCTGCCTCATCCCCTTGTCCCTTGTTCTCCCTCCCCCCTCCCATTCCTCCCTCACCCCCCGTCCTTGGACCTGTTGCCCTGCCCCTTCCCCCCTACTCACCCCCTCCCCCCCACCATAGAGTGGCTTAACGTAAGTCTTTGAAGAGGGTCTCCTCTCCCCAGCTTGCCTCACGGGCTGTGGATTTCTCGGTTGATTCTCCTGAATACACTTTAAAAGGTTTACTTTCTAAATATTATGGCTCGGTTATATTGATTTCAGCACTGCGAGCTGGAATAGGTTATATGTGTTATGTTATGTTGATTTGTGTATTGCTCCTATGCACTTGATACTTGAACTTTCGGCAGCTTGTTCCTTATGGTAGGCTCCCCACTACGCTTCTTGGGCTCTCGCCGTAAGCGGGATCCCTCATCCGCTTCACTTTGACCCCCGGTCCACAGCTAGGCCGTGGTTACCGCTCACACTACTACCCCCACACAGCAGTCTCACTGAGACGTTGCTGACACTCCAGATTTCCTCTTGACTCCTACAGGTAGATAGCCTAGCGAAGTCCACCTCTGGTTTTTCTTTCCCCTTTCCCATATCTATTCCCTTACATTTAGCTCTCATATCCCCCCCCCCTTTTTTTTCTTTTTTTTTCTTTGTCTTTTCTTTTCTTTTCTTCTCTTTTCTTTTCTTTTTTCTTTTCTTTTTCTGCTCTGATCCTCCTGACTCTCCCTACCCCCAAATCTTCCTGATTTTCCCACTCGTGTGTCCTCCCTCCTTACCCCTCCTCCCTTTTTGTGTGTCCCCCCCCCTTCTTTCCCTTCCCCTGGGGGAGTGACCCTCACACTCATCCTCTATAGGAAGGTCCTAACCTAATCGACAACCAGACACTCATTTTCGCCTCTCCTTAACTCTTCATAATGCAGAACCCCCCTAAGACTAATGTCCCACTGACTCTGAAGTGTGTTTCATTGAACACAAAAGGCCTGAATGCACCGGAAAAAAGGTCACAAGTGTTAGCTTCGCTCACCAAACAAAAGGCTCACTTTATCTTCCTACAGGAGACGCACTTCCGATCTGATGCTATCCCTAAACTGACTAATCACATGTATCGCTCTGCCCTACACGCCACTAACCCGGTGGCCAAATCTAAGGGAGTTTCAATCCTTATTTCAAAACACGCCAACTTCCTCCTGACTGACTCCCTAGTGGACCCTGAAGGCAGATTCATTTTTGTTAAGGGAACATATGCAACTAAGCCTATTACATTGGCTAACATATATTGCCCTAATGAACATCAAGTCTCCTTCTTCCGCAAGACTTGCGCCCTCCTGTCCTCATTCCAGAGCGGCCTGGTCCTCCTGGGAGGCGACATTAATGTGCCCTTGAACCCCCTCCTAGATATCTCCACTGCCACGACTTCTCTGCCCTATAAGGCATTACGCCAAATTAAAGCCCAATTACAAACCTTGTCCCTTCATGACACTTGGCGTACCCTCTATCCTTCAACCAAAGACTACACCTACTTTTCGGCCCCCCACCAGAAATACTCCAGAATCGATTTTTTTTTTCTATCCCAGACAGACCTCCCCGCCCTCCAACATGCCTCCATTGAACCGATGTTCTTATCGGATCATCATCCCATCACAGTTACACTATCGTTCCCGGAAACGTTCCCCAAGACTAAAATTTGGCGGTTCAACCCTTCCTGCTTGACGGATCCAACCTCATTGGAACGGATCCGCTCATGCATCAAGCTTTATTTTCAGGAGAATGCTAACCCTGACATTTCTCCAATATCCATATGGGAAGCCCACAAATGTGTGGTAAGGGGAGAACTGCTTGCCCTGAATGCACAAGCCAAAAAAGCTTATCAGGAGAAAGTGAATGCTCTTATCAAAAGGATTAGAGCACTAGAGCTGTCCCACAAACAAACGCAAGCCCAGAACACCCTTCAGGAACTAACTCAGCTCCGCACACTCCTTACAGACGAACTGGGTAAGCGCACGAGAAGGCGCTATATTCTTGGGCAGAGGGTCTTTTATGAACATGGAAATAAGAGTGGGCGCCTTTTAGCGCGGTCAGTCCAGAAGGCCAAACTCTCCTCCACCGTACATGCCCTACGTGATCCCCGGGGCACCCTCTTGGCTAAGAGCGAGGACATCGCGAGAGAATTCGAATCCTTCTACCGAAGGCTCTATAACCTTCGCCCTGCCACCCCGAGCATCGGGAGAGACACGTCAAACGCTCATTGCGGATTTTCTCGCACAATATGGCCCTAAACCCCTTTCCTCCCAACAAGCACAATCCTTAGAGGGACAATTCTCGACAGGAGAGCTGGAGATAGCCCTGAAACAAATGAGGCTGGGCAAAAGCCCGGGCCCGGACGGGTACACCCTCCAGTACTATAAGTCATTCGCAGACACCCTTGCCCCCAACCTTTTGCAGATGTTTAATGCCCTGGCCAATCCGCAAGACCGACCTAATAGACTATTAGAGGCACACATCACGGTAATCCCTAAGGAAGGGAAGGATGCCCTCCAGGTGGCGAATTATAGGCCGATCTCACTCCTTAATGTCGATATAAAAATTTATGCCAAGATCCTTGCCAACAGGTTAATACCTTTAATCCCCGGTCTTATCTCCAATGATCAAGTGGGGTTTGTCCCGGGAAGGGAGGCGCGGGACAATACCATACGAACCCTCAACCTACACCACTGGCTCACCTCAACTAAAACACCCGGCTTTTTGCTTTCCCTTGATGCGGAGAAGGCGTTTGACAGAGTGGCCTGGGACTACATGCGAGAGGTCCTAAAAGGGGTGGGCCTTGGGGACCGCATGCTCACCTCCATAATGGCATTATACTCGAACCCCACGGCGGCGGTGAGAGTTAACGGACACCTGTCGAACGTCTTCTCCATCAGCAATGGCACTCGCCAGGGGTGTCCCCTCTCCCCCCTGATCTACATTCTCTCCCTAGAACCCCTCTTAAACAAACTTAGAGAAAACACGGACATTAGGGGCTTGATGGTCAAAGGCAAAGACTTTAAAGTGGCCGCCTTCGCGGATGATATCCTGCTCTCTCTCACATCCCCGCGAACCTCCCTCCCATCTCTCCTACATGACCTGGAAGCCTTTGGTACAATTTCAAACCTAAAAATTAACTACACAAAGTCCCACGCCCTGAATATCACCCTCCCACCACAGGAGGTTCTTCATTGTCAAGAATTTCTTCCATTTCGTTGGGAAAAAACTGCGATCTCCTATCTTGGGATTCAGATCCCACCCTGCCTTAAAGATTTGTATGCCCTTAACTTCCACCCTGCCCTGAAAAAAGCCCAAGACCACTTCTTGGAGTGGTCCTCATTGAATGTCTCGTGGTTTGGCCGAGCGGCTCTGATCAAAATGATTGTCCTGCCACGTATATTATACTTGATCCAAACCATCCCGATGCATATACCCGCAGGATTCTTTTCCTCTTATCGGAAGGCCTGCTCGGCATTTTTATGGAAAGGTTCTCCCCCTAGAATCAAATATGCCAGACTCACCTTGCCTAAGCCTAAAGGGGGTATCGCCCTTCCAGACCTGCATAAATACTATGTTGCGTGTCATCTTACGAGAATCGCGGACTGGTCCATCCACTCCTTTGAAAAGGTCTGGACTGCTATCGAAGACTCTTTCTCGCCCATGCCGCTACACCTTCTCCCATGGCTGTCCCCGAAACAATGGCCACAGTCCCTGACCTCACATCCCTTCATCCATACTTCCTTAACGCTTCTTAGGGGGTCCCCCTCCAGAGGTTCCCTCTCACCCACCCCGGGCCCGCTGACTACGCTGAGAGGGAACCCCGACTTTATCCCAGGCGAGTCTTCTACTTTCCTCAAACAAGAATGGCCGCATCAAGATATCCTTGCTTTACAGTTTTACACTGACGGTAAGCTTGCTTCGATAGAGGACCTTAGGCTCATTTCTAACACCTCTACCTTCCCCTTTTGGACATACAGACAAATTTGTCATTTTTTATCCACACATGCAGCTCAGGGCAGTTGGACAAGACCACTTACCCCTTTTGAAACCCTCTGCTATCGTAGAACCCCCCAACGGCACCTTATTTCCCTGCTCTACGCTTTACTCTTAGAACCTACCGATTCCACCCTTTCGCCATCACAGGCCTCGTGGAACAGAGATCTACCTATCCCCCTGACATCAGTTGAATGGACAAGAATTCACGAATACGCACACAGGGGGTCATTGAACGTTGCTATCCGAGAGAATGGGTATAAAGTGCTCACTAGATGGTATAGGACCCCAGCTCTCCTTCATAAGTTTGCTCCTTCAACCTCCAATATTTGCTGGAGATGCAATACAGAGGTGGGTTCCATGGTACATATTTGGTGGGAATGCTCACACATCCAACCCTTTTGGAGGGAAGTACACAGATACATCACATCCATCACCACTTACACCTTGGATTTCACACCAGCACAATTTCTTCTGCATCACACTTCTCTCTCAAGGAAGGATTATTTCAAATCCCTAGCCATGCACATGGTGAATGCTACCAGGCTGTGCATCCCCAAACACTGGCGCTCCTGTCATACACCGTCACTTAAAGAATGGTTTATGACCATCTCTAGAATTTGCGACATGGAAGAACTGATCCACATCTCTCAAGAGAGACTGGAGAATTTTTCGACTACCTGGTCCTGTTGGGCACACTTCAAAACTACAGCTGAATACAATCAGCATGTTCCCTCAGATTAGAGTCTGTACTCTGAGGTGCTCTTTATCCCCCTCTTTCACACGGAGGCCCAAACGAGAGGTCACTCCCCCCATCCTCTTCCTCACCCCCATCCTCAACCCTTCCCCACCTCTTCCCCCCATCCCCGTTGTTGTCCCTTGCGCTCTGATTCATCCCCCCCTCCTACCCCCCCCTCCAATCCCATACCCCCTCACCATGAATAGATATTTTCCCTCCCACCCCATCCCCTTATCACCATATCTTAGACACCTTCTCTTTGGTGTTGGAATCAACAGGCAATGCAGCAAAGTTAGCAGGCGGTTGGAATGCGGATCAAACTAATAAAGGCTCCGGCCCATCTGCACCTTCAGTCTCACTGATACAAACCTTGGAGACTATTTTACACCCGTCTGTAAGGCTTATTTAAGTTGTACCAAAATCTGGTTTTCTGTAAATGCACCTGTTTTGCATCAATCTCTGTACTGTGATTCCTGTCAATTTGCTCAATAAAACTTTATGGAACAAAAAAAAAAAATAATGCCTTACATTAAAAACAAATAGTAGTCAATGTAGACTATTTACCAGAGAAACATCAGAAGTACACCTCTCCAGTCTCGGCCGGGACCAGAAATTACATCACCTGTCTCCTCCCGATGCGTTGCGTCACAGATCACGTGAATTTCTCAGCCCTGAGCCTGAGACATTACAATAAGTGTTCTTAAACAAAAAGAGAAAAATAAATAAACAGTGCAATGTGCCAGGATCAGCGCATTGTCACTATTTTCTCTAAGCGCACACCAGCAGCCTTGCATTCAATGTGGCTTGCTGGTGTGAATGAGACCTAAAGGGATGAGCTTCTATCTGCATATGATGTCAGTTAACGCAACCTGACAAGTAAAAAAAAAATATATATATATTTTTGTTTAAATTTAATTAAATGTAATCCTATTTAAACCCTGCCTAATCCTTCGTTTAACATAATTTTTCCTAGTTATCGCCTTTATCCCCGTGTCCCTATAGCTTTACTTACCCTGCTTCCTTTTAATATCTATTTTTCTAACCATTATTATTATTATTTTTTAATCTGCATTAAAAAGGCACACAATCAGAGGAAAAAGCCATTATTTATTTTGTAAATAACTTTGTAATGCTTTGGACCAGAATCATAATTTTAGTGTAATTTTTAAACAGGACAAATTATAGAAAAACATTTATAGTTCTCATCTACAATAACACAATTTTATTTTTTTGAAGTAACACTGATCAAAGTGGAAAAAAACTTTTTTTACGTTTTGCCTATGATTGCGTAAAAAACCCCCCATATATGTATTACTTTATATTATACAGGGATATACAATGTAATACTGACATATAATCACACACAGGTTGGACTTGATGGTCTTTTTTTCAACCTCACCTACTATTTAACTTTGTTATAAAAGTTATTTTTAATAGGCCTAAAGCGGAAATGTTAAAACCGCTCTGGTCCATTGGGGGTGTACAGATGTGAGGGTTGAAGTGTTTTTAAAACCAAACATTTTTTAGTGTTGGATAGAAGGTGGAAGAAGAATAGATATATTGATGAATTAATCAGTATTTGCCCAAATGATATTTATTGGCATTATCCCTGCATTCCAAAGTCTCATTCACCCCATTTGCAATAGGATGAATGTGCACCAGGTGAATGCAGCTGCAGGTGAACAGCCTTTGGATTTCTCATGAACAGTATCAGTGAAGAGTTGGATTTAGCCTGCAGGCAAATTTGCTTGCAAATGCTGTCCATGGTGCTGAACCTGTAATTATACAGTAGTTTAGTAGAAAATGCAATGATCCTACACCTCATATCAAGTGAATGGGATCTCATTTCTCCAAACATGCAAAGAAGAAAAACTCAACAACAAATCTGGATTTGGTAAGTCATGTATTGTCATCTTAAAATACTCCTAATAACTCATGACAAGTAGCTGTGCTACATTGTAGTAAACTTTGATATATCTATGAAATTCTACATATCTTCTCAGATGCTATAGATAGACGCCTCCTGAAGAAGCGGCAGATGCCGTGAAACATGTTGAGGAATACGCTACTGTCTACATCCATCGTACCTCTACTTACCTGTGGAGACTGTAAATGTTTTTAAATTCTGTGGTAGTTACTTTATAGTAACAATCCTGTCATTGTTGTGACTTGTAATGTTGTATTTTTGTATTTTCTTCTAATAAATTTTTATTTTTACATATAAACCTTTTCATGACTGGGTACCGAGATAGTCCTACCAACACTGGTGATCAAGGTCACTGCTAGGAGTAGCCCTTAAATTATCTCCTCCCCCCCATTTCTCCAACAAATCTGGATTAATATGGGCCCCGGCCTTTTATTTTGGTATTCACAACATACATATTTTGTCAACTCATTATCAGTTAACCAAAAATTTTATTGAGCAATAAAATCATAATCTTTAAAGGGATACTAAGTTTAAAAAAAAAAAATAACAAACATGTCATACTTACCTCCACTGTGCAGTTTGTTTTGCACAGAGTGGCCCCAAATTTCCTCTTCTAGGGGCCCACGGCGGCTCTTGCGGCTCCTCCACGCAATAGCTAACCCCCTCTAGGAAGCTCTCTCCCGAGGGGGTTAGCTTGCGGGCGCGCTCCTGTGTGATACACTTGCGTACATAGCTGCTGAGTGTATGACTCCGCCCACCCCCCAGCAGCCGCATCATTGGATTTGATTGACAGCAGCGGGAGCCAATGGCTGCGCTGCTATCAATCTATCCAATGAAGAGCCGACAAGACCTATGGAAAGCAACGCGGGATCACGCCCACAGAAATTCGGGGCTCAGGTAAGTAAAATAGGGGCTTGGAGGGGGCGGAGAGTGCAAGGTGTTTTTTCACCTTAATGCATAGAATGCATTAAGATGAAAAAACACAAGGATTTACAACCCCTTTAACAGATCAACCCAGTCACTAAGGCTTGAGCTGCAAATAGCATTCTACCTTAAAATTCTTCTTACCTGTCTCTTTTCATAATGAAAGGGACCCACCACATAACCAGACCGTGATGAGAGAGGATTGGGAGGAGCTCTCCTCAAGTGTCCCTATCCAGGGACTGGTAGAGACCCCTTTCAGCAGGCTACTTTTGTAGGGACCCTTGGATTTCTGGAATGTTCTGGGAGGTTATTTGATCTTAAATTGACCTATCCTGAAGACCCTCCAGACCTTCTATAAGATTCTAAATCACATGACCTTTTTTGACCTATAGTATTGTCCTCCATTGTAATCAATCAACAGGGGACTTGAAATTGTCACCGCCTTGATCGCATGTGGCATAGGGAGGCCTTCAAACTAACCCCTTTTTCCTCACATTAAAAAAAATAGGTTGAGGGAATGTCAGGTGGTATAACATGTTATACTTACCTGCTTTGTGTAGTGGTTTTGCACAGAGCAGCCCAGATCCTCCTCTTTTCAGGTCCCTCTTCAGCGCTCCTGTCCCCTCCCTTCTGTGAAGTGCCCCCACAGCAAGCAGCTTGCTCTGAGGGCACTGAGCCGTGCCGCAGCTCCCTGTATCCATTCATACACAGAGCCGCGGCCCGGCCTGGCACGACCCCGTTCCCTCCCTCTCCTTATTGACTCACTTACTTTGATTGACAGTAGCGGCACTTCGCTGCTGTCTCAGCCACTGAGGAGGGAGAGTCCCGGACAGCCGAGTCTCTTGTGCAACATCGCTGGATCTAGAAAAGCTAAGTTAAGTATTAGGGGGGCTGCTGCACACAGAAGATTTGTTATCTTACTGAACAGAATGCGGTAAGATAAAAAAAGCCTTCTGCCTTTACAACCACTTTAAAGACCTTTACTTATTAAATAGCGTATGTTGTTGCATATCAGAGAATGTATATTTCACTGGGTGAATCTTGGGAAAATTTCTAATAATTTGGCTTTATACATAGGATGAATGTTAATATTTTGGGCATAGATTGGACAAAATCTTGGATACATATAACTCCAATCTCTGACAGTTTTTTTTTTTTTTTTCACAAAAAATATTTATTGAAAAGATAAAGTTCAGTTGTACAAAATAGACGGGTTTTTATTACTGTCTGTGTCACCATTGGGAACTGCATCCTCACTATTGGTCCTAATGGAATGATCATTGTCTCTGTTACAGGAAGTGAAGAGAATTTTTAAGATTTTTGCCGCAAAAAAATCTTTCAATAGAGGAACCTGCTCTGGTGACAACTGTCAAATAGGGTATATGCCCTTGCTTTGGAAATATGGCCTCTCATTTTTTTGTTGAGCCTTTGAGACCAGAAGGGAAGGGATATTTTCTCTAAGAACACAGGGGATAAAAGAAAGCCTGACAGGATTTAAAGGTTCACGTTATTTATTTATTTTTTATAAATTCCAGCTCCCCTATGTTCCAATATAGCATTACTTATTTTACAAAAATAAAAAATCTTTCCATTTATTCTACACACACTTACTTCACTGTTCTCATGGCTGTTTAGAAACCCTGCTCCATTAATTCTGCCTTACTTCCTGGACAGACTTTAGGTCATGAGTTGACCAGCTGAGGGTAGATAATGCAGGGTGTGTGCTAATTAGGTCAGCTGATCAACTCCTTCCTGTGTCATGACCTAAAGTCTGTCCAGGAAGTAAGGCAGAAGTAACGGAGCAGCGTTTTCAAACAGCTCCCACAAAAAATATTGGCTTAACATACACTTTAAGTTTTATGCTGATGCTCTGTTTGAACACTGTTGTGTACTATTGGGGATTGCTACAGCTTTTTTTTTGGCGATTTATATAAAAATAGCTGGAACCCAGGCCCGTGCTTTGCACATTTACACAACTATAAATTGCTCTCTTTAAGCAAGTGTAGAGGGAAAATCCCAGCATATGCAAATTAGGGAATTTAGGCAATAATCCTCATTTGCATAGTGGTAAATGTACAACACATATGTATGTCATTGAGTAAACATGATGAGTAAACATGATTGAGAGCTTGTTTAAACCATTGCTGGCCATGTAACACATATATATGCGGTGGCAGGAAAAGTGGACTTTAACGTCCAGCCACCGCACATATGCATCCATATGTGGTTGTGTGCTGCAAGCTCACTGACTCTACTGCCACTGACAGCCCGTGGTCAAGGTTTCTGATTGGTAGCCAGCAGGATGGGCTTTCCGATCATAAGACCGCTGTGAGAGCCAATCAGCAATAACATGATAGGGAAGCCCTGTTAATGTCCACTGGGAGGCAGCACTAATATGTTAAAAGGCAATCAGAGCATTGGAATGTATTATTTGCATATTATAAATGCAACAAGAGTTACTGATGAATGGGAAATCCAGATACTGGACAAGTGGTGGTGAAAGAGACATGATGGGGCAGACGCTCAGGCACACCTGTCTGGCAATTGTACTTCATAAATGTGACAGAGCTTCCAACTGATGACAAATGATGACGAATTGATCCTGCAGTAGTCTATAGGGCTGATTTATTTCAAATTAAACAATGCATAGCAGAGTGCTGGGACCGGAATTGTGGGTAATGGTAATGCTGCTGACAGACAAGTTAATACTACTGGATTTACAGTAAACATTTGTACATTGTACATTACACTTTCCTCCTTCAGCTCTAGAGATAAAAGCTGAACTCCAGGAAAAAATAAAAGGCACACAATAATACCGATCTGTATTCATTAATACATCATTAAATGGGTTTTCTTTGTCTGCAAGCAATGTAAGAACCTGAATTTCACCTGGCATTGGTCTCTTGCAATCCCCTGAACAGCAGAGCTCAGACTGAGGGAAGAAGAAGCAGTGCAATGAGCCAGTCAGTTTTTCTGCAGTGTTCATGTGCTAACAAGGAATGTGCTGAAAAGTAGAGATCAAAGTGACAGAGATAACCTCATAAATCAAATGCTTCTCATTCAGGCAGGGCTGTGCTATGTGGTAGAGCCATGTAAATTTCAGAACAGGATAGATAGAAATAAAAATAATTTTGCAGACCAATAGCTGTTTGCCTATAGTTCAGTATTCACATTTTCTGGAATTAGTCTGCAAAGATATTTATACAAAAAGTATTGGGACGCCTGCCTTTAGACGCACATGAACTTTAATGGCATCCCAGTCTTAGTCCGTAGGGTTCAATATTGAGTTGGCCCACCCTTTGCAGCTATAACAGCTTCAACTCTTCTGGGAAGGCTGTCCACAAGGTTTAGGAGTGTGTCTATGGGAATGTTTGACCATTCTTCCAGAAGAGCATTTGTGAGGTCAGGCACTGATGTTGTATGAGAAGGCCTGGCTCGTAGTCTCTTCTCTAATTTATCCAAAAGGTGTTCTATTGGGTTGAGATCAGGACTCTGTGCATGCCAGTCAAGTTCCTCCACCCCAAAATCGCTCATCCATGTGTTTATGGACATTCATGTATGTGTAAAAGCAGGTGTCCCAATACTTTTGGTAACATAGGGGGTTATTAACTAAAGGCAAATCCACTTTGCACTACAAGTGCAAACTACAAGTGCAAAGTGCACTTGAAATTGCACTGAAAGTGCACTTGGAAGTGCAGTCGCTGTAGATCCAAGGGGGACATGCAAGGAAAAAAAAAACAGCATTTTAGCTTGCACATGATTGGATAATAAAATCAGCAGAGCTTCCCCTCATTTCAGATCTACCCCTCAGATTTACAGTGACTGCACTTCCAAGTGCACTTTCAGTGCAATTTCAAGCTCACTTTGTACTACAAGTGCAAACTACAAGTACAAAGTGGATTTGCCTTTCGTTAATAACCCCCATAGTGTATGTAGTGCCCTGCTCCCAATGAGTGGGCGCTATAAGTTGAAATTATAGTTGTCTGGGCATTAGTTTGGCCAAGAGATATTTATTTAAATTGTGGCGCCGTTTCAGTTTAGCTGGTTGCGTGATTTCCCCCCCCCCCCATCGGTAGGTGTCGCTGTCATCGCTGGTCAGGGTTGGAAAGGCAACAGGCTGGACGTATTGGGTGCCTCTTTCCCAGAAGTAGTGCAGGGGGAGTGGTGAACCCGCTGTGCATGCTGGGAGAGGGTACTTAAGGGCCGGACGCCATTATTTGGGGTGATTGGCTGGTGGTTCATCCCCGATCCTCACCTGAGGGCCCTCCTGGCCTCAGGGATGTGTTGGCAGTTCCCGCCTCGGGGCCACGTTGGCCCGAGGCCTCGCAACTGAGATGTAGGCCCAGGAGTTACTGGGGCCTACCAATCCAGGGAGATCCTGTGTCACCTTGCCTGATGGAAGGGACCGAGCAATTGAGGACTCAATTAGAGGATGTTCCCAGATCCTAAAAGTCTACCTCACAGTGCTGCCGGAGCGGCTGAAACATCCTGGCACTGAGAGTTGTGTTATTTCTGAGAGAGCTAACCCAGTGAAGGGTTACACAAGTCTGTGGCAGAGACTATTGAACAAATTCCAATACCTAGTCTGTGGCAGAGACTATCTTTGATCGAGCTGCTAGGCCAGTGAGAGTGGGCCTATCCGGTGGTTGCCGAGTCCAGCGTGGAGACAGTTGCTTCTCTGGACCTAGGAGATTTCTGTGATTGACAAGTAAGATACCTGAGTCCTCCCCATTCCTCTACCCCTCTAATGGAAACGTTTATTCAAATAAACCCTTGAAAGAGACTTTGTGTTGGTGCATACATTACTTCCAGAAAACTCTTCAAGGAGAACCCCTGGAGCCGAACATTTGGAACAGTGAGGTAACGTGCAGACCCAAAATGAAACCAGCAGCTCCTACGGGGGTACCGCTACACTTATATAATATATATATTTCTCACTCCATAAGACGCACTTTTTCCCCCCAAAAAATGGTAGGAAATTACTGTGTGTTTTATGGAGCGAATATACTGATAGGGGGATCACTAATAGGGGGATCGTTGCGGCAGCAGAACGATGCCCTATTCAGCTTTCTGCACCAGCTGAAAGCATGTTTCTCCCCCACCGTCAGCTGCTAGAGATACAGAACATTACCTTGTGTCTCCCTAATTAACCCCTACAGGTTCGGCATTAACATGGAAATTGCCCGCTATTTATATGTAAATCGTGCAAGCATTTATATGTAAATAAGGTCGGCGACCCGCTGTGATACATATGCAATTCACGCCCCGTCCTCTGCATGCCGCCCACCTAGAGGATGTAAACAGCATTCAGGTGAGCATAGGGGGCATTTAGAGGTAATCAAAGAGGAGGTGTTTGAGGTGCAGAGGTGAGCAGAGGAGGTGTTTGAGGTGCAGAGGTGAGTAGAGGAGGTGTTTGAGGTGCACGGTTGAATGGGAAGGAGGGATTGGAGTGCAGAGGTTAGCAGAGTAGGGATTTGGGGGACAGAGGTTAGCAGATGATGAGTTAGAGGGGCAGAGTTGTACTGAGAGGGAGATAAGAATGCAGCGATAAGCAGAGAGATGGGAGGTTACTGTAAATACACCTGTTACATCGCTGGTCAGTGTAAATGTCTCAAATACATTGTTGGTTGAAGTAAATACTCATGTTGCATTGAGGTCAGTGTAAATGTCCCAGTTACATTTGGGATCAGTGTAGGGTGCGCCATTACATTGGTCGTCAGTGTAGAAATATTATTCTGTTATATTTTATTAAATATTTTAGTACACCATTTGGTTCAGAATATTTCTTTCCTTCTCTTCCTCCTCTAAAACCTAGGTGCATCTTATGATCAGGTGTGTCTTATAGAGCGAAAAATATGGTATATACAGTGTGTATATATATATATATATATATATATATATATATATATATATGTATATATATAGGGGGTACTCCAAATTTAGGGGGGTCCCAATGTCCAAATTTAGGGGGATGGCCCGAGCACTAGTATGGTTCGGAACTTATAATTGTGCTGGACTTTGCTTTATTGCTGTGTGCCTATGTAGAGTTCCCTGTGGCCTGCAGGTGGTGCTGCCATGTTGGGTCAGGGTTGAACTATAGGTTGCATTGGCGCTATTGGATGTCCTCTCTCGGCTACCATGCAGTGGGCTGGTTCTGCCTGCTGTGCATGCCGGGAGAGGATATAAAAGAGGCAGACGCCATTTTTATTGAGAGAGACCCGGGGACCAGTACCCGGAGGAGTGTGCCCCCTAAAGGAGGGGGGTGCGCACCCCGACTGAGGAGTCTCGGGCACCTTCGGCCCGAGACCGCAACGTTCCGGGTAGGCCCAGTACCTTCAACTGGGTCTACAGGCAGAATTTAGGAGTCCCAGGATACCTGGGTGAGGGTATCCGCTCTGACCAAGAGAAAGCCAGGGGAGGATCGGTCCCATAACAGGAGATGAGTGATAGTTAGATTGCTGTCTCGGGAAAGGCCTGGTGACCTGTCGGAGGGAAGGATCCTATGCTCCGCAGAACTGACCCTGCGGAGTGCTGCTGCTCTTTGAGGACAGACTGAACTTGTCCTTGGAGGATTTAAATTGCTTGTTCAAGCTCCACACCGGCTGCTAGGACCATTGAGGGACTATCCGGGTGAGCTGTACCCACTCGGGACCGAGTGGTGATCAATCTGGGAGTTCTGTGCCTGAATCTGTTCTAGTTCAACTATTATCTCTCACCTACTCTTTCTCATACCTATCAAGCAAAGATACAAAATAAACTCAACGTTGGAGTTTAAGTGGTTTGGACATTGACTTTATTAAAGAGGGAAAAGTACAGACGTGTCTCTACATTCTGGAGATGGGAACCTATGGAAGGAGGTAACTCGCTGCGGGACCCAGGATCATATACACCGCCTGACCTCTAAACTAGAGGACACGGGCTTGTGGCATGGGTGCCTCTCCTTTACCCTAAGAGGAGAGGGTGGTGCTACACGTGGGGGCTCGGGTCCGGGATTCTGCAGCTGCCCCTGGAAGCTGGACTTTATTTTCTCCCTTGTGTGTGTTTTCTGAAAGTCGGCCATATTGAGAGAATTCAAGCTGTGCCATTTGTGTGAGAGAGATAGAGGTACGGACCTAGTTAATTTCTAGCTGGGTAGTTCGTGGGTGTGTCTCGAGCCTGGAAAAGCCTGCGAGTTGCATGCAGCAGAAGAGAGAAAAGGGGAGGAGCCCTGCTAGGTGTGTGCTCCACGTGGTGTGTTGGCGCCAAAGGACAGTACAGATTGGATCGGTGATGAAGCAACATGTCTGTCGCTTCATGGATCTCTGCTCCACCGGGACCTCGTGGGTTCCCAACTGCTTCAGCCATGGACGTTGCTTAATTTGCTACTCCTTTGATGGATACAGGAATTCGGCTGAAGCCCCGGGGTCGCTTTGCCCTTTACATGTGCAGAGACGCAGAGGCCTTGGGCATAATCTGTCCAAAGTGCCAGGGACTGGCCGTACAGCTTCGCCCTTTCGGGAGATGTGCCCTTTGCGGGGAGTTCCTTTTTGAGGTAGATTAGCTTACTGAAAAGTAAAAAGGTCTACCGAGTTAACTGTCTTTCCGGCGCTGTTACTCCGGAGGAGAAAATTTGTGCTTCCACAGCCGTGCCCATACGCACCCCCACGGAAACAGCGGATGCTGAGTAAAAAGTTCTGGCTGCTACGGAGCTTGAGACGGAGAACCCAGCAGATGCTGCCTCTAGGGATGAGCTTCGTGTTCGAGTCGAACATACATTCGACTCGAACATCGGCTGTTCGATCGTTCGACGAAGATCGAACGATTTGGGTCGTTCGCGCCAAATTCGAGTGACGCGAACGGCCCACAATGCACTACGCCATCGCAGTGTCATCCAGGCGCTGTGATTGGCCAAGCATGCACTGTGACCCCGCATGCTTGGCCAATCACAGCGCCGGCAGCGAGGAGAGCAATGATTGGCCACAGGCAGGATGCCTGTGGCCAATTATTGCTGAGGGTGTTTAGTACACGCCCCACACTATAAAAGGCCGCCAGCACGGCGGCCTAGTGTAGTGTGTTCCGGAGCAGGGAAAGAGAAGCATAGGCAGGGACAGTGACATTTTTTTTTCTTGCTTAACCTGGATTCCTTTAGTTTAGGGAAAGAGAAGGATAGGTAGGGAGAGTGTCAGTCTGTTTTACTGTGCTAAACCTTGTTTGTAGGGACAGGGAAGGACAGTGAGGGAAATTCTCATTGTGCTATACTGTGCTAAAGCATTCCTCATCAACCATCTTTTAAAAAAAATTTTTTTATAGGGACAGAAAACTATAGGTAGGGAGAGTGTCAGTGTGTTTTACTGTGCTAAACCTTGTTTGTAGGGACAGGGAAGGGCAGTGAGGGAAATTCTCCTTGTGCTATACTGTGCTAAAGCATTCCTCATCAACCATCTTTAAAAAAAAAAATTTTTATAGGGACAGAAAACTATAGGTAGGGAGAGTGTCAGTGTGTTTTACTGTGCTAAACCTTGTTTGTAGGGACAGGGAAGGACAGTGAGGGAAATTCTCATTGTGCTATACTGTGCTAAAGCATTCCTCATCAACCATCTTTAAAAAAAAAAAAATTATAGGGACAGAAAACTATAGGTAGGGAGAGTGTCAGTGTGTTTTACTGTGCTAAACCTTGTTTGTAGGGACAGGGAAGGACAGTGAGGGAAATTCTCATTGTGCTATACTGTGCTAAAGCATTCCTCATCAACCATCTTTAAAAAAAATTTTTTTTATAGGGACAGAAAACTATAGGTAGGGAGAGTGTCAGTGTGTTTTACTGTGCTAAACCTTGTTTGTAGGGACAGGGAAGGACAGTGAGGAAAATTCTGATTGTGCTATACTGTGCTAAAGCATTCCTCATCAACCATCTTTGAAATCCTTGTTTTTTGGACAGTCAGGGAAATTGTCATTGTGCTATTCTGTGCGAAAGCAATCATCCTCAACCAGATTTAGAAATCCTTAAGTAAAGGGACAGAGAAGGACACCTGAAGGTAGCCCTTATTGCTTTTTTTCCCATCTCCCTGCAGGCCATCCATTACAATGTCTGGAAGGCAAACAAGGAGAGGCAGACAGTCAGGAGGCAATAAAAGAGGGCAAGCAGGCTCTGTGTCTGGGGGCAACAGTGCTGGTCGTGGACGCGGTGCATTGTCATCAGCACATGGCCATGGGACACGCTTGTCCTTCTTTTCGGCAGCTGGACATGTTGAGCCACATCATGCCGAAGACTTGGTAGAGTGGATGACCAAGCCCTCCTCCTCCTCCTCATCCTCTCTCACCCAGGCTCAGGGTACTGGTAAAGCAGCTGGCAAAGCGTCCTCTTCCCTGGTATCAATGTCAGACTCATCATCAGTCACTCCTTCCCTAGACCCACCATGTCCTCCTCCTGAGGAGTCCCCCGAACTGTTTGAGCACAGTGTTGGGTACATGCTCCAGGAGGATGCCCAGTGTTTCGAAGGGTCTGATGATGAAACCCAGCTAGAGGAAGGCAGTAGCGTGAGAGCAGACAGAGGGGATGCTCAAGAAGGACACCAATCTGGCAGTCATGTTCCAGCAGCTGCAGCATACTGCCAGATTGGCTCCAGTGATGAGGAGGGAGGGGATGATGAGGTCACTGACTCCACGTGGGTGCCTAATAGGAGAGAGGAGGAGGAGGAGGATGAGGAGGAGGCACATCTCCAACGAGGCAGGATGCCCTTTGGTGGCCAGCGTAAGGGCAGTACACCGACGGAATCACACCGCAGAGCTCCGCCTGTGCAGGGCGCTGCCTCTGCCCGTCATTCAAAAAGTTCTTTGGTGTGGGCCTTTTTTGAGGCTAGTGCATCAGATCGCACAGCTGCTGTTTGCAACATATGTCTGAAGTGTATATCGCGTGGCCAAAACATCAGCCGCTTGGGTACCACATGCCTGACCAGACATATGTTGACCTGCCATGCAACTCGTTGGCAAGCCTACCTCAAAGACCCACACCAAAGAACAAAGCGGACCTCTCCTTGCACCGCATCAGCTGGGATCTCCAACCCCACTATAACTTCAGTCCTCTCTGAAACATGCACTGAGAGGAATGAAGGTGTAGAATTAGGTGTGTCACAGCCAAGTACTTGTGGCCACTCTGCTAGCAGTACACCGACGTCCGATTCTAGCAGGCAAATTTCCCTGCCCCAGCTGCTGGACCGTCGAAAGAAGTTCACTCCCAGCCATCCACATGGCCAGCGGTTGAATGCTAGCTTGGCTAAATTGCTAGCGCTTCAACTGCTGCCTTTTCAGTTGGTAGACTCGGCCCCCTTCTGTGAGTTTGTGCAATGTGCGGTTCCTCAGTGGCAGGTTCCCAAACGCCACTTTTTCTCACGGAAGGCTATTCCAGCTCTCTACCGACATGTGGAAGGCAATGTCTTGGCCTCGCTGGACAGGGCGGTCAGCGGTAAGGTGCATATTACCGCTGACTCATGGTCCAGCAGGCATGGACAGGGACGTTACCTTTCTTTCACGGCCCATTGGGTCACTCTTTTGGCAGCTGGGAAGGATGCAGGACAAGGTGCAGTAGTGTTGGAGGTTGTTCCACCGCCACGCCTCCAAAATGCTACTACTGGTTGTGACACACCTCTCTCCTCCACCCCCTCCTCTTCTTCTTCCTCCATGGCCTCTTCCTGTGCTTTGTCCTCTGAACCAGCGGTGCTCCGTAGGCGTTCAAGGGGCTACGCAAGTACGCAGGCAAAAAGATGCCATGCCGTGCTTGCGCTGGTGTGTTTGGGGGACAGAAGCCACACTGGGGCAGAGGTCCTGTCTGCTCTGCAGGGCCAGGCCGAGAGGTGGTTGACGCCACGCCAGCTTAAGCCAGGAATGGTGGTTTGCGACAATGGCACCAACCTCCTCTCCGCCCTCCGTCAGGGACAACTGACCCATGTGCCCTGTGTGGCTCACGTCCTTAACCTGGTGGTGCAGCGGTTCTTGGGCAGGTACCCGGGCTTACAGGATGTCCTGAGGCAGGCCAGGAAAGTCTGTGTGCATTTCCGCAGATCTTATAATGCCAGTGCTCGCCTGGCTGAGCTGCAAAAGGAGTTGAACCTGCCCAAGAACCGCCTTATATGTGACATGCCCACCAGGTGGAACTCAACGTTGGCCATGCTGCAGCGGCTGCACACGCAGCAGAGGGCCATCAATGAGTACCTGTGCGACTACGGCACCAGGACAGGGTCAGGGGAGCTTGTTTTTTTTTCTCCACGCCAGTGGGGCATGATCAGGGATGCATGCACTGTCCTGGCACCATTTGAGGAGGCCACGAGGATGGTGAGCAGTGACAGTGCATGCATCAGTGACACTGTACCTCTTGTCCACCTGTTGGAGCACACGCTGCGTGGAATAATGGACAGGGCACTTGAGGCAGAACAGAGGCAGGAAGAGGAGGACTTCCTTGCCTCTCAAGGCCCCCTTTACCCAGACAGTGTTCCTTCTGTCCCACCCATCGCACAGGAAGAGGACGAGGAGGAGGAGAAGGAGGAGGATTGTGTCAGCATGGAGGTGGAGCCTGGCACTCAGCAGCATCAACAGCAGCAGTCTTTTAGGGATGATTTACAGTCCCAAGAAACCCGTGGACTTGTACGTGGCTGGGAGGAGGTGGCTGCGGATCATGTCGTCCTTAGTGACCCAGAGGACTCCGGACCGAATGCCTCAGCTAACCTACGCTGCATGGCCTCCCTGATCCTGCAAAGTCTGCGGAAGGATCCTCGTATTCTTCGGATCAAGGAGAGGGACCATTACTGGCTGGCCACTCTCCTTGATCCACGGTACAAGGGTAAGGTTGCGGAACTTATGTTACCGTCGCAGAGGGAGCAGAGGATGAGACAACTCCGGGAGGCCTTGCAGAAAGGTCTGTGCAACGCGTTCCCAGAGACTGGGAGGTTACAAACTCCTGGTCCTGGACAACGAGTTGCTGAGGCTTCGGCCAGTCAAAGAAGGAGCGGTGGGGAAGGTGGCCGTCTGACCGATGCGTTCAGACAATTCTTTAGTCCGCAGCCCCAAAGTATGATCGGTTCCAGCAACCATCGCCAGCGTCTGATAAACATGGTGCAGGAATATCTAGGGGCAAGGTCAGACTTGGACACCTTCCCCACCGAAAATCCTCTGGCTTACTGGGTCTTGAGGATGGATCACTGGCCAGAGCTTGCACAGTATGCAATTGAGCTACTGGCCTGTCCTGCATCCAGCGTTCTTTCGGAACGCACATTCAGTGCTGCTGGAGGATTTGTCACGGATCACAGGGTGCGCCTGTCCACCGACTCGGTTGATCGACTGACTTTCATCAAGATGAACCAGTCTTGGATCACCACCAGCTACCACACACCTGATGCTGATATAACAGACTAATTGATTTTAACATGTCACATCCCTTCAAGACTGATGCTGATGCTGAGTGCCTGTGCTGTTATGTTGACTGGCTATCCTCCTCCTCCGAGTCCTCAATGATACGATTGATGATGATAGCTTGGAAGATCATTTTTGTTTATGGGTGCCGCCACCAGTGCCTAACGCCCAATTTTTCAGCCCCTGTTTAACAGGGGCGTGTAATTACAATTTTTGAAGCAATACTTTGCAACAGGGCTCATTGCTGTGCTCCAAGTACAGTATCTGTGAGGGGTTGCAGTGTTGTGCCACCAGTGCCTAAGGCCCAATTTTTCAGCCCCTGTTTAACAGGGGCGTGTAATTACAATTTTTGAAGCAATACTTTGCAACAGGGCTCATTGCTGTGCTCCAAGTACAGTATCTGTGAGGGGTTGCAGTGTTGTGCCACCAGTGCCTAAGGCCCAATTTTTCAGCCCCTGTTCAACAGGGGCATGTAATTACAATTCTTGATCTAATAATTCACAGCAGGGCCCATTGCTGCACCCACCAAGAGTAACTCTGAGGGCTTACGGTGTTGTGGCAACGCCACCACCACCACGAAAGGCCCAATTTTTCAGCCCCTGTTCAAAAGGGGCATGTAATTACAATTCTTGATCTAATAATTCACAGCAGGGCCCATTCCTGCACCCACCAAGAGTAACTCTGAGGGCTTACAGTGTTGTGGCAACACCACCACCACCACCACCACCACGAAAGGCCCAATTTTTCAGCCCCTGTTCAACAGGGGCATGCAATTACAATTCTTGATCTAATAATTCACAGCAGGGCCCATTGCTGCACCCACCAAGAGTAACTGTCAGGGCTTACAGTGTTGTGGCACCAGCACCACCATCAAAGGCCCAATTTTTACTACCACTGTTCAACAATTATATGTAATTACAATTCCTGATATAATAGTTGACAGCAGGGCGTTCCAGCACCAACCAAGAGTAACTGTGAGTGCTTACAGTGTTGTGCCAACACCAACAACTAAGGGGCCTATTTCTGCAGAGTATATACGGCAGGTCCCTACTTTCAAACATCCAACTTACAAACGACTCCTACTTGCAAACGCAAGAAGACAACAGGAAGTGAGAGGAAATCTACCCCTAGGAAGGAAAATTCTCTCCTGTAAGAATTAATATGGGAGAAAGGTGTCATTGGGACGGAAAGTGAGGTGAAATGTTCTGAACAGGGGCACAGACAGCAAAACAAATGTTACAGGGGTGATAACCCTTACCTATGTTTTCCAAAAAGTTTAAAAATAGATTTTTGGGCTGGAGCTACACTTAAACAATGTACCTGTTCAAAATTACAAACAGATTCTACATAAGAACAAACCTACAGTCCCTGTCTTGTATGCACCGCCTGTATACGGCTGTTCAGAGTATATAGGGCCTTTTTTATTTTATGTGCGGGGTTCCCCTTAATATCCATACAAGACCCAAAGGGGCTGGTAATGGGCTGGGGTAGGGGGGGGGTCATGGGGTAGCTATGCCATTTTTCTTAAAGATTTTCATCCATATTACCGGGACCAGACATTACATTAAAGCCGCAAGCAGTTTTAAATGGCTTTTTTTTCCTGTAGAAGTGTCATTTTGTGCAGGGACAGTTCTAAACACGGGAAACACGTGGCACTTCACAGGCATACTTTAGACACCCCCCAGGTACGATATTTAAAGGAATATTTTACTTTTTTTTTTCCACTTTATGCATCATTAAAATGACTGCTCCCGAAAAACGACCGTTTTTAAAACTTCTTTTTGCATTGATACATGTCCCCTGGTGCAGAACCCGGGTTCCCAAACCCTTTTTAGGACAATAACATGCATAATAGTCGTTATAATTAGCACTTTAGAATTCGAACGTTCGCATCCATTGTATTTAATAGGGTTCTAATGTTCGTACGAACTTTCGGTCCGTTCGCGGGTTCTGGTGCGAACCGAACCCGGGGGTGTTCGGCTCATCACTAGCTGCCTCTGTTGCAATGGAGTCCTCCCTTCCCCCTGCTAAGAGGAAGGTGGGATATGTGAAGGCTTCTCGTGGCCGCGGTCAAAGCCTACCCCAGCACCTGCCTGAACCGGATCATCAACCCAGAGGGATCTCCGGCCGATCCAAGTCAGGGGAAGGTAATGCCCCGTACACACGATCGTTTTTAATGTAATTTTTTAAACCGACTTTTTTCTCCTCGTTTTTTTTCATGTTTCCTTTCAAGCCTGCCTTGCGTACACACCATCATTAAAAAAAACGATCAAGCAAAGCGCAGTGACGTTCAACACGTACGACGGCACTATAAAGGGGAAGTTCCATTCGAATGGCGCCACCCTTCATGTTAGTAAAGTTTGTTGAGCGACGATTCGCGCTTTTCAGTCCGTTACTGTGTAACGAATGTGCTATCTCCATTACGAACGCTAGTTTTACCAGAACGAGCGCTCCCGTCTCATACTTGATTTTGAGCATGCGCGTTTTTTTTCACGTCGTGAAAGCATACACACTATCGTTTTTCACGTCGTTAAAAAAAACGACATGAAAAACGACGTGAAAAAAGAGAGCATGTCCGGAATTTTTAATGCCCGTTTTTCACGTCGTTAAAAATGCTCTGGAGCCTACACACGATCATTTTTAATGGCCATTTTTTAAAATGGCATTTTTAACGGCATGAAAAACGATCGTGTGTATGGGGCATAAGAAGGCTGGGAAAACTTAGACATTGACTTTGTTGGGAGAGGGTAGAAAGTCCACACCCCACGCTACCGGGGATGTGCGGACCGCCAGCCCGCAAAGACTTTCCATTTTTCGGGACAATGTATCTGTGTCTACTACCAGTTATTTGCCGGCAGAGGCATATGACACCTCTTAAGCCCCGTACACACGATCGGTTTGACTGATGAAAACCGTCCGATGGATGGTTTTCATCAGACCAACCGATCGTGTATGGTACCCATCGGTCTTTTTTCCATCGGTTGTAAAAAATAGAACTTGTTTTCAAATTTTCCGATGGATAAAAAACCGATGGGAATTTCCGATCGTCTATGGGCAAGTCCATCGGTTAAAAAACCCACGCATGCTCAGAATCAAGTCGACGCATGCTCAGAAGCATTAAACTTAATTTTTCTCGGCTCATCGGAGTGTTTTACGTCACCGCGTTTGGAACGGTCGGTTTTTTGACTGATGGTGTGTGGCCAAGACTGATGAAAAACAGTTTCATCGGTTTTCCGATGGACAAATCCATCGGATGAAAATCCATAGGTTATCCGATCGTGTGTATGGGGCTTCACTTTGAATCATCGTCCAATGTGGGGGATGACCACGAAATTGACGAGATTTTCATCCACAAGTGTTGGGACAAAATCCCGGTGACCTCATCCCGTAGTTTAAAGGGAGTTTCGCCAATGGACCCTGGGGAAACTACACCCCGGGTGGAAGTGACTGTCCCAAGGGAAGAGGCCAATCCTTTGCCTGCTTTGTCTGCCCTGGCATCCCCTGTGCCTGATACTACTGCTGCTGTTCGCTCTCCTTTGCGGCCACCTATGTTACAGTTGGAGCCCGCACTAATAAGGAGATCTACAGATGCGATTGTTCTCCCTGGAAATGGAGATCGTGCGAACATGCCGCCTCTGGCCCGATTACAGCGGCTTTTTCACCAGAAGGTAGCAGCGGAATATGGTTGGGAGTACCCATATGTTCCCAAGGACCTTTTGTTCGAGGTAGAGGCCTCCCAAGAACGATGGTATGCAGACTTTGTGTGGGATCGTTTGGAGGTAAAGAAAGGTCACCGCTATTTCAAGTGTTCAGCCGTGATGACTGAGCAATACAAGGGCTGCCGGAGGAACTGGACTCTTGGTCGGCACATTCATGCAGACCGGGTGGTGATTTGTAGCAGGGATCGAGATGATGTGGTATACTCGATAGAGACTCTGGACAAAGACTGGAAAACTCTTGTTCTCCCTGATCCCCAGTATTACCTCTGAAGTGTGAGCTTGTTTTTTTTAAATTATTCCACTTCAGGGACATTGCCTGAACTATCACCTTGACCTTCCGCCCAAGGGAAAATTTACTCTTTGGAGACCCGGGGAACTATTTGTGTTTCTTCCCCTCTACTGTTCTGCAAAAAGAACTGAACTTTGGGTAGATTTAGTTAGGGCAAAGCAGGAAGCCGATGTGAACAAGAAGAATGGTTCCTGTACTAAAGTTGTGCCTATGCGCACCTAGGTCATGTAGTGATGTATGCTGCCACTAGGTGGTGGTGGTCTGCAGAAATTTGTGTTGCAGAGGCAAGTCATTCCTTCTAGGAGGAATAGTTAGTTTCTGACTCCCAGAAAGTTAGAAGATGTTATTTGTGTGCTGTGTTTTTTCTAGTTCCCTCTGCAGGTGATCGCCTATCAAGTACATTGGAGAATGGGTGGAAATATAGGATAGAAAAGGAAAAGGGATTGTTTTGTGAAATGATTGTAATGTATATTACTTGCTGGTTCTTTCTTTCTTTCTAAAAAAAAAAGGGGAAAACCTTTTTGATTCAGGCACTGAACAAATCCTATTGTACATAGTTGGAAAAGACCAGAGCCCACTCAGGATTGAGGGGGGTCTTCTGACCTTCTCCAGACACTGGGGACAGTGTCTATTAAGGAGGGGGGTGTGTGTAGCGGGTACTCCAAATTTAGGGGGGTCCCAATGTCCAAATTTAGGGGGATGACCCGAGCACTAGTATGGTTCGGGCCTTCTAATTGTGCTGGACTCTGCTTTATTGCTGTGTGCCTATGTAGAGTTCCCTGTGGCCTGCAGGTGGCGCTGCCATGTTGGGTCAGGGTTGAACCGTAGGTTACATTGGCACTATTGGATGTCCTCTCTCGGCTACCATGCAGTGGGCTGGTTCTGCCTGCTGTGCATGCCGGGAGAGGATATAAAAGAGGCAGACACCATTTTTATTGAGAGAGACCCGGGGACCAGTACCCGGAGGAGTGTGCCCCCTAAGGAGGGGGGTGCGTACCCCGACTGAGGAGTCTCGGGCACCTTCGGCCTGAGACCGCAACGTTCCGGGTAGGCCCAGTACCTTCAACTGGGTCTACAGGCAGAATTTAGGAGTCCCAGGATACCCGGGTGAGGGTATCCGCCCTTACCAAGAGGAAGCCAGGGGAGGATTGGTCCCATAACAGGAGATGAGTGATGGTTAGATTGCTGTCTCGGGAAAGGCCTAGTGACCTGTCAGAAGGAAGGATCCTATGCTCCGCAGAACTGACCCTGCGGAGTGCTGCTGCTCTTTGAGGACAGACTGAACTTGTCCTTGGAGGATTTAAATTGCTTGTTCGAGCTCCACACCGGCTGCTAGGACCATTGAGGCAGTAGTGTATTTAGCTTTTGTGCTGCCCTAAGCCTGACTAAACTCGTGCACCCCCTAATTTAAATATGACCCACCCCTTCCCGTCAATGCCACACCCCTTTCTGTTTAAGATCCACCCTGAAATTTTTGAGTAGGGACACTAGTTCTTAGGGCCTGGGGGGCAAAGGATTCCCTTAATTTGCATAGATTTCCTCTCACTTCCTGTTTGGCTACGGGGCAGGAAGTGAAGGGAAATCTCTGCAATGGGTCAGGGATGGTAAAAAAATGAACTGACAGGGGCTATAACCCTCCCTTACTCAATCCAAAATGAAAAAAAAAAAGTGTTGCCTATAGTTCTACTTTAAGCACAAATTTCTGATAATTTTATGGAGAGGACTAAGAAGATATAACCATGCCAATGGTGCAGCAGAACACATAGCACATTGAGGAAGGTTTGTGGTCCAGGTTAATAGGACAGTCAAAATTAGAAGCAGCTTGCATTACACTAACAGTGTAGCACAAGCCGGCAGGGACTCTTTCCGTGCTGCCCCCCTGTAAAGTGCTGCCCTAGGCCTGGGCCTTGTTGGCCTAGGCCAGGATACAGCGTTGCATTGAGGGACTATCCGGGTGAGCTGTACCCACTCGGGACCGAGTGGTGATGAATCTGGGAGTTCTGTGCCTGAATCTGTTCTAGTTCAACTATTATCTCTCACCTACTCTTTCTCTTACCTATCAAGCAAAGATACAAAATAAACTCAACGTTGGAGTTTAAGTGGTTTGGACATTGACTTTATTAAAGAGGGAAAAGTACAGACTTGTTTCTACATTCTGGAGATGGGAACCAGTGGAAGGAGGTAACTCGCTGCGGGACCCAGGAACATATACACCGCCTGACCTCTAAACTAGAGGACACAGGCTTGTGGCATGGGTGCCTCTCCTTTATCCTAAGAGGAGAGGGTGGTGCTACATATATATATATATATATATATATATATATATATTTATATAAATATATAGAGTGCCTTGAAAAATTTTGTCATGTTACATCAAAAACATAAATGTATTTTATTGGGATTTTATGTGATAGACCAACACAAAGTGGCACATAAATGTGAAGTGGAAGGAAAATGATAAATGGTTTTAAAAACTGTTCACAAATAAATATGTGAAAAATGTGGCATGCATTTGTATTCAGCCCCCTTTACTCTGATACCCCTAACCACAATCTAGTGGAACCAATTGCCTCCAGAAGTCACCTAATAAGTAAATAGAGTACACCTGTAACAGTATAAATACAACTGTTCTGTGAAGCCCTCAGAGGCTTGTTGGAGAACCTTAGTGAACAAACAGCATTATGAAGGCCAAGGAACAGACCAGACAGGTCTGGGATACAGTTATGGAGAAGTTTTAAAGCAGGGTTAGGTTATAAAAAAATATCTCAAACTTTGAACATCTCACTGGCCACTGTTCAATCCATCATTTGAAAATGGAAAGAGTATGACACAGCTGTAAACCTACCAAGACATGGCTGTCCACCTAAACTGACAGGCCGGGCAAGGAGAGCATTAATCAGAGAAGCAGCAAAGAGGCCCATGGTAACTCTGGAGGAGCTGCAGAGATCCACAGCTTAGGTGGGAGAATCTGTCCACAGGACAACTATTAGGCCTCATGCCCACGGACGTTTTTACAGCCGCGTTTTTGAGCGTTTTTTACAGCTTAAAAACGCCTGTCCATGTTAGTCTATAGATTCATGCCCACCTAGACGTTTTTGAGCTGCAAATAGCATAGACGTTTTTAAGCTGTAAAAAAAAACCAGGACCAGTGCGTTCCTCAGCGTCAGAATTAGGCAGAAAAAAACGCGAGCGTCAAAAAACGCGCAAAAACGCGCACTAACGCGCAAAAAACGCGCACTAACGCGCGGTCGCGTTTTTAGCTCCGACGTTTTTTTTTTTCCAAAAAAAAAAAAATATTTACAATAACATGGACAGGCGTTTTTAAGCTGCAAAAAACGCAGCTGTAAAAACGCCAGTGGGCATGAGGCCTTAGTTGTGCACTCTACAAGTCTGGCCTTTATGGAAGAGTGGCAAGAAGAAAGCCATTGCTGAAAGAAAGCCATAAGAAGTCCCATTTGCAGTTTGCAAGAAGCCATGTGGGGGACACAGCAAACATGTGGAAGAAGGTGGTCTGGTCAGATGAAACCAAAATCAAACTGTTTGGCCTAAAAGTAAAACGCTGTGTGGAGGAAAACTACCACTGCACATCACCCTAAACACAAGCCCCACATGAAAAATGGTGGTGGCAGCATTATGTTGTAGGGATGCTTTTCTTTAGCAGGGACAAGAAAGCTGGACAAAGTTGATTGGAGGATGGATGGAGTCAAATTCAAGGCAATCTTAGAAGAAAACCTGTTATGCCTCGTACACACGATAGCGATTTCCGACAAGAAAACCACGTTTTTTTCAGCAGGAAAACGGCTGAAATTTGTCTTGCATACGAACGGTCACACTAATCTTGCACGAAATTCCAACCGACAAGAACGTGGTGACGTACAACACGTACGACGAGCCGAGATCAATGAAGTTCAATAGGCAGTTTCGGCTCTTCTGCTTGATTCTGAGCATGCGTGTTTTTTTTCGCGTCGTGATTGCATACAGACGATCACGATTCCCGATAGGAATTTTTACTGTCACGAAAATTGAGATCTGCTCTCAATCTTTTCTTGGCCGGAATTCTTACAGAAAAAGTGCGATGGCGCATACTATCAGAAACCATGAATCAGAAGTACAATTAATCACACTTGTTTAATAATAAAAATAAAAAGGTAAACAGAGTAAGGCCCGGTTCACACAGGGGCGGCACGACTTTGGGGGCGACCTCGGCGGCGCGATCTCAAGACGACTTGAGACGCCCGCCGAGGCGATTCTGTATAGAAGTCAATGCAAGTCACCCTGCGTCGCCCCCAAAAGTAGTACAGGAACCTTTTTCTAAGTTGGAGCGACTCAGGTCACTCCTATTAGAACGGTTCCATAGCACAGACCGGGACGTGACTCTTCAGGCGACAAGTCGCCCCTGTGTGAACCGGGCCACAGCGTAGTCAAAACATAGCCAGAGTTCAGTAACCGGATCGGGTAGTTGGCCAAGCCAATGTCCAAGAGCCAGCGATAAAGGTAGTAGTTTAGCAAGCAGGATCTGTAGCCAGAGGGAACGTCAGACAAGCAGGTCTTCAACTGGAACGCAGGAGAAAGTCTCTTGTGATGTTAACACAGGCGAAGGCAAAGAGCAAATGAACTGGAAGTCCTTAAGTAGGCAGAGCTGACGAGCAGGATCATCAACAGGTGGATCACTGTGGAGAGATGGGAGCTGGCAATTAGCTGACAGCTAAGCTGCCAGCACAGAGAAGGAAGGGCTGAGCCCAGCCCTGACACATACTCATGGTCAGAATGCACGACAAGAAGCTCACATCGCACTTTTCTCTTCGGGAATCGCGATTGTGTGTACGAGGCATTAGAGTCTTCAAAAGACCTGAGACTTGGGCGGAGGTTTACCTTCCAGCAGGACAACGACCCTAAACATACAGCCAAAACTACAATAGAATGGTTTAGATCATGGGTCTCCAAACAATGGCCCTCCAGTTGTTCCGAAACTACATTTCCCATCATGCCCAGTCATGTCTGAATGTCAGAGTTTTACAATGCCTCATGGGACGTGTAGTTCCCCAACAGCTGGAGGGTCGTAGTTTGGAGATCCCTGGTAGATCAAACCATATTCATGTGTTAGAATGGCCCAGTCAAAGTCCAAACCAAAATCCAATTGGGAATTGGAAAAAATTGCTGTTCACAGACACTCTCCATCCAATCTTACAGAACTTGAGCTATTTTACAGAGAAAAATGGGTAAAAATTGCACTCTGTATATGTGCAAAGCTGGTAGAGACATCCCCAAAAAGACTTGTAGACTTGTAGCTGTAATTGCAGTGTAAGATGGTTCTACAAAGTATTGACTCAGGGGGGCTGAAAACAAATGTACGCCACACTTTTCACATATTTATTTGTAAAAAATGTTTAAACCCATTTAACATTTTCCTTCCACTTCACAATTATGTGCCAATTTATATTGGTCTATCACATAAAATCCCAATAAAATACATTTATGTTTTTGGTTGTAACATGACAAAATGTGGAAAATTTCAATGTGGAGATGCCCCCCTTCCCCTCCACTTGAGCCTATGACAAACCCCACTTACCTAGGCAAGATTTCCACAAGATTTGTGTGTGGGAAATTGTGTCCTTCAATCAATAGAGCATTTGTGAGGCAAAATATTAATGTTGGATAAAAAGTTGTGGATCACAATCAGCATTCCAATTTATTCCAAAGGTGTCCATTAGGGCTGAGGTCAAGGCTCTGTGCAGACCACACATGTTCCCCGAACCATGCCTTTATGGAGTTAGCTTTGTACACAGTGGCACAGTCATTCTGAAATTGAAAAGGATCTTCCCCAAACTTGGTTTGAAACATACAATTGTCTAAAATGTCTCTGTATGCTGTAGCATTAGCAGTACCCTTGAGCTAACAAGGGATCAGTAAACCTGACTAAAATGCAGGGCATTTTTTCAGTGGGAACTTGGTGGAACTCAGTTCCACCACCTCTGGCTCAGGCCCTCTGCTCCCTGCCTATCACTAACACTTGTAAACACAGAAGTCCGGCTTCTGTGTTTATAAGTGACAGCTTGTCTCCCAACAGCTCCCACAGATCTGATCTCCTGAGTGGATCCCACTGAGTGCAGGATGGGTACCAAACCCCCCCAGGATGATCTTTCTGAATGAGAGAGGCGGAGCCACCTACAGTGTGCGGGAAGGTACTAGAGCTGGTTGGGTGCTTCAGCTTAATACAGAAACAAAGGTAAGACATGTGGACAATGGTGGAGCTTTTAAGGAGTGGGGGAGAATATGGAGGCAGTTGAGGGGGGGCCTTGAATGGAGAAGTCGGAGCCGAAGAGGGGTGAAAGTGAAATGTGGATGGGGGATGCAAAGATAAGCGGCAGTGGAAGAAGGCTGAACTCTTCACTCTGTACATAGCACACCCCCGATCTCTGTACTCTCTGTGTTAACCCCCCCCCCCTCCAAACTCTGTACGTGATGCACTCCTGGTATTTAATGCCTCTTGAGACCCTCCCACTGTTAGTGCAATTTGACCACAGCCACTAATTGATAAGGTGTTTGGAGGGTGTGTGTGTGAAGGGGATGGGGCTTTAGGGGGTCGTGGTTGAGTTCCTGCACCTATTTTCTGAGAAAAAAAGCCCTGCTAAAATGAAAACCAATGCTTGAGAGAAATATGCGGCCGGCAGTGGCGTCTCCAGCTTTCATATTTAGGGGGGGCACATGGGGGGACAGGGACAAAAGTAGGGGGGCCAACTATAAAATGCAAATATATATATATCCTCGGGCCCTTTACTACGGTCCCACAACGGGCCCTTTCACATGTTCTGTAGTGAGCTCCCTTCCTACTATACTGGGGCCCCACCAGGGTGGCAGAAAACAAGAGATATATGTCACCAGCACACCAAGAAAATATAAGGGTCCAAAGCAGTGGGAGAACTATCAGGGTTGCAAAGGTTGTCTTGCCACCGGGCCCTGGTGTTCTGCCACTGTGGGGTTCCCCAGCTGTCCTGTCCCTGTTATTGACAGCGCTGGTCTGGCATCTGTCTCCTTGGCACCGGCGGCAGTCTATTAGGACTTTGTGCTGGTGACATTATGGGTGCATGCAGGGGAAGGCTGGCACTATTGGTTATAGAGAGCCGAGCCCCCAGCTGGTCACCTAGCAGCAGAAATGCTGTATAACCTTCTCTGTTGACATGCTGATCGGGATGTGATCCTAGTGATGCTCCCAGTCAGATCTAATAAACACAGTATTTATTAGCATCAAGAGTACAACCACATATATATATATATATATATATATATATATATATATAAACTGTATGTTCAGCGGCCATGTGGGCTCTATGCCTGTAAAGTGTGGGCTTTGATCAATAAAATCACTGATATTTAACACTAGGATTTGACTAGGAGCATCACCTGGATTGCATCCCGATCAGCATGTCAGAGAAGGCGCCACTGCTGCTAAGCAACCTGCAGGGAGCTCAACTGTCTACAACCAATAGAGATGGGCTCGGGTGTGTTTAAAATCCCACATGCCCGATCTCCCACAAGGAAGCCGACACTCCACAGTGCTAATCACAGACAGTGAGACATTTCCTGATCTGTGGAGCTGCGGAGCGGGAAATGTCTCATTGCCTGTGATTAGCGCTGTGCAGTGTGGGCTTTCTGGCAGGCTCTGGCATGTGGAATTTTGAACATGCCCAGCCCATCTCTAACAACAAATTGAGCTGGCCCTCCTGTACATCAGCCCCATAAAGTAACCAGCGCTGGGTTCCAATGTGCTGCCGCCGCTGCCATGGAGACAGAGACCAGCGCTGTGAATAGCCGGGATAGGACAGCAACTCTGGTTGTTCCAGCACTGGTCCACACTGGGAACATTCCCCCATCCACCTATAATGTGTAGATGGGGGAATTGGATAATTTCCTTTTTTTTTCATTCAACCTAATAGTTGAATGAAAAAAAGTGATCAATGTATGGGCTGCCTAAGAGCTAAGACCAGCCATAGACAGTTTAAATCTCAGCTGGTTCAGCAGGAACTGGCTGAGATTTGAACCATTAATGAGCAGATTCTCTTATGATTATCACTAGTGGTTGCTATAGTCACTAGTGATAATCACTGTTTGTCGGGGGAATACAATTGCTGGGCAGGAGGGATATTCCCCTGTCAGCACTGTCTGCGTTGATGGGGGAATCATGCAAGTTTCTTTCCTGCAATCTGTGGATGCGTATATTCCCTGCCTAACTGAAAGCGAAAGTAAATTGTGAATGTCTTGAAAGAACAGGAGAGGGGGAGGGAGACAGATGGGGGAGAGAAGGGATGGAGATAATGCAGTTCAGTGATTACAGTGTACTGCAGTCTGCAGTGCACACACTTACCCATGGTCTACGCTAGAATCTCAGGCATCATTCACACACAGCCTGGAATGCTGCTGATTTTCATATTTCCCGCCCACACATCCCCTCTCTTCAGATACAGCACGCTGGGACAGTGTGGGCGGGACTGGAAGGAGGAGGAGGAGCTGTATTCCTCCCTGCTCGTATGTGAGGAGAGTGAGGGGGGGTGGCTGGACTCGCTGGGCTGTGAAAGAGTGTCATAGACTGACACTCGGCTCAGCTTGCAGTCACCACTCTCGGAATTTATAGGCTGGTTCTCCTGTCCTAAGGACGGGAGAAATCAGTCTGTTTTTTCAGTAACTGAGATGAAGGCTTGGGGCCCCCTCCCCCCCTCCCACAGTGCTTGTGGAGTCCTTCCTGCAACTCGCTCTTCTCCATGCCAATGAGGATGCAGGGAAAGGAGCAGATTGAGCGGCTGTGGTTGTGTGAGCGCTCGCATTATGCAGTGTCAGCGAGCAGAGGGAGGGGGAGGAATCCCCCACAGGAGCTGACTGGGGACGCTCTCCCTCTCAGGAGAGACTATGTTACCCCAGCAGAAGCCCGAGCAAAAAAAAAAATATATTTTTTTTTTTTGGGGGGGCACATGGTGGGGCACAGCATAATGTTGGGGGGGCCAGGGCCCCCTCTGGTCCCCCCCTAGGGACGCCATTGGCGGCCGGATGTGATCGTATATCTCCACTGGTTCAACCTCCACATTGGCTGTGCTGCCACTCACAACAGGTCAGGGAAACCCAAGTGTAGGACTCTATAAAGATAAGGAACAGAGGGTGCACCAGCCTAGCGCATTACCTTTGGTGCAATTTAGTGTTAAAAAAGTGTATATAAAATTATACTCACAAACAAAATCATGAATCAAACAAAATGCAATCCACAAAGTGCTTCCACCCAGCTTGGTCTGCTGACAAGTGCCAAATGTGAGATGAAAAGTCCAAAAAAGCTGATGCATTTTCAAGGGGTGTCCCCTCTTCATTAGAGCTAACTGAAGAAGAGTGGAGACCCCTTGAAACGCATCAGATTTTTGGACTTTTTATCTCACATTTGGCACCTTTAAGCAGACCATGCTGGGAGGAACACTTTGTGGAGTGCATTTTGCTTGATTCGTGATTTTGTTTGTGAGTACAACTTTATATACACTTTTTTAACAATAAATTGTTGCAAAGGTAATGCGCTAGACTGGTGCGCCCTCTCATTCCTTTCCTTATAGGATCAGTGAATCCACCTAGGTAAAAATCTGCATAAAACAAAAACAAAAAATTCTGTGCTGCCTGATTGTATAGCAGCTCACACAACCAATTGAAAAATGGTGGAATACGAACAAGACAAAAAAGTGTAGCGCTAAACTAAATGAGAACTGCACTGGAATGAAGTGCAGTATGTAACAGTGATAAACAGTCAAAATAAACAATGTAACATTCAAGAAGTGATAAATGAATAAATGAAAATATTCAAATAGTCCTCAGTGATATGAGTTGTGTAATGTAAAAGTCACCAGAAAATACTGAGTTCATTAATATAAACAAAATTGATAGATGCTGGTGAGAATCAAAATAATGGTTCTCCTAAATGAACTTGACGTGAAGCGAGTGCACTTAAAGTGACCACCACCAATCGATAGTAGAAAAGGCTTACCAGAGAGAGGGGACCCCAAAAACATACGTTCAGAGGGTCAACCAGACATGTGTAAACCGCTGTGAACAGCGAATCTCCAGCTGCGATTCAAACAGGAACCTCAAACTTCAATCAAATACAGAAGGTAGGGAGAAGTGTCTCTTGTATCCAGATGGTGATGACACTTGCAGGTAGTGCCCGGTTAGGGCCAGGTGGTGATACCAGATATATGCCAGAAAGTAAAAGGAAAGAAAAGGCACAAAGTGTAATACTGTATAAAAATGGTATTTAATGTAGGTAGGAACACTTACATTAAGAAGAATGTAACAGCGCTTTATCAAATGATCAAATGGCAATGGTAGTGTCTCCCGACGCGTTTTGCATCCAAATCCATCATCAGACGATGCATTTGGATGCAAAACGCGTCGGTAGACCCTACCGTTGCCATTTGATCATTTGATAAAGCACTGTTACATTCTTCTTAATGTAAGTGTTCCTACCTACATTAAATACCCTTTTTATACAGTATTACACTATGTGCCTTTTCTTTCCTTTTACTTTCTGGCATATATCTGGTATCACCACCTGGCCCTAACCGGGCACTACCTGCAAGTGTCATCACCATCTGGATACAAGAGACACTTCTCCCTACCTTCTGTATTTGATTGAAGTTTGAGGTTCCTGTTTGAATCGCAGCTGGAGATTCGCTGTTCACAGCGGTTTACACATGTCTGGTTGACCCTCTGTACGTATGTTTTTGGGGTCCCCTCTCTCTGGTAAGCCTTTTCTACTATCGATTGGTGGTGGTCACTTTAAGTGCACTCGCTTCACGTCAAGTTCTTTTAGGAGCACCATTATTTTGATTCTCACCAGCATCTATCAATTTTGTTTATATTAATGAACTCAGTATTTTCTGGTGACTTTTACATTACACAACTCATATCACTGAGTACTATTTGAATATTTTCATTTATTCATTTATCACTTCTTGAATGTTACATTGTTTATTTTGACTGTTTATCACTGTTACATACTGCACTTCATTTCAGTGCAGTTCTCATTTAGTTTAGCGCTAAAGTTTTTTGTCTTGTAAAAATCTGCATAGTGTCCACATACCTTTTGCTCACAAAGTAAGTATTATATTCAGGTGTTCGGAACTTTTGGCTAAACAGTGTAGTTCTGGAACCATAAAACCATCTGTTCTTTTATGTGTTTGGTGGTCTGTACAGTAGATAAGTGGCTATGCAAATAAAGCAGACCATATACTGCCTCTAAATAGCCTGTAGCAAGCTAGCATTAGTAAAAGGAAGCACTGACTTCTGGGAGCATGGCATTTTTGGAGCATGCCAATTTCTATGCATTTTACATTTATTTAAATTTTACTTTGGCTTGATTGGGTTGGTTTTCTGAGAAGGCAGGCTTAATTTACCATTAAAGGCTAAGTTCACTTTTGTTCACCTTTTTTTTCTAAATTCCAGCTCCCCTATGTACCAATATAGCCTTAATGTACTTATTTTGCAAAAATAAAAGAGCTTTCCATTAATTCTACACAGGCTTATCTCACACTCTTAACCACTTCAATACAGGGCATTTTCACCCCCTTCCTGCCCAAGCCAATTTTCAGCTTTCAGCACTGTCACGCTTTGAATGACAGACAATTGCGCGGTGGTGCGACGTGGCTCCCAAACAAAATTGACGGCCTTCTTTTCCCACAAATAGAGCTTTCTTTTGGTGGTATTTGATCACCTCTGCCATTTTTATTTTTTGCGCTAAAAACACAAAAGACCGACAATTTAAAAAAAAAAAAAAATATATTTTTTTTTCTCAGTTTAGGCCGATATGTATTCTTCTACATATTTTTGGTAAAAAAAATAAAAATCGCAATAAACATATAGTGATTGGTTTGCGCAAAAGTTATAGCACCTACAAAATAGGGGATAGATTCATGAATTATTTTTTCTTTTTTTACTAGTAATGGTGGTTATCTGCGATTTTTGTCAGGACTGCGATATTGCGGCAGACAGATCGGACACTTTTGACACATTTCAGGAACCATTCACATTCATACAGCGAACAGTGCTATAAATATGCACTGATTACTGTATAAATGTGACTGGCAGGGAAGGGGTTAACACTAGGGGGCGATCAAGGGGTTAAATGTGTATCCTAGGGAGTGATTCTAACTGTGGGGGGGGGGGACTGACTGGGGGAGGTGACCGATCGTTGTCCCTATGTACAAGGGACACACCATCGGTCTCCTCTCCCTGACAGGATTTGGATCTCTGTGTTTACACACAGAGATCCACGTCCCTGGCTCTGCAACTGCTGATTGCATGTACCTGGCGGACATTGCGGTTGCCAGGCACGCGCATCGGCACCCGAGTGACGCGGCGGGGTCGCGCGTTCGCCGCCGCCAGTGTGCGCGGGCCCCCTAGCGACTGGGAGGCCCGAGGATGACATCCACCCATGATGGCAGAGAAAGAGTCAATTGACAATAGGCGGGATGGGAAGCGGTTAATATCTGTTTAAACACACTGCTCGATTATGAAAAAGACGTACCGCTCAAAGCTGTGAATGCTCCAATAGCTGCTCTTGCCCTGTTGTACGAACAGGTGCTGGCTCTGCACTAATGCATGGGAAAAGGAAAGAGCCCTGGACTGCCGCACTCTGTATTAACAATTTATTGTTCAAAAAGTTGATTTAAAGTGGTTGTATACCCAAATTTTGTACAAGCACCTACAGGTAAGCCTACATTAAGGCTTACCTGTAGGTGCTTGTAATATCTCTGAGACCTACACAGTCTCGGAGATATTTGCAAAAAAAACTGTACCGCTATCTACGGCGCATGCGCGCCGTAGATAACGGCGCAGGCGCACTGAGCGCGGCGGCTCTTGAATGGGAGCCTGCCGGACACTGCCGGAAATTCGCACATTCGCGGGGATCGTGCCGCTCCCAGCGCATGTGCGGGAGTGACGTCATCGCCGCTCCGGCCAATCACAGCGCCAGAGCGGCGATACCCGGAAGTCACTCCGGGTATCATGGATTCGACGGAGGACGCGTCCGAGGACCGCTGCGGGGGCTTCGATCTAAGGTAAGTGATTGATAATGAGCTAGTATGCTAGTCATACTAGCTCATTATACCTTTGCCTAGCAGGTTGACCAAAAAAAAATAAAAAAAAATTTTGCGGTATACAACCGCTTTAAGAAAATCCAAAATTAATCCATAAGTCCAAAACAAGCAAAAAACAGACTGTAGTCATGCAGGGGTAGGTGGCTGACAAGTTTCACATAAGATATTGTTGCTTACTCATAGCTATGATGTGAAACGCATCAGCCACCTACCCCTGCATGACTACAGTCTGTTTTTTGCTTGTTTTGGACTTATGGATTAATTTTTGATTTTCTTAAACCAACTTTTTGAACAATACATTGAGTGCGGCAGTCCAGGGCTCTTTCCTTTACACTGCTCGATTACTTCTGCCTTCCTGGACAGAATTTAGGTCATGACACAGGAAGCAGTTGACCAGCTGAGGGTACTTGATGCAGGGTGTTTGCTAATAAGGTCAGCTGGTCAACTGCTTCCTGTGTCATGACCTAAAAACAAAACAAAAAAAAGGTGAACAAAGGTAAACTTAACCTCTAAGTTTTTTTTACCTGGAAGGATACATGTACTGACCTAGAAGACCTTCATGACTCCCAAACCTTGACCATTAATGTACACCTTTGGCAGTAGAAATCCTTTCTAGAAGAGTGGAGGTTATTATAACGGCAAAAGAGGTGGGGTGGTTGGGGTAACTCCATACTAATACCTATGTCTTGGGTTGTATAGTATGGTTAGTGTAGCTTTTTGCCATGTTGGGAAGAACCCTGCCAGTGCTTGGAGTACACAGAAAACTCATATAAGGTGTCTTGTTTTGCATTCGGAATTGGAACCCGTAGAAATAGCAGACCTTTTTTTAAGCAGAGATGAAGCATTCTGCAGAATGAGACAAGCCATAGTCATAGCTGGTTGTCCTGGTGAGCACCTTGTGAGACTGGCTGAAGTGTGATAAAGACTAAAGTAATAATGATGCAACAGAGAACGCTGAAGCACAGATTCTTATGCCCCATACACACGATCATTTTTCATGCCATTAAAAATGCCATTAAAAAAAATGGCCATTAAAAATGATCGTGTATATGCTCCAGAGCATTTTTAACGACGTGAAAAACGGCCATTAAAAATTTCGAACATGCTCTCTTTTTTCACGTCGTTTTTCATGTGGTTTTTTTTAACGACGTGAAAAACGATAGTGTGTAGGCTTTAACGACGTGAAAAAAAACGCGCATGCTCAGAATCAAGTATGAGACGGGAGCGCTCGTTCTGGTAAAACTAGCGTTCGTAACGGAGATAGCACATTCGTCACGCAGTAACGGACTGAAAAGCACAAGACTGAAAAGAGCGAATCGTCTCTCAACAAACTTTACTAACATGAAGGGTGGCGCCATTCGAACGGAACTTCCCCTTTATAGTGCCGTCGTACGTGCTGTACGTCACTGCGCTTTGCTTGAACATTTTTTAAAATGATGGTGTGTACGCAAGACAGGCTTGAGAGGAAACAAGAAAAAAAATGACAAGAAAATTGTCAGTTTTAAAAATGACATTAAAAATGATCGTGTGTATGGGGCATAAGAACAGTCTGAAGAGATGAGTGTCTCAAAGAAAAAAGAGAGCCACTTCAACATAAAGGCCCACAAGGACAAGTGAAAATGTAATAATTATTTAACAGACATAGTCTAAAGCAAAGAATCTTCCAAAGATGACATTGTGTTCTGTTTATTAAAGAAATCATTTATTTCCTCCTGCTCTTGTTAAGGCATATCATAGCACATTTTATTTTATCCACAGTTTGTATGAAGAATTAAACAACCCCAAAAAGTTTTTTCGGTATTTAAAGTCAATTAATAATGGGAGTCCTGGACTAAGTGCTTACCCTTGCTACTCCCCTACGGGCTGAACATAATTAGATTAGGACTGCCTGTTTGTCGCCTGCATATTATATATTTATTTGCGACCTTCTGCCTGACGAGCACCAGATTACCATGGTATAAGCCTAAGGCACGCAGAAGAGGATTTCCTGGCTAACAAAGCTGGTTCATTGCGTTGCCTGTTCTTAATTAGGACTTTTACTTTTAAAAGATTGATATGGCCAATAGGATTAATTTAAAGCTGAACTCAAGATAGGCATTGAAATATGCAGCTGAAATACATAAGCTGAGAACTAATTTACCTGTGTTAAGATTTGTAACTCTGTGCAGCTAGTTAGTTAGACTACTTTCACACTGAAATGCTGGATGCGCTGGCAGTATAGCGGCGCTATTTTTAATGCCGCTATACCATCGTTTTTGCCGTGATTTGCGGGCACTAGTGGGGGGGATTTTAACCCCCGCTAGTGGCCGAAAAAAGGGTTAAAAACGCCCGCAAAAACGCCTCTTTGCGGCGTTTGGCAGGCATTTTGGAGGCGCTACCCCATTGATTTCAATGGGCAGGAGCACTATAGGAGCGGTATTTTTACCGCTCCTACCGCGCCTCAAAGATGCGGCTTGCAGGAGTTTTTTTTACCCTCCTGCAAGCGCACCGCTCCAGTGTGAAAGCCCTCTGGCTTTCACCCTGGATACAAAGGAGCGGCTTTTTCGGGGCGCATTGCAGACGTTATTTTTAGCGCAATAGCGCCTGCAAAGCGCCTCAGTGTGAAAGGGGCCTTAGTGTTACTGCATTTCAGAATACAGGAGGCCAAAATCAAGTCAAATTTAATCACTTACACTACTTGCATCTAAAAATTACTTTAATTGTTCTAAATAAAACATAACTAAATTAATTGGTCTTTTTATATCATGGTGGATTCCAGCTTTAACACACAAAACTGCAGCATATATAAAATGCAGACATCCATTAATGACTGCACTTAAGTGCAGCAGCCTTCCAAACCAACATACTGCACATTCTGATGACCAGTGACGCTGCTCATTATAGTGATGGGCCAATAGGAAGGTGGGGCAGGCCTTAACTGCAAGATCCAGCACTACCTTAAATTAATGGAGATGTGCCTGGTGCCCGCCACAATAGTCTGACATTCAGCTGTGACAGAAAGGTTTGAAGGGTTGCTGAAGGTTTATGCAGGTATCACTATGCAAATGTATAATGCAAATGAAAATGTGCTTGTGGAAAATATATGACACTCTAAAATAATAACAATGTGTATAATAAAAACCATGAATAACTATACACTATATTGTCAAAAGTATTGGGACACCTGCCTTTACACGCACATGAACTTTAATGGCATCCCAGTCTTAGACCATAGGGTTCAATATTGAGTTGGCCCACCATTTGTAGCTATAACAGTTTCAACTCATCTGGGAAGGCTGTCCACAAGGTTCAGGTCTATGGGAATGTTTGACCATTCTTCCAGGAGCGCATTTGTGAGGTCAGGCACTGATGTTGGACAAGAAGGCCTGGCTCACAGTCTGTGCTCTAATTCATTCCAACATTCAACATTATGGGGTGTTTGCGGGAAATTCAAGCGCAGCGGAACGCCCCATAATGCACTGCGAGATCGCAGTGCATTTCTGTATGATGATTGGCCAAAGCATGCACCTGACCTGCATGCTTTGGCCAATCACAGCATGCTCTGCTGAGAGAGTCATAATTGGCCAAAGGCAGGGTGCCTTTTTCCAATCATGGCTCAGGGCCAGGACACCCACACTATATAAGGCTGCTTACACGGCGGCCGTGTGTAGTGTTGTTGGCGTGGTCAGGGAGATAGCTTGAGTAAGATTAAGCTGGCAGGTTATTCAGTTAGTGTATTTGATACTGTATATATATATATTGTGATAGTGAAAGTCCCTGTCCCTATGGAAAGGGAGCAAAAACGGACACAGAGTCTGCATGTCAGCAGACTGCAGAACTACAGAGCATAGCTTGGAAATTGAGAAAACTGTTTTGGCAGCTTTCTCCGGATTTTGCTAAGTTCGGATGGGGCTGTGTAGTTTGGAGATCCCGCAGAGACTTGGGTGGGATGGGATCTCCAACCCTGTGTCCGGGTCTTGTGGACAGCCAGCATGGTGTGTGCTCAGGTGCACACAACCAATATAATAAGGGGCTGGTGAGAGCAGAAGGTGGAGGATGGTGGAGAGTGAGCAACTTGCTACTGCTAAGTGAAGACAGACCTATGTCTGGAGAGCGGTCTGCCCTGTGGGAGACTGCAGCCCATGTAAAGGGGATTCTTTGCCCAGGGACTGGGAAAGGCTGGCCAGCCTTGAGAGTTGGGGAGACTGAGGAAGCCAGTAAGTCCAGGGAGCTGGAAAGAATCGTTTCTATTTGAAAGCAAGCAGAGGAACTGCTGACAAGAGCCAGGTGGCTTGGTATGTTTTCATTTATGTGCTGAATGAAGTTTAAACCCCTGCGTGGGAATCCTGAATAGACATTTTTCTTTTGTTTTTCTGTTTAAATAAACGTGGGCTACCAGGCCCTTAACTAGAATGCCTGTCTGATATGGACTCACTGCATAAAAATGCATCTATCCACTTGAGCTAAAACACCCCAATATCACAGTGGTGGATTCAGCGGGCAACACTACGGTGGAATCCGGGTCCTTGCTCCATAGTGAGTTCAGGTCAGGAACTGTTGGCTGTCTATGGAAGTGCAGCCAGGCAAAAGGCATTGCGTGTTGCAGGTGGTGTACCTGTAAAGGAAAAGTAATTTTTTTTCTCTCTGCGGTGAACTGCTGCTAGCTGTGTGTGGCAGCCAGGCGAACTGCATTGCGCAGAAGTTTATTTGATGGACTGTTGCATGCAGGTAGTGCACCTGTGAGAATTTTTTTCTTTTTACTGCTGTGAACTGTGTAACAAACTGCTGTGCATGTGACTGCAAGGATGAGGCAGTCAAAACACAAGAAGTTCATGTTAAATCAAGTTAAAAGGGAAGTGAGCTCAGTGTGGCCTGAGAAGATGTCTCCACCTAGGAGGGCCAGTCAAAAGGGGCCAGTGGTGTATGAGACTGTGAATGAGTGGTTCAAGCGGAACCAGACTAAAGAGTCGGATGCAGTTCAAGGGGCTATGATCTTGGCCTCTGATTACATACAACCCATGCTACCTACAGAGGAGGTTGGGGACTTCCTGGAAAAATTTGAAAAAGTCGCTGTAAGGAGGAAATGGCCTAGAGACCGGTGGCCAAAATTGCTGCAAACCTTATTACTGATAGAGTACCGGTCAGTTTACCATTTGATGGACGGGGACCAGGATGACTACCGCCAGTTTAAAGAGGAAATCCTTCTTATAGGAGAGTTCAATCGCATCATGGGCTGCCAGCAACGCTCCAGCAAAGGGAGGTCATCACCCATAGCAACGGGAGAGGCAATACTGCGACAACAAAGCACCAATCAAGCAATGGCTCAGGAGAGCATGAGTGTGCATCAGTATACCAGCCCTGCGTTTTCTGAAAACATATCGGTTGTCACCCCTGGCAACAGTGGCAAGAAGTCTGTGTGGCCTGCAGGGGGTACTAATGAGCACGAGGAATATAAAGCTGTGTATTATGGCCACTTATGTGAAGTGGTCAGCCCAGAAAGAAGGGCACAACAGTCTGTGACAACCATGAGGTGTAGCCAACCATCTTTGGAGTGCTGGTCTGCTGTTACCCCTAGCAACAGGGATCCTGTGTTACATGCAGGGGGTGTTGGTGGGTCTGGAAAGGCTGCAGTGTTGCTCCATGACCACATGAAAGAGTCAGCCTGTGGAGACTCCACAGATGAGAGACAACACACTCAAATGAAGGCTATGACAACGGCTACAGGAATTGGTAAGACTGTTGCAGTTTATGGGTCAGAACCCAATGAAATTGAAGTGTGTTCAGCGGGGAGATCTGCAGTACAGGTGGACTTGCTACAGTGTGCTACCCAGAGTAGGGGGGAGGCACAGGGTAAAGCCCAACTGGCAGCAGGACTAAAGACTAACAAGGACATGAGGACTCTGTATGTACCTGGTGGAATCCAGCAGAGTGCTGGAAGAGCTGTACTAGAGGTGACCAAAGAAATCCATATAACATGTTCCCTAGTGACAGAGACAGATGCTGCAGGGTTGCCCAGGGAAACCTCCCAGGAGCCCACAGTGTTGGAGCAGAGGGTTTCCCAGGTCAGCTGTGGAGCTGCTCAAGTGGGTAAAGGGCCACCCACAATAGCTACAGCTATGTCTAAGTGTCATGATGATCCTCTAAAGGTTGAGAAATGTATTTCTGGAAATGTCATGTTTGAAAATAATGTTGGTAATGTGTTTACTAAAAAGGTTGGAGGCAGAGCTGCAGGGTTGTCTGTGGAAACCTCCAGGGATCTCCCTGTGTTGGAACTGGAGGTTATCCAGGACCGCTCTGGCACTACTCTGGGGGAACAAGGAGGGACTGCACCACACAATGAGAGTGTGTGGGTGCAGACCACCCGCCTGGTATGTGACCAGATTGGTGAACAAGTTATTCACCCTGTTAAAGCTGGTAGTGTAAAGCTGGATGTGATGGTAGCGCCACCAGAACAATCTGGTCAAAATAGTGTATTGCACCCTGCGTTCTCTGTCGAAGCATCGTCCCAATGTGACATAAGTGAAACTGTGCTTGTACAATGTGATGCGTATAGAGATGACAAATGTACAGTATTGGGTAATGAGTCCCAGGTTCCTTTGGTGCCTCTTGGAACCGGAGATGCACTGCTTCAGGATACCTGTCAGGGAAGTACCACTGACTGGGACAGCTGGGCCAAACAATTGCTGGCCATGCTGGATAAGGCTAGGTTACGTAACACAGATGTGGACATGACACCTGCTATGCCCAATGGAGGGATTGCAGGGTGGCCAGTGGCCAAGGGCGTGTTGGCCCCGGCAGAGATTGGCCCCCTCCAATCAGAAGGACCGGTTAAGGGCGCATGCATGGCAGTTGGGTTATATGCACCCCAACCGCTGGAAAATAGTGAGTGCAAAAATGGCAATGTGACGTATGACCTGCAGCAGCTCGCTGATGCTGGGACAGAGAGGGTAAATGTGAGACGCACATCTGACAACGCTCCAGGGGAGCAACAGGCTGGGATTAGGGGTACCTTCAAGGAGATGGTGGTCTCTTCAAATGTCTCAACCTCACAAGCTGCAATGGATGAGCCCCTCCATGTCTCGCACAGGGGAAAGGTTCCCAAAAAGGTCACGCATTTAGACATCGGTTGCATAGAGTTGACAAAAACTTTATTAGAAATGCTGGAGTTGGTAAAAGTGCCCTCGCTGTACACTTGGGTGTCTCCACCGCAGTCGGACCAGGTGGTGCTGTGTGGTACCAATAGGTGGAGCCAGGTGGTACAGGCTGTGCGGGGAAGCTTGTTAACAGTGTGGCAAATAGTTCTGAGGTTATCTAAGAGGGTGCTCCCAGTTACTGAGTGGCCTGGAAGACGCTCAGAACTGTTGGAGACATCAAAGGTCTCTCCGGCTGGTGTAGTGACTGGAAACATCTCTGCGGGTGTGCTCCAAGGTGCAGCTGAGCAGTGGTCAGTAGAGGGCGCAGCTGAGCAGTGGTCAGTAGAGGGTGCAGATACTGTCTCAGCCGCTAAATCTCATGAGAAGGAAGGGCCCAGAATAGATGCAGCACTAGCAGAGATGCTTTCTCTCACTCAGAAAGAGGTACAACTTAAAGTACCCGGAGACACTGTGAGAAAAAGTGCTATAGGTGGATGCTGCAACAATGTAATGTGTACATCAGAAAGAAGTAGTTTGTGCCTAGATCAGTGTCATTTGTTAGATCAGTTACCCATGTAGTGTTGGACAACAGGTGAGGTAGAACTTGGCTTTAGTCCTGTGGGATTTAATCTCTCGCCTATGTGTGGTCCCTCCTCAGGTCTGGTTCTAACAAGCACTGAGATGGACAGCACAGATTGCGTTGGAAAGTGTAACATTAAAATATATGATTTAATGATTGGCGCTGTTAAAAGTAATGTGGTTGCCCTGGGTAACCAGAGAGAGGTTTTTGAACCTGAAAGACCTGTGGTGAAAGATAAAACTTATTTACGTAAGCTGAAAGGTAGGATCAGGGAAGGCAGAGTTCCCCCAAGAGAGGAGAGTATGCTCAGGGACCCCAAGAGAAGAGAGAGAAGGCAGAGTATACGGAATTATAGGACCCTGTTAAGATCCAAGCTGGGACGTACCTGGAAGAGCACCCGAAAAAAGGGTTGGGCCTACGCGGCTGACAGCCGGCACAGAGGTGTCCCAACCCTGATGACGTGTGCTGGTGTTCCTCCCTGCGGATCGAAACAAAGGGGGGGGGATATGTGATAGTGAAAGTCCCTGTCCCTATGGAAAGGGAGCAAAAACGGACACAGAGTCTGCATGTCAGCAGACTGCAGAACTACAGAGAATAGCTTGGAAATTGAGAAAACTGTTTTGGCAGCTTTCTCCGGGTTTTGCTAAGTTCGGATGGGGCTGTGTAGTTTGGAGATCCTGCAGACACTTGGGTGGGATGGGATCTCCCACCCTGTGTCCGGGTCTTGTGGACAGCCAGCATGGTGTGTGCTCAGGTGCACACAACCAATATAATGAGGGGCTGGTGAGAGCAGAAGGGGAAGGATGGTGGAGAGTGAGCAACTTGCTACTGCTAAGTGAAGACAGACCTATGTCTGGAGAGCGGTCTGCCCTGTGGGAGACTGCAGCCCATGTAAAGGGGATTCTTTGCCCAGGGACTGGGAAAGGCTGGCCAGCCTTGATAGTCGGGGAGACTGAGGAAGCCAGTAAGTCCAGGGAGCTGGAAAGAATCGTTTCTATTTGAAAGCAAGCAGAGGAACTGCTGACAAGAGCCAGGTGGCTTGGTATGTTTTCATTTATGTGCTGAATGAAGTTTAAACCCCTGTGTGGGAATCCTGAATAGACATTTTGCTTTTGTTTTTCTGTTTAAATAAAGTGGGCTACCAGGCCCTTAACTAGAATGCCTGTCTGATATGGACTCACTGCATAAAAATGCATCTATCCACTTGAGCTAAAACACCCCAATATCACAATATATATATATATATATATATATATATATATATATATATATTGTGACAGCAGGAAGGTAAAGTCACCTGGTTGCATCCAGGGGGGTAGATATATTTCGCCCAGATTCAGGCTTTACGCCGACTTATACAACTAGGTGGAGAGTTGTATAAGCCCAGCTGAGGCTAGTGGGCTCATGGATGACTCATACCTCTAGGGAGAGTGTGGGGCGTCGTGCAGACAGGGAGTTGATGAGACCAGCTGAAGCTTGTCAGCTCGTTTAAGGCCTCTATAAAAACTCCCAGCTTCATTAGGTGTTTGCTCATGCCTGGAACCAGACCTGTGTGGACTGTCTAGGGAGAGTGAACCCCTGTGCGGTGAGACAAAGCCTGTGTGGCTATTTGCTTGGACATTTAAAACCAGGGACTTAGGGACTAGGACAGCACTAGGCTGATCCCAGTTGTTAGTTAGGAAACCTGTATGTTTAGTCAGAGGTCAAGTTGACCAGGATTTATTTTGTTTATGTTTCTTTTGGCTTTGCTGTGTTTTGTCACTGTAAATAGAAAATAAACCGCACCTTTTTTTGATTTTGAAAACCACAACCTCCGTTTGCTGGTCCTGTTTTTTGTGTGGGGAGCCCATCCCGGGGGTCACACACACCCGCTGCCGAGCTAACCCCCTCACAGTTGGTGGAGAACCAGTGGCAGTTTTTTTTAAGCCAGCATGGAGGAGATACTGAAGCAGCTGGCTCTAGCAAATGCCAATCAACAGCAGACAAATGCAGGTTTGCAAAAGAGCCTTGCAGCTCATCAACAGAGCCTTGCAGCTCAACAACAGAACTTCGCAGCCCAGCAGCAAGCTCATCAACAGAGCCTTGCAGCCCAGCAGCAAGCTCACCAACAGAGTCTGGAAGCTCAGCAACAAGCCCAGCAGCAATCTGAGGCCCGCTTCATAGACCTGTTACAGAAGCAAGAGCAGAGACTACAACAAATGGAAGCAGTAATGCAGCAACGTCCGCAGACCAGTGAGGAAAGCCGTCCCACTAATACCGCGTCCTTTGGGGTGAGTCGTTTATTGACAAAAATGACTGGAGAGGATGATCCAGAGGTATTTTTGACCACATTTGAAAGGACTGCTGAAAGAGAAAAGTGGCCTAAACAGCAGTGGGCTGGACTGGTGGCTCCTCTGTTAACTGGTGAATCGCAGAAGGCTTACTATGACCTAGAGCCTGACCAAGCAAAAGACTATGTGATGCTAAAAGCTGAAATATTGGCAAGGCTGGGTGTCACCCAGGCTGTCCGGGCTCAGCGTGTGCATAACTGGACTTTCCAGCTTGGAAAACCCCCCAGGTCTCAAATGTATGATCTCATTCACCTGAGCAGAAAGTGGCTACAGCCAGAGACTTTGTCCGCACCAAAGATTGTGGAACGTGTTGTAATGGATCGGTTTTTGAGAGCTCTTCCTACTGCCATCCAAAAGTGGGTAAGCCATGGAGACCCAGAGACGGCCGATGGTCTTGTGGATCGTGTGGAGAAATACTTGGCTACAGAGAACCTGACGGCCTCTTCCAGAGACACTCGGACTTTCCACCCTAAGACCAGACCATCCCCAGGGGCGGATAAGAGGATTCCAAGGGGTGAGGGTGGAGAGAGTGAGAGGGTGGGAGCTCTACCCCAAGTTTGGCGAGAACAGCCTGGGAAATCAGCGGCTCAAGAGGCGGCAAGAAGGATCGTTTGCTACCGCTGCCGGCAAGCGGGACATATTGCAGCCAATTGCCCGGTTGTGGAGGAACCCATGCAGTGTGACTTTCTGACGGGCAGACGTCAGTTGCTGTGTGCGACAGTCGCATGCACTGCCATTCGAGGAACTGAGAAACATTTATGCAAAATGTGTGTTAATGGTAGAAATGTTGTGGTATTGCTGGATTCAGGTAGCCTTGTGACCCTGATAAAGGCTGAGTTAGTTAAAACAGAGGTCTCTGGGAATAGCAAGGTAGCTGTTATTTGTGTGCATGGGGACACCCGAGAGTATCCAGTGACTACAGTGTGTTTCAAGACCCCCAAAGGTACCCTCTCTCATCCAGTGGGCTTAGTATCTCAGTTACCGCATGACGCCATTGTGGGAAGGGATTTTCCGAAGTTCTGGGAACTGTGGGATGATCCTGAGCCCCCCACTGGTGCCCCTATGTACCAGGAATGTGATAGCCAGAACTCCCCTGAGAGTGGTGAGGACTCTCCGGAATGTCCCTTATCAGTATTGGCAGGGGAGACTCAAGAAACTGGAGAGGAGCCCACCTCCTCAGACGAAAACCTACCGTCTGTGGAGTTTTCTGATCTTGAGGTTCACAGGGAAAACTTTGCCACAGAACAGTTGAAAGACCCCGCCCTAATAAAGGCACGGGAAAACGTAGTGAAAATAGATGGCGAGTTAGTGAACCCAGATAATACCTGCACTTACCCATACTTCAGCGTAGAGAAGGACCTACTGTATCGGGTGGCAAAAAGGGCAGAAGAAACCGTTGAGCAGCTTGTGGTGCCCAAACCTTACAGGAAGTTGGTGTTGGAGTTGGCCCATGGGCACATTCTTGGAGGTCATCTGGGGACAGAGAAAACCCGAGAGAGGGTATTACAGAGATTCTATTGGCCGGGGGTGATGAAGGACATAGAAAATTATTGTTCCTCCTGCCCTGTGTGTCAGAGGTCGGCCCCAATGCCACATTTCCGTAGCCCGCTGGTCCCTCTACCCATCATTGAGGTCCCGTTTGAGAGGATCGCCATGGATTTGGTAGGTCCTATAATCAAGTCCGCTAGGGGGCACCAGTACATATTAGTTATAATGGACTATGCCACCCGTTATCCAGAAGCGATCCCTCTCCGAAATACCTCGGCCAAAACCATAGCCAAAGAGCTATCTCTTGTGTTTAGCCGGGTGGGTATTTGTAAAGAACTGCTTACGGACCAAGGTACACCCTTTATGTCCCGGGTTATGAAGGAGCTGTGTAAATTGTTCAAAGTGACGCAATTACGTACATCTGTGTATCACCCCCAAACCGATGGGCTGGTTGAAAGATTCAACAAAACCCTAAAACAAATGTTGAAGAAAGTGGTGGATAGAGATGGAAAGGATTGGGACTGTCTACTTCCTTATCTGATGTTTGCTATTAGGGAGGTGCCCCAATCCTCTACGGGATTCTCCCCCTTTGAGTTACTGTATGGGAGACACCCAAGAGGGCTGTTGGATATTGCCAAGGAAACTTGGGAAAGTGAGAGTTCTCCCCACAGGAGTGTGATTGAGCATGTCGCCCTGATGCAAGACCGAATTGCACAGGTAATGCCCATCGTGAAGGAACATTTGGCCCAAGCGCAGTTAGCACAGCAGAGAGTGTACAACCGTGGAGCCAAGACCCGTACCTTTTCCCCGGGGGATAGGATACTGGTACTTGTCCCTACGGTTGAAAGTAAATTCCTTGCCAAATGGCAAGGCCCCTACGAGATAATGGAAAAAGTGAGCGAAGTGAATTACAAGGTCAGACAACCAGGAAGGCGAAAGCCCGAACAGATCTATCACGTTAATCTGTTGAAAGCCTGGAGGGATAGAGAGTCCCTAGTCGCAGACACTTGGTCACCAGCTCAAACTGGTTGCGTGATTCCTGAGGTTGGAATAGCAGCCACCTTGTCACAACCCCAACAACAGGAGGTTAAGGAGTTTGTGCTTCGCAACAAGGAGGTATTCTCTGAGCTGCCGGGACAAACATCTGGGGTAGAGCATGACATCATTACCCCGCCCGGTGAAAGGGTGAAGTTAAAACCCTATCGGATCCCAGAGGCCCGACGGGAGGCAATACGGGAGGAAGTACAGAAAATGCTGAACTTAGGGGTGATAGAGGAGTCCCAAAGTGATTGGTCTAGTCCCATTGTGTTGGTGCCTAAACCGGATGGGAGCTGGCGATTTTGTAACGATTTTCGTCAGTTGAACAAAGTTACAAAATTTGACACCTACCCCATGCCACGTATAGATGAGTTGATCGACCGGCTGGGAACAGCCCGATACATGACGACTCTTGACCTCACAAAAGGGTATTGGCAAATCCCCCTGGCCAAATTGGCCAAAGAGAAAACCGCATTTGTAACCCCAGACGGGGCGTTCCAATATAAAAGAATGCCATTCGGGTTACAGAATGCGCCGGCCACATTCCAGCGGAAAATGGACCAGATGCTGAGGCCCCATCGGAAGTATGCTGCGGCTTACCTGGATGACGTAATTGTCCATAGCACAGATTGGGCCTCACATCTGCCAAAAGTGCAAGCAGTCCTGGACTCTGTTCGGGAAGCGGGGTTTACGGCTAACCCCAAGAAGTGTACCATTGGGCAGGAGGAGGCCAAATATCTTGGGTACACCATTGGGAGGGGAGTAATAAAACCCCAACTCAACAAAGTCGAGGCCATCCAGAGTTGGCCACGTCCCAACAGCAAGAAGCAGGTACGAGCCTTTCTGGGAATCGCTGGGTATTATCGGCGATTCATTCCCCACTTTGCTTCTAAGGCTGTGCCCCTAACCAACCTAACGAAGGGGAAAGGGTCGGTCATGATAAAATGGACCCCCGAGGCTGAGGCAGCATTCCAATTCTTGAAACAAGCCTTATGTAGCCAGCCAGTGTTGTACTCACCCGACTTCTCTAAAGACTTTGTCGTACAAAGTGATGCATCAGATGTGGGGTTAGGAGCAGTATTGTCCCAGGTCTGGAACGGGGAAGAGCACCCAGTCATTTACCTCAGCAGGAAGTTGAAGTCCCATGAGGTAAATTACGCCACCGTTGAAAAGGAGTGTTTAGCGGTGAAGTGGGCTCTAGATTCCCTTCGGTACTACCTGCTAGGTAGGCACTTTGACATGGTTACGGATCACGCTCCGTTAAAGTGGATGGCTCAAAACAAGGAAACAAATAGAAGAGTGAATAGGTGGTTCCTGGCCCTCCAGGAATTCAACTTCACAGTAAAGCATCGCCCTGGCGTTCAAATGGGGAATGTGGATGCTTTGTCTCGAGTACATGAATGCCTGATTGCTGGTGTTCCAACCCCGAGGTTAAAACAAGAGGGGGGGGTATGTGACAGCAGGAAGGTAAAGTCACCTGGTTGCATCCAGGGGGGTAGATATATTTCGCCCAGATTCAGACTTTACGCAGACTTATACAACTAGGTGGAGAGTTGTATAAGCCCAGCTGAGGCTAGTGGGCTCATGGATGACTCATACCTCTAGGGAGAGTGTGGGGCGTCGTGCAGACAGGGAGTTGATGAGACCAGCTGAAGCTTGTCAGCTCTTTTAAGGCCTCTATAAAAACTCCCAGCTTCATTAGGTGTTTGCTCATGCCTGGAACCAGACCTGTGTGGACTGTCTAGGGAGAGTGAACCCCTGTGCGGTGAGACAAAGCCTGTGTGGCTATTTGCTTGGACATTTAAAACCAGGGACTTAGGGACTAGGACAGCACTAGGCTGATCCCAGTTGTTAGTTAGGAAACCTGTATGTTTAGTCAGAGGTCAAGTTGACCAGGATTTATTTTGTTTATGTTTCTTTTGGCTTTGCTGTGTTTTGTCACTGTAAATAGAAAATAAACCGCACCTTTTTTTGATTTTGAAAACCACAACCTCCGTTTGCTGGTCCTGTTTTTTGTGTGGGGAGCCCATCCCGGGGGTCACACACACCCGCTGCCGAGCTAACCCCCTCACAATATATATATATATTGTGAGGGTGAGAGCCCCTGGCTTAGAAGAAATGTGTTTGAAATGGACACAGGACTCTCAAAGAAGCTATTTGAGAAGTTCCAGCAAAAGATTGCTGAGCAGAGAAAACTATGCTTTAAGTTTTCTCTGGATTTTGTAAGTCTGGATTGGGGCTGGAAACTTGAAGACTTCAAAGTGCATTGGGAGGGATGGAGTCTTCAGTCATGTGTCCGGGTTTTCTAGGAGCTCTGCAGGTTGAGTGTGTGGCCAGGTGCACACACTCGTTATTAGGCTTGTGCACAACGGAAAAATTTGTTTAGTTTCGGTTCATTTCTTTCCGGTCCTGTTGATTCGTAATCATTCGTAATTTTGCTAGACGGGATTTTTCGTGTTCGGACTCATTCGTATTTTTGCAAGCGACATTTTTCGTTGAATTTTTAGTTGATTTATAATTCGTACTTTCGGTAGAGCACATTGTTTTTCGTTGATTCTGGACACAACTCCTACTTTCGTAACTTTTTTTGGGTTCGTTGATTCGTAATTTTCCGTGTCTCTCTCACGACGACGCTGCCTATTATGCCTAATGTGCTTCGAATGGATTTGTACTTTTCTAAATACATAGCGGTTATTTGTAACGATTCGAAATCTCGTATTTTACTTTCGTTTTTTACATGCGGCTATAGGCTCCGCCCCTGTACACCATTTTGAGAGGGTTCAGCACGGTGAGGGAGAAGCAGAGAGCAGAGCAGAGTGAGTGTTATTGTGCTTCGAATGGATTCGAAATCTCGTATTTTACTTTCGTTTTTTACATGCGGCTATAGCCTCCGCCCCCTGTACACCATTTTGAGAGGGAGTTCAGCATGGTGAGGGAGAAGCAGAGAGCAGAGTGAGTGTTATTGTGCTTCGAATGGATTCGTACATTCGTAACTTTTTTCATAACGAATTATGCCGAAGACCTTCGGGCATTCGCTATTTTGTGGTATAATTTATTTCGGATTCGGTTTTATTTGTAATTGCTCTGTTCGGAAATTCGAATGCTTCCGAATGTCCGAAAGTTGCTAAATTCGGACGAATTTCGATTTGTTACGAAACGAATTGCACAAGCCTACTCGTTATAAGGCAGAGCTGAACATAGCTCAGTGGGTGTGGAAAAGGAGTCAGTGTTACAGCAGTTGCTGGAGGGAAGTGTGCTACTGAAAAAGAACTCAGGCAACATCCTTAAGACGTTTCTCCATGTGGGAGAGGTTCCAGGTCAGTAGACTGAGAGAGTTGGGCTAGCTAAGAGAGTCGGGGAGACTATAGCTGAGACAACTGGAAGAGAGTCTTGGGGACCAGAGAGGACTGTAAGTCTTGGAGGAGTGTGGAAGCCTGGAGTGTCAGGAGAGCCCTTCCTAGTGGCCAGGAGTGGGCCCATGCAGCAAGGAACTGCGCCCAAGGCTGAGCGAGCCTTAAGAGCCAGGTGGATTGGCATTTTCATGTGTTAATGTTTTTGGGAGAAGAACCCGTGTGGGAAACCAAATACATGTATGAACTTTACTTTCTGTTTCTTTCAATAAAAGTGGGCTACCGCGCCCTTAAACCTTAGTTCCTGTTGGCTGTGAACTCCCCTACAATGCATCTATCACTGAGCTAAACATCCCCCAATGTTACAGTGGTGGATTCAGCGGGCACAAGACGGTGGAATCCGGGTCCTTGCTCCATAGTGAGTTCAAGTCAGGAACTGTTGGCTGTCTGTGGAAGTGCAGCCAGGCAAAAGGCATTGCGTGTTGCAGGTGGTGTACCTGTAAAGGAAAAGTCAATTTTTTTCTCTGCAGTGAACTGCTGCTAGCTGTGTGTGGCAGCCAGGCAAACTGCATTGCGCAGAAGTTTATTGGATGGACTGTTGCATGCAGGTAGTGCACCTGTGAGAATTTTTTCCTTTTACTACTGTGAACTGTGTAACAAACTGCTGTGCATGTGACTGCAAAGATGAGGCAGTCAAAACACAAGAAGTTCATATTAAATCAAGTTCAAGGGGAAGTGAGCTCAGCGTGGCCTGAGAAGATGTCTACGCCTAGGAGGGCCAGTCAAAAGGGGCCAGTGGTGTATGAGACCGTGAATGAGTGGTTCAAGCGGAACCAGACTAAAGAGTCGGATGCAGTTCAAGGGGCTATGATCTTGGCCTCTGATTACATACAGCCCATGCTGCCTACAGAGGAGTTTGGGGACTTCCTGGAAAAATTTGAAAAAGTCGCTGTAAGGAGAAAATGGCCTAGGAATCGGTGGCCAAAATTGCTGCAAACCTTGTTACAGATAGAGTTCCGGTCGGTTTACCATTTGATGGATGGGGACCAGGATGACTACTGCAAGTTTAAAGAGGAAATCCTTCTCAGAGGAGAGTTCCATCGCATCATGGGCTGCAGCAAAGAGAGGTCATCGCCAATAGCAACGGGAGACGCATCACGGCGACAACAAAGCACCAGTCGAGCGGTGGCTCGGGAGAGCATGGGTGTGCATCGGTGTACCAGCCCTGCGTTTTCTGCAAACATATCGGTTGTCACCCCTGGCAACAGTGGCAAGAAGTCTGTGTGGACTGCAGGGGGTACCAATGAGCATTAGGAATATAAAGATGTGTATTATGGCCGCTTATGTGAAGTGGTCAGCCCAGAAAGAAGGGCACAACAGTCTGTATTCACCAGGAGGTGTAGCCAACCATCTTTGGAGTGCTGGTCTGCTGTTACCCCTAGCAACAGGGATCCTGTGTTACATGCAGGGGGTGTTGGTGGGTCCGGAAAGGCTGCAGTGTTGCTCCATGACCACATGGAAGAGTCAGCCTGTGGAGACCCCACAGATGAGAGACAACGCACTCAAATGAAGGCTATGACAACGGCTACAGGAATTGGTAAGACTGTTGCAGTTTATGGGACAGAACCCAATGAAATTAAAGTGTGTTCAGCGGGGAGATCCGCAGTACAGGTGGACTTGCTACAGTGTGCTACCCAGAGTAGGGGGAAGGCACAAAGTAAAGCCCAGCTGGCAGCAGGACTAGAGACTAAAAAGGACATGGGGACTCTGTATGTACCTGGTGGAATCCAGCACAGTGCTGGAATAGCTGTACTATGGGTGACCAAAGAAATCCATATACCATGTTCCCTAGTGACAGAGACAGGTGCTGCAGGGTTGCCCGGGGAAACCTCCCAGGAGCCCACAGTGTTGGAGCAGAGGGTTTCCCAGGTCAGCTGTGGAGCTGCTCAAGTGGGTAAAGGGCCACCCACAATAGCTACAGATATGTCTAAACGTCATGATGATCCTCTAAAGGTTGAGAAATGTATTTCTGGAAATGTCATGTTTGAGAATAATGTTGGTAATGAGTTTACTAAAAAGGTTGTAAGTAGGATGTCTTCCATGACCACCAGAGGCAGAGCTGCAGGGTTGTCTGTGGAAACCTCTAGGGATCTCCCTGTGTTGGAACTGGAGGTTGTCCAGGACCGCTCTGGCACTACTCTGGGGGAACAAGGAGTGACTGCACCACACAATGAGAATGTGTGGGTGCAGACCACCCGCCTGGTATGTGACCAGATTGGTGAACAAGTTGTTCACCCTGGTAAAGCTGGTAGTATAAAGCTGGATGTGATGGTAGCGCCACCAGAACAATCTGGTCAAAATAGTGTATTGCACCCTGCGTTTTGTGACGAAGCATTGTCCCAATGTGACATCAGTGACACTGTGCTTGTACAATGTGATGCGTATAGAGATGACAAATGTACAGTATTGGGTAATGAGTCCCAGGTTCCTTTGGTGCCTCTTGGAACAGGTGATGCACTGCTTCAGGATACCTGTCAGGGAAGTACCACTGACTGGGACAGCTGGGCAAAACAATTGCTAGCCATGCTGGATAAGGCTAGGTTACATAACACAGATGTGGACATGACACCTGCTATGCCCAATGGAGGGATTGCAGGGTGGCCAGTGGCCAAGGGCGTGTTGGCCCCGGCAGAGATTGGCCCCCTCCAATCAGAAGGACTGGTTAAGGGCGCATGCATGGCAGTTGGGTTATATGCAGCCCAACCGCTGGAAAATAGTGAGTGCAAAAATGGCAATGTGACGTATGACCTGCAGCGGCTCGCTGATGCTGGGACAGAGAGGGTAAATGTGATACGCACATCTGACAGTGCTCCAGTTGAGCACCAAGCTGTGGAGACCGATACTGCCAGTGAAGTGGAGGTCGCTGTATATGTCCCTACCTTTCCAGCTTCAGTGGATGAGCCCCTCCACGTCATTGATAATGGAAAAGTCCCTAGAAAGGTCTTGCATGTAGATGTGGATTGCATTAAGATGACAAATGTGTTGTTGAAAATTCTTGAAGTCCAAAAAACACATTTGCTGTACACCTGGGTGTCTCCACCGTGGTCGGACAAGGTGGTACTGCATAGTACCAGTAGGTGGAGCCAAGTAGTACAAGCTATGCTTGATGTTAATCACGAGAGGAACTGGTTGGTACCATATTTATTAGCAGTGTGGCAAATGGTCTCAAGGTTCTCTGAGAGGGTGCTTCCAGTTACCGGTTTGGATGGAAGGCGCTCAGGAGAACGTTTGAAAACATCAGAGGTCTCTCCGCCTGATGCTGTGACTAGGAAAAGTTCTGCTGATGTGGTCCAAAGTGCGGCTGAGCAGTCGTCAGTAGAGGGCACGGACACTGCCTCAACCACTAGACCTCACGTGAAGGAAGGGCCCGAAATAGACGTGGCAGTAGCAGAGATTTTTCATGTCATTTGCACAAAGGTACAAATTAAAGTACCCAGAGACACTGTGAGGGGAACCACTGATGGTATTGGAAGTGGCAACATCAGAATTTGTGGTATGTCACTGGTTGTTACTGATAACAAGGGTTTAGTTGCCGTGGGTAACCTCAGAAAAGTTGTTAAACCAAAAAAAACTGTTGTGATGGGAAAAACTGGTATCGGTGAAGGAAAAGGTGGTTCCCCATCAGGCAAAGTATTAGGAACAGGTCCCCTATATCAAGAAAGTGAGGGTATTAGGGAAGGCAGAGTTCCCCAGAGAAAAGCAAATAAGCCCAGGAACCCCAGAAGAGGGAGAAAGCGTAGAATAAAAACGAGTAGGATCCTATGGAGAGTTAAGGAGGACTTGGCTGGAAGCGCACCCGAAAAAAGGGTTGGGCCTACGCGGCTGACAGCCGGCACAGAGGTGTCCCAACCCTGATGACGTGTGCTGGTGTTCCTCCCTCCGGATCGAAACATAGGGGGGGGATATGTGAGGGTGAGAGCCCCTGGCTTAGAAGAAATGTGTTTGAAATGGACACAGGACTCTCAAAGAAGCTATTTGAGAAGTTCCAGCAAAAGATTGCTGAGCAGAGAAAACTATGCTTTAAGTTTTCTCTGGATTGGGGCTGGAAACTTGAAGACTTCAAAGTGCATTGGGAGGGATGGAGTCTTCAGTCATGTGTCCGGGTTTTCTAGGAGCTCTGCAGGTTGAGTGTGTGGCCAGGTGCACACACTTGTTATAAGGCAGAGCTGAACATAGCTCAGTGGGTGTGGAAAAGGAGTCAGTGTTACAGCAGTTGCTGGAGGGAAGTGTGCTACTGAAAAAGAACTCAGGCAACATCCTTAAGACGTTTCTCCATGTGGGAGAGGTTCCAGGTCAGTAGACTGAGAGAGTTGGTCTAGCTAAGAGAGTCGGGGAGACTATAGCTGAGACAACTGGAAGAGAGTCTTGGGGACCAGAGGGGACTGTAAGTCTTGGAGGAGTGTGGAAGCCTGGAGTCTCAGGAGAGCCCTTCCTAGTGGCCAGGAGTGGGCCCATGCAGCAAGGAACTGCGCCCAAGGCTGAGCGAGCCTTAAGAGCCAGGTGGATTGGCATTTTCATGTGTTAATGTTTTTGGGAGAAGAACCCGTGTGGGAAACCAAATACATGTTTGAACTTTACTTTCTGTTTCTTTCAATAAAAGTGGGCTACCGCGCCCTTAAACCTTAGTTCCTGTTGGCTGTGAACTCACCTACAATGCATCTATCACTGAGCTAAACATCCCCCAATGTTACAATATATATAGGCAGTCTAGTGTGTATGTATGTATGTATATATGTATGTATGTGTGTATATATATATATATATACTCTGAATTCTTTGTAGCCTATATCTACAGTGCATTCGGTGGTGTACTGTTTCTAATACACTTCAGGTGGTGTACACAGTATCTAATACAGTGTGTACAGTTGCTACTACACTTATGGTGGTATACACACTATACAATACAGTGCAGCCTTAGTACAGTTTCTAATACAGTGCAGGCGGTGTACACAGTATCTAATACAGTGTTTACAGTTTCTACTAAACATCTGGTGGTGTACACAGTATACAATACAGTGCAGCCATAGTACAGTATCTAATACAGTTCAGGCGGTGTACACCATAGACTTTAACGGTGTTCGCACAAATTTTTTGCCTGTTCGCATATTCTGCTGTAAACTGAACCGGGACGTGTTCGGCTTATCACTAACAGTAATTATCTTAAACATAAACAGCTGTATATGAGGCTTAAACCTGGATGAAGAACTGCTGTAGCGGACCCCCAAAATTGGGGTCGCTGTGCCTTAAATTTAAGGGCAGCCTGGGCAATAGTTTGGCTCAGGTTTTCTTATACTCTAGATTGGACTCTGCTCTGCTGTAGTGTTGCCTGGGTGTATAGTTCCCCTTGACCTGCAGGTGGTGCTGTTGCCCAGGTCTTGGGTCGAACCACAGGTAGCATTGTAGCATGATTGGGTGTCCTCTCTCGGCAGCCGTGCGGTGGGCGTGGTCCACCTGCTGTGCATGCCAGGAGAGGGTACATAAGGGGCAGACGCCATTAGGCGGGGAGATTGACCGGGGGATTCCAAGGGGGACCCCTGCTGGCCAGGGGTGCGTGAATTGGTCGAGAAGTCTCGGGCACCTTCAGCCCGAGGCTATAGTGTTCCAGGTAGGCCCAGTACCTTCAACTGGGTCTACAACCAAACCATCGGAGTCCCAGGGTACCCGAGGGAGGGTGGCCCGCTCTGAAAGAGAGGAAACCAGGGGAGGACCTATCCGGAGGATCGGTGAAGGAAGTCACTGTCTCAGGAGAGGCCTGGTTGCCTATCAGAGGGAAGGATTCCATGAGTTGCATAATAGCTCCTGTGATGTGCCCCACTGGCACTTATGGTCTCTAAAAGTTGCAGGCACTAGAGAGTTCTAGATTCAGGAACTAAGGAGGGATCTATCCAGGTGTGCAAAACCCACTCAGGCTTGAGTGGAGAATAGGGTAAATGGGTGCCGCGTGCCTACCTCCCTATCCAACTCTATCTCTATCTTCAACATTTTCCCACTAAGTTCCAAGCAAGAGAAATAAACTTGTCTGTTGGAGTTTAAAACAGTCTGGACATTGGCCTTCTTTTAGGAAAGAGAATAGACTTTTCCCTACATTCTAGGAATGAGAACCAACGGAAGGAGGTAGCTCACTGCAGGACCCAAAAATTGTATGAACACCGCTCAACCTCTTATACCAGGAGGATACGGGCATGTGGCATGGTGTGCCCTACTCTGCAGGTGGAGCTAAGCAGGAGAAAAAGGGTCTGTGTGCTACACTGCCAAACATTGCTAATGTGGAAGACTGTTTCATGTGAAGAGCGGAGACTGCGAGCCAGGTCTTCTCGTTCAACATCAGTGCCATCAGTGCCTAACCTCACAAATGCGCTTCTGGAAGAATGGACAGACATTCCCATAGACACACTCCTATACCTTGTGGACAGCCTTCCCAGAAGAGTTGAAGCTGATATAGCTGCAAAGGGTGAGTCAACTCAATATTGAACCCTACAGACTAAGACTGGGATGCCATTAAAGTTAATTTGCGTGTAAAGGCCGGTGTCTCAATACTTTTGACAACATAGTGTATGTGTATTTCAATGAATAAAACAACAAAACAATAATAATCACAAAGTGAATAAGTGCCACATAAAGTCTTCATAAATGCGGAATGTGACACCAACGGAAATCAAAATCTTTCTGAGTGATCCTCTCCCATGCTATTTCACCTCTATTCCCAACATGGAGGCTTACCAAAAGGAATTGATCCCACTCAACAGGGTGGTTATAAAATTCACGATGATCACAAATGCTAAGGTCCAAAACTTTTTGGGGATTCAGTACACCTTACCAGGATCACCTCCACAGCTGACATGTATGAAAAGGAACAAAAAGAAGTAAGTGCGCCCAATAGTGTAAACCCGATAACATTTTTATTAAAATTTGTGATTAAAAACACTCACGAAGTAAGGCGTAAGCGCATATGCATGTAAACAACCTAGGACTCGATCCATGCATTCTCAGCGTGCGTGATGATGTCACAGCATCTGGCTCCTCCCTACACATTTCGTCACAAAGGGCATCATCAGGGGATGTTTTACAGGCACATGCAAGTTGTAAATTTGCGAAGCTTGACATGTTGGGTATCTATTGACATGTCGTAACCTCATGTTTTATAATTAATTTACCCAAAAAGTGGGTAATATATTGCATTTGTGTGTCCTGAAAACTTCCTCCTGATAAACCATTACACAAATATCTTGTGACATAAAAATTTGAAGCTACCATTATTTTATTCTGCAGGGTCTCGGCACTCAGAAAATATTTACAGTAATATTTGGGGGTTTAATAAAATCTTCAACTTTAAAATTATTTTTTAAACATGTGTGCAAAAAAACATAAAAACACTGCTGGCAGTGAAAGAATTAAGGGCAAATCTTTTTTTAGGATTTTACGGAAAACAATGCACATTATAAAAGATTTGTAATTGATTTCTTAGCTGCAGCTGATCTGCAAGAACACAAACAACCAAATGATGGAGAAACCACAACTCTATATATGAAATGTAAAAGAGAAAAAAAATGGCAAAGCATGCAAGCAAAAAAAAAATATAAAAATGATATAAAAAATTACTTTCAGATAAACTTTACAATAATAATGCAAATGAGACTGAAAATGCATGATAGCCTCCCTTAAAAATAGTCTTTACTTTGAATACTGATGTGGAAACATCTTCGGTTTCTCTACAAAAAATGCAGCCAAAAAACGGAGACTGGAGTTCACGCTTCTCTTAGCAGAAATAGCATTTATTTTATGCTTTCTTCCCAGTGCTAACCTCCTGCACTCTGATTCATCAGAACCTGCAGTGATAGCAAGCTATCAGCCCCAGTAGACACCATTATTTTCTGATGCTTTTTTTTAACCACTGTAAATATATACACAAGTCTTTCCCGAATTCATAGCCCAGGCTGGAACTGACTGCAATGTAATTTTACGGTGCAGATAGCCAAGAAATGGCATTACATTGGGTAGTGCCAGCCAGCTTGTTCCAGCAGGGTTTTCTCTCTGCAAATGTTTTGGACAACCTCCCTTATGACCTTGTTGAGGTCAAAGTTGGCCATAGCCATTCTAGGAAACTGGATGTGCAGAGTTTTGAGGCAGCCTTGAATAGTTGAAATAACAATGTAATTGAATGGCAGGGAGAAGGACATATAATGCTGTTTTTTGTTGTGTGTACTCAGAATGTTACCACTGTAGAAAAATCACAAAATAAAACTCAAGTGATATATGAAAAAAAAGGCTTCCCGTAGAAAAATACTAGTGGTGAGCACCAAGATCTTGCTACAATGGATGTAAGACTGGATGTGATCCTTACGGTCAACCCAGGAGAGTCGGAGCAAATTCTAAAAGACAACAAACAGTTTTTTTTTTATCATAAATTGCCAAAAGAACAAACCAATGCATTTTGGGGGTTCTAGAGGGCTCGCTTCAACAGGGCTTAAAAATGTAAGCACCTAGATGGTCATAAGATTGAATGAGATAAAAATTCTAAACATTAAAATTACAGTATTATGCCGCGTACACACGAGAAAAACGGCATTAATCACGATGAGAAAAATTAGAACATGCTCTAATTTTTCTCGTCGTGATTCACGGCATTTTTTTCTGCGGCAGTTTTCCCCTAGGGAAACACTGCCGGGGGAGAAAAAATGATGGGAAAAACGGCCGTGTGTAGGGGAACAAGCCGTTCCTAGTTTTCACCGTCGAGAAAAACGATCGTGTGTACGCAGCATTAGGAGTGAGATCCTACAGCTGATTTCAAAGGCTGTGCAAACTCCTGAAACTCCTGAAACGTGTTGGATTATACATTTAATATTTCATTGTAAAATGGCCTCTAAATGTTTGGTCTTGTGCTCCTGTGTATTTCTAGCACCTCCTTTACTAGAATATTACCACTTAAGGACCGCCCACAGCATGTGTACTGCTCCTATGTGTATATATATAGATTGCATTATTCATTTTTTCTACTGGGTGGCAGCACCACCAAGGCACATAAATAGGCTGCCCACAGCCTACACACATCAGCTTGACAAAGGAGCGCGCACCATCAGCATTCCCCTGGTGCGTATGCTCTGAAATGCGTTGCTTCAACTGTCCGTGACGCCCGTGACGTCATCCCGTCATTCGCTGTGTTCCAGCCCTCTCTGTGACCCACTAGTTGTGTCCCAAGCCTCAATTTGGATCCCACTCAAACACCGAAAGATCCCTGCTGGACAGGACGCCGGCCGCACACGGAAGAACAGAGTGAGAACATTGCTGACAGCTGAGACGGAGACTGAGTTCACTGGACTTCATTGTGCCTGTCTAAGGATACTACTGTACCCAAAAAAATTTTTTTAATGCACTTGTTTATTAAATTCAAAACAGTCTTACTTAAGAGGCGCCTGTTGTTCTTGTTTTCTCTCTACATGTTTGGAGTGTGCTTCAACTCCCTTTGCAAGGCTGCCCTATCATTACAGACTGTTCTTCTCACACAGAGCTAACAAAGCTCAAAGGACTCTTGTATGGACTTGTTTGGGCACAGTGTAGCATTACCGCGCAATTGTCATTCAAATTGCGACAGCGCTGAAAGCTGAAAATTGGCTTGGGCAGGAAGGTGCGTAAGTGCCTGGTATTGAAGTGGTTAATGAATTAAAAAAAAAACACAATATTTACCGTATTTATCGGCGTATAACACGCACCCTAACTTTAAGAGGGAAGTTTCAGGAAAAAACTTTCCACAGCCCCCTGCGTATAACACGCAGGCACAGTTTACCCTCTATTTTCAGGGTAAAAAAGTGAGTGTTATACGCCAATAAATACAGTACTTAATTTTTTTGTATAATGTGAAAGATGATGCTATACAGAGTAAATTGATACCTAACATGTCACACTTTAAAACTGCGCACGCTCGTGGAATGGCAACAAACTACATGACTTACAATTCTCCATAGGCAACATTTTAAACATCTTTACAGGTTACCTGTTTAGAGTTAAAGAGGAGGTCTATTACTAGAATTATTGCTCTTGCTCTAACGTTCATGGTGATACCTCACATGTGTGGTGCAAATACCATTTGCATATGCATGCGTAACTTACGTATGCGTTCGATTCTGCTCGTGAGCACAGAGGAATGGGGACGATTTAAAAAAAAAAATATATATATATATATATATATTTTTTTTTTTTTTTACACTGTCCCTTTATTTATTTATTGATCATTTTTTTATATATAAAAATAAACATGACAGGTCCTCTTTATTGAGAAATATGTGAAAAATATGAGGTATCCCGCGCCAAAAAAAATAAAAAAATAAAATTAAAATAGAAGTTGCTCCCCAATTCTGCAGTAGTGGTCTGAGATAAGTGATGTAAATTTGAGGGTGGGGGAGCTATAGGTGTGCTAATGTGATAACAAAATTTAAACTAACACATTGACTAATGACAGTAAAAAATATGCAAACACCAGCCTGCCTAGGCATAAAGTAGTGACCAATAAAACCCCTATTAAACTCAATATTAATAATGATGGGGTATTGAGCCCCTATATATGTGCATATGTATTGCAACCACTGTAATACTTCATGTGTCAAACCATTGATAGTGACTCAAAGAAGTGCTTGTGCATAAAAAATAACTGCTTAAAAGAAAGTCCTTAAATAAAGTGCTTGATGCATATAAAAGTCCTTCAAAAATTATCTGTAATCATCCTGTGAAACGGAATCCAATATCAACAAATAGATCCACCTTCACCGACTGTGAGATAACACCCAATAGTGCTCAAAGTATGGATGGCAGCTTACCACAAGATGTTGACCCTTTTAGTTAAAAAAGAGTTTAAATGCGCTTTCAGCAAAGTAACTTGGGAAATGGGGAAGATGGTACTGGAGATAAGGCTGGAGTGATCCCTATAGTCTGGAAGCTCCGGTTGGAATATGCAAAATGAGAGAAGGTGCCACAATAGTTTAATCCCGTTTATTGTTTAAAACATATGTATCATAAAAAGCCAAATGGCTGTTACTTGGGGGGGGAGGGGGTGCCTCGAACCCGGCACTGAGGCTGTATGGCGTAATTGTGTATGGAAGGATGTTCCAATGTTGTGTAGACTGGCGTGCGTTCCACCTCTGAAAGCGGAAAGCCAGCGGGACCGGAAATGACATTAGTGTGTGACCAGGTGCCGCCTCGACGTACGTTTTGTATGACACGTCTTCAGGAAGCATACCCTGTCACACACTGGATGGTCTATATACATGTATGTGTCAATCAATTAAGCTGAAGGGAGGAGATTTAACTTGTAGCAGCCTCTATACCGGCTTCAACGGCCTCACAATAGTAATGGACAATACTGACAAGTAGTGATGAGCCGAACACCCCCGGGATCGGTTCGCACCAGAACCCGCGAACGGACCGAAAGTTCGTACGAACATTAGAACCCTATTAAATACAATGGATGCGAACGTTCGAATTCTAAAGTGCTAATTATAACAACTATTATGCATGTTATTGTCCTAAAAAGGGTTTGGGAACCCGGGTTCTGCACCAGGGGACATGTATCAATGCAAAAAGAAGTTTTAAAAACGGTCGTTTTTCGGGAGCAGTCATTTTAATGATGCATAAAGTAAAAAAAAAAAGTCAAATATTCCTTTAAATATCATACCTGGGGGGTGTCTAAAGTATGCCTGTGAAGTGCCACGTGTTTCCCGTGTTTAGAACTGTCCCTGCACAAAATGACACTTCTAAAGGAAAAAAAAGCCATTTAAAACTGCTTGCGGCTTTAATGTAATGTCTGGTCCCGGTAATATGGATGAAAATCTTTAAGAAAAATGGCATAGCTACCCCATGACCCCCCCCCCTACCCCAGCCCATTACCAGCCCCTTTGGGTCTTGTATGGATATTAAGGGGAACCCCGCACATAAAATAAAAAAGGCCCTATATACTCTGAACAGCCGTATACAGGCGGTGCATACAAGACAGGGACTGTAGGTTTGTTCTTATGTAGAATCTGTTTGTAATTTTGAACAGGTACATTGTTTAAGTGTAGCTCCAGCCCAAAAATCTATTTTTAAACTTTTTGGAAAACATAGGTAAGGGTTATCACCCCTGTAACATTTGTTTTGCTGTCTGTGCCCCTGTTCAGAACATTTCACCTCACTTTCCGTCCCAATGACAACTGTTTTTGAAATGTGGTGTTTTTCTTGAAACAAGGATTGGTGATAAAGCATCAGTACAGAGGAGACACCTTTCTCCCATATTAATTCTTACAGGAGAGAATTTTCCTTCCTAGGGGTAGATTTCCTCTCACTTCCTGTTGTCTTCTTGCGTTTGCAAGTAGGAGTCGTTTGTAAGTTGGATGTTTGAAAGTAGGGACCTGCCGTATATACTCTGCAGAAATAGGCCCCTTAGTTGTTGGTGTTGGCACAACACTGTAAGCACTCACAGTTACTCTTGGTTGGTGCTGGAACGCCCTGCTGTGAACTATTATATCAGGAATTTTAATTACATATAATTGTTGAACAGTGGTAGTAAAAATTGGGCCTTTGATGGTGGTGCTGGTGCCACAACACTGTAAGCCCTGACAGTTACTCTTGGTGGGTGCAGGAATGGGCCCTGCTGTGAATTATTAGATCAAGAATTGTAATTACATGCCCCTTTTGAACAGGGGCTGAAAAATTGGGCCTTTCGTGGTGGTGGTGGTGGTGGCGTTGCCACAACACTGTAAGCCCTCAGAGTTACTCTTGGTGGGTGCAGCAATGGGCTCTGCTGTGAATTATTAGATCAAGAATTGTAATTACATGCCCCTTTTGAACAGGGGCTGAAAAATTGGGCCTTTCGTGGTGGTGGTGGTGGTGGCGTTGCCACAACACTGTAAGCCCTCAGAGTTACTCTTGGTGGGTGCAGGAATGGGCCCTGCTGTGAATTATTAGATCAAGAATTGTAATTACATGCCCCTTTTGAACAGGGGCTGAAAAATTGGGCCTTTTGTGGTGGTGGTGGTGGTGGCGTTGCCACAACACCGTAAGCCCTCAGAGTTACTCTTGGTGGGTGCAGCAATGGGCCCTGCTGTGAATTATTAGATCAAGAATTGTAATTGCATGCCCCTGTTGAACAGGGGCTGAAAAATTGGGCCTTAGGCACTGGTGGCACAACACTACAACCCCTCACAGATACTGTACTTGGAGCACAGCAATGAGCCCTGTTGCAAAGTATTGCTTCAAAAATTGTAATGACACGCCCCTGTTAAACAGGGGCTGAAAAATTGGGCCTTAGGCACTGGTGCCACAACACTCCAACCCCTCACAGATACTGTACTTGGAGCACAGCAATGAGCCCTATGGCAAATTATTGCTAAAAAAATTGTAATTACACGCCCCTGTAAAACAGGGGCTGAAAAATTGGGCCTTAGCCACTGGTGGCGGCACCCATAAACAAAAATGATCTTCCAAGCTATCATCATCAATCGTATCATTGAGGACTCGGAGGAGGAGGATAGCCAGTCAACATAACAGCACAGGCACTCAGCATCAGCATCAGTCTTGAAGGGATGTGACATGTTAAAATCAATTAGTCTGTTATATCAGCATCAGGTGTGTGGTAGCTGGTGGTGATCCAAGACTGGTTCATCTTGATGAAAGTCAGTCGATCAACCGAGTCGGTGGACAGGCGCACCCTGTGATCCGTGACAAATCCTCCAGCAGCACTGAATGTGCGTTCCGAAAGAACGCTGGATGCAGGACAGGCCAGTAGCTCAATTGCATACTGTGCAAGCTCTGGCCAGTGATCCATCCTCAAGACCCAGTAAGCCAGAGGATTTTCGGTGGGGAAGGTGTCCAAGTCTGACCTTGCCCCTAGATATTCCTGCACCATGTTTATCAGACGCTGGCGATGGTTGCTGGAACCGATCATACTTTGGGGCTGCGGACTAAAGAATTGTCTGAACGCATCGGTCAGACGGCCACCTTCCCCACCGCTCCTTCTTTGACTGGCCGAAGCCTCAGCAACTCGTTGTCCAGGACCAGGAGTTTGTAACCTCCCAGTCTCTGGGAACGCGTTGCACAGACCTTTCTGCAAGGCCTCCCGGAGTTGTCTCATCCTCTGCTCCCTCTGCGACGGTAACATAAGGTCCGCAACCTTACCCTTGTACCGTGGATCAAGGAGAGTGGCCAGCCAGTAATGGTCCCTCTCCTTGATCCGAAGAATACGAGGATCCTTCCGCAGACTTTGCAGGATCAGGGAGGCCATGCAGCGTAGGTTTGCTGAGGCATTCGCTCCGGAGTCCTCTGGGTCACTAAGGACGACATGATCCGCAGCCACCTCCTCCCAGCCACGTACAAGTCCACTGGTTTCTTGGGACTGTAAATCATCCCTAAAAGACTGCTGCTGATGATGCTGAGTGCCAGCCTCCACCTCCATGCTGACACAATCCTCCTCCTCCTCCTCCTCCTCCTCCTCCTCTTCCTGTGCGATGGGTGGGACAGAAGGAACACTGTTTGGGTAAAGGGGGCCTTGAGAGGCAAGGAAGTCCTCCTCTTCCTGCCTCTGTTCTGCCTCAAGTGCCCTGTCCATTATTCCACGCAGCGTGTGCTCCAACAGGTGGACAAGAGGTACAGTGTCACTGATGCATGCACTGTCACTGCTCACCATCCTCGTGGCCTCCTCAAATGGTGCCAGGACAGTGCATGCATCCCTGATCATGCCCCACTGACGTGGAGAAAAAAAACCAAGCTCCCCTGACCCTGTCCTGGTGCCGTAGTCGCACAGGTACTCATTGATGGCCCTCTGCTGCGTGTGCAGCCGCTGCAGCATGGCCAACGTTGAGTTCCACCTGGTGGGCATGTCACATATAAGGCGGTTCTTGGGCAGGTTCAACTCCTTTTGCAGCTCAGCCAGGCGAGCACTGGCATTATAAGATCTGCGGAAATGCACACAGACTTTCCTGGCCTGCCTCAGGACATCCTGTAAGCCCGGGTACCTGCCCAAGAACCGCTGCACCACCAGGTTAAGGACGTGAGCCACACAGGGCACATGGGTCAGTTGTCCCTGTCGGAGGGCGGAGAGGAGGTTGGTGCCATTGTCGCAAACCACCATTCCTGGCTTAAGCTGGCGTGGCGTCAACCACCTCTCGGCCTGGCCCTGCAGAGCAGACAGGACCTCTGCCCCAGTGTGGCTTCTGTCCCCCAAACACACCAGCGCAAGCACGGCATGGCATCTTTTTGCCTGCGTACTTGCGTAGCCCCTTGAACGCCTACGGAGCACCGCTGGTTCCGAGGACAAACCACAGGAAGAGGCCATGGAGGAAGAAGAAGAGGAGGGGGTGGAGGAGAGAGTTGTGTCACAACCAGTAGTAGCATTTTGGAGGCGTGGCGGTGGAACAACCTCCAACACTACTGCACCTTGTCCTGCATCCTTCCCAGCTGCCAAAAGAGTGACCCAATGGGCCGTGAAAGAAAGGTAACGTCCCTGTCCATGCCTGCTGGACCATGAGTCAGCGGTAATATGCACCTTACCGCTGACCGCCCTGTCCAGCGAGGCCAAGACATTGCCTTCCACATGCCGGTAGAGAGCCGGAATAGCCTTCCGTGAGAAAAAGTGGCGTTTGGGAACCTGCCACTGAGGAACCGCACATTGCACAAACTCACGGAAGGGGGCCGAGTCTACCAACTGAAAAGGCAGCAGTTGAAGCGCTAGCAATTTAGCCAAGCTAGCATTCAACCGCTGGGCATGTGGATGGCTGGGAGTGAACTTCTTTCGACGGTCCAGCAGCTGGGGCAGGGAAATTTGCCTGCTAGAATCGGACGTCGGTGTACTGCTAGCAGAGTGGCCGCAAGTACTTGGCTGTGACACACCTAATTCTACACCTTCATTCCTCTCAGTGCATGTTTCAGAGAGGACTGAAGTTATAGTGGGGTTGGAGATCCCAGCTGATGCGGTGCAAGGAGAGGTCCGCTTTGTTCTTTGGTGTGGGTCTTTGAGGTAGGCTTGCCAACGAGCTGCATGGCAGGTCAACATATGTCTGGTCAGGCATGTGGTACCCAAGCGGCTGATGTTTTGGCCACGCGATATACGCTTGAGACATATGTTGCAAACAGCAGCTGTGCGATCTGATGCACTAGCCTCAAAAAAGGCCCACACCAAAGAACTTTTTGAATGACGGGCAGAGGCAGCGCCCTGCACAGGCGGAGCTCTGCGGTGTGATTCCGTCGGTGTACTGCCCTTACGCTGGCCACCAAAGGGCATCCTGCCTCGTTGGAGATGTGCCTCCTCCTCATCCTCCTCCTCCTCCTCTCTCCTATTAGGCACCCACGTGGAGTCAGTGACCTCATCATCCCCTCCCTCCTCATCACTGGAGCCAATCTGGCAGTATGCTGCAGCTGCTGGAACATGACTGCCAGATTGGTGTCCTTCTTGAGCATCCCCTCTGTCTGCTCTCACGCTACTGCCTTCCTGTAGCTGGGTTTCATCATCAGACCCTTCGAAACGCTGGGCATCCTCCTGGAGCATGTACCCAACACTGTGCTCAAACAGTTCGGGGGACTCCTCAGGAGGAGGACATGGTGGGTCTAGGGAAGGAGTGACTGATGATGAGTCTGACTTTGATACCAGGGAAGAGGACGCTTTGGCAGCTGCTTTTCCAGTACCCTGAGCCTGGGTGAGAGAGGATGAGGAGGAGGAGGAGGGCTTGGTCATCCACTCTACCAAGTCTTCGGCATGATGTGGCTCAACATGTCCAGCTGCCGAAAAGAAGGACAAGCGTGTCCCATGGCCATGTGCTGATGACAATGCACCGCGTCCACGACCAGCACTGTTGCCCCCAGACACAGAGCCTGCTTGCCCTCTTTTATTGCCTCCTGACTGTCTGCCTCTCCTTGTTTGCCTTCCAGACATTCTAATAGATGGCCTGCAGGGAGATGGGAAAAAAGCAATAAGGGCTACCTTCAGGTGTCCTTCCCTGTCCCTTTACTTAAGGATTTCTAAATATGGTTGAGGATGATTGCTTTTGCACAGAATAGCACAACGACAATTTCCCTGACTGTCCAAAAAACAAGGATTTCAAAGATGGTTGATGAGGAATGCTTTAGCACACTATAGCACAAGGAGAATTTCCCTCACTGTCCTTCCCTGTCCCTAGAAACAAGGATTATCACAGTGAAAGAAACTGACACTCTTCCTACTGTGAGGGGGTTAGCTCGGCAGCGGGTGTGTGTGACCCCCGGGATGGGCTCCCCACACAAAAACAGGCCCAGCAAACGGAGGTTGTGGTTTTCAAAATCAAAAAAAAGGTGCGGTTTATTTTCTATTTACAGTGACAAAACACAGCAAAGCCAAAAGAAACATAAACAAAATAAATCCTGGTCAACTTGACCTCTGACTAAACATACAGGCTTCCTAACTAACAACTGGGATCAGCCTAGTGCTGTCCTAGTCCCTAAGTCCCTGGTTTTAAATGTCCAAGCAAATAGCCACACAGGCTTTGTCTCACCGCACAGGGGTTCACTCTCCCTAGACAGTCCACACAGGTCTGGTTCCAGGCATGAGCTAACATCTAATGAAGCTGGGAGTTCTTATAGAGGCCTAAATGAGCTGACAAGCTTCAGCTGGTCTCATCAACTCCCTGTCTGCACGACGCCCAGCACTCTCCCTAGAGGTATGGGTCATCCATGAGCCCACTAGCCTTAGCTGGGCTTATACAACTCTCCACCTAGTTGTATAAGTCGGCGTAAAGCCTGAATCTGGGCGAAATATATCTACCCCCCTGGATGCAACCAGGTGACTTTACCTTCCTGCTGTCACATACCCCCCCCTCTTGTTTTAACCTCGGGGTTGGAACACCAGCAATCAGGCATTCATGTACTCGAGACAAAGCATCCACATTCCCCATTTGAACGCCAGGGCGATGCTTTACTGTGAAGTTGAATTCCTGGAGGGCCAGGAACCACCTATTCACTCTTCTATTTGTTTCCTTGTTTTGAGCCATCCACTTTAACGGAGCGTGATCCGTAACCATGTCAAAGTGCCTACCTAGCAGGTAGTACCGAAGGGAATCTAGAGCCCACTTCACCGCTAAACACTCCTTTTCAACGGTGGCGTAATTTACCTCATGGGACTTCAACTTCCTGCTGAGGTAAATGACTGGGTGCTCTTCCCCGTTCCAGACCTGGGACAATACTGCTCCTAACCCCACATCTGACGCATCACTTTGTACGACAAAGTCTTTAGAGAAGTCGGGTGAGTACAACACTGGCTGGCTACATAAGGCTTGTTTCAAGAATTGGAATGCTGCCTCAGCCTCGGGGGTCCATTTAATCATGACCGACCCTTTCCCCTTCGTTAGGTTGGTTAGGGGCACAGCCTTAGAAGCAAAGTGGGGAATGAATCGCCGATAATACCCAGCGATTCCCAGAAAGGCTCGTACCTGCTTCTTGCTGTTGGGACGTGGCCAACTCTGGATGGCCTCGACTTTGTTGAGTTGGGGTTTTATTACTCCCCTCCCAATGGTGTACCCAAGATATTTGGCCTCCTCCTGCCCAATGGTACACTTCTTGGGGTTAGCCGTAAACCCCGCTTCCCGAACAGAGTCCAGGACTGCTTGCACTTTTGGCAGATGTGAGGCCCAATCTGTGCTATGGACAATTACGTCATCCAGGTAAGCCGCAGCATACTTCCGATGGGGCCTCAGCATCTGGTCCATTTTCCGCTGGAATGTGGCCGGAGCATTCTGTAACCCGAACGGCATTCTTTTATATTGGAACGCCCCGTCTGGGGTTACAAATGCGGTTTTCTCTTTGGCCAATTTGGCCAGGGGGATTTGCCAATACCCTTTTGTGAGGTCAAGAGTCGTCATGTATCGGGCTGTTCCCAGCCGGTCGATCAACTCATCTATACGTGGCATGGGGTAGGTGTCAAATTTTGTAACTTTGTTCAACTGACGAAAATCGTTACAAAATCGCCAGCTCCCATCCGGTTTAGGCACCAACACAATGGGACTAGACCAATCACTTTGGGACTCCTCTATCACCCCTAAGTTCAGCATTTTCTGTACTTCCTCCCGTATTGCCTCCCGTTGGGCCTCTGGGATCCGATAGGGTTTTAACTTCACCCTTTCACCGGGCGGGGTAATGATGTCATGCTCTACCCCAGATGTTTGTCCCGGCAGCTCAGAGAATACCTCCTTGTTGCGAAGCACAAACTCCTTAACCTCCTGTTGTTGGGGTTGTGACAAGGTGGCTGCTATTCCAACCTCAGGAATCACGCAACCAGTTTGAGCTGGTGACCAAGTGTCTGCGACTATGGACTCTCTATCCCTCCAGGCTTTCAACAGATTAACGTGATAGATCTGTTCGGGCTTTCGCCTTCCTGGTTGTCTGACCTTGTAATTCACTTCGCTCACTTTTTCCATTATCTCGTAGGGGCCTTGCCATTTGGCAAGGAATTTACTTTCAACCGTAGGGACAAGTACCAGTATCCTATCCCCCGGGGAAAAGGTACGGGTCTTGGCTCCACGGTTGTACACTCTCTGCTGTGCTAACTGCGCTTGGGCCAAATGTTCCTTCACGATGGGCATTACCTGTGCAATTCGGTCTTGCATCAGGGCGACATGCTCAATCACACTCCTGTGGGGAGAACTCTCACTTTCCCAAGTTTCCTTGGCAATATCCAACAGCCCTCTTGGGTGTCTCCCATACAGTAACTCAAAGGGGGAGAATCCCGTAGAGGATTGGGGCACCTCCCTAATAGCAAACATCAGATAAGGAAGTAGACAGTCCCAATCCTTTCCATCTCTATCCACCACTTTCTTCAACATTTGTTTTAGGGTTTTGTTGAATCTTTCAACCAGCCCATCGGTTTGGGGGTGATACACAGATGTACGTAATTGCGTCACTTTGAACAATTTACACAGCTCCTTCATAACCCGGGACATAAAGGGTGTACCTTGGTCCGTAAGCAGTTCTTTACAAATACCCACCCGGCTAAACACAAGAGATAGCTCTTTGGCTATGGTTTTGGCCGAGGTATTTCGGAGAGGGATCGCTTCTGGATAACGGGTGGCATAGTCCATTATAACTAATATGTACTGGTGCCCCCTAGCGGACTTGATTATAGGACCTACCAAATCCATGGCGATCCTCTCAAACGGGACCTCAATGATGGGTAGAGGGACCAGCGGGCTACGGAAATGTGGCATCGGGGCCGACCTCTGACACACAGGGCAGGAGGAACAATAATTTTCTATGTCCTTCATCACCCCCGGCCAATAGAATCTCTGTAACACCCTCTCTCGGGTTTTCTCTGTCCCCAGATGACCTCCAAGAATGTGCCCATGGGCCAACTCCAACACCAACTTCCTGTAAGGTTTGGGCACCACAAGCTGCTCAACGGTTTCTTCTGCCCTTTTTGCCACCCGATACAGTAGGTCCTTCTCTACGCTGAAGTATGGGTAAGTGCAGATATTATCTGGGTTCACTACCTCGCCATCTATTTTCACTACGTTTTCCCGTGCCTTTATTAGGGCGGGGTCTTTCAACTGTTCTGTGGCAAAGTTTTCCCTGTGAACCTCAAGATCAGAAAACTCCACAGACGGTAGGTTTTCGTCTGAGGAGGTGGGCTCCTCTCCAGTTTCTTGAGTCTCCCCTGCCAATACTGATAAGGGAAATTCCGGAGAGTCCTCACCACTCTCAGGGGAGTTCTGGCTATCACATTCCTGGTACATAGGGGCACCAGTGGGGGGCTCAGGATCATCCCACAGTTCCCAGAACTTCGGAAAATCCCTTCCCACAATGGCGTCATGCGGTAACTGAGATACTAAGCCCACTGGATGAGAGAGGGTACCTTTGGGGGTCTCGAAACACACTGTAGTCACTGGATACTCTCGGGTGTCCCCATGCACACAAATAACAGCTACCTTGCTATTCCCAGAGACCTCTGTTTTAACTAACTCAGCCTTTATCAGGGTCACAAGGCTACCTGAATCCAGCAATACCACAACATTTCTACCATTAACACACATTTTGCATAAATGTTTCTCAGTTCCTCGAATGGCAGTGCATGCGACTGTCGCACACAGCGACTGACGTCTGCCCGTCAGAAAGTCACACTGCATGGGTTCCTCCACAACCGGGCAATTGGCTGCAATAGTGCTTCCATTTGTTGTAGTCTCTGCTCTTGCTTCTGTAACAGGTCTATGAAGCGGGCCTCAGATTGCTGCTGGGCTTGTTGCTGAGCTTCCAGACTCTGTTGGTGAGCTTGCTGCTGGGCTGCAAGGCTCTGTTGATGAGCTTGCTGCTGGGCTGCGAAGTTCTGTTGTTGAGCTGCAAGGCTCTGTTGATGAGCTGCAAGGCTCTTTTGCAAACCTGCATTTGTCTGCTGTTGATTGGCATTTGCTAGAGCCAGCTGCTTCAGTATCTCCTCCATGCTGGCTTAAAAAAACTGCCACTGGTTCTCCACCAACTGTGAGGGGGTTAGCTCGGCAGCGGGTGTGTGTGACCCCCGGGATGGGCTCCCCACACAAAAACAGGCCCAGCAAACGGAGGTTGTGGTTTTCAAAATAAAAAAAAAGGTGCGGTTTATTTTCTATTTACAGTGACAAAACACAGCAAAGCCAAAAGAAACATAAACAAAATAAATCCTGGTCAACTTGACCTCTGACTAAACATACAGGTTTCCTAACTAACAACTGGGATCAGCCTAGTGCTGTCCTAGTCCCTAAGTCCCTGGTTTTAAATGTCCAAGCAAATAGCCACACAGGCTTTGTCTCACCGCACAGGGGTTCACTCTCCCTAGACAGTCCACACAGGTCTGGTTCCAGGCATGAGCTAACATCTAATGAAGCTGGGAGTTCTTATAGAGGCCTAAATGAGCTGACAAGCTTCAGCTGGTCTCATCAACTCCCTGTCTGCACGACGCCCAGCACTCTCCCTAGAGGTATGGGTCATCCATGAGCCCACTAGCCTTAGCTGGGCTTATACAACTCTCCACCTAGTTGTATAAGTCGGCGTAAAGCCTGAATCTGGGCGAAATATATCTACCCCCCTGGATGCAACCAGGTGACTTTACCTTCCTGCTGTCACACTACCTATAGTTTTCTGTCCCTAGAAAAAATGTTTTTTTAAAGCACACTATAGCACAAGGAGAATTTCCCTCACTTTCCTTCCCTGTCCCTAGAAACAAGGATTATCACAGTGAAAGAAACTGACACTCTTCTTACCTATAGTTTTCTGTCCCTAGAAAAAATGTTTTTTTAAAGCACACTATAGCACAAGGAGAATTTCCCTCACTGTCCTTCCCTGTCCCTAGAAACAAGGATTATCACAGTGAAAGAAACTGACACTCTTCCTACCTATAGTTTTCTGTCCCTAGAAAAAATGTTTTTTTAAAGCACACTATAGCACAAGGAGAATTTCCCTCACTTTCCTTCCCTGTCCCTAGAAACAAGGATTATCACAGTGAAAGAAACTGACACTCTTCCTACCTATAGTTTTCTGTCCCTAGAAAAAATGTTTTTTTAAAGCACACTATAGCAAAAGGAGAATTTCACTCACTGTCCTTCCCTGTCCCTAGAAACAAGGATTATCACAGTGAAAGAAAGTGACACTCTTCCTACCTATAGTTTTCTGTCCCTAGAAAAAATGTTTTTTTAAAGCACACTATAGCACAAGGAGAATTTCCCTCACTTTCCTTCCCTGTCCCTAGAAACAAGGATTATCACAGTGAAAGAAACTGACACTCTTCCTACCTATAGTTTTCTGTCCCTAGAAAAAATGTTTTTTTAAAGCACACTATAGCACAAGGAGAATTTCCCTCACTTTCCTTCCCTGTCCCTAGAAACAAGGATTATCACAGTGAAAGAAACTGACACTCTTCCTACCTATAGTTTTCTGTCCCTAGAAAAAATGTTTTTTTAAAGCACACTATAGCACAAGGAGAATTTCCCTCACTGTCCTTCCCTGTCCCTAGAAACAAGGATTATCACAGTGAAAGAAACTGACACTCTTCCTACCTATAGTTTTCTGTCCCTAGAAAAAATGTTTTTTTAAAGCACACTATAGCACAAGGAGAATTTCCCTCACTGTCCTTCCCTGTCCCTAGAAACAAGGATTATCACAGTGAAAGAAACTGACACTCTTCCTACCTATAGTTTTCTGTCCCTAGAAAAAATGTTTTTTTAAAGCACACTATAGCACAAGGAGAATTTCCCTCACTTTCCTTCCCTGTCCCTAGAAACAAGGATTATCACAGTGAAAGAAACTGACACTCTCCCTACCTATAGTTTTCTGTCCCTAGAAAAAAATGTTTTTTTAAAGCACACTATAGCACAAGGAGAATTTCCCTCACTGTCCTTCCCTGTCCCTAGAAACAAGGATTCGCACAGTAAAACACACTGACACTCTCCCTACCTATAGTTTTCTGTCCCTAGAAAAAATGTTTTTTTAAAGCACACTATAGCACAAGGAGAATTTCCCTCACTGTCCTTCCCTGTCCCTAGAAACAAGGATTCGCACAGTAAAACACACTGACACTCTCCCTACCTATAGTTTTCTGTCCCTAGAAAAAATGTTTTTTTAAAGCACACTATAGCACAAGGAGAATTCCCTCACTGTCCTTCCCTGTCCCTAGAAACAAGGATTCACACAGTAAAACACACTGACACTCTCCCTACCTATCCTTCTCTTTCCCTAAACTAAAGGAATCCAGGTTAAGCAAGAAAAAATAAATGTCACTGTCCCTGCCTATGCTTCTCTTTCCCTGCTCCGGAACACACTACACTAGGCCGCCGTGCTGGCGGCCTTTTATAGTGTGGGGCGTGTACTAAACACCCTCAGCAATAATTGGCCACAGGCATCCTGCCTGTGGCCAATCATTGCTCTCCTCGCTGCCGGCGCTGTGATTGGCCAAGCATGCGGGGTCACAGTGCATGCTTGGCCAATCACAGCGCCTGGATGACACTGCGATGGCGTAGTGCATTGTGGGCAGTTCGCGTCACTCGAATTTGGCGCGAACGGCCCAAATCGTTCGATCTTCGTCGAACGATCGAACAGCCGATGTTCGAGTCGAACGTATGTTCGACTCGAAAACGAAGCTCATCCCTACTGACAAGAGAATGTCATGACTCCCAAAACAGACAGGTTAAAAAATCATTCACATAGCTGGTAATCATTGAATAGCGCTGTGAAATACTTTGCAAATTATCAGATTTGCAATGACTGTAAACTCTATACACTATATTATAAAAAAATTATGAGCTCATTCTAATAAACTCATAATTGTATTAAATTATAAAATTGAACCTAAAAATAAAACTAAATATAAAACAAGTTATATTAAAGGAATAAAACAAATGTATGCTCCCTAGAGGACTTGAATGATTCATTCATTGGTTAGAAAGCAATTCAAATCCAAATCTATATTGAGACCCAGCGGCCGCATAGTCCTTAAATGATACAGCCACTGGGTCTCATTCTGGGAAATTGCCTTCTTGAGATCTGTTCCTCTCCAATGACTGACGCCCCTATCTATCCTATAGAAAGTGAGCTTACGGGGATCTTGGTTGTGGTACTGTGCAAAATGGCGTGACACACTGTGGTTGGGGAAACCTTTAACAATGTTAGCCACATGCTCATTAATCCTGACCCTGAGCTCTCGTGTAGTGAACCCCACATACTGAAGGGAGCAGGGACACTCCAGAACATATGTAACATGCTTGGAGTAACAGGTGATGAGAGGTTTAATAGTATATTCTTGCTGGGTTACATTAGACTTGAATTGGCAAATTTTCTTTGTGTGTTTTGTAGTAGTCCGGCAGGACTTACATCGGGTACAGTAGTGAAATCCTGATCCATCCAAAAAGTTTTTTTTTTTTTTAGGGGGGTCCGGTACATTGGGTGCAATGATGTTTCTCAACCCCGGAGCCCTCCTATAAATGAATTTAGGTTTAGGAGTAGGGATGAGCCGAACACCCCCGGGTTCGGTTCGCACCAGAACCTGCGAACGGACCGAAAGTTTGCACGAATGTTAGAACCCTATTAAATACAATGGATGCGAACGTTCGAAATCTAAAGTGCTAATTATAACGACTAATATGCATGTTATTGTCCTAAAAAGGGTTTGGGAACCCGGGTTCTGCCCCAGGGGACATGTATCAATGCAAAACGAAGTTTTAAAAACGGCCGTTTTTCGGCAGCAGTCATTTTAATGATGCATAAAGTGAAAAAAAAGTCAAATATTCCTTTAAATACCGTACCTGGGGGGTGTCTAAAGTATGCCTGCGAAGTGCCACGTGTTTCCCGTGTTTAGAACAGTCCCTGCATAAAATGACATTTCTAAAGGAAAAAAAGCCATTTAAAACTGCTTGCGGCTTTAATGTCATGTCTGGTCCCGGTAATATGGATGAAAATCTTTGAGAAAAATGTCATGGGTACCCCCCACCCCACTACCAGCCCCTTTGGGTCTTGTATGGATATTAAGGGGAACCCCGCACCCAAAATTAAAAAAAGGCCCTATATACTCTGAACAGCCGTATACAGGCGGTGCAAACAAGACAGGGACTGTAGGTTTGTTCTTAAGTAAAATCTGTTTGTAATTTTGGACACGTACATTGTTTAACCACTTCAATACAGGGCTTTTTATACCACTTCAATACCGGGCCTATTCTAGCACTTCTCTCCTACATGTACAAATCATCATTCTTTTGCTAGAAAATTACTCAGAACCCCCAAACATTATATATGTTTTTTTAGCAGACACCCTAGGGAATGAAATGACGGTCATTGCAACTTTTTTCTTGCACGATATTTGCGCAATCATTTTACAAACGCCTTTTAAAAAAAAAAATGGTTTCATGAATTAAAAAATAACAAAACAGTAAAGTTAGCCCAATTTTTTGGGAAAATATGAAAGATGATGTTATGCCGAGTAAATAGATACCTAACATGTCACACTTTAAAATTGCACACACTCATGGAATGGCGCCAAACTTCGGTACTTAAAAATCTCCATAGGCGACGCTTTAATTTTTTTAACAGGTTACCAGGTTAGAATTACAGAGGAGGTCTAGTGCTAGAATTGTTGCATGCACTCTAACGCACGCGGCGATACCTCACATGCGTGGTTTGAACGGCGTTTACATATGTGGGCGACTTACGTGTGCATTCGCTTCTGATCGCGAGCTACCGGGGACAGGGGCGTTTTAATTTTTTTTTTTTTTTTTTTTAATTATTTATTAATTTTTTTACAATTATTTAACTTTTTTTTTATCATTTTTATTCCTATTACAAGGAATGTAAACATCCCTTTTAATAGGAATGTGTGTGACAAGTCCTCTTTATTGAGAGATGCGGGGTCAATAAGACCCCACATCTCTCCTCCAGGCTGGAAAGCATGAGATCAGTGAAAACATTTTCACTGTTCTCATACTTACAGCCGCAATGGCAGCTTTGTTTACATTTGAGGCCCGGGCCTCCGACTATCATAGAGATGACAGGTGACCATCTGGTCACCAGTCATCTCTATGCTCGTCACGTGACCCACCAACGACGCCGGAAGATTCGCTCCGGGACCCCGATCGCATGGGAGAGCCCGGAAAAGCACCGGATGGTGGCGAGAGGGGGGGATGTCCCCTCCCGCCGCCTATAAGAGCGTTCAAGCGGCGGAACCACCGCTATGATCGTTCTTATGGTGCACAGAATCGCCGGCCCAAGAAAAGGATATCTGAATGATGCCTCTAGCTGCAGGCATCATTCAGATATCCCCCTACAAAGCCGAGGACGTCATATGATGTCCACCCAGGATGGGAGATCTCATCTGTGGACATCATTTGACTATGGCTGGGTAGGGAAGTGGTTAAGTGTAGCTCCAGCCAAAAAATCTATTTTTAAGCTTTTTGGAAAACATAGGGAAGGGTTATCACCCCTGTAACATTTGTTTTGCTGTCTGTGCCCCTGTTCAGAACATTTCACCTCACTTTCCGTCCCAATGACAATTGTTTTTGAAAAGTGGGGTTTTTATTGAAACAAGGATTGGTGATAAAGCATCAGTAGAGAGGAGACACCTTTTTCCCGTATTAACACTTACAGGAGAGAATTTCCTTTCCTAGGGGTAGATTTCCTCTCACTTCCTGTTGTCTCCTTCCGTTTGCAAGTAGGAGTCGTTTGTAAGTTGGATGTTTGAAAGTAGGGGCCTGCCGTATATACTCTGCAGAAATTGGCCCCTTAGGTGTTGGTGTTGGCACAACACTGTAAGCACTCACAGTTACTCTTGGTGGGCGCTGGAACGCCCTGCTGTCAACTATTATATCAAGAATTGTAATTACATGCCCCTGTAGAACAGGGGCTGAAAAATTGGGCCTTAGCCACTGGTGCCACAACACTGCAACCCCTCGCAGATACTGTATTTGGAGCACAGCAATGAGCCCTGTTGCAAAGTATTGCATCAAAAATTGTAATTACACGCCCCTGTTAAACAGGGGCTGAAAAATTGGGCCTTAGGCACTGGTGCTGGTGCCACGACACTGCAACCTCTCCCAGATACTCTAGTTGGAGTGCAGGAATTGGCCCTGCTGCAAAGCATTGCATCAAAAATTGTAATTACACGCCCCTGTTAAACAGGGGCTGAAAATTGGGCCTTAGGCACTGGTGGTGGTGCCAAGACACTACAACCTCTCACAGATACTCTAGTTGGAGTGCAGGAATGAGCCCTGTTGCAAAGCATTGCATCAAAAATTGTAATTACATGCCCCTGTTAAACAGGGGCTGAAAAATTGGGCCTTAGCCACTGGTGGCGGCACCCAGAAACAAAAATGTTTTTCCAAGATATCATCATGAATCGGATCATTGAGGAGGAGGAGGAGGATGAGGAGGGCTTGGTCATCCACTCTACCAAGTCTTCGGCATGATGCGGCTCAACACGTCCAGCTGCCGAAAATAAGGACAAGCGTGTCCCATGGCCACGTGCTGATGACGATGCACCGCGTCCACGACCAGCACTGTTGTCTCTAGATACAGAGCCTGCTTGCCCTCTTTTATTGGCTCCTGTCTGTCTCTCCTTGTTTGCCTTCCAGACATTCTAAAGGCCTGCAGGGAGATGGGAAAACCAGCAATAAGGGGTAGCTTCAGGTGTATATTTTGCAAGAAGCACACTACGCCCACTGTAAGTGCTGCAGATGCCTGCCTGTGTTACACAACAGGAAAACACAGCAATAAGGGCTAGCTTCTGGTTTATATTTTGCAAGAAGCACACTACGCCCGCTGTAAGTGCTGCAGATGCCTGCCTGTGTTACACAACAGGAAAACACAGCAATAAGGGCTAGCTTCAGGTGTATATTTTTCAGGAATCACACTACGCCTGCATAAGGTGCTGCAGATGCCTGTCTGTGTTACACAACAGGAAAACACAGCAATAAGGGCTAGCTTCAGGTGTATATTTTGCAGGAATCACACTACGCCTGCTTTAAGTGCTGCAGATGCCTGCCTGTGTTACACAACAGGAAAACACAGCAATAAGGCCTAGCTTCAGGTGTATATTTTGCAGGAATCACAGTACGCCTGCTTTAAGTGCTGCAGATGCCTGCCTGTGTTACACAACAGGAAAACACAGCAATAAGGGCTAGCTTCAGGTGTATACTGTGCAGGAGGCTTAGCAAAAATATCACTGACACTGTCCCCTGCCTATCCTTCTCTCTCCCTGCACACAAGGTTTAGCAGAATATCACTGACACTGTCCCTGCCTATCCTTCTCTCTCCCTGCACACAAGGTTTAGCAGAATATCACTGACACTGTCCCTGCCTATCCTTCGCTCTCCCTACACACAAGGTAAATGAACAAATATCACTAACACTGTCCCTGGCGGCCTTTTATATTGTGGGGTGTGTACTAAACCCCCCTGAGCTATAATTGGCCACAGGCATCCTGCCTGTGGCCAATTATGGCTCTCCTCGCTGCCGGCGCTGTAATTGGCCAAGTATGCGGGGTCACAGTGCATGCTTGGACAATCACAGCGCCGGGATTGCACTGCGATGGCGCAGTGTATTGTGGGCCGTTCGCATCACTCGAATTTGGCGCGAACGACCCAAAACGTTCGATCTTTGTCGAACGATCGAACAGCCGATGTTCGAGTCGAACGAATGTTCGACTCGAACACCGAGCTCATCCCTATTTAGGAGGTAAAACCGTTGCTAGATCTACATCTTTTATCAGGATAGGCCAGAATTTTTTTAAAGTCTTCTCTACACTTTTATACTGCCTATGGAATCCTGAAAAGAAAGCCAAATCCCCTGAAAATGGGGGTTTCTTTTTAGAAAGCAGAAGTGCTTCTCTATTCATGATGGAAACTTCATTCTTAGTTTTAATGAGTGTTTGTTGGGGATAGCCCTTTTCAATAAACCTCTCAGTCAAAATGGCTGCCTGTGAATCAAAATCAATCATGTTATTACAATTGCGCCGGATGCGCATGTACTGCCCTTTGGGTATTGCCCCCAACCACTGTGGGTGGTGACAACTGGTTGTGGGCACGAATGCATTCCTGTCAGTGGTTTTGAAGAATGTCTTCATGCCCACACGGTTCCCATTCTTAACCAAGGTTAAATCCAAATAATTTATGGAGACCAAACTAATCTCTGCTGTAAATCTAAGACCATATTGATTGGTATTCATGTTTTGTAGAAAAGATTCCAATGAGACCCCTCCCACAACAGGATAACGTCATCAATGTATCTCTTATAATAGACCAGGGGCCCGGTAGTGTCCTTAAAAATAGTTTCACCCTCCCACTTGTTGAGTACCAAATTGGCTACACTGGGGGCATAGTGAGCCCCCATTGCTACACCCTTGATTTGATAAAAAAATCTACCCTGTGCCCAAAAATAATTATTACCCATGGCTTGCTTGAGTCCATCCACCAAAAAGTTAAATTGGTCCCTTGGTAACTTGGATTCCTCCATAAGTGCCAATTTGACCGCTACAATAGCATCCTCCTGTTTGATGTTAGTATATAAAGACTGTCTACAGTGACCATTAATGTTGAATCGGTAACTTCTACGGAGGACAGGGATTTTATAAGCTCTCTACTGTCTTTCAAATAAGACCTTCCTTGAATGACCAAGGGTTGTAGATAAATATCCAAATATTCCCCTACTCTAGAGTAGAGTGAGCCAATCCCACTGATGATGGGTCGACCTGGGGGATTGTTTTTATTTTTATGGATCTTAGGGACTATGAATAGGACCGGGGTGCGTGGTACTCGTGGTACAAGGTACTGGGCCTCCTTAATGTCTAATATATGTTTGGCAGCTCCATTTGTGACCCACAATGATAATTCGGCTTTAAGTTTAACCAAGGGATCCCCAGAGAGTGGTTTATATGTGCTGGTATCTTCTAATAAGCGTTCAATCTCCACCTTTATCCGCCGGGCGAATTACTATATTTTTGTTTTTTTTTCAAGTTGTTTAATCCCCTCTAGCAGAGACCGATTAGTTCTAACCTGTTTTACCTGTAATTCTTTAATTTCATCTTGTGCCATGTGTTTAAAAACCTCTACATGATGATGTGTCCCTTTCTTGGGGTTGAATACTGAATTGTCCCTCAAACCACTGTGTTGATAACTATTCACATCTGAGTGTGATGGAAGTGTGGATTGTTGGGAGGCAAAAGGTTTTTTGATATAAAGTTTCCTAACATCAATGAATAATTCAAATTTGTTGATGTTTTTATCTGGAGCAAATTTCAAACCTTGTGCTAAAACTTTTAATTCTGCTTCTGAAAATACTGTTCCTGAGTGGATTAAAAATCCCATCATTTAACTGTCCCGTGGTCTTTTTCTTTCTGGTTCCCACTCTTCTACCTATTTTTCTAAAATTTCTTTGAGGTATTGGGGTGTGTTGGATGGGATCTTGTAAGGTTCTTTCCATCCTCTCCATCCCCCCCCCTGTTGGTAATTGTTTTGATGTTGTGTGGGTCTCCCCCTATAGTTACCTCTAAAATGGCCTCTAGGTGGCCTGGGTGCATACTGATTGGGGCCTTGGTTGTAATACTGGTAATTATAATTCACAGGTCTATTATCCAGTGGAGCATACCTATTGTGAGTAGGTGCTGCATAAGGAGCTGGATAATGATCATTGGATGGTGGAAAATTACCTCCATACTGGGAGGGAGGGGGAGGTGGAGGTCCCCTACCACTCTGAGTACTATACCCCTTGTTTTCGGAAGGAGTTTTTGCTTTTTTGGGAGTATGTGTTTTATTTTTAAAATTGTTTACTAATTGAGTGACCACATTATGAACTTCCATGTCTCTCTCCACAGATGATTCTTTAGAATTTGTAGGATTGAATTTTACTTGCCATTTATAAACCTTGTGATTTTCAAAATCTTTAACATCCCTCTGATATTTTTTGAGTTTCTTCTTTTTAATCTCCCCTGAGAAATCTGTGGTCAAAAAGACCCCAAATCTCTTCTTTACCTTTAAAAAGCGAAAGATCAAACAAAAAAGTTTTGTCCTCCAAAAGCAAAGAGTTGATCAAAGAGTATCTACTCTTTGATCGCCTTTGGGAGCAGCCGGCAGCACCGTTGAATCGTTTCTCAGGCGAACCGGTGGAAACGGTAAGGCAGAGAAACACCAGCGAGTGCCGGGAGGGGGGGTCCCCTCCAGCCACTTTGGAAACCGTTCCAGTGGCTCATGAGCTACTCTGAGTGGTTTCATGGGAAAGCTGGCTGCAAAGAATGATATACTGGGTTATGGTTGATATCTTCAGCTATGATCCGGGTAAACCACTTGCAAACGGCAACGTATATAAACCCCTGTTTTATCTGTGTCCCATTGGAGAGATTTCCTTTCATTTTCTGCCCCAGAAATGTAATAGAAATGGGCAGAAAATCTCCACCTTAGGCAGTTGTCATCCAAACATGTGTCCACATTGGAAGATATTCCCTATGGAAGAGCCCTGGGGCCATCATAAAAAATAAATAAAAATACAGAGTTATGAGTTTGAAAAATATATATATATATATTTTCACAGAATTCTGAGTTTAAATTTTATTTTTTATTTTTTTACAAATTCTGAGATTGAAAGTCAGAAATGTAAATTAAAAAAAAAAATTCTACAGAATTCTGAGATAAATCAGAAATCGGAGTTTTAATCTCATAATTCTGACTTTCAAACTCAGATTTTGAAAAAAAAAAAAAAATGTTTTTTTGTTTTTTTATGATGGCCCCAGGGTTCTTTCATAGTATTGGGTTAGTTCTATCAACATACTATTTTTTCAGCCTTATTTCAAACTTGTGGATAGCTTTTAAACCAATGCTTCCACAAAATAGGACATGGTCATAAAGTGCAGAATAGTGATGGTTAGCTTGGATTTGGCCAAAACCTAAAAGTATGTTGTCATTCCTGGGCAATGAGTGGCGGTCAGGACATTCGACACCCAGCAGCTGCACCTACAAAGAGTGGCAGGGCTGTTTTTGATATAATTGTCATGGTCATGTGGCCATATTATATTAATGACACTAAGTCAATGATATTGGCATTGCACAGACATCTGCCTTCCAGTTTTGGCTGACCTTGGTTTAACCCATCCCAAATTAGGATCGGCTAAATTGGAAAGTTTCCGCAGACTCTTTATCGAGGAGAGCTACTGACTGTGGAAAACTACTTTTGGACTGTCCATATCCATGTGTACTGGCCACTGTAGGTATGTTTGGGACAAATTTTAATACTTGAGCTGTAGCTTATGTATTATGTTATGTCACCTTGGATCAATCCACAGGTCTCTGTTAGCGTTGTCTTTCTGGGTAAGGTGTACATGTATTGCACTATGTATTATAAAGAGCTGTACCTGTTCTTGTATAGCATCAAAATATTATTTAACCACTTGTCGACTGGCTCATGCTGATATACGTCGGCAGAATAGCACGGGTGCGCAAAACAACCTACCGTACGTCACTCCGTCATCGGCGGCTACCACCACGGGAGCGTGCCCGCGGGTCCCGCAGACTCGATGTCCGCCGGTGGCCCGCGATTGTGGCACGGAGAGGCAGAACAGGGAAACAAGCCATTTACCTGTTCTGCCTAGCAACATGACAGGGATCTACTGCTCCCAGTGATCTGGAGCATGATCTCTGTCATGTCCTAGTGAGCCCATCCCCCCCACAGTTAGGACACACTGAGGGAACACACTTAACCCCTTAATCGCCCCCTAGTGTTTAACCCCTTCCCTGACAGTAACATTTACACAGTAATCAGTGCATTTTTATAGCACTTATCGTTGTATAAATGTCACTGGTCCCAAAATAGTGTCAAAAGTGTCCGATCTGTCCGCCGCAATGTCGCAGTCATGATAAAAATCGCAGATTTACTAATAAAAAATTAATAATAATAAAAATGCCATAAATCTATAACCTATTTTGTAGACGCAATATCTTTTCTGCAAACCAATCACTATACGCTTATTGTGATTTTTTTACCAAAAATATGTAGAAGAATAAATATTGGCCTAAACTGAGGAAGAAACTTGTTTTTTTTATATTTTTTGGGGGATATTTCTTTTTTATTATATACGTAGCGGTCCCACCCGCTCTCTCCCTTCTTCTTCTCGGCTGGTTTACTCGTCTAGGGGAACCAGGGGGGAGGGGTGAGATGCTGCCACCAGCTCGCCCCTCTTAGGTGTGTAGAGGTTTGAGCTATGATCTTTTCCTTCGGATCTGTGTCCCTGTCCAGAGATTCCACTTCAAAAATGACCAGTAGATAGATGAATGTAGAACACTTTGCTCCCAGAAAAGTAAGCCCACACCAGGTGACAGTACAACATCTATATTTATTTCCGCAGAGATAAATATGCCTCTTTGCAAGCAGACAGGTTGATACAAACACAAACTTGGTGGGGTGAGGGTTTAGGCACAATCCTTTCGGATTAGAGAAGCTGCTAGGAACTCACAACAACTTTTGGCGCACGGTCGCTGCCACCGACCGTGAAGTTGGTCCCTGCCACAGACCGGGTGAACGATGAGGTCTCTGCCACAGACCTTAGAATAGGCCTCTGCCACCAACCTGATGTAGCTGGATCTCTGCAAAGACCATAGAACATGAACTACCTTCTAATAGCGACCCCTGTTAGGGAGATGATCCATCCCGGACGGTCCCCAGAGGCCTGCACTGTCACCAGCCAATGCTGCGCTGGGTCTTCAGGCCAGGTCACCTCCCTGGTTCTCCTCGCCCGAGACTCGGGTCCCCTCACTCGGTGGGACCCCTAGGCATCTTCTCCCATGCGGGACCCAGTCGAAGGTACTGGGCTCCGGGTCTTTGTTAGTACCTCACCCCAGGCCTAAGGTGCCTGGGATGGAACTCAAACTCCCTCGCACCCAGGCCTAGGGCACCTGGGCGTGGACGACAGAACAGCAGCCCCCAGGCTGAAGGTGCCTGGGGCTCGGACCTCCTGCGCAAGATGTCCGCCCCTTTATACCCTCTCCCAGCAGGCACATCAGGTTCCCCGCCCCGCCTTACTACTGCCGCGAGAGGACACAAAGGGCACGGCCCTAAAATGATGGTTCAACCCCAGCCCAAGGCGACAGCGCCACCCAGGGGCCGCAGGGAACTGAGCACCATTATATCCTACACAGTGATCGGGAGCATGATCTCTGTCATGTTCTAGTGAGCCCATCCCCCCCACAGTTATAACACACTGAGGGAACACACTTAACCCCTTAATCGCCCCCTAGTGTTTAACCCCATCCCTGACAGTAACATATACACAGTAATCAGTGCATTTTTATAGCACTTATCGTTGTATAAATGTCACTGGTCCCAAAATAGTGTCAAAAGTGTCCGATCTGTCCGCCGCAATGTCGCAGTCATGATAAAAATCGCAGATTTACTACTAAAAAAAAATAATAATAAAAATGCCATAAATCTATAACCTATTTTGTAGACGCAATATCTTTTCCGCAAACCAATCACTATACGCTTATTGTGATTTTTTTACCAAAAATATGTAGAAGAATAAATATTGGCCTAAACTGAGGAAGAAACTTGTTTTTTTTTTATATTTTTTGGGGGATATTTCTTTTTTATTATATATGTAGCGGTCCCACCCGCTCTCTCCCTTCTTCTTCTCGGCTGGTTTACTCGTCTAGGGGAACCAGGGGGGAGGGGTGAGATGCTGCCACCAGCTCGCCCCTCTTAGGTGTGTAGAGGTTTGAGCTATGATCTTTTCCTTCGGATCTGTGTCCCTGTCCAGAGATTCCACTTCAAAAATGACCAGTAGATAGATGAATGTAGAACACTTTGCTCCCAGAAAAGTAAGCCCACACCAGGTGACAGTACAACATCTATATTTATTTCCGCAGAGATAAATATGCCTCTTTGCAAGCAGACAGGTTGATACAAACACAAACTTGGTTGGGTGAGGGTTCAGGCACAATCCTTTCGGATTAGAGAAGCTGCTAGGAACTCACAACAACTTTTGGCGCACGGTCGCTGCCACCGACCGTGAAGTTGGTCCCTGCCACAGACCGGGTGAACAATGAGGTCTCTGCCACAGACCTTAGAATAGGCCTTTGCCACAAACCTGATGTAGCTGGATCGCTGCAAAGACCATAGAACATGAACTACCTTCTAATGGCGACCCCTGTTAGGGAGATGATCCATCCCAGACGGTCCCCAGAGGCCTGCACTGTCACCAGCCAATGCTGCGCTGGGTCTTCAGGCCAGGTCACCTCCCTGGTTCTCCTCGCCCGAGACTCGGGTCCCCTCACTCGGTGGGACCCCTAGGCATCTTCTCCCATGCGGGACCCAGTCGAAGGTACTGGGCCCCGGGTCTTTGTTAGTACCTCACCCCAGACCTAAGGTGCCTGGGATGGAACTCAAACTCCCTCGCACCCAGGCCTAGGGCACCTGGGCGCGGACGACAGAACAGCAGCCCCCAGGCTGAAGTTGCCTGGGGCTCGGACCTCCTGCGCATGATGTCCGCCCCCTTTATACCCTCTCCCAGCAGGCACAGCAGGTTCCCCGCCCCGCCTTACTACTGCCGCGAGAGGACACAAAGGGCACGGCCCTAAAATGATGGTTCAACCCCAGCCAAAGGCGACAGCGCCACCCAGGGGCCGCAGGGAACTGAGCACCATTATATCCTACACAAATTAAATTGGCCATAGATTCCTAACAATTAGTGTATCTGGGTCATGCTACCACCCAGATACTCCCCCTAAATGTTAACCCCCGCTACACTCACCCCCCGGCAGATAGACACTAGTCCCCAGTGTCTGGAACGAGCCATGCTCCAAAGGGAGCCAATATAGACCCGATCCAGAGACTTGCTTCTCAAAAAAACATCATCAAAATAATTTGAAAAAAACTTGGGAGTTGCGCCTGAACCCAACAGGGAAAAGGAAGAGTGAACATGAGGGAAATACTCATTGCAATTACACTCTACATTACACACAAATGACATTCTCCTCCTCCCACATCACTAACTAAGACCCGCCCATTCTCAGCAGTCTTGACCGTTGTTCTCCTGCAGAGGGAAGAGAAAAGAAAGAAACAACACACAATTCCTGACACATATGTGAGTGTTGGAGTGAAACAGATCTCTCCGAAAAGAAACCTCTTTCCTTCCAAGAAGTGTAAAATGCAATGTGATGAACGTTGCACAACACTGCCACCTGGTGACAGCGCTGCGGTAAAAGCACTTGTGAAATCCAGATTCTTCTCTGTACTGTGGCCCTGACTACACCCCAAAGTCCTGATCATCTTTGCGGTGGGAGGCAGAGGGAGACCAACATAAAACACAACTGCTCCCATGCCTCCAAAGAGTAAAACACCCCTAGACAGGGTACAGTTTCAGAGTACCGGAAAGTTCAGCAATAGAAAACAAACAGGAGTCTTTCCTCCTACAGGTAAAACCTTGGATGCGGCAGCACAAGAGGTTTTAAATACCGATCAAAGGTCTCCATATGATACTCCACATCTTCCCCGTCTTTCCGGCAGATAACGACCCGGTCAGCATGGATAAGCCAACCCAACATCCACTCTGCCTTGCAGTCCTTGAACCGCTTTGAAGCTGTGGGTGAACATGCAAGGTAGCGACGGGCATGAGGCACCTTTATGTGTGTCCAGACAAAGTCATTGTACCACCTCTGTCGGCAGGCCTCCGCCTCGTACAACAACTCTTTGGACAAATACGGGTACTCCCACCCGTATTCACTGGCAACTTTTTGGCAGAAAAGCCTCTGTAGCCTGGACAAGGGTGGCATTGTGGAGCGGTCTCCCTCTCCAGGCAGAACAATCGACTCTGGGTGCCGAGGTGCCTTGACCACCTCCAAACTGGGCGTAGGTGCCCGCAGCGGCAATCTCTTCACCTGAGCAGATGGCGCAGGTAACTCTGGGGGTGGAAGGGCAAGCAGGGGACTGGATCCCTCCTCAGGCACCGAGGCCTCCACCCGGGGTGTACTATCCCCTGTAGACATGGGTGAGTCCCTAGGTGCATGGGACGAGGCCAGGGGTACTTTGTCCCAACCCTTCCGTTCAAATAGTTCATCTATTTGTCCATTATTTCCTGCATCGGAGACCGACTCTAGGTCGGAGGTGTCATACTCTTCTGCGGGTAGGTAATTCCCTGTAGATGTGGAATCACCCCCTCCCACGGGCTCCGATAACTGCGGATCCCCAACACCTCCAACAAAACACCAAGTCCCATTCCCTGGCTTACCTCGGCCGATACTTGAACATAGAGGTCTGGGAATTTTCCCACTGGATCCATCCGGGCCAGGCAAGCGCAGGGGTTGTCCTCCATCTTGGCCCCTGGAAGCTTTTGTGAAACCGACCTTCCTTTTGGGCGCTGGGAGTAGGGAATCTGTGGTGACCGAACCAGCATCTTCGGCTTTAAAATCCTCTGTCCATTTGTTCGCGACTTCCACGGAAGTCTCTGCAGTGCACGGGGGAATGGCTGTCCAAGCTCTGACTTCTCCTTGTAGAGTGGTGGCGCCTGTTAGGCAGTTGAGGTGGAAGGCTCCTGGCCTTTCTATTGGTTGCTCCACTTCAAAAATGAACTTGCCACAGGCCTCGCAGCGACCAAAGGGCTTTAGCTGTACCACCAGTCCCGAACAGCCGGGACAAATCATACCCAGGGCTTCAACGTCCTTGCATGTGTACAGGGCAAATCGTCCCCGGGGCTTGAGCCGAATCCCCGTATCCATAGCGGAGACAGCAACGAGGTTTGACCTTGTAGTAGATGCGGTGGGGACCCATGATGCGGTAGAAAGCATGCTGACCGTTGACTGCTCCATCGCGCACTGAAGAACTGGCGTCAAAGTCTCCACATGTATCTCCACACATGGCCAGACTCCTCTCCTTTGGTGCAACACTTTGCGAGCCTTTTCCTCGTCACGCCCACGAACTGAGCAGGGGGGGTGTGCCTCATGGCGCGCCGGCCAACATGGCCGACCTCCTCTGAACTTTTCTGGGGGGTAAAAGTCAAGTTCTGACAGTTTCAGCTCCATTGACACGGAACACAAATCCCGAACCCAGAGCCCCCACGTGTAGCGGTCCCACCCGCTCTCTCCCTTCTTCTTCTCGGCTGGTTTACTCATCTAGGGGAACCAGGGGGGAGGGGTGAGATGCTGCCACCAGTTCGCCCCTCTTAGGTGTGTAGAGGTTTGAGCTATGATCTTTACCTTCGGGTCTGTGTCCCTGTCCAGAGATTCCACTTCAAAAATGACCAGTAGATAGATGAATGTAGAACACTTTGCTCCCAGAAAAGTAAGCCCACACCAGGTGACAGTACAACATCTATATTTATTTCCGCAGAGATAAATATGCCTCTTTGCAAGCAGACAGGTTGATACAAACACAAACTTGGTGGGGTGAGGGTTCAGGCACAATCCTTTCGGATTAGAGAAGCTGCTAGGAACTCACAACAACTTTTGGCGCACGGTCGCTGCCACCGACCGTGAGGTTGGTCCCTGCCACAGACCGGGTGAACGATGAGGTCTCTGCCACAGACCTTAGAATAGGCCTCTGCCACCGACCTGATGTAGCTGGATCTCTGCAAAGACCATAGAACATGAACTACCTTCTAATGGTGACCCCTGTTAGGGAGATGATCCATCCCGGACGGTCCACAGAGGCCTGCACTGTCACCAGCCAATGCTGCGCTGGGTCTTCAGGCCAGGTCACCTCCCTGGTTCTCCTCGCCCGAGACTCGGGTCCCCTCACTCGGTGGGCCCCCTAGGCATCTTCTCCCATGCGGGACCCAGTCGAAGGTACTGGGCCCAGGTCTTTGTTAGTACCTCACCCCAGGCCTAAGGTGCCTGGGATGGAACTCGAACTCCCTCGCACCCAGGCCTAGGGCACCTGGGCGCGGACAACAGAACAGCAGCCCCCAGGCTGAAGGTGCCTGGGGCTCGGACCTCCTGCGCAAGATGTCCGCCCCTTTATACCCTCTCGCAGCAGGCACAGCCGGTTCCCCGCCTCGCCATACTACTGCCGCGAGAGGACACAAAGGGCACGGCCCTAAAATGATGGTTCAACCCCAGCCCAAGGCGACAGCGCCACCCAGGGGCCGCAGGGAACTGAGCACCATTATATCCTCCACTAATCAAATTGGCCATAGATTCCTAACAATTAGTGTATCTGGGTCATGCTACCACCCAGATACTCCCCCTAAATGTTAACCCCCGCTACATATACCAAAAAGTTAAAAATATTGCTTTTTTTCTTAAATTGACGATTTTTTTGTTTATAGCGCAAAAAAAAAAACAACGCAGAGGTGATCAAATACCACCAAAAGAAAGCTCTATTTGTGGAAAAAAAAGGACGTAAATTTTGTTTGGGTACAGTGTCACACTCAATTGTCAGTTAAATGGCCCCAGTGCCGTATCGCAAAAAAGGGCTTGGTCAGGAAGGGGGTAAATCCGGGGCTGAAGTGGTTAAAGGAATATACAAATGTAGTTCTGCTTTAATAAGATATTGTTGGTTTTATGACATCATAGGGTCTGGAGGTATATGCTGCCTATTTTGAAATACTGATTTTCACATTACATCAGGTCATTAAATGTTGAACTATCCGGTCTCAAACTGATTTAACACCTCCCAGTGCTTTATTGTATGGTCAGTCACTACATCGAAACCTATTTTTTCGGAATAAAGAATCTTTCATCATTACGCGCATTTTAATGGCTGCTATATTCAGAAAGGCACGGAATCTGAAGTGTCTATAAAGCCAATTCTTCCTGGTAAAAGCAGAATATCTCATTGCAGCAATTACTTTTAGATGAAAAGCAGAATATATTGCATTTGATATTGAATACCAAAAAATCAATGTCGTCTGCCAGGCACCACAGCCCCTAATCGCTTAGCTATTACCAGAAAACAACAAACATATTTACAAAGTAAAGTGGAATTTCAGATCGATGTGCGGAAGTCATTCTGTATTTACATAGTGGTTGTTAACATGGGTATGCAGAGGCCCCTCTCTGTAATAAAGGATTATGTGGATGTGTAAGGAGGAAGCGTGGGACTTGTATTTTACACCACCAACAGAAGGATGTCACACAAAATGTCTCCTTCTGTGGCCTGAAAATATATTAACTCCAGAGCTTGTTTAGAAAAACTGGAAGAGACTAGAGCATGTGTATTACTAACTATCTATATTTTAGGTATCATTTTTCTAGTTCTGGGTGTTGTTTTGTCTATGTTAAGGAAGATGCAGCAACAACCACTGGTGGTGTTGGAGGCCATGTGTTCAACAATGATCAATGGTCATGCCTATAGTACCCTGATGCCCAGCTATGTGGCTCTTTGGCTCCTATTTTGCAGTCCTCTGAGCCCTTGCAAACAGGTGTCTGTGTTTACATTACCTACAGTAGGTGTTACTGGAGGAAAATATTCTTAATTCTGGGTACACATGGGAATTTTTTATTTTTTTTCAACTCAGAAGACTGAATGAAAAAAAAAAACATACAGATTGCCATACCATTCATTGTTAGTGCGGCAATCTCCCCACTGAATATTGTGTTATAACAGGGGGGACTGCCCCTTTGCCAGAGCGAAGTAATCAGCGTTCACAGCCATTGGCTGGGAGCACTGATCGGATGCTGGTTTGACAGAAGTCGGTCAAGAAACTGTACACATGGGCCGAAATTCGGCCAACTCATGCTGAACCGAATGTCTTCAGACGATTTTCAGCCTGTGTGTACCCAGATGATTTTCAGCCTGTGGGATCTGTTAGTTGACTAGTTACTAAACCCACAACAGTAAAATCAGTCTGTATATGCAGTTAACCATGCTTGTTATACTCACTGTGGAACTTCTCTGATCATCCTCTTCTTTTACTGTCCCCAATCCATCTGCTGATAGTAGGGATGGGCCGAACACCCCCCCGGTTCGGTTCGCACCAAAACATGCGAACAGGCAAAAAAAAAATTGTGCAAGCATGCGAACCCTATTAAAGTGTATGGGACACAAACATGAAAAATCAAAAGTGCTAATTTTAAAGGCTTATGCCTCGTGCACACGACCGGTTTTCCCGGCAGGAAAAAAAACGTCACTTTTCCCGACGGGATTCCTCTCAAGCCTGCCTTGCATACACACAGTCACACCAAAGGCCGCTGAACTTTGACTGCCAAGAATGCGGTGACGTCAAAGACTACAACGAGCCGACAAAATGACGTTCTATGCTTCCGCGCATGCGTTGAATTGTTTACGAGCATGCGCGTTTTTTCCCCCCTCGGGAAAGCATACAGACGACCAGTTTTCTCGGCAGGATTTTTTCCTGGCGGGAAAATAGAGAACAAGTTCTCTTTTTTCCCCTCAGTTTTCCTGTCGAGAAAACTGCAAAGGAGCATACACACGGCGGGTTTTCCTGGCGAAAAGCTGTCATGGCAGTTTTCCTACCAGGAAAAACGGTCGTGTGTACGAGGCAATATATGCAAGTTATTGACAAAAAATGTGTATGGGGACCCAGATACTGCCCTACTGTATCACTGCAAACATTTTTTTTAAAACTGAAGTTTTTTCAAGAGCAGTCATTTTAATAATGCTTAAAGTGAAATAATAAAAATTAAATATTCCTTTAAATATCATGCCTGGGGGTCCCCTTAGTCTGCCTGTAAAGTGGCACATCTGTGTGATGTGTTTTACAGCGCCGCAGCAAAATGACATGTCTAAAGGAAAAAATGTCATTTAAAATTGCTCACCGCTGTAATGTATTGCGGCTCCCGGCAATATAGATAAAAATCAATGAAAAAAACATTGTGGGTTTCCCCCCCCCCCCCCCAGTCCATGCCAGACCCTTTTGGTCTGGTATGGATATTAAGGGGAACTCCACGCCAAAATAAAAAAAAAACAGCGTGGGGTCCCCCCAAAATCCATACCAGGCCCTTCTCCGAGCATGTAGCCTGGAGGACAGGATAGGGAAGGGGCAAGCGAGCACCCCCTCCTCTCCTGAACCATACCAGGCCACATGCCCTCAACATGAGAAGTACATCCATCATCAATCATGCCGCCCAATGGACCCGAAAAATAGAAAAAAAAGTGAAAATACTACTGCTGTCTTTCCGCTGTGATAGCAGTTATATAGGCAAGGGCGGGGACACCCGCTGACGTAACCAGATAACCCTGCCCCCCTCTGATGGCACCTGACATCAGAAGGTGCGGGGTCACTTGGTTACGTCACCGGGTGGCTCCGCCCTTGCCTATAAAACAGCTGTCACAGCCAAGAGACAGCAGTCAGCGGGACACCTCCCATCGAGGCAGAGCTTTTTTTTTTCTACTTTTCGAGTCCGTCAGCCGGCGTGATTGCAGATAGATGGATATCGTGGGACACTTTTTTATTTTTTAATAAAGGAATTGTCAAAAACTGTATTTTTTTGGTGAGTGGATAGGGGTACAATGTACCCGATACCCATTCACATAGGGTGGGGCTGGGATCTGGGAGCCCCCTTCCAGATTCTGATAAGCCCCCCACCTGCAGACCCCCCCACAACCACCTGGTCAGGGTTTTGGGGACAAGGCCCTTGTCCCCATCAACATGGGGACAAGGTGCTTTGGGGGGACACCAAAGAGCCCCCCCATGTTGAGGGCAAGCGGCCTGGTATGGTTCAGGAGGGGGGGCTCACTTGTCCCCCCTTTCCTGGCTTGCCAGGCTGGTTGCTTGGATAAGGGTCTGGTATGAATTTTGGGGGGACCCCACACCAATGTTCTTTTAAATTTTGGCGTGGAGTTACCCTTAAAATCTATGCCAGACCCAAAGGGCCTGGTATGGATTTTGGTGGGGATCCCACACTGTTTTTTTTTAATTTTGGCGTGGAGTTCCTCTTAAAATCTATACCAGACCCAAAGGGCCTGGTATGGACTGGGGGGGAACCCATGCCGTTTTTTTTCTTGATTCTGTCATAGGGTTTCCCTTAACCACTTTAGTTCACTGTATTATATACTGAACACTGCACTGCATATATATATATATATATATATATATATATATATATATATATATATATACACTGTATATACTAAACTGCCTGCATGCCACTAACTAACCTGCCTCTAGCTAACGTTCTCTCAATCGTAACACTATATACGGCTGCCATGTAAGCAGCCTTATAAAGTGTATGGTGTGGACTTAGCCCCCTGAGCCATTGAGCCGTAATTGGCCAAAGGCACCCTGCCTTTGGCCAATCATGGCTCTCACAGCAGCTGTGAGTGGCCAAAGCATGAAGGTCAGGTGCATGCTTTGGCCAATCATCAGACGTCAATGCACTGCGATCTCGCAGTGCATTATGGGGCTCTCTGTGGCGCTCAAATTTGCATGTATTCAAGTGGAAGGAAAATGATAAACGGTTTTCAACATTTATTCAAAATACATATCTGAAAAGTGTGGCGTGCATTTGTATTCAGCCCCCTTTACTCTGATACCCCTAACTAAAATCTAGTGTAACCAATTGACTTCAGATTTCACCTAATTATTAAATTAGTAAATAGAGACCACTTGTGTGTAGTTTAATCTCAGTATAAATACAGCTGTTCTGTGAAGACCTCAGAAGTTTGGTGGAGAACCTTAGTGAACAAACAGCATTATAAAGGCCAAGAAACAGACCAGACAGGTCAGGGATACAGTTGCGGAGAAGTTTTAAAGCAGGGTTATAAAAAAATATCCAAATGCCGCGTACACACGACCGTTTTTCATGACGAGAAAACTGCCATTTTTTAGATTGGTCGTGAAAACCGGTCGTGTGTATGCTCCATAGCAGTTTTCTCGACGAGAAAACTACCCACAAAAAAATTAGAACCTGCTCTATTTTTTCTCGTCGTTTTTTCCCGTCGTTCTTTTTCTTGTCGCGAAAACCGCTCATGTGTATGCTTTTCCAAGGGGAAAAAAACATGCATGCTCAGAATCAAGTATAAGACGGGAGCGCTCGTTCTGGTAAAACTAGCATTTGTAATAGAGATAGCACATTCGTCACGCTGTAACGGACTGAAAAGCACAAGGCTAAAAAGCGCGAATCGTCTCTCACCAAACTTTACAAACACAAGATCAGCAAAAGCAGCCCAAAGGGTGGCGCCATTCGAATGGAACTTCCCCTTTATAGTGCTGTCATACGTGTTGTCGTACGTGTTGTACGTTACCACGCTTTGCTCGAGCGTTTTTTTTCCTGAACGTGTGTATTCAAGGCAGGCTTGAGAGGAATCAAAACGGATCACGTCGAGAAAAACTTTGGTTTTGTGCAAGACAGGAAAAATGGTCGTGTGTACGCGGCATAAGATTTGAACACCTCACTGGGCACTGTTCAATCCATCATCCGAAAATGGAAAGAGTATGGCACAACTGTAAACCTACCAAGACATGGCTGTCCACCTAAACTCACAGGCCAGAAAATCAGCCAAGGGGCCCATGTTAACTCTGGAGGAGCTGAAGAGATCCGCAGCTCAGGTGGGAGAATCTGTCCACAGGACAACGATTAGTTTTGCACTCTACAAGTCTGGCCTTTTTGGAAAAGTGGCAAGAAGAAAGCCATTGTTAAAAGAAAGCCATAAGAAGTCTCGTTTGCAGTTTGCGAAAAACCACGTGGGGGAAACAGCAAACATGTGGAAGAAGGTGCTCTGGTCAGATGAGACCGAAATTGAACGGCCTAAAAAGCAAAACGCTATGTGTGGCGGAAAACTAACACTGCACATCACCCTGAACAGACCATCCCCACCGTGAAACATGATGGTGGCAGCATCATGTTGTGGGGATGCTTTTCTTCAGCAGGGACAGGGAAGCTGGTCAGAGTTAATGGGAAGATGAATGGAGCCAAATACAGGACAATCTTAGAATAAATCCTGTTAGAGTCTGAAAAAGACTTAAGACAGGAGCGGAGGTTCACCTTCCAGAAGGACAACGACCCTAAACATACAGCCAGAGCTACAATGGCATGGTTTAAATCGAAACATATTCATGTGTTAGAATAGCCCAGTCAAATACCAGACCTAAATCCAATTGAGAATCTGGGGTAAGACTTGAAAATTGCTGTTCACAGATGCTCTCCATCCAATCTGACAGAGCTTGAGCTATTTTGCACAGAAGAATGGGCAAAAATGTGACTCTCTAGATGTGCAAAGCTGGTAGAGGCATACCCAAAAGTGTTTCTACAAAGTATTGACTCAGAGGGCTGAATACAAATGCACGCCACAATTTTCAGATATTTATTTGTAAAAAAAATGGAAAACCATTTATCATCTTCCTTCCACTTCACAATTATGTGCCACTTTGTGTTGTTCTATCACATAAAATCCCTGTAACGGGTGGGCCCGTGGAACCCAGAAGTTCTTCCTGCTAAGACTGTTTACTGAAGGAGAAGTTTGAACACACCTGACCTGTATCATTGTCATTGGACAGTTTAACCCGCCCGGTTTCCCAATGATGGGAGGGAAGTGTTTTGAAGAGAAGTGTGTTATCATGTGCTTGCAATAAAGATTCATTCCCTGTTTGGAACCTGAAAACAGAGCTGTGTCTCGTGATTAGGGGGGAATTATCAGTATGGATCTCATTCGCCTGACTGGGGAGTGTCAGTAGTTGCCTTGTGTTCGGAAAGGGAATATCCTAAACGGCGTTAACCCCTGTCATACTTGGGGTGCCGTTACAATCCCAATAAAATACATTGGCGTTTTTGGTTGTAACATGACAAAAAGTGTAAAATTTCAAGGGGTGTGAATACTTTTTCAAGGCACTGTAGGCCAAAGCAGTCAAAATCTTGCTGTTGCCAAATTGCTAAGCTCTGCCGCTGCTGGCACTAGCTTCTTCCCCACCAAAGCCTGCTTTTGTTTTTTGGCCGGATGAAGTCCTGCAAATATTTGTGCCACATTATTGCCCACTACTGTTTTTTTATCACAAAAGCTTGGCTATTGTTGTTTGATGCATCACAAAAAGGTGTCTTTTTAAGCCCAAAAACGCATGAACTATTGTATTTATATTGCAGTAATAATAAGTACTATACATATTACTACAAACTTCTGCATTGCAGAAATTTTGTAAAACAAGACTATGTATACATATGTAGCGGGTACTTGAATTTAGGGGAAGCATCTGGGTGGTAGTGTAACCCAGATGCCTTGATTGTTAGGAAATTCAAGGTTCCCTTTGTAAGTCTTGGAGGACTCTGGTGGTGTGGAGTTCCCGCCGGCCTATAGGTGGCATTAGTGCCTTGGACCGGGGCTGAACTCGCACCGCAAGACTGTGCCTTTTTGTCCTCCCCTGGAGCTGGTACAGCGGGGCGGGGAACCCGCTGTGGCGCGAAGGGAGAGGTTATAAAAGGGGCGGACGCCCTGGTCACGGGGTCTGAAGTGTCCGGCTCAGCATCGCTGGTGACAGAGAAGCCTCCATTTCTCCCTTGGATGGATTTCTTCCTCTGACAGGGGCAGAGTGAGCGAAGGTAATTCACGTTCTATATCACCTAGTCAGTGGCAGTGACTATTCACCACTGGTGACAGCACAGTGGTCAGCAGCAGAAGGGAAAGGATTGTGCCTCGATCTGTCCCCATTTTACAAAGTAAAGAGACTGTTTTATTGCTTGACAAGAAGAATAAAACTGAGTTGGACCTATTCACTGTGTGGAACTCTGGTTACTAGAAGCAAAGGAGTCAGGGACGAAGTACTGGACTTGACTCTAGGACACCTACACAAAAACCCAATTTGCTGGCCTTCACCTCTTAGCTATGGAGGACATGGGCCGTGGTGTGACTTATCCCTCTCTCCCAGGTACCCCTAGACAACAGCCAAATAACCGATGAAGATAGAGAGAGGAGGGAGAGGCCCCGCTACACGTGGGGGCGGCTCGTCCGGGATGTGTATGGTGTCTGAATTCGAACTTTGCTGCCCGGAGGAGTTCCGAGTAGGTCGGCTATATTGGCCAATGCACCACAAGGCAACCCACAGCTGCGTAGTTCGTGGGCAGGGAAAGGGTAAAGCCCGCGAACAAGTGCAGAAGATGGGAGGAGTCTGGCCATGTGGACATACGCACGTGGAGATTCCGGCGCAGGTGGGTCAGTGCGCAATGGAGCAGCGAAGAGAGAGGATGGCTTCAAACGCTCCGTGGATTTCAGTTCCTTCCTTTGCGGATATGTCTTCTCTGGCTGCTCCGATTATGGATACGGGGATAAGACTAAGGCCCCGGGGGCGATTGGCTCTGTACACCTGCAGAGACATGGAGGCCCTTGGTGTGATCTGTCCCGGCTGTTCGGGACTGGTGGTCCAGCTGAAGCCGTTCGGGCGCTGTGAGGTCTGCAAATAATTTCTCTTTGAGGTGGAATCATCCACAGAAAAGCCTCGCGCTTTCCACCTCTACTACCTCACAGGGACTGCCACTCCGGAAGGGGAGATCGATGCTGGTGCGTTCTCCGTGCGCACTGATCCGGGCGAAGTAACTGCCCAAGCGGAGATGAAGAGAGAAAAATCAGAGGATGCTGCCTTGGTCACCAGCAGCTCCCTGCTCCGGCCACCGAAGAGGAAAGTCGGCCTAGTGATGGCCTTGTGTGGCCATGGAAGAGCTTCGCCCCACTGCTTGCCTGGCCTGGATGGATCCGGTAGAAAAAGTCCTGGACATCCCTGTTCTTCTAAAGGTCCAGGTGAGCCAGGGGTTGGGACTGTCTGCGTGGTTACAAGTGGCGGAAGCCCACAGTCGGTAGAGGCCATCAAGGGGGATAGTTCAGTGACTGGGAATTATCTGCCCGCTGAATGCTACGACACCTCTGACCTGGATTCATTGTCTGACAATGGCGATGATGGGGAGATAGATGAAATCTTCCATCAGAAGGGATGGGACAAGATGAAGCTACCCTCATCCTGTGTCACAAGGGACCTGCCCATGTCTACTGGAGATAGTACACCTCGGGTAGAGGCCTCGGCGCCAAGGGAAGAAGCTGGTCCTCTGTCTGAAGTTCCGCTCCTGGATTCAACATCCATTTCAACCGTTCCTGTTGCGGGAGCGCAACGTCAATCACTGCGGGCTCCTAGGCCCAGATCTACCAAGATGGTGAATGCACCTCGCCACCCAGAAGCGATTGTTCCACCTGGAGAAGGAGACCGAGCCACTATGCCACCTTTGTCAAGGCTGCAGCGTCTCTTTGGTCAGAAGGTTGCTCAGGAATATGGGTGGGAATACCCGTATCTGCCTCGGGAACTGCTCTATGAGGTGAAAGTTTTTCGGCAAAGATGGTATGATACCTTTGTGTGGGACAAACTTAAAGTACAGCAAGCACGGCGGTACCTTTCCTGTTCACCAACGGTCACCAAGAAGTTCCAGGACTGTAAAGCTAAGTGGATGCTGGGAAGACACATCCATGCGGACAAAGTGGTGATTTGCCGTAAGGAAGGAAAAAGTGTTGAGTACCATGAGAAGGCTTTTGATGACCGTCTGAAGCCTGTGTCGTTGCCTCATCCAAGGTTTTACCTATAAAAGGGAAAAGAGACTCCCGTGTGCTTTTCTTTTCCATTCATGGCTGAACTTTCCGGAGTGCCTTTGCCGGAACGCAGGGACTGTGCCCTAGTTTTTTTTGTATTTGGGCAGTTCTACTCTGTGGAGAAATGGGAGCTGTTTTTGTTTTGTTCTCCCTCCTTCTCCTTGCATTTAAGAGAAATCAGTGACTTTGGGTTTTAGTTAGTGTAGGGTCACTGAGAAATGATCAAGAAAAAGAGAAAAGTTAATCTAGAAGTGATGAGTGTCTTGACCGCGGCACTGTCACCAGGTGGCAGTGTTGCGCAACGATTGTTTGTTTTTTTGACATTATGCAGCACTTATTGGAGTGAATGGGTTTCTTCTCGGATAGACTCATTCATTTCGAGCAAACACACATATGTTGTTAGGATGTATGTTTCTTTTCTTTCCCTCTGCAGGAGATTCGTCTGTCAAGGCTGCTGAGAATGGGTGGTCCTTAGATAGCCAGGGGGAGGGAAGAATGTAAATGTGTGAGATATTTACAGTGTTTTATTGAAAGTTTTTTATAGTTATATTGTTTTAAGTTTTCCCTTTCCCATTCAGGTCTTGGCACAATTCAGGGCTAAAATGTGTAGTTTGGTTTCTGGGCTGAACTTATGTCACCACCCTTGTGGGATGTGAGTTTGTACCAGACACTGGGGACCAGTGTCAAATCACCAGGGGGAGTGTGTAGCGGGTACTTGAATTTAGGGGAAGCATCTGGGTGGTAGTGTAACCCAGATGCCTTGATTCTTAGGAAATTCAAGGGTCACTTTGTGAGTCTTGGAGGACTCTGGTGGTGTGGAGTTCCCGCCGGCCTATAGGTGGCATTGTTGCCTTGGACCGGGCTGAACTCGCACCGCAAGACTGTGCCTTTTTGTCCTCCCCTGGAGCTGGTACAGCGGGGCGGGGAACCCGCTGTGGCGCAAAGGGAGAGGTTATAAAAGGGGCGGACGCCCTGGTCACGGGGTTTGGAGAGTCCAGAGCGAGAAGATGCGGCCACACCCAGGCACCTTCGGCCTGGGTGCTGGCGTCCCGGTGTTCCGGGCCTAGGTGTCCTTGACCTGGCTGGAGCAGAGATGGAGTCCATCTCAGGCACCTTTAGCCTGGGGTGAGGTACTATGGCGGATGTCTAGGGCTCAGTACCTTCGACTGAGTTCCGCGAGGGTGGAGGAATCTGAGGGGGCCCTAACTCCTTGGGCGCCCGTGTCTGAGTTCGTGAAGACTGGTGTGCAGTAACTTCTCTGAAGAGTCCGGCGCAGCATCGCTGGTGAGGGAGAGGCCTCCATTTCTCCCTTGGACGGATTTCTTCCTCTGACAGGGGCAGAGTGAGCGAAGGTAAATCACGTTCTATATCACCTAGTCAGTGGCAGTGACTATTCACCACTGGTGACAGCACAGTGGTCAGTAGCAGAAGGGAAAGGATTGTGCCTCGATCTGTCCCCATTTTCCAAAGTAAAGAGACTGTTTTATTGCTTGGCAAGAAGAATAAAACTGAGTTGGACCTATTCACTGTGTGGAACTCTGGTTACTTGAAGCAAATGAGTCAGGGACGAAGTACTGGACTTGACTCTAGGACACCTACACAAAAACCCAATTTGCTGGCCTTCACCTCTTAGCTATGGAGGACATGGGCCGTGGTGTGACTTATCCCTCTCTCCCAGGTACCCCTAGACAACAGCCAAATAACCAATGAAGATAAAGAGAGGAGGGAGAGGCCCCGCTACACATAGATAGAACGATTGAAAAAATACATATATTCATTGCATTCAACCTTCAACTTAGATTTTTTTTTCTGTAGCGCTACCCCAAAGGGGCTGCTGAATAGAAAGGGACCATCTGTTCTTGGCCTTGAACTCTTCAGTTGCCTCAAACTCTCTGACTCACCTGGTTGGATGGGTACCCACATAGCATCACAAAACCTGCTAGGCAGATAATGTTCAGAGAGACAAACCAAATCAGATAGTAAAAGGTAACTTAATGTATTGTGAATAAGGTCAATGGATAACCAGGAAAACACAAGTAAGGGGGTAAGTTGGGTCTAGAAGAATTCTGCTGCTTAAATGTCCTGCTTTTAGTAGCTCTTGTGTGTAGAAAAGTGGACTTTCGGCCCTCTCACCATCTCTTGGGCTCAGCAGTATGCTTTCATGGTGGAAGGGGCCCCCTTAGTTCTACTAGGAGATAGCAAAAGTCCAGCGGTCTGTATCAGTGAGCCTGGATACACTCAGGTCTCTCAGCAAGAGAAGAGCTGTGATGAGGGCAGGGCTGCTGTAAGTCTTGCGCTCTTGCTGGTGATTAGCTCAGAGCCCGAGTGGCTTGCCCCCCCCCCGAAGGTACAGTCCTGTGAACACATCTGCCAAAATTCCTGTGGTGCCAGGATAGTGGCTTTTCCCGGGTGATTCTGCTTAAGTCTCCTTTGGCTCCACCTCTGCTCCAAAGCATACATAGATCTGTAATTCGGAAACCTAGCTGTTCCCGTGTATGGCTGTTGCTTTGAAATACATCTTCCAAGGTTCCCAGCGTCCTGAATGGAAGTCTATGGGTTTGCTTGGCTTTAGTTCTCAACCTACTGACCAGAGGAGAATGGTGCAGCATGCATTCAATATCTCCTGGAAAAAAAAGAACAGAATAAAAGCAATATCTTGATCTCTATAATGCAGTAGTCCAGAACCTGGCTACATTAATTTTCCCAAAGAGAAAGAGAGAGAAGTGAAGCAAATATACAGCAACTGTGCTAAAAATACTGGGTTAATGAGTGTCTAGACAACCACCAGTATAGGTCAGGCCAGGACGCCCACAGAGACAGCAAGTCAGTGGTGTGTCTGTATTTTTAATTTTTTTTGCTTAATGCAGAGTACCTTTTTCTTTTCTTTCATACATTTTTATTACATTTTCAAATAAACAAGTAATAGAAGATATATTAAGCACTGAGAACTGTGAGATTCTATATAAAGAGTTTAGAATATAAGAACGACAGGTATTGTGTGCCACGCAGGGCCCATAATTAACAACAACAATCAAGATACAAGGTAAATTAGGAGAAAATCTTTAGGTATGTAAATAATGTGAGCTAAAGAAAGCACATAGCACTTATACAGAATTATCTCAGGTACCAATCACTTCAACATGTTTATCAAAAAAAAAGCAAGAGGCTTTTCTGATAGCTGTAAGCCTTTCGTATTGAAAGTTGAGTTGACTTGTACCAGGACTTCCGAGGGGTTAGAAGCATGAACTGCAATTAATCAGAGTACCTTTTTTGATGGTACCAACTCCTATTTACTTAATTCTTGCCTAGGCCCCTTCTTCCCACCCACAGCCTCATAGGATAATGTCACATTACCAGAGAGGCTACAGGGCCAGTCTCTTTGCCCCCTTAATCTCACAAATGTGGCAGCCAGTTGTCATTAGGAAGTGACAGCTTGCTCTTAAAGCCAAGATGGTGATGCTGAAGAGCTGAAGTCCTGAGAAGAATCTGCTGTGGCAAATAAAGCGATGGACTTCTTGGGCTGGCAAGTATACTGTAGCTGCTGACTTAAAATGTGGAAAATTTCAAGGGGTATGAATACTTTTTAAGGCACTGTATGTCATGTTACAACCAAAACGTAAATGTATTTTATTGGGATTTTATGTGATAGACCAACACAAAGTGGCACCATAATTGTGAAGTGGAAGGGAAATGATAAATGGTTTTCAATTTTTTTTACAAATAAATATCCAATCTGACAGAGCTTGAGCAATTTTTCAAAGAAGAATGGGCAAACATGTCACTTTCTAGATGTGCAAAGCTGGTAGAGACATCCCCAAAAAGACTTGCAGCTGTAATTGCAGCGAAAGGTGGTTCTACAAAATATTGACTCACGGGGGCTGAATACAAATGAACGACATGCTTCAGGTATTTATTTGTAAATAAAATTGAAAACCATTTATAATTTTCCTTCCACTTCACAAATATGTGCCACTTTGTGTTGGTCTATCACATAAAATCCCAATAAAATACATTTATGTTTTTGGTTATAACATGACAAAATGTGGAAAATTTCAAGACGTGTAAATACTTTTTCAAGGCGCTGTAATTTCTTGAGTGAAGTTCGCAGGTGAAGTTCCAAGTATTGTATTAGAAAAATTGATCACACAACATGGGGGAAGGATGGAAGGCAAGGATGGATGACACGTGGATTCTAAAGACACCAATGCCCTATACCAGGTGGATGGCTTGCTATGCTCTTGGCTGAAAGACTACAAATATACCCTTGCATTATGACAGTAGCCACTATTCAAGTTCTTCAAAAGGAAGGTCCTAAAAAACTAGGTTATCCCTTAAACACCTCCCCAGGGTTGAGGGGTTACTATTGATGCACCTTAAAGCGGAGTTCCACCCAAATTTGGAACTTCCGCTCAATCCACTCCTCGCCCCCTTACATGCCACATTTTTAGGGGGGAGTGGGGGCTTCAGTAGGAGTGGGACTTCCTGTCCCACTTCCTCCTCCCGCCCTGGGGCCGCCTAGGCGATTTGTCACATCGCCTTTTGGCGGCCCCTCCTTGTAGGCGATCACCTGGGACGTGACAGGTCCCAGGCGATCGCCTGTCAACTCAGAGAGCGCTGCGCCGTTTGCGCATTTGCAGTGAGTGCCCAGCCGTGAAGCCGAAAGCTGTCACGGCCGGGTGCCCACACTATGAATAGGCACCGGCGGAGAAGGGGGGGAGAGGAGCAGAGCTCCGGGCATTGCGTCGCTGGACAGTGGAACAGGTAAGTGTATGTTTATTAAAAGCCAGCAGCTACACTTTTTGTAGCTGCTGAATTTTAATAAACATAAAAAAAGGCTGGAACTCCCCTTTAAAAGAAAGTGCAAAGTTTAAAGTTTGGGAGGTATGATGTACAAAACCATTGATACCCCTGCCACAAGGGAACTGTTAAAAGCTCTGACAATACACAACTGGAACAAAGCCAAGTAAAAAAAAAAAATCTATGCAAAATTGGGAGAACTTTACTAAAGAGACCCTATCACTAACTTGAACACATACAGGTAAAACCTCAGAAATATCAAGTACTTTAAATTATTTTCATGCTGCATCATTCATTTGCATAAATTATTTTTTATTGACTTTCAATGTACTTGAACTTGCAAGCAAATGTCTTGAAGGAGTCAATTCCCTAGAAGACCCTATCATCCTTCATGTCTTCCCTATTCTTCTGGTAGTGTCTAGTTCATGTCTGTGCTGGCCCAGCTCTTTCACCCCTCCCCATTCCTCCTTACATAATACATTGTAGTTGCGTGGAAAAGAGCAATTGGGAGTGCTATAGAGTGTCATTTGAATGGCAGCTCTGAATCTTCTGGGGCTGCTGCCATCACATTTAGGTTGGTGGCACCCAGAAGCAGTCTTAGGGCTTTTAAATAAAATTAAGAAATACTTTAAACACACAGATGTTGCTCAAATTAATGTTCTGGCAGCAGAGTCTCTTTAAAAAAAAAACACCCTCCCACCTTTCCATTAAGCCAGTAATGGTTAAAAAATACGAAGTCTTCTGTTAATCACATGTAGCGGGTATGTACTTTCCCGGGTGTGAATTTGAACCTGACAGAGACATTGGTGATGTGTAATTCCCTGCAGCCCAGCGGGTGGCGTTGTCGCCCTGGGCTGGGGTTGAATCATTGCTGTGTGTCGTGCCTCCTTTTTGTCCTCCCTCGGCAGCGGTATGGTGGGGCGGGGAACCCGCCGTGCTTGCTGGGAGAGGGTATAAAGAGGTCGGCCATCTTTGTCACGGGGTCGAAGTCCAGGGCACCTTCAGCCTGTGGACGGTGGTTTGTGTCGGGTCTCTAGGCGGGCTTAGGCCTAGAGGACAGCCGGAGGTCGTGTTCCATCCCAGGCACCTTTAGCCTGGGGTGAGGTACTCAGATGGAGGTCCGGAGCTCAGTGCCCAACACTGAGTTCCGCAAGGGAAGGAGATCCTAGGGAACCCTGGGAGTGGGTACCGAATCCGGAAGGCGTAATGGACCGGGGGGAGCTCCTCACTCGAAGACCTGGTGCAGCAGATTGCCAGTGACGGGTGAGTCTCTCATCGGAGACCGCCTGAAAGGAAATCCCCCCTCGCTCGGGGACCGCAACTCACTTTCAGGGAGGAAAGTGGAGAATACATTGTGTCTGGGCCTATTCGCATCCACACCTCCTTTTCTGTTCTGTTTCTACCAAGGGAGTTCAACTGATTGTGTTCATTCAAGAAGAATAAAGAAGTGTTGAACTTTAACGGTGTGGGGCTCATTTCCTGACAGATATTGTTCAAGGTAACTCTTAGACATGTGCACTGCCAAAAAATTCGTTAGTTTTCGTTTTCGTTTCATTCGTTTTTTTTTTTTTTTCGTTTTTCGGGTCATTCGTTATGATCGCAATTCGTAAATTTGTACATTCGTAAATTTATACATTCGTAAATTTGTACATTCGTAAATTTATACATTCGTAAATTTGTACATTCGTAAATTTGTACATTCGTAAATTTGTACATTCATAAATTTGTACATTCGTAAATTTATACATTCGTAAATTTATACATTCGTAATTTCGGAAATTTGGAAATTCGATATTTTCGAAAACCCGAAAATTTGAAAATCTGAAAAAATAACTATTAAATTATAGGTATTGTAATTTCCTTTCAAATTTGGCTGTTAGCGAACGTAACAAATACAAATTTATCTGAAGTTACGCATAACCTGAAATAACAAATGCCGCATCTAAACAAATGGAACGGAACAAATTAATAATAATAATAATAAAACGTTTTTATTATTATTATTGTTATTTATTATTATTATTAATTCATTACGTTCCATTCATTTAGATACGGCATTCATTATGTCGGAAAACAATTCGTAACTTCGTTAAGTTCACGAACAGCCAAATTTTAAAGGAAATTACAATACCTATAATTGAATAGTTAGTAATAGTTAAGTTATTAGTTAATTATTATTTCAGATTTCCGAATTTACAAATTTACGATTGTACGAATGTACAAATTTACGAATGTACGAATATTCGTAAATTCAAATTTACGAATTTCCGGATAGTTGTACATTCGTATATTCGTGCATTGGTAAATTCGTATATTCGTAAATTCGTACATTCGTAAATTTGAATTTACGAATATTCGTTAAAATTCGTTAAATTAGTTTTCGTTAATTCGGATATTTCCGAATTAACGAATTTGGCGAAATTCGTTAAAAAACGAATTCGGAACGAAACGAATTGCACATGTCTAGTAACTCTCGGTGGAGGCTCCAGGTGCACAACACTGACCCGAAGGTAAAAGAACTTTGCTTGTATCACACTGACACCTGTGGTGAAGGCCAGGCGTGGTGTCCCCCCTCCCTTCCCCTCTAAAAGATACCCCTAGACAAGAGAGAGACGAGCTGAAGAAAGAGAGGGGAGTGAGGAGGGCGCTACACGTGGGGGCTCGGGTCTGGTATAGTGTTTGTGCACCACAGTACTGAACGTGTCTGCTGGAAGAGTTACGCGAGTAGGCAGGCCTTCACTGGCCGAAGTGCATCCCTGCTCGAAGTCCTGGACATGACCCAATGAAGGGAAAGGCCCGCGCAGAAGAGTGGAAAAAGGGGGAAGTTCAGCCATGTGAAGTACTACACGTGGGGGCTTCTATTGCACTGCGCCACCAGGCACACCCCCATCGCTTAGTTCGTGGGCGTGACTCAGAAACAGAAAAGAAGAAAAGCCTGCGAACTGGAGCAAAGGGGAGGAGTCCAATACGTGTGAAGGACTACACGTGGGACATTGGCGCAAAAACTCTGCAGTGTGCGATGGATCAGCAACAGGTCGCCATGTTCGGACATACATCGTGGATTCCGGTTCACCCTTCCACCACGACATTGACTGCTGCTGCTCCGGTAACAGATACGGGGATCCGGCTAAAGCCAAGGGGTCGATTCGCCCTGTATTCGTGCAGGACTGGTGTGCCAGCTGAAGCCATTCGGGCGATGTGAGGCCTGTGGGGAGTTCCTGTTCGAAGTGGATACGGCGGTTGAGAAGCCGAGAACCATCTACCCCGGCCATGCTGCGGGCAACACCACTCAGAGAGGAGGAATCACTGCTGTGACAGCCATCCCTGCGCACACTGCAGCGACCGCGGAGGAGGTCGTAAAAACTCAACGGGAGAAATCCGAGGATGCTGACTCGGTCACCACGATCTTGCAGCGTCCACCACCGAAGAGAAAAACCGGCATGGTAGCCCCGACCAGCGGTTGTGGTGGACCGTCTCGCCCGCTTACGCCCGGCCCGGATGGATCCGTCGACAAGAGTTCCGGACGTCCCGTTTCAAGTAAAGGCCGAGGTAAGCCTGGCGGAGAGATTTGGTGTGGGGGAAGAGGTGAAAGCTCGGTTTCCACTACAGGATACCTGCCTGCGGAGGAGTGTGACACCTCTGACCTAGAGTCGCTCTCGGACATGGGAGACGACGTTGCGATAGATGAACTGTTTGCAGAAAAGGGCTAGTACAAAGTACCTCTCGCTTCATTCAGGAGGACCAGGGATCCACCCATGTCTACAGGGGAAAGTGCACACCGGGTGGAGGCACCAGCGCCTGAAGAGAAGTCCCATCCCCAGCCTGCCTCTACATCTCCGGTGCCATCTGTACCGAAGACCGGGGAAAAGAGACTGTTACTGCGGGCACCAATGCCCAGATCAGATGTGATCAAGATCCCTCGCCACCCGGACTCAATAGTTTTGCCTGGCGAAGGGGACAAAGCTACCATGTCTCCTTTGGCGAGACTACAACGCCTATTTGGTCAGAAGGTTGCTGCGGACTACGGATGGGAGTATCCGTACTTGTCGAAGGAACTGCTTTATGAGGTGGAAGTGTGTCAGGAGCGCTGGTACAATGACTTTGTGTGGACCCACCTTCGGGTTCCCCACGCCCGCAGGTACCTGGCATGCTCTCCAAAGGCCTCTCAACGTTTTAAAGACTGCAAGGCAGAATGGATGTTGGGACGGCACATCCATGCAGACAAGGTGTTGATCCGGCGCAAGGAAGGAGAAGATGTGGAGTATCATCTGGAGACTATGGATCAGCACTTAAAGCCACTTGTTCTGCCGCATCCCCGTTTTTACCTGTAGGAGAGAAGAGACTCCGTTCTTATCATGCTGTTGAACTTTCTGGGGCCCGTTGCTTTGTGCCCAAAAGAAATGAGGGACTGTTCCTGTTGTTCCTCACTTTCTGTAAGAGATCATGGACTCTGGGTAGATAGGGCCAAAGAAAAGAGGAAAGTTCTACGAGTGCAGTTACCGCGGTGCTGTCACCAGGTGGCAGTGTTGCGCAACGTTAAAACACTTTTCACGCACTCACTCTTTGGAGAAAAGGGATTTCTTCCCGGAGAAGTTTCTTTTCTCTCACACGAATACAGGTGTCAGGGTTAAATGTGTTAATCCTTTCTTTTCCCTCTGCAGGAGAGCATCCCATCAAGACCACTGAGGATGGGGTGGGTCTTAGTCAGGATAGGGGGGGGGAAGTCAAATGTGAATATGTGATTCAAAGTTATGAGTCAATGTTGTTGTTTCTCTTCTGTCTTTATTCCTTTTCTTACAAGGCTCAGACACCATGCTTTAGTTAAATAGTTTTTCTAAAAGTTTTATTTTTTGTACAATTGTTAGTCGGTTTCTGGATTGGATTATGTGAGCCGTTGAGGGCATGATTTACTCCAGACACTGGGGACCAGTGTCAAACCACCAGGGGGAGAGTGTAGCGGGTATGTACTTTCCCGGGTGTGAATTTGAACCTGACAGAGACATTGGTGATGTGTAATTCCCTGCAGCCCAGCGGGTGGCGTTGTCGCCCTGGGCTGGGGTTGAATCATTGCTGTGTGTCGTGCCTCCTTTTTGTCCTTCCTCGGCAGCGGTATGGTAAGGCGGGGAACCCGCCGTGCTTGCTGGGAGAGGGTATAAAGGGGCCGGCCATCTTTGTCACAGGGTCGGAGTCCAGGGCACCTTCAGCCTGTGGACGGTGGTTCGTGTTGGGTCTCTAGGCAGGCTTAGGCCTAGAGGACAGCCGGAGGTCGTGTTCCATCCCAGGCACCTTCAGCCTGGGGTGAGGTACTCAGATGGAGGTCCGAAGCTCAGTGCCCAACACTGAGTTCCGCGAGGGAAGGAGATCCTAGGGAACCCTGGGAGTGGGTACCCGAATCCGGAAGGCGTAATGGCCTGGGGGGAGCTCCTCACTCGAAGACATGGTGCAGCAGATTGCCAGTGACGGGTGAGTCTCTCATTGGAGACCGCCTGGAAGGAAATCCCCCCTCGCTCTGGGACCGCAACTCACTTTCAGGGAGGAAAGTGGAGAATACATTGTGTCTGGGCCTATTCGCATCCACACCTCATTTTCTGTTCTGTTTCTACCAAGGGAGTTCAACTGATTGTGTTCATTCAAGAAGAATAAAGGAGTGTTGAACTTTAACGGTGTGGGGCTCATTTCCTGACAGATATTGTTCAAGGTAACTCTCGGTGGAGGCTCCAGGTGCACAACACTGACCCGAAGGTAAAAGAACTTTGCTTGTATCACACTGACACCTGTGGTGAAGGCCAGGCGTGGTGTTCCCGCTCCCTTCCCCTCTAAAAGATACCCCTAGACAAGAGACAGACGAGCTGAAGAAAGAAAGGGGAGTGAGGAGGGCGCTACACACACACATAGTGTTCTCTTTACTAAAAAAACCTGTCTGAGGTTAGTGTTTGTATAGCTAATGTAAATTCACTTAGAAAGAATGAAGTAATTAAACATGGCATAGTTAATGCCCTTTTGGGGAGTACAGCACTATGTTCTTTTATGTTAAAAACATAAAAAAAGCAAAAAAAGAAGCACCAACATTATTAAAATGCCTGTATATAATTTTCAGTGTCACGTCTCACCGACAGACGAGCCTGAGGGGACCCCCGGCTTTAATCAGAATGACCTCTTTAGGGAGCTTAGTGGACTTACTTTGTGGATCTTTGTAAATATTTTACTTTGTAAATCTGCTAATTCTGTAACATATTCTACAGATTTATGTCAGCCTTGGCTTAATTAGCTATCATTATGTAGATACATACTGTTTATTTTTAACTGTTTATATAGGAATCCGTCCATTTTTTTTTATCTGTGTTTTTCTCTATTCCCAATGCAGCTATTAATCACCTTATAATTGTAACTATTCATAATTATGATATTTAAGTACAACCATGTTACCATGATATTTTCTATTACTACTGTGTCGTGCTTTTTGTAATATATGTTAATCATCCACCCTAGTCAGCTAGAGGGGACTATGTAACCCTTTTGTGATTGGGGTCATCAATGCTCATCTGCCCTCCCAAATTTTTTAATGTCCAGGTACAACTTAATAGAACATATAGGGCATTTATTTAGTACATTATTTTAAAGCAAATCTACACCCTATATAACTGGATCCCTCTGCTCCACCCCTCCTCCAGTCCTCTACATTTATATTCAGATTTTTTTCCTCTTATTTACTTTTTTTTTAATGAAAATGTTCAACCCCCAGCCCCATCCCCATCCCCCTCGTGCAACGTCATTCACCTAGTCAAATGATGTGCCCTGTGCTCCCTTTGCCTTCTGGGATATGCACGTCATATATGCCAGAAGGCATAGCCCTTCCTTCAGGAAAGGAAGAGGGGGCAGGCCTATGGACATATCATCAGGAGGCATGCTGGACGAACCCGGAACAGCTGGCAACCTATCAATGACGTCACAGTTGAACATGGCGGCGAGGAGTGGGACCGAGAGAAGAGGTTCTCAGCTGGGCGGGTGAGTATCTGAAATGGGTTAGATGAAAGTAGAAAGAGGCACTTGCTCGATTAAATATATACAAACCCTACAACAGTGATATAGCATAAGTCTAATAATTACAATATTTTCAAATGTCCATATAATACAAAACTCGGACTGGACTTGCATGTGTCCTATAGATCCATCATAATATGTGAATCCAATCACCAAAATATACAGTGTGGTGCTGCAAAGAACCTCTTTTCCAAGTCACCAAATTGTGCTCCACCACATGCTGACAACACATTGCACTCACCAGATCAACTAAATCAACAAGCACTCAATGAACGTGTAGATGTAAAAGCAAAGTCATCCCCACAGTTGTTCCTCCTCCTCTCCTGGTGGGTTCCAGTGTGGTTCATTTACCAGAAAAAAATCTCAACAAGTAGGGGACTGATCGCTGTATAAATGACATTGGTCCCAAAATGGCATCAAAAATGTCTGATGTGTCCGCCATAATGTCGCAGTCAAGATAAAAATTGCTGATCGTTGCCATTACTAGTTAAAAAAAAAAATATTAATAAAAATGGCATAAAACTATCCCCTATTTTGTAGACGCTATAACTTTTGCACGAACCAATCAATAAACGTTTATTGCGATTTTTTTACCAAAAATATGTGGAAGAATACATATCGGCCTAAACTAAAGAAAAACATTTTTTTATATATATATATATATATATTTTTGGGGATATTTATTATAGTAAAAAATATTGCTTTTTTTTTTTAAAATTGTCGCTTTTTTTTTGTTTATAGCGCAAAAAAACAAAAAACGCAGAGGTGATCAAATACCACCAAAATTGAGCTCTATTTGTGGGGAAAAAAGGACATCAATTTTGTTTGGGAGCCACGTCGCACGACCGCGCAATTGTCAGGTAAAGCGACGCAGTGCCGAATCGCAAAAAGTGCTCTGGTCTTTGGGCAGCCAAAGGGTCCAGGGCTGAAGTGGTTAAAAGATTTTGAATGGTACAGTCTATGTACATGCAACCTATATACAGACTATATACATACAGACGTGGCCAAAAGTTTTGAGAATGACACAAATAATAATTTTCACAAAGTCTGCTGCTTCAGTGTTATTACTGTAGATCTTTTTGGCAGATGTTACTATAGTATACTGATGTATAATTACAAGTGTAGCGGGTATACACTTTTCTCTCTATTTAAAACAGGCAGAGACACCAGCGATGTGCAGTTCCTTGCGGCCCAGCAGGTGGCGCTGTCGCCCTGGGCTGGGGTTGAACCATTGCTGTGTGCCGTGCCTCCTTTTTGTCCTCCCTCGGCAGCGGTATGGTGGGGCGGGGAACCCGCCGTGCTTGCTGGGAGAGGGTATAAAGGGGCCGGCCATCTTTGTCACGGGTCGAGTCCCAGGCACCTTCAGCCTGAGGGCGGTGGTTCGTGTCGGTCCTCTAGGCGGGCTTAGGCCTAGAGGACAGCCGGAGGTCGTGTTCCATCCCAGGCACCTTTAGCCTGGGGTGAGGTACTCGGATGGAGGTCTGGAGCTCAGTGCCCACCACTGAGTTCCGCGAGGGAAGGAGGTCCTAGGGAACCCCGGGAGTGGGTACCCGAATCCGGAAGGCGTAATGGACCGGTGGGAGTCACTTACTTGAAGACCCGGTGCAGCATATTGCTGGTGATGGGTGAGCCTCCCATCGGAGACTGCCTGGAAGGAAATCCCCCCTCGCTCAGAGACCGCAGCCCACTTTCAGGGAGGAAAGTGGAGAGTTCATTGTGTCTGGGCCTACTCGCATCCACACCTCCTTGTTTGTTCTGTTATCTAAGGGAGTCTAACTGATTATGCTGTTCACTCGAGAAGAATAAAGGAGTGTTGGACTTTAATGGTGTGAGGCTCTTTTCTGGTGGACATTGTTCAAGGTAACTAAAGGTGGACTTTAAACGGCACACAGATAGATATTGTAAAAATTCTAAGGGTTTTATTGTTGGTAGAAAAATATAATTGAATTTAGGTAAAAAGTGCATTAATACAAGACACTGACATTATGTAACAGTTATCAATAGTTGGTATAGGATCCCATTTACAAGACTCAACACATCTCCCAGGAATTACATTGACATGTAAAATACATAAAGTAGAAAAGGATAATGTATAGCCAACAAACACAAATGAGGAGTTGGACGGTATGCACGAGAGATGGCTGGTCTTATTGATAGGTCCGGTAAATTCAAAGATAAAGATCTTGCTTTCGCTCGACTAGTTTCGCGTTCCAAAACGCTTCGTCGGGAGCATAGTATTGAACAAGGCCGTGTTAAGTAGTGAAACCGGCCTAGGTATTTTTACCTGGCAATCCGTGTATCACAGGGTGCCAGTATTATATAAACACATTCGTGGTAAACAATCATGCGTGATTTAAGTAAAAAAGTAACTAAGCACAGGCTACTGAGAGGTCACAGGAGAGGTTCCATCCAGGTCTACCAGCATATAATCCCTGTCAAGCTACAAGCTGCGTCAGTCTATCACTAGGGGTCACCCAAACAGACTACCACTGTGTGGCTCGAGCAAGTGCTTCTGACTGACACACTCCTCTACAGTATTGTCTGGCTTGTTACACCTGGATTTACGTTCCCTACTTATCAGTAGCCTGTGCTTAGTTACTTTTTTACTTAAATCACGCATGATTGTTTACCACAAATGTGTTTATATAATACTGGCACCCTGTGATACACGGATTGCCAGGTAAAAATACCTAGGCCGGTTTCACTACTTAACACGGCCTTGTTCAATACTATGCTCCCGACAAAGCGTTTTGGAACGCGAAACTAGTCGAACGAAAGCAAGATCTTTATCTTTGAATTTACCGGACCTATCAATAAGACCAGCCATCTCTCGTGCATACCGTCCAACTCCTCATTTGTGTTTGTTGGCTATACATTATCCTTTTCTACTTTATGTATTTTACATGTCAATGTAATTCCTGGGAGATGTGTTGAGTCTTGTAAATGGGATCCTATACCAACTATTGATAACTGTTACATAATGTCAGTGTCTTGTATTAATGTACTTTTTACCTAAATTCAATTATATTTTTCTACCAACAATAAAACCCTTAGAATTTTTACAATATCTATCTGTGTGCCGTTTAAAGTCCACCTTTAGTTTAAACAAACATTCTCCCATTGAATATCGGGACGTTGGCGCATTTATACTAGGTGCATCCACAGTGTCACCCTGTGGTGATGCACAATTTAGCAATTTCCTTCTAAATTGTTCAAGGTAACTCCAGGTGCACAACACTGACCCGAAGGTAGAGAAGGAACTTTGCTTACACCGCACAGACATCATGTGGTGAAGGCTTGGCGTGGTTACCCCGCTCTCTCCCCTCTAAGGTACCCCTAGACAAGAGAGAGACGAGCTGATGCAAAGAGGGGAGTGAGGAGGCCGCTACACAAGCATTTCACAAGTGTCAAAGGCTTTTATTGACAATTACATTAAAGCGGTGTTCCGCCCAAAAAAAACAGCAGCTACACATACTGTAGCTGCTGGCTTTTAATAAATGGACACTTACCTGTCCTGGAGTCCAGCGATATCGGCACCCGCAGCTGCGGGTAAGGGTACCCAGCAGTGTAGCCTTTCAGCTTCACGCCGGGAACCCTACTGCGCATGCGCGAGGCCTGCTCCTCTCTCCTACTGGCCCGGTGGCCGGAGGAGGGAGCCCCGTGCTGACATCACGGGCCGTGGCCTGGACTCCCGGAAGTGGAAAAGGATACCTGTCAAAGACAGATATCCTGTCCCCCCTCCCCCAGAAAGGCGTCAATTGTGGCACCGGAAGGGGGGGAGGAATCTGATGAGCGGAAGTTCCACTTTTGGGTGGAACTCTGCTTTAAGTTTATGGAAAGATTCAATATTTGCAGTGTTGACCGTTCTTTTTCAAGACCTCTGCAATTCGCCCGGGCATGTTGTCAATCAACTTCTGGGCCACATCTTGACTGATGGCGGCCCATTCTTGCATAACCAATGCTTGGAGTTTATCAGAATTTGTGGGGGGGGGGTTCGCCCTCCTCTTGAGGATTGACCACAAATTCTCAATGGGATTAAAGTCTGGGGAGTTTCCTAGCCATGGACCCAAGCCACTTAGTTATCACTTTTGCCCTATGACAAGGTGCTCCATCATGCTGGAAAAGGCATTGTTCATCACCAAACTGTTCTTTGATGGTTGGGAGAAGTTGCTCTCGGAGGTTGTTTTTGTACCATTCTTTATTCATGACTGTGTTCTTAGGCAAAACTGTGAGTGAGCCCACTCCCTAAGCTGAGAAGCAACCCCACACATGAATGGTCTCAGGATGCTTTACTGTTGGCATGACACAGAACTGATGGTAGCGCTCACCCTTTCTTCTCCAGACAAGTTTTTTTCCGGATGCCCCAAACAATCCATAAGTGGATTATTTCAGAGAAAGACTAGACATGTGCACTGACAAATTTGTCCTTTTTTCGTTTAAATTTTTTTTTTTTTTTCGTTATGATCACTATTCGTTATTTCAAATAAATTTGGATAAATTAGAATAAATTAGAACTTATGTTCCATTCGTAAATATGCGGTATTCGTTATGTTGATAATTTTGAATTCGGAATAAATTTGAATTAGTTACGTTCCATTCGTATAGATGTGGTATGCGTTATTGAGATAATTCGTAAATTCAGACAAATTAGAATTCATTCACAGGTGGGTCTGCAGCCAGGACGTTATTCGGGAGTCGCTATCTGGAAGGCACTTCATCTGCCTGGTTGTTGGTGAGAGGGCAATTGCCCACCTTTGCAAGTCTATCCCTTTTTGTTTACTGGGACACTGTGCACAGACAGCTTTACTTTGAGAACACTTCACTGCACTTCTATTCGAACACTAATATAGGCATCCTTAGCTGCATTAAGTGCAAGAGATATTACCACTCTGTTACTATACCTTATTGGATACAGTTAATGAGCTCCGACTGCTGGCGAAGACCATCAGATCTGCAAAGGGGACATTTTGTCATTGCTGCTTAAATGGCCCTTATGCCATCCTTGTTTAGTTTCATCTCTCATTAAGATAAAAGGTTAAATGGACCGGCTTGGGTTTCTCTGTTTAAAAGTATTGCCAGAATCTATGCTTAACTTTGCTTATCCTTTCAGGCTATGTTCAAGTGGTTCTCCATTGTATATATGTATATATTGTATCCTGTTGTTGCCAACTGTCCTAACTGTTTTACTGGGGGAATCATTCTACTGAGCTTGTGCTGTTAACCAAAGTTCAGTTAAAGGAACATAAAAGAGAATTTTTTTTTTTTTTTAAATAAACATGTTATACTTACCTCCACTGTGCAGCTCGTTTTGCACAGAGTGGCCCTGAACCTGGTCTTCTGGGGTCCCTCCGTGGCTGTCTCGGCTCCCCCTGCAATAACTTTCCACCTTCATGCGAGCTCCCTCGCATGGTGGAAAGTTCTTGCAGGCGCGCTCCCGTGATACAGCCGGCGGCTATAGCTGCTCACTATATCACTCGGCCCCGCCCCCCCGGCGCGCCACGTTATTGGATACGATTGACAGCAGCGCGAGCCAATGGCTGAGCTGCTTTCAATCTACCAATGAATGAGCTGAGAAGCCGCCCAAGAAGCCTGCGTGTTCACGACGCGGAAATTTCAAGGGGTCAGGTAAGTAAATGGGGGGGGGGGGGTTGGGGGGCCGCTAATGCTCGGATGTTTTTTCACCTTATTGCATAGAATGCATTAAGGTGAAAAAACATGTACCTTTACAACCCCTTTAAACCATTACCCCTATTGTACAACTATATCTTATCTGAAACATTCCAGTAAACGTTAACAGAATATAAACATATTGAGTGTTGTCTTATTACTATAAGGTGTTGCAAGGATGTCTAAACCTAGAGTGTCAGGTGGGTTGGAATGTTCACAGGGTCATGGCGATGCAGAAGGGCAGGAAAATCTAAGCAATCCTCAAGGGGGCTATGCTACATATGTCCCCCCTATACATTGTAAAGCGCTGCGTAAACTGTTGGCGCTATATAAATTGTTTATAATAATAATATTAATATGTATTTGCATGCATTTTCACACATATGCGTTCGTGCAATTTCAAGCAAATCCACACACGCACACGAAAAGATATTCTCACATTTTTGTTCTGCACAATATGTAAATGGACGTTTGCGTAAATTAGTGACCAAAAATGCAGATTTTTCAATATTTTTTTAATGAAGAATACACAGTGCTTGTTTACGCACTTGTGTGCATAGGCACATTCCAATTATGGGCTGTTTTTTAACTCAGTACTGTATTGAGCTTTTTCAAGCTGCAGTGTGCAAGAGGCTTTTGAAGTCAGCTGAACCCTGCTTTAACCGAACCCGGGGCAGTTCAGCTCATCACTAGTGTTGACTGACAAACTACAGCAGTGGCGGCTGGTGCTCAAAATGTTTGGGGGGGCGCAAACAAACTGAAAAATTCTGAAAAAAAATAATCAATTGCAGCTTCACTGTGTCCATCAATTGCAGCCACTGTGCCATCAAATGCAGCCACTGTGCCCATCAATTGCAGCCACTGTGCCCATCAAATGCCGCCACTGTGCCCATCAATTGCAGCCACTGTGCCTATCAAATGCAGCCACTGTGCCCATAACATGTCATCAATGTGCCCATCAATTGCAGTCACTGTGCCCATCAAACGCAGCCACTGTGCCCATCAAATGCTGCCACTGTGCTATTAAATGCTACCACTGTGCCCATCAAATGCTGCCACTGTGCCCATCAAATGCTGCCACTGTGCCATCAAATGCTGCCACTGTGCCCATCAAACGCTGCCACTGTGCCCATCAAATGCTGCCACTGTGCCCATCAAATGCCGTCACTCTGCCATCGAATGCCGCCACTGTGCCATTAAATGCTGCCACTGTGCCATTGAATGCCGCTACTTTGACCCCCCCGTCCGCTCGCCATCTGCCGGGCACTTACCCTGTCTCGGTGGGGCAGCGGGTCACGGCGGTGAGCAGTGTCCTCCATGCGTCTCCTCCCGTCCTCTCCTCCTGATAGGTGTCCAATCACAGTGCCTGTCGTTTCAGCCAATAAGGTGACGGGTAACAGACCCGAGCACCTGATTGGCGGAGAGGCGGTTCAGTGTTAGGAAAGCGAATATTCATTCGCTTTTCTAACACACCTGGGTGGACTGCGAGCGCCAGGCATCACCTTTTTTGATGCCTATTAGAGCCTATGGCTCTAATCAGGTGCTTTAAAAACACCCCCCGCTGCCGTAATTCAGGCGCCCGGCACTCAAAAAGGGGGTGGGTGCCTTAATAGGGTGTGGCAGCGGCGGCCATGGATAGATTCATGCTATACATCCGCTATATACATGCTATACGTCCGCTCGCCATCTGCCGGGCACTTACCCTGTCTCGGTGGGGCAGCGGGTCACGACGGTGAGCAGTGTCCTCCATGCGTCTCCTCCCGTCCTCTCCTCCTGATAGGTGTCCAATCACAGTGCCTGTCGTTTCAGCCAATAAGGTGACGGGTAACAGACCCGAGCACCTGATTGGCGGAGAGGCGGTTCAGTGTTAGGAAAGCGAATATTCATTCGCTTTTCTAACACACCTGGGGGGACTGCGAGCGCCAGGCATCACCTTTTTTTATGCCTATTAGAGCCTATGGCTCTAATCAGGTGCTTTAAAAAAAAACCCCGCTGCCGTAATTCAGGCGCCCGGCGCTCAAAAAGGGGGTGGGTGCCTTAATAGGGTGTGGCAGCGGCGGCCATGGATAGATTCATGCTATACATGAATCTATCCATTGGTCAAAGAGGGGGTGGCTGGAGAGAGGGGGCGGCGCCCGTGCATCCTTATGGACGCACAGCCCCTGAACTACAGGATTGTGAATCAGCAGTGACAATACTGCTACACAACCTGTACAATTTTTTATTGAACAAACAGGCACAGCACACATGGGGGTGGCAACTCTGAATTCAGGAGCAGTGCATCATTGGAGCCATTGTGCCATTCAATGCTGCCACTGTGCCATTAAATGCTGCCACTGTGCCATTGAATGCCGCTACTTTGACCCCCCCGTCCGCTCGCCATCTGCCGGGCACTTACCCTGTCTCGGTGGGGCAGCGGGTCACGACGGTGAGCAGTGTCCTCCATGCGTCTCCTCCCGTCCTCTCCTCCTGATAGGTGTCCAATCACAGTGCCTGTCGTTTCAGCCAATAAGGTGACGGGTAACAGACCCGAGCACCTGATTGGCGGAGAGGCGGTTCAGTGTTAGGAAAGCGAATATTCATTCGCTTTTCTAACACACCTGGGTGGACTGCGAGCGCCAGGAATCACCTTTTTTGATGCCTATTAGAGCCTATGGCTCTAATCAGGTGCTTTAAAAACACCCCCCGCTGCCGTAATTCAGGCGCCCGGCACCCAAAAAGGGGGTGGGTGCCTTAATAGGGTGTGGCAGCGGCGGCCATGGATAGATTCATGCTATACATGAATATATCCATTGGTCATAGAGGGGGTGGCTGGAGAGAAGGGGCGGCGCCCTTGCACCCTTATGGACGCACCGCCCCTGAACTACAGGATTGTGAATCAGCAGTGACAATACTGCTACACAACCTGTACAATTTTTTATTGAACAAACAGGCACAGCACACATGGGGGTGGCAAATCTGAATTCAGGAGCAGTGCATCATTGGAGCCACATCATCACAGGAAGCTGCTTTAGGTAGATTTCACTGGCAGGATCAAACAGGTATTTGTGGGATTTTCCTAGGGGACTAAGAGAAAATTGTAAGTACAGAAAAACTACAGCACATATTTTTTTTATGGGAATTCATAATTCTATTTTAACTCCTTCACGCTAAGTGTATGCATATATGGAAACTGATACAAAGACAGAGCTGTATCGCTCCAGGTGGGAATGATTGCTTCCTTCAAGCTTATAGTGGAGGTCCAGTCTGCAGCCTGAATAAGCGCCAATAGTTCAAGAAAGGTTGACCGCACTCCCAGGTGTGAAGCAGTGATGATTACTTTATTGAAGATAAAAATCCATCAATATACATCATAAGACCTCATGAGACCTCTATGCAGGCAAGGCAAGTGTCACGTACCTGGTATCAGAGTCCAACCAAAGAAGGAGACCTCTCTTACAGCCCTGGCTCGGGGACCACTGGGGTTGCAACAGTGGTGACGAGAGCGCAGTGAGGTAGGAGTGCCTGTAAGATCCATGGAAGCTGACACAGACGAGTAGAGATGATCCACTGGAAGAACTGGACTGTAGAAGCAGTTGAAGGTGGTGGTTACAGGTGTAGGTCAGCGACCCCTGGATACTGGCAGAGGTAGGATCAGGAACAGACTGGAGCAGAGTGAGACAAGCCGGGTCAGCATGGGTAACTGGTAGTTGATACGGTAGGCAAAGAGTAATCAGTAGACAGGCAGAGGTTTGGCAACAGGTGATCAGCAGGTTCAGATATAGCAGGGTCAAGGTAAGCTGGGTCAGGATAGGAGAAGGCAGCAGTAGTCAAACGAAGCAGGATCAGGTAATAACAGCAGATACAGGATCAGACTCAGGCAGAGCTGCAGATCAGACAGCACTGCACAAGTGCAGCTGCTGTCCTTTTAAATGCCCATTGGCGCCAAGCAGCGCCTGGTGTGCACGCACATACAGGCGCCGCTGGTTTGGCGCGCATGCGTGCACGCACATACCTCCGTACAGTCCTGGCAAGCCCCTGACAGCAAGATTAACTTGTTTTTCACGAATCAAGGTTCGCTTAGTCATAATCTGACTATGACTAAGCGAACCTTGATTCGTGAAACGCGTTAATCTTGCCATGCCTGCATAGAGGTCTCATGATGTCTTATGATGTATCTTGATGGATTTTTATCTTCAATATTAATCATCACTGGGAGTTTGGTCAACCTTTCTTGAACTATACACATATATGCAATCATGTGGGGCCGGATATAATGCATATTGTGTAGAGACTGGGCTATCATTGAGCGCCCTGGGTCCCCATACCAATAATCAAGAACCTGGAGACCCAGTTCTCATCACCTGGTTGCTGTGATAGTCTGTGACTGGCTATTACAATGATCAGTCACTGTTCGGCTCGCCTCTTGTTTTTTTTGTATCCTCTTAGGCCAGGTTCACATATGTGTGACCGTGGGTTCATGCCTGAGGTCCGGCGCATGTCTGTTCACCAGTTCAGGTGCGATTTAGGTCCATTGTTTCTTTTTCTCATTGCTAGAGGAGAAAGGTGTAAACAAAGAAAAGTGTGTAAGAAAAAATATATAGAAAAATTGGCTAGGTCAGAGTTTAATCTAGGTCAGGGTTAGGGCCAAAGGTCATGATCAGAGTCAAAGGTCAGGGCCAGTGTATTTTAGGTAGGATAAGAAAAAAGCATTTTTTTAATTAGTGTCAGTGTCAGCATGATTTAGGTAGGATAAAAAAAGCAAAATGTACTATTGTTTCTGGACCCTACTACAGGTACAAACAAATATTATACACATATGTGGTATTACTGTGATCATCAGGAGCAGGAGAATGTATTTGTTATTTTTTGGTGTAAGGCTATGGTAATAGCAAGAAATTCACAGCTAATTTTATAAAAAGATTAAATTATTTTTACTATTTTGTGCTAGTTTTTCTTTGATAATTAAACATCAGGAGATATCCATTACTATTTACCACTAAATAAAAGCCCAATTTGTCTTGAAAAACACAAAATAAACCCAAATAATTCACCTGGATACACTAACTAGTTGTGATGATATTTTCAGTTTTGCTAACACATGTCCAAGTTGCAAAACTATGTTCAGGCATTAACATTTGTGTTACATCCGTCATGAAGGTATAAAGGTAAACATGCAAAAAATATCATGCAAATAACATGCAAAAAATATCCAAACTCTGTAGTCACTAAAAGTACACAATACCTTTACCCCCTGTTCACACCGGTGTGACTTGTCATGCGATTTGACAGGTCCAAATCACATGAGAAGTCGCATACTATTGTTGGCAATGAAACTGTTCAAATTGCGACGCACTGATTTGAAAAAAAAGATCCCTGCACTATTTTTTGCGATTTTCAGTGTGACTTGCTTAGACATCTGTGCATGAAGTCACACAGATATCAGCCAAATTGCACCTGAAGTCGCACTGACCTGCGGCTTTGAAATCGTGCGATTTCAAGTGAAGTCGCGCAATTTCAAAGTCGGATTCGGTGTGAACTGGGGCTCAAACAATTAAGGTATGTTAGCTATAAGGGAAGACGGTTGACTTAAAGTGGATCTAAACCCGAATTTTTTTTTTTTTTGCTGTCACAATGTAGAGTATAAGATTTCCTATCATTTGTGCCAGGTCTTGCCACACAGAGTTAATCCAGCTCTGAGCAATCCTCTTTTATTGTTCAGTGAAATAAAACGGACAAACAGAGAAACACCTGTGTCCGTTCCGCCCCCTTGCTTTGAGTGACAGGCTATTTACATATCTCGTGCACTAGCATTATTTTTTAATTCCCACCCGCACTCCTTTTCTGAAGTCATGTGGTTACTTTTCTGGATTTTGACTGGATGTTAGTGATCATAGCAGAAGGAATACACAGGAGAAATTGCATGTTGACAAGGGGAGTGTAGAGGTGGGCGGGGAGTCTACTGTCATCACGACTCCACCCACCGAGCTCCAGACAACAGATCAAGCCACAGAATCTGCAGTTTTTCAGTTCTTATAACAGACAGAGGGGAGACATTTGACAGATAAGGATACATGCAGGAGGCATCTATATCCTTATAGATCAGCACTATGGCAGTAGTTTAGAAAGGATGAGAGTGGGTTTACATCCACTTTAAAGAGCAAAGGAAAAGAGCCTTTCAACATTGATCAAATATGATCCTACAGTTCCAAAAGAGTTTGCCTCTATCAAAGGGTTTGCTGATGCAGACGGTTAAGCAAATCTAATCTTTGAACATTTTTTATATACGTAATGTATGATCTAGATCTAAAGTGCCTTGACTTTAACCGTAGCTTAGATAAGCGTAAGGAAATTCACTTTCCCTGTACAAATTGAAGACGTCAATGACCACCAGTGCATGCCACAAGAATCCACAATGGGTACTGATGTGTAAACATGATCCTAGATTGACCATCACCACCAGTGCGTGTGTGTGTGGAGCTGAGATAACAAGCAGTCACTAATTACTGTATGCTTGAATCCAGTACTTGGGTGACAGTTGTTCTTGGTGTGCGAGTGTGTGATAACAGTGTCTATTGATTGCAGCATCCTAGACTGCTATATAACCTCTACAGGTGTTTGGATCTGTGATATCAGAAGTCACATTAGCTGGATGGATTTTAGCCTCGGATAACCATCATAATTGATATATGGTCTACTACAGAAAGGGATATGTCACTAATGTGGTGCATTCATTACTGAAAAACATTGAAGAGACCGATAAATGTAACTTTGCTAAATGAGCACAAACAATGCTTGCTGGAGTGTCAGGAATAGTTTTTATTGGGGTGCTTTGTTAGTTCATAGCTCCCAACTTTCCCTGATTTCGAGGGACTGTCCCTGATTTGGAGCAATGTCCCTCTGTCCCTCATTCCTCCTCATCTGTCCCTCATTTTGGTCAGATCTCTATAGATGTAAATAAAATGCGCTTTTTATCTATTGTGAGGGGGTTAGCTCGGCAGCGGGTGTGTGTGACCCCCGGGATGGGCTCCCCACACAAAACAGGCCCAGCAAACGGAGGTTGTGGTTTTCAAAATCAAAAAAGTGCGGTTTATTTTCTATTTACAGTGACAAAACACAGCAAAGCAAAAGAAACATAACCAAAATAAATCCTGGTCAAGTTGACCTCTGACTAAACATACAGGTTTCCTAACTAACAACTGGGATCAGCCTAGTGCTGTCCTAGTCCCTAAGTCCCTGGTTTAGTAAAAGTCCAAACAAATAGCCACACAGGCTTTGCCTCACCGCACAGGGGTTCACTCTCCCTAGACAGTCCACACAGGTCTGGTTCCAGGCATGAGCTAACATCTAATGAAGCTGGGAGTTCTTATAGAGGCCTAAATGAGCTGACAAGGTTCAGCTGGTCTCCTCATCTCTGTCTGTACGACGCCCCACACTCTCCCTAGAGGTATGAGTCATCCATGAGCCCACTAGCCTTATACAACTAGGTGGAGAGTTGTATAAGTCGGCGTAAAGCCTGAATCTGGGCGAAATATATCTACCCCCCTGGATGCAACCAGGTGACTTTACCTTCCTGCTGTCACATACCCCCCCCCTCTTGTTTTAACCTCGGGGTTGGAACACCAGCAATCAGGCATTCATGTACTCGAGACAAAGCATCCACATTCCCCATTTGAACGCCAGGGCGATGCTTTACTGTGAAGTTGAATTCCTGGAGGGCCAGGAACCACCTATTCACTCTTCTATTTGTTTCCTTGTTTTGAGCCATCCACTTTAACGGAGCGTGATCCGTAACCATGTCAAAGTGCCTACCTAGCAGGTAGTACCGAAGGGAATCTAGAGCCCACTTCACCGCTAAACACTCCTTTTCAACGGTGGCGTAATTTACCTCATGGGACTTCAACTTCCTGCTGAGGTAAATGACTGGGTGCTCTTCCCCGTTCCAGACCTGGGACAATACTGCTCCTAACCCCACATCTGACGCATCACTTTGTACGACAAAGTCTTTAGAGAAGTCGGGTGAGTACAACACTGGCTGGCTACATAAGGCTTGTTTCAAGAATTGGAATGCTGCCTCAGCCTCGGGGGTCCATTTAATCATGACCGACCCTTTCCCCTTCGTCAGGTTGGTTAGGGGCACAGCCTTAGAAGCAAAGTGGGGAATGAATCGCCGATAATACCCAGCGATTCCCAGAAAGGCTCGTACCTGCTTCTTGCTGTTGGGACGTGGCCAACTCTGGATGGCCTCGACTTTGTTGAGTTGGGGTTTTATTACTCCCCTCCCAATGGTGTACCCAAGATATTTGGCCTCCTCCTGCCCAATGGTACACTTCTTGGGGTTAGCCGTATACCCCGCTTCCCGAACAGAGTCCAGGACTGCTTGCACTTTTGGCAGATGTGAGGCCCAATCTGTGCTATGGACAATTACGTCATCCAGGTAAGCCGCAGCATACTTCCGATGGGGCCTCAGCATCTGGTCCATTTTCCGCTGGAATGTGGCCGGCGCATTCTGTAACCCGAACGGCATTCTTTTATATTGGAACGCCCCGTCTGGGGTTACAAATGCGGTTTTCTCTTTGGCCGACTTGGCCAGGGGGATTTGCCAATACCCTTTTGTGAGGTCAAGAGTCGTCATGTATCGGGCTGTTCCCAGCCGGTCGATCAACTCATCTATACGTGGCATGGGGTAGGTGTCAAATTTTGTAACTTTGTTCAACTGACGAAAATCGTTACAAAATCGCCAGCTCCCATCCGGTTTAGGCACCAACACGATGGGACTAGACCAATCACTTTGGGACTCCTCTATCACCCCTAAGTTCAGCATTTTCTGTACTTCCTCCCGTATTGCCTCCCGTCGAGCCTCTGGGATCCGATAGGGTTTTAACTTCACCCTTTCACCGGGCGGGGTAATGATGTCATGCTCTACCCCAGATGTTTGTCCCGGCAGCTCAGAGAATACCTCCTTGTTGCGAAGCACAAACTCCTTAACCTCCTGTTGTTGGGGTTGTGACAAGGTGGCTGCTATTCCAACCTCAGGAATCACGCAACCAGTTTGAGCTGGTGACCAAGTGTCTGCGACTAGGGACTCTCTATCCCTCTTGGCTTTCAACAGATTAACGTGATAGATCTGTTCGGGCTTTCGCCTTCCTGGTTGTCTGACCTTGTAATTCACTTCGCTCACTTTTTCCATTATCTCGTAGGGGCCTTGCCATTTGGCAAGGAATTTACTTTCAACCGTAGGGACAAGTACCAATATCCTATCCCCCGGGGAAAAGGTACGGGTCTTGGCTCCACGGTTGTACACTCTCTGCTGTGCCAACTGCGCTTGGGCCAAATGTTCCTTCACGATGGGCATTACTTGTGCAATTCGATCTTGCATCAGGGTGACATGCTCAATCACACTCCTGTGGGGAGAACTCTCACTTTCCCAAGTTTCCTTGGCAATATCCAACAGCCCTCTTGGGTGTCTCCCATACAGTAACTCAAAGGGGGAGAATCCCGTAGAGGATTGGGGCACCTCCCTAATAGCAAACATCAAATAAGGAAGTAAACAGTCCCAATCCTTTCCATCTCTATCCACCACTTTCTTCAACATTTGTTTTAGGGTTTTGTTGAATCTTTCAACCAGCCCATCGGTTTGGGGGTGATACACAGACGTACGCAATTGCGTCACTTTGAACAATTTACACAGCTCTTTCATAACCCGGGACATAAAGGGTGTACCTTGGTCCGTAAGCAGTTCTTTACAAATACCCACCCGGCTAAAAACAAGAGATAGCTCTTTGGCTATGGTTTTGGCCGAGGTATTTCGGAGAGGGATCGCTTCTGGATAACGGGTGGCATAGTCCATTATAACTAATATGTACTGGTGCCCCCTAGCGGACTTGATTATAGGACCTACCAAATCCATGGCGATCCTCTCAAACGGGACCTCAATGATGGGTAGAGGGACCAGCGGGCTACGGAAATGTGGCATCGGGGCCAACCTCTGACACACAGGGCAGGAGGAACAATAATTTTCTACGTCCTTCATCACCCCCGGCCAATAGAATCTCTGTAATACCCTCTCTCGGGTTTTCTCTGTCCCCAGATGACCTCCAAGAATGTGCCCATGGGCCAACTCCAACACCAACTTCCTGTAAGGTTTGGGCACCACAAGCTGCTCAACGGTTTCTTCTGCCCTTTTTGCCACCCGATACAGTAGGTCCTTCTCTACGCTGAAGTATGGGTAAGTGCAGGTATTATCTGGGTTCACTAACTCACCATCTATTTTCACTACGTTTTCCCGTGCCTTTATTAGGGCGGGGTCTTTCAACTGTTCTGTGGCAAAGTTTTCCCTGTGAACCTCAAGATCAGAAAACTCCACAGACGGTAGGTTTTCGTCTGAGGAGGTGGGCTCCTCTCCAGTTTCTTGAGTCTCCCCTGCCAATACTGATAAGGGAAATTCCGGAGAGTCCTCACCACTCTCAGGGGAGTTCTGGCTATCACATTCCTGGTACATAGGGGCACCAGTGAGGGGCTCAGGATCATCCCACAGTTCCCAGAACTTCGGAAAATCCCTTCCCACAATGGCGTCATGCGGTAACTGAGATACTAAGCCCACTGGATGAGAGAGGGTACCTTTGGGGGTCTCGAAACACACTGTAGTCACTGGATACTCTCGGGTGTCCCCATGCACACAAATAACAGCTACCTTGCTATTCCCAGAGACCTCTGTTTTAACTAACTCAGCCTTTATCAGGGTCACAAGGCTACCTGAATCCAGCAATACCACAACATTTCTACCATTAACACACATTTTGCATAAATGTTTCTCAGTTCCTCGAATGGCAGTGCATGCGACTGTCGCACACAGCGACTGACGTCTGCCCGTCAGAAAGTCACACTGCATGGGTTCCTCCACAACCGGGCAATTGGCTGCAATATGTCCCGCTTGCCGGCAGCGGTAGCAAACGATCCTTCTTGCCGCCTCTTGAGCCGCTGATTTCCCAGGCTGTTCTCGCCAAACTTGGGGTAGAGCTCCCACCCTCTCACTCTCTCCACCCTCACCCCTTGGAATCCTCTTATCCGCCCCTGGGGATGGTCTGGTCTTAGGGTGGAAAGTCCGAGTGTCTCTGGAAGAGGCCGTCAGGTTCTCTGTAGCCAAGTATTTCTCCACACGATCCACAAGACCATCGGCCGTCTCTGGGTCTCCATGGCTTACCCACTTTTGGATGGCAGTAGGAAGAGCTCTCAAAAACCGATCCATTACAACACGTTCCACAATCTTTGGTGCGGACAAAGTCTCTGGCTGTAGCCACTTTCTGCTCAGGTGAATGAGATCATACATTTGAGACCTGGGGGGTTTTCCAAGCTGGAAAGTCCAGTTATGCACACGCTGAGCCCGGACAGCCTGGGTGACACCCAGCCTTGCCAATATTTCAGCTTTTAGCATCACATAGTCTTTTGCTTGGTTAGGCTCTAGGTCATAGTAAGCTTTCTGCGATTCACCAGTTAACAGAGGAGCCACCAGTCCAGCCCACTGCTCCTCAGGCCACTTTTCTCTTTCAGCGGTCCTTTCAAATGTGGTCAAAAATACCTCTGGATCATCCTCTCCAGTCATTTTTGTCAATAAACGACTCACCCCAAAGGACGCGGTATTAGTGGGACGGCTTTCCTCACTGGTCTGCGGACGTTGCTGCATTACTGCTTCCATCTGTTGTTGTAGTCTCTGCTCTTGCTTCTGCAACAGGTCTATGAAGCGGGCCTCAGATTGCTGCTGGGCTCGTTGCTGAGCCTCCAGACTCTGTTGCAAAGTTGCGTTTGTCTGCTGCTGGGCTGCAAGGCTCCTTTGCAAACCTGCATTTGTCTGCTGTTGATTGGCATTTGCTAGAGCCAGCTGCTTCAGTATCTCCTCCATGCTGGCTTAAAAAAAACTGCCACTGGTTCTCCACCAACTGTGAGGGGGTTAGCTCGGCAGCGGGTGTGTGTGACCCCCGGGATGGGCTCCCCACACAAAACAGGCCCAGCAAACGGAGGTTGTGGTTTTCAAAATCAAAAAAAGGTGCGGTTTATTTTCTATTTACAGTGACAAAACACAGCAAAGCAAAAGAAACATAACCAAAATAAATCCTGGTCAAGTTGACCTCTGACTAAACATACAGGTTTCCTAACTAACAACTGGGATCAGCCTAGTGCTGTCCTAGTCCCTAAGTCCCTGGTTTAGTAAAAGTCCAAACAAATAGCCACACAGGCTTTGCCTCACCGCACAGGGGTTCACTCTCCCTAGACAGTCCACACAGGTCTGGTTCCAGGCATGAGCTAACATCTAATGAAGCTGGGAGTCCTTATAGAGGCCTAAATGAGCTGACAAGGTTCAGCTGGTCTCCTCATCTCTGTCTGTACGACGCCCCACACTCTCCCTAGAGGTATGAGTCATCCATGAGCCCACTAGCCTTATACAACTAGGTGGAGAGTTGTATAAGTCGGCGTAAAGCCTGAATCTGGGCGAAATATATCTACCCCCCTGGATGCAACCAGGTGACTTTACCTTCCTGCTGTCACACTATCAAAAAGCGTTTTCCAGCGCTAAACCTTTTATCTGATTTCTAAATTGCTGCATTTGTAAATTCCAAAAGACAATATAAAGGAATAGTTGTAAAAAAATCCCTTGTGGGTTTAACCCCTTGCCGACTGCCGCACGCCGATTTACGTTGGCAGAATGGCAGGGGCAGGCAAATGGGCGTACTTGTACATCCCTTTAAATGTGCCGCCTAGCGGAGCGGGCGCACACCACCGCGTGCCGCGGGAGCATCCCCGCATGTCCCGCAAACTCGATGTTCGCTGGCGGCCAGCAATTGCGGCGAGGAAAGGCAGAACGGGGAGATCCCTATGTAAACAAGGCATTTCCCTGTTCTGCCTAGCAACATGACAGGGATCAACTGCTCCCTGTCATCGAGAGCAGTGATCCCTGTCATGCTGTAGTGAGACCATCCCCCCACAGTTAGAATCACTCGCTAGGACACACTTAACCCCTTGATCGCCCCCTAGTGTTTAACCCCTTCCCTGCCAGTGTAATTTATACAGTAATCAATGGCTATTTGTAGCTCTGATCGCGTATTAATGACAATGGTCCCAAAATAGTGTCAAAAGTGTCCGATGTGTCCGCCATAATGTCGCAATCCCGATAAAAATCGCAGATCGCCGCCAATACTAGTAAAAAAATAATACTAATAAAAATGCCATAAATCTATCCCCTATTTTGTAGACACTATAACTTTTGCACAAACCAATCAATAGACGCTTATTGCATTTATTTTTACCAAAAATATGTAGAAGAATACATATCGGCCTAAACTGAGGAAATTTTTTTTAATATTTTTTTTGGGGATGTAGCGGGTATTTGAATTTAGGGGAGGCATCTGGGTGGTAGTGTAACCCAGATGCACTGATTGTTAGGGAATCTGAGACCCTTTTATGGTTCTTGGAGGACTCTGGTGGTGTGAGGTTCCCTGCGGCCTGCAGGTGGCACTGTCGCCCTGGGCCGGAGCTGAACACTCACCGCAAGACTGCATCCCTTTTTGTCCTTTCCTGGTGCTGGTACAGCGGGGCGGGGAACCTGCTGTGACGCAAAGGGAGAGGAGATAAAAGGGGTGGACGCCTTGACCTTGGGGTTCATAGTTGGAGGACGCAGCCGTGTCCAGGCACCTTCAGCCTGGGTGCTGGCGTTCCCGGCGTTCCGGGCCCAGGTGCCCTTGACCTGGCCAGAGCGGGAGATGGAGTCCATCCCAGGCACCTTTAGCCTGGGGTGAGGTACTAATGCTTAAGCCTGGGACTCAGTACATTCGACTGGGTTCCGCGAGGGTGGAGGAATCCGAGGGGGCCCTAAAGCCTTGGGTGCCCGTGTCTGAGATGAGGAGGCTGGTGAGCGGAACTTCTCCGGAAAGTATGGCGCAGCATTTGCCGGTGACGGAGAGGCCTCCGGTAACTCTCTTGGACGGATGTCTTCCCTCTGACAGGGGCTGTGATAGCGAAGGTAATTCATGCTCTTGTTCTATATAGTCGGTGGCAGTGACTATACATCATAACCATTGGTGACACCACAGTGGTTAGCTCTACTTAAAGGATTGTGCCTTGACCTACTCCCCACAAATACTAAAGTGTTCTCTGGGTCTCAACCTGTCTGTGCTGTATGACTATTTATTGCTGGAAGAGAATAAATACGAGTTGGACCTTTTCAGTGTCTGGAACTCTGGTTACTAGGAGCAAAGGGAGTCATTTCGAGGAAAGGATTTGACTCTGGGACACAAACACAAAACCCGATAGTTCTGGCTTTCACCTCCAGTCTCTCTGGAGGACATGGGCCATGGTGTATCACATCCCTCCCCCCAGTACTAACCCCCTAGACAAGACCAACAAGCTGAGAATGAGAGGGGTGAGGTCGCTACACGTGGGGGCATCGTGTCCGGGATGTGTATTGTGTCTGAATTTGAACTTTGCTGCCCGGAGGAGTTCTGAGTAGGTCGGCCATGTTGGCCAACGTGCCACAAGGGACACCATAGCTGCGCAGTTTGTGGGCTGGAAGAAGAGAAAGCCCGCAAACAAATGCAGAGTATGGGAGGAGTCTGGCCATGTGGAAGGACACACGTGGGGATTCCGGCGCGAAGGGGTCAGTGCGCATTGGAGCAGCAGCCAGTCAGGATGACCTCAAGTACTCCGTGGATTTCTGTTCCTTCTACAGCGGAGATGACTTCCTTTGCTGCTCCGTTCATGGACACAGGAATAAGACTAAGGCCCCGGGGGCGGTTGGCTCTGTATACCTGCAGAGACATAGAGGTCCTCGGTGTGATCTGTCCCGGCTGTTCGGGACTGGTGGTCCATTTGAAGCCGTTCGGGCGATGTGAGGTCTGCAAAGAGTTCCTCTTCGAGGTGGAGCCATCCACAGAAAGGCCTCACGCCTTCCACCTCAACTACCTCACAGGTACTGCCACTCCGGAGGGAGAGATCGATGCCTATGCAGACATTCCTGCGCGCACTGACCAGTGCGAAGTGACTGCCCCAGCGGAGATTAAGAGAGAAAAATCCGAGGATGCTGCCTCGGTCGCCACAAGCTCCCTGCTCCCACCGCCGAAGAGGAAAGTTGGCCTGGTGATGGCATCCTGTGGTCGTGGAAGAGCTTCGCCCCGTCGCTTGCCTGGCCTGGATGGATCCGGAGGGAAGAGCCCTGGACATCCCTGTTCTTCTAAAGGCCCAGGTGAGCCCCAGGGGTTGGGACTGTGTGTGTGGTTGGAGGTGTCGGGAGCCCACAGTCGGTGGAACCCATCAAAGGGGGGTGATTCCGTGTCTACGGGGAATTACCTGCCCGCAGAGTGTTATGACACCTCTGACCTAGAGTCGCTATCTGATGCCGGTGATGATGGGGAGATAGATGAAATCTTCCACAAGAAGGGATGGGACAAGATGAAGTTACCCTCGTCCCGTGTCACAAGGGACCCACCTATGTCCATTGGGGATAGTACGCCCCGGGTGGAGGCCTCGGAGCCTAGGGAAGAATCTGGTCCCCTGCCTACACTTCAGCTTCTTGGATCATCAAATGTTTCACCTACTCCTGTTGCAGGAGTGCAACGCGCATCACTGCGGGCTCCTAGGCCCAAGTCTGCCGAGGTGGTTGGAGTACCTCGTCATCCTGAGTCAATCGTTCTGCTTGGAGAAGGAGACCGTGCCACAATGCCACCCTTGGCAAGGCTGCAGCGTCTCTTTTGTCAGAAGGTTGCCCGAGAATATGGGTGGGAATACCCATATCTACCCTGAGAATTTCTCTATGAGGTGGAAGTTTTTCGGCAGCGGTGGTACAATGATTTTGTCTGGACAAAGCTTAAGGTACCTCACGCACGCCGATACCTCTTGTGTTCCCCTACAGTTACCAGAAAATTCAAGGACTGTAAGGCAGAGTGGATGTTGGGAAGGCACATCCATGCTGACAGGGTGATTATCTATCGGAAGGATGGAGGGAACATTGAGTACAAAGTGGAGGCTTTTGACAAGCATTTGAAGCCTTTGTTCCTGCCACATCCAAAGTTTTATTTATAGGAGAAAAAGACTCCTTTATATTCCCTTTTTGTTGCTGAACTTTCCAGAGTATTTGCTGGAACACAGGGACTGTGCCCTATATTTTTTTTTGGGTGTTTTTGCTCTTTGGAGAAATGGGAGCTGTTATGGTTGTTTTGTTCTCCTTCTTTCTCCTTTCATCAAGAAAATAAATCAGTGACTTTGGGGCATAGCTAGTATAGGGTCACAGTACAGAGAAAAAAAAAAGAAGAGAGAAAAGTTCATCTGGATTTGATAAGTGTCTTGACCGGGGCATTGCCACCAGGTGGCAGTGTTGCGCAACGATTGTGTTTTTTTTTTTACACTATACACCATGATCATTGGAGCGAGTGGGTTTCTCCTTGGATAGACCCATTCCTTCCAAGAAAACATATACATTGTATTAGGATGTGTGTTTTCTTTTCTTTTCCCTCTGCAGGAGATTCATCTGTCAAGGCTGTGAGAATGGGGTGGTTCTTAGATAGCGAGGGGGGGGAAATTTCAAGGTGTAAAATCATTTAACGTTTTTGATATCAAGTTCATTGTTTTATATTCCTGTTTCCCTTTCCCGTTTTAGGTCCTGGCACAATTCATGACTAAATTGTGAGGTGGATTCTATGTGTAGTTTGGTCTCTGGGTCGAACTTATATTACCACTCTTTGGGAGACATGGGTTTGCACCAGACACTGGGGATCAGTGTCAAATCACCAGGGGCAGAGTGTAGCGGGTATTTGAATTTAGGGGAGGCATCTGGGTGGTAGCTTAACCCAGATGCACTGATTGTTAGGGAATCTGAGACCCTTTTATGGTTCTTGGAGGACTCTGGTGGTGTGAGGTTCCCTGCAGCCTGCAGGTGGCGCTGTCGCCCTGGGCCAGAGCTGAACACTCACCGCAAGACTGCATCCCTTTTTGTCCTTTCCTGGTGCTAGTACAGCGGGGCGGGGAACCTGCTGTGCGCAAAGGGAGAGGAGATAAAAGGGCGGACGCCCTGACCTTGGGGTTCAGAGTCGGAGGACGCAGCCGTGTCCAGGCACCTTCAGCCTGGGTGCTGGTGTTCCAGAGTTCCGGGCCCAGGTGCCCTTGACCTTGCCGGAGCGGGAGATGGAGTCCATCCCAGGCACCTTTAGCCTGGGGTGAGGTACTAATGCGGAAGCCTGGGACTCAGTACCTTCGACTGGGTTCCGCGAGGGTGGAGGAATCTGAGGGGGCCCTAAAGCCTTGGGTGCCCGTGTCTGAGATGAGGAGGCTGGTGAGCGGAACTTCTCCGGAAAGTCTGGCGCAGCATTTGCCGGTGAGGGAGAGGTGTCCGGTAACTCTCTTGGACGGATGTCTTCCCTCTGACAGGGCCTGTGATAGCGAAGGTAATTCATGCTCTTGTTCTATATAGTCATTGGCAGTGACTATCAGGGCAGCTGTTAGAAATTATGGGGCCCCGTACAGCCTACCTGACGGGGCACCCTTCGACCACGCCCTTGACCCCACCCCTGTCCCCACCCCTAACCCCGGATCAAAACAAAAGGCAGGTTTGTTGCCGTTTACACATGCGTGGCAGGCCAAAATGTGCGTTCGCAATTGCGCATAAGCATTTTGTTAAAAAAATTACATTGTATCTTTAATTTATTTATTTTTTGCTTTCACAAGGAATGAATAACATCCCTCGTGATAGCAGGGCCATGACAGGTCCTATTTTACTTTGTGCAGAATCACTGGGGCTAAAAACTTATATCTGATCATTGCTGCAGTGATGACTGAGATATCACCCTTCCAATCCAGCGACGTGATGGCGTGTCGCTGGACAGAAAGTGTTTTTCGTTTTTTTTTGGGGGGGGTAAAATGCAGCTTCACTGCACATGTTTACTGCTCCCCCCAACTGAAGTGTAAAGTAGCAGCTCATCAGCATTACAATCATCATCACAGGCAGCACAGTAAGCAGGGGCTCTATCATGACTGTATGTGACATGGCTGTTTGCTGACTTTGTTAACTTATGGCTGTACTGTATATAACAGACTGTAACACACCACAGCCATAACAAAGTCAGCAGCCATGAGACACAGAGCCCTACTTACTGTGCTGCCTGTGAAGACTGTTGTAATGCTAATGATAACCTGCTGTGTTGTGAGTTCTATTCTAAGGACACAGTGAGGATTCTATGCTTTATTCTATCTTTACTCACTGTGTCCATTGCAGCCAGGCTCTCCGTCCTGTTCCCTGTTAGCCTCCTCGCATCCTAGCATCACTCAGTATCACTCCGCCGGCCGGGACTAATTGAGTAGCGGTTGGGTGGTTATACATCCGCCCCAGAAAATGAAGAAATAGTCCCTCCTCTGTGCGCACCTGGGCTCCTCTGTTGACTTGATGGGGCCCAGGAAAATGGTATAACCCCACTTCATAAAACAAGTAGGAGCGGGGGAGAAGTTTACCAAGCTTGTTTATTTATTTATTTATTTAATGCAGCAATGAGCTGTAATGCTGGCCGGGCCCCTCTATGCAGCTGATAGGGCCGGGCCCCGTACAACAGGGCTGGTTGTACTGCCCTATCAGCGGCCCTGGTGACTATACATCATAACCATTGGTGACACCACAGTGGTTAGCTCTACTTAAGCCCTGTACACACGATAGGTTTTACCGATGAAAACAGTCCGATGGACTTTTTTCATCGGACAAACCGATCATGTATGGGCCCCATCTGTCTTTTTTCCATCGGTTTTTAAAAATAGAACATGTTTTAAATTTATCCGATGGTTAAAAAAAGGATAGCAAATTACTATCGTCTGTGGGGAACTCCATCGGATAAAAAACCCACGCATGCTCAGAATCAAGTCGACGCATGCTCAGAAGCATTGAACTTAATTTTTCTCGGCTCATCGGAGTGTTTTACGTCACAGCATTTGAATGGTCGGTTTTTTGACTGATGGTGTGTAGGCAAGACTGATGAAAGTCAGCTTCATCGGTTTTCCGATGGAAAAATCCATTGGTTAAAAAACCATAGGAAATACGATCGTGTGTACAGGGCTTTAAAGGATTGTGCCTTGACCTACTCCCCACAAATACTGAAGTGTTCTCTGGGTCTCAACCTGTCTGTGCTGTATGACTATTTATTGCTGGAAGAGAATAAATACCTTTTCAGTGTGTGGAACTCTGGTTACTAGGAGCAAAGGGAGTCATTTCGAGGAAAGGATTTGACTCTGGGACACACACAAAAAACCTGATAGTTCTGGCTTTCACCTCCAGTCTCTCTGGAGGACATGGGCCGTGGTGTATCGCATCCCTCCCCCCAGTAGTAACCCCTAGACAAGACCAACAAGCCGAGAATGAGAGGGGTGAGGTCGCTACAGGGATATTTATTATAGCAAAAAGTAAAGAATATTGCTTTTTTTTCAAAATTGTCGCTCTTTTTTTGTTTATAGAGCAAAAAATAAAAACCGCAGAGGTGATCAAATACCACCAAAAGAAATCTCTATTTGTGGGGGAAAAGAAAACGTCAATTTTGTTTGCGTACAACGTCACACGACAATTGTCAGCTACAGCGACGCAGTGCCGAATTGCAAAAAATGCTCTGGTCAGGAATAGGGATGGGCCCGGTGCTCGATTCGAACCCATGTTCGAATCGAGCACCGGGCGTTCGCTCGCTCGTCGAGCCCAGAACTATTTGGGCCGTTCGCATCACATTCGTGTGATGCGAGCGGCCCCGCAATGCATTGCGGCCGGCGCGGCCGGCGCAGTGCATTGCTGGCTGATGATTGGCCAAGCATGCACTGTGACCCCGCATGCTTGGCCAATCACAGCGCCCGAAACTCGGAGAGCAATAATTGGCTACAGGCAGGACGCCTGTAGCCAATTACAGCTCAGGGGCTTTAGTACACGCCCCACCATTTAAAAGGCCGCCACGCCATCGGCCCCGGTCACATGAGTTCCGGCTTTAGGAGAGATCAGTCTGCTGATTCTGTCTTTGCTTGATACTGAAAGATTTGCTCTTCTTTGCTAAACCATTGGCTATTTCTTTGCTAAACCATTGCTACCTAAGTCATTGATCGTTCATTGCTGCTGATTGCACAGTTAGCGTGTTATTAGCTGCTGCTGGGGATTAGTCTGGTGCGTGCTTACTGTTAGTACAGTATTGCAGTAGTACCAACCGCAGTGCTGTTAGCACAGCATTGCACCCCAACAGCACCCATAGGACTTCTAGTGTGTTAGTGGCAGCAAACAGAGCTCCTATATTTTCTTCTCAGCAGCACCCATAGGACTTCTAGTGTGTTAGTGGCATCACACAGAGCTCCTATATTTTCTTCTCAGCAGCACCCATAGGACTTCTAGTGTGTTAGTGGCATCACACAGAGCTCCTATATTTTCTTCTCAGCAGCACCCATAGGACTTCTAGTGTGTTAGTGGCAGCAAACAGAGCTCCTATATTTTCTTCTCAGCAGCACCCATAGGACTTCTAGTGTGTTAGTGGCATCACACAGAGCTCCTATATTTTCTTCTCAGCAGCACCCATAGGACTTCTAGTGTGTTAGTGGCAGCAAACAGAGCTCCTATATTTTCTTCTCAGCAGCACCCATAGGACTTCTAGTGTGTTAGTGGCAGCAAACAGAGCTCCTATATTTTCTTCTCAGCAGCACCCATAGGACTTCTAGTGTGTTAGTGGCATCACACAGAGCTCCTATATTTTCTTCTCAGCAGCACCCATAGGACTTCTAGTGTGTTAGTGGCAGCAAACAGAGCTCCTATATTTTCTTCTCAGCAGCACCCATAGGACTTCTAATGTGTTAGTGGCATCACACAGAGTTCCTATATTTTCATCTCAGAAGCACCCATAGGACTTCTAGTGTGTTAGTGGCATCACACAGAGCTCCTATATTTTCTTCTCAGAAGCACCCATAGGACTTCTAGTGTGTTAGTGGCAGCAAACAGAGCTCCTATATTTTCTTCTTAGCAGCACCCATAGGACTTCTAATGTGTTAGTGGCATCACACAGAGTTCCTATATTTTCATCTCAGAAGCACCCATAGGACTTCTAGTGTGTTAGTGGCATCACACAGAGCTCCTATATTTTCTTCTCAGAAGCACCCATAGGACTTCTAGTGTGTTAGTGGCAGCAAACAGAGCTCCTATATTTTCTTCTCAGCAGCACCCATAGGACTTCTAGTGTGTTAGTGGCATCACACAGAGTTCCTATATTTTCATCTCAGAAGCACCCATAGGACTTCTAGTGTGTTAGTGGCATCACACAGAGCTCCTATATTTTCTTCTCAGCAGCACCCATAGGACTTCTAGTGTGTTAGTGGCATCACACAGAGCTCCTATATTTTCATCTCAGAAGCACCCATAGGACTTCTAGTGTGTTAGTGGCATCACACAGAGCTCCTATATTTTCTTCTCAGCAGCACCCATAGGACTTCTAGTGTGTTACTGGCAGCAAACAGAGCTCCTATATTTTCTTCTCAGCAGCACCCATAGGACTTCTAGTGTGTTAGTGGCAGCAAACAGAGCTCCTATATTTTCTTCTCAGCAGCACCCATAGGACTTCTAGTGTGTTAGTGGCATCACACAGAGCTCCTATATTTTCTTCTCAGCAGCACCCATAGGACTTCTAGTGTGTTAGTGGCAGCAAACAGAGCTCCTATATTTTCTTCTCAGCAGCACCCATAGGACTTCTAGTGTGTTAGTGGCAGCAAACAGAGCTCCTATATTTTCTTCTCAGCAGCACCCATAGGACTTCTAGTGTGTTAGTGGCATCACACAGAGCTCCTATATTTTCTTCTCAGCAGCACCCATAGGACTTCTAGTGTGTTAGTGGCAGCAAACAGAGCTCCTATATTTTCTTCTCAGCAGCACCCATAGGACTTCTAATGTGTTAGTGGCATCACACAGAGTTCCTATATTTTCATCTCAGAAGCACCCATAGGACTTCTAGTGTGTTAGTGGCATCACACAGAGCTCCTATATTTTCTTCTCAGAAGCACCCATAGGACTTCTAGTGTGTTAGTGGCAGCAAACAGAGCTCCTATATTTTCTTCTTAGCAGCACCCATAGGACTTCTAATGTGTTAGTGGCATCACACAGAGTTCCTATATTTTCATCTCAGAAGCACCCATAGGACTTCTAGTGTGTTAGTGGCATCACACAGAGCTCCTATATTTTCTTCTCAGAAGCACCCATAGGACTTCTAGTGTGTTAGTGGCAGCAAACAGAGCTCCTATATTTTCTTCTCAGCAGCACCCATAGGACTTCTAGTGTGTTAGTGGCATCACACAGAGTTCCTATATTTTCATCTCAGAAGCACCCATAGGACTTCTAGTGTGTTAGTGGCATCACACAGAGCTCCTATATTTTCTTCTCAGCAGCACCCATAGGACTTCTAGTGTGTTAGTGGCATCACACAGAGCTCCTATATTTTCATCTCAGCAGCACCCATAGGACTTCTAGTGTGTTAGTGGCATCACACAGAGTTCCTATATTTTCATCTCAGAAGCACCCATAGGACTTCTAGTGTGTTAGTGGCATCACACAGAGCTCCTATATTTTCTTCTCAGCAGCACCCATAGGACTTCTAGTGTGTTAGTGGCATCACACAGAGCTCCTATATTTTCATCTCAGAAGCACCCATAGGACTTCTAGTGTGTTAGTGGCATCACACAGAGCTCCTATATTTTCTTCTCAGCAGCACCCATAGGACTTCTAGTGTGTTACTGGCAGCAAACAGAGCTCCTATATTTTCTTCTCAGCAGCACCCATAGGACTTCTAGTGTGTTAGTGGCAGCAAACAGAGCTCCTATATTTTCTTCTCAGCAGCACCCATAGGACTTCTAGTGTGTTAGTGGCATCACACAGAGCTCCTATATTTTCTTCTCAGCAGCACCCATAGGACTTCTAGTGTGTTAGTGGCAGCAAACAGAGCTCCTATATTTTCTTCTCAGCAGCACCCATAGGACTTCTAATGTGTTAGTGGCATCACACAGAGTTCCTATATTTTCATCTCAGAAGCACCCATAGGACTTCTAGTGTGTTAGTGGCATCACACAGAGCTCCTATATTTTCTTCTCAGAAGCACCCATAGGACTTCTAGTGTGTTAGTGGCAGCAAACAGAGCTCCTATATTTTCTTCTTAGCAGCACCCATAGGACTTCTAATGTGTTAGTGGCATCACACAGAGTTCCTATATTTTCATCTCAGAAGCACCCATAGGACTTCTAGTGTGTTAGTGGCATCACACAGAGCTCCTATATTTTCTTCTCAGAAGCACCCATAGGACTTCTAGTGTGTTAGTGGCAGCAAACAGAGCTCCTATATTTTCTTCTCAGCAGCACCCATAGGACTTCTAGTGTGTTAGTGGCATCACACAGAGTTCCTATATTTTCATCTCAGAAGCACCCATAGGACTTCTAGTGTGTTAGTGGCATCACACAGAGCTCCTATATTTTCTTCTCAGCAGCACCCATAGGACTTCTAGTGTGTTAGTGGCATCACACAGAGCTCCTATATTTTCATCTCAGCAGCACCCATAGGACTTCTAGTGTGTTAGTGGCATCACACAGAGTTCCTATATTTTCATCTCAGAAGCACCCATAGGACTTCTAGTGTGTTAGTGGCATCACACAGAGCTCCTATATTTTCTTCTCAGCAGCACCCATAGGACTTCTAGTGTGTTAGTGGCATCACACAGAGCTCCTATATTTTCATCTCAGAAGCACCCATAGGACTTCTAGTGTGTTAGTGGCATCACACAGAGCTCCTATATTTTCTTCTCAGCAGCACCCATAGGACTTCTAGTGTGTTACTGGCAGCAAACAGAGCTCCTATATTTTCTTCTCAGCAGCACCCATAGGACTTCTAGTGTGTTAGTGGCAGCAAACAGAGCTCCTATATTTTCTTCTCAGCAGCACCCATAGGACTTCTAGTGTGTTAGTGGCATCACACAGAGCTCCTATATTTTCTTCTCAGCAGCACCCATAGGACTTCTAGTGTGTTAGTGGCAGCAAACAGAGCTCCTATATTTTCTTCTCAGCAGCACCCATAGGACTTCTAGTGTGTTAGTGGCAGCAAACAGAGCTCCTATATTTTCTTCTCAGCAGCACCCATAGGACTTCTAGTGTGTTAGTGGCATCACACAGAGCTCCTATATTTTCTTCTCAGCAGCACCCATAGGACTTCTAGTGTGTTAGTGGCAGCAAACAGAGCTCCTATATTTTCTTCTCAGCAGCACCCATAGGACTTCTAATGTGTTAGTGGCATCACACAGAGTTCCTATATTTTCATCTCAGAAGCACCCATAGGACTTCTAGTGTGTTAGTGGCATCACACAGAGCTCCTATATTTTCTTCTCAGAAGCACCCATAGGACTTCTAGTGTGTTAGTGGCAGCAAACAGAGCTCCTATATTTTCTTCTTAGCAGCACCCATAGGACTTCTAATGTGTTAGTGGCATCACACAGAGTTCCTATATTTTCATCTCAGAAGCACCCATAGGACTTCTAGTGTGTTAGTGGCATCACACAGAGCTCCTATATTTTCTTCTCAGAAGCACCCATAGGACTTCTAGTGTGTTAGTGGCAGCAAACAGAGCTCCTATATTTTCTTCTCAGCAGCACCCATAGGACTTCTAGTGTGTTAGTGGCATCACACAGAGTTCCTATATTTTCATCTCAGAAGCACCCATAGGACTTCTAGTGTGTTAGTGGCATCACACAGAGCTCCTATATTTTCTTCTCAGCAGCACCCATAGGACTTCTAGTGTGTTAGTGGCATCACACAGAGCTCCTATATTTTCATCTCAGAAGCACCCATAGGACTTCTAGTGTGTTAGTGGCATCACATAGAGCTCCTATATTTTCTTCTCAGCAGCACCCATAGGACTTCTAGTGTGTTAGTGGCAGCAAACAGAGCTCCTATATTTTCTTCTCAGCAGCACCCATAGGACTTCTAGTGTGTTAGTGGCATCACACAGAGCTCCTATATTTTCTTCTCAGCAGCACCCATAGGACTTCTAGTGTGTTAGTGGCAGCAAACAGAGCTCCTATATTTTCTTCTCAGCAGCACCCATAGGACTTCTAGTGTGTTAGTGGCATCACACAGAGCTCCTATATTTTCATCTCAGAAGCACCCATAGGACTTCTAGTGTGTTAGTGGCATCACACAGAGCTCCTATATTTTCTTCTCAGCAGCACCCATAGGACTTCTAGTGTGTTAGTGGCATCACACAGAGCTCCTATATTTTCTTCTCAGCAGCACCCATAGGACTTCTAGTGTGTTAGTGGCATCACACAGAGCTCCTATATTTTCTTCTCAGCAGCACCCATAGGACTTCTAGTGTGTTAGTGGCATCACACAGAGCTCCTATATTTTCATCTCAGAAGCACCCATAGGACTTCTAGTGTGTTAGTGGCATCACACAGAGCTCCTATATTTTCTTCTCAGCAGCACCCATAGGACTTCTAGTGTGTTAGTGGCATCACACAGAGCTCCTATATTTTCATCTCAGAAGCACCCATAGGACTTCTAGTGTGTTAGTGGCATCACACAGAGCTCCTATATTTTCTTCTCAGCAGCACCCATAGGACTTCTAGTGTGTTAGTGGCAGCAAACAGAGCTCCTATATTTTCTTCTCAGCAGCACCCATAGGACTTCTAGTGTGTTAGTGGCATCACACAGAGCTCCTATATTTTCATCTCAGAAGCACCCATAGGACTTCTAGTGTGTTAGTGGCAGCAAACAGAGCTCCTATATTTTCTTCTCAGCAGCACCCATAGGACTTCTAGTGTGTTAGTGGCATCACACAGAGCTCCTATATTTTCTTCTCAGCAGCACCCATAGGACTTCTAGTGTGTTAGTGGCAGCAAACAGAGCTCCTATATTTTCTTCTCAGCAGCACCCATAGGACTTCTAATGTGTTAGTGGCATCACACAGAGTTCCTATATTTTCATCTCAGAAGCACCCATAGGACTTCTAGTGTGTTAGTGGCATCACACAGAGCTCCTATATTTTCTTCTCAGAAGCACCCATAGGACTTCTAGTGTGTTAGTGGCAGCAAACAGAGCTCCTATATTTTCTTCTTAGCAGCACCCATAGGACTTCTAATGTGTTAGTGGCATCACACAGAGTTCCTATATTTTCATCTCAGAAGCACCCATAAGACTTCTAGTGTGTTAGTGGCAGCAAACAGAGCTCCTATATTTTCTTCTCAGCAGCACCCATAGGACTTCTAGTGTGTTAGTGGCATCACACAGAGCTCCTATATTTTCATCTCAGAAGCACCCATAGGACTTCTAGTGTGTTAGTGGCAGCAAACAGAGCTCCTATATTTTCTTCTCAGCAGCACCCATAGGACTTCTAGTGTGTTAGTGGCATCACACAGAGCTCCTATATTTTCTTCTCAGCAGCACCCATAGGACTTCTAGTGTGTTAGTGGCAGCAAACAGAGCTTCTATATTTTCTTCTCAGCAGCACCCATAGGACTTCTAATGTGTTAGTGGCATCACACAGAGTTCCTATATTTTCATCTCAGAAGCACCCATAGGACTTCTAGTGTGTTAGTGGCATCACACAGAGCTCCTATATTTTCTTCTCAGCAGCACCCATAGGACTTCTAGTGTGTTAGTGGCATCACACAGAGCTCCTATATTTTCATCTCAGAAGCACCCATAGGACTTCTAGTGTGTTAGTGGCATCACACAGAGCTCCTATATTTTCTTCTCAGCAGCACCCATAGGACTTCTAGTGTGTTAGTGGCATCACACAGAGCTCCTATATTTTCATCTCAGAAGCACCCATAGGACTTCTAGTGTGTTAGTGGCATCACACAGAGCTCCTATATTTTCTTCTCAGCAGCACCCATAGGACTTCTAGTGTGTTAGTGGCATCACACAGAGCTCCTATATTTTCTTCTCAGCAGCACCCATAGGACTTCTAGTGTGTTAGTGGCATCACACAGAGCTCCTATATTTTCTTCTCAGCAGCACCCATAGGACTTCTAGTGTGTTAGTGGCAGCAAACAGAGCTCCTATATTTTCTTCTCAGCAGCACCCATAGGACTTCTAGTGTGTTAGTGGCATCACACAGAGCTCCTATATTTTCATCTCAGAAGCACCCATAGGACTTCTAGTGTGTTAGTGGCATCACACAGAGCTCCTATATTTTCTTCTCAGCAGCACCCATAGGACTTCTAGTGTGTTAGTGGCAGCAAACAGAGCTCCTATATTTTCTTCTCAGAAGCACCCATAGGACTTCTAGTGTGTTAGTGGTATCACACAGAGTTCCTATATTTTCATCACAGAAGCACCCATAGGACTTCTAGTGTGTTAGTGGCATCACACAGAGCTCCTATATTTTCTTCTCAGCAGCACCCATAGGACTTCTAGTGTGTTAGTGGCATCACACAGAGCTCCTATATTTTCATCTCAGAAGCACCAATAGGACTTCTAGTGTGTTAGTGGCAGCAAACAGAGCTCCTATATTTTCTTGTCAGCAGCACACATAGTACCTATAGTGTGTTAGTGTCAGCACCCATAGGACCTACAGTGTGTTGTGAGCACACATAGGAGTTCTATTTTTTATACTATATACACTACCGACTACAATGGCTGGAAGACCGCCAAGGAGAGGCAGAGCGTGCCGAGGCAAGAACACAGGGCAGACAGGCTCTGTTTCTAGAGACAACAGTGCTGGCCGTGGACGTGGTCGTGCATCGTCATCAGCACGTGGCCATGGGACACGCTTGTCTTTGTTTTCGGCAGCTGGACATGTGGAGCCGCATCATGCCGAAGGCTTGGTAGAATGGATGACCAAGCCCTCCTCATCCTCCTCATCCTCTCTCACCCAGGCTCAGGGTACTGGCAGAGCAGCTGCCAACGCGTACTCAATGGCATCATCAGCCACCCCTTCCCTAGACCCACCATGTCCTCCTGAGGAGTCCCCCGAACTGTTTGAGCACAGTGTTGGGTACATGCTCCAGGAGGATGCCCAACGATTCGAAGGCTCGGATGATGATACCCAGCTTGAGGAAGTCAGTAGTGTGCGCGCAGAGAGAGGGGATGCTGAAGGACAGCAATCTGGCAGTAGTGTTCCACCAGCTGCAGCTTACTGCCAGGTTTGCTCTAGTGGTGAAGAGGGAGGGGATGATGAGGTCACTGACTCCACGTGGGTGCCTGAAGGGAGAGAGGAGGAGGAGGAGGAGGATGCAGCGTCACATGTCCAACGAGGCAGGATGCCCCCTGGAGGCCAGCTAGAGGCCAGCACAGCAACTGTACCACACCGCAGAGCTCCGCCTGTGCAGGGCGCTGCCTCTGCACGTTATCACAAAAGTTCTTTGGTGTGGGCCTTTTTTGAGACGAGTGCATCAGATCGCACCACTGCTATTTGCAATATTTGTCTCAAGCGTATCTCGCGTGGCCAAAACATCAGCCGCTTGGGCACCACAAGCATGAGCAGACATATGTCGACCTGCCATGCAGCTCGTTGGCAAGCACACATAAAAGACCCACACCAAAGAACAAAGCGGACCTCTCCTTGCTCCTCATCAGCTGGGATCTCCATCCCCACTATATCTTCTGTCCTCTCTGAAAGCTGCTCTGAGAGGACTGAAGGTGTAGAATTAGGTGTGTCACAACCAAGTACTTGCAGTACACCGACGTCCGATTGTAGCAGGCAAATTTCCCTGCCCCAGCTGCTGGACCGTCGAAAGAAGTATACTCCCAGCCATCCACATGCCCAGCGGTTGAATGCTAGCTTGGCTAAATTGCTAGCACTTCAACTGCTGCCTTTTCAGTTGATAGACTCGGCCCCTTTCCGTGAGTTTGTTCAATGTGCGGTTCCTCAGTGGCAGGTTCCCAAACGCCACTTTTTCTCACGGAAGGCGATTCCGTCTCTCTACTGGCATGTGGAAGGCAATGTCCATGCCTCGCTGGACAGGGCGGTCAGCGGTAAGGTGCATATTACCGCTGACTCATGGTCCAGCAGGCATGGACAGGGACGTTATCTTTCTTTCACGGCCCATTGGGTCACTCTATTGGCAGCTGGGAGGGATGCAGGACAAGGTGCAGTAGTGTTGGAGGTTGTTCCGCCACCACGCCTCCAAAATGCTACTACTGGTTGTGACACACCTCTCTCCTCCACCCCCTCCTCTTCTTCTTCCTCCATGTCCTCTTCGAGTGCTCTGTCCTCGGAACCAGCGGTGCTCCGTAGGCGTACAAGGGGCTACGCGAGTACGCAGGCAAAAAGATGCCATGCCGTGCTTGCGCTGGTGTGTTTGGGGGACAGGAGCCACACTGGGCCAGAGGTTCTGGCAGCTCTGCAGGGGCAGGCCGAGAGGTGGTTGACGCCACGCCAGCTTAAGCCAGGAATGGTCGTTTCTGATAATGGCACCAACCTCCTCTCCGCCCTGCGACAGGGGCAGCTCACCCATGTGCCCTGTATGGCTCACGTCCTCAACCTGGTGGTGCAGCGGTTCTTGGGCAGGTTCCCAGGCTTACAGGATGTCCTGAGGCAGGCCAGGAAAGTCTGTGTGCATTTCCGCCGATCTTATAATGTCAGTGCTCGGCTGACTGAGCTGCAAAAGGAGCTGAACCTGCCCAAGAACCGCCTAATATGTGACATGCCCACCAGGTGGAACTCAACGTTGGCCATGCTGCAGCGACTGCACACGCAGCAGAGGGCCATCAATGAGTACCTTTGCGACTACGGCACCAGGACAGGGTCAGGGGAGCTTGGCTTTTTTTCCCCACGCCAGTGGAGCATGATCAGGGATGCATGCACTGTCCTCTCACCATTTGAGGAGGCCACGAGGATGGTGAGCAGTGACAGTGCATGCATCAGTGACACTGTACCTCTTGTCCACCTGTTGGAGCATACGCTGCGTGGGATAATGGACAGGGCACTTGAGGCAGAACAGAGGCAGGAAGAGGAGGACTTCCTTGTCTCTCAAGGCCCCCTTTATCCAGACAATGTTCCTTCTGTCCCACCCATCACACAGGAAGAGGAGGAGGAGGAGGAGGAGGATTGTGTGAGCATGGAGGTGGAGCCTGGCACTCAGCATCAGCAGCAGCAGTCTTTTAGGGATGATGTACAGTCCCAACAAACCAGTGGACTTGTACGTGGCTGGGAGGAGGTGGCTGGCGATCATGTCATCCTCAGTGACCCAGAAGACTCCGGACCGAATGCCTCAGCTAACCTACGCTGCATGGCCTCCCTGATCCTGCAAAGCCTGCGGAAGGATCCTCGTGTTCTTCGGATCAAGGAGAGTGACCATTACTGGCTGGCCACTCTCCTTGATCCACGGTACAAGGGTAAGGTTGCGGACCTTATCTTGCCGTCGCAGAGGGAGCAGAGGATGAGACATCTCAGGGAGGCCTTGCAGAAAGGTCTGTGCAACGCGTTCCCAGAAACTGGGAGGTTACAAACTCCTGGTCCTGGACGACGAGTTGCTGAGGCTTCGGTCAGTAGCAGAAGGAGCGGTGGGGAAGGTGGACGTCTGACCGATGCGTTCAGACAATTTTTTAGTCCGCAGCCCCAAGGTATGATCGGTTCCAGCAACCATCGCCAGCGTCTGATATACATGGTGCAGGAATACCTAGGGGCAAGGTCAGACTTGGACACCTTTCCCACCGAAAATCCTCTGGCTTACTGGGTCCTGAGGATGGATCACTGGCCAGAGCTTGCACAGTATGCAATTGAGCTACTGGCCTGTCCTGCATCCAGCGTTCTTTCCGAACGCACATTCAGTGCTGCTGGAGGATTTGTCACCGATCATAGGGTGCGCCTGTCCACCGACTCGGTTGATCGACTGACCTTCATAAAAATGAATCAGTCTTGGATCACCACCAGCTACCAGACACCTGAAGCGGATATAACGGAATAATTTATAATGTCACATCCCTTCAAGACTGCCTATGCTGATGCTGAGTGACTGTCCTGTTATGTTCACTGACTATCCTCTTCCTCCTCCTCAATGATCCATGCCACCACACCAGTGCCTAAGGCACAATTTTTCAGCCCCTGTATAACAGGGGCGTGTAATTACAATTTTTTAAAAAGATGCTTCGCAACAGGTGTGACTGCTGTGCTCAGAGTACAGTATCTGTGAGGGGTTGCAGTGTTGTGGCACCAGCACCAGTGCCTAAGGCACAATTTTTCAGCCCCTGTTGGGGCGTGTAATTACAATTTTTAGGCAATGCTTTGCAACAGGTCTCATTGCTGTGCTCAGAGTACAGTATCTGTGAGGGGTTGCAGTGTTGTGGCACCAGCACCAGTGCCTAAGGCACAATTTTTCAGCCCCTGTATAACAGGGGCGTGTAATTACAATTTTTTAAAAAGATGCTTCACAACAGGTGTGACTGCTGTGCTCCAAGTACAGTATCTGTGAGGGGTTGCAGTGTTGTGGCACCAGCACCAATGCCTAAGGCACAATTTTTCAGCCCCTGTTTAACAGGGGCGTGTAATTACAAATCTTGATCTAATAGTTCACAGCAGGGCCCATTCCTGCGCCCACCAAGAGTAACTATGAGGGCCTACAGTCTTGTGGCAACACCGTCCACCACCACCACCACCACCAAAGGCCCAATTTTTCTGCCCTGTTCAACAGGTGCATGCAATTACAAATCTTGATCTAATAACTCACAGCAGGGCCCATTCCTGCACCCACCAAGAGAAACTGTGAGGGCTTACAGTCTTGTGGCAACACCGTCCACCACCACCACCACCACCACCAAAGGCCCAATTTTTCTGCCCGGTTCAACAGGTGCATGCAAGTACAAATCTTGATCTATTAACTCACAGCAGGGCCCATTCCTGTGCCCACCAGTCTTGTGGCTACACCAACATCTAATAGGGCAAATTTCTGCAGAGTATATACGGCAGGCCCCTACTTTCAAACATCCAACTTACAAACGACTCCTACTTGCAAACGGCAAGAGAAAACAGGAAGTGAGAGGAAATCTACCCCTAGGAAGGAAAATTCTATCCTGTTAGATTTAATTTGGGAAAAAGGTATCTCCTCTCTACTGATGCTTTATCACCAATCCTTGTTTCAATTAAAACCCCACTTTTCCAAAAACATTTGTCATTGGGACGGAAAGTGAGGTGACATGTTCTGAACAGATGTGCAAAGACAGCAAATGTTACAGGGGTGATAACCCCTCCCTATGTTCTCCAAAAAGCTTAAAAATTGATTTTTTTGGGATGTAGCTACACTTCATAATGTACCTGTTCAGATTCTACTTAAGAACAAACCTACAGTCCATGTCTTGTTTGCACCACCTATATACTGCTGTTCAGAGTATATAGGGTTGTAGGTATAGGGTTTTATTTTGGGTGCGGGGTCCCCCTTAGTATCCATACAAGACCCAAAGGGGCTGGGGTGGGGGGGGGGTGATGGGGTAGCCATGCCATTTTTCTCAAGGATTTTCAGCCATATGGCGGCCAGGACAAGACATGACATTAAAGCCGCAAGTGGTTTTAAATGGCTTCTTTTTTTCCTTTACAAATGTCATTTTGTGCAAGGACAGTTCTAAACACGGGAAACACATGCCACTTCACAGGCATACTTTAGACACCCCCCAGGTACCATATTTAAAGGAAAATTTCACTTTTTTTTTTTCACTTTATGCATCATTAAAATGACTGCTCCCGAAAAAACTTTAGTTTTTAAAATTTCTTTTTGCATTGATATATGTCCCCTGGGGCAGGACCCGGGTCCCCAAACCTGTTTTATGACATTAACATGCATATTGGCCGTTGTAATTAGCAATTTTGATTTCGAACGTTCGCGTCCATTATAACGAATAGGGTTCGAAAGTTCGCGCGAACTTTCGGTCCGTTCGAAGGTTCTGGTGCGAACCGAACCCGGGGGTGTTCGGCTCATCCCTAGTCAGGAATGGGGTAAAATCTTCCGGGGCTGAAGTGGTTAACCAATCTTGTGTTTTTGTACAATTCTCCTTTAGGGGGGGCATGGCAGGGGGGGGGGGTGTCCTATGCCTCCATACTTTTGCTGTCCCTTATTCCCATCTCAAAAAGTTGGGAGGTATGTTAGTTCATATCTTTCAGACTTTTGGACATATTTCATGTTTCTATCCAGGTAGATTCACAATGAATGATTCAGTGACTACATATTTACTATTATGTTCATTTCAATAGGGGCCTATTGTGCTTCCTCCACTAACAAGTCCATGGCAGTTTTTTTATTACCAAAATGTAATTACCATATGATGCAAAAAAACACAAATATTGCAACTCTGAATTCATAATACATCATAGAGCGGACTGCACATAAAAACCATTGCAAAACAATGTTACCTAAACTGGTGGGATGATGCTAGTGTAGCGCACCCCCTAAGAAGTCGCAGTGACCTGGGATCCCCCACCCTGCAAAGCCAGGCACACTGAATTTTTACAGTCACTTCAGAGTCAGAAAACAGTTCGTTACTTTGTTTTTTTTGTGTTTTATTGAGCGTGATAAACTTGGATGGGCATAGGGGTATTATGGGATGCCCTCTTGACTTCAGAGATTTCAGGGACAACTTCTCCTATATACAGTCTATATACACTCCTCACTTCCTCCAGCACACTTGCTTGCAGAACTCCAACTGGCACACTATAATCTGACTGAGATCAGTGTCAGATTAATTTAAGATTATTAGAGTATCAGCCTATTACAGGCAGAAACCCAAGGCCCCTTGATGTGTAGCAAAAAGTAATTGTCCTGCATACATCCCTGTGGCTACTGATCCTAGCACCTCTTCAGGCACTGCCAACCCACCTTGCTGCAGCTCCCTCTTTCCCTAGCCCTTCTGACTAACTTCTTTAGCACAGTCCTCCCAGACTGACATTCTTCCCACAGTGCTCGCAAACTGCCCACTCACCAGCCCACCCAGCTGACTTCTCAGAAGATCTCCTGGATGTGCTCACCTTCTCCTACTGTCCTCTTCTTTGCTCCTGTACCTCCAGGAAGGATTCATCCTTGTGTTGTAGAGGGTCTCTCAAGCACCCGAGCCCCAGGCCTGAAGTCACCCTCAAAGGCTCCCCTCAAAGGCCACTGACAGCCTCCTCAGCACTCCGTCTCCATCTTCCACCGACTGCCCCTGCTGGCAAGACCCATGAGTACTTATGAGGTGGCCTGCCCCCTGCCAGCCCATTTTTCTGGGGATTGGCTGGAGCCCTCATGAATACTCCAAGCAGCTCCTCCTAGACTCCACCCTCTACTTTGTAAAGCTTCTCCAAGGTTCCAGAAAGCAGGAGGAGTCACCAGAAATGCTGCTTGATGAGTCATCCAGCCTCCCTGGGTCACTCAGCCCTAAACCCAGATTCAACCCAGGCCTGGCTCTCAGCCAAGCCAAATTTTCCTACACTAACAACTAGCTTTGTACATCTAATCAAACACACTGGAGGTTCCTACACTAGTGTAGCGCCCCTGTACTTTGAGGGGTGCTATGTGCCTAAATTTAGGGGTTGGTCTGGGCTAGAAGCCAGGCTCAGACCGCTTTTATTGATAGGTTCTGTTACTTTGTTCCTGCAGGCGTTGTACTGGTGTGCAGTTCCCTGTGGCCTGTAGATGGCACTGCCATGACAGGTCAGGGTTGAATCACTGGTGACAGTGCTGTGCCTTAGGGTGTCCTCTCTCGGCAGTAGTACAGTGGGCGTGGTCAACCTGCTGTGCATGCTGGGCGAGGATACATAAGGGGCAAACGCCACCGGGAGAGTGGGGAGAGTTACGGTGTTCCAGAGTTTGGGTCGCGTGACCTGATTATCCAGGCCTGGGGTGCACGAGTGCATCGGTCCCAGGCACCTTTAGCCTGGGGCTGCAGCTTCGACATTGGGCCCAGCACCTTTAGCTGGGGCTCATCTCTAAAAAGAGGAATCCCAGGGTGCCCCTGAGAGGGGACCCGCTCTAAGAAGAGGAGACCAGGGGAGGACCTTTCTGATGGACCGGTGAGAGTTCACAGAAAAAGAGAGGCCCGGTAAACTTCTGGAGGGATTCCACTATACATCTAAGGCCTTGTAATGTGCAGCAACTTGCACCTGTTCTTGAATTACAAGCGCTGAGAAGTTTGGGGCTCAGAGATTCTGTGGCAGAGAATCTCCCGATCGTATCTCCAAGGAAAACTTAAGTGAAGTAAAGTTTGTGCATCACTCCGGCTGCTAGGACCGTGAGAGGGGACTATCCGGGTGAGCAGAGTCCACTTGGGATTGAGTGGTGATATTTAGTGCCTGAACCTGCCTCCCTGTTCCTTTATTCTTCAACTCCAACTTTCCTATCCAGTTTTCAGCATAAAGAAAATAAACCTTCCTTCATTAAGGTTTAACCTTGTCTGGACATTGGCCTTATTGGTGCACCTACAACAGACTCTTCCTTACACTCTAGGGGTGAGAACCAACTGAGGGAAGGTAACTCGCTGCGGGACCCAACAATTTCTGAACACCACTCACCCTCTTATAAAAGAAGGAACCTGGGCATTGTGGTATGGTGTGTCCCGCCTTGAGGAGGTAAGGCCAAGGAACCGTGTGCTACACTAGCTACATGCAGCTACTGTTTTACAAGCTGATTCTACTTCAAACAACCTGCCCTTCCACAGCAAAAATACTGTTTTTTGAAGCTTGCTGCTTTACCATTAAAAGACAAGTATGGCCAAAGCTTTTTTGGTCATACTTTTCTTGGTGGGTCACAGAAGTGCACTTACTTTTGCTTTCCTGTGATCAGAAATCAGATGACAGAGGGCTAAAGCCCACTATCAGCTGACATGGTAGAGCCTCTCCAAACTTTGGATAGATCCTGGTGATTTTGTTGGGATTCACCCAGGTGCTTGATTTACAGCTAATTCCTCCTCTCAAATAGCTAAGAGCTGGAGCTTGTTGCGTGCGCCCTCCTGCCCGCCCTCCCCCTTCCCAACCCAGCACTCCAGTGAGAGTTGCAGGAGCAGAATGGAGAGCAATGACTGACAGTCACTGCTCTCTGCTCCAAGCAGACCAAAAAACAAGTGATCAGTGGTCATGAGATCACTGAGTTCTTGGTCTTAGAGCTGACATGGGATAGCTGCAGCATAGAGGCAGGTGAGTAGGTATGTTTGTTTTTTGAAACCCGAAAGTTCTCATTTTAAGAATTCATTGGGCTTATTTTCATTAAGTAAGTATTTTGTTAAAAATTATTTATGTATTTTTAAATTTAAGGCTCAGTACTAAGAACTTCTCTACATAGAACACATTTAGGCCATTCTTCTCCATTTCTACAAGCTTTAATATAGCCCCCAGAAAAAAACGATCTTCATAGTATTTTTGGTTAGTTGTAGACATTTCAAACTAATGCTAACTTGGGCCCTGAGCCCTGACCCAGTTTAAGAAACACTAGTCCTCAATATTGCAAAAGCAGCTGAAGTAGATCAAATGCAAGTCATGTGCAGGTCATCTGCAATGAATTCTGAAACATCTCAGAAACATTTGATGTCAATAGTGTGCTACATTTGCCCATCAAAGCCCATTTAGAATGGCTCTAAATTTATTCAGGTCTGCACAAGCCAGTGCCCAGGGATAACAAAGGTAGAACCCAGCCAAAGAATACATTGTAAGAAAATGTTCATATTTTCTTTCCCTCTTCCTGTCCATCTCAGAACTTTTGTGCTAACTCCATCAAGAAAACTTTAGAAACCATAGGAGATGTTGAGGGTATATACTGTATATGAGCTTGTTGAACATCCAATTTCAAAACCATGCACATTAATATAGAAATGGATCTCCTTTCAGTAAGGCTTTTCATAAGATTTCAGAGTGTGTTAGTGGGAATTTAAATTTTAATGAAAAGAGAATTTATGAGATTAGATATTGATGTTGCATGAGAACATCAGGCTTGCTATCAATGTTCCAGTTCATATCAAAGATGTTTTAATATGGTTGAGGTAGACAGAGCAGGCTACTTGAGTTTCTCAACACCAAAGTCATGATGTCATGACTTTATGAATCTAAAAAGTTTGGATGTACATGATTGTAAAAATTTGGTAACATGTTGTAGCATTAAAGCGGAACTAGAATCAATTATATTTATCGCTGATTCAGTGTCCTGATGCCTGCCAGGTACCTCACAGGTGCCTGCATATACTCTCCGGCTTCTTCCAGGTGCCGGTTTTTGGCCATCTTGATTGGCAAGTGTGGTAGGATTTCACTGCCATGCATGCGCGGGACTGCAGTATTCCTGGCACACAGGCACTGTGCTGGAAAGTAAACTGAGCCGCACGGGTACGTTTTATTTTATTGCAGAAGAGCCGTTGCATACCTCCTCTGCAAAAAAAAGCGTGCCTGCTAACAGTTTTTTAATTAGACTTTAGTTCCCCTTTAACTGTATCCTTCACCGAAAACACCTTAACTAAATGGTCTGATTTACTAAAGGCAAATAGACTGTCCACTTTCAGGGGAATTTTCAGCAGAGCTTAGTGAATGCGATAAAGCTCTTCTGACTTGCATCATCCAATCACATGCACGCAAAAGGCTGTTAGTTTGCGTGCTAGGTAAAAAAAAAAAAAACTTCTGGGGAAGCTTCTCCTGTACAGTGTAACGGCCCGTACACACGATCCGAATATCGGACGAAAACGGTCGTCCGAGGAAGAATCGTAAGATTTTCGGATCGTGTGTACACTACTTTCAAGACCCGATCACGACAGTTCATCTGATATTATTCGATCGGACCAGCAAGAAAATTTTCCTCGTACGATACCAGATCGTACTATTTTCGTTTAGTCAGTATAGTTGTCATCCGAAAATACAATATAAATACATTACAACACATGACATCACTTCCAATTTATTTTTGGGACTTTATTACCCTATTTAATTTTTACTTGCGACTATTAAGCGAAACAGTGAAAGTGAACAGCCTATTTTCCTTTAGTAATTCAACCCTAATATTTTGGAAAGTGTCCACGTAGTGTACATTTTATTCATACAATACATTGCCAAAAGTATTGGGCCGCCTGCCTTTACACACACATGAACTTTAATGGCATCCCAGTCTTAGTCCGTAGGGTTCAATAATGAGTTGGCCCACCCTTTGCATCTATAACCGCTTCAAGTCTTCTGGGAAGATTGTTCACAAGGTTTAGGAGTGTGTCTATGTGAATGTTTGACCATTCTCCCAGAAGCGCATTTGTGAGGTCAGGCACTGATGTGGACAAAAAGGCCTGGTTCGCAGTCTCCGCTTGAATTCATCCAAAAGGTGTTCTATCAGGTTGAGGTCAGGACTCTGTGCATACCAGAAATTTTGGACAAATTCATGCTCCCAGCTTTGTGGGAACAGTTTGGGGATGGCCACTTCCTGTTCCAACATGACTGTGCACCAGTGCACAAAGCAAGGTCTATAACGACATGGATAAGCGAGGTTGGGGTGGAAGAACTTGACTGGCTGGCACAGAGTCCTATCCTCAACCCATGAGAACACCTTTGGGATGTATTAGGGCAGAGACTTTGAGCCAGGCCTTCTAGTCCACATCAGTGTCTGACCTCACAAATGTGCTTCTGGAAGAAGGGTCAAACATTCCTATAGACACACTCCTAAACCTTGTGGACAGAAGAGTTGAAGCTATAATAGCGCCAGGGTGCGCTGGGGTGCACCAACTCAATATTGAACCCAACAGACCAAGACTGGGATGCCAATAAAGTTCACAAATCATGTGCATGTAAAGGCAAGTGTCCCAATGCTTTTGTTAATATAGTGTATAGTAGATGGAATGTTCAGGTGTTCAGAGCTTTTGGCCAAATAGTATAGTTAGAAAATGTCTGTTTGGTGGTCTTCATGGTCAATAAGAACTCTGCAAATACATTAGACCACACGTCTCCAATATTTACTAAAATATTACAAAGCTGGGCACCATGATGTCTAAATACAGTTCAGAACTTAATATTGGTGAATGTTTAAAATGGAAAATGTGTAGTAAATGTCTGATATATAACAGGAATGTATTTTGATAACTGATAACTGTGTGGTAAAGCTTTATAAAAAGACTCGGGTTTTAAGATTCTCTAGGTTCATTGCAGAGTCTCACTGTCTGTCTCAGAAATGGGCTTTTATCTTTTTATCTAAATATGATGAATTGCTGCACATTCCTCTTTAGAAATATGTGCATAATCATCTCTGGCTTACCAATATATAAAACCACTCATCCATTTATATCAAGTTCAGTTAATTTATAATCTAAATAGGCTTAGCATATTTTTTTAGTTTGTCTACTTATTTGCTTTTTATCTCATCTATTGTACCTACAATCTCTTTTGTAGGTTTAATATGAATATTAATTTTACATGATACCAACTGTTATGAATTTATATGATCCTAGCAATGTGTGCAGGGTAGCATAATATTTTATTGCACTTCCACTTCCTGCTATAGAGAAGAAGAGAAGGTTGAGGGTTACCAAGGTTACCGAGATTTTTAAATGGATTTTTAAATGGACCCCATTAGATAAGAAGTGTGAAACAGGACAGTGCAGGGCAAGAGTCATGTGGTGGTTACAGAGTTGGTCAGGTTAAAAAAGTCCATCTAGTTCAACCAAAATAAATAAGTAGAATAAATAAATACAAAAAAAACACAAACTGCAGAATGTTCTATACAGTAGATCTAGTGTGCCAGATCCCCCCCCCCCATAATACAGCATGGGCCAATTTGTTCTAGCAAGGCAACAATCAATTTCTTCCTGAACCGAAGATAGCAACCAGATATTCCATGGATCGATAATCTCTACTGTTAAAACCTGTAATTGTTATTATTCAGTTATTTTTTGTGCATTTAGGAATGCATCCAACTCTTTTGTTAAACAATCTTATAAGCTGGCCCAAACTAGTTCCTGAGGGAATATATTCCACATTTTCACAGCTCTAATGCCGCGTACACACGATCGAAAATTCCGACAACAAAATCGTGGATTTTTTTCTAGACGGAATGTTGGCTCAAATTTGTGTTGTATACACACGGTCACACAAATCCTGTCGGAAATTCCGAACGTCAAGAACGCAGTGACGTACAAGACGTACGACGAGCCGAGATCAATGAAGTTTAATAGGCAGTTCGGCTCTTCTGATTGATTATGAGCATGCATGGTTTTTTGAGCATCGGAATTGCATACAGACAGTCGTAATTTCCGTCCAGAACTTTCGAAAAATTTGAGAACCAGCTCTCAAATTTTTGTGGTCGGAAATTCCGACAGCAAATATCCGATGGAGCCTACACATGGTGCTCACATCGAACATTTGTTGTCGGAATTTCCGATCGTGTGTACGTGGCATTACGGTGAAGAACCCTTTTGGTATGTGGAGGTCAATTCTCTTTTTCTCTAAACAGAAACATTTATAGTGTTTAAAATATAAGTACATTAAACCACCCATAATTTGGAGGAGATATTCAAGCATTCACTGGCTAGTCTGTTGGTTGCTATGGAAAACGTAATCCTAAAAAAGGGAAGGATGCAAACCGGTGGAATTTACAGGGAATGTCACATTCACTGGGTAAAAAGGTTTTCTTTTTACAACATGGCAAAACATGGCAGAACACATGTGGTAGTAGCCCCGCCTACTGTTTCCCACAGGGCCAGTGCAAAGGTTTATCACTCCCACATAACAGCCCATTACCTTCTTTCTCCCCACATAACTCACTACCAGTGTGAAGAGGAGAAACCCTTACCTGCCACCTCTCGTGGTTATCCATGCAGGTTTAGCTTCTCCTGTGGTGCAGTCCCTGATGGGTGATAAAGGCTCCAGTAAGGCAAGGAACCTCTTCTGTGGATCTTTTGGGGTGAAAAACTGTGGTTAACAGTCCACATACAACGGTGAAACCAGGGTTATCTTCCTTGGTAGAGCTCTCCTTGTCTGGCGTTTCACAACCTGCTTCCAATGAAGTGAGCGCATCCATGAAACTGTGGTACCCCATTTCCAAGACAAGAATATTTTCTCGTTCTTTGGATTCTGTCTGCTAATGTCCTAAGAAGTTGTGTGCTATGTCTTTTCTCTAAGCATTCTGGTGCTCATTCCACTGACCACTGTGGACAGAAAAACGAAAGAACTACATTCCAGCCAGGGAATGATGCATCATTCTTAGCATTTAAATTGGATAGCTCTCACACAGTGCCCATCTTGAATTTGGGAAAATCCTGCCCCAGTGGCCATCTAGGTGTAGCGGGTGTCAACATTTAGGGGGAGTATCTGGGCGGTAGCATGGCCCAGATGCACTAATTATTAGGGATTTATGGCCATTTGGTTCGTGGAGGATATAATGGTGTTCAGTTCCCTGCGGCCCCTGGGTGGCGCTGTCGCCTTGGGCTGGGGTTGAACCATCATTGTAGGGCTGTGCCCTTTGTGTCCTCTCACGGCAGTAGTACGGCGGGGCGGGGAAACCCGCTGTGCCTGCTGGGAGAGGGTATAAAGGGGCAGACATCTTGCGCACGAGGTCCGAGCCCCAGGCACCTTCAGCCTGAGGGCTGCTGTTCTGTTCGTCCGCGCCCAGGTGCCCTCGGCCTGGGCGCGAGGGAGTTCGAGTTCCATCTCAGGCACCTTAAGCCTGGGGTGAGGTACTAGCCGAGGCCTGGGGCCCAGTACCTTCGACTGGGTCCCGCATGGGAGAGAATACCTAGGGGCCCACCAAGTAAGGGGACCCGAGTCTCGGGAGAGGAGAACCAGGGAGGTGACCTGGCCTGAAGATCCAGCGCAGCATTGGCTGGTGACAGTGCAGGCCTCTGGGGACTGTCCAGGATGGATCATCTCCCTAACAGGGGTCGCCATTAGAAGGTAGTCCATGTTCTATGGTCTTTGCAGAGACCCAACTACAATCAGGTTGGTGGCAGAGACCTATCCAAAGGTCTGTGGCAGGGACCTCATCGTTCACCCGGTCTGTGGCAGGGACCAACCTCACGGTCGGTGGCAGCGACCGTGCGCCAAAAGTTGTTGTGAACTCCTAACAGCTTCTCTGATCCGAAAGGATTGGGCCTGAACCCTCTCCCCACCAAGTTCGTGTTTGTATTAACCTGTCTGCTTGCAAAGAGGCATATTCATCTCTTCGGAAATAAATATAGATGTTGTACTGTCACCTGGTGTGGGCTTACTTTTCTGGGAGCAAAGTGTTCTACATTCACCTATCTACCTGTCATATTTGAAGTGGAAGCTCCGGACAAGGACACAGACCCGAAGGTAAAGATCCTAGCTCAAACCTCTACACACATTTGAGGTGCGAGCTGGTGGCAGCACCTCACCCCTCTCCCTGGTCCCCCTAGACGAGTTAACCAGCCGAGAAGAAGAAGGGAGAGAGCGGGTGAGCCCGCTACATAGGGTTTGGGCAAAAACTGCCCTGCAGCCATCCTGAAAGTGGGCAGTAAATGGAGGAAGGCAGAAGAGTGGAGAAAATGCTTCTCAAAAGCTGACAGATTTACAGATATTGTGTCCAGAGGCTAACAAATGCATGCCAGCAAATCTGTAGCTGCAAACTCTGCATTAAAGGACGTTTACTGATGGTAAAGCCCATGTGTATATATATATATATATATATATATATATATACAAAGTATATATATATTTAGTTATGAGCCCTTTGTGAGATTGCCTTTACAGGATGAAGAGCATGCCAGGGCTTTACAAGAGGTAGCCAGAGTCATGGACACCAAAAGCAGGGAAATAGTTTCTGCCCTTTACAAGGTGGTGGGGAAATCTCTGGCAGAATTGGCCTCTTGGCCAGTCCCCTCAAATAAATAAATCTCAAATGAAACAGTATCGTATCTGTTTGAAGTTCATGACTAGGGATGAGCCGAACACTCCCCCGGTTCGGTTCGCATCAGAACATGCGAACAGGCAAAAAATTTGTTCGAACAGGCGAACACCGTTAAAGTCTATGGGACACGAACATGAAAAATCAAAAGTGCTAATTTTAAAGGTTAATATGCAAGTTATTGTCATAAAAAGTGTTTGGGGACCCGGGTCCTGCCCCAGGGGACAAGTATCAATGCAAAAAAAAGGTTTAAAAACTGCAGTTTTTCCGGGAGCAGTGATTTTAATAATGCTTAAAATGAAATAATAAAAGTGAAATATTCCTTTAAATTTTGTACCTAGGGGGTGTGTATAGTATGCCTGTAAAGTGGCGCGTGTTTAGAACTGTCCCTGCACAAAATGTAATTTCTAAAGGAAAAAAAGTAATTTAAAACTATACTCGCGGCTATTAATGAATTGTCGGTCCCGACAATACAGATCAAAGTCATTGAAAAAAACGGCAGTTTTTTTCAATGACTTTTCTCTGTATTGCCGGGACTGACAATTCATTAACCACTTAAGCCCCAGACCAATACGCAGCATAAAGACCAGGCCCCTTTTTGCGATTTGCCACTGCGTCGCTTTAATTGACAATTGCGCGGTCATGCGACGTGGTTCCCAAACAAAATTGACGTCTTTTTTTTCCCCACAAATAGAGCTTTCTTTTGGTGGTATTTGATCACCTCTGCGGTTCTTAATTTTTGCACTATAAACAAAAATAGAGCGACAATTTTGACAGTGTCAGTAGGCGAGCAGGGAGATGTTGTGTTTACACTAACATCTCCCCGCTCCATCCCTCCGTGAGACGATCGCAGGGATCCCCGCGGCGATCGAGTCCGCGGGACCCGCGGTCGGACTCACGGGGATGACTGCAGGCTCACAAACGCGCTGGCGGCAGCGCGCGCCACCACATGGTAGGCAGTTAAAGGGGACGTACAGGTACGTAATTCTGCCTGTACGTGCCATTCTGCCAACGTATATATGCCGTGAGCGGTCCTTAAGTGGTTAATAGCCATGAGTATAGTTTTAAATGACTTTTTTTCCTTCAAAAATGACAATTTGCGCAGGGACCCAATTTTTTTTAAAAAAATGCGTGGGCGTCCCCCCAAATTCAGTTACCAGGCCCTTCAGGTCTGGTATGGATATTAAGGGGAACCCTGTGCCAAAATAAAAAAAAAATGGCGTGGGGTTTCCCCCAAAAATCCATACCAGACCCTTATCTGAGCATGCAACCTGGCAGGCTGCAGGAAAATAGGGGGGATGAGAGAGTGCCCCCGTCCTGAACCGTACCAGGCCACATGCCCTCAACATGGGGCAGAGGTCCCCATGTTCATGGGGACAAGGGCCTCATCCCCACAGCCCTTGCTCGGTGGTTGTGGGGGTCTGCGGGTGGGGGGCTTATCAGAATCTGGAAGACCCCTTTAACAAAGGGGACCCCCAGATCCCGCCCCCCCTATGTGAATTGGTAAGAGGTACATTGTACCCCTACCATTTCACAAAGAAAGTGTAAAAAAAACAAAAAAAAACACACAGACACAGTTGGGATAAGTCCTTTATTAAAAAATGTAATAAAAAAAAAGATTGCAGCGGTGTAAATCCACCCTCGATCTCCACTTCAGCGATGTTGGTATCCAGCGATGGATGATCTCCAGGCTCCAGCGATGATGTCCAGCGAGGAACAGCACACGATCCTGTCTCCACCGGAGACACCCCGGGAATGACGCAGCGGAAGCCTGACAGGTCTAATGTAGCCAAGGACGGGGCCACCCGTCACGTGACCCCGTCCCCCTCTGACGCAAGGGGAAACCCGGGCTTTCCCAGTGACATGATGGGTGATATGATGGATGACCCCGCCCCCCTCTGATGCAACGGGAAACCTGTTTGACTCGAACTCGAAGCTCATCCCTATTCATGACCTTTCCTTTTCGATTTGCAGTGTTGTACTTTTCTGTAAAACTCAATGAAAACTGGCAACTTGGGGGCGTTCTGTATAATGTTGGTATACAGAACATTCCTGGAAATGTAATTTCCTTCTTGTGTGGTTGGCTCATATTTTTCCAGAAGTCTGCACTTGCATAAAAGTGAGATTTTAGACATCCTCTGCAATGAAAATGTCATGAGATACTCACAAAGGGTTAATCACTTCTTAAGGGATGCAGACCCTGCAACTTTTCTCCTTAGAACCTCAAATGCATCAGTTGATTAATAATGAAAAAGCCACTCCCTTTCATATTCACTTTGCACATTGACATAATAAACCATACAGTTTTTTATTCAGAGCAGAAACAGGTAGGAATCTGCTACATCGTATGTTAAAATCCTTGCAATGTGCATTAAAGGGTTTGTTAACCCATATATATAAAACTATGCCAGCCCCTCTATTAGATGCTGGCATAGCACACTGTGTCAGTAGTTTTACAAAAGGAGCAGTGAAAATCACCTAATTTGAGCTGTTTTCAGGGCGGTCACATGATTCACGGCAGCTTTCCAGCTCTGATGGATAGCTTCTGAGGGAGGGCCGTGATCTCCCTCTGATGTCAGCCGGGGAGATCACGTGGCCACTCATCTGCTCTGCAGAAGCCGTGTATCGGAGCTGGAAAGCGGCCGCGAATCACGTGACTGGCCTGAAGACAGCTCAAATTAGGTATTTACAACACTCGTTTTGTAAAAGTAATGACAACTAATGACATAGCGTGCTATGCCTGCCAGCCTCTAATAGAGAGGCTGGCAGTGACAATTTTATGATTTTATTTTACAAGCAATAGCGGCGGGGGGGGGGGGGGGGCGGGCCAGGCCGGAGACAGATACAGAGGCAGATGACAGGGAGGAAGGAGGGGGTGAGGGGGGAGAGAGGAGAGCAGAGGGGACAGCGTATGATGGAGGGACATACTTTGACCGCGGTAATCATGGCGGAGCAGCCCTGGTTATCGTGGTCTGTGGAGGGGTGCAGCTCAGCGGGCATGGTGTGGATGAGCCCTCAGAGATTATCAATGGGACAATCTCTGTTTTGGATTATTTAGGTGGTTTGACACCCCTGCTCTACTGCATCAGGGTCTGGGTCAATATTAGACTCCCAGCAATGTTAGGCATCACAATTAGGGATGAGCCGAACACCCCATGTTATTGTCCTAAAAAGGGATTGGGGACCCGGGTCCTGCCCCAGGGGACATGTATCAATGCAAAAAAAAGTTTTAAAAACTAACGTTTTTTCGGGAGCAGTGATTTTAATGATGCTGAAAGTGAAAAAAAAAGTGAAATATTCCTTTAAATATCGTACCAGGGGGTGTCCATAGTATGCCTGTGAAGTGGCATGTGTTTCCCTTGTTTAGAACTGTACCTGCACAAAATGACATTTCTAAAGGAAAAAAAGTCATTTAAAACTGCTTGCGGCTTTAATGTAATGTCTGGTCCCGGCAATATGGATGAAAATCATTGAGAAAAATGGCATGGGTACCCCCCCCCCCCAGCCCATTACCAGCCCATTACCAGCCCCTTTGGGTCTTGTATGGATATTAAGGGGAACCCCGCACCCAAATTAAAAAAAGGCCCTATATACTCTGAACAGCAGTATGCAGGCGGTGCAAACAAGACAGGGACTGTAGGTTTGTTCTTAAGTAGAATCTGTTTGTAATTTGGAACAGGTACATTTTTTAAGTGTAGCTCCAGCAAAAAAAAAATTTTTTAAGCTTTTTGGAAAACATAGGGAAGGGTTATCACCCCTGTAACATTTGTTTTGCTGTCTGTGCACCTGTTCAGAACTTTTCACCTCACTTTCCGTCCCAATGACAATTTTTTTTTGGACAATTTGTTTTTTTTATTGAAACACGGATTGGTGATAAAGCATCAGTTGAGAGGAGACACCTTTTTCCCATATTAACTCTTATGCCGCGTACACACGATCATTTTTCCCGTCGGGAAAAATGAAATTATTTTTTTTCGCCGAGAAAAACGATCGTCTGTGGGCTTTATGCCGTTTTTCTCGTTGAGAAAAACGGCAGGAAAAACGACGAGAAAAAATTAGAACATGTTCTAATGCCGCGTACACACGATCGTGATTCACGGCGGTGAAAACACCGCCGCGAATCACGACATGAAATTAAATGAAAAACGAGGGAGCGGCATTTTCCCCCACACACGACCGTTTTTTCCCGTCATTTTTTTCTTTGTCGAGAAAAACGACCGTCTGTGGGCTCCGCGGCAGTGTCTCCCTATGGGAAAACTGCCGCGGAAAAAAATGATGGAAAAAACGATGAGAAAATTTAGAACATGTTCTAATTTTTCTCGTCGTTTTTCCTGCCGTTTTTCTCAACGAGAAAAACGGCATAAAGCCCACAAACGATCGTTTTTCTCGGCGAAAAAAAAAATGTCATTTTTCCCGATGGGAAAAATGATCGTGTGTACGCGGCATAAATTTTCTCATCGTTTTTTCCATCATATTTTTCCGCGCCAGTTTTCCCATAGGGAGACACTGCCGCGGAGCCCACAGACGGTCGTTTTTCTCGTCAAAGAAAAAAATGACGGGAAAAACGGTCGTGTGTGGGGGAACATGCCGTTCCCTCGTTTTTCATTTTTTTTCATGCCGTGATTCACGGCGGTGTTTTCACCGCCGTGAATCACGATCGTGTGTACGCGGCATTAGGCCTCGTACACGCGACCGATTTTCTCGGCAAGAACCAGCAAGAAACTTGCTGGCAGAGAGGTCTTGCCGAGTAAATCGGTCGTGTGTACGCTGCTATCAGGTTTCTCGTCGAGAAAACCGACAAGAAACCTCGACGAGAAAATAGAGAACCTGCTCTCTATTTTCTCGTCGAGATTCTCCTCGGCATGTTTCTCGACGAGAAAAGTGAGTGTGTGTACACTTACCTGTCCTCCCGGAAGCCCGCGCATGTTCGAAATGAATTTGACGCATGCGCGGTAGCTTCCTAGGCATACGTAGGGTATACCAAGATGGCGGCGACGGCATCGAATGTGACGAGCGCATGCTCGACGTAGTCGATGACGTCACCGCGTACGCTCCTTTCAAAGAACCGCGGGTTCTTTGAAACGAGCGTGTGTACACTCGGCCGGGACAAGTTTCTTGTCCAAGAATCTCGTCGAAAAAAACGACATGTTTTTTTCAACGAGAATCTCGGCCGTGTGTACGAGGCCTAACAGAAGAGAATTTCCCTTTCTAGGGGTAGATTTCCTCTCACTTCCTGTTGTCGCCTTCCGTTTGCAAGTAGGAATCGTTTGTAAGTTGGATGTTTGAAAGTAGGGGCCTGCCATATACAGGTCCTTCTCAAAAAATTAGCATATTGTGATAAAGTTCATTATTTTCTGTAATGTACTGATAAACATTAGACTTTCATATATTTTAGATTCATTACACACAACTGAAGTAGTTCAAGCCTTTTCTTGTTTTAATATTGATGATTTTGGCATAAAGCTCATGAAAACCCAAAATTCCTATCTCAAAAAATTAGCATATCATGAAAAGGTTCTCTAAACGAGCTATTAACCTAATCATCTGAATCAACTAATTAACTCTAAACACCTGCAAAAGATTCCTGAGGCTTTTAAAAACTCCCAGCCTGGTTCATTACTCAAAACCGCAATAATGGGTAAGACTGCTGACCTGACTGCTGTCCAGAAGACCATCATTGACACCCTCAAGCAAGAGGGTAAGACACAGAAAGAAATTTCTGAACGGATAGGCTGTTCCCAGAGGGCTGTATCAAGGCACCTCAGTGGGAAGTCTGTGGGAAGGAAAAAGTGTGGCAGAAAACGCTGCACAACGAGAAGAGGTGACCAGACCCTGAAGAAGATTGTGGAGAAGGACCGATTCCAGACCTTGGAGGACCTGCGGAAGCAGTGGACTGAGTCTGGAGTAGAAACATCCAGAGCCACTGTGAACAGGCGTGTGCAGGAAATGGGCTACAGGTGCCGCATTCCCCAGGTCAAGCCACTTTTGAACCAGAAACAGCGGCAGAAGCGCCTGACCTGGGCTACAGAGAAGCAGCACTGGACTGTTGCTCAGTGGTCCAAAGTACTTTTTTCAGATGAAAGCAAATTTTGCATGTCATTCGGAAATCAAGGTGCCAGAGTCTGGAGGAAGACTGGGGAGAGGGAAATGCCAAAATGCCTGAAGTCCAGTGTCAAGTACCCACAGTCAGTGATGGTCTGGGGTGCCATGTCAGCTGCTGGTGTTGGTCCACTGTGTTTTATCAAGGCCAGGGTCAATGCAGCTAGCTATCAGGAGATTTTGGAGCACTTCATGCTTCCATCTGCTGAAAAGCTTTATGGAGATGAAGATTTCATTTTTCAGCACAACCTGGCACCTGCTCACAGTGCCAAAACCACTGGTAAATGGTTTACTGACCATGGTATTACTGTGCTCAATTGGCCTGCCAACTCTCCTGACCTGAACCCCATAGAGAATCTGGGGGATATTGGGAAGAGAAAGTTGAGAGACGCAAGACCCAACACTCTGGATGAGCTTAAGGCCGCTATCGAAGCATCCTGGGCCTCCATAACACCTCAGCAGTGCCACAGGCTGGTTGCCTCCATGCCACGCCGCATTGAAGCAGTCATTTCTGCAAAAGGATTCCCGACCAAGTATTGAGTGCATAACTGAACATAATTATTTGAAGGTTGACTTTTTTTGTATTAAAAACACTTTTCTTTTATTGGTCGGATGAAATATGCTAATTTTTTGAGATAGGATTTTTGGGTTTTAATGAGCTGTATGCCAAAATCATCAATATTAAAACAAGAAAAGGCTTGAACTACTTCAGTTGTGTGTAATGAATCTAAAATATATGAAAGTCTAATGTTTATCAGTACATTACAGAAAATAATGAACTTTATCACAATATGCTAATTTTTTGAGGAGGACCTGTATACTCTTGCAAAATTTGGCCCTTAGGTGTTGGTGTTGCCACAACACTGTAAGCCCTCACTGTTACTCTTGGTGGGCGCTGGAACGCCCTGCTGTGAACTATTGAATTGTAATTACATGCCATTGTTGAACAGTGGTAGGAAAAATTTGACCTTTGGTGGTGGTGCTGGTGCCACAACACTGTAAGTCCTCACAGTTACTCTTGGTGGGCGCAGGAATGCCCCAGTTGATGCCCCAGTTGAAGCACACTGCTGCGAAACATGTCGGGTACATGAACCTGCTTTAAGTCTTACTACGTCATACATGAATGAAATTTTTCTGTGATCACTAATTTTACTAGCAGCTTCAGGATGCCTGTATTCTTTATTGCTTTTGTTTTTTTTGTTTTTTTTTTATGTGTTCGTTCTTGGAATAAACTAGCCTTTTTTTTACTACACACCACCTGACTGATCTATAGTTGAGGAGACATCTTTTGTTCCTTTTCATGATCGACATTGCTTTCTGGCTGTCTGGATCTCGAGGATACTAGGATAGAGGAATTCCAGCCTCCCGTGGATGTCGTATCGGTCATCGGTGGAAGATACCATTCCCTACAGGAAGTTCCAGTCCACGCGTGTATCTGAGTGGATCATCTGTATGCCTTATTGACCCACCGCTGCTGGCGTGTGAGTCCACACGCAGGGGTAAGAGTATTTATTCCCCCCCCCCCCCCTCGGTGTTGAAAATCACGTTCCTGGGTGTTGTACATCTTGAATTATCCTTTGGAAGCATAGTCGTCCTGTGTGGGCTACCGTGGACTGTTATCTTTTGGCTTGAAAGTTACACTGACCCCATCATATTCCATATATGTTCCTTATAGATGGACTTTACACACCCGTCGATATGTTTCAATACATCTATGTTTCACTTTATCACCATCATTAATTATATCGATTAGTATATATATTATTTTTGGTTGTTTGTTCATATTAATTATATCAATGGTAGTCACGGCCTATTGGCCTCACACGATTGTTATAGTTTATTATTACTCACGTTGCATACGTGAGGTACACTTATTTTAAAAATTGGTTTGCATATCAATTTTTGACATTCACTTTGTTCACGGCGCCGCATCTATTTATTTATTTATTTTTCTTTGTTTACAATATGTCTGATTGTTAATGCTGGCAGCCTATCACACAATGTGTTCATTATTTGGTAGCGCAACTTTTTTCACTTTTATTTCATATATTCTCTGCAGAAATTTGGCCCTTAGGTATTGGTGTTGCCACAACACTGTAAGCCCTCACTGTTACTCTTGGTGGGCGCTGGAACGCCCTGCTGTGAACTATTGAATTGTAATTACATGCCATTGTTGAACAGTGGTAGGAAAAATTTGACCTTTGGTGGTGGTGCTGGTGCCACAACACTGTAAGTCCTCACAGTTACTCTTGGTGGGCGCAGGAATGCCCCAGTTGATGCCCCAGTTGAAGCACACTGCTGCGAAACATGTCGGGTACATGAACCTGCTTTAAGTCTTACTACGTCATACATGAATGAAATTTTTCTGTGATCACTAATTTTACTAGCAGCTTCAGGATGCCTGTATTCTTTATTGCTTTTGTTTTTTTTGTTTTTTTTTTATGTGTTCGTTCTTGGAATAAACTAGCCTTTTTTTTACTACACACCACCTGACTGATCTATAGTTGAGGAGACATCTTTTGTTCCTTTTCATGATCGACATTGCTTTCTGGCTGTCTGGATCTCGAGGATACTAGGATAGAGGAATTCCAGCCTCCCGTGGATGTCGTATCGGTCATCGGTGGAAGATACCATTCCCTACAGGAAGTTCCAGTCCACGCGTGTATCTGAGTGGATCATCTGTATGCCTTATTGACCCACCGCTGCTGGCGTGTGAGTCCACACGCAGGGGTAAGAGTATTTATTCCCCCCCCCCCCTCGGTGTTGAAAATCACGTTCCTGGGTGTTGTACATCTTGAATTATCCTTTGGAAGCATAGTCGTCCTGTGTGGGCTACCGTGGACTGTTATCTTTTGGCTTGAAAGTTACACTGACCCCATCATATTCCATATATGTTCCTTATAGATGGACTTTACACACCCGTCGATATGTTTCAATACATCTATGTTTCACTTTATCACCATCATTAATTATATCGATTAGTATATATATTATTTTTGGTTGTTTGTTCATATTAATTATATCAATGGTAGTCACGGCCTATTGGCCTCACACGATTGTTATAGTTTATTATTACTCACGTTGCATACGTGAGGTACACTTATTTTAAAAATTGGTTTGCATATCAATTTTTGACATTCACTTTGTTCACGGCGCCGCATCTATTTATTTATTTATTTTTCTTTGTTTACAATATGTCTGATTGTTAATGCTGGCAGCCTATCACACAATGTTTTCATTATTTGGTAGCGCAACTTTTTTCACTTTTATTTCATATATTCTCTGCAGAAATTTGGCCCTTAGGTATTGGTGTTGCCACAACACTGTAAGCCCTCACAGTTACTGTTGGTGGGCGCTGGAACGCCCTGCTGTGAACTATTGAATTGTAATTACATGCCATTGTTGAACAGTGGTAGGAAAAATTGGGCCTTTGGTGGTGGTGCTGGTGCCACAACACTGTAAGTCCTCACAGTTACTCTTGGTGGGCGCAGGAATGGGCCCTGCTGTGAATTATTAGATCAAGAATTGTAATTACATGCCCCTGTTGAACAGGGGCATAAAAATTGTGCCTTAGGCACCGGTGCCACAACACTGCAACCCCTCACAGATACTGTAGTTGGAGTGCAGCAATGAGCCCTGCTGCAAAGTATTGCATCAAAAATTGTAATTACACACCCCTGTTAAACAGAGGCAGAAAAATTGGGCCTTAGGCACTGGTGCTGGTGCCACAACACTGCAACCCCTCACAGATACTCTAGTTAGAGTGCAGGAATGAGTCCTGCTGCAAAGTATTGCATTAAAAATTGTAATTACACGCCCCTGTTAAATAGGGGCTGAAAAATTGGGCCTTAGCCACTGGTGGCGGTGCCCAGAAACAAACATTTTCTTACATGCTATCAGCATGATCATTGAGGAGGAAGAGGATAGTCACTCAGCATAACATGATAGTCACTCTGCATCAGCATAGGCAGTCTTGAAGGGATCTGACATTTCAAAGAAAATTATTCTGTTACATCAGCATCAGGTGCTTGGTAGCTGGTGGTGATCCAAGACTGATTAATTTTTATGAAGGTCAGTCGATCGACCGAGTCGGTGGACAGGCGCACCCTGTGATTGGTTACAAAGCCTCCAGCAGCACTGAATGTGCGTTCCGAAAGAACGCTGGATGCAGGATAGGCCAGTAGCTCAATTGCATACTGTGCAAGCTCTGGCCAGTGATCCATCCTCAAGACCCAGTAACCCAGAAGATTTTCGGTGGGAAAGTTGTCCAAGTCTGATCTTGCCACTAGGTATTCCTGCACCATGTAAAGCAGATGCTGGTGATGGTTACTGGAACCGATCATACCTTGGGGCTGCGGACAAAAAAAAATTGTCTGAACGCATCGCTCAGACGGCCACCTTCTCCATCGCTCCTTCTTTGACTGACCGAAGCCTCAGCAACACGTTGTCCAGGACCAGGAATTTTTAACCTCCCAGTCTCTGGGAACGCGTTGCACAGACCTTTCTGCAAGGCCTCCCAAAGATGCTTTATCCTCTGCGATGGCAAGATAAGGTCCGCAACCTTTCCCTTGTACCGTGGATCAAGGAGGGTTGCCAGCCAGTAATGATCCCTCCCCTTGATAGCACGAATACGAGAATCCTTCCGCAGGCTTTGCAGGATCAGGGAGGCCATGCAGCGTAGGTTTGCTTAGGCATTCGGTCCAGAGTCCTCTGGGTCACTCAGGGCAACATGATCCGCAGCCACCTCCTCCCAGCCACGTACAAGTCCATGGGTGTCTTGGGACTATAATTGATCCCTTGAAGGCTGCTGCTGATGCTGAGTGCTAGGCTCCACCTCTATGCTGACTCAATCCTCCTCCTCCTCTTCCTGTGTGATAGGCGGGCCAGCAGGAATACTGTCTGGATAAAGGGGGCCTTGAGAGGTAAGGAAGTCCTCCTCTTCCTCCTTCTGTTCTGCCTCAAGTGCCCTGTCCATTATTCCATGCAGCGTGTGCTCCAACAGGTGGACAAGAGGGACAGAGTCACTGATGCATGCACTGTCACTGCTCACCATCCTCGTAGCCTCCTCAAATGGTGTCAGGACAGTGCATGCATCCCTGATCATGGCCCACTGGCGTGGGAAAAATCTAAACTCCCCTGACCCTGTCTTGGTGCCATATTGCAACAGATACTCATTGATGGCCCTCTGCTGCGTGTGCAGCCGCTGCAGCATGGCCATCGTAGAGTTCCACCTGGTGGGCATGTCACAGATTAGGCGGTTCTTGGGCAGGTTGTATTCCTTTTGCAGGTCAGCCAGCCGAGCACTGGCATTATATGACCGGCGGAAATGCCCACAGAGTTTCCTGGCCTTCTTCAGGACCTCCTGTAAGCCTTGGTACCTGCCCAAGAACCGCTGCACCACCAAGTTAAGGACGTGAGCCAAACAGGGCACATGGGTCAGTTGTCCTTGTCGGAGGGCAGAGAGGAGGTTGGTGCCATTGTCGCAAACCACCATTCCTGGCTTAAGCTGGTGTGGCATCAACCACCTCTGAGCCTGCCCCTGCAGAGCTGACAGAATCTCTGCCCCAGTGTGGCTCCTGTCCCCCAAGCACACCAGCTCTAGCACCCCATGGCATCTTTTTGCCTGCGTACTTGCGTAGCCCCTTGAACGCCTATGGAGCACCGCTGGTTCCGAGGACATAGCACAGGAAGAGGCCATGGAGGAAGAAGAGGAGGGGTGGAGGAGAGAGGTGTGTCACAACCAGTAGTAGCATTTTGGAGGCGAGGTGTCGGAACAACTTCCAACACTACTGCACCTTGTCCTGCATCCTTCCCAGCTGCCAGCAGAGTCACCCAATGCGCCGTGAAAGATAGGTAACGTCCCCGTCCATGCCTGCTGGACCATGAGTCAGCGGTAAAATGCACCTTACCGCTGACCGCCCGGTCCAGCGAGGCCAAGACATTGCATTCCACATGCCGGTAGAGAGCCGGAATCGCCTTTGGTGCGAAGAAGTGGTGTTTGGGAACCTGCCACTGAGGAACCGCACATTCCACAAACTCATGGAAGGGGGCAGAGTCTACCAACTGAAAAGGCAGCAGTTGAAGTGCTAGCAATTTAGCCAAGCTAGCATTCAACCACTGGGCATGTGGATGGCTGGGAGCGAACTTCTTTCAGCGGTGCAGCAGCTGGGGCAGGGAAATTTGCCTGGTACAATCTGACGTTGGTGTACCGATAGCAGAGTGCCCGCAAGTACTTGGCTGTGACACACCTAATTCTACACCTTCATTCCTCTCAGTGCAGGTTTCAGAGAGGACTGAAGGTATAGTGGGGTTGGAGATCCCAGCTGATGAGGAGCAAGGAGAGGTCCGCTTTGTTCTTTGGTGTGGGTCTTTTTTGTATGCTTGCCAACGGACTGCATGGTAGGTCGACATATGTCTGGTCAAGCACGTGGTGCCCAAACGGCTCATGTTTTGGCCACGCGAGATACGCTTCAGACATATGTTGCAAATAGCAACAGTGCGATCTGCTGCACACGTCTCAAAAAAGGCCCACACCAAAGAACTTTTGGAATAACGCGCAGAGACAGCACTGCCCTGAACATGCGGAACACTGCGGTGTGATGCAGTCAGTTGGCTGCTCTTAAGCTGGCCCCTGGAGAGCATCCTGCCTCGTTGGAGATGTGCCTCCTCCTCCTCCTCCTCTCTCCTATCAGGCACCCACATGGAGTCAGTGACCTCATCATCCCCTCCCTCCTCATCACTGGAGCAAATCTGGCAGTTTGCTGCAGCTGGGGGAACATGACTGCCAGAATGCTGTCCTTGTTGGGCACCCCCTCTCTCTGGGCTCATGTTACTGCCTTCCTCTAGCTGGGTACCATCATCGGAGCCTTCAAAACGCTGGGCATCCTCCTGGAGTACGTACCCAACACTGTGGTCAAACAGTTCAGGGGATTCCTCAGGAGGACATGGTGGAGCTAGGAAAGGAGTGCCTGATGCCATTGAGCCGAGGTACCCTGAGCCTGGGTGAGAGAGGATGAGGAGGATGAGGACGGCTTGATCATCCACTCTACCAAGTCTTCGGCATGTTGAGTTGAGTTGAGTTGAGAGGTATCTTAATATAGCGCGGTCTTACCCCGAAGGGTCCCGACGTGCTTTGCAGAGTTTCTGGGAGAAGAGGACCCAGGAACCAGAAGCAGCACAGAGTGGCAGAAAGGGTGGAAGAGAGAGGCTACGCAGGCAAGGCTTGCGTGAAAAGCCAAGTCTTCAGTAACCCGCGGAAGACCGGAATAGTAGGGGCCTCCTGGAGCTCGACAGGGAGGCTATTTCACAAAACGGCACCCTGGTGGGAGAAGGCCCGACCACCACGCCGGATCTTCTTGGGCACTGAGATGTGGGGGAGATCTCTGCCGGTAGATCTGAGTGATCTAACAAAAGCTTGTTTATGAAAAACGAGAGCAGAGATAGCTTGGGGCCAGGCCTCTCATTATCTTAAACATAATACATCCAGCCTTAATAAGGTGCAATAGTGGACCGGCAGCCAGTGCAAGGCGCAGAGGACAGGGGTGATATGATCCCTCAGCGGGACATCCATGAGTAACCTAGCCGCATCATTTTGAATAAGTTGAAGCTTCTGCACTAACATATTTGGCAATCCCAGATAAAGAGAGTTGCAGTAGTCTAGGCAGCTACCTATCGTGGCACAGATGACAGTTTTTATGTCCGAGATATCCAAATATTTAAACAGCCCCCTCAGGAGTTTTAGCTGCCAGTGACATGCACTGACGACCCTCTTTACCTGAGGAGCCAAAGTTAAACCTGAATCTAGGACAAATCCCAGATCACGGACCTGGGGGGCCACCTCCGGAGCAGGACCAAATGAGGGAGGCCAAGGTGGGATATCTGGAGGGGTGGCCAGATCGCTGAAGATGATCACCTCAGTTTTTCCCCCATTAAGTTTCAGGAAGTTGGCAGACATCCATGTGTTGATGGCCTCCAAACAGCTGGCAAGAGTGGCATCAGCCGTCTGGTTCCTAGGAATCTTTAGGTAAACCTGGGTGTCGTCCGCATAAACATGGTAATGGACAGCGTGGGACTTTAGCAGGTCGGCAACGGGCCTCATATAGATATTAAACAGCAGGGGAGACAAGGCAGAGCCCTGTGGCACTCCGCAATCCAGGGCAGTGTACTTAGAGTAAAAGGGGCCAGTCTTGACTCCCTGAACTCTGCCCTCTAAGAAAGAGGCCACCCATGCCAAAGCTGACCCACTCATACCCAAAACAGATCTCATCCGCTCCAGTAAGATTCCATGATTAATGGTATCAAATGCGGCCGACAGATCCAAAAGAACCAGAGCTACTGAGTCACAGATGAGGCTCGTCTCTGTTCCATGTCCAGGTCGAAATCCGGACTGGAATTTGTCCAAGAGATGGAAAGACTCAATGTAAGCCTGTAGCTGGATAACCACCAGGCTCTCCATCACCTTTGCCACAAAAGGCAAGATGGAAATCAGCCTGTAGTTGCCCAGTGTGTCCGGGTCCAAGGTCGGTTTCTTCAGCAGGGCCAAGACCACGGCCCGTTTCAGAGCACCTGGGACAGTACCTGTCCTGAAGCAGCAGTTGATTGTCTCCCCAATAAAGGGGGCCAAAAGGGCAGCAGATTTTTTAACCAGCCCGGCAGGACATACATCTAATGGAGAGGAAGATGGTTTCAAAGAGCCAATTACCTCAACCACCTGTATAACCGTAACTGGCTGGAAACCGGGCAATCCAGGGGCCAACACTGTGTTGCCGATGTCCTCTTGCACAGTCTCTAGCCTGGGAATGTTGTCTCTAATGGTCTTAACCTTAGAGACAAAGAAGTCTGCGAGCTCCTGGCACGAGTCCTGTGACTCCGTGGGAGCAGAGCTGGCAGCTTCGGGATGGGTTAACTCTGAGGAGATCTTGAAAAGTTTGGCCGTGCTGTTGGCTGCCTTCCTGATTCGCTCTCGGAAGTAGATTTTTTTAGCCTCTCTAATAGCCCTCTTATAAAGATAGAGGACCACTAGATGCAGCTTTTTGTCAGCTTCCAGAAGGAACTTCCGCCAACGTCTCTCCCTGGACCGAACCCGCTTTTGAGGAGCCTAAGCTCCTCATTAAACCATTGCGGGCTCTTGCCCAGGGGACGGGGATTAGATCTCATCCTACGGGGTGCTAACACATCAAGGGCCACTTCAACCGACTCCTAAAAAATACTCAGTTTCTCTACCGGGTCGCCCAGCTCAAAAAAGTTTGGCTGGTTAATACCCGTAGCCACAAGATTTCCAAATCTGTCTGGGCAGACTTTTGAAAAGTTTCTTGAGAAAACCTTGGGGCCAGAGCGATCTGGGATATGTGGAGGTTTCCCTTCCGGTAGGGCCAGGCTAAAGGAAATAAACCTGTGATCCGACCAGGTCAACTCCCTAGGCAGCGCACAGGTTGCCGACAATCCACTGAACAGGAGCCAATCCAACACATGACCAGCAGTGTGGGTGGCCGCTGTCACATGTTGTCTATACCCCAAAAGCAACAGTTCTTGGATAAGTGATTGGGTGGGGGAATCACTTAGATCCTCCGCCCCAAAATTTTAAATCACCCAAGATGCAGGAGCCCTTGAACACAATGGACATCTGTGAGGCTAGACTGAGAAATTCAAAAACAAAATCAAGTTTTAACGCAGGGGGGCGATAAATCAAAGCAAACCCGTAAATGAGCTTGCTAGCTACGTGAAAAGAAAAAAACGAAATTTTCAAAAGATTTGTAAATAGGGTTAAAATTCTCTGAAACTGATACTAAAAAATGTTTTTTAAAAATCACGGCTACCCCACCCCCCCTGCCAGTTGGACGGTTACATTGAAATATTTTATAATGGGGAGGGACCAGCTCATCCAAGATAGGGGCTTTAAAATCTTGAAGCCAAGTCTCGGTGAGACAAAGAAAATCCAGATCCTCATCCATAATAAGGGCCGCGATATTAGCTGCAATAGCCACTGCCGACCTGCAATTTAGAAGACCCCCTGTTAAGGACGATGCAGGAAGGTTTCTTAGTGGATGAGGAGGTGTATTAGAAGCATTGACCCGTGAGAACGATCTATGAGAAGACGAAGTGTGTGAATTAAAACAATTGGCCTCAAACTGAGGAGTTACATTAGTATGGGAGATACACTTGGTGACCTCTGGTAATAAAAATAATGGGGACTGAGTGTCCTTAAAAACGAGTGTGAAATGGTCTTAGCAGGAGGGCCAAGTCCACACTAAGCCATGTTGGCTATTGTTATATCTAAAAGAGGGCAATCAACACTACGCTAGCAGGAAGTCTCGCAACTCCAATGGGAGAAGCACCAAAGCCTATAGTTAAAACTAAAACAGAAAGCTCCGCATAAAAATACACCAAAAACTAAACCAACCAAGGAGTGCTCATAAGCATGATAGGAGTGAACACAATCCCTTCAGATAGTAACAATACTAGAGGGCCGGGGGCCTAATACATAATAAACAGTGTGGTGAGACTATAAAGCTAAATCAAACAGTTTAAAATGTGTGACAACCTATAAATAAAATCCATAAGGGTGCAAACTCAAACCTTAAGCAAAAATTTAAAGCAGTGAGGAATTCAAAGAAAGAATAAATAAATAAATAATATAGACTCGAAGAGCAGTTGCAATCCTTATCAGCCACCTGGTGACCTCCTTAACAATGACCTCACAGCCGTCAGGGGGCCCCCTGGTCTCCCGTGAACGGCCGCAAACGGCCTTGTCTCTGCCGCGCCTCCTACGCGGCCGCTTCGCAGAGGCGGCCGACAGATGAAGGGCTAAATCATGTGATGAAGCCGGCAGATGACAGGTGCAGCTACTCACAGAACAGAAGCGTGCAGACTGAGCAGGCTTTAAGCTGTGCGACCAGCAGGGGGTGCAAAAAAGTAACTAGTGCCAGTCCAGGTGACTGGAACTTGATTCCAGGTGAGTGGAACTTGATTCCAGGTGAGTGGAACTTGATGGTGGGATGGGATGGTGGAGGCAGTGATCGGGGCTCACTGGCGCATGCTCTACCCTGTGAGGGGAGACTTCCTTGCTGCTACACTGCGCAGCGGTGGCCAACAGATGAAGGGCTAAATCATGTGATGAAGCCGGCAGATGACAGGTGCAGCTACTCACAGAACAGAAGCGTGCAGACTGAGCAGGCTTTAAGCTGTGCGACCAGCAGGGGGTGCAAAAAAGTAACTATTGCCAGTCCAGGTGAGTGGAACTTGATTCCAGGTGAGTGGAACTTGATGGTGGGATGGGATGGTGAAGGCAGTGATCGGGTCTCACTGGCGCATGCTCTACCCTGTGAGGGGAGACTTCCTTGCTGCTACACTGCGCAGCGGCGGCCAACAGATGAAGAGCTAAATCATGTGATGAAGCCAGCAGATGACAGGTGCAGCTACTCACAGAACAGAAGCGTGCAGACTGAGCAGGCTTTAAGCTGTGCGACCAGCAGGAGGTGCAAAAAAGTAACTAGTGCCAGTCCAGGTGAGTGGAACTTGATTCCAGGTGAGTGGAACTTGATTCCAGGTGAGTGGAACTTGATGGTGGGATGGGATGGTGGAGGCAGTGATCGGGGCTCACTGGCGCATGCTCTACCCTGTGAGGGGAGACTTCCTTGCTGCTACACTGCGCAGCGGCGGCCGACAGATGAAAGGCTAAATCATGTGATGAAGCCGGCAGATGACAGGTGCAGCTACTCACAGAACGTTGCGGCTCAACATGGCCAGCTGCCGAAAAGAAGGACAAGCGTTGTGCTGATGAGTAGGCTTGTGCAATTCGTTTCGTAACGAATTGAAATTCGTCCGAATTTAGCAACTTTCGGACATTCGGAAGCATTCGAATTTCCGAACAAAGCAATTACGAATAAGACCGAATCCGAAATAAATTATACCGCAAATAGCAAAAGCCCGAATGTCTTCGGCATAATTCGTTATGAAAAAGTTACGAATGTACGAATCCATACGAAGCACAATAACACTCACTCTGCTCTGCTCTCTGCTTCTCCCACTCCGTGCTGAACTCCCTCTCAAAATGGTGTACAGGGGCGGAGGTTATAGCCGCATGTAAAAAACGAAAGTAAAATACGAGATTTCGAATCCATTCGAAGCACAATAACACTCTGCTCTGCTCTCTGCTTCTCCCTCACCGTGCTGAACCCTCTCAAAATGGTGTACAGGGGCGGAGCCTATAGCCGCATGTAAAAAACGAAAGTAAAATACGAGATTTTGAATCGTTACAAATAACCGCTATGTATTTAGAAAAGTACAAATCCATTCGAAGCACATTAGGCATAATAGGCAGCGTCGTTGTGAGAGAGACACGGAAAATTACGAATCAACGAACCCAAAAAAAGTTACGAAAGTAGGAGTTGTGTCCAGAATCAACGAAAAACAACGTACTCTACCGAAAGTACGAATTATAAAGCAACAAAAAATTCAACGAAAAATGTCGCTTGCAAAAATACGAATGAGTCCGAACACGAAAAATCCCGTCTAGCAAAATTACGAATGATTACGAATCAACAGGACCGGAAAGAAACGAACCGAAACGGAACAAATTTTTCCGTTGTGCACAAGTCTACTGATGAGGATGCACCGTGACTAGACATGTGCACTGCCAAAAAATTTGTTAGTTTTCGTTTCATTCGTTTTTTTTTTTTTCGTTTTTCGGGTCATTCGTTATGATCGCAATTCGTAAATTCGTAAATTTGTACATTCGTAAATTTATACATTCGTAAATTTGTACATTCGTAAATTTGTACATTCATAAATTTGTACATTCGTAAATTTATACATTCGTAAATTTATACATTCGTAAATTTATACATTCGTAATTTCGGAAATTTGGAAATTCGATATTTTCGAAAACCCGAAAATTAGAAAATCTGAAAAAATAACTATTAAATTATAGGTATTGTAATTTCCTTTCAAATTTGGCTGCTAGCGAACGTAACGAATACAAATTTATCTGAAGTTACGCATAACCTGAAATAACAAATGCCGCATCTAAACAAATGGAACGGAACAAATTAATAATAATAATAATAAAACGTTTTTATTATTATTATTGTTATTTATTATTATTATTAATTCATTACGTTCCATTCGTTTAGATACGGCATTCATTATGTCGGAAAACAATTCGTAACTTCGTTAAGTTCACTAACAGCCAAATTTGAAAGGAAATTACAATACCTATAATTGAATAGTTAGTAATAGTTAAGTTATTAGTTAATTATTATTTCAGATTTCCGAATTTACTAATTTACGATTGTACGAATGTACAAATTTACGAATGTACGAATATTCGGAAATTCGTAAATTCAAATTTAAGAATTTCCGGATAGTTGTACATTCGTAAATTCGTGCATTGGTAAATTCGTATATTCGTAAATTCGTACATTCGTAAATTTGAATTTACGAATATTCGTTAAAATTCGTTAAATGAGTTTTCGTTAATTCGGATATTTCCGAATTAACGAATTTGTCGAAATTCGTTAAAAAACGAATTTGGAACGAAACGAATTGCACATGTCTAACCGTGACCACGACCAGCACTGTTGCCTCTAGACACAGAGCGTGCTTGCCCTCTTTTATTGGCTTGTGACTGTCTGCCTCTCCTTGTTTGCCTTCCAGACATAATATTGGCCTGCAGGGAGATGTAGCTGCACAAAGCTGGGATGTATGTATATACTGATTATACTGCAGCTAGCAGAATCAACTGCCTGCCTGTAGTATTATTAGTATGAGAACACAAAAAATTGTCTTCAGTTAGCTTTAGTTGCACACAGTGCAGAGGACACAGTACACTAACTGAAAATACTGAAGCTCCCTGCCTGTGGTATTTGTATGAGAACACCAGCAATTGTATTGAGGTAAGCTTTAGGTGCACACTGTGCAAAGGACACTAAAGCAAAATACTGCAGCTCCCTGCCTGTATTTGTATCAGAACAGCAGCAATAGTAGGGGTAAGCTTTAGGTGCACATTGTGCAAATGACACTAACACAAAATACTGCAGATCCCTGCCTGTATTTGTATCAGAACATCAGCAATTGTAGAGGTAATCTTTAGGTGCACACTGTGCAAAGGACACTAAAGCAAATTACTGCAGATCCCTGCCTGTATTTGTATCAGAACAGCAGCAATTGTAGAGGTAAGCTTTAGGTGCACACTGTGCAAAGGACACTAAAGCAAAATGCTACAGATCCCTGCCTTTATTTGTATCAGAACAGCAGCAATTGTATTCAGGTAAGGTTTTGGTGCACACTGTGCAAAGGACACTAAAGCAAAATACTGCAGCTCCCTGCCTGTATTTGTATCAGAACTGCAGCAATTGTATTCAGGTAAGCTTTAGGTCCACACCAGGGATGAGCCGAACACCCCCCTGTTCGGTTCGCACCAGAACCTGCGAACAGACAAAATGTTTGTGTAAACATTAGAACCCTATTAAATACGATGGACTCGAACGTTCGAAATCTAAAGTGTTAATTATAAAGGCTGATATGCAAGTTATTGTCCTAAAAAGTGTTTGGGGACCCGGGTCCTGCCCCAGGGGACATGTATCAATGCAAAAAAAAGTTTTAAAAACGGCCGTTTTTTCGGGAGCAGTGATTTTAATAATGCTTAAAATGAAAAAATAAAAGTGAAATATTCCTTTAAATTTCGTACCTGGGGGGTGTGTATGATATGCATGTGAAGTGGCGCATGTTTCCCGTGCTTAGAACTGTCCCTGCAAAAAATGTCATTTTTGAAAGAAAAAAAGTCTTTTAAAACTGACTCGTGGCTATTAATGAATTGTCGGCTCCCGGCAATACATACAAAAGTCATTGATAAAAAAAAAAAAAAAGCGTGGGGGTTCCCCAGAATTCAATTACCAGGCCCTTCAGGTCTGGAATGGATATTAAGGGGAACCCCGCCGCAAATTAAAAAAACATTTGACGTGGGGTTCCCCCAAATATCCATTCCAGGCCCTTCAGATCTGGCATGGATTTTAAGGGGAACTCCACCCCAAATTTAAAAAAAATGGCGTGGAGTCCCCCTAAAAATCCATACCAGACCCCTTATCCGAGCACGCAACCTGGCCGGCCGCAGGGGAAAAGGGGGGGACGAGAGAGCGGCCCCCCCTCCCTCCTGAACCGTACCAAGCCACATGCCCTCAACATGGGGAGGATGTCCCCATGTTGATGGGGACAAGGGCCTCATCCCCACAACCCTTGCCCGGTGGTTGTGGGGGTCTGCGGGCGGGGGGCTTATCGGAATCTGGAAGACCCCTTTAACAAAGGGGACCCCCAGATCCCGGCCCCCCTATGTGAATTGGTAAGGGGTACATTGTACCCCTACCATTTCACGAAGAAAGCGTAAAAAAATGTTTAAAAAAAACACACAAACACCTTGAAAAAGTCCTTTATAAAAAAAAAAAAAAAAAAACATTCCAGCGGTGAAATCCAGTGTCCCGCGGCGATCCCGATGTCCAGCGCTGTCCTTTATTTGTTGTGCCTGAGCGGACCTGATGGGGAACTCCCTCTCAGTATTTTAAATGTATAGACCCGCCCCTTCTAAAGTTCCCCATCAGGTCCGCTCAGCGGACCAGATGCGGAACATGAGAAGGGGCGGGTCTATACATGTTAAATTACACAGTGAAGGAAGTTCCCCGCTCAAGCCAATGACGTAGGCGGGTCCGACATACCGAGGGAGCGGACCTGATGGGGAACTTTAGAAGGGGCGGGTCTATACATTTAAAATACTGAGAGGGAGTTCCCCATCAGGTCCGCTCAGGCACAACCAATGAAGGACAGCGCTGGACATCGGGATCGCCGCGGGACACTGGATTTCAGCGCTGGAATGTTTTTTTTTTAAATTATTTTAAATAAAGGACTTTTTCAAGGTGTTTGTGTGTTTTTTTAAAAAATGTTTTACGCTTTCTTCGTGAAATGGTAGGGGTACAATGTACCCCTTACCAATTCACATAGGGGGGGGCCGGGATCTGGGGGTCCCCTTTGTTAAAGGGGTCTTCCAGATTCCGATAAGCCCCCCGCCCGCAGACCCCCACAACCACCGGGCAAGGGTTGTGGGGATGAGGCCCTTGTCCCCATCAACATGGGGACATCCTCCCCATGTTGAGGGCATGTGGCTTGGTACGGTTCAGGAGGGAAGGGGGGCCGCTCTCTCGTCCCCCCCTTTTCCCCTGCGGCCGGCCAGGTTGCGTGCTCGGATAAGGGGTCTGGTATGGATTTTTAGGGGGACTCCACGCCATTTTTTAAAATTTGGGGTGGAGTTCCCCTTAAAATCCATGCCAGATCTGAAGGGCCTGGAATGGATATTTGGGGGAACCCCACATCAATTTTTTTTTAAATTTGCGGCGGGGTTCCCCTTAATATCCATTCCAGACCTGAAGGGCCTGGTAATTGAATTCTGGGGAACCCCCACGCTTTTTTTTTTTATCAATGACTTTTGTATGTATTGCCGGGAGCCGACAATTCATTAATAGCCGCGAGTCAGTTTTAAAAGACTTTTTTTCTTTCAAAAATGACATTTTTTGCAGGGACAGTTCTAAGCACGGGAAACATGCGCCACTTCACATGCATATCATACACACCCCCAAGGTACGAAATTTAAAGGAATATTTCACTTTTATTTTTTCATTTTAAGCATTATTAAAATCACTGCTCCCGAAAAAACGGCCGTTTTTAAAACTTCTTTTTGCATTGATACATGTCCCCTGGGGCAGGACCCCGGTCCCCAAACACTTTTTAGGACAATAACTTGCATATAAGCCTTTATAATTAGCACTTTAGATTTCTCCCATAGATTTTTCGAATTTGCCGCGAACACCCCAATTTGTTCGCTGTTCGGCGAACGGGCGAACAGGCAATGTTCGAGTCGAACATGAGTTCGACTCGAACTCGAAGCTCATCCCTAGTCCACACTGTGCAAAGGACACTAAAGCAAAATACTGCAGCTCCCTGCCTGTATTTGTATCAGAACACCGGCAAATGTATTCAGGTAAGCTTTTGGTGCACACTGTGCAAAGGACACAGTACACTAAGTGAAACACTGCAGCTAGCACAATCACCTGCCTGCCTGTCAGTATAGAGAATAACAGGAACGGATCTAGCTAAACTGAATACAGTGTATAAATATATATACAACACCTAGGATGCATATATATCCTCTACACACTGTAACTGCAGCTAACTGACTTGCCTGCCTGCTCTATCTAACTCGAAATAAATGACACTGTCTCTCTCTCTCTGTCTTTAACCTCTCTCTTTAACCACCACGACACACTACACAAGGCCGCCACGGAGGCGGCCTTATATAGTGTAGGGCATGTACTAAACCCCCTGAGACATAATTGGCCAAAGCCACCCTGGCTTTGGCCAATTATGGCTCTCCGTTTTTTGAGCGCTGTGATTGGCCAAAGCATGCGGGTCATAGTGCATGCTTGGCCAATCATCAGCCAGCAATGCACTGCAGTGCCGCAGTGAATTATGGGCCGTGACGTGCCACTCAAATTTGTTCGAAATTCGGCGAACAGCCGAACAGGCGATGTTCGAGTCGAACATGGGTTCGACTTGAACTCAAAGCTCATCCCTAGTCACAATATCTTCCCTTTCTATTCTGTTTTGGAGGTCATTGGCCTCTTACTCTTTGACCAAGACCCTTGTACTGGGGGTCTCCCATGTAACTTCTCCTTGTGACTCCATGGGAACAGATCAGTTCTCTTGTAGCCTTTGCTTGATGAGGCGAGTGTCTGTACTGGCAGTCTTATCGAGCAAGGAACTCTTTATGGTTTTGCACAGGGAAAGGTGGTATTGAGGCCCCGTCCTTCCTCCTGCTTAGGGTATCGTTTATCTGTCTCTTTAATGTTAAAATCCTTATGTCATCCCTCTGCCTGCTTTCAGTTGAACCAAAGAAAGTTTTCTTATATTGTCTGGACATTGTTTGGGTGCGAAGGTCTATCTCCCAGCCAGGAAAGAAAAATTATGAGGTAAGTATGATACAATTTTCTATTTTTTTTCCACAGTAACCACCATTTCACACTGAAGATTACATGTTAGCCATCTGAATGTAAATATCAAATATCATTGTACTCAACTGTACTCAACTGAAAAAAAGTCACTTTTATAAAAATAAGGATCCTTATCTGTTGTTTTGGCTTTGTGAATTAAAACTGTGTTTTTTTTAAACAGGAAACAGGAGAACTGGGAACCTAGGTCTGGGGGTGCAGACACAACCAAGTGGCCCTTTCTTGGTAGGAACAGATTACTGGTAGGTAGCTAAGTGAACCAAGCAAAGTGTGCCATGGTGCTACAGTGATTGGTGGGCATAGTGAAAGGTGTTTTTGTTTTTTTTAAAGGATGTGGTCTATTGTGACACACCTTTTTACATCTACCACAATTTGCTTCTTTTATAGCTCTCTGCATTTGGTCAAATGAAATTTTAGAACCACAAAAGAAGTTGGTGCTGGAAGACTTTCTTCTCTCTGAAGTTTTGACCCTAGGTCTGAACAGGGGGCAGCATGTTTCATAGAATACAGATCCCGTTCTGATCAATATCTAAATAGTATCTCCACTCAGAACCACTAGCCCACCAGCCTAAATATATTATTAGTACTAGCCCAGGGAGCAAATACCCCCTGCACCCCAAACCAGGGGGCAAACACCCCTGCACCTCAGCCCAGTCCTCCTGTGATGGGGAGAATGGTTTACCAGTGCACGTACAACATAGGGTATACTGACCACTTTAAGGACCATAATCCCATATACCTGGTATAACATAGTAAAATGCAAAAAAGGTGAAAATTGTTTTTTAATGCAGAAATGTGAAAGAAGTACCTATGTAGTGGTGGTGGTTGTGGGGGATCATCCTAGATGTATCTTGTCTACCACATATGCTTATTTCTGAACTTATTGTTCTACCTTATCCCATTTAATGACTAATAAAATAAAACACATCATTTATTGACTGACTGAGCAATTCAAGAATTATGTGTTTTACTACTGATCAATGAACTAAAATTCACACGCATAATGTCCAGTGTTAATAGGTGGCTAGTAGTGCATTTCCCATCAAACTTTGCACAAGAAGTACATGCAAGATTTCTATTGGTTTTTCAATAAAACACAATGTTTCAATATGATATATTCAATAATTCATGTTCTATGTGGCGTTGAGCTTGAAGGAAATAATAAAAGATACAAGCTGATCCATTTTTATAGGGCAAAATAGTCATATTTATTGAACATAGGCAAAGACAAATATGCATTTTGAAATGTGTGTCACATGGCTCTCTTAAAAGTATAGAGTTTTTGGTAATGTAGCTGTGCTGTTTTTATGGGAGAGGTTTTTCTTCACATCAGTACACAGACCCATACCCATACCAAACAAACAGGATTAGTCATATATTAATGTTGACTTTTAAACAGAAACACTCTAGCTGTAGTGTTGCTGAGAAGACCAGGAGGTCTCTTTAAAATAAGTTCTTTAGTTGACCATGATCAGTATATTACCATTCAAACTAGATTTACCTCAATGAAGCACTTAGTATGGACTTAAGGGTATGGGGCTACAATAGGAGGGTAAAAATAAGTGATTTCAACCATCATATGTGGTTTCTATTGTAGTTCTTCCAACTTGCTGGGCCCATCCCTCAAAAAATAAGTAATAAAGTCCAATATTACTATCTGTGTGCTAGATTGCAAAATGCACAGCAACATGTCCTAGTATGGTTGAGAACATGCAGACGTCTACATTCCTATCATTCATAGAACAACATGTCTGCGTGTCTGCTTAGAACCTGTCTACCACTCTGTATAAATCAACAATCTAGGGCAACAAAGCTTCCAGAGGGCAGCACACAGCCACCCACACATAAAGTAGCTGAGTGGTACTGTGTACCTAAAATCAAACTGTCAACATAGTAGAATGGCAGTAGATTCTAGTATTTGGCTCAAGGAATGCTGATGTACGCAAACTGTCTGTCCTGATAAATGGTATAGTGGAGCAGTTCTGACAGGGTATAAGGTCTTAACTGACCACTATGGACAATGCAGCTGCTGTATAAACAGGTGCTCTTTAACTAAGCCATGCCCTTCAAAAGTGAAGATTGAGTGTCAGAGTCAAAGTTAACATTGGAGACATCTAGTTGTAGATATAAGACATTGTTACATTAAGATCTGCAACTATGGCTTAGCTACAGACACAATTTCTCAGCTTTAAGGTCATATGTATACATGTATGTCTATTGCTAGAAATAAAAGAGAAGACATGGGTTAAGCCTGGTATACACTTAAAAAAATAATTCTGTTCAACCCAACAGGCTGAATGAAAAAAAAAAAAAAACGCTGTACTAATGGGGGGTACACACAGACCAGAAATAGTCCAAAACCGGTCAGTTCGGCAGGAACCGGCTGACTTTCGGCCCGTGTGTGCAGCTCCCTGTCCAGCAGAGGCCAGGTTCTGCCAAAGGGGCATGTTTGAAAACCAGCATTTGATCGGCATCTGATCAGCACTTATACATATATAAAGTGATCTCACGCAGTAATGTGTTATCACTAAAAATACTAAATATTTCAAATCCCCAAAAAACAGATATAAAAGTCCAAAATTTGTTGTAAAAAAAGGGATCCAAAAAATAAATAAATAAATATAAGTGTATAGTCCAAAAAATAAATATATAAATATATATATGTAAAAGTAAAACTCTTCAATAAGAAGTCAAGATCAATGTTCAAAGGTGAATATAACGATAAATAAATATAAGAGAACTAGAATGTGATGGTATAAGTCCTTATGGTACTCCACGGAGCAACTGCATTATATATTCCTTGATATCCAATAGAGATAGTCTCACAGAACTCTCACCTCATATAAATGAAGTAACTTGCATCAATAAGTAAAGATATCCTTCGATCTTAAAGAGTCATTCCCCAGTATCCTATTGGAACTTCTCCGGCACTAGAACGGCTATTGTGGTATCCTGAACTGATCCTCAAGCCGTATATTCCATCCACAGAACCACCCTGATACACTCCAGTATTAAGGATATACAGTGGGGAAAAGAGAGAAAAGAATGCCTCCAATGGTGCAGTACGTCTAAATAACTGAAGGAATACTTTATTAAAGGGCTAATGGGTGAACTCTTATATTAAAATCAGTATAAACAAGCAAAACAGGTAAAAACTGTGTTTTCAGCGCCTTCTCACGTCACCTGAGGCGGCACAGTCGTGTAGTGGGTAGCACTCTCGCCTAGCAGTAAAAAAAAGGGTCGCTGCGTTGAATCCCAACCACGACACTACCTGCTTGGAGTTCGCATGTTCTCCCTGTGCCTGCGTGGGTTTCCTCCGGGTACTCCGGTTTCCTCCCACACTCCAAAGACATGCTGGTAGGTTAATTGGCTTCTGTCCAAAAATTGGCCCTAGTACATGTATATGTTGGTGTGAGTTGGGGGGCCTTGGATTGTGGGCTCCTTGAGGGTAGGGACCGATGTGGGTGTGTGATGTGTGTGTGGAGTGCTGCGTAGGTTGACGGCGCTATATGGGTACCTTAAATAAATAATAATATAATGAGACACTATGTACAGGGAAAGGGAGAATTGTAGATACGCACCCATACTCACTCAGGTTGAACTGGATGGACTGGTGTCTTTATTCAACCTTACTATCTATGTAACTATGTCACCTCCGATGTATGTCTGCCTCTGGCCACTCCCTACGTGTTACGTCGCGGCACGTGACTTCATCAGGGGAACTGGATTGGTTGTTCGACCATTATTTATATATGGTGAAAAGCGGAAGTGATCGTTCGGCCATTTTCTTTCTTTGTTGGTTATCTAAAGAACGTGCGTGGCGACCATTTTCCTGTAGTTCGCAACCAACAGCACTTAAATATATGACACGACCATGTCTTTGTAGACGAATCATAGAGGTCAAACGGAATGGAAAGCAAACAATGTAACACCAGTCCATATAAACCGTCACGCTAGCCAAAGTAAAGTATATAATATTAAAATAGATTAGGCCACTATTCCAATCAGATGCACACCAGGCATATGATGATGAATGAAGCAAAATGTAACCGTAATCTTAAATATCTTGGCATGGTGGTAAATAAGGATGTTCATTAGTGGGCACATTGTAGGATAAAAATCTTAAAAATAACCAGATTATTAATAGTACCTAATGTAAAATTCTCTACTAAAATGGTCGCACAACGGAAATGAGGCGAAAAGGCACCAATAACACAATAAAATATTTAAAAATATTAAAAGATTAATAAAAATTAATATAGAACCAAGAATTATTACCAACATAAATACACACTATCAATATAAAAAAATTCTGAGAAAACAATTGAGGTCGAATTCAACATTCATACCTCCAGGTGTAAGTGTTCTCATAGTGTATATATTTATTTTGACTCCTTTGACTAGGGATGAGCCGAACACCACCCGGTTCGGTTTGCGGCAGAACATGCAAACGGACCGAAAGTTTTCTCGTACTTTCGAACACTGTTAAAGTCTATGGGACTCGAACGTCAAAAATCAAAAGTGTAAATTTTAAAGGCTAATATGCAAGTTATTGTCCTAAAAAGTGTTTGGGGACCCGGGTCATGCCCCAGGGGACATGTATCAATGCAAAAAAGTTTTAAAAACAGCATTTGTTTTAATAATGCCTAAAGTGAAAAAATAAAAGTGACATTTTACTTTAAATATCTTACCTGGGGGGTGTCTATAGTATGCCTGTAAAGTGGCGCGTGTTTCCCGTGTTTAGAACAGTCCCGCAGCAAAATTACATTTCTAAAGGAATAAAAGTCATTTAAAACTGCTTGCAGCTTTAATGTAATGTTGGGTCCCGGCAATATAGATGAAAATTATTGAGAAAAACGGCATTGGTTGGGTACCCCCCCTACTCCCCAGCCCATTACCAGGCCCTTTGGGTCTTGTATGGATATTAAGGGGAACCCTGCACCCAAATTAAAAAAAGAAAAGGAGTGGGCCCCCAGGCCCTATATACTGCAGTATACAGGCGGTCCAAATAAGACAGGGACTGTAGGTTTGTTCTTAAGTTAAATCTGTAATTTGGAACAGGTACATTTTGTAAGAGTAGCTTCAGCCAAAACATCTATTTTTAAGCTTTTTGCATAACATAGGGAAGGGTTATCATAAACCCTGTAACATTTGTTTTGCTGTCTGTGCCCCTGTTCAGAAGATTTCACCTCACTTTCTGTCCCAATGACAATTGTATTTAGAAAATTTGTTTTTTTTTAGGGAAACAAGGATTGGTGATAAAGCATCAGTGGAGACACCTTTTTCCCATATTAACTCTTACAGGAGAGAATTTTCCTTCCTAGGGGTAGATTTCCCGCTCACTTCCTGTTGTCTCCCTCCATTTGTAAATAGGAGTCGTTTGTAAGTCGGATGTTTGAAAGTAGGGGACCGCCTGTATATACAGTACTATACGGCCTGCCTTTATATACTCTGCAGAAAATTGGGCCTTAGGTGTTGGTGGTACCAGAACACTGTAAGCCCTCACAGTTACTGTTGGTGGGCACTGGAACGGGCCCTGCTGAGAAATATTATATCAAGAATTGTAATCACATGCCCCTGTTGAACAGGGGTAGAAAAATTGGGCCTTAGGCAGTGGTGGTGGTGGTGGTGGTGGCACAACACTGTAACAACAGTTACTCTAGTTGAGCACAGGAACAAGCCCTGCTGCGAAATATTACAGCAAAAATTGTAATTACGCGCCCCTGTTAAACAGGGGCAGAAAAATTGGGCTTTAGCCACTGGTGGTGGTGCCCAGAAACAAAAATGTTCTTAGAAGCTATCAACATGAACATTGAGGAGGAATAGGATAGTCACTCAGCATAACAGGATAATCACTCAGCATCAGCATAGGCAGTCTTAAAGGGATCTCACATTCATAATAAAATTAATCGGTTACATCAGCATCAAGTGCTTGGGATCTGGTGATCCAAGACTGATTCATTTTTATGAAGGTGAGCCGATCAACTGAGTCTGTGGACAGGCACACTCTGTAATCGGTTACAAAGCCTCCAGCAGCACTGAATGTGCGTTCAGGTAGAACGCTGGATGCAGGACAGGCCAGTAACACAATTGCATACTGTGCAAGCTCTGGCCAGTGATCCATCCTCAAGACCCAGTAACCCAGTGGATTTTCAGTTGGAAAGGTGTCATGGAGATCCTGCCAGTAACAGGCGCCCCGGACTTCCTGGTTCCCGATCGCGGGCGCAACCGCGCATGCGCGTGTGCGCGCACATCCCGCAGGTGGCGCCAGAAGGGCTATTTAAACCTGTCAATGACAGACAGTCCCTGCTGTCTGCTCTACAGAATTTAGTACCTGAGAACCTGATCTGAAGACTTACCTGCATCTGACCCGGCTTGCCTGTGACCTTCCCAGTTCTCTGCCTGCATCCGACCTCTGGCTTGTTGTGACCTCTCCTCTGCCTGATCCCTCAGTACCTTTGCTGCCAGCCAGTTAACCGACCCAGCTTGTCCGACTAATCTGACCATTCCTGGTTCCAGTTCTGCCTGCTGTGTTTCCTGTGTTCCTGGTTCTAGTCCGGTCTGCTGAGGCTGATCCAGTTCCGCCTGCTGTGTTCCTGTGTTCCTGGTTCCAGTTCTGCCTGCCGTGCTTCCTGTGTGCCTGGATCCAGCCCGGTCTACGGAATTACCTCCACCTTGGTTGATCCTGCCAGGCACTCGTACCCCTCCTACTTACGCGCCTTCTGTTACACTACCAGGGGCCGCTGGTGGGAGCCGTAAGGGAGGCCTTCCTCTGCAAATCCAGGCTCGTCACCGTCAGGTACGTGACAGTAGCAGACAGCCATGTCTGAGCCCGAGCAGGGAGCCTCCCCTATGAAGGAACTATGCCGGCACCTGGCAGGATTGACTGAAGCAGTCAAGAGCCTTCAACAAGGCTACAACCATCTGAAGGAACAAGTGCGGGCCCTCTCCAACCCCTCTGGTGCCCAAGGGGGCCCTCATGCCTCTACCTCCACAGCCGGGACAGGATCCACACCCACAGTTGTCATGCTTCCTCCTGAACCCAAGGTTCCTACACCCGAAAGATTCTCAGAGGATCGGAGCAAGTTTAGGGCCTTCCGTAATTCTTGTGAACTGTACTTTGCCCTACAGCCCCGCACCTTCTCTTTAGAGGCCACCAAGGTGGGCTTTGTGGTTTTCTTGCTCTCCGGAGACCCTCAGAGCTGGACCCACCATCTCTTGGAACGGAAAGATGTGACTTTAAACAGCCTTGCTGCCTTCTTCGATGCCATGGCCCAGTTATATGAAGACTCCCAGCTCTCAGTAACCACAGAAACCGCCTTGCATACCCTTCAGCAGGGGCGCAGAGCAGCAGAGGACTATGTAGCGGAATTTAGACGGTGGAGCGCGGATACCAACTGGAATGACGCCGCCCTCTGCCATCAGTTCCGCATAGGACTTTCCGACCCCCTGAAGGATGAGCTTGCTAGAGTCGGAATACCCTGCATTTTCTGATTGACTTGACTATCCAGATTGACCGACGTCTGAGGGAACGGAGGGCTGAGAGGGCCATGGGCCCCGGGCTTCTAGCCATCTGCACCCGGCTCCTGCTGCATCTCCAGCCCCCACATCCGACGCACCTGAGCCCATGCAGCTCTGAGCCCTTCATCCTTCCCTCACTCCAGAGGAACGCCAGCGTCGCCGAACGAATAACTTGTTCCTGTACTGCGGGGAACCCGGACACTTCGTTAGAAACTGTCCCCTGAAGCTTCGTAAGTGTTTTTCAGTATCTCCTAACATGACCAACCCACAGGCCAAGTCCACATCTCACCTTGCTCTTTCTGTCTCGTTACAGCTCCCAGGAAGGACTCTGCAAGTGCCCGCCATTATTGATTCCGGGGCTTGCAGCTGTTTTACATCAGATTCCCCTTCTTACCAAGACCCATGGACTGTGTGTTCATCTGGCTGATGGGTCCGTCATAAAGTCTGGACCCGTGGTCCAAGAGACCGCCCCTATACCCGTTACCATCTCTACCATCTCCAGAACCCACCAAGAATACCTACGTCTGGACATTATCTCCTCTCCGTTGTTTCCTATGATCCTTGGTATGCCTTGGTTACAAGCCCACAATCCTACCATCAACTGGGCCACGGGGGTGGTTACCTTCCCTTCTCCCTATTGCCAGCAGTCTTGCGGCTCACACGAACCCCCTGGGCCGGCCACCTTACTGTGTTACTGTGTACTAATACAGAAGCTGGAATACGTCAATCCATCCCTGAGGTTTACCACGACTTTCTTGACGTATTCAGCAAACAAGGGGCAGAGACTCTACCACCCTATCGAGCCTATGATTGCCCCATTGACCTACTTCCCGGAGCAGAAATTCCATTCGGCAGGATCTTTCCGTTAACAGAGGTAGAACAAGGGGCATTAAAGAACTATATTGATGAGAACCTGCAAAAGGGGTTCATTCGCCCTTCCACATCTCCAGCAGGCGCAGGCATCTTTTTCGTAGAAAAAAAGGGCCATACCCTTCGACCCTGTGTGGATTATCGTGAACTGAATAAAATCACAGTAAAAAATCGCTACCCTCTCCCCCTGGTCCCGGAACTATTTCAGAGTCTGGGGACTGCCATCATTTTTACCAAGCTTGATCTCCGCGGAGCCTACAACCTGGTCCGCATCAAGGAGGGGGATGAGTGGAAGACTGCTTTCCGTACCCGATACGGGCATTTCGAGTACATGGTAATGCCCTTCGGGTTGTGCAACGCCCCTGCCACATTCCAGTACTTTATTAACGATGCACTTCGGGACTTCCTAGATCTTTTTGTCATTGTTTACCTAGATGATAAACTAATCTTTTCTTCCTCCCTTGATTCTCACCGCAGGCATGTCAGAAGTGTGTTGGGTCGGCTTCGCCAGCATGGCCTGTATGCAAAGGCCGAGAATTGTGAATTTGAGCTGGAAAGTATATCATTCCTGGGGTTAATCATCTCCAGCGAGGGCATCAAGATGGACCCTCAAAAGATTGCTACAATCCTGGACTGGCCAGTACCGGAGGACAAGAAGGGAATCCAATGTTTCATTGGATTCGCCAACTTCTACCGCAAATTCATCAGGGGGTTCTCGGCTATCATCGCACCCATCACCCAGCTAACTAAACAAGGGATCCTCTTCCACTGGTCCCCTGAGGCCCAAAAGGCCTTCGAGGTCCTGAAGGGTCTCTTTACCTCTGCCTCTATCCTGAAACATCCAGATTCCTCGTTGCCGTTCGTACTTGAGGTAGATGCCTCCGAAATCGCGGTAGGAGCAATACTGTCCCAAAGACAAGGGGCCAGGGCCTTGCTCCACCCAGTAGCTTTCTTCTCTCGCAAGCTATCTGCAGCAGAGAGGAACTACGACATGGGGGACCGGGAACTACTGGCGATCAAGTCCGCATTGGAAGAATGGCGATACCTGCTGGAAGGAGCTGCCCACCCGATTCTGATATTCACTGACCACAAGAACCTGGAGTACCTGAAGGGCGCAAAAAGATTGAAACCACGACAAGCCAGGTGGGCACTCTTCTTCTCCCGGTTCTCCTTTCACGTTACTTATCGTCCTGGTTCCAAGAACAATAAACCCGATGCCCTGTCTCGGATGTTTCATAAGTCTAAGGAAACCTCTCCTCCTGATACCATCCTCGCTCCTAGAAATTTCCTTATTCTTCAGGAGGACCTACTTACCCGGATCAAACAAGCCTCCACTGGGCAGAGACCCTCCTCCGAGCTAGAATTACAGGCTAAGGATGGGCTGTTGTGGTACCAGAACAGGATCTATGTACCTGAGGAGCTAAGAATAACCGCGTTGGAACTCTGCCACGACCATGCCCTTGCCGGGCACTTTGGCATTGCCAAGACCACTGACCTGGTACAGCGCACCTTCTGGTGGCCTTGGTTACGCAAAGACTGTAGGAGGTTTGTGGATTCTTGTACAATTTGCACCAGAAACAAGGGTTCCAAATCCAAGGCCTGGGGACTACTGAGACCCTTACCCATTTCAGATACTTCATCGTTGAGTTGCCCCCGGCTGAGAATCATACCACTATCTTTGTGATAGTGGACCGCCTGTCCAAGATGGCACATTTCATTCCCATGAAAGGGACTCCCTCAGCTCCTGAAACCGCACAGGTATTCATCAGAGAGGTCGTCAGACTCCACGGGGTACCAGCCAATATTGTCTCCGATCGGGGGGTACAATTTACCTCCCGGTTCTGGAGATCCCTCTGCAAGACTCTGGAGATAGAATTATAATTTTCCTCTGCTTACCATCCCCAGACCAATGGACAGACGGAGAAGACGAATCAGACCCTCGAGCAGTACCTGCGCTGCTTCTCCTCTTTTGCTCAGAACGGCTGGATTCCCCTGCTTCCGTTGGCCGAGTTTGCCTATAATAACTCTATTCATTCCGCTACCAGTCAGACTCCATTCTTCGCAAACTACAGTTTTCACCCTACATTTCTGCCCAATTCCCTTCCTGAGTGTTCTGTGCCTGCAGTCCAGGAAAAGTTTTACTTTTTCTCGTCTAACAACCAACTTCTGCAAGAAACCATGACCAAGACTCAGGAACACAACAAAATGATCTACGACAGGAAGATCATGGCTATCCACCATAAACCTGAGGATGTCATGCCCCTCTAAAAAATTCTTAGGGCCGTTTCCTGTCAAAAGGAAAATGAATGAAGTGGCTTACGAGCTGGAGCTCCCTGACTCTCTTAAAATCCATCCGGTTTTCCATGTCTCTCTGCTAAAACCTTCAGTTTCCAACCCATTCCCAGGTCGAAGCCCGGCTCGCCCTGATCCTATCATTATAGACGGGGAGCAGGAATTTGAAGTGGAAGCTATTATGGATTTTAGGAGAAGAAATAACCGGAACCAATTTCTGATTAAATGGAAGGGCTACGGACCCGAAGAAAACTCTTGGGAACCTGAGGAGAACATCCATGCTAGGAGCCTGGTGCAGTCTTTCAAGAGGTCTCACCCTGAAAGGTTTACCTGGATGGGCATCTGGAGGCTGCCCCTAGGGGGGGGCAATGTCATGGAGATCCTACACGAAACAGGCGCCCCGGACTTCCTGGTTTCCGATCGCGGACGCGACCGCATATGCGCGTGTGCACGCGCGCATCCCGCAGGTGGCGCCAGAAGGGCTATTTAAACCTGTCAATGACAGACAGTCCCTGCTGTCTGCTCTACAGCGTTTAGTACCTGAGAACCTGATCTGAAGACTTACCTGCATCTGACTCGGCTTGCCTGTGACCTTCCCAGTTCTCTGCCTGCATCCGACCTCTGGCTTGTTGTGACCTCTCCTGTCTGACTAATCTGAACATTCCTGGTTCCAGTTCTGCCTGCTGTGTTTCCTGTGTTCCTGGTTCCAGTCCGGTCTGCTGAGGCTGTTCCAGTTCCGCCTGCTGTGCTCCTGTGTTCCTGGTACCAGTTTTGCCTGCTGTGTTTCCTGTGTCCCTGGTTCCAGTCTGGTCTGCTGAAGTTGTTCCAGTTCCGCCTGCTGTGTTCCTGTGTTCCTGGTTCCAGTTCTGCCTGCCGTGCTTCCTGTGTGCCTGGATCCAGCCAGGTCTACGCAATTCCCTCCACCTTGGTTGATCCTGCCAGGCACTCGTACCCCTCCTACCTCCGCGCCTTCTGTTACACTACCAGGGGCCGCTGGTGGGAGCCGTAAGGGAGGCCTTCCTCTGCAAACCAGGGCTCGTCACCATCAGGTACGTGACAAAAGGTCTCCAAGTCTGATCTTGCCCCTAGGAATTCCTGCACCATGTAAATCAGACGCTGGCAATGGTTGCTGCAACCAATCAGACCTTGGGGCTGTGGACTAAAAAATTGTCTGAACACATCAGTCAGACGGCCACCTTCTCCACCGCTCCTTCTGTGACTGACCTAAGCCTCAGCAACACGTTGTCCAGGACCAGGAAATTGTAACCTCCCAGGCTCTGGAAACACGTTGCACAAATCTTTCTGCAAGGCCTCCTGAAGAGGTTTCATCCTCTGCTCCCTCTGCAAAGGCTGGATAAGTCCCACAACCTTGCCCTTGTAACGTGGATCAAGAAGGGTTGCCAGCCAGTACTGATCCCTCTCCTTGATACCATGAATCCGAGGGTCCTTTCGCAGGCTTTGCTGGATCAGGGAGGCCATGCAGCGTAGGTTTGCTGAGGCATTCGGTCTGGAGTCCTCTGGGTCACTAAGGATGACATGAGTCCATGGGTTTCTTGGGACTGTAATTGATCCCTTGAAGACTGCTGCTGATGCTGAGTGCTAGGCTCCACCTCCATGCTGACACAATCCTCAATCTTTCTCCTCCTCCTCCTCCTCCTCTTCCTGTGTGATAGACGGGCCTGCAGGAATACTGTCCGGGGGCCTTGAGAGGTAAGGAAGTCCTTCTCTTCCTCCCTCTGTTCTGCCTCAAATGCCCTGTCCATTATTCCATGCAGCGTGTGCTTCAACAGGAAGACAAGAGGGACAGTATCACTGGTGCATGCACTGTCACTGCTCACCATCCTCGTGGCCTCCTCAAATGGTGACAGGACAGTGCATGCATCCTTGATCATTAGCCACTGGCGTGACGAAAAAAGGCCAAGCTCCCTTGACCCTGTCCTGGTGCCATACTTGCACAGGTACTCATTGATGGCCCTCTGCTGCATGTGCAGCCGCTGCAGCATTGCCAATGTTGAGTTCCACCTGGTGGGCATGTCACAGATGAGGCGGCTCTTGGGCAGGTTGCATTCCTTTTGAAGGTCAGCCAGCTGAGCACTGCCATTATATGACCAGCAGAAATGCCCACAGACTTTCCAGGCCTACCTCAGGAGATTCTGTAAGCCCGGGTACCTGCACAAGAACTGCTGCACCACCAAATTAAGGACGTGAGCCAAACAGGGAACATGGGTCAAGTGTCCCTGTTGGAGGGCGGAGAGGAGGTTGGTGCCATTGTCGCAAACCACCATTCCTGGCTTAAGCTTGCGTGGCGGGTGACACCTCTGAGCCTGCCCCTGCAGAGCTGACAGATTCTCTGCCGCAGTGTGGCTCCTGTCCCCTAAGCAGACCAACTCAAGCACCGCATGGCATCTTTTTGCCTGAGTGCTTGCGTAGCTCCTAGAACGCCTACGGAGCACCGCTGGTTCAGAGGACAAATCTGCACAGGAAGAGGCCATAGAGGAAGAAGAAGAGGAGGGGGTGGAGGAGAGAGGTGTGGCAGAATCACCACTTCCAGCATTTTGGAGGTGTGGTGGCGGAACAAGCTCCAATATTACTGCACCCTGTCCTGCATCCTTCCCAGCTGCCAGCAGAGTTACCCAGTTCGCCGTGAAAGAAAGGTGACTGATGCCATTGAGCTGATGGAATAGGCCACTTTGGCAGCTGAATTGGCAGCCAAACTACTCTGAGCCTGGGAGACAGAGGATGAGGAGGATGAGTACGGCTTTGTGATCCACTCTACCAACTCTTCTGCATGTTGTGGCTCAACAAGGCCAGCTGTCGAAAAAAAGGACAAGCGTGCCCCACGGCCACGTGCTGAGGATGCACCTTGTCTACGACCAGCACTGTTGGCTGTAGACACAAAGCCTGCCTTGCCCTCTTTTAGTGGCCTGTGAGCATCTGCCTTTCCTTGGTGGCCTTCCAGACATGCTGTAAAATTGGATTAGCAAACAACCGCCTGAAGTTTACTAGAAAAATTACACCAGGAATGGCCTGCAGTCAGGTATAGGCTTGGCTAGACTAGAATGCAGTGGATATATATATATAGGAGACAGTATATATATTTTATGCACTGCAGATCACTGAATCACCTGCCTGGCCTGCCTGCCTGCCTGAAAGTGTCTTTGAATACCTACACCAGGAATGGCCTATAGCACACAGCTAGGCCTCATCCAGGCCCGCTACTACACGCAGTGTCCAGGGTCACAGCCTGGCCATTCAGACTATCTAAGGCTTTTTGTGGATAGAGACCCTCTGCCCAGCCTATGCACCAGGATCCATACTGGTACAAAAAAAACAACCTTTTTTGGCGTCTTTAGCCCTAGAGTCCTGGAGGATACCTTCTTTTGCTGCTTACCAGCAGTTTGTGTCTAGTTGTTTATCCTGCTTTTGATTATTGTTATTTTTACCATTTAATTGGCCATCTGTTACAGACAAATTGCCAATTCAGTTATACCCAGGTTTGTGTTACAACCTTCAACACACCTTGCCTATTATCATGCTCCTGAAGAAGCGTTAATTCGCGAAACTGGTAGAGCAATTCAAGACTACACCTTATACACTGGACCCATGGCTAACGCCATTTGCTTCATATGCACACCATTCTACTAGCTTCTGTTCGCTGGATATGTATCTCACTTATCATTGAGTTCATTTATGTTAACGTATTTTTTGAAGCGCTATCAGAGCATTAGCCTGGGTCGTGTATTAAGAACTAATAGTTTGTTAATTCTGAATGTATGTATGTACTTTTTTACTACTTTTCTAAAATAAATACCTATAGATTTTTACATTATCTATCCATGTGCCGTCAAAAGTCCAATTCTTAGTTCCTTTAATATTTCTCCTGCTATATCGGGACGTTGGCACATTTGTACCAGTGCATCCACAGTGTTTCCCTGTGAGGATGCACATTTAAGCAATTCCTTAAAAAAAAGGAATGGCCTATAGTCAGGTATAGGCTTGGCTAGACTAGAATGCAGTGAATATATATGTAGGAGACTGTATATATATCTTTATGCACTGAAGATCACTGAATCACCTGCCTGCCTGCCTGAAAGTGTAGTTGAAAACGTACAGCAGGAATGGCCTGCAGTCAGATCTAGCTACACAGGATACAGTGTGTGTGTATATATATATATATATATATATATATATATATATATATATATATATATATATTGTGAGGGGGTTAGCTCGGTAGCGGGTGTGTGTGACCCCCTGGATGGGCTCCCCACACAAAAACAGGCCCAGCAGACGGAGGTTGTGGTTTTCAAGATCAAAAGGTGCGGTTTATTTCTCTATTTACAGTGACAAAAACACAGCAAAGCAAAAAGAAACATAAACAAAATAAATCCTGGTCAGCTTGACCTCTGACTAAACATGCAGGTTTCCCTAACTAACAACTGGGATCAGCCTGGTGCTGTCCTAGTCCCTAAGTCCCTGGTTTAGTAAATGTCCAAACAAGTAGCCACACAGGCTTTGTCTCACCGCACAGGGGTTCACTCTCCCTAGACAGTCCACACAGGTCTGGGTCCAGGCATGAGCAAACACCTAATGAAGCTGGGAGTTTTTATAGAGGCCTTAAACGAGCTGACAAGCTTCAGCTGGTCTCATCAACTCCCTGCCTGCACGACGCCCAGCACTCTCCCTAGAGGTATGAATCATCCATGAGCCCACTAGCCTCAGCTGGGCTTCATCAACTCTCTCCCTAGTTGTATAAGTCGGCATAAAGCCTGAATCTGGGAGAAATATACCTACCCCCCTGGATGCAACCAGGTGACTTTACCTTCCTGCTGTCACATACCCCCCCCTCTTGTTTTAACCTTGGGGTTGGAACACCAGCAATCAGGCATTCATGTACTCGAGACAAAGCATCCACATTCCCCATTTGAACGCCAGGGCGATGCTTTACTGTGAAGTTGAATTCCTGTAGGGCCAGGAACCACCTATTTACTCTTCTATTTGTCTCCTTGTTTTGAGCCATCCACTTTAACGGAGCGTGATCCGTAACCATGTCAAAGTGCCTACCTAGCAGATAGTACCGAAGGGAATCTAGAGCCCACTTCACCGCTAAACACTCCTTTTCAACCGTGGCGTAATTTACCTCATGGGACTTCAACTTCCTGCTGAGGTAAATGACTGGGTGCTCTTCCCCGTTCCAGACCTGGGACAATACTGCTCCTAACCCCACATCTGACGCATCACTTTGTACGACAAAGTCTTTAGAGAAGTCGGGGGAGTACAACACTGTCTGGCTACATAAGGCTTGTTTCAAGAATTGGAATGCTGCCTCAGCCTCGGGGGTCCATTTAATCATGACCGACCCTTTCCCTTTCGTCAGGTTGGTTAGGGGCACAGCCTTAGAAGCAAAGTGGGGAATGAAGCGCCGATAATAACCCGCGATTCCCAGAAAGGCTCGTACCTGCTTCTTGCTGTTGGGAAGTGGCCAACTCTGGATGGCCTCGACTTTGTTGAGTTGGGGTTTTATTACTCCCCTGCCAATGGTGTACCCAAGATATTTGGCCTCCTCCTGCCCAATGGTACACTTCTTGGGGTTAGCCGTAAACCCCGCTTCCCGGATAGAGTCTAGGACTGCTTGCACTTTTGGCAGATGTGAGGCCCAATCTGTGCTATGGACAATTACGTCATCCAGGTAAGCCGCAGCATACTTCCGATGGGGCCTCAGTATCTGGTCCATTTTCCGCTGGAATGTGGCCGGCGCATTCTGTAACCCGAACGGCATTCTCTTATATTGGAACGCCCCGTCTGGGGTTACAAATGCGGTTTTCTCTTTGGCCGACTTGGCCAGGGGAATTTGCCAATACCCTTTTGTGAGGTCAAGAGTCGTCATGTATCGGGCTGTTCCCAGCCGGTCGATCAACTCATCTATACGTGGCATGGGGTAGGTGTCAAATTTTGTAACTTTGTTCAACTGACGAAAATCGTTACAAAATCGCCAGCTCCCATCCGGTTTAGGCACCAACACAATGGGACTAGACCAATCACTTTGGGACTCCTCTATCACCCCTAAGTTCAGCATTTTCTGTACTTCCTCCCGTATTGCCTCCCGTCGGGCCTCTGGGATCCGATAGGGTTTTAACTTCACCCTTTCACCGGGCGGGGTAATAATATCATGCTCTACCCCAGATGTTTGTCCCGGCAGCTCAGAGAACACCTCCTTGTTGCGAAGCACAAACTCCTTAACCTCCTGTTGTTGGGGTTGTGACAAGGTGGCTGCTATTCCAACCTCCGGAATCACGCAACCAGTTTGAGCTGGTGACCAAGTTTCTGCGACTAGGGACTCTCTATCCCTCCAGGCTTTCAACAGATTAACGTGATAGATCTGTTCGGGCTTTCGCCTTCCTGGTTGTCTGACCTTGTAATTCACTTCGCTCACTTTTTCCATTATCTCGTAGGGGCCTTGCCATTTGGCAAGGAATTTACTTTCAACCGTAGGGACAAGTACCAATATCCTATCCCCCGGGGAAAAGGTACGGGTCTTGGCTCCACGGTTGTACACTCTCTGCTGTGCCAACTGCGCTTGGGCCAAATGTTCCTTCACGATGGGCATTACCTGTGCAATTCGATCTTGCATCAGGGCGACATGCTCAATCACACTCCTGTGGGGAGAACTCTCACTTTCCCAAGTTTCCTTGGCAATATCCAACAGCCCTCTTGGGTGTCTCCCATACAGTAACTCAAAGGGGGAGAATCCCGTAGAGGATTGGGGCACCTCCCTAATAGCAAACATCAAATAAGGAAGTAGACAGTCCCAATCCTTTCCATCTCTATCCACCACTTTCTTCAACATTTGTTTTAGGGTTTTGTTGAATCTTTCAACCAGCCCATCGGTTTGGGGGTGATACACAGACGTACGCAATTGCGTCACTTTGAACAATTTACACAGCTCTTTCATAACCCGGGACATAAAGGGTGTACCTTGGTCCGTAAGCAGTTCTTTACAAATACCCACCCGGCTAAAAACAAGAGATAGCTCTTTGGCTATGGTTTTGGCCGAGGTATTTCGGAGAGGGATCGCTTCTGGATAACGGGTGGCATAGTCCATTATAACTAATATGTACTGGTGCCCCCTAGCGGACTTGATTATAGGACCTACCAAATCCATTGCGATCCTCTCAAACGGGACCTCAATGATGGGTAGAGGGACCAGCGGGCTACGGAAATGTGGCATCGGGGCCGACCTCTGACACACAGGGCAGGAGGAACAATAATTTTCTATGTCCTTCATCACCCCAGGCCAATAGAATCTCTGTAATACCCTCTCTCGGGTTTTCTCTGTCCCCAGATGACCTCCAAGAATGTGCCCATGGGCCAACTCCAACACCAACTTCCTGTAAGGTTTGGGCACCACAAGCTGCTCAACGGTTTGTTCTGCCCTTTTTGCCACCCGATACAGTAGGTCCTTCTCTACGCTGAAGTATGGGTAAGTGCAGGTATTATCTGGGTTCACTAACTCGCCATCTATTTCCACTACGTTTTCCCGTGCCTTTATTAGGGCGGGGTCTTTTAACTGTTCTGTGGCAAAATTTTCCCTGTGAAACTCAAGATCAGAAAACTCCACAGACGGTAGGTTTTCGTCTGAGGAGGTGGGCTCCTCTCCAGTTTCTTGAGTCTCGCCTGCCAATACTGACAAGGGAAATTCTGGAGAGTCCTCACCACTCTCAGAGGAGTTCTGGCTATCACCTTCCTGGTACATAGGGGCACCAGTGGGGGGCTCAGGATCATCCCACAGTTCCCAGAACTTCGGAAAATCCCTTCCCACAATGGCATCATGCGGTAGTTGAGATACTAACCCCACTGGATGAGAGAGGGTACCTTTGGGGGTCTTGAAACACACTGTAGTCACTGGATACTCTCGGGTGTCCCCATGCACACAAATAACAGCTACCTTGCTATTCCCAGAGACCTCTGTTTTAACTAATTCAGCCTTTATCAGGGTCACAAGGCTACCTGAATCCAGTAATACCACAACATTTCTACCATTAATACACATTTTGCATAAATGTTTCTCAGTTCCCCGAATGGCAGTGCATGCGACTGTCGCACACAGCGACTGACGTCTGTCCGTCAGAAAGTCACATTGCATGGGTTCCTCCACAACCGGGCAATTTGCTGCAATATGTCCCGCTTGCCGGCAGCGGTAGCAAACAATCCTTTTGGCTGCCTCTTGAGCCCCCGACTTCCCAGGCTGTTCTCGCCAAACCCTGGGCAGAGCTCCCACCCTCTCACTCTCTCCACCCTCACCCCTTGGAATCATCTTATCCGCCCCTGGGGATGGTCTGGTCTTAGGGTGGAAAGTCCGAGAGTCTCTGGAAGAGGCCGTCAGGTTCTCTGCAGCCAAGTATCTCTCTACACGATCCACAAGTTTACCGGCCGTTTCTGGGTCTCCATGGCTTACCCACTTTTGAATGGCGGTAGGAAGAGCTCTCAAGAAACGATCCATCACAACACGTTCCACAATCTCCGGTGCGGACAAAGTCTCTGGCTGTAGCCACTTCCTGCTCAGGTGAATGAGATCATACATTTGAGACCTGGGGGGTTTTCCAAGCTGGAAAGTCCAGTTATGCACACGCTGAGCCCGGACAGCCAGGGTGACACCCAACCTTGCCAATATTTCAGCTTTTAGCATCACATAGTCTTTTGCTTGGTCAGGCTCTAGGTCATAGTAAGCTTTCTGCGATTCACCAGTTAACAGAGGAGCCACCAGTCCAGCCCACTGCTCCTCAGGCCACTTTTCTCTTTCAGCAGTCCTTTCAAATGTGGTCAAAAATACCTCTGGATCATCCTCTCCAGTCATTTTTGTCAATAAACGACTCACCCCAAAGGACGCGGTATTAGTGGGACGGCTTTCCTCACTGGTCTGCGGACGTTGCTGCATTACTGCTTCCATCTGTTGTTGTAGTCTCTGCTCTTGCTTCTGCAACAGGTCTATGAAGCGGGCCTCAGATTGCTGCTGGGCTTCTTGCTGGGCTGCGAAGCTCTGTTGTTGAGCTGCAAGGCTCTTTTGCAAACCTGCATTTGTCTGCTGTTGATTGGCATTTGCTAGAGCCAGCTGTTTTAGTATCTCCTCCATGCTGGCTTAAAAAAAAACTGCCACTGGTTCTCCACCAACTGTGAGGGGGTTAGCTCGGTAGCGGGTGTGTGTGACCCCCTGGATGGGCTCCCCACACAAAAACAGGCCCAGCAGACGGAGGTTGTGGTTTTCAAGATCAAAAGGTGCGGTTTATTTCTCTATTTACAGTGACAAAAACACAGCAAAGCAAAAAGAAACAAACAAAATAAATCCTGGTCAGCTTGACCTCTGACTAAACATGCAGGTTTCCCTAACTAACAACTGGGATCAGCCTGGTGCTGTCCTAGTCCCTAAGTCCCTGGTTTAGTAAATGTCCAAACAAATAGCCACACAGGCTTTGTCTCACCGCACAGGGGTTCACTCTCCCTAGACAGTCCACACAGGTCTGGGTCCAGGCATGAGCAAACACCTAATGAAGCTGGGAGTTTTTATAGAGGCCTTAAACGAGCTGACAAGCTTCAGCTGGTCTCATCAACTCCCTGCCTGCACGACGCCCAGCACTCTCCCTAGAGGTATGAATCATCCATGAGCCCACTAGCCTCAGCTGGGCTTCATCAACTCTCTCCCTAGTTGTATAAGTCGGCATAAAGCCTGAATCTGGGAGAAATATACCTACCCCCCTGGATGCAACCAGGTGACTTTACCTTCCTGCTGTCACAATATATATATATATATATATATATATATATATATATATATATATGTAGCGGGCAGTTCCTCCCCTCTCCCAGTCCCCTCTATTAAAGTTCTGCTCGCTATGTCTCTGGTCTAGGGGTATGATAGGGGAGGGAGAGGGTGCGCTACGCCAGGCTTCCACCACAGGTGTATAAGTGGTATCAGCAATGCCTTCCTTTACCTTCGGGCCTGTGTTGTGCATCGGATCCTCCCTCCAAGAGTCTCCAAGAACCTCGTCTGCCAGGAACTTGAGCCACACACCGTTAAAGTCCAACACTCCTTTATTTAGAACATAACATGGACTCCCTTGGCTATAGAACAGAAAAGGAGGTGTGTGTACGAATAGGCCCAGACACAAGTTCGATCCTCCACTCTCCTCCAAAGAGTGGGTTATGGTCTCCGCACAAAGGAAATTCACCTTCCGGACGGTCTCCGACAAGAGACTCACCCGTCACCGGCAGTATGCTGCACCGGGTCTTCAGATGAGGAGCTCTTCCCGGTCCATTATGCCCACCTCGGATTCAGGCATCCATCTCCAGAGTACCTTAGGATCCTTCCCTCGCGGAACTCAGTGTTGGGCACTGAGCTCCGGACCGCCGTCCAAGTACCTCACCCCAGGCTAAAGGTGCCAGGGATGGAACACGATCTCCAGTGGTCCTCTAGGCCTAGTCCGCCTAGAGGACAAACACGAACTCCGTCTGCAGGCTAAAGGTGCCAGGGACCAACCACCTCGTGACCAAGATGGCCGACCCTTTTATCCCCTCTCCCAGCAAGGACGGCGGGTTCCCCGCCCCACCATACCGCTGCCCAGAGAGGACAAAAGTAAGCTCAGCACACAGCGGTATCCGTCCGTCGACCCATAGTGACAGCGCCACCCAGTGGACCGCCGGAGACACACCACTGGTGTCACCGCACCGAAAAATTCAAAACTTACTGCGGGAAAGTAAGTACCCGCTACATACTCCCCCCTGTTATTTGACACTGGTCCCCAGTGTCTGGAGTAAACCACATCCTCACAACTGACATGATCCAGTCCAGAAACCACTAACAATTGAAAAACAAAAACTTTTTGGAAACTCCCCTAACGAAGAAGTTGTGTCTGAGCCCCTGTAATAAAGAGGAGTGAAAGACAACACATTCAACATGAAAATCACATTTCAACATTTTAGTTTTCCCTCCCCATCCTAACTAAAGACCTCCTTAGAGTATGTAATCTTGCTGGGATGTCCTCCTGCAGAGGGAAAAGAAATACAATTTAACATGTAAAACCCTGACACATGTATCCGTGTGTATGAGAAAAATAAATTTCTCCTAAAAGAAATCCCTGTCTCTCCAAAGAGTGAGTGCGTGAAAAGTGTCTGTAACGTTGCGCGACACTGCCACCTGGTGACAGCCTCGCGGTAACTGCACCCGTGGAACTTCTTCTCCTTTCTCTCTAACCCTATCTACCCCAGAGTCTGTGGTCTCCTTGCAGGAAGATAGAAACAAACAGGAACAGTCCTCTTTTTCTTTTCTGTGGGCACACAAAACACAATTCCCCAGAAAGTTCAGCAGCATGATAATATTGGAGTCTTTCTCTCCTAAAGGTAGAAACGGGGATGTGGCAGAATCAGTGGCTACAAGTGCTGATCCATAGTCTCTAGATGGTACTCTACATCTTCGCCTTCTTTGCGTCTGATCACTACTTTGTCTGCGTGGATGTGTCTTCCCACCATCCATTCTGCCTTGCAGTCTTTGAAGCGCTGGGAAGCCTTTGGAGAACATGTTAGGTATCTGCGGGCGTGTGGAACTTTGAGGTGGGTCCACACAAAGTCATTGTACCAGCGCTCCCGGTACACTTCCACCTCATATAGAAAGTCCTTTGATAAGTAAGGGTACTCCCAGCCGTACTCCGCTGCAACCTTTTGACTAAATAAACGCTGTAGTCTTGCCAAAGGAGGCATGATAGCTTTTTCCCCTTCACCAGGCAAAACAACTGAGTCTGGATGACGAGGTGCCTTGACCACCTCCATTCTGGGCATTGGGGGCCGCAGCAACAGTCTCTTGACCCCAATGTCAGATACAGATGGTGCCGGGGATGCAGGGACAAGTTGAGGAAGGGATTCTCCTTCAGGCGCTGACGCCTCCACCCTGGGTGTGCTCTCTCCTATGGACATAGGTGAATTCCCACTTCCACGGAATGAAGCAAGCGGTATCTTGTCCCAGCCCTTCTTGGCAAACAAGTCATCTATCAAGGCATCATCTCCCGTATCAGAAAGAGATTCCAGGTCGGAGGTGTCACACTCCTCTGCGGGTATGTAGCCCTGTGTGGAAACAGAACATCCACACTCTGGGGACTTGCTAGGCCATGCCTTCTCAACACCTCCTCCCTCACACCAAGTCTTCTCTGCCGGCTTACCTTGACCTTTTCTGGGGCGTGCAGAACTCCCGTCAACGGATCCCTCTGGGTCTGGCGTAAGCATGCGAGATGGTCCACCACCACCGCTGGTCGGGGCTACCACGCTGGTTCTTTTCTTCGGTGGTGGACGCTGTGAGACAGTGGTGACCGAGTCAGCATCCTCGGATTTCTCCCGTTGATGTTTCACGACCTCCTCCGCGGTCGTTGCAGTGTGCGCAGGGGTGACTCTCACAGCCGCGATTCCTTCCTTCTGAGTGGCGGTACCTGAAACCCGGCCTGGGTAGATGGTCTTCGGCCTCTCAACCTCCGGATCCACTTCAAACGTGAACTCTCCACAGGCCTTACAACGTCCGAACGGCTTCAACAGGCACACCAGTCCCGAACACCCGGGGCAAATCATACCCAGGGCCTCAACGTCCATACATGAGTATAGGGCGAATCGACCCCTCGGCTTCAGTCGGATCCCCGTATCCGTTATCGGAGCAGCAGCAGTCAATGTTGTAGTCGCCGGGTGAACCGGAATCCATGAGGCGGGTCCAAACATGGCGACCTGTTGCTGTTCCATCTCACACTGCAGAGTTTTCGCGCCAATGTCCCACGTGTAGTCCGTCACATGTATTGGACTCCTCCCCTTTTGCTCCAGTTCGCAGTCTTTTCCACTTTGCTTGGTTGAGACACGCCCACGAACTAAGCAGTGGGGGTTGTGTCTGGTGGCGCAGTGCAATTAAAAACCCCCACGTGTAGTCCGTCACACGGCTGGGTTTTCCCCCTTTCACCACTCTTCCTACGTGGGCATTTCCCCTTTTGAGGTCGTGTCCACGACTTTCGAGCAGGGCTGCACTTTGGCCTATTCGTTTAACTCTGTCCGGCAGACACCTTCTACCAAGTGATGCACAACACATATCCCGGACGAGGAAATGGATACAAAAAATTCTGTGCTGCCTTGTGGTGAAGCCGCTCACACAACCAATTGAAAAATGGTGATAAACAAACAAAACAAAAAAAGAGTGTAGCGCTAAAACTAGATATGAACTGCACTGGAAGTGCAGTAATCAACAATACATATTCAAATTATGCAAACGTCTTGAAGAACACAGTGACAAAATGAAAATTATTCCAAAAAATCCTGAGTGATGTGAGTACTGAATAGTAAAAGTCACAATAAAACCAGATTCTTTAGTGTGAAGATGCTGGTGAAATTGAGTTGGTGAAAATCAAAGTCAAAATCAAAATGGTGGTGCTCCTAAAGTGAACTTGACTCAAAATAAGTGCTTTCAGAGTGACCATCACCATACGATAATAGAAAAGGCTTACCAAAAGGCGTGGACCCCAAAAAACTTGCGTTCAAAGGGTCAACCGAGCATGGGTAAGCCACTATGGACAGCGGATCTCCAACTGTAATTTAAACAGGGGTCTCGAACGCAGATCCAATGCAGAGGGTGCAGAAATTATCTGGCATCTAAATAGCGATGGAACTTGCACAAAATGCCCAATGATGGCCAGGTGTTGATTTCAGACAAGTTATGGAAAATGGAAGGAAAGAAAAAAGCACATAGCGTAATCCTGTATAAAAGGGTAATTTAATGTAGGTAGGAACACTTACATTTAAAAAGATGTAACAGCGCTTCATCAAATAGTTAGTAGCAACAGTAGGGTCTCATCCAAATGCATCATCTGGGGTCGCGTCGTCTGCCAGGAACTTGAGCCACACACCGTTAAAGTCCAACACTCCTTTATTTAGAACATAACATGGACTCCCTTGGCTATAGAACAGAAAAGGAGGTGTGTGTACGAATAGGCCCAGACACAAGTTCGATCCTCCACTCTCCTCAAAAGAGTGGGTTATGGTCTCCGCACGAGGGAAATTCACCTTCCGGACAGTCTCCGACAAGAGACTCACCCGTCACCGGCAGTATGCTGCACCGGGTCTTCAGATGAGGAGCTCTTCCCGGTCCATTACGCCCACCTCGGATTCAGGCATCCATCTCCGGAGTACCTTAGGATCCTTCCCTCGCGGAACTCAGTGTTGGGCACTGAGCTCCGGACCGCCGTCCGAGTACCTCACCCCAGGCTAAAGGTGCCAGGGATGGAACACGATCTCCGGTGGTCCTCTAGGCCTAGTCCGCCTAGAGGACAAACACGAACTCCGTCCGCAGGCTAAAGGTGCCAGGGACCAACCACCCCGTGACCAAGATGGCCGGCCCTTTTATCCCCTCTCCCAGCAAGCACGGCGGGTTCCCCGCCCCACCATACCACTGCCCAGAGAGGACAAAAGTAAGCTCAGCACACAGCGGTATCCGTCCGTCGACCCATAGTGACAGCCCCACCCAGTGGACCGCCGGAGACACACCACTGGTGTCACCGAAAAATTCAAAACTTACTGCGGGAAAGTAAGTACCCGCTACATATATATATATATATATATATATATATACACAAGCCGGGATGTGTATATATATATATATATACACTAACTGCACTTCAGCTAGCTGAATCACCTGCCTGCCTGAAGTATATTAGAAACAGTACACCAGGAACGGTCTGCAGTGGGATCTGGCTACACAGGATACAGTGTATATATATTTATATATATATATATATATATATATATATATATATATATATATATATATACAAGCCGGGATGTATATATATATATATACTAAATACACTGCAGCTAACTGAATCACCTGCCTGCCTGAAGTATATTAGAAACAGTACACCAGGAACGGTCTGCAGTGAGATCTAGCTAAACTGGATACAGTGTGTATATATATATATATATATATATATATATATATATATATATATATATATATATATATTAATATGTGAACAAATATCTGCGCTAACAAAAAATAAATAGAAATAAATTAAGTAATATGATTACAGCAGCTGGCACAGTCTGTTGATAAAGCAAACGTGATAATATAAAGTCCAAAGTGCAGCGCTTGGTGAAATTGAATGACAATATGAAAAAGAACAGTCCTGGTTCAGCAAATCAGAAAACAAGATGACCGTGAAACTGATAGAAGACCACCACCAAAACTTTCAGTGTGCTGAAATGAAGGCACACCACCCAAATGTGCTCACAGAATGCTTACCGGAAGGCAAACATACATAAGCGATGTAAGTATATTTGCAGAAGTTCAATGTGTAGACACCAGTTTCCCAGCCAGAAGGATCACATCTATATCCAATGCGACATCCAGACCACAGTTGGAAGTGGGGATGATATATAATCCTCAGCAAGGAGTAGTTTACCAAATAAAAGAATAAACTAACATAGTGAAGCCCATTGAGTAAAAGGACAAAGGTATTTATTGCATTCTACTTACAACAAGGACCATCATCAAAGGCATAAAAAACATATGTATCCGCGGTTCTCAGTGTGCTTGTATCGGCCAGCCTGACATGTTTCATCCGATTGGATATCATCAGAGGCATCTATATACAAAGCCTGGATGTAAATATATATATATATATATATATACTAAATACACTGCAGCTAACTGAATCGCTCTCTCTCTCTCAACGCCACCAACACTATACACGGCCGACGTGCAGGCGGCCTTATATAGTGTGGGGCGTGGATTTAACCCCCTGAGACATAATTGCCCAAAGGCACCCTGCCTTTGGCCAATTATGGCTCTTTTTGATGACGGCGCTGTGATTGGCCAAAGCATGCGGGTCATAGTGCATTCTTGGCCAATCATCAGACAGCAATGCACTGCAATGTCGCAGTGCATTATGGGCCGTGACGCGCCGCTCGAATTTGTCGCAAACAGCCCATAATGTTCGAATTTCGACCAACGGGCGAACAGCCAATGTTTGAGTTGAACTCATGTTCGACCCGAACAGAAAACTCATCCCTACTTTTGACTAATTGTTCTGACCTTCTGGCTTCCCCTACATGACCTATTGTACTTTTCCATACCCCAAAATTGGAGTTGTGTGGGGTCTTTGTTGTGTACTAGTACAAAATGTCTTGATACATTGTGCTTAGGGAAGCTATTTACAATGTTTTGAACGTGTTCTTGTATCCTCACTTTAAGTGCTCTTTTAGTCCTTCCAACATATTGTAGGTTGCAACTACACTAAAGTACATAAACGACTCCCTCAGTGTGGCAGCAAATGAAATCCCTAATCGTAAAGGACTGTCCTATATTTGTTGCTACAAACTCAGCTCTCTTTTTCTCGAAAATGTTTGTGAATGACGACAAGCGTAACAATTCTTACAGGGGTAAAACCCCTTCCCAGTGAAAAATGTATAGTCTGCTTTAGGGGGTGGTTCAACTACTGATTTAACAACCATATTCCTTATCGTGGGTGCTCTCTTATAGATTATATTTGGTCTATCTGGAAGGATATTTCCTAGGTCTTTATCATTTTTCAGGATGTGCCAGTGACGTTGGACCAATTTTGCTACTTCTTTATACTGTATTTGTTTCTTTTTCCATGAATCATCATAGCCTTTATGTAGCAAAATACTGAAACTGAGAAATGGTTTGGATCACTTCAAAGGTGACAGCAAAGATTCATTCCAGGAAATGTAGAGACCGAATGTCTACTGATGTCTGAATAAGTAAATTGGGTTAATTGGGGGTCTGAGGTAGCGTTCCATTCATCTATTGTCAGTGTGTTAATGCCACCTATTATCTGCTACGGGATGTAATTACACTCCTAGTAATGTGTCTGGCACGGTTTCATTGTTATGGGTAAATATGTGGAGCTCTGTTCATGGGGAGACAAACGTCTCACGCATACCAAATGTATCAGAAATAGTTCCAGGTAATTAAATCACTGTCATCTGTTAATTGTTGAAGGGAATGCCCCTGGAAAATTAGTTAAGAAACCCCTTGCATGGGAAATGATATAAAAAGCCAGCTGGGGCTAAATAAAGTGTTGATTTTACTCCCTGTGTGTCGTCCAGTTACTGGGGGGTAATAGGTGCCTTGGATAAGTCAGTACTTCCTCAGCTCAAGGATTTCCCAGCGGACGTTGGAGTTCCGCTACACTTTAACTTTGAATCTTTCTCCAATTAGTTTGGCTTGCATCCTGTAGTCATCTTCTTTGTACAATTTCTCTTTATTCTTATCAGTTGTCCCTTGGGGATGCTATATAGCCAAGATTTAAAGTGACAACTATTCATCGACAGGTAGCTGTTGGTGTCCACATTTTTGAAAAAGGTTTTGGTAACAACTTTATCTCCCTCCAAGATGATGTTCATGTAACGACAAGAGTTAACGTTGTTTAAGATATTCCATTGCCGAACACACGACAGCTACCAGACACTCCAACCAGCCGAATAAGACCCCATACAAATACTTCTCCCTCCACAAACAAGACAGCCGCTCTGTTTAGGTTTCCAACTGGTCTGACAACTTTATTGAGAAAAACAGGCTCTTATATACACTAAAATAATACTGTAGTCCAAATGAACAACTCCACCCACAACATCACACAATGGTTACATAACGAGGCCCAATACACATTATTCTGACATCTTTTAGCAGACAACAGGTGAGTTCATTAGCTAATCCCTTTACAGTTTAAGTTTAAATATTTTTATTGAGATTTTAGATGATACAGAAGCATCTCCAACAATAAGTCTGAACATTACAGTAATACTGCGAGCGACCATAGCAACATATGGTCCAATATAGTAAACAAAGATTACTCTTGCGCTGTGCTGTGAGCAACATTATCCTAGCATTATCCTCCCTTATCCTGTAATGAACATCCATAACCAGATTAGTAAAAAGCCTATACCATCCCAACCTTGAGTCCCCGACTCCCGAGATGCCCCCAAGGGCTCAAACTGCATCCCAGAGAGTGGAGAATCCAGTGCCTAGAAGGTGTCCATAAGGTTGACATAGTAGTGTATGTGAAGAACTAAAGTATTTCAACTACGTTATCTCAAAGTAGTAAGCGTTGTAACAGGAGGACTATACTCCGAACAAGTATTAAGAAGTTCATAACGAAACAAATACAATTGCGTAACATACATTAAGTGTATATGAAAGTAGCACGATCACATCTGTTGTAATAACCCCAGGATGCCAAGGGAGGCAAGAGAGAGGAGAGGATATAGAAACGTGTGAAAGAAGGAGGTGTAGATATTCCCATGCTAAGAAGGTTGGATGTGAGTACTCAGAAAACCAGGCTGTACTCCGGGTATCAGAGAGACGTTGCATGAGGTGGCCCAAGGTTCCCAGGTGGCCATAAATGTTTCACTTTTATCAGTAAGTTTAGCGACTATTTGTTCTTGGGCCATGATCCAGGAAACCTTTCTTCTGAATCCTATAAACGATACTGTGGGGTTCTTCCAGGCCTTTGCTATGGTTAATTTGGCTCCTAATAATATATTAAATGAGAGCTTCGGGGAGAGTTTGGGCAAATTGGGGATTAGGTGGTTCAGAAGTGCTATATTGGGACGTAGGGTGATCAGTATACCCGTCAGGGAACTAAGTGTGCTAAAAACCTTGCGCCAGAAAGATCTGATGCGTGGACAGGACCACCATGTGTGGAGCATAGTGCCCTCCAGTTCACAACACCTGAAGCAAACTGGTGGTGAGCCTGCATACATTATGGCCAGCCTGGAAGGAACGTAGTACCACCGCAGTAAGACTTTCAGACTAGCTTCTATCAAAGATACATTGAGTATACCTTTAAATGCTCGTTGCGATGCTCGAAACCAAATCTCAGTGTCCCATGAGCCATCCACATCCTCCTCCCATCTCCAAGCGTAGGAGGGTTTGGTCAACTTAGTCGACAGAGCTGTGTAAATTAGAGAGATACCACACCTCTGATCCATAGTTTTCAAGCACCAGTGTTCATAGGGTGTAATCATATTTGGTACTGTCTTGTTAGGCCAGATGGAGTGCAAGAAATGTGCAATTTGGCGAAACGGAAATGCTCAGAGTCAGGCATATCCAGATTCTTTTTGCAGTGAGATAAAGTTATAGGGCCCGTAGTTGAGAGAAAGTGTCCAATCCGGTACAAGCCCTTATCAGTCCACCATTTAAAAGCTCCAATGTTCAATCCCGGCGGGAAGGCAGAGTTGTGGAACAGATGGGCTAGCGGTTTCAATGGGGAGGTCAGAGATGAGTAACTATATATTCGGGAGCATAACGTGACCGAGTGAGAAAGCGTAGGTGATAGAATTGCAGGTCTGATTTTCGGGTTACAACACAGCAAATAGTCAATGGTGTTCAAGGGGACCGCTTGTCTTTCCATAGAGAGCCAGTCAGGTTTCTGACCCCTTGAGAATACCATTGAGATTTGTGTTAATTGAGCAGCCAGGTAATAATTCCATAAATTCGGGAGGCCTAAACCTCCCTGTGATTTTAGGCGGAATAAGGTTCCAGAGGGACATCTGTATCCTTTGTTGCCCCATACAAAGCGGACAATGTCCGATTGCAGTTTAACCAGTACCCGTTTGTTGATCGGGAGGGATCGGAATAAGTACAATAAACGTGGGAGGAGAGTCATCTTAATGGCGTGAATTCTGCCAATCCAAGATAAGCCGCTTCTCGACCATTTTTCCAGATCAGTCCTACATTTCTGTATAATAGGGGGGTAATTTGCCTTAAAGAGGTGGCTTATGTCAGAAGTCAATTTGATGCCTAAGTATGGTATTGCCCCAGAGGCCCAAACAAAATCAAAGTTCTTAGATAGTAGTGAAAGCATGTCCTGTGGGACAGTAACATTTAGGGCCGTTGACTTACTCATATTGACTTTCAAACCCGAGACCTCACTAAAGGCCTTCAGTGTTTTAAGAACAACCGGGGTAGATGTTAGTGGGGATGTCACAAAGAGGAGTAGGTCATCTGCGTATAATGCGCATTTATGTTCTTGTGGTCCGCAATTGACTCGCTTAAAGTCAGGGTTCGATCTGAGCGCGATGGCTAACGTCTCAATTGCTATCGCAAATAGGAGGGGAGATAGGGGGCATCCCTGCCTGGTACCCCTGCTAACAGGGAAGGAGTCTGAGTATCTCCCCATCAAACGTATCTGAGCAGTGGGTTTAGAATAAAGGGAGCCTATAAGATTGAGGAAAAATGGGCCAAATCCCCATCTCGCAAGTGTACCAGACAGATAATCCCAATCTATGGAATCAAAGGCTTTGTGTAGATCAATTGAGAGCAAGTAACCATTTTGTTGGCCGCCCCCATCCCATTGTGACTGTAAAAGTGAGATAATGTCTATCGATCTTCTGATCTGGTCCGGGCCCTACCTCCCGGGAATGAAGCCCACCTGGTCCTTGTGGATGTAGGAGGAGATGAAACCAGACATTCTATTAGCTATAATCTTTGTCATAATTTTGATATCGTTATTAATAAGTGATATTGGTCTGTAATTGCTCACCTCACACGGGTCTTTATCAGGTTTGGGTATGACCGAGATATAAGCTACGTTTAGGTCTGTTCCTAGCAGAGCTCCATCCCTGAGAGAGTTAAAGAACCGCGCTAAGTGCGGGGTCAGAGTTGGACCAAATTTTTTATAATACCCGGTGGAAAAGCCATCCGGACCAGGGGAGGATCCCACTTTAAGTGAGTTAATGGTAGCCAAGACTTCCGTTTGAGAAAACGGGGCTTCTAGTATGTCTCTATGATCATCCGTCAAGAAGGGTAACTGCAGGTCCGCTAAAAAGTCTTCTTCTGTCCTGTTGGGGGCCCTTCGGTTCTGTTTGTATAGGTCCGAGTAAAATTGTAAAAAGGTGTCCATAACTTTATACGGGTTCTGTGTCAAGTCACCCCCGGTTGTCTGGGTTTTGGGGAAGGCCAGTGGACGGTGTTTATGAGTGAGTTTCACTGCCAGTTTAGAGCCTATCCTGTCTTTATGTGAATAAAATTTAGCACCTGTCCATCTAAGATGTTGTTCTGCTGCTGTAGTTAAGTGTAGGTTAAGTAGTATCCTGGCCTTGTCCAAACTTGCTAATGAATCGGGGGTTGGGTTACGTTTGTGCGCTTTGGCTAGAGAGTGAAAGTCCTCCATGAGCCTGCGTGTATCTGCCCTTCGTTCTGCTTTGAGCTTTGAGGATAACTGAATGATTTTCCCCCTAATAACAGATTTGTGCGCTGCCCATATTGTTTGAGGGGAGACCTCCTCCGTAGCGTTTATCAGGAAATATTCCTTAACGGCTGCCTCCACCAACGAACATTGTATTGGGTCGCTCAAGAGGGATTCTTGTAATCGCCATCTGGGCGTGTTTCTCTCACCTGAGGACCTATGTGTGGTCACAGTGACCATTGAATGATCAGACAGGGGGGATTCTACAATTTTGGAACTCTGGAGTAGTGGGATTGTGTAGGAATTAGTGAATACATGATCTATCCTTGCATAAGAATTATGTGGGGCTGAGAAGTGCGTGTAGTCTTTTGTATGTGGATTGACCTCCCTCCAGATATCCACGAGACCCGCCTCATGGAGTATTTTAGCTATGTGTGTGCTCTGTTTGGCAGGGCGTTTGGGCTTGGTAGTTCCACCCTTTACAGTTTAAATGACTATGCAAGATCTTTATATTCCCCAGACTGTCTGTCTGTTAATTTACAATACACACAATTACAGAGTTAATTATCACAATCCACAATGAAAGGATCTTTAGCAGCTAGCCAGGACTCATTTACATTACACAGGCAGACAGGTGGCTAGAGTTGAACCCATAAGCATCTCTAAATTAACCTGTTGAGCTCAGAATCAAACAACCAGTAAATAGTCCTTTACAGATGTCCTGGGGAATATTGGTGGATTAATATTACAGACCCATTTTAAAGCAATCCAAGACATATTCTCAATGTCCATTATTTTCTGGCTCATACTTTCTAAGAACTTCTGGGTTCCACGGGCCCTCCCGTTACATCTCTCCCCTTTCGGCAGGAGACTAACACAGGAGGAGACCCCAGACGGGTTGACTCCACAGTTAGTCGATAGTTCCATTCCTCTAATGCCTGTACAACCCATCAGCATTGCCATTTTGCTTACCGGGTCGGTAGCTGATGGTGAAGTTGTAAGGTTGCAGGGCGAATAATGGAATTCAGTTCTGGAACAGTCACTTGCTTTGCTCTCTCAATGTCTCCCAAAACGTGTTGCTGATGCTCTTGGGAGAGGTACGGCAAAACCTGGGCGCAAATCCCATCTAACCTTTTGACAATTTCAGCCTGTTTGTGCATTTCAATGTTCAAGCCATGGGACATCTCATAATACATGACGTAGTGTCGTTGCATCTCCGATTTCTCCCTGGCCAACTTGTCACATTCCAATTTTAGACTGTGATATTTTGCCTGATCTAAGGTACATGTCGGGGGAGATAGTCTTACCCGTGTCTCAGCAGCAAGCGGGTCGGTTCCAGCAGCACGGGTCTGAGCACAGGTAGTCACTGGGTTGGCTTCAGCGGGGCCCATCGGGGCGTAAGCAGAAACGAGGGGGGCCAAATCATTCCCCAGTAGTACATCCGCTGGCAAATCCTTCATTACCCCCACATTCACGTATCCCGAACCAACCCCCCAATCCAGGTGAACGCGGGCAACGGGTAGCCGGAAGACAGTGCCTCCCGCTACTCTTACGACTACAGTGTCTCCGGTATGTTGGCTCTCTGGGATGAGGTTCTTCTGTAGTAGGGTCATGGTGGCTCCAGTATCACGTAGGCCATTGGCAACCTTTCCATTGACCCAGACAGTTTGCCTGTGTTGCTGCCTGTTGTCCCGGTTAGCTGCTTGTATTGGATCAGCCTCGTGCAGGACGCCCCAATGTTCTTCCTCCTCAACGCAGTGGGCCACAGGCATGGATGTGCGGGGGCTCCCCCTTGCTAGCTGTCTCCATGACTGGGACTGGATGGCTGGATTCAACTGACAGTCTGGCTTTTGTGCCCTAGCTGTTTACACCCGAAACACCTGATGGGTTGTGAGTAGTCCTGGGAGTTGAACCTGGGCTTCTGAGAATAAGTGGCCGCTGGAGGTGGTGCTGTAGGGCGGTACGACTGTGGTTGGTAGGCGATAGCCGGAGGGGGTGCCGCTGATCGATAATCCACACGAGCTGTTGTCTTGACCACAGGGTTATCCAGTTTGTGGGCGTCTGTTTATTCATCCGACAGGCGAGCTACTTCAGGCAAGGTGAAAGGTTTTCGGTTCCGGACCCACTCTCTGACTTCCAGGGACAGTTTGTCAAATAAGTGCTCCAGCAGGAACACCTGCAGCACCTCTTCCCCGGATTCTGCTTGGCATCCAGCGACCCAGTGAGATGCCGTGCATTGTAGGCGGCATGCCCACTCGGTATACGAGTCTCCAGTCTGCTTGCTCGTCTCTCGGAACCGCCCCCGGTATGCCTCCGGTGTGACGGCATACCTGGCCAAAAGTGCTTCTTTTACCAGTCCATAGTTCATAATATCTTCGTCTGGGATGGCCCTGAACGCTTCACTGGCCCGGCCGGACAGTTTCCCAGACAAAATGGTAACCCATTCCTCTGTGGGCACCCGGTGTAGGGCACATTGCCGTTCAAAATTGGCAAGGTACCCATCAATCTCCCCTTCAGTTTCAATAAAATTTTTAAAAGCAGCAAAATTTATTTTTCTCCTTTCAGTTGGTGCTGCTCTGACTTCTGCTGCTGCAGCACCTCTTTGCTGTAGCCAATTTGCATCCACAGCCGCTATAACTCGGTCTATGGTCTCCGCTGTAGGGTTAGGACCATAATGTGCCAGTCTTATGTTAACGCCCCGATCAAAACTTGCCTCTTCGTGTGTCCTGTTTATTACGCTGGGCCTTTCGGTTATGTTGGGTCTTTCAGCTCCATCCATTTAGACTCATTCTGCGATTAATGTCCCTTTTCTTATGGTTTTTGGCTGGTCGGCCCTTGTTCTCCGGTAAGTCCTTGAGGGAAGAGAGCTTTAGCCATCCCTACTGTGCTTCCATTGTCCTGTGTCCTCTTGTAGCTGTCCTTATAGGCTGTGGGAATCATCCCGCTGCTTTGCCACCAATTGTAACGACAAGAGTTAACGTTATTTAAGATATTCCATTGCCGAACACACGACAGCTACCAGACACTCCAACCAGCCGAATAAGACCCCATACAAATACTTCTCCCTCCACAAACGAGACAACCGCTCTGTTTAGGTTTCCAACTGGTCTGACAACTTTATTGAGAAAAACAGGCTCTTATATAAACTAAAATAATACTGTAGTCCAAATGAACAACTCCACCCACAACATCACACAATGGTTACATAACGAGGCCCAATACACATTATTCTGACATCTCTTAGCAAACAACAGGTGAGTTCATTAGCTAATCCCTTTACAGTTTAAATGACTATGCATGATCTTTATATTCCCCAGACTGTCTGTCTGCTAATTTACAATACACACAATTACAGAGTTAATTATCACAATCCACAATGAAAGGATCTTTAGCAGCTAGCCAGGACTCATTTACATTACACAGGCAGACAGGTGGCTAGAGTTGAACCCATCAGCATCTCTAAATTAACCTGTTGAGTTCAGAATCAAACAACCAGTAAATAGTCCTTTACAGATGTCCTGGGAATATTGTGGATTAATATTACAGACCCATTTTAAAGCAATCCAAGACATATTCTCAATGTCCATTTTCTTTCTCGTACATCACGGGACACAGAGCGACATAGTCATTACTAACGGGTTATATAGATACCGTCAGGTGCTGGCACTGGCAACTTCCAAAACCGGAAGTACCCTCCCCTATATAAGCCCCTCCCATCCGGGAGCACCTCAGTTTTTTGCCAGTGTCTAAGGTGTTGGCCAAGAAGAAACATGTGTTTTTCACTGAGCTTGCGTACAGGTTCTTTTGGGCCTCAGTAAGCTATTCCGGATCCGACCAAAAAAGCTTCATAGCTAAACGGTCGGTACCCGGGCCTTGCAGAGAAGAGCAAGGTTTTGCCTGTAATGCTTCTCTTAGGAGAGCTGGACCCTGGGATCCAGAGCTCTGGTCATACCCACGACCAAGATGTTTTCTGTGCAGGGTGCTATACAGGTCCAGGGGAGTGGAATCCTTGGGAACCCGGTCCCTGAAGGTTTGATTACAATGCCTGCCGTGATAGGTGAAGTTTGGGCTTTTGTGGACCAAACAAAGTCCTGCGGCGGGGAACAGGTAAGTGGGGGCCCCCAGGAACTTGGTTCTATTGGGGGACCCCCAAGCCTAATTTGTCTTTCTGTCTGTTACCTAATGGTATTCCCGCAAAATTCTGTGCATGCCTGTAACTACTAAAAAAAATGTAATAATTTTTAATGGTGGTCAAGAAAAAAAAAAAAAATTTTTTTTATATATATTTAATATATTAGACTGCGGTACCTGTGTTTGTCCACTAGAGGCCGCTGTGGAATGTTTTCTTGTCATGTGGACTAGCTTCTTCTCAGCAGAGCAAAGTCCAGGCAGATGGTGAGTTCTCTTATAGGAAACTGCTTCCTCTGCCATGTTGCAGTGCTCGTCCATCCCCCGGCCTGCGGCAAAGAGGGGCCCTGGCTCCTGTCCCTTGTTACCATATTTGAAATTAGCGCCGAAGGCGCACGTGCACGCGCCTCTATATATAGAGGTGAGCCGGGAAAGGGGGCGGAGCCTGGGGGATGACGCTCTGTGCGCGCCGCAGCGCTTCTGCGCATGTGCGGGCGTCCCAGCAGTTTTAAAAAAACCACAATATTGTAGTGAGCTGGCTATGAAGTACAGAGACAGAGCTGGCAACATTTAAAGGCATACAGCAAGCGGTTGATACAGGCATCCCCTAGAAAGGCACATTAGTAGACACCAACTGTGATATAGCAGCAATTGTGCTAGACTATTCTCAGTAAAAGTGGTGTATTACGGCTGGAATACCTCAGCTTTAGGCTTAGGAATATGCTGTCCAGAAGCTCCGGAACTGAATCTTCCAGGAAGCGAAGGGGGTCTCATCGGGCTCGGAGGATCTTGGGCATACTCCTGCTGCACCAGTCTCCCCTGAAGTTCAGAGGTAAGTGACCGTAGAGACCCCGCAGGGTACTTGGTACTGTGGCTGTCCTCAGTTCACCTGCTCCTGTGTATGTAACAGAGGAGGTTTTTTCCTCAGCTCTGGGAGGATTAGAGAGAGATTGTCAACATTTATCGCTGCCTCCCTGTCAGGGAAAGCACGCCCGATCTCCGTCTCCTCCTTCAGAGTGCCTGTTAGCAGAGCAACAGTCCCATACAGGGATCGACCTGCCTGAAGGGGATCAGGATGAGGTTGATTCTGTTATAGAGGAATCAACAGTGGGGGAACCTTTTCTCAGCATCTTAAGCTGAAAGATTATGGGTTCAGTCTCTGACTAACATGGTCCGATCAGCATTTAAAAATGCACCTTGCGGAACCATCAACCACTACTGTATCCTCGTTGGGGTCGCTGGAAGCCCCCAGACTGTTTGTTCTTTTCCACTTCACCCTTTACTGAAAGGGCTCATTTACCAGGATTGGGAACGTCCTGAGAAAATATTTATTCCCCCAAGAGATTTCCGGTGGTCTATCCCATGGAGGATAAGTTCATCAAAAAAAAAAAAAAATGGAAGGTCCCTACAGTGGACGCAGCCATCTCTTGTATGTATAAATCACTGACATGTCCAGTGGATAATGTCCAAATGTTCAAGAACCCAATAGATAAAAGATTGGAGTCCTTATGAAAATCTGCTTGGTGATACAACCAGCAGTAGCAGCTATTGGGGTCTGCTAAGCAGTGAAGGATCAGTTGAAACAGGTCTTGAGGGACTTGACAGATCAGCAGGCTTTGCCCTAGCTGATCTACCTAGAGCCTTAGGCTTTGCGGTTGACGCCATAGAGGATTCAGTCCATCAGGCCTCCCGCCTTACGCTGTCTATAGTACATATGCGTAGGCTCCTATGGCTCAAAAACTGGTCTGCTGAAGCTCCCTGTAAAGAATGGCTGGTTAGCGTCCCATTTCATGGTGAACGCTTATTCAGGGAAAACCTGGACAAATATATCCAGAAAATTTCCAGCGGTAAAAATACGCTCTTGCCGGTTAAAAGCATAATTAGAGGTCCCTCTTTAAGAGGCCTGCTTCTCCAGTCCCTGGGGCATCGGCTGTGTAACAGTTCCGACGGTCTCCTCGGTCAAATCCCGGGGGTAAAAAACAGGGACAGTAGCAGGGTAATGAGAAACCCTGGGTCAGGGGAGGTACAAAACCTCCCCCAAAGTTAAATTCATTGAAGCCCCCACTCAGTCGGGTGGGGGGAGGACTCCAGTTGTTCGCAAGAGACCTGGCGGGACACGATCAAGACAGATAGGTGCTCTCCGCAGTAGGTTTGGGATACAGTTTGGAGTTAAAAGACTCTCCTCCTTCCCATTTTGAGGTCAAACGTGCCAAGGGATCCCCGGAAGAGAGAGTCCCTCCTGTTGGCACTAGAACAACTATTGCTCCAAGGAGTAATTATGGAGGTTCCCCTGGAAGAATGAGGGTTCGGGTTTTACTCAAACCTCTTTACAGTCCCGAAGCAAACGCGGACGGGAGGCCCATATTAATTCTAAAAGGGCTATACAAATTCCTGTATATCAGGACTTTCCGATGGAGTCGATCCGATCGGTGGCCACTGCCCTACAAGGGGAGGATTGGTTAGCCACGATCGACATCAAAGATGCTTATTTGCACATTCCCATCTTTCCAGTCCACCAAAAATTTCTACGCTTTGCAGTAGAAGGGCGCCATTTTCAGTTCAGAGCCTTACCCTTCGGTTTGGCCACAGCACCAAGAGTGTTCACAAAAATTCTGGCCCTTTATTGGCCAATCTAAGAACACAAGGTGTAATGATAATGGCATATCTGGATGACTTGTTGCTGATAGACCACTCAGTGAAAAAACTAGACGTGGTCGTTCACAAGACGATCAAGTATCTGGAATCTCACGGTTGGATTATCAACCGAGACAAGTCAGCCCTAAAAACCAGTCAAAAGTCTGGAATACTTGGGGCTAAGGTTGGATTCAGGCCAGAGAAAAATATTCTTGCCTCGAGGAAAGGTGTTGTCTTTGAAAGATTTGATCCACTTAGTGGGTACAAAAAAGACAGCCGTCCATACGCCTGTATATGAGGCTGCTGGGAAAAATGGTGGCATCATTCGAAGCAGTACCCTACGGTCAATTCCATTCAAGGAATTTGCAAGGGGCCATACTGTCAGCCTGGAACAAAAAAGTTCAGGCCCTAGACTTACAATGTCCTTGTCCCCTTCCGTTCGCAAGAGCCTCCGTTGGTGGTTGGTTCTCCAGAATCTGGAAAAAAGGAAATCCTTCAGTCCGATTTCTTGGAAGGTGGTCACTACAGATGCCAGCCTTATAGGCTGGGGAGCAGTACTGGAGCAATAGTCTCTCCAGGGCAGATGGTCGGATGCAGAAAAGGCCCTGCCCATCAATCTCTTAGAGATACGAGCAGCCCGGTATGCCCTAGTAGCATGGACATCCAAACTCCAAGGGTCCCCTGTCAGAATTCAATAAGACAATGCCACAGCAGTGGCATATATCAATCATCAGGGGGGCACCAGGAGTCGTGCAGCCCAGAGGGAAGTAAATTACATCCTGAAATGGGCAGGAAAAATATGTCCCAGCCATATCTGCGGTATTCATTCCAGGAGTGGAGAATTGGAAGGCGGACTTTCTAAGTCGCCAGCAATTAGGCCCAGAGGAAGGGTCCCTTCACCCCGAGGTTTTCTGGACAATATGTCAGCGGTGGGGAACATCGGATGTAGATCTTCTAGCATCCAGATTCAACGCAAAGGGGGACAGGTTTGTCTCTCGGACAAGGGATCCCCTAGCTTGCGGCTCGGATGCCCTAGTGTTCCCTGGGGATCAGTTCAAGCTGATATATGCATTCACACCGCCACAATGGTTACCTCGATTACTCCGCAGAATCAGGGTAGAAAAGAAACCGGTGATTCCGGTGGCTCCAGCGTGGCCCCGAAGAGCGTGGTACGCGGAGATTGTAAAATTTCAGTGGGGAGTCCTTGGACTCTCCCACGTCGTCCGGCTTTCGCAAGGACCGATATACCACCCTTCCTTACCAGCCCTAGGTTTGACGGCCTGGCTATTGAAGCCCACATTCTAAAAAAGAGAGGGCTCTCTAATGCTGTGGTATCTACCATGATCAATGCCAGGAAGCCGGTATCCAGGCAGATCTACTATAGAATCTGGAAGGCGTACATCGCGTGGTGTGAGGCCAAGAAATGGCATCCACATAAGTACGTAATAGGTAGGATTCTGGACTTCCTACAGTGGGCTGTAGATAGGAAGCTTGCCTTGAGTACTATCAAGGGTCAGATTTCGGCCTTGTCAATATTTTTTCAAAGGCCCTTGGCTTCGCATTCACTAGTCAAAGCCTTTATACAAGGAGTGATGCGTATTAGTCCTCCGGTTAATATTCCCATATGTCCATGGGATCTAAACTTGGTTCTGTCGGTTCTACAGAAACAACCATTTGAACCATTACAGCATATTTCCTTGGTGCTTCTCACCAGGAAATTGATTTTTCTAGTAGCCATTTGTTCGGCTAAAAGAGTGTCGGAATTAGCAGCTATGTCCTGTAAGGAGCCATATCTGGTTATCCATAAGGATAGAGTAGTGTTACGTCCTCATCCAGCCTTTCTTCCTAGGGTGGTATCGAGGTTTCATTTGAACCAAGATGTGGTTCTTCCTTCTTTTTTCCCCAAACCTACTTCGGTAGAGGAAAAGTTATTGCATTCTTTGGATGTAGTAAGAGCAGTTAAAGCTTATCTAAAGGCCACTGCTCAGATTCGCAGAACGGATACTTTGTTTATTCTGCCGGAAGGCCCCAGAAAGGGTCAGGCAGCGTCAAAATCTAGCCAAGTGGATTCGACAGGTCATTATGCAAGCCTATGGCTTGAGAAGGAGACCGCCTCCGTTCAAAGTTAGAGCGCACTCCACGAGAGCAGTTGGAACTTCATGGGCAGTGCATCACCAGGCCTCCCTGGCTCAAATCTGTAAGGCCGCAACATGGTCTTCGGTACACACGTTTACTAGGTCCTACCAGGTGGACGTTAGAAGTCAGGAGGATGTCGCCTTTGGGCGCAGTGTGTTGCAGGCCGCAAAAGATCCTCATGTCTGATAGCGCTCAGCTTATATATGGTGTATCCCTCCCCTCATTTGGCATTGCTTTAGGACATCCCGTTAGTAATGACTATGTCGCTCTGTGTCCCGTGATGTACGAGAAAGAAAATAGGATTTTTATAACAGCTTACCTGTAAAATCCTTTTCTTGGAGTACATCACGGGACACAGAGCTCCCGCCCCTCTTTAGGGACACTTATTGCTTTGCTACAAAACTGAGGTGCTCCCGGATGGGAGGGGCTTATATAGGGGAGGGTACTTCCGGTTTTGGAAGTTGCCAGTGCCAGCACCTGACGGTATCTATATAACCCGTTAGTAATGACTATGTCGCTCTGTGTCCCGTGATGTACTCCAAGAAAAGGATTTTACAGGTAAGCTGTTATAAAAATCCTATTATTTTCTGGCTCATACTTTCTAAGAACTTCTGGGTTCCCCGGGCCCTGCCGTTACACTTCAGATCCCAAAAAATCGACAGCCTTCTCGTCGATTTTCCACACCAGGCGAATATTTTTATCATTATTGTTTAATTTATTCAGAAAGTTTTCAAGTGTGTTCCTACTGCCATTCCACACAATACCCAAATCATCAATGTACCTTTTATATAGAGTAAGTTCAGCAGGGGTATCCTCATATACTGAATGTTCTTCCCATTGTGCCATGAAGGCATTAGCCACACTTGGGGCAAATTTTTCTCCAATTGCGATTCCTATGGCTTGTTTATAATAAGCTTGATCATGCCAGAAATAATTATATTTCAAGCAGAATTACAAACACTTAATAAAGAACTTCCTTTGTTTACAGATTAAAGTGCTGTGTTTTCTAAGAAGCCATTTGGTTGCAGAGCAAGCATCATGATGTTGCACAATTGTATATAATGATGTTACATCTGCAGTGGCAAGTAAAGTTCTACCTTCTAATACTGGCAATGTATCTAGTAATTGAATCACATGCTTAGTGTCTTTGAGGTAGGCTTGTGTATTCTGGACAGCTGGTTGTATATAATGGTCTATATACTGTCCCATCCTTGATGTCAGGGAATCTTATTAACGATGGGCCTGCCTGGTGGGTTCTCTTTACACTTATGGATATTTGGGATCATGTATATCACCGGGATTCTACAGGATTCTGGTATGAGATATTTTGATTATTTTTTGTTTAAAATGTCTTTCTTAATTCCTAGATTGACCAATAATTCCAGTTCCTTCTTATACTTAATCGTTGTATTACCCAATAGTTTAATATATGTTTCATCATCTTGTAGTTGTCTATTAAGTTCACCTAGATACTGTTCTTTTAATTGTATTAGCACCTCTCCTCCTTATCTGCTGGGCGAATTACAATGTCGTTCCTCTCAGTTAGCAATTTTATACCTTTCTTAATATGTATCGGATCGGAGATTTTCTTCCATTTCAGAGATTCCAAATCTTGTAAAACCAGTTTCTTAAACACATCAATGTGATGATTGTCTGATACTTGTGGGTTATAAAGAGAGTTATTGCGTAATGTACTATGTAGAGGCATTGCGGAGGCATTTACTTGTACATTTTGTGATTTAAAAGGGTTGCTTAGAATATACTTTTTAATATTTATTTTTCTTATATATTTCTTTATCCCTATGTAGGTGTTGAATTTGTTGAGATTTTTAACAGGTGCATGTTTCAGTCCTTAAATCAAGCACAGTGAGTTCTTCAGTAGTAATAGTTATACCACTCAAATTAACCACGTTCTCTCCCACTACTCTTTTTTTTACTTGGAGTCTCTTTCCCGCTCTGTGGCCTCTCTTCTTTCTGGACTGTGTCTTGTCCTGTCTTCTTGAGGTCATCTCCTGGGTGAGCGGTATGATTCTTGTGGCTGTCTCCAAGGAGAGTGGGCTCTTCTCTCTTTGTCTAAAAAAGAACGCTGTGTATCATATTCATATTGATTCTGATAGTGACGTTGATCATGAAGTTGTTAGTTGTTGTAAGGTTTTTTGAAGGGTTTCTTAAAAGGTTTCTTTCATGGTTTCTTTGGAGTTTGCTGCCAATAATTACCATTATTCTGTTGATCATATTGCGGTCTTGCTGTTTCAATATATGTATCTCTGTCTTCCCATCTCGGTCCATTTCGTGCATGGGATGTAGTTGGATCTTGAATTCTGACCTCCCTCTCTGGTGTTGAATATGTCGAGCTAGGCTGTGTCTGCTCTATTTTGTGCTGCCATTTAAAGACATGGTCGCTTTTATAATCCGCTAGATCACGTTGATATTTCTTTATTTTGCATTGTTGTCCGATCAGCACTGACAACCAATGGCTGTGATACTTGACTGGTGTGTTCAGGGTGAGGGGGGGTGGTCCCACTGTTAGAACACAATAGCACAGCAGGGGAGATTGCTGTACTAGCATCGTTTGCGTTAGTACAGCGATCTTTTTTTATGATTTTTTTTTTTCGTTCAGATCACTGTGATGAATGAAAAAAAAATTATAGCATGCACCAGACTTAACAAAAGCTATGTTAGTACAGCGATCTCCCCTGACAGAACACATCAGTCAGCGTTCACAGCCATTGGCTTAAAATGTTGATCAGATGACGATCGAATGCTGGTTTTCAAGCCTGGCCAAAAGTCGGCCTCCCAAACTGACCATTTTCAGATGAATTTCAGCCCATGTATCCCCGGCATTAGCCACACTGGCAAGGTACAGGAGTAATGCTAGTAAGAAAGCTTGTAACATACTGTATGACCATCAATGTTACAAAGAGCAAAAGGATGCTACCCAGGAATCTGCCAGATGAGGCAGTGGTTATTCTTACAAGTGCATTTCTGTTCAAAGATAGCATTTTGAACAAAGCAAAAAATGGTTACAACCCCTGTCAGAATTTTTCCCCATCTTGGTCCAATTAGGGGGATTTCTCCTTTACGTCCTTTCTGAAATGTTGTCATTGTAATAGGAACTGAGAGGAAAACTCCCAATGGGGAAAGAAGAAAGTTGATGGAGGTTTAGACATTTTTATTACACTACAAATCAAAAAAGTTTTTGTTGATACTATATCCCTGCTTGAGAAATTTTCTGTTACAGTCTATATTGTTTGTATATATATGTTTTACTCACTTTTAAGGATGGAAATAAGATTTTTTTTTCTGTTTTGATAGGTATATATTTGTTCAGAAATATAGCTTAACCTAGAACCAATATGCTTTCCCCATAACCTAAGCCAGCATATCGGTCACACTGCGTTTCATTTGCATAATAAAATGAGAGTCATTAATATTACACAGCAAAGTGACCTTAGTTAATTACAGAACACGAATCCCCTAAGGGGGTCCTGACTATCAATCAGATGTGTTTACAATGAAGCATTGTATTTTTCTATGCCGCAAGCTGCTTAGCTTCTCCTAATGAGTGCTACCAAATTAGATTACTTTCATAATTTGGTTAATTTAGATGGAATGAGGTGTAGGCGGGTCATACACGGCGGGCTGGTAAGTGATGGATGGAAGAGGGAGGGTTTCTGAATTCCTCAAGTGAAAGAAACAAATGAGCTGCACAATTTTTTTTTCGCAGGTCTGAAAATTCGAGGAAGGTAACAGAGTGCCAGCCAGCTCTGTGTTTACGCCAGCTGCCGGGGTGTTAATTGCCATTTGGCAGTGAGATGTTGAAAGGCATTTTTTTCATGGAATTGTTTAATCATCTGCCTAGTGACATGTTACGAATGCGATGATAACACGCAAAACACGTGTTTTATTTGGCACATTTAGTCTAAACATAGGCCACACACAAACCACTTGTTATGGCATGCTCATATTAGCTGTCGCCTAAAGTTAGAGATTTAAAGTGCTGCCAGCTTGTGGGCATTGCAAAAAGCTGCAGAGAGGAAGATGGTTCATTGTACATGTTGGAGAATAAAAGTGAGGAGGTTAAAGTCGAAGTCAACCGTAGGCAAAAAGATAAAATTGTAAGTTTTCAGCACAATTACAATGTAAAAAACTGCTCTAGCTGTTACAGTATAGTCACCTCCTCTCCAGTACTGACCCCCATCAGTCTCTTCCACATATCAATTCTGAGCCAGTCTTACTTCAAACCAAATGACACCCAGCATCATTTAACTCACTTCCTGTGAGCTCCAGGCATCAAGGCTGGAAGAAGAATGAAATCAGTATTTAGGATTTGCTAACCGAAACAATACGAAGAGGCTGAACAGGAGATGTGATGTCAGCAAACTGTGCCAAAGACACCTGAAAAATAGGTATGAATTAAAGAAAATTTTGTAAAGGGTTGATCCAACAGGGGTAAGGAACAAACAGGGGAGAGGGGGAAGGATCCTGAGCCGGGAGTTAGAGAGAAATATGGGGCTTCCATTACTGTTTGCTTTCTGAAAATTCAAATTGTCTGACTGACTATTATGCTCACTGACCCAGAACAGGTATGCAAATCAGAAAAGTCAGAAGTCCTGAACTGTTAGCAAATACTGAAGCATGGTCAGCATCTCCGCCTGGATATTCCATTGGGTAAATTTCCTTTTAATTCTTGTCTTGCAAACACAACGGAAAGTTAAAGGAGATTTCCACCAAGTGGGGGTTAGACTAGCTTACACCAGTTTTTCTCAACCTTTTTCATTTATAGCAGCCTTACAATTCTGCACAATCACAAGGCATCCCTTCCTAAAGTCCACAATCACAAGGCATCCCTTCCTAAAGTCGAAGGAACTAAACAAACAGTTTTACATAACGCAGCAACATCCACACACATGGGCGACCCAACATTAGATTTATTCCTTCACCTTTGCACAATGGTACTGACTAGTGTTCCAGCGTTTCTCTTCTCCCTCAGTTTCTCCACATCAGTTATCTAACATGACCCCAGTGCTGATAGAGAGGCGTAAAAGAGGGGAAAACAAAGATGCTGTGCAAGCACCCAGCTCCCTCCTTTTATGCAAATTTTGGCTTGTACACATTTTTTGGGTTATTTAGTGGGATTTTGCACTTTGGTAAGGCACCCCTGAGGAACCCAGAAGACTACCCAGAGTGGCAAGGCACCCTGGTTGAAAAAGGCTGGCATAGACCATAGTCACTGCAAAAAATGTCCCATTGGAATATTTCCTCTCTTTCCTGTTTTGGTCACAACTGAAAATTTTGGATTTTTCCTCACTTTCAGCCCGAATGATCGTTATCTTGAGGACAAATCGAGATAATGAATTTCTCCAGTGGGAACACAGACAGCAATAAAGACATATGACACAAACGGAAATAAAAACATATGTTGTTGGTACAAGGACTGTGTACAGTGAATACAGAATGTAGGCTTATGCCCTGTACACACGATCGGATTTCTGATGGAATAAAATCTGATGGAATTTTTCGCCGGAATTCCAATGAAGCTGACCTCCATCAGTCTTGCATACACGGTATAAAGTGGTAAAGGCTTTCGCGCTACTAGTGAGTAAAGAAAAAATGTGACCAGTAGGTGTAATGTGTTCTATAGCAGCAGAATCTAGCAGTGTTCACTGTACATCATAAAATTAATAAAATATAAATGGTGATTAGCGCTTAAAGAAATCCCATTAGGGACAATAATACACACAAAATAGTATTACTTAAAGAAATCCCGTTAGGGACAATAATACACACAAAATAGCATTACATCAAAAAACGTGAACATAAAGTGAATGCAAATAAAAATGGTATCACAAAATCTCTGTATCCAGTGTGTAAATGTTCAAATCAAAATGAAAATGACTGAAAATGGCAATGGGTAAATATTGTTAGAAAAAAAAAAAAACTGCGCCACCTTGTGAAACTTAGACCAGAGCCTAATAAAAGTTTTATAGGCTTATTCAAATGCACATAATGAACTAACAGATATTACACCAAATAGTCCAATAGCACTTTTACACAAGATCTGAAACAGTCCACAAATCCATATGGCAGGGGAACCACAGAATTTACACCGCAGTGACTAATCAAGACAAAACGTGAGATATCCACCACCAAAGGAAGGGGCAGCAGCTTACCAGAGGGCAAGCGGTTTGGGACAATCGACTGTAGCCCAGCCGCAATAAAATCACAGGTAAACAGTTGAATGCTGGCCGGCATATTGAGAGCCTCACTCCTCGAGCGTGGTGATGTCACTGAGCATCCTCCTAGACGCGTTTCGTCATCACGTAGACGTTTTCAATAGGAGTGGGCGCTACAGAGATGCATCACGCTTAAGAGAGGCCAGACCCCATTGTGAAGTGCACGGTTCGGCCATCTTGGTTATGGGCAAATATGCCCCATTGCTTGGAAGCTGATTTCGCACCCTCACAAGCCCTAATGTAAAGGGGAAACTATTTGGAGCTAGAACGCTCATATTGACAAGAACACAGGACTCATCCTGCGGGCAGAAATTAGTGTAATTTTGGCCTGGACAGTAGGTCATAGCCAGAAGCACCCACGCGGGTGTACTAACATATTAGTTATATGGCGGTATCTATTTTGAGGGAATCCTAATAAACAAATACTAAACTTGAGGTGTATATATATATAAAAATATATGAATATCATATATATATATATATATATGAAAAGACTACATTTAAACTCACTTAGGAGGAAGCGTAGAAGGGACATCTAGTGGCAAAGAAGAAAAAACAACAAACAGAATAGACCTCCACACACCTAAATGAGTTTATACTACAAAAATGTATTTGTAGCCTATATAAAGGCACATTGATTAATTACAAAACATTGCTATAATACCCCAGGTTTAAAATAGATCTATACCCATTCATATCCAGTCACCAGGTCACTTCTACTCCAAAACCAACTAGGAAGGGAGAAATAACCTGGTAGCTGGCAGACCCGTTCCCTCCCCCAGTGTGAAAGAACACCCCCTAAATGAACCCACTGAACCTCAAGAGATACCCTTATAGACAAAGTTATTCCCACATACTGTTTCCTAAGCTATGGCAGCATGCACCTATACCAGGTAATTGTCGCTGCCACAGATTGGAAAAAGCACACACCGAGACGAACACACAAATAATGCAGCAAACCAGTCTAAAGTCAGTCAGTCACAGAGAAAAAGGGAGGGGGGTATCCTGAGGATACTTGAAAAATATTAAGTAGCTGATGGAAGTTCAAAAACGAAGGAATCTAAATCATATGTAATCTATAATATATTAGATATAGAATAATACTCCCGACTAGAGTAGATGACAGTCGGCTCCTATAGTTTATAGGAGATAAAGATGAGTGCTAAACTGCGATGATGATTGGTACAGAGTTAATATTATTAAAAAGGTGTTCAAGTGTGAGTAATCCCAAAGTGATGAGATTAGTCTCTATAGTTGTCCTGAGTATATCGCACCAGATGTCTGACTATGGTAATTGGTGTCACAATTGTACTTACTCTCATCATTCATAGGTATAGTCTCAATACTTCCGTTATAGCCGCAATAGGTATTCCTGCTAACTGCAGGTAAAAAACCTATGATTATATCATCAGAGATTCATGCGGCAAAGTTTTTTATATACTCACGGATCCTGTAGAGATCACCAATGGATTATATTCGAGAGTAGTCGGCTCATCTGTATTCCAACAGTTTAAGTAGTTGCACAGAGATCACCATATGGGATCGATCTGTGTATGGGTATCCCCGACAAATATATCGTTGGTCATCAGCAGTGCATCCAGTTGATGGTGTTATTTGTAATGGTCTTTATTTCCTAGTCATATGCTGATCCTTCCAGGGGGTTTGCTTGCAGAGTGTGTGTAGATCTCGAAGATGATATGCTCATGTAATGCTTCGCAGGAGCACTTCTTCAAAAGTCATTTCCAGGGGTAAGAATCACTTGGGTAGGTGTCAGAAGGGGGTGTTCACCCCAACAGTTGACATGTTTCGTTCCGATGTCCCAGAACTTCGTCAGAACTAAGGGATTGGTCGATGGTCACCAGTTTAAGTACTCAGCCACAGCCCACTTCTAATTGCATGGGAATGATTATCAGGTGTTGCATACCCTTCTATTATTTCACCCTATTTGTGGCTATATTAAAAAGGTTAAAAACATATATACGGTGATGTGCTGCTCCGCAGAAACGAAAAGATCCACAAGTCCACTTATCCATACCTTAATTATAACTCAGATGCACATAAATATGTGCATACCTATACAGCTGATAGAGTCTTATTGCTCCTATAAATGATATCCTATATCAGAGTAGAGGGTTTCCCCATGGGTATAGATATATTGTATCGCTATATCCATAGTCGGGCTAGTCCTCCATGTAACGAAAATACAGACACAGATGCATTAGATTCCTATTTTACTTAATGGATGTATGTATATGCCTGATTAGTAGAATAGCTTTATATGATTATAGCAAGTCACTGGGTGGAATGCATGTCTATTTCTCCCTTCCTAGTTGGTTTTGGAGTAGAAGTGACCTGGCGACTGGATATGAATGGGTATAGATCTATTTTAAACCTGAGGTATTATAGCAATGTTTTGTAATTAATCAATGTGACTTTATATAGGCTATAAATACATTTTTGTAGTATAAACTCATTTAGGTGTGTGGAGGTCTATTCTGTTTGTTGTTTTTTCTTCTTTGACATATGTTTATTTGACCACACCCCCGTTAACTTACGGTGAGTGCTACTATCCTTAGTAATAGGACTCCCACCACTGCTCCTCTTCGTACATCTAGTGGCAAAACATAAATTAGACTGAAAATACTTAAATCCCTAATTAAAGTGTTCTTTAAATCCATATGATTTTATATTATATATAAAGTGAATATAAATATATTAAATCATATTAACATTATGTTTACAGTCATTTAAGAAAAAAAACCACAAGATAACATCTAATGGGGTAACCAACAAATGCAGTTACATTGGAGGTAATTAAGCCTCTATAACAGTGCTCAACCCCACAACCCTGTGAAGAGATTGAAAATTGTGCTTATATACAAACTTATATTAAACTTATATTAAACCCCATTAGTCCCAAATATGTTAATAGTGTTATATTTAATTTTATATGGTTCTGATTTTAAGTGCATAATTTATATCAAAAGTGAAAAATGAAAATAAAAAATAGAGTAAAATATAGAAATATAAAATACCCCAAATGGCACCAGACCTACACCGTGAATCTCACATTGGGTTTACATAGTAGATGTTTCTAAGCATTATTGATGAACGCGTTCACATCAGTGTCTATGTTTAACCCATAGGGCGAGTAGGTCTTCAAACGGTGAATCCAGGCCATTTCTAGTCTGGAAATTTCTCTGATTAAATTACTCCCCCTCCAATTGGGTTTAAATTTATCTATACCCAAGAAAAGGGTGTTTGAGGGGTTTTTATCATGCTTAAGCAGGTAATGTTTCGACACGGAGTGATTCTTAAACCCTGTCAAAATGTTTGTTATGTGCTCGTTGAGTCGCACCTGAAGTGGGCGTTTGGTCCGCCCCACATATTGCAGGCCACAAGGGCACTGCAGCAGGTACACAACACCGGTGGAAGCACATGTGATACAGGGTTTAATAACATGCTGTAACCCCGTGGCGGTGGAGGTAAATATAGTAGTTCGCCTAACATGGTTTGAATTCAAGGCGCACACTCTACATCTCCTGCATTTGTAGTACCCTGTGAGTTGTTCGAAAAAACCCCTCCCATTGCTAGGGGGATTTACAACCCCAGGGGCAATACGATTTTTTAGAGGTTGTACCCCTCTAAAAATTACCCTCGGCCTATCCGTGAGTACATCTTTCAGCACATTGTCATTGGCCACAATGTGCCAATGCTTCCCTACTAGCTGTTTTATAGCCTTATGCTGAATGGAATAGGGGGTAACAAATGGTACTCCAAGTGGGAATTGACCACCCTCTCGTGGTCCTCGTTCCACCAACAGACCTTCTCTTGTGGTGTTTTTAACCGAATCTAGAGACTCTTGTAGGGCATCCACCTTATAGCCTTTTTCCAGGAACCGGCCTGTCAAAACCTCAGCCTGTTTTAAGAATTCCTGGTCATCAGAGCAATTCCTACAGAGCCTTAAATATTGGCTCTTTAGAACCGCTCTGAGCCACGAAGGGTGATGACAACTCCCGACAGGAATAAAAGAATTCCTGTCGGTTTCTTTGAAAAAAGTAGAAGTTACAAAACGGTCGCCTCTAATGGATATCCGTAAATCCAAATATTGGACTTCTGTTTGGATAATCTCATATTTCAACTCAATGTTTCTCTGATTATTATTCAGGGAAGACATGAAATCAATTAGGCCCTGTTGTGACCCATCCCATAGGAGGAGGATGTCATCAATATACCTAGCCCAAAGGGCTACCTGGGGTCTATCCCTGGAATAGATGACATCCTCCTCCCATCTGGCCGTAAAGAGATTCGCCAGACTTGGGGCATACTTCGCCCCCATGGCAACTCCGGTGACCTACCTGTAAAAATTGCCATTGAACCAAAAATAATTGGAAGCCGCAGAAAACTCGAAAAGGGCCATCAAAAATTCGATCTGCTGGAAAGGGAGACCAGAATCTCTGTCCAAGTGGAAACGTACCACCTCAAATCCCAACTTATGAGGGATAATGGTATATAGGGACGTTACGTCCACTGTAGCCATCCACATGCCCTCCTTAGGTGTAATACCTGCCAAAAGATTCATAACGTGCCTTGAATCCTTGGTATATAATGGAGTTTTCCGTACTAAAGGCTGCAAAAATAAATCAATATATCTGCCCACCCGGGACGTAACGGAATCAATCCCACTAACTATGGGACATTGTTATTAGTCCTTAGTATGGAGGGTTCCTCCTATATGACTGACTGATGCTTCTCAAAGTGATGTGGAATGATAAACTGAGCTTCTCCTCTATGGTTGTCTGCACTGTAAACACTGCTATGGTACAACTCTATCCTTGCCCAGTGTCCCAAAACTCTCACCTTGGTACTTGAAAAACTTGCATATAATGTTGGTGTCTTTTGGAGATGATCTCTCCCACTTCTCTCCACTTCCCCTCCGCTGCTATGTGTAGTGAGATGATCCGCCTGTGATGCTCCCGCTACTCTCCAAGGCTCCTATTCACTTAGCATAATGTGCCATATCATGTGACACAAGGAGGGAAAAGGAGAAAATGCATCCAATAGTGAAATATTGTAAAACTGTATTGTTTATTAATCTATAAAAATGGACTCTTACATTTAGCAAAGTAAAAATGGGCATGTAAAACAAGACGCAGCGTTACAGCCATCTTACTTCTCCTCCGGTCACTTCCGTTCTGCGTCTGTCTCACGTGAGGGTATTGTTGTCCCTAACGGGATTTCTTTAAGCGCTAATCACCATTTATATTTTAGTCTTGCATACACACCATCAGACAAAATTCCGACCGTCCAAAACGCTGTGACATACAACACATACGACGGCACTATTAATGGGAAGTTCAAATCCAGTGGCGCCACCCTTTGGGCTGATTTTGCTTATTTTGTGTTACCGCGTGTTAGTAAAAGTTTGGTGTTAGGCGATTCGCGCTTTTCAGTCTCCGTGCTTTTCAGTCCGTTACAGCATGACGAATGTGCTATCTCCATTACGAACGCTAGTTTTACCAGAAAGAGCGCCCCCATCTTCTAATTTAGTCTGAGCATGCGTGGATTTTTCTCCGATGGAGTTCCACACAGACAATCGGAATTTCCTATTGCTTTTTTTCCATCGGAAAAATGTAAAACATGTTCTATTTTTTTTTACACCGATGGAAAAAAGTCCGATGGGGCCCACACATTATCGCTTTTTCCGATTGAAAAAAGTCCATCTGACTTTTTTCATCTGAAAAAACGATCGTGTGTACAGGGCATTAGACTCTATTCAACTATGCTCCTTTAAACTACACCTAATGTAGGCATGCTCATTTTTGCCATGGCATGTCTTTTCCATCCCAAGCTGTCCCTCCTTCTCAAGTTCCAAAGTTGGCAGGTATGGCAAAATTTCAATCACTTAGTGATGAGCTACAAATCTCAGCAGAAGTCTAATGCCGCGTACACACGACCGTTATTCATGTCATGGAAAAAAACAAAGTTTTTCTCAACGTGATTTTTCGTGTTTCCTCTCAAGCCTGCCTTGCATACACACGTTCGTGAAAAAAAATGCTTGGGCAAAGCGCAGTGACGTACAACACGTACAACGGCACTATAAAGGGGAAGTTCCATTCGAATGGCGCCACCCTTTGGGATGCTTTTTCTGATCCTTGTGTTAATAAAGTTTGGTGAGAGACGATTTGTGCTTTTCAGTCCGTTACAGCGTGACGAATGTGCTATCTCCATTATGAACTCTAGTTTTACCAGAAAGAGCGCTCCCGTCTCATACTTGATTCTGAGCATGCACATTTTTTTTCCCCTCATAAAAGCATACACACAACCGTTTTTCACGACGTTAAAAAGAACGACGTGAAAAACAACGAGAAAAAATAGAGCAGGTTCTAAAAAAAAATCGGGCATTTTTCTCATCGAGAAAAATGCTCTGGAGCATACACACCACCGTTTTTCACGACCATTTTTAAAAATTGCATTTTTCTCGTTATGAAAAACGGTCGTGTGTACACGGCATAAGGCTTTGTGGATGTCCTTCACAATTGATCATTGAACTCCACACACATCATGTTTCGGAAAGATGGCCTTTTGGTCCCTCACAGCTATTAGCAGTTCCTCTTGCTGACCTCCACTCAATACAGGTACAGCGGTGACATGGAGGTCAGAAGTAGGACCAGTATAACCTTCTAGGGTCCAAGGAGATCCATTCTCCTGAAAGTGTTAATTTTCTGGCCGATTTCAGAGGAGAATTTGTTTACTCAACGTGATGCCATTCTGCCATCACAAACAGAGAAAAGGTAAGTATTGCCTCTCTTATCTTGTAGATAATGTTGCTTCTGCCACTTTTATGTCATGACAGGGTGGCATATCCAAATCTTGAACTGCTCACAGTTTGAGCACATCTTAATCAAATACACCTTGCAAGGTCAATGACCCCTCTGAGGCTATTAACACGACTATAGATTAGGGCAGAACTAAAGGATTGCATATCTATAACTTGGATCAAGTAAAAACAAAAGGCATACAGCTGCATGAAACAATTGTATATTCAACTACTGAGCAAATCTTCAGCCTTTTAAAATGGAAATTATTCATCCATCGAGCGTATAACGATCTATCTCCCAGTTTAAATACAATGTCACCAAGCAGCAAACACCGAATGATCTATTGGCTAAGCAGCAAGTGAAAATAAACAATCTGTCAGCCGGGATATAGTAAATGTTTCTTGTGTATGCCAAGCAGTCTGTGTTGTGTGCACCATTCCAGATCTGATTCTAGGTACTTATGCTAAATGCTCTATTGCCACATTAAAAGGTTGACTGACCTGTCCATCATCGAAGCATGGTTGGGGAGTAAGGCTATCCTGAGCAATGGGAGGGGGGTGGAGGGAACTAGAGGAATGGCACAGCTGCTCACTTATTTAGTGAATAAGAGTGTTCAGAAAAGACTATTCTGATTTCATACAGAAGGAATCATAAAAACAGAGCTTGTCACATTTAAAGGGACAAAACACCTTATTTTTCTCTTAACTTTTATTTTTGACTTTTTCATATATATATATATATATATATATATATATATATATATATATGTATGAAAAAGCCAAAAATAATATATATGTAGCGCCACCCCCGAAGGAGCCGCTTGGTGAATTTGGATTCTCTGATCTCTGCCTCAACTCCAAGAATAACCTCAGCCTCTCTGACACACCTGGTTAAATAAAATTACTGCAAACACATTGAAGGACACGTGGTAAATACTGTTATCCTGGCTGTGGATTATCACCAAAAAGAATAGACACACATTTTCCACATCGAGCTCATGGTTTGAAAACATATCCTGCCATCTCAGGAGCTGGGCTTTGACATTTTCTTTCCACTCAGGTGATAGTGGGGTGTTTTGTGGGTAAAACTGTTCTATGGAGATTCTGTCCTTCTCTCCCTTCTCCAAATCAGATGGCGAGACTGGGGTGGCTGGATTTATTTGTCCCAACAGCATTCGGGCTCGCAGTTATAATGGCGAGGCCTTAACATTTTGGATGCTGACAGGGATCTTCCCATGACTCCGTTGCTGAGCCCTAATTGATATGACTTCTGGGATTACCTCCACTCCCGTGTCCTCTCCCTGGCGGTCACCTTCAAGGACAACAAAGAGGCCCGGTTTTTCCCAATTGAGCTTGACTGAAGCTTGTAGACACACCACCTCTCCAGGTTGTAGTATATTCTCACTTCTTTCCAATCGCCAAATCTTCCCCACTCCTTCAGCTGGGGCTCTCTACTAGGTGCTGATACACTTGTCTCAGCATAGGGTGTATGCCTTTGGTTGGGGTGTCAGACTTCAATACAAGAGGAGTGAGCAGCCTTCTGACAAGGTCAGTGTTCGTTCCTATTATCAGAGAACTTTTGTTGGCTCCTAATGGGCGAGGGCATACAACAGCTAAGGTGTCAAACGTTTCTGTTTGTTCGGTCACAGAGGGGTCAAAAATAAACTTGTCTGGTAAGTATCCATCATATGGGAGATTTTGGGTTCCAATACCCCATATCTCCAGTTCCTCCAATTTCTGCAGGGGTAAGTGTTTGAGGTGCCGGTCGTAAAAGTCTCTATATAGCAGGGTAACTTGCGCCCCTGTGTCCAGAAGGGCCTTTGTATAGATGCCTTCTACTTGAATTGACACGATGGGAGAAGGTCCCACAAGTTTGTCAGGGAATCTATCAGTAGTTGGGTAGTTAGCTTGTCCTGTCATTTGTATTAATGCCTCCTTCTGAATGGGCTTTTTATTTTGTTTGCATCTCAGTTGAGCCCCAGAGGGCTGGTATGCACCGACTCTCTGCGACCGGGCACCTGAGGTTGAAGAGAGGGGGTTGAATGGTCTCTCGGAATCAGCAGTGGGGGCCCTTTGTAAAGATTTTGGCTTCCACTGCAGTTTCTTTGCGTCTTTGAATATGGAGCTAACGGTTGTAGGTGAGCACCCGATTGGCTCCTTCACCGGGGCTTTCCGCTGGCTTTGGATGCTGGGTTTCAGACTTTGGTGGGCTTGGACAAACACGTCGGTAGTGCCCCACTCCTCCACAGTTGAAACAAACCCCTCAATTCATTGGCTTCTTGACTTGGACAGCCATAGGGTTTGCAGACTGCTTGGACTCCGAGACTTCCCCAACAGGTGAGACAGTGGTTCGGGCTGTCAGTAGAGTCATCATCTCCATCAACTGTGACACCTGGGTTTTCAAAAGCTCTATCTCTGTGTTGCCATCAGTCACACTAGCTACTCTAACCCCAGCAACAGGCTCTGATTTCTGGGTCCTCTTTTTGTTTTCCAGCATGGCCTCCTCTTCTCGTACAACCCGGATTAGGTCAGGATACTTTAGGATTCCTCCATCTCCTCAAGTTTTCAGCTGGATTGTGATAGGGGTTGAGCTCCCCTCAAAACCTGCTGTGCCCGAACCTCATCTACTGACCTGGGATCCAAGCCCTTTTTTAGTAATACCTGCATTATCTTGTCCAGCAGCCTCATTCTGATAGGTATGTTCAAACTGATACATAAGGTCAAATGCCTTTTCTGTTCGCCCAAACACATCTTGCAGAACACTCAAGTAGTCCTAAACAGTACAATCCTGTTTGCTGAGTTTTAAATTGTGAATGGCTTCTGAGGCAGGTCCCCCTTAAGCTCTTAGTAACTCTCTGTTTTTTCTGGGCCTCGGGAATGTCCCATTCATCTAAAGCTTGAGTGGCTTGTTCCAGCCACTCTTCAAAGCTGTCCTCTCTGACTGGCGCTGGTTGCTTTCCTGAAAAAGCCCTCAGTTTTCTATATCCGGATCCAGTGTATGTAGAGTTACTCTTTTTGGCACTTTTCCACAAAGGCTCCCAAGGCAGCAATAAACTCTGGTCCTATCATTGCTACAGGTGCTGGTGGGGTAGCATCTTCTGATAATGCTGCTTGGCCCAAACTTTCTGGGCTCACATCCAATGCATTCAGCTGGATCAGATGAGCTTCGACATCGTCGGTCAACCGTACACTGGCCCTTTGGAGACAAGTAGGGATCCCTTTCCTCCACTCTATCAGGGCATACGTGCAGGAGTTCTCTTGTTCTGGCTTGACGTCTATCACCCACGACTTCTAATCTGGGACTAGTGTCTTCACAGCGTGACTGATCCATTTTTCAGTCCAGGCCACCCCGGGTATGTCAATTACAACACTTGACTCCCGTTCACCATTTTCCTCCTCACACCAATGGGTTGCAGTGGCAGGGTCCATCTTGACACTCTCTGGGGTGTTTTCTTGGAGATTTGCTAGTAGAAAAGAGGATCCCGGACGAGTTAACCCACGTGTAGCACCACCCCCGAAGGAGCTGCTTGGTGAATTTGGATTCTCTGATCTCCGCCTCAACTCCAAGAATAACCTCAGCCCCTCTGACACACCTGGTTAAATAAAATTACTGCAAACACATTGAAGGACACATGCAGTAAATACTGTTATCCTGGCTGTGGATTATCACCAAAAAGAATAGACACACACCTGGCAGTGATAAATAAGTTGAATATATTAGCACAGTTTAAAGCATATGGAAACTTACAACACTGTTAAACCTTGCTACAAATAACTAATACATTAGAAAAGACAACCTTCAATTTTAGCAACTGCAGGTAAGGAAGGGCAGTAATCTATATGCCCTTGACACAGGCGCTGAGAGGAAGGAGAGAAGACTTGTCAACTTCTCAGCTCCTTCTGGGCCGCAAACACCCTTGAGAGGCAAACATGCAAAGAAAAGAATGGATTACACAAGTACAGTAGACACAGTTCTGTAATGTTTCAGGTCCTGAGGTGAAGAATACTACTGTCTTCGGCTAGCAAATGGTGGGGCCCTTGTAGATTTAAACAAGCTTGCATGGAGCAGTAATCCTCTGGAATATTCAGTTAGGTAGAGATTAAAAAGAGGAAACTACTAGAGATGGTAGCTTCCAAACAAGCATCCCATGACACTAAAAAGGGAGATTGGTGTCTGCATGCAATGTCAGTATGGTTTTAAGAAGGATGTTGGGTTTGCACCCCCTCACCAATCCTCAGTGCGATGACACAACAATAATCCCAGGTGCTGGTCCAGGCTCCTGATGCTCCTAGCAATGTTATAAGGCACTGGATCTCTTGCTGCTGGCCGATCGATATGACTGATAGCGAAACTCACAAGATGACCTGGCAGTGGCTGACCCGATACCCGGGTGGGTATCTTGATCCCTGAAAGGTGTGGGTCGTCTATGCTGAGCTGAATGGTGCTGGGCTGCTGAGTAGGGTCCCTGGACTAAATAGTAGTGGACCACGTGGCTGTCTCTGCTCCTGGCTCCCCTCAGGCATCCTCACCTCTCTTCAGACCACTCTCCTTATTCTCCTCACAGACTCTTTTTCTCAGGCTTCAGAATATCCCTCCTCTGTTGGGGCACACACAGTCCCTGGTGTCAGTGTGTCTCTCTCTCCTCACTCTGGCCCCTCAGTTCCTTCCCCTCACACACTCCTCCTCTCCTCACTGTTAAGTGTCACTGTGTCCCAGCAAAGGACTTTTTGAGCATTGGTATCTCCCTCTCTTTTAAGCAATCTCCTCTCCTCAGTAGTTCCCTCTTCTTTGTCTCCTCTGCCTCTGTGTCCTGTCAGCCTCCTCAGCACTTCCCTTTCCCCTCAGTCCTTTCCCTTCTCCTCACTGTTCAGCACTTCCTGACACTCCCCTTTTATCTCAGTGAGTCTTTTTGTTTAAGTTTTCTGGAAGAACAAGACAGCATCTCTCTGTCTCCATCTTGTGGCCAAAAGGAGAAATTGCATTACAAAAATCCCTGCTACATATGTATTTATGTGGCAACAATGGTAGTCATTAGATATTTTAGTGACACCTTCCAGTACTGTCCAATTCAAGAGGCATTTTTGCTATTGACCCACAATGATTTTTTTTTAGTAAGGGTTCCCACTTTCACTCCTCACTGGAGTTTAACTGACAGGAGCAGGAGCCTATGGTTCTGTCTCCAGGGAGATCAGGAAGAGGGGAGAGCGGGACTGCAGTCAGCACAGCGCTGGATCATGAGAGGAGGCAGATAAGTGTTTATGGATGGGGCAGGGGAAAGTAGGGGAAACAAGTAGTAGGGATTTATTTTACATTAATGCAGAGCATAGTGCAGCCAGATGGTGGGCTAAGATAATGTGCAGAAGAAGACACTGCTCTTTATTTACTTCCCTTTGTGTTCCTAGTGTTGTACTACACAACACTCCTTCGGCCAGCAGGGGGAGATGTAGGTCAGGTGCAGCATGCCTGGAGCTCTGAGAGTTGTATTTCAAGGCCACAACCCTGTATGGAACAATTAGCTCTCTGGACAATAGATCCCACAAGACCCTGTGTGAGCAAGAGGAGCCTGTTGTCATCTCACTGATTGCAGGTTTGAAGGACTATCGTAAGTGCCCCAACGCACAGTTAAAGGGCCCAAGCCAAGCTGGAAGAAGACTAACTTAAAGGACAGCCCCTACCATTAGTCTTACAGGTCCCACCCCTTCCTCCTATATTCCTCTAACTTTGTTGATGTTGCTTGTAATTTAACTGTGCTTACCGAGTTGGGTTTAGAGCTAGCATTGCCATCACTAGTGCGCTAGTTCCATTATTGTTAGATAAAACCTCACTGCTGCCCACCATTATATTTTTGGATGGCATTGCTACTGTCTATGCTGGTTTGGGTGGCCTCTCATGGTTATCCATGCTTGTTACGGAATGCTGTTATAATGCATAATATATAATGATTTTTAACTTACTTGTACTTGCTTTGTTATCAACTCCTTTGAGTAATAATATATTACAATTACCTTTGCTAACTGGTTTGGTTCCTGCTTTGGTAAAGCTCTATTGGTGGGTAATAGGAATCTTTTGCTGTGCTTCACTGTTACCTGTTTTTGCATTCAACCTGGTGTATCAGAGTGGTTTAGGCCCTTGGGAAGGTCAAGGCAAAGAACAGAGGACCCATCTACTTAGCAGCTCCTACTTTAGGGGTAGAGCTATGAAGGTTTTTAAAGAGATAATTTACATTAGGCCATTGTAACAACCCTTAAATCTTTGCTTCAGGCAGATATAGAAGACACAAATTAATGCAGCTCTGTATCCATTAGTAAGTTGTTAAATGTAATATGCAATAAATTATTATTATTATTTAAGGTACTTATATAGCGCAGTCAATTTATGCAGCGCTTTACATTGTACATTCACATCGGTCCCTACCCTCAAGGAGCTTACAATCTAAGGTCCCTAACTCACATTCATATACTAGGGCCAATTTAGACAGGAGCCAATTACCCTACCAGCATGTCTTTGGAGTGTGGGAGGAAACCGCAGTACCCGGAGGAAGCCTGCACAGGGAGAACATGCAAACTCCAGGCAGGTGGTGTCTTGGTTGGGATTCAAACCAGCGACCCTTTTTACTGCTAGGTGAGAGTGCTACCCACTACACCACTGTGGCAGTACCTGAATTTGACCTGTATCAGCTTGGGTGTATTCCTAAAAGCCGGTGCTCTGTAGATGAACTGCAAGTTATAACATGTCCTGCAAGCTTCCTATTCTTATCTTGTTGACCCGCATGCTCTTGAGAACTGAACCTCTGCCTTTTATATATCACAGGACAGGAGGCTGGACCCCAAAAAGCCTGTGAATGAGTACAGTGGATACAAAGCAGAATTAACTCCTTCCTCCTTAACCTGAGCAGCCAAACCAGTCTGGCTAAAATGAACACAGTAAGCGACCTGCCTACATGTATGACCAGAAATACAAAAGCTTTGGCAGGCAAACCATCTCCCAAAAATATATTCCATTTGTGCTGAAGTGGAGTTCAGCTTTAAAAGCCAATAGGTTACTTAAAGTGTATTTAAACAGCTCACCTGTCTTCCCCGCCACTCTATTCAGTTATTGGAGGCGAAGAAATCTTCCAATACTTTCACTTATAGAGGAACTTTTTACTCACTCCCCTTCTTTTCATGTGACAACAATGGCACTTGGTGATTGGTCTAGCTGTGGGTGGGGGCTCATCACCCGAAAAAGGGAAGTTTAGATTCTTAGCTCGCTAATGCCCAACAGTGCAGGCAGAGGCTGCAGTCATGAGAAATCTGCATTAAGGTGGCATCTTCAATTTTGGAAGTGAGCGCACTTCATGGCATAATTAACTCTTTGTGTCTCATCTCATCTACTGTACTTCACAGTGACACTACACTTAACTAACTGTACACTATCTTCCTTCCATGGTGCAGCACTTTTACCGCAAAGCCTATATCTTGCTCTCCAGCCCAGCTTTGAATGTCACCTCACTCTCAGTGACATGCTACTAGAATCAAGCCAACTCTCGAGGATCTTCTTCACACTTCTTCCCTCAATCACATACGGCTTAATACATAGGGGCTTTGTGATATAGGTCTGGTCCAGGGTACATAGGGGCACTGGCCACTAGGGAGGGGTTGCAAGCAGGCACTCCCACGCTACCAGAGCACTCCATCTTCCATGTCAGTCCCTCTGAACACTCGCCGGCTGGTGGCTTAAGCACGCTACCGGTTACTAATGGCAACGGCAACTAGATCTCTCTTGCAACAACCTCCACTTGTAGACCTTGATAGCACACATTCCCAAATGTAAGCTCTGTTCTTTTGATACACTTGCCATACATGCAACCCTTGGAGAGACTCCAGTCCAGGCACTTAGTAACTTAGGAATTTTTACTGAAGGTTCTTGCAAATACAAGGTTAACAGATTACAGTCTTTCACAGATCCAGTTCCTTCTATCTAATTCAGGTTGCCCATGTCACACCTCTTAAGCAAAGAAGAGTCCTCTAACAGAGTCTATGTCCTGGCTTCAGCACCCTGACTGGGAAATCCAAGAGGGTGGCCACGTATTCCTGAAAGAGCTCCATCTTGCACCACAGCTTCCTGCTAGTTCCTATGTGGAAGAGGCTCTCCCAGAGACTGCCTGCCCTTGATTTAATGGGCCAGCGCAAGGGACAGGACCATGAACACCTGTGAGTGAGCAGACTTAAACCTTGCCTAACACCCTGGGCAGCCATTTCACAGTACTCACTAACAGACATTATTACAATACAGTGCAATACAATAACATGACATAGTGTGCACCCCAAAAGTAGTCACCTGCCTACATAGTGCTTACACATGAGGTAGGAGAGTTCCCAGCCCTACAAGGGCTTTAACTGGAGTGACTTAGAGCTTATGCAGGGTGGTTTCTTTCCTTGCTCCTGAAAGTTGAAGGGATAGGTGGGATAGAAGAAAAGGTAAGTATCTGCTGCAGGGGAGGGACAAAAACTCCTTGCCACTGGCCCTTAAAACAGCTTATGACTCTGGAGGCCAGCAGGCAGGGCATACCATTGTCTAGACATGGGCGCCGTCAATAAATTTGTTTTGTTTCGTTCCGTACCGTTTCGTATTAGCCGTTATTTTGTATTTCGTAATTTGTGTCCGAAATTCAATTTGGATTCGTACGAAACACAAATTTTCGTTAGATTCGTTGACTTTTCGTAAAATTACGAACGTTTGTTATGATGAATTTAAAAAGCAAACCCAGGAAGTCAGCAGTGCTGCTGACTTCCTGGGTTTGCTTTTTAAATTCATCATAACGAATGTTCATAATTGTTACGAAAAGCTATCGAACCAAACGAAAATTCGTATTCAATCCAAATTAAATTTCAGACACGAAATACGAACTAACGGCAACGGGCTACAAACAAACCCAGGAACTCAGCACAGAACAGGGATGGTGGGAGCCCCTCATAATGAGCAGAGCAGGGGTACAGCCCCAGGAGGAAGTCAGCACAGCACAGGGATGGTGGGAGCCCCTCATAATGAGCACAGCAGGGCCACAGCCCCAGGAGGAAGTCTGCACAGCACAGGGATGGTGAAAGCCCCTCATAATGAGCACAGCAGGGGCACAGCCCCAGGAGGAAGTCAGCACAGCACAGGGATGGTGGGAGCCCCTCATAATGAGCACAGCAGGGGTACAGCCCCAGGAGGAAGTCAGCACAGCACAGGGATGGTGGGAGCCCCTCATAATGAGCACAGCAGGGGCACAGCCCCAGGAGGAAGTCAGCACAGCACAGAGATGGTGGGAGCCCCTCATAATGAGCAAAGCAGGGGCACAGCCCCAGGAGGAAGTCAGCACAGCACAGGGATGGTGGGAGCCCCTCATAATGAGCACAGCACAGGGATGGTGGGAGCCCCTCATAATGAGAACAGCAGGAGTACAGCCCCAGGAGGAAGTCAGCACAGCACAGGGATGGTGGAAGCCCCTTATAATGAGCACAGCACAGGGATGGTGGGAGCCCCTCATAATGAGCACAGCAGGGGTACAGCCCCAGGAGGAAGTCAGCGCAGCACAGGGATGGTGGGAGCCCCTCATAATGAGTCGACGACTGCCATATTGAGAAAAGGTATTGTAGCCCGGGCCGTTCGTATTTCATGTCCGAAATTCAATTTGGATTGAATACAAATTTTCATTAGGTTCGTTAACTTTTCGCAACAATTATGAACATTCGTTATGAGTGAGTGAGTGAGAACTTGTATAGCGCTGCAAATGCAAACTCAATCGCCTCAAGGCACTTGTCATCCAGTGTCGTTGCGATCCTTAGAAGAGATGAGTCTTTTGTTTTTTCCAGAAGGCTCAATGGTTTTCTTCCATGCGGATGTTCGTGGGTAGCGCATTCCATAGTCTTGGTCCTTGGGCAGCAAACCTTCATTCTCCCTTGGCTTTGTAGCGAGTCTTGGGGATGTGGAGGAGGTTTTGGTTGGTTGATCGGAGGTCGCGAGTAGTGGTGTAGTGTTTTATTTTCTCTCGCATAAATATTGAGGTGCGTTTCCTTGTGCGCATTTGTGAGTGAGGCAGAGGGTCTTGAATGTGACCCGATCCTTTACGGCTAGCCAATGGAGGCTTCTCAGGGACGGTGCGATTGATTCCCAGGGTTTTTTCCCCATTACCAGTCTGGCCGCTGTCTTTTGGATGACTTGTAGACGTGCAATCTGGTATTTGGGTAGTCCTAGGTAAAGGGAGCTAGCGTAGTCAAGCCGGGAATTGATGATGATTCCGACTACTACTGCTCTGTCTTTTTCCGGGATGAAGGGGATAAGTCTTCGTAGCATGAAGTCTTGGATGAATTTAAAAAGCAAAAAATACCTTTCTCTAATTCAGATCCGAAATTTGTCAACTAAATTTTGTATTTCGTAAAATTCTGAAGCATATAAATTCGTATTTTGGATGCTTCCGAATGTACGAATTTTCGCACATGTCTACCTACCATTGTCTTCTCACTGTGACTGGTGCGCAGTGATGCCATAATCAAGAACCACCCCCACCCACAAGCTCTTGATCGTTGGTACTTCATGGTGAACTGTCTGTGAGAGCTTGTCACTGTTCTGGTGATACCGACTGAGTGGGGAAACAGAACAACATAACCACACATATAAGTGGCAGCTCAGCGTTAAGACCCACTGTTGTGCTGCTACACATACTGTATGTGGGATGCCAGTGGGAAGAACTTGAAGCACATCTGTTGCTTTGTTCTACATGGGCAAAGCACAAGTTCACTTTAAGTTGAAATTTAATATGATACGCCCTCCTTGGATGACTGCAGGAAAGACATAATGATTTGCCACTACAATTTAAATGGCGACATAAAAAAAAAAACCTTTTGGGATCTTGTGATGCAGGCTGGCAGATACATTTTAGCTTTGCTGGAGACTTTCAGATTTTTTTTTTTTTTTTTACTATAGCGTGGTATGAGGTTACAAAATAAAATGTTATTAAATATTTTCAGGTGTCGGAAGTATAGCCATTATACGTTTATTGACACTAGGGGCTGGCATTATGTTTTTTTACAGTCAGCAAAGGCTTGTAATAACTTTTTCGCTGACACCAGAGGCTGGCAACACACAGAACAATAGACATTGCATTTATGCCCCATATTCTGTACTTGCCTTAGGCCTTTCATTTTGTTGAGACTACATTGCCAGTGATAAATCTTTTTTAAATTACTACTCTGAGAAGAATGAAAGCACCCAATGCTGACCTCCCCTAAGATCCAGCAGCTTTAGCTTTCTGAGTGGTGGATTCAGAACAGGCATGCAGTTTAGCAGCTTTGGCTCCTCCACAGCTTTTGTAAAATTCATGCTTGTTTTGGGTTAGTCAGCGCAAACAGCCAAGTAACTAGCATTTGCAGAAGGCGGTTAAAGTGTTACTAAACCCACAACAGTATAATCAGTCTGTATATACAGTAAAGCATGCTTGTTATAGTCAATGTGGAACCTAAGGGGTTAATCCTCTGCATTGTGTAAAAATTGTTTGCTCTTGTTTGCACAGATCCTCCTCTTCTTCCACTGACTCCAAAACATATCCGGGTAAGACAGACATTTGGAGTCAGGCTGCACTTTTTTTTCTTGGGCGAGTACATGTGATTAGCACAGAGCAGTATGAAAACTCCTCCTACAAGCTTTAACCAGGCACTGATAGAAGTCACAAGTCTTCTATATACTGCTGAAGAGAAAAGGTATTTAACAGTTTATATTTACTAAAATATTTGCATGTCCATGTTCTGTGTACTGTGGGAGACAAGATATAGTGAATGCAGGGTCCTGGGTTTAGTAACACTTTAACCATGCCATCTTATACCTCTTATACCTTTTTTTCTGTAGGTAGTGCAGTAGCCTATTACCGTGTGCCTGGACGAAAAGCAGAAATCTTGGAAGGGTAGGTTACTACATATTCCCTTTATAGATAAATCATGGTAATATGAATTGTTTTCCAACCTGGTCATAAATGTTTAAAAATCTGGAACTGAGCCTATGGTGAAAACTCGCCGTATATAAGTGAGGGATACCTGCTATCAGTATGTCAGAAATATCAGGGAATCAAGTTTTAGGCAGCTGAAGTTCTGTGCTTTTTCTGTAAAGTTTAAGGTTGACCCACCCCTCCTACCTCCCAAGATTCTCTCCTGTCTATTTTATGAAATAAGCAACCTCGTTGACCAATAGCAAGGCTCAGAAGGCAAGAGGAGGCACAGATAAGCTCAACTTTCACAGGAAAATTTGAAAATGTAAAATTACATCAGCTACATTTATCTTTGGCTGAGATGCAGCAGAAAGAGCCATCGGCTCCCACTGCTGTCAATCACAGTCAGTGAGGCGGAAGCGGGGGGCAGATGTAAGTTCACAGCTAACCCCCCCCCCCCAGCCAGGCTGTGATTTCATCCTCAGGGACAAAACATTTCTTCTCCAAGTCTCTAAAAAAAAACAAAAAAACATAGTGGGATCCCCCCAAAATCCATACCAAACCCTTATCCGGGCATGCAGCCTGGTAGGTCAGGAAAGGGGGGGGGGGTAGGTGCTTTCAAGCAGGGGGAGCTCTGTCCCCCTCCCACCCCAAAGCACTTTGTCCCCATATTGATGTTGATTCCTATAAGCCCCCGTCTGCAGGTCTGCAGACCCCGACAACCACGTGCCGTTGCGTCAGTACACATGTGCCAAAGACGTCGGCACATGCTGATACAGGGGATATCTCCTAAACCGTGTAGGTTTAGGAGATATCCACGGTAGCTACAGGTAAGCCTTATTATAGGCTTACCTGTAGTAAAAAGTGGTTGGAAAGGGTTTACAACCACTTTAAAATCACTGCTCCTGAAAAACAATAGTTTTTTGTTTTTTTATTGATACATGTCCCCCCAGGACAGTACCCAGACCCCCATACCCCTTTTATGGCCAGTTACTTGCATATAAGTCTTCATAATTGGCACTTTTGGGTTAGAAGATTTCCCCTGTTTGGTTCCCAGAAGAACCCCCGAACAGGGGAAATGTTCTAACCCAAATGGCGAACCCCATTGAAGTCTATGGTAGCCAAACAGGAAAAATCAAAAGTGCCAATTATGAAGGCTTATATGCAAGTAATTGGCCATGTGTTCGGCCCATCCCCATTCTTAAAATAAAAAATAACTGCAGACAGTAAAAATTGTGGTATCCTCTAACAATAGTGATCAGTGAAGTACAGTAAGCCTTTACATTGATAGTGGAAAATTGCCCCCTTGTATTGGTGGTCATTGTAGGTGGGAGACGAACCCACTATTAGTTTACAAGACTCTGGTCCGGCCGCACCTGCAGTATGCTGTCCAGTTCTGGGCACCAGTCCTCAGGAATGATGTACTGGAAATGGAGCAAGTACAAAGAAGGGCAACAAAGCTAAAAAAGGGACTGAAGGATATTAGTTATGATGAAGAAAGGTTGCGAGCACTGAACTTATTCTCTCTGGAAAAGAGACACTTGAGAGGGGATATGATTTCAATTTACAAATACCATACTGGTGACCCCACAATAGGTATAATAATATTTTTTTGCGGAAGGGAGTTTAACAAGACACATGGCCACTCACTAAAGTTAGAAGAAAAGAGGTTTACCCTTAAAGTGTGTAGAGGGTTCTTTACTGTAAGAGCGACAAGGATGTTGAATTCCCTTCCACAGGCGGTGGTTTCAGCGGGGAGCATCAATAGTTTAAAAAAACTATTAGATAAGCACCTGAATGACCACAACATACAGCGATATACAATGTAATACTGACATATAATCACACACATAGGTTGGATTTGATGGACTTGTGTCTTTTTTCAACATCACTTACTATGTAACTATGTAACCACTCAAGGAACCCCAGCATCCTCATGAGGAACCTCAGGGATCCATGGAAACCAGGTTGAGGAATTCTGGTATAATGCCTACGTGACTATCAATGTAGTTCTGTGATCCAAGTTGGACTTTATATAAAGCATTCAAACTGCAAAACCCCCCAACAGAGACTTTGATCTGGCCAGGACCAGTTTCCCTGCATCCTATATCTGCTTTGGAATCCTTCTAGCAAGATAAGATAGGAGGCCTCACTCCTGTCTTTCTGTGTCTCTTGTCTACTGCTGGGCCGCCTTAACACTGGCAGGACATGAAAGCATTTTCAACCTGTAAAATCCACAGCATGTACTGTATCTAGGCCTGGCGTTGAAGTTGAACATACTGGGGAGCTCCCATTTATTCCTTATATTGGGGATGGAGGCCCATTCTTTGGCCTCATATAAAGTCCCAAGCCTTTTTTCTTTTTCTCATACAGGAAAGTCAAGCAGGGAGGGGTTAAGGCAATCTGTATGTATTGCAAAGTGCTGAACGCAGGGGATTCTGCAGCCTCGGTAATGAAGTGCGCTGAGTACTCTGCGCACACTGCTCAGTAATTAAATTCTCGGGGACAAGCTCAGGTTATATAAGCATGTTAACTGCAGCTGAGAGTGAAGAAGAAACTAAAAGAAGAAAGGAGGGTGGTGAGGGCGGTGGTGGTTTTTGGGGGGGGGGGTGGTTGTACAGCTTCCGGCCTTACCGGGACTAACTAAACACTGGTTGTACATGCTACAGAACAAAAACTATTATTTAATGATTAATCAGAAATGAACATTGTTTTAAGGATGAGTGCTCTGTGTCCTAGATATTACAAAACGAAGCCTTGCTTTTATTCTCTTGACTGACAGGGCTGGGAGATGATAAATTATTTAGAATTTCAGATGAGCAATGCCAAGAAGAAAATATATATATATATATCTCTAATATCTCTTTTCTGAGCCAAGTTGTGTATTGTTCTGACAAAGTATTGTAGGCTGCCAGAGTCTCATCTTTGTGTAGAGTAAGCTTAAACCCCATAGGAAAATAATTCAATTTTAGCTACCAGCTTTTTCCTCGAAATCTTTCCTGTTTATAAAATACAAATCAGACCAGTTCTCTGCACTTTTGTAGCTGGAGAGAAAAAAACAATATCTATTGATGAATAGTCTGTTTTGGCCCCTTCTGAAACAAGGGACTGGAAATTCTATGGGCAAGCATTCTTCTTATACTTTCAGGTTCATTTAATAAGGCAATGTGCAAAGCACGCTAAGAACCGATGATTATTTCAACAATGGCTGTAAACTGATGAATGCTGAAATCTGAGTGGTTGCTTAGGGTTACTAAAACTGATTGGTTGCTTAGGGTTACTGATCTTTTCCTGGTACTAAAGCGCTGTAAAGAAGACATAATGTGCAAAGAAAATGAAGCTGAACTCCTGAAAAATACAAAAGATACTACTTATTACAGCCATACAGATATAAAAGATACTTCTCAAAAGAGAGAAGCTTTTTTGACCATACTTTTCTTGTGGGTCACAACACTGCACTTACTTTTGCACTTCTGTGACCCAGGGGCAGCTGACAGCAGGTATAGCCCACTATCAGCTGATGTGGCAGAAACACTTCAGGCTTTGGAAGGATCCTAACAATATTGTCGGGATACACCCAGCTGCCCAATTTACAGCAGGCTTCGCCTCTTTGCATGAGGCTGAGAAACAGACCAAATTGCCACACCCCAGGGAGTGATTGAGGAGCAGAGCCAAGTGAAGTGACTGACAGTCACTGCTTTCTGCTTTGAGCAGACTGAGAACTGAACGATCACTTAGTTCTTGGTCTTATAGCGGACATGGGACAGCTGCAGCATTACACCGATGCTGCAGCATAGAGGTGAGTATTTTTTTTTTTTTTATATACCTCAATCTTCTCTTTTAATGCATGACCATCTTTGTCAAAGACATCATGCGACTGATGCTATTGACTCAAAATGGTCAACATTTGGTCAATTACCTCACCCAGGAGACCCCGCCCCTTTATTTACATTGCTCAGTAGGATCAGGAGCGGTCATTCACAACAAGCAGTTTTCAACAGTTTTTTTTCTTTCACTGAGTTGGAGGGTGCTGTTCATCATGGTCGACGGGATTTGCCTCACTCAGTGATGTGACTGACAATAGATTTACATCTTGGGGCATTTTTTTTTTTTTTTAAGAGAACCTGTCAAGTCTGTTTGTTTGTTTACTACTGTGAAGGGGGTATGTCAGGTTCAGGTTTGTGGTAGCGGTTGGCAGGGGTCTCGGGTTCTTGAAGGTCGGAATGGTGTAAGGAATGCTGTGGTGTGGAATGGGTTGGGTCTATCTCGGTATGGGCACCTTCCCTACCATGGAAATAATGGGCTATCGGTCATCGGGCTGCATCGGGCGAGAAATGGTAAAGGTGTCTCCCTGAGCTGGTGGAACCACGGCTAGGGGCCAGGATGCTGAGGTGGTGATGGTACAGCCGATGCGATATAGATACCTTCCTTCATCAACCTGAGACATAGTCAGTCAGTTTATGTTGGGTGAAAAAAAGTTGGGTTATAAAATGGAATGTCTTTGATAAAAAATTGTTATGGTTGTTAATAAAGGGACCTCTATGGCCATTTAAAATCCAGAGAGTGTCACATGCTTTTCTTTAAAAGGTAGTTATGGGTCAGTAGGAGGGGTTTTAAGTAGGGATGAGCCGAACACCCCCCCGTTCGGTTCGCACCAGAACCTGCGAATGGACCGAAAGTTTGCGCGAACTTTAAAACCCTATTAAATACAATGGACTCGAACGTTCGAAATCAAAAGTGCTAATTATGAAGGCTAATTTGCAAGTTATTGTCCTAAAAAGGGTTTGGGGACCCGTGTCCTGCCCCAGGGGACATGTATCAATGCAAAAAGAAGTTTTAAAAATGGCCGTTTTTTTCGGGAGCAGTGATTTTAATGATGCATAAAGTGAAAAAAAAAAGTAAAATATTGCTTTAAATATCATACCTGGGGGGTGTCTATAGTATGCCTGTGAAGTTGCACATGTTTCCCATGTTTAGAACTGTCCCTGCACAAAATGACATTTCTAAAGGCAAAAAAAAAAAAAACTGCTTGCGGCTTTAATGTAATGTCTGGTCCTGGCAATATGGATGAAAATCATTGAGAAAAATGGCATGGGTACCCCCCCCCCCAGCCCATTACCATCCCCTTTGGGTCTTGTATGGATATTAAGGGGAATCCCGCACCCAAATTAAAAAAAGGAAAGGCGTGGGGCCCCCAGGCCCTATATACTCTGAACAGCAGTATACAGGCGGTGCAAACAAGACAGGGACTGTAGGTTTGTTGTTACGTAGAATATGTTTGTAATTTTGAACTCCCTGCCTGTGGTATTAGTATGAGAACACCAGCAATTGTATTCAGGTAAGTTTTAGGTGCACACTGTGAAAAGAACACTAAAGCAAAATACTGCAGCTCCCTGCCTGTATTTGTATCAGAACACCAGCAATTGTATTGAGGTAAGCTTTAGGTCCACACTGTGCAAAGGACACTAAAGAAAAATACTGCAGCACCCTGTCTGTATTTGTATCAGAACACCAGCAATTGTATTCAGGTAAGCTTTTGGTGCACACTGTGCAAAGGACACTAAAGCAAAATACTGCAGCTCCCTGGCCCTGCCTGTATTTGTATGAGAACACCAGCAATTGTATTCAGGAAAGCTTTAGGTGCACACTGTGCAAAGGACACTAAGACAAAATACTGCAGCTCCCTGCCTGTATTTCTATGAGAACACCACTAATTGTATCCAAGTAAGCTTTAGGTGAACGCTATGCAAAGGACACAGTACACTAAGTGAAACACTGCAGCTAGCACAATCACCTGCCTGCCTGTCACAGTATAGACAATAACAGGAACGGATCTAGCTAAACTGAATACAGTGTATGAATGTATATATGTAGCGGCCTCACCCCTCTCCCTTGCTTTATCGGTTATATGGCTGTTGTCTAGGGGTACCTGGGAGAGAGAGATGATACACACCATGGCCCATGTCCTCCATAACTAGGAGGTGAAGGCCAGAGATTGGGCTTTTGTGTAGGTGTCCTAGAGCCAAGTCCAGTCCTTCGTCCCTGGCTCCTTTGCTTAGTTACCCAAGTTCCACACAGTGAGTAGGTACAACTCAGTTTTATTCTTCTTGCCAAGCAATAAAACAGTCTTTCTCCTTTTGAATAATGGGGGGACAGATCGAGGCACAATCCTTTCCCTTCTTGCTGCTTCCCACTGTGCTGTCACCAGTGGTGAATAGTCACTGCCACTGACTAGGTAATTTAGAACGTGAATTTACCTTCGCTCACTTTGCCCCTGTCAGAGGAAGAAATCCGTCCAAGGGAGAAGTGGAGGCCTCTCCGTCACCAGCGATGCTGCGCCGGACTCTTCGGAGAAGTTACTGCGCACCAGTCCTCACGAACTCAGAGACAGGCACCCAAGGCATTAGGGCCCCCTCGGATTCCTCCACCCTCGCGGAACTCAGTCAAAGGTACTGAGCCCCAGGCATCCGCCATAGTACCTCACCCTAGGCTAAAGGTGCCTGAGATGGACTCCATCTCCGCTCCAGCTAGGCCAAGGGCGCCTAGGCCTGGAACACCGGAACGCCAGCACCAAAGCTAAAGGTGCCTGGGTGCACCCACGTCCTCCGACTCTCTCCCCAAAATCCGGGCCTCGCCCCTTTTATGACCTTTCCCTTTGCATCACAGCGGGTTCCCCATCCCGCTGTACCAGCTCCAGGGGAGGACAAAAAGGCACAGTTTGCGGTGTGAGTTCAACTCCGGTCCAAGGCAACAGCGCCACCCAGGGACCCCAAGGAACCTCACACCACCAGAGTCCTCACATAATTCAAATACCCGCTACACTCTCCCCCTGGTGATTTGACACTGGTCCCCAGTGTCTGGTACAAACTCATACCCCACGAAGGGTGGTGTCATAAGTTCAGCCCAGAAACCAAACTACACAATTTAACCCTGAATTGTGCCACGACCTGAATGGGAAAGGAATACAACTATAAAACTTTTCAATAAAACACTTTAAATATTTCACACATTTACATTCCTCCCTCTGGCTATCTAAAGACCACCCACTCTCAGTAGTCTTGACAGACGAATCTCCTGCAGAGGGGAAGAAAAGAAACATACATCCTACCAACATGTGTGTTTGCTTGGAATGAATGAGTCTATCCTAGGAGAAACCCATTCACCCCAATAAGTGCTGCATAATGTAGAAAAAAACAAACAATCGTTGCGCAACACTGCCACCTGGTGACAGTGCCGCGGTCAAGACACTCATTACTTCCAGATGAACTTTCCGCTTGAACATTTTTCTCTGTGACCCCTCTAAAACCCAAAGTCACTGATTTCTTGTGAGTGTCAGAAGAAGAAAGGGGGAACAAACAAAAACAGCTCCCATATCTCCAAAGAGTAGAATTGCCCAAATACAAAAAAACTAGGGCACAGTCTCTGTGTTCTGGAAAAGGCACTCTGGAAAGTTCAACCAGGAATAGAAAAGAAAGCAACCAAGAGTCTTTTTCTCTCTTCTTCTCTTACAGATAAAACCTTGGATGAGGCAATGATATAGGCTTCAGACGATCATCAAAAACCTCCACATGGTACTCAACACTCTTTCCTTCTTTCCGACAGATCACCACCCTGTCCGCATGAATGTGTCTTCCCAGCATCCACTTAGCTTTACAGTCCTGAAACTTCTTGGTGACCGTTGGTGAACAGGAAAGGTACCGCCGTGCTTGCTGTACTTTCAGTTTGTCCCACACAAAGGCATCATACCATCTTTGCCGAAAGACCTCCACCTCATAGAGCAGTTCCCCAGGCAGATACGGGTATTCCTACCCATTTTCCTGAGCAACCTTCTGGCCAAAGAGACGCTGCAGCCTTGACAAAGGTGGCATAGTAGCTCGGTCTCCTTCTCTGGGTGGAACGATCGCTTCTGGATGACGAGGTGCATTCACCACCTCAGTAGACCCTGGCCTAGGAGCCCGCAGTGATTGACGTTGCACTCCCGCAACAGGAACAGGTGAAATGGATGTTGAACCAAGAAAGGGAACTTCAGACAGGGGACCAGCTTCTTCCCTCGGCGCCGAGGCCTCCACCCGGGGTGTACTATCCCCAGTAGACATAGGTGGGTCCCTTGTAACACGGGCCGAGGGTAACTTAATTCTGTCCCATCCCTTCTGGTGGAAGATTTTGTCTATCTCCCCATCATCGCCATTGTCAGACAATGAATCCAGGTCAGAGGTGTCGTAGTACTCCGCGGGCAGATAATTCCCAGTCACGGAACTATCCCTCTTGACGGCCTCTACCGACTGTGGACTACCGCCACTTTCAACCACACAGACAGTCCCAACCCCTGGCTCACCTGGGCCTCTTGAAGAACAGGGATGTCCACGACTTTTCTTACCGGAGCCATCCAGGCCAGGCAAGCAGTGGGGCGAAGCTCTTAAACGACCACACGAGGCCATCACTAGGCCGACTTTTCTCTTCGGCGGTCGGAGCAGGGAGCTGCTGGTGACCGAGGCAGCATCCTCGGATTTTTCTCTTTTTACCTCTCTTTGGGCAGTCCCTTCGCCCGGATCAGTGCGCACGGGGAACGCACCAGCATCGATCTCTCCCTCCGGAGTGGCAGTCCCTGTGAGGTAGTTGAGGTGGAAAGCCCAAGGCTTTTCTGTGGATGGTTCCACCTCGAAGAGGAATTCTTTGCAGACCTCACAGCGCCCAAACGGCTTCAGCTGGACCACCAGTCCCGAACAGCCGGGACAGATCACACCGAGGGCTTCCATGCCTCTACAGGTAAAGAGAGCCAATCGCCCTCGGGGCCTTAGTCCTATCCCCGTATCCTTGATCGGAGCAGCTAGAGAAGACATATCCGCGAAGGAAGGAACAGAAATCCACGGAGCACTTGAAGCCATCCTCTCTCTTTGCTGCTCCATTGCGCACTGACCCACCCTTGCCGGAATCTCCACGTGCGTACGTCCACGTGGCCGGACTCCTCTCACGTTCTGCACTTGTTCGTGGGCTTTTCTCTTGCCCCGCCCACAAACTACGCAGTTGTGGGTTGCCTCGTGGCGCGTTGGCCAATATGGCCGACCTACTCGGAACTCCTCCGGGCAGCAAAGTTCAAATTCAGACACCATACACATATTCCGGATACGATGCCCCCACGTGTAGCGGCCTCACCCCTCTCCCTTGCTTTATCGGTTATATGGCTGTTGTCTAGGGGTACCTGGGAGAGCGAGATGATACACACCACGGCCCATATCCTCCGTAACTAGGAGGTGAAGGCCAGAGATTGGGCTTTTGTGTAGGTGTCCTAGAGCCAAGTCCAGTCCTTAGTCCCTGGCTCCTTTGCTTAATAACCCAAGTTCCACACAGTGAGTAGGTACAACTCAGTTTTATTCTTCTTGCCAAGCAATAAAACAGTCTTTCTCCTTTTGAATATTGGGGGGACAGATCGAGGCACAATCCTTTCCCTTCTTGCTGCTTCCCACTGTGCTGTCACCAGTGGTGAATAGTCACTGCCACTGACTAGGTAATTTAGAACGTGAATTTACCTTCGCTCACTTTGCCCCTGTCAGAGGAAGAAATCCGTCCAAGGGAGAAGTGGAGGCCTCTCCGTCACCAGCGATGCTGCGCCGGACTCTTCGGAGAAGTTACTGCGCATCGGTCCTCACGAACTGAGGGACGGGCACCCAAGGCATTAGGGCCCCCTTCTGATTCCTCCACCCTCGCGGAACTCAGTAGAAGGTACTGAGCCCCAGGCATCCGCCATAGTACCTCACCCCAGGCTAAAGGTGCCTGAGATGGACTCCATCTCTGCTCCAGCTAGGCCAAGGGCGCCTAGGCCTGGAACACCGGAACGCCAGCACCCAAGCTAAAGGTGCCTGGGTGCGGCCACGTCCTCCGACTCTCTCCCCAAAATCCGGGCCTCCGCCCCTTTTATGACCTCTCCTTTTGCATCACAGTGGGTTCACTGCCCCGCTGTACCAGCTCCAGGGGAGGACAAAAAGGCTCAGTTTGCGGTGTGAGTTCAACTCCGGCACAAGGCAACAGCGCCACCCAGGGACCCCAAGGAACCTCACACCACCAGAGTCCTCACATAATTCAAATACCCGCTACATATACAACACCTAGGATGCATATATATACTCTACACACTGTAACTGCAGCTAACTGACTCGCCTGCCTGCTCTATCTAACTCAAATCAAAATACACTGTCTCTCTCTCTCCATCTGTATTTTAACCAACACCACAACACACTACACAAGGCCGACTTCCAGGCCGCCTTATATAGTGTGGGGCGTGTACTATATCCTCTCAGGCATAATTGGCCAAAGCCACCCTGGCTTTGGCCAATTATGTCTCTCTGTTTTTTCCGCGCTGCGATTGGCCAAAGCATAGTGCATGCTTGGCCAATCATTAGCCAGCAATGCACTGCAATGCCGCAGTGAATTATGGGCCGTGACGCGACACTCAAATTTGGCACGAATGGCCCATAATGTTCGAACAACTGAACAGGCGATGTTCGAGTCGAACATGGGTTCGACTCGAACTCGAAGCTCATCCCTAGTTTTAAGCAGTAGGTGGGGGCAGACACTGCATCAGCCATACACCAGTCAAGCATTAAAATAAAAAAAAAATTCTGACTTTAGAACCACTTTAACAGCACCATTTTTTGAAAATTGATAAAGTATTTAAAAACATTTACATTCCTTGTGACAGCAAGAAAAGTGAACAAAAATTAAAGAAACAGTGTAAAAAATATATATATTAACTTGTTAAATATTGTGTTTTTTTTTTTTTATTTAAAAAAGTGCATTAGTTAAAAAAAAAAAAACGCTGCGCAAATACCGTGTGACATAAAAATGAGCAAAACCCACCAATTTATTCTCTAGGGCCTCTGCTTTAAAAAAAATCTATAATGTTTTAGGGTTCTAACAAATTTTCTAGCAAAAAAGTAAAAAAAAAAGGATTTTCACATGGAAACAAAAAGTGCCAGAAAATGCCCAGTCTTCAGATGGTTAATAGGGTGCTCCCCATCCCCGGCTGTGTGTTTACAATGCATCCAAGAACTATCATCATATTGAACAGCATTTTTTTTTCTTTGTAGTCAATTTTGTTGCAGTGGGTTATATACATCATACAGATTCTCCACTTCACGGGCAGGTTAAGGGCACCCCCTAGGCATGTCATTTAAATACATTTTGCATTTGTATTATTGCCCTTTAGGATCCAGCATAGTGGCTAACTGGTTAGCACATCTGCCTAGTAGGATTCGGTTAATCAGTTCAAATCCCAACCAGAGCTCCATCTGCACAACTTTTGTTGTCGGCAAATTAGAGAACCAGCTCTCAAATTTTTGTTGTCGGAAATTCCGACAGCAAATGTCCGATGGAGCATACACGCGGTCGGATTTTCCAACAACAAGCTCACATCGAACATTTGTTGTCGGAAATTCCGACCGTGTGTAAGTGGCATTAGGGACCTTAGATTGTAAGCGCCTTAAGGGCAGGCACTAATGTGAATGTACAATATATATATGTAAAGCACTGCATAAGTTGACAGCATTATATAAGTACCTGTAATATTTATAATAAAATTGCTGCTCCCTGCCAACCGGAATCTTTAAACTTTTTTTTTGGTGCGTTGTTCAAATATGGTCATGACCAGCTCATCCCTAATCTCAAACGTTACACCCCATTCACCCCCCACCCTTCACCAAAGCCCCTCAAATTAACATCTTCCTTAGTTATAGCTGCAAATGCTTTGGGCTAAGTAGTTGTGTCAAAGACAACCATTATTCTTTAATGCTAGGCCTGAGCATCAACCTGTGATAACTGAGTCAATATATAGTGGGCAGTACGGTAGTCATTGAGGACTGTTGACATGCACAGAGGTTTGGAAGGTCCCTCTACCAGGGAGCCTGTGATAAGACTGCAGTGGTCAGAAAATAGCAAGTGTTAGACCCTTACAGTACATGAACATACATAGTTAAAATTGGCCCTGGGTAGCAGTGATTAAGGGCACGTTCAAAGCTCACCAGATGCAACTCAATGCATGCTGTTTTGGAATCATTATTACATGCATTGTCATGAGTTTCTTTTATATGTCTTCATTACAGCAAACTAGGATAAGGAACCTAATGAACTAATTTGTTGCTCACAAAATTAAAATATAAAGGAAATTTTGAAAATGGACTGCAATGCTCTAGTAAGCACAGTCCCCACTGACTTTTACAGATTATTAAAGTACCATAAGGGATGATTAGAGTTTAAAACACTGCATGGAATCGCATTTGTTGAGCCTGAAGCCCTTCTATCGTATTTCCACACAGTTAGTTATTCTTCACTAGAGGTTATTTTTATAAAGTGGTAAATGTGACATTCACCTAACATTTACAAAAGGAGAAAATATCCCCTAACTGGACTTTTAAGGCACTGAGATTAAATTGTAAATAGAAAAGTATACATTTTATTATTGAAATACATACCGTATATACTCGAGTATAAGCCGACCCGAGTATAAGCCGAGGTACCTACTTTTACCACAAAAAACTGGGAAAACTTATTGACTTGAGTATAAGCCTAGGGGGGGGAAATGTGCCCATTGCCACCTTCACTGTGCCAATTGCCCAACCTTACTGTGCCAATTGCCCAACCTTACTGTGCCCATTGCCATCTCACTGTGCCCATTGCCACCTCACTGTGCCCATTGCAGCCTCCTTGTGCCCGAGTCAGTCAGTACCTGAAAATCTTCTTATTCTGCGGCCGGCGTCCATTGTTTACATTTCCCCGGCTTTCTTCTGGTCCCTTCCGTGATAGACGTTTCCAGCAAACACTGTGTTGAGTGTTGTGCCTATCACGGAGATCCTCTCATTCTCGGACTCCGTTTCCCAGCAGGCACTGTGTTCAGCGTTCCGCCAATCACGGACGTCGGACAAGAGAACGTCCATGATAGGGGCAACACTCAACACAGTGTTTGCTGGAAACGCCTATCGCGGAAGGGACCAGAAGAAAGCAGTGAGATTTAAACAATGGACGCCGGCCGCGGAATAATACGATTTCCAGGTACTGACTCGAGTATAAGCCGAGGGGTATACTTTCAGCCCTAAAAAAAAACTTGGCTTATACTTGAGGTGATACAATACATAGATAAAATACAAGATAAAGGATAAATAGAATGATTACAGTAACTGCACATGAATTGTAACAATCACCACAACGATTGACAATATTTTCTCGTGGTTCACCCAACGCGTTTCAAAGTTTCGGAATCTCCTTCTTCAAGGGTGTGTATGAGAAGGTCAATCATATGTCTATAATATATTGACAAAAAGGTTTTAAGTGACGGCGAGCACAGGAAGGAGGAAGGAGGTACGAGACAGCGTACCCAGCGGTAGCGTATGTCTCAACAAGATTGAAACAGGGCTGAAACCACAAGGTATTCCCAGGCTTGGGACCCAATGGTGAAACTGGAATTGCCCAGTGGCATACTATTGATACACCTTATCAAAGACCCTGGTTACAGCAGTTTCCTACGATCTCCACACGGATGTGGTTTATAAACAACTGGGGATGCATATCAGCTTCATCGGAACTCTGTTTACTACAGGAGTGGTAATGTATGGCTGCACATGACTGTGATACGATTCACCATTAATACATATATGCAATACATCCCCTGTGGTCCTCATAAGGACACTTACGCTACAAGTGCTGGGCCCTCTATGTCTGATGCTACTGTGATATGAGCACTACTGTGGACTTTTGGAGGAGACACTTGATGGACTTTGTTCCCCACCACTCCCCTTCACTCCCAGGCTCTTTGCATCCAGCAAGCCATTAGACACCGCCCCCAGACCCTTTCATTTCCCTTCTCCTTGCCTTATTGGCTTGAGCCTCCAGGGAAGTTTGGCTGTGGGTTTGCCCCACATACAGTTTAGCTGTTATCACGGGATTCTCCCGTAAGGAGCAAATCCGCCCCAAATTACCTGGCGTCCGGACGTTTGTTATTGTTACATGTTTTTTGTCATGTACTGTATGTCCTTTTCATATGTGGATAACTACAGTATTGGTCTACCTGGATTACCAATTAGACCACATATATTTTTAGTTCCCCTATTTATTGTCCACCCACCATGCTTTTGACCACATTAAAGTATTATATCTTTTTTTTTTTAATCAATAGTTTTTATTTCAAATTTCCAGATCTTCCATAGTAAAACAGAAATACAAAATATATAAACAGTTTCATAGCGGTAATTGCAACACCCCCCTTTAAGGCAACCACCCAACCACCCAGAAGAACGAAAGAGTTTGAAATTTAGAAAGTGACCCTCGCACCCCTACGCCACCTCCCCCCCCCCCCCACCGGCCCCCTACATCAATGTAGTCCTAGAATCACCTGTTAGATATTGAATCCAAGGACTCCATATCTTTTCAAACTGCTGCATTTTATCATTTAACGTTGCAGTCATTCGTTCGTTAAGCATAATCCAAAAGAGTTTGTGTTTGAGCTGGTCAAATGGCATCACCGCCAATTTCCATGATTTAGCTATGGTAATTTTGGCCGCTGTAAATATAAATGTTATGAGATGCCTTCGGGACTTTGAGGCTGATTCCAACCCGGCACCCAGCAACGCCTGTCTGGGAGATTTGATCAGGTTCACCTGGGTGAGGGAATACACAAAGTTGTACACCCGGGGCGTGGCCTGGACAGGCATGTGAGCGGTCGCACAGCACGAAGCTCCCGCTGACGATCCTCCATTGATCCTCATCCCGCGCTGATCCTGTACCGGCACTTGATCCAGGGACAAGGCACCGCAGCACTGTCCTCGGCGGAGGTCGAATCGGCTCTGGTGGAGCCCTGCATGACCCGCAAAGGGATGAAGAGCGCTGCAGCAGCGGCGGCCATGGACATCCAAGATGGCACCGGCTCCCCTCTCCCTCAGAGAGTGACGCGTGGAGCGGGGGATAAGCTACAGGACCCGGACGGTAAGTCACTCAAAGCACACAAACAGCAGGGGAAGGAGCAGCCCAGAGACATGCTCTACTATGCCCAAAAACTACAGGGCCCTAGCTGCTCTCTTCCCCCACCACCGCTGATGCCTGTGCAGGGAGCCTTGGAGCAAAATGGCGCTTCTGCCCTGGATGACACTGTGCCCCTAGAGAACTCGTCTGACCACATCAATGACATCTTTGATGAGCTGCAGGAGGATGCACCCCAGCCCACACTGAGTGAGATCCTGCGAGCTGTACACCGCTGCACTACTTCAGTGACAGCCTCTGTGGACAGTTTAAAGGTACAGTTTGGGGCACTTACAGAGACAGTATCTCTTATTAGACGTGACCTCCAGAAAATTAGAGAGAGGACCACGGCTGTGGAGGGTAGGATTAGTTAGGTGGAGGACCAGCCCCACCCCTCACCAGAGATACCAGATCTGCGTTGCAGCAATCTGCGCAGGCGAACGCAAAGACTGACGACATCGAGAACTGTTTAAGGAGGAACAATGTCCATATCGTGGGATTCCCTGAGAAGGTGGAGGGCAGGGACCCCACGGCCTTTACAGAAACATGGCTCCAAGAAATCTTTGGTAAAGAGGCATTTACCGCGCTAATTGCAGTGGAGAGAGCGCACCGCACACCACCCAGACCCCTCCCCCCGGGTAACCCACCCAGATCAATGCTTGCCAGGCTCCTGAATTATAAGGACAGAGAAATTATACTTAGACTGGCCCGGGAGAGGGGAGCGGTGCACTACAATGGAGCTAGGATCTCGTTTTACCCGAATTTCTCTGCTGAAGTGCAACGCAAGAGAGCTAAATTCGCTGATGTAAAGAAACGTCTGAAGAGGCTCTGACTAACATATGCCATGTTGTATCCTGCCAAGCTGTGTATTACAGTCCGTGGTCAAGCCTCCTTCTTTGAATCCGCTGCGGAGGCGGCGGAGTGGCTGGATCGCAACGAACAGGACCTCAGGAGATGCCGGGATGCTGATGTGGGTGACTGAGGCCCTGGATTATCACACGTGAAGTCAGTATGTTACCTGCAGGCCGGTTGAGTCTGCCTTACCCATAGCGGGACATTTCACCCCTTTTCAATTGTTAGCGATTAATAAGAGCGTTTGGAAGACTACACTTTGTTTAGCCTGGCTATTGCGCCACAGAGGGGGATGCATACCCCGTCTGCCACGTTTGACTATCTGAAGTCCTAGTTGTGGGGACGTATTTATCAGTGCCCTGTTGGCACAGGTTCCCTGACAGTCCTAGGAGCTGGGGATGAGTGGGGGTGGCCTGCCCCCTCCCCGAGCGGGTACACTATCCGTGCTCAAAGAGGTTGTTCAGGACTGTTTAAAAGTTATCTCTTGCTCACACTGTCGCGGTGCTTGCTAAACTTTCCTGCTCTGATCCCTCCCCCACACCCGTTGAAGATCTGCCCACTGGTGATGACCCATCTCCTATCTGACTCTAGTGCCTGGATGCCCAGAACTCTTGTGCCGGAGCCTTTGGCCCCCGGCGATGAACACTTTTTCCACTCACCATGGCCACCACCCCGGTAGTGACTTGGAACGTTCGTGGGGTTCATGATTCGTTGAAACGCACAATGCTTAACTCGTGTTTAAAAAAGTTCCACCCAGCTATCGTGGGCCTCCAGGAGACCCACCTCACGAAAGATACGGTTGGTTGTTTGGGGTTTGTTCGGGTGGGCACGTCCTACCACTCCACTCACACCTCATATTCTAGAGGGGTGAGTGTACTGGTACACAAGTCCCTGGCTTTCCAGGAGCTGGATGTGGAGGTAGACTCCCATGGGAGATATGTTTTTGTGCATTGCAAAGTGTTTACTGTGATGATAATCCTTGCCTTTGTGTATATACCCCCCCCCCTTCTCTAGGGAGGTTTTGCAATTACTACTGTCTTATCTAGTTAACAAACCCGATGTCCCCATTATGATTATGGGGGATTTCAATGGATGTCTTGACCCCAGATTGGATAGACATCCACCGGTTCAGCCACCGCTGGGGGGTAGGGGCACTGTTTTGAGCCGCCTGCTGGCGGAGGTGGGCTGGGTGGATGTGTGGAGGGCCAGATACCCAACTACCAGACAATTTTCATGTTTTTCCAAAACCCATGGTTCATTATCTCGCATTGATCTATGTGTGGGGTCCCAACAGGTTGTGCATATGGTCCCTAGGATAGAATACCTCCCTAGGGGGGTGTCCGACCATTCCCCGCTGGCGGCCCATTTGGTTACCCGTCCCGCCTCCTCCCTGCCCAGGGCACCATGGAAATTGAATGCCTACTGGCTAAAACTTTTCACATCCCATGACCGGGTCACATGCCAGATTGATCAGTACTTTCTAGACAACCACCTCGGGAGAACTCGGCGGTGGGCTGGGATGCCTTTAAGGCCTGTTTGAGGGGTTCCTTTATTGCTGAAATCAGGCCATCAAACGCAATTCGTCTGCGCTTTTGGCGCAGGTCAAAGACCAGGTGAAACAGTTGGAGCTTGCATTTGTGATGGATCCAACTGAGTCAGCGAGGGAGGCTTGAATATCGGCCCAGGATTCCCTGGACCGGTTGAGAACCTCCGCTGCGGAAAAAAAGAGGTTCTTTACTAGTCAGGCCTTCTATGAGGAGGGGGAGAAGACGGGCAGGCTTCTGGCTAGGATTGCCAGGTCTCAGCAGGCCTCTCCGGTGTTTGGAGCGATCCGAGACTCCCGGGGACGTCTGGTGAATGACCCTGAGCAGATTATAGCTGAACTGGCGTCCTTTTACAGCGATCTCTACAGGCCATGTGATGATTATACAAACGAGGACCTATCACAATATCTGGGAACGGTGGAGCTTCCACTCCTGGGCGGGCAGGCCCGCGCGGAGATGGAGGCCCTGCTCACTTTGGAGGAATTGAGGGAGGCGGTCGCATCTTTCCCCACATGCAAGACCCCAGGGGATGATGGGATCCCCATGGAGGCCTATGTCCAATATGGTGAGGTGATCTTGCCCAGGCTGCTTGCGGTGTTCAACACCTCCTTCAAGTCCGGAGCACTGCCCCCTTCCATGAATAGAGCTAATATTATACTGTTGTTAAAGGCAGGCAAGGATCCCTTGGACCCCGGCTCGTATAGGCCCATCTCACTGCTACAGAGCGACGTTAAAATTCTGGCTAAGGTATTGGCTATGAGGGTTAACAAAATTATCTTGTCTATTATTCACCCAGATCAGGCGGGGTTCATGCCTCGCAGCTCCACCGCAACTAACCTTAGGTGGCTATACTTGAACATGCAGACCCCCTCGGATTCCGTCGGCCACAGGGCACTGTTGTCTCTTGACGCCAATAAGGCATTCGACAGTGTTGGCTGGTGGTATCTATGGGCTGTACTGGCCAAGTTCGGGTTCGGACCCCAGGTTCCTAGGGTGGGTGAGGCTGCTGTACGGCTCGCCGCAGGCGGCCATACGAATGTCTGACAGGATGTCTCACGCCTTTGCGCTGGGCAGGGGGACCAGGCAGGGATGCCCCCTGTCCCCCCTGCTCTTCGCTCTGGCCATTTAACCCCTGGCGGCTCTAGTGCGAGACTGCCGGTCGGTCAGGGGCTTCCGCTATGGCGATGTACACGAGAAAATTATGCTATACGCCGATGACATGCCCCTCTTCCTGGAAGATGTGGATGAATCATTGGCTCAGGTCATGTCCCTTATCACAGATTTTGGCCGTTTCTCAGGCCTTACAATTAACTGGTCCAAGTCGGCTCTGATGTTCCTGGATGAGGCCCCCGCGCTAGGTGAGGGGCCCTCCTGCCCGGTCCCCATAGTATCCTCATTTAAGTACTTGGGTGTATTCATCTCCCCGGTGATCACAGATTTCTGTCAGCTGAACATATACCCCTTATTGACTAGACTCAGGGATAAAATACAGATATGGAACAGACTGCGGATGTCCCTGGCCGGCAAGACGAACCTTTTTAAAATGATACTAATGCCCCAGCTGCTGTACCTGCTACATAATGCTCCTGTTGTTATCATGCTTAAAATCTTCAGGGTCGTCAATTCCCTCTTTAGACAATTATTGTTCACACCAAACCCCCCCGGATCAAATTGGAACAACTACAGCGACCAAAGGAGGGGGGGGACTTGCCCTCCCCAACCCTTGGATATATTATCTGGCAGCGCAACTACAGCACCTGATAGGTGCCATGGTCCCGGCTCCTGTGGGTTCCTCGGCTAGGCTAATGCTGCTTGGCTCGGGGGCCGACACGGTGCCGGAGGGGCTGGAGGCTCAACGGTTTCAGAAATCAATTAAAAAGATGCCCACTTATTCACTCCTTCAGAAGGTGTGGAATAAGGCCAAACAACTTCAGAATGTCACGGGGTTCACTAAGTACAGCCCGCTGTGGGGGAACGGCACTTACACTGAACTGGCCAAACTTCAGCAGGGCCCTAGGTGGAGGTCATTCGGTATAACCCACCTGAGACAAGTGTTTCATAACGGGGCCCTACTTCCTTTTCATGTACTTCAATCGAGATATGCGCTGCCGTCCAATATGTTGTTTTACTACCTGGAGCTGCGGCATGCTGTCGGGGCTCAGGGAGATGCAGTGGAGTGGGTTCAGTCCCCCACCCCTGTCTTTCACATACTGCAGGACGCTTGTGAGACCAGGGGTGTCATCTCCCAGTGCTATAACATGCTGTTGTCCTCGTTTCTAGAGGGACACCCCATGAAAGTGGTGAGACAGTGGGAGGCGGATGTTGGTCCTATAGAGGGGGAGCTCTGGGAGGAGGCAATGCAGGTGGTAAACGCCTGCTCGCTTAATGTGGCACAAAAGGTATCCCAACTATATATACTACTGAGAGTACATTTTACACTGGTAAAACTCTTTAAGATGGGAAGATTGCCCGATCCGCTATGCGGTAGGTGTAGGGCGGTACCTGGAGATCTGATTCACCTCCTCTGGCGTTTCCCCAAACTCCATAGATATTGGACGGAGGTACTGGCTACGCTTAATATGGTGTTCCAGACCAACGTTCCTTCTGACCCCTTATGTTGCTTGCTAGGAATACTGGAGGGGGAGATCCCGGAGGAGGTGACTCGAACAGCGTTTACTAGGGCATTGTTCCAGGCGAGAAAGACTATTTTACTACTATGGAAGTCTGAGGAGCCACCCACGGTCAAACTATGGATACGGCAGATGGGCAAAATGCTTTTGATGGAGAAATACATATACCAGCACAGGGGCAATGCGGGAAAGTTTGATAGGCTCTGGGATGCATGGCTTGCTGTACCGGGTTTAAGCCCAATGGAATTGGTGATGATGAGGCTGGTGGGGGGTGTGTAGCATGCTCCCACCGGCAACAGGTGGGCGGGTGGGCGGGGGGATAGGCTGATGGGTTGTGTACAGTTCACCCTATGCTATTTGAAATTCTAAACGAATTGGTTAATGTGTGTGATTTTTGATGTGACCAAGGAAATTAAAAAACGTATCTTGCTACTTGTAAAAGATATAATATGCTGCATGTTTTTGTACCTTGTATTTTTTGTGAGCAATAAAAACCTTTTGATATAAAAAAAAAAAAGTTGTACACCCAGATCCAGTATCGCCTCACCTTGGGACACTGCCACCATATGTGGAACATCGTCCCCAGTTGTCCACAGCCTCTAAAACATAGCGGGGATGCCTCGGGTATAAATGTCGCCAGCCTCACAGGAACCATATACCATCTTAGTAAGACTTTGAAATTTGCTTCTATTAATGAAGTATTTATGATGGATTTCGTGGCCCCCTGGGCTAGTTTGTGCCACTCATCCAGCTCAATGTTCTCCCGGAGCTCAGCCTCCCATCTCTGCATATATTCTAGCTTTTCAGTACATTTTGTTAGGACTGCATACATTTCAGAGATATGACCCCTAATCTTATTATACTGTGTACATAGATATTCCATTGGGGTCATCGTAGTTATGTCCGAGTTTCTTGAAATAGTAGAAAGAATTCTGTAATCAGCAGCTGATGTTTGTCCTCTAATACTTTTCTCGTTATGATGCCCCTATGATCACATACATCTGCTATTCTCAGTAACCCTTTGTTCGTCCACCATTCAAACGTTCTAGGGGTGAGGCCCGGGGTGAAACTCACGTTTCTCAAAATTGGAGCCAGAGGAGTATGTAAAGATTGAAATGTATGGGATTTAAGCAGTCTGTCCCAAATACTTAAAGAGGTACAGAGTGCCGGACATAGAATCGGGGGTCTCTGCTTAGGGAATAACCAAAGAATAAAGGAAATTGGATGTGTCTTACAGGCCTCAGCCTCTATCTGCATCCAAATCGAATGGGGCCGTGAGCTATGGAATCTAGTAATATGAGCCAGCTGTGCGGCATAAAAATACTTCAGCAGATCTGGGAAGCCTAGTCCTCCATATCTCTTGGGGGTGTACAACGTGCGTATGTTCACCCTAGGTCTCTTATTCCCCCAGATGAATGACAAGAGTCTAGTTTGAAATGTTTTCAGGTCTAGTTTGGCAAGCGTCACTGGTAGCGTTCTAAAGAGGTATAATATTCTCGGTAATGCATTAATTTTAACCGAGTGTAGTCTACCAAACCACAATGGCGGGTGCAGCAACCATCTTGTCAGGTCTGCCCCTATATTTTTAAACAGTGTAGGGTAATTTCGGGAGTACAATGTGTTCCAGGATGGGGTAAGGTTTATTCCCAAATAAGGGAATCAGTTTTCCCTTTTTCAACCGCTTGGGTTGAAATATTTTGTTTAAGCACACAGTCATAGATGTAACAATATGACAGTGACAGCATAGATTACTGACAAAGAGTGCATATAGCATGTGTACTTACATGTTTTATAAGGATGTCATATGCAAAACATTCCAGAAAGTTATATTAAAAACAAGAAAACTGAGCAGGATCGTGTCTTGAATGTGCCCGTTTGTGGTCATTGGGTCTCAGAGCAAGTGCAAATATTACAGCATTTCAATATGGCAAAAGAGATCCGGAAAAACTTAACACCTAACAGTGCTGAAGCCGAGGAGAGGCATGGCCCTGTAAATAAGGACAGTTGAAATATTCATGAATTAACTTAATTAGTGCTGGTTTGAATATGATATATTGTAACCACATATTTTGTATATAATATATAGTATAAGGCGAGTTTTTCTGCACATTTTTTGTGTGCTGAAAATGCCCCCCTCGGCTTATACTCGAGTCTGTGTCCATCTTCATCTTTGTGCGCCTGATCCTGGCCAGTCGTAGGTTCCCTGAACCCCAAACTTGGCACACATGTAGCCCCACTCTTCTTCTACAAGTGTGCAAAGGTTATTGTCCAGGGGATCTACGGCCGGGGAGCACAGATTTTTCAAAGCTGGGCACCCCTTCCATAGACTCCCATGTTAAACGTCAGTCTAGTCACACAGCGCAGGAGATCAGGTAGGGAGATTGGGCACAGTGAGGCATGGACACAGTGAGGCATAGTGACAGTGAGGCATGGGCACAGTGAGGCATGGGCACAGTGAGGCATGAGCACAGTGAGGCATGGGCACAGTGAGGCATGGGCACAGTGAGGCACAGTGCATGGGCACAGTGAGGCACAGTGAGGCATGCACATGGACACAGTGAGGCAAAGTGAGGCACAGTGAGGAATGCAGATGTACACCCTAGGCTTATACTCGTGTCAATACGTTTTCCCAGTTTTTTGTGGTAAAATTAGGTGCCTGGGCTTATATTCGGGTCGGCTTATACTCGAGTATATACGGTATATAACATCCACCTAACATTTACTGCAAGTGAATCTTCCTTGTGAATGTGTTTAAATGGTAGTGATTGATTCACCACCAGTGAATGCATGGTGAAAATCACTGCTTTATAAATATGCCTCTAAGTATGATTTCAAGTTGTCCATTCTTTTAAAGGAGGTTGTCTTGTTGTGACTTCAAGATAGGATGTTAAAGGGAGATGGAAGTGCCAACCGGTGGAGCTGGTTGCACAGCGCTGGAGGTGATTGCTTGCCAGGCAGGTCTGCCATAATGCGCTAAATCAAAGTGCATACTAGTAAAATATTGGTAAAAGCTCCTAGGGCACGTTTTTCAAATTTTTGTCCTGCCAGCTCCTGCATCCCTTTAATAGGGTATTTATGCTACGGGGGCTGGAAGGACTGGCCAATCATGTGACCACTGTGATTGGCGGTCACATGATTAGGAGCCAGTGGGATGATCACTACCAGAGACTGCGAGCTGTCTTTGACAGCTCATTCCCTTTGCTGGGGGTGCACAGTGAGCACGCTTTTAGCACAGCAAGCTCTGCCACCCATGGATGTATATGTGCAGCATGTGGGTGTTAAAACCCACCCTCTTTACTGCCACATATGTGCATTGCTTGGATGGCAAGAGGTTAATTCTGCATTAACGCAAAACAAATAATGCTGCGCTGGTGTTAATAAACGTATCAACCACTTATGCCGCGTACACACGATCGGTTTTCCCGCTTGGATGTTTTTTCCGACGGAATTCCGCTCAAACTTGTCTTGCATACACACGGTCACACAAAAGTTCTCTGAACTTTCGAGCGTTAAGAATGTGGTGACGTACAACACAACGACAAGGCGAGAAAAAGAAGTTCAATGCTTCCGAGCATGCGTTGAATTGTTTCCAAACATGCGTGTTTTTTTTCCCGTCGAAATTGCATACAGACAAACGTTTTTTCAGATAGGAATTTTTCCCGTTGGAAAAATAGAGAACCTGCTCTCAAACCTTTGCTGGCGGGAATTCCGACAGAAAAAGTCAGATGGAGCATACACGGTCGGAATTTCTATTCAAAAGCTCACATCAGACTTTTTCCGATGGGAAATCCGGTCGTGTGTACGCGGCAATAGTGTCTCAATTCTCCTGTGCCGATATGAGTCCAATTATAATAACATGTGAATAAACAATAATATAATACATTCATGTATATTTCTTCTTATAATAATATAAATCCTGTACTTAAGTGCAATTAAATAGTTAATGAATAATGTCAGAAAAAAGTTTTACCTTGTTGAGTCTTCACAAATCCTCAGAAATCCGTGCTTTGCATCAATTCACCTCAGTGCTCCCCCATAAGAAATGCGCTCACCTCACACTTAAGTTTTATATTATTATTAGAATAAATATGCACAAATATATTATATTATTGTTTATTCACATGGTATTATGATGCCACTCAAATTGGCACAGGAGAATTGAGACACTAATGCCGCGTACACGCAACCTTTTTTCATGACGAGAAAAATGCAATTTTTTTATTTGGTCATTAAAAACGATCGTGTGTGGGCTCCAGAGCATTTTTCACGACGTGAAAAATGGGCATTAAAAATTTGGAACATGCTCTAATTTTTCTCGTCGTTTTTCACGTCGCATGCTCAGAAACAAGTGATGAGACGGGAGCGCTCGTTCTGGTAAAATTAGCGTTCGTAATGGAGATAGCACATTCGTCACGCTGTAACGGACTGAAGAGCACGAGGCTGAAAAGTGTGAATCGTCTCTCACCAAACTTTACTAACACAAGGATCAGCAAAAGCAGCTCAAAGAGTGGCGCCATCCGAATGGAACTTCCCCTTTATAGTGCCGTTGTACGTGTTGTACGTCACCGCGCTTTGCTCGAGCATTTTTTTTCATGATAGTGTGTAGGCAAGGCAGGCTTGAGAATAATCACGTCGAGAAAAACTTTGTTTTTTTCAATGACATTAAAAACGGTCGTGTGTACGCGGCATAAGTGATTGGATACGTTTATTAACACCAGCGCAGCATTATTTGTTTTGAGTTTTATTTGCACATTTATATTGGGAGTGTGTTACTTGCTGCTTGCATATATTACACAGATTGCATTCTAGTTGCTCGCAAGACTACCTATTATATTTATAATTCTGCATTAACCCCTTCACACAAACGTAACACATATATGCGGCCCTACTGGACTGGGATTTTTTCCGTGGGGCTGCATATTTGTGTATCTCCCTTTGTGCTAGGAGCATTCCGCATGAACCGGGGTCTCAGCGGGAGCCCTGGGCCCCGAACTAACGATCAGGACCCAGAACTCACGATTCTGGGTCACCTGATCACTGTCATAGCCTCTGATTGGCTATCACAGTGATCAGTCACTGTGAAGTTCACCCCCCGTGTTTTCTTTCTCTGTGAACGTAGGAGAGAGATACTTATATTAGTATCTTTCTTTCTCCTTGCAGAGAAAAAAAGTGTGTGTAAAAAAATAAATTAATAATAATAACAAAATAAAATAAAAAAATACCTACAGCACGGACACACATGTGCTGCATGCTTGTTTTGGGTTAGTGACTCAGCTATATTAAAAATGCAATTTTCCTGGCCTAACATGGCCAGAAAAATAGCATTTTCAGAAGATGGGCATCAATGGCAGTTGACATATTCCTCTCAATGCAAATCTGTCATAAAAAAAATATGAGGACTACCATTGCTGGTTACCTTTAAAAATGCTAGCCGTCTGCTTTAATATTTTGCAACACTGACTCGGAACAGGGGCAGGGAAGTCTTATTTTTGTATATTTTTCTCAGTCAGTGACACAGTACAGGTGCAAGTGGTTCAGCTTGACACCCAAACATCTAGATTTTTAAGAGAAGTATGCAATGCCAATCTCCATGTTCTGGCATCATTATTATTATACAGGATTTACATTACAATGTTGCGCTACCCCTGTGAGGGCTGCTTAACCGCTTGCCGACCGCGCCATGTACATTTACGTCGGCAGAATGGCACGGCTGCGCAAAGTAACGTATATTTACGTTACTTTGAATTTCGCGCCGTGCGGACTCGATGTCCGCCGGTGTCCCATGAACGTGTCACAGAACGGGGAGAGGCCAGTGTAAACAAGGCTTCTCCCTGTTCTGCCTAGTGACAGGACAATGATCGTCTGCTCCCGCCCCCACACAGTTAGAATCACTCCCTAGGACACAGTTAACCCCTTCCTAGCCCCCTATTGGTTAACCCCTTCCCTGCTAATCACATTTATACAGTAATCAGTCCATTTTTATAGCATTGATCGCTGTATAAATGTGAATGGTTCCAAAATAGAGTCAAAAGTGTCAGATGTGTCCACCATAATGCTGCAGTCATGATAAAAATTGCGATCTCCGCCATTACTAGTAAAAAAAAATATTATTAAAAAAGTCCATAAAACTATCCCCTATTTTGTAGACGCTATAACTTTTGCGCAAACCAAAAATGTGTAGAAGAATACGTATCAGCCTAAACTGAGAAAAAATTTGCTTTTTAAAAAAAAAATTGGGGATATTTATTATAGCAAAAAGTACAAAATATTGCTTTTTTTTTTTCAAAATTGTCGCTTTATTTTTGTTTATAGCGCAAAAAAATTAAAACCGCAGAGGTGATCAAATATCACCAAAAGAAAGCTTTATTTGTGGGAAAAAAAGGACGTCAATTTTGTTTGGTAGCCACGTTGCACGGCCGCGCAATTGTAAGTTAAAATGACGCAAGTTGTATTTAAAGTCTACGACCTTGGTTTCTAAATAGAGTTCCTTGTTGATATGGGGCCGGACAGACGCCCAATGTTCCTGTCCCTTGCTGGGGTGGGTGGCAATGAGTCCTTTCCTTGATGCAAGTGTCTTGAATCTTCAGCTAGCTCAAGTGATGGGGCCCAAAGTAAAGGTGAGATAATGACATACAGTAGCACAACAACTATTGTAGATGTCTCCTCATAAAGCTCTAATGAAGAAGACAAAGGTGCCTGCATGCAGTGTCCTTAGGTGCAAAGAGGGTGGGCATAAGCCCACTTACCAGTCCAAGCCATACCAAGCTCAGGAGGGATGGTGTGAAGATCCTGCAGCAGGCCTTTGCAGATACTGTGCTCAAGGGATGGTGCACGACCGCACACCTCCCAGCACCACAGCTCAGCTGGATTTGTGATGCAGATGATGTGGGTGGCCTCCAGGCTGCCACCTGACGACCAGAGCCTGGTGACAACAGGTGCGTCCACACACACTCTCCAGAGGCTCTCCCTTGCCGCCTAGGTCGCAGCGCAGCTATGCTCTTCCTGACCATCCGAATCACTGCTCCAAGATCTAGGCCATGGCCCCATGAGTCAGACTCTTCCCCAACACAGGCTATTCATCACCTCTCCCACCATTCTGTTCTCTTCCTCCAGCCGGCTGGGTCAATGCAGATTTGAGCTCTTTGGACTACATGTCACAAGTTCCTCCATTCTTCTGTAAGTTTTCACTCACTCACGCATTCAGGATGTGACAAGGCAGATCCCAGGCTGAGCACTAGCGGGAGCAGCCTCACTGTGGCAGATGCTGTAGAGCAGTGATTCCAAAACTGTGTCCCACGGCACATCTGCAAATCTCACGCGGCAGTTTTAAAAAATGTTTCAAATTGCTAGTGTTTTGAAACCTTGAACAGTCTGTCATTCATTGGTTCCTTTCGTAATGCGAGACTTGTATGAGATCTCGGGAGAACTCAATCGCTCTTATTATATTATAATAATAGAGACCTTCCATTTGTTTGTTCCGTTTGTCGCCTTTGGAGCCTCGCTTCAATCTGATTTTCTCTAAAGCAGGCACATTCTTCACATTAAATTTAAAATTAAATATATATATATGTAAACATAAATAAGTTCTTCACCACAAAAATTGATAATATTTTTCAGGTGTGGCGTGAACTTTTTTAGATCTAAAAAGTTTGAGTGTCTTTTGATAACACAGACAATTTAGACAGCTCCTGGCTACACAAAATAAAGGCAGACAGTACAGTTACAATACAATTCAATACAAGAGGAATCAGAGGGCCCTACTTGTTAGAGTTTTCAATTAATGCAGGGAGTCAAATATTATAAATGGTAATAACGGTGTGTGTGTTTGTGGGGGGGGGCGCTGATGGTGAAAGTAAAAAGACAGTTTATTAGTTAGAAGCAGGATACACATTTTTACGGACCGCCTAAAGGTGGATAGAGTAGGAGATAGACAGATTGGGATAAAGACTTCCAGAGGTTGGGAGAGGCTCTGGAGAAGTCCTGGAGGTAAGCATGTGAGGAGGTGACAAGGGAGCAGGAGGGTTTGTGATGACCGAAAATAATGGTGTTGTTGGTATTTTGAGACAAGTTTAGCTGGTGCAGAGCTGTGGATGGTTTTGTAAATTGTTGTTGGTATTTGTTTAGAGGAATAAAAGACAATGAGCAGCTGGTAAGGTTGATGAGTCTGGCAGTAGCATTCACGATGGGCTGAAGGGAGAATAGCCTATGTAAAGGTAGGTCAATGAGGAGGGAGTTTCAAGTTTCCATTAGACTGAACCTTTTCTGAGAGAAATATGAAGGCCATTCTGCAAATCCTAATTTCCTAATTTCCTAATTTCCTAATTTTCGTAATGATTGTCCTGTTACTCAGTAACCCAGAACAAGTAGGCAGATATAAGGCACCTGACTTTCATCTGACATTCTTTAGATGCATTTTTGTTCCAGGTCAATGACGTAGAGTATTAAAGCCAGAGGGTCAGTATAATTGCCAGATGACTAGAATTTCCTGAATGACGTCAGAAATGAGAGCTCCCATTTGTTTCTTCGGATATTTAAAACAAGATACATATCTAAATGAAATATATACAAAAATCTCTCTTTCCTTCTTTCTCTTTCATCCATCCTTTGCCTTATGTCCCTCCTTTCTTTACACCTCTTCTTCCTTCCTTTCCCTTTTACCTTTCCATCCCTCCATTTTTCTCAATGTCCCTCATTCCTTTCCTTCTATCCCTCCATCTTTCCTTTCTATATTCCCCTTAATCACTCCTTCCTTCACTTCCAAACTTCCCCTGTTCCTTCCTTCTCTTCCATCCTTCTCTACTATCTTCCGTTCCTTCCATTCTTCCTTGCATCCCTCCTTTTATTTCTTCCCTTCAATTCTACTACCTTCCCTTCCATCCCTTCTTTCTTTCTCCTCTTTTGCCTCATCATCTTTTCTTCCATCCCTCCATTCTTCTTTCACTTCCCTTCTGTCTTTCTTTCTCCCCTTCCATCATTACCTAGTTTGTTCCTTCCCATTTCTCCTTTATTTCTTCCCCTCTAACCCCTTCCTACTTCCCTTCTATACCTTATTTTTTCCTTCTCTTCGGTCCCTCCCTTTTCATCCCTGGTTGTCCAGTATGACCATTCGACAGAAGCCGGTCATTAGACTGACATCTGTTGAACAGAGAAGGCTGCATGTGTATCAAAATTCCGCTGGTTCCTGCTGAACTGGACACATTCTGGCATGTAGTTATAAAAGAACCTCGCGCCAATCTGTATTGTAAAACTAAAAACAAATAACAAAAAAGCTGCTCCCCTGCGAAGTGGTAGACTCCCAGTGATGTGTATTAAATATAGGGGGGGCTAGTGATATCTACTACACCAAAGTGCTAAATAAATTATACCAATAAACAAACTTAATATCTCTTTGCTAGTATCCCAATCTTGTGCAATAATTACAGTCCCAATCTGAGTCCTTCAAAATGTATTACATTTAAAGTCCATAACCAACATAAATTCACATTTGCTGTTGTGATCAATCTTGAAAGAAAATATGTTGAGTTGAAATCCCTCTAACATCAAAACTTGTTCATTCAGTGTCTCTGATAAAGAAATAATAGTGATATAGGAAATGGATCCTCCACCAGTGTTTTAAAAACACACACCCGATGTGTCTGTAGTATGATTCTGCTTACCAGAGTTACATGACCTCTTTCGCCAAAAAGTAGGTCATTAGGGCTTGCGCAGGATTGTGCCTGCTCACATTGATGATACTGGAGACGTACGGTAACCTTCCTCCTCACAAAGTTATGGCCGGATGATATGTAGAAATGATGGAAAAAACCCCATAGTGTAAAACCGTTTATTAAATAAAATGTTGTAAAACAGAGAGCCAAGTGGCTTACTCACATTAAAAGGTGGCCATTCCCGGCACTGGGGCTGCTGGCTTTCAAATTGTTGTGCTGGCGGGGAACTAATCCAACGCGGCCACCTCCGTCTGCGGCATGCGTTCCACCTCCTAGCTTCCGGCAAACCACTCAGTCCGGAAATGACGCACGAACATGACATTCTGGCATGTGTATACCCAGCATAATACAGTATTCCTTTGGCTGAAAAATCACAGTGTCTTTTAAATGAAAAAATAAGACATTTGGGGTTTGTAATTCTGAAAACATCCCCTGCTTCCCTTTCATTCCTTTCTTCTGTTCAGTCCCTCACTCCTTCCCAGCTATCACTCCCTTTATCCTTATCTTCCATCCATCTTTCCTTCCCTTCATTCTCTTTTTCCTTACCTTTCATCTCTCCTTCTATCCTTTTCTGATTCCCCACAATCTGTTTTTGCTTCTTTTTTTGTTCCTTTCCTCTCTTTCCTTGTCAAGATTTACTGTGGATATGGGTATACGGGACCTTTGAGGCACTGGTATTCACACACATACATAAGTAAATGAAAAAAAAATCTATATTTATGTAGCTCCCCCTAGGAAAAGATGCTGGGCAAATTTAGTTGCTGGCTTACTCTGTACTCATAGAAGCTAGGATTGATGCCTCTGTAAATAACCTTTCAGAGCTTAGGAAGGATAATTCTAAATGTCTAGGCTGGATATTTGCCATGCTCTGGCCTATCCCTGGGGAGGTGTGCACAGTAGCTGGTCAGAGAGCAGGTAAATTAGCTGGAGCCTCGGTCAGACTGTCCTTCCTCCAGAGGGAACTGATCTGCGAGCTTCAAGGGGCTGTTTGCACTCCTGGGGCCTATGGACTTGTACTGCTCTGTAATCTGTGAGTAGAGTCTAATCCCTGTGCCACAGTCTATTCATGGTTCTGTTAGGATTGAGTTCACCTGCTGGGGGCACTGTGCTGCTCTGGGCTGTTTGTTGCAGTTCCAGTGTCCACCAGCAGGTGTCTCCTAGAAGCCAGCATGCTGTAATAATAATAATTTAAGGCTGTCCCTCCGTTTCCCCATCGCGTCACTATTCTGTTTGCCTCCTTGTTGCTAGAGATCCTGTTTCAGCCTGCACCCCTCTGCCTTGCTCTGGCTCCCTGCTTAGTACACAGTGTGTCCACCACTACCTTGCATCCCTGCATTCCCTGTACCCTTGTCAGTACCTTTTGTATATAGTCTGTACTAAAGCCCCGTACACACGACCGGTTTTCCTGCCAGGAAAACTGCCAAGAGAGCTTTTGGCCGGGAAAACCGGACGTGTGTATGCTTCCTCGCAGTTTTCCCATCAGGAAAAATAGAGAACCTGCGCTCTATTTTCCCGTTGGTATTCCCGGCGTTTTTTTTTCCGCCAGATCTACTATTTTCCTATGGGAAACACTGCGAGGCAGTGCCGATGGAGCATACACATGGCTGGGATTCCCGGCCAAAGCTCCATGGCAGTTTTCCTGCCGGGTTCTAGGCTTTCCCCTCGGTTTTCTCTGCAAACTTTTTACCGCCTCGAAAACTGAGCGTGTGTACAGGGCTTTAGTAAGTGGTTTAGTTCTTTAGCTATTTTGTCAGTGGGGTTTGGTTCTGTTTGCTGGGGTTGTTTATGTTCACTGTTAGCTGTGTTTGCTTATTGCTGCGTTCACTGTTAAATCTCACATTAAAGGATATATACAGTGTTTGTTTGGTCTCAGTTTCCTTGTGTAGCTACGTGTCTGGTCTCCTTGCTGCAGAAACCTGACAGGTTCTTAGCTGTGGATGTGTGGACTGTTCCAGTTTGTTTACTTGTGCTACACATTAACCTTATGGTCCCCATCTGTAAGGACTTGGGCTACTCCAGTATGCTCATTTGTGCTACCAAATTACCTTGTGACCCCCAGCTGTAAGGACTCGGACTGTTTCAGTCTGTCCTTGTCTGTGCTAAACTTTGTCTCATGGTCCCCAGCTGTGAGTGAAAAGCTGTGTTACTGCTGCTTAGAGCAGTGTCTCTCAACTCCAGTCCTCAAGGCGCCCCAACAGGTCATGTTTTCAGGCTTTCCATTATTTTGCACAGGCGATTTGATTAGTTTCACTGCTTTAGTAATTACCACAGCCGTTTCATCTGAGGGAAATCCTGAAAACATGACCTGTTGAGGCGCCTTGAGAACTGGAGTTGAGAAACACTGGCTTAGAGAGAGAAGTGTTCTCTGCAGAATTGTGCTCAAGTGTTTTGGAGTATCCCATATCCTATTGTCCTCCTCCTCTTACAAGTTTCTTCAGCAATAAATACTAAAAAGTCATCCTCTAGACTGTTTACTCAGCTGGAGCGAATGGACTGTTGCTGTGCGCCAGATTGCCTCTGCACTGTTTTGGGAAAAAACCTGATAAACCTACAGCCACCCCTTAGGAAGTAAAGCTCCATTTTATTGCTACATTAATAAAAACATGAATAAAAACATTATGTTTGCCTGATTTTACAATTCTCACTCTCATCTAACATTTCCACCATATTACAGAAAATGCATACATATGATAGTAGTATTCATCGCACTTTGATCAAGAACATGATCAAACCTATGCGCTGAACACACTTGAGCGACAGCATATAAAAAAATACAACCACGAGGCCTACAAAAATTACAAAACATGTATGTAGGATATAGCCACCAAACCAATGAAGACCAATGTCTGTAATAAGGTGGACATGTTAGATGAAAGCGAGTATCAGCCAAAAAAGAGGGGTTGATTTACTAGAACTGGAGAGTGCAAAATCTGGTGGAGCTGTGCATGGTAGCCAATCAGCTTCTAAATTCAAATTGATCAATTTAGGTTTGACACAAAAACCTGGAGCTCAACCCCATATTGTTTTATTTATTGATGTAACAATAACATATGGAAATTTTAATTTACCCGCAGTGCTGTGCAAAAGTTTTAGGCAGGTGTGAAAAAATTTGAGAAAGCTAAGCTGTGTAAATTAAGAAAGCTTTCAGAAATAGAAATGTTAATATTTTTTTTTTTTTTTTAATAAACAGAATAAGTTAACAAAACAAAAGTAAATGAACAGAAGAGAAATTCAAATCAAATCAATATTTGGTGTGACCAGGGCTTTTTTTCAGCGGGAACGTGGGGAAACGCAGTTCCAGCACCTCCTGGACTGACTTTATGTAATGGCAAGGGGTGCTGGGGTGTGCTGCAGGGTATTGATGCTCACTGCTGGCGGATCTATTCTAGCTGGAGGGGATCTATTTTTGCAGGGGGGTCTATTGTTGCTGAAGGAGATCTACTGTTGGGGGGGTCTATTGTTGATGGCTGCCAGAGAGTCTATTAATGCTGGCTGTGCGGAGATCTGTTGATGCTGCCGGGAGTCTATTGTTGCTGGGGGGGGAATTTTGTTGTGGGTGGTACATTGTTAGGGGGATCTATAGTTGCTGGCTGAAGGGGAAACAAATTCCATACAAATTGCTTAGCACATCAAAATGATACTTGGTTCTGTATTGTCTAAAAGCGGCGGTACTGGGAGGTGGGTAGGGGATGGAACCAAGGGACGTTGCTCAGAGGTGGGTAGGGGCGGAGAAAACAAGTAACTCGGAAAAGGGGAGTTCCTGCACCTATTGTCTGAGAAAAAAAGCCCTGAGTGTGACCATCCTTTGCGTTCAAAACAGAATCAATTCTTCTAGGTACACTTGCGCACAGTTTTTGAAGGAACTCGGCAGGTAGGTTGTTTCAACTAACCAAAGATCTTCTGTGGATGTAGGTTGCCTTAAATCATTCTGTCTCTTCATGTAGTCCCAGAAAGACTCAATGATGTTGTGATAAGAGGTTTTGTAGGGGCCAACCATCACTTCCAGGACCCCTTGTTTTTCTTCATGATGAAAAAAGTTCATAATGACATTGGCTGTATGTTTGGGGTCGTTGTCCTGCTGCAGAATAGATCGTGAGCCAATCACAAGCCTCCCTGATGGTATGGCATGATAGATAGGTATCTGTCTGTATTTCTCAGCATTGAGGACATCATTGATCTCAACCAAATCTCCAATTCCATTTGCAGAAATGCAGCTCCAAACTTGCAAGGAACCGTTTTCATGCGAAGTTGAGTCACTTTGCCTTGTTTCTATGTCAGAGGCATGGCTTTTGGTTGTAATTCTTCTATGAAGACCACTTCTGGGCAGACTTCTTCAGACAGATGGGTGTACCTGAGTCCCACTAGTTTCTACCAGTTCTGTGCTGATTGCACTGCTGGACATCTTCTGATGTTGAAGGGAAGTAAGCATGATGTGTCTTACGTCTGCTGCACCTTTCCTTGGCTGACCGCTGCATCTACAGTCCTCAACGTTGCCGATCAATGTTGTCCTTAATACTGAGAGATGTAGGAAGATACTTATCCATCATGCCATACCATTGAAGAGGCGTGTGATTGGCCCCAAATTTATTCTGAAGCAAGACAATGATCCCAAACATACAGCCAATGTCATTAGGAACTATCTTCAGTGTAAAGAAGAACAAAGAGTCCTAGAAGTGATCGTTTGGCCCCCACACAGCCCTGAGCCCCGATTTCAACATCATTGAGTCTGTCTGGGAATACATGAAGAGACAGAAGGAGTTGAGGCAGCCTACATCCTCAGACAATCTGTGGTTAGTTCTCGAAGGTGTTTGGAACAACTTACCTGCCAAGTTCATTTAAAAACAAGTTCAAGTGTACCTAGAAGAATTGATGCTGAAATGTAGTCACACCAAATATTGTTTTGATTTGGAATTTTTTCTGTTCATTTCCTTTTTTTTTTACTTTACTCATTTTGTTAATTGATAAAACAGTTAAACCAAAAACATGAGAGTTGCAATAATATTATAAAATATACAAGTTGTTGAATAAAGAAAATAAACTATCCAAATATTTAAAATGGTGAAAATAAAATCAAGGATAAAAAACAAAACTAAAACTTAAATAAAGTCCCAATATAGTATAAATCCATGAAGTGAAAATTTAGCCGGTAAGCATCCAAATAGTAATGTAGATATCAAACTTGTAAAAGAAAACTTGTGAAAATAAATCCTCCATTCAAGATAATTCACACCCAGTGAGTAAGTAGTCTCCTTACCAGCTTTCCATGACTGCCATAAAGGTAGTCTCGCTGCGCACAGGGAATTCAGTCTCCCCAAAACCTCTAATGATGCCTGGAACCCCTGCTAGACTCGAAACAATCAAAAGATACAAAAAAGGGGAACTCCCATTGTGTAGTATTCAATAAAATCTGATTTAATGATCAAGAATAAGCTGCACTTACAAAACCAAGAGTAAGGCCTCATGCCCACGGACGTTTTTACAGCCGCGTTTTTTACAGCTTAACCCCTTCCTTACTGGGCACATAACCCCCTTCCTGCCCAGGCAAAATTTCAGCTTTCAGCACTGTCACGCTTTGAATGACAATTGCGCGGTCGTGCGACGTGGCTCCCAAACAAAATTGACGTCCTTTTTTTCGCACAAATAGAGCTTTCTTTTGGTGGTATTTGATCACCTCGGCGGTTTTTATTTTTTGCGCTATAAACAAAAATAGAGCAACAATTTTGAAAAAAAAGCAATATTTTTTGATTTTTGCTATAATAAATATCCCAATTTTTTTATATATATATTTTTTTCCTCAGTTTAGGCCGATACATATTCTTCTACATATTTTTGGTAAAAAAAATCGCAATCAGCGTTTATTGATTGGTTTGCGCAAAAGTTATAGCGTTTACAAAATAGGGGGTAGTTTTATGGCATTTTTATATATATATTTTTTTTATTAGTAATGGCGGCGATCAGTGATTTTTTTCGTGACTGCGACATTATGGCGGACACATCGGACACTTTTGACACTAATTTGGGACCATTCACATTTATACAGCGAACAGTGCTATAAATATGCACTGATTACTGTATAAATGTGACTGGCAGGGAAGGGGTTAACACTAGGGGGCGAGGAAGGGGTTAAATGTGTTCCCTATGTGTGATTGTTACTGTGGGGGGAGGGGACTGACTGGGGGAGGTGACCGATCTGTGTCCCTATGTACAAGGGACACAGCATCGGTCCCCTCTCCCTGACAGGACATGGATCTGTGTGTTTACACAAAGAGATCCATGTCCTTGTCTCTATAACCGCCGATCGGGGGTGCCTGGCGGACATCGTGGCCGCCAGGCACGCGCATCGGCATCTCAGTGATGCGCCGGGCGCGCGCGCGTGCCGCCGGCGGCGCTCGCGCGCCCCCCAGTGGCCAAATAGCGGAGGCCGTATATTAACGGCCTCCCGGCATTTGACAACCACCTTGCGGCCGTATATTCTCGTACGGCGGGCGCGAGGTGGTTAAAAACGCCTGTCCATGTTATTGTTTTTTTATGCCTAACGCTGACGCTGAGGAATGCACTGGTCCTGTTTTTTTTTTTACAGCTTAAAAACGTCTATGCTATTTGCAGCTCAAAAACGTCTAGGTGGGCATGAAGCTATAGACTAACATGGACAGGCGTTTTTAAGCTGTAAAAAAACGCTCAAAAACGCAGGTGTTAAAACGTCCGTGGGCATGAGGCCTTATCATGAGCGATACATTGTTGTGTCTCAAAATGGAAATTGCGGTGTCTCCACGAGCTTCTTTCTGCTTCCTGTCAGTGTTTCCCATCAACGTAATGACGTCACCGTCACAGGCCCAACCCTACGCCTTTCGTCACGATAGGATGTCATTAGAGGTTTTGGGGAGACTGAATTCCCTGTGCGCGGTGAGACTACCTTTATGGCAGTCATGGAAAGCTGGTAAGGTGCTCACTGGGTGTGAATTATCTTGGATGGAGGATTTCTTTTCACAAGTTTTCTTTTACAAGTCATTTGATATCTACACTCCTATTTGGATGCTTACCGGCTAAATCTTCACTTCACGGATTTATACTATATTTATATTGGGACTTTATTTCAGTTTTAGTTTTGTTTTTTATTCTTGATTTCATTTTCAACTTTTTTAAATATTTGGATAGTTTATTTTCTTTATTCAACAACTTGTATATTTCATAAAATTATTGCAACTCTCGTGTTTTTGGTTTAATATTTTTCTCACTATTATCTGGAGACCTTGCCTTAGTTTTCCTCTTTCAGCTTTTTTTCACTTCAAATTTTTGTAAAAATTTGTTATCTTTTTCATTTATATATTTGGAATAATTATAGCAAGCTTTAAAATTCCAGCGCTGCACCCACTTTACCTTATCCATTTCAGTGAGTTTTTTGTATTTAAAACTTTTTGGTGCTAGCAGCTTTCTCTTTTATATACTATTATTAAGTTATAGTCTCTTTGCCTATATTTCTAGCTCAGCGTTAACCCCTGTTTTTTTTTACACAATTGATAAAACAAACTATTAACACTTATATTTTTTGAAAGCTTTCTAAATGTACATCATTTTTCACACCTGCCTAAAACTGTAGCATAGTACTGAATGTTTATGTGTGAATACTAATGTCTCAAAATTCTCTTATACTCATATCTATTGTAAATCTTGACATCTTGTTTGGGATGTTGGCACCATCACAATCCTGGGTCACATCCATCTCTAACCATTAACCACTACTCTCTTTCATTCCATCCCTCCTTGCATCCTTTTCCTGCTTCCATTGCCATCCACCTTTCTGCCCTTCAGATACCTCTTTCCTTACCTTCAATTGATCTCCTGCTTCCCTTCCATATTTTCCTTTCTTCTCTTTAGCCCCTCCTCCTTATCTTCAATTTCTCCTTCTATCCTTTTTCTGTTTTCCTTTCCCTTCCACCTTCTTTCGCTTCTTTCGCTTCAGTACCTTCTTCTTGCCCCCCATTCTTCTACTGCTTCCATTTCATCCCTCCTTCCTTCCTTCTCATCAATCCCTCCTTCCTGTCCCTCTTCCATCCCCCTTCTGTCCCTTAAGTCCTTCCTTTTTTTCATTCCATCCTTCTTTTACTTCTCTTCCATTCTTCATTCCATCCCTTCTTGCATCTCTTTCCTGCTTCCATTCCATCCCACCTTTCTGCCCTTCAGATACTCCCTTACTTACCTTTCATGCTTCTCCTGCTTCCCTTTCCATCCTTCCTTTTTCCCCTCCACCCCTCTTTCTTTACCTTTAGTCCTTCTCCTGTTACTCTTGAATCCCTCCTTTCTTCTCTTCAGTCCATCTTTCCATACCTTCAATCCCTCCTTCTATCCTTCTTCTGTTTTCCTTTTCCTCCCACTTTCCTTCCCTTAAGTCCCTACTTCTTACCTTCTATCCTGATCCTGCTTCCATTCCATCCCTCCTTCCTTCCTATCAGTCCCTCCTACCTGCCCTTCATCCTTCTGTTCCGCTTCCATCTCTTCTTTCTTCCCTTCAATCCTTTCTTTCTTACCTTCCATTCTTTAATTTCAATGCATGTTGCCTGTGATAAGTTGTTGAGTTTCAGTTCTCATATCCGTCAGTTTATACATCTACAGGTCCGCCCACCTTCTACTTTCCTTCCATCCCTCCATCCATCCTTCTCTTGTTCCCCTCCCATCCCTCCTTCCTTTCAGCCCTTCCTTTCCTTACCTTCCATCCCTCATTCCATCCTATTCTTGCTCCCCTTCTATCCCTCCTTCCTTCCCATCACTCCCTCTTTCCTGACCTTCCATCTCTCCTTCCATTCTTCTTTTGTCCTCTTTCCATCCCTCCTTCATTCCCTTCAGTCCCTCCTGCCTTCCTTGCATTCTTTCTTCCCTTTCTCTCTCTTCTTCTTCCCTACCTTTGCCTCTTCTTTTTCTTCCTTCTATCCCTGTGTGTCGGCTTCTCTATGCTGTATAGAGAAGCATTAGAAATATTACTGCACTTCTGGCCCCTTGCTCTGCTCCTCATAATTCCATTCAGGTTCTCCAGATTCTCATGCAGCTATTGTTATAATCAGTGCACTTAACCAGTGACCCGCTTTTCCTGGAAATTAAATTGTAATGACAAGTTCTTTATAACATCACATTTGTTAAGTCCCAACTCCCAGACACCGACTGTCTGAGCTCCTTTGTGCTACTGTAACTGTCCACTCTGTCACGCTGAGTGACAGGCTCTAACAATTAGTGTCACAGTGAAAGTTTCATTTAGGGGAATTATGTGCTTGGTGGACAGACCTGTAGATGCATAAACTGATGGATATGAGAACTGAAACTCAACAACTTATCACAGGCAATATGCATTGAAAGTGAAGGGTTATACCGCAGAGGACAATGGTGAGACTGGAGATAAGTGAACATTACAGGATGCATAGGATATAATTTTCATTGTACTATGTAAAATGAAATAAATCTACTTAGCGAAGTGTTAGTAGCCCTCTCTATAGTCTGCGATCTTTAGGGGGTGACATTCTCCTGCTGATGTGTCTCATCCCTTTCTGTGTTGTTATTGCAGTAAACAAACTGATTAGCACTATAAAAGCGAACCTGTACTAAGAGCAATACAAGCCTGTCATTGCTGACCTTCTCAAAGAATACTATTTGCCTGGCTGTTTTTGGCTTCAGTATTTTGATACACTGACCCAAAGCAAGTCTGCATATTAACATCAAAATGATGTCAGATTTTCTAATCTGCAAACTTGTTTCAGGACAATGACTCAAAGTATGATGCCAATGGATAAGCAAGACAGCCGGGCCACTAGCCATTTTATTTGTACAAGCCAAGGTATATTTGGGTACAGGTTTCTTTTAATGGGTGTTAACCTATTTTAAAAGGGTTCCTATTAGAGGGGGAGGCAAGACTGATAAAAGAAAATGTAGCAGGGTCCTCAATTTAAGGGAAGTGTTTGAGTGGTAGTTTACTCAAACACCTTAATTTGTTAGGGTTTTACAACCATTTTATCCACAGGGAGAGTATCGGTGTACAGTTCCCTGTGGCCTACAGGTGGCGCTGCCATAGTAGGCTAGGGTTGAACCGCTGATACAGTGCTGCGCCTTGTGTGTCCCCTCTCAGCAGCCATACGGTGGATGTGGTCTACCTGCTGGGCATGCTGGGAGAGGATATAAAAGGGGCAGATGCTGCCTGTTTGGGGTTCGTCTTGGTTTGGCCGTCGGGAGTCCTACTCCCAGGGAGTGTTCCTGTCCGCCCTGGGCACCTTAGGTCCAGGGCGGGTGTTCCTGTTCCATCCTGGGCACCTTTAGCCCAGGGTGAGGTACTATCATGCTGTTCCTGTCCGCCCTGGGCATGTAAGCCCAGAAGCTGCAGTGGAGGCCTGGGGCCCAGCACCTTCGGCTGGGGTCCACCAGGGATCGAGGAATCTCAGGGTGCCGCCTTGTGAGGGGACCTGTATCTAGGATGAGGAGGCCGGGAAGGATCTCCCTGAAGACCCAGTGCAGTGTCATGGTGACGGTAGGGTCCTGGTAACTCTCCGGAGGGATGTCTTCTCCTAAAAAAGGGCCATAGCCAAAGAAAGGGATCAGTTCTATCAGGTCTGTGGCAGAGACCAACTTCACAGTCTGTGGCAGAGACTGTGCGCCTAGTCAAACTTGCTTGAAAATCTGAGCAAATATCTGTAACGTTTGTGCCTGGACCTCATCCACACCTTGTATTATTCTATTTCTTGCTTCAACCCTTTTCCTATCAGAGACAGTGTTATTGGCTAAGAGAAAATAAACTCTGAGTTGGAGTTTCAGCTGGTGTGGACATTCACTTTACTGGGAAGTCAAGGACTTGTCTCTACTTTAACATAGAGGTGAGAATCAGGCTCTGGAGGTTTTCATGTTCTGACCGTAGAAGACCCAACAACAACACCGCTCAACCTCCTCACACAGGAGGGTACGGGCTGTTAGTGCGGTGTGCCTCTCTCTTCCTGTGAGGAGCCAAAGTTAATGCAGGTAAAGAAAGGGGTCTGTGCGCTACACAAAGAAGAAATAAAGAAAAGGAGGGAGGAAGGAAAAAAGAAAGGGAGGGGGAGAAAAAAAAGGAAATGGGAAGAAAGGAAGGAAATAAAAAATGAAGCAAGGAAGGAAGAGAGGGAGGGGAGAAGGAAGGGGGGGGGGGTAAGGGAATACGTAAATAATGAAGAAGTAAAGAAAGAAGGAATGACAGAAGAAAATAAAATGAGACAGTCATATGTAACAAAGGAATAAAAAGTAAAAAAATAAGGGATTAATGGGCGGAGGAAAGGAAGGTGGATGAAAGCCTATATGGGAGGATTAAAGCGGAGTTCCACCCAAAAGTGGAACTTCTGCTTATCTGATTCCCCCCCCCCTCCAGTGTCACATTTGGCACCTTTCGGGGGGATGGAAGCACATCGCTGGAATCCAGGACAGGTAAGTGTCCTAATATTAAGAAGTAGAAAGGCTATAACAAGTAAGCAAAAACCGAGGATAGAAAGAAGGAGGGAGGAAAGGAGAAAGGAAGGATGTAAAGGAGGAATAATAAGAGAGGAAGAAAGAAAGAAAGAAAGAAAGAAAGAAAGAAAGAAAGAAAGAAAGAAAGAAAGAAAGAAAGAAAGAAAGAAAGAAAGAAAGAAAGAAAGAAAGAAAGAAAAGAAGGAATAAAAAAAAAATAGAGGAAGAAAAGAAAGATGAAAGCACAAAATAAGGGAAAATAAAATAAAGGACAGAAGGGGGGAAGGAAGAAAGTAAAAAAGGACGAAAGGAAGAAAGAAGGAGGAAGGTGATTAAATTGATTCCAAGTAGAGTTGAGCGGACACCTGGATGTTCGGGTTCGACGGGTTCGGCCGAACTTCGGAAAAAAGTTCGGGTTCGGGACCGAACTTTAACCCGAACCCGAACCCGAACCCCATTGAAGTCAATGGGGACCCGGACTTCTAAGGACTAAAAAGGCTCTAAAAAAGTAATGGGAAGGGCTAGAGGGCTGCAAATGGCAGCAAAATGTTGTTAAGAGCATGGCAAGTGCAAATGCGGATAGGGAAATAACTTAAAATAACATAAAAAAAATAAAAAAATATGCTGGAGGCCCCCTTTTCAGCAGAAGAGGTACGGGAAGTCATTAAGAACCTCAGAAACTCAACGGCACAATGCCACACATATGGTGGGAATGCCCCAGAATACGCCCTTTCTGGAATAAATTATTCAATTTAATGGATAAGCTAGTGGGAAAATAAAATACTTTGAAATAAAAATGTAGCGGGGTGCTAAATTTAAGGGAAGTGTTTGAGTGGTAAATAGGCTCAAACACCCTAATTCTGTAGGATTCATGGACCATTTTGTCCTTGGGGGACAGTATTGGTGTGCAGTTCCCTGCGGCCTACAGGTGGCGCTGCCATGGTAGGCTAGGGTTGAACCGCCGATACAGTGCTGTGCCTTTCGTGTCCCCTCTTGGCAGTAGTACAGCGGGGCGGGGAACCTGCTGTGCATGCCGGGAGAGCATATAAAAGGGGCGGACCTTTGGCCTGGGGGCTGATGTCCAGTGGGGTCCACGCCCAGGTGCCTTCGGCCTGGGTGCATGTGTTCCTGTTCCATCTCGGGTACCTTTAGCCCAGGGTGAGGTACTATCCTGGAGTTCCTGCTGCCCTGGGTATGGAGGCCTAGGTGTGGGAGTAAAGCCTGGAGTCCAGAGCCTTCGTCTGGAGTCCGCTACGGGTCGAGGAGTCTTAGGGTGCCGCCTCGTGTAGGGGACCATGTTCCAGGGAAGGGAGGATCATTCTGATGGACCGATGCGGGAGTCACGGTGAAGGAAGGGTCTGTTGACTCCCTGGAGAGATGTCTTCCCCTTGATATGGGCTAGGTTCGTAGAAGGAGAAGCTCAAGGTCATCTTGACTGTATCAGAGGCCTTATTCACCCGGCCCGTGGCAGGGGCCTTATACACCCTGGTCTGTGGCAGAGACCAAAGTTCTCCAGGTCCGTGGCAGGGGCCTTGTACACCCGGTCTGTGGCAGAGACCAACCTCAAGGTCTGTGGCAGAGACCATGCACCTAAAACTGTTTGAGAAACCTAAGCAGTGAAGTGAATGTGCTACGTTTGTGCCTGGACCTCCTCCACACCTTAAGCTGTCCTGTTTCTTTGCTCTAACCTTTTCTATCCGAGTAGAGTTTATTTTGCCATGAGAGAATAAGAGTTGTAATTTCAGCTGGAGTGGACATTGACTTTACTGGAAATTAAAGGACTTGCCTCTACTTACAGTAGAGGTGAGAATCATCCTCTGGAGGAGTTTTGACTCCGGCTGTGGACACGGCCCGTCAAGTACACCGCTCAACCTCTTTATATAGGAGGGTACGGGCTGGTAGTGCGGTGTGCCTTTCTCCCTCCTGCGAGGAGCCAACAACATAAAGGCAGGTAAGGGGGAAAGGATCTGTGCGCTACAAAAAAATAAAATAAAAATTATAATCTTGACCTAGGAGGACGAGGTCCATATGGAGTAGGAGGTTGAGGTGGCGGTGGATGTGGCTGTGTAGGTGGAAGCGGAGGTGGAGGAGGACGAGGTAGCCAACACTGGTTCAAAAATACAACAATGGCTGGGTAAGGCCAGGGATGTGTCGAATTCTGTCCCCCGTCGAATAGTGTCCACCCTGTACTGCGCTTGCTCAAGAGGATTTCGAAAATCTCCCAAGATGAACGGCGCCTGCGTGGTGAGTTCCGGTGAAGGCCACACCATCCGTGGTTCAAGCCAAGCCAAGTAAGGCCGTGCCCGAAGCGTGGCGATCGAAGCGAGCCCGTGAGGGGCCCTGTTACTATGTGCTACCGTATGTCCACTTTGATGTTGGGGCTTGAACCTGCACTCACGGCGCAGGCGCCGTTCATCTTCGAAGATTTTGTGAATCTCCTTGTCCTCTGTACTGCGCAAGCGCTGCGCCTTCGCAGTACGGGCCGGACACAATCCGATGGCCGGACAGTTTTTGTCACAACACCGGTATACATGTCTATTCTGCAGAAGGTACGGACAAGTCCTGTGGGATCCATGCCTGGTTCATTTTAATGAATGTGAGCTTGTCCACATTGGCTCTGGACAGGCGGCTGCGCTTGTCTGTGATAACGCCCCCTGCCGTGCTAAATACACATTCAGATAATACACTGGCTGCAGGGCAGACCAGCACCTCCAAGGCATAAAGGGCAAGCTCAGGCCATGTGCCCAATTTGGAGACCCAGAAGTTAAAGGGGGCAGACCCGTCACCCAGTACGTGTAGGCCTGTGGACACATACTGCTCAACCATGTTGGTGAAATGCTGCCTCCTGCTAAGATGTTCCATCTCAGCTGGTGGTGCTGGTTGTTGTGGCGTGCTGACAAAGCTTTTCCACATTTCAGCCATGCTAACCCTGCCTTCTGAGGTGCTGCCGGTGCCCCGGCTGCGTTGGCGACCTCTTCCTCCTCCTCTGCCTTCACCTTGTGCTTCCACCGTACGCCCGCTGTCAGGTGGGAATGCCACCAGCAGTGCGTCTACCAGCGTGCGCTTGTACTCGCGCATCTTACGATCCCGCTCCAGTGAGGGAATTAAGGACGGTACATTGTCCTTGTAACGGGGATCCAGCAGGGTGGCCACCCAGTAATCAGCACCAGTTAAAATGTGGGCAACTCGGCGGTCATTGCGGAAACACTGCAGCATGTAATCGCTCATGTGTGCCAGGCTGCCCAGAGGCAAAGAAAAGCTGTCCTCTGTGGGAGGTGTATCGTCTGTGTCCTCTGTATCCCCCCAGCCATGCACCAGTGATGGCCACGAGCTGGTCTGGGTGCCACCCTGCTGTGAAAATGGCTCCTCCTCCTCCTCCTCCTCCATCTCCTCCTCCACCTCGTCATCCTCCAGAACTGTGCCCTTTCTGCCGGACAATTGTGTACCTGGCGTTTGTTGGTACAGGAACCCACCCTCGTAGCCACTTGTGAAAGACTGCCCTGAAAGCCTTTGAAATGATCCCGCTTCCTCCTCCTCCTCCTCATCCTCCTGTGCCACATTCTCTTTCATCATCGCCCAAAGCGTTTTTTCAAGGAGGCATAGAACTGGGATAGTAACGCTGAGAACGGCGTCATTGGCACTGGACATGTTGGTGGAGTACTCGAAACAGCGCAACAAGGCACACAGGTCTCGCATGGAGGCCCAGTTATTGGTGGTGAAGTGATGCTGTTCCGCAAAGCGACTCACGCGTGATTGCTGCAGCTGAAACTCCACTATCGCCTGCTGCTGCTCGCACAGTCTGGCCAGCATGTGCAAGGTGGAGTTCCACCTTGTGGGCACGTCACATATGAGGCGGTGAGCGGGAAGGCCGAAGTTATGCTGCAGCGCTGACAGACGAGCAGCAGCAGGGTGAGAACGCCGAAAGTGTTCACACACAGCCCGCACTTTCTGCAGCAGCTCTGGCATATTGGGGTAATTTTTAAGGAACCTCTGGACTACCAAGTTCAGCACATGCGCCAGGCAAGGGATGTGCGTCAAACCGGCTAGGCCCAGAGCTGCTACGAGATTTCGCCCATTATCGCACACCACCAGGCCGGGCTTGAGGCTCACTGACAGCAACCACTCATTGGTCTGTTGTTCCATGTCCCTCCACAACTCCTGCGCGGTGTGGGGTTTTTCCCCCAAACAGGAAAGTTTTAAAACTGCCTGCTGTCGTTTACCCCTGGCTGTGCTGAAGTTGGTGGTGAAGGTGTTACGCTGACCGGATGAGGAGGCGGTAGAGGATGAGGAAGCGGAGTAGGAGGAGTTAGCAACAGGAGGCAAACTGAAGCACCCTGCAATCCTCGGTGGTGGAAGGACATGCGCCAAACTGCTATCTGCCTCAGGCCCAGCCGCCACTGCATTTACCCAGTGTGCTGTTAGGGAGATATAACGTCCCTGACCGTGCTTACTGGTCCACGCATCCATAGTTAGGTGGACCTTGCCACAGATGGCGTTGCGCAGTGCACACCTGATTTTGTCCCCCACTTGGTAGTGCAGGGAAGGGACGGCTCGTCTGGAAAAGTAGTGGCAGCTGGGCACGACGTACTGTGGGACAGCCAATGCCATCAGGCTTTTAAAACTCTGCGTCTCCACCAGACGGAATGACAGCATTTTAAAGGCCAGGAGTTTTGAAATGCTGGCATTCAGGGCCAGGGATCGCGGGTGCCTAGGGGGGTACTTCCTCTTCCGCTCCAATGTATGGGAGATAGAGAGCTGAACGCTTCCATGGGACATTGTGGAGATGGTTGGTGACCCAGGTGGTAGTGTTGCTGGCAGATCCTCTGTTTGCGGGGTGGCAGGTGCCACTGTCACTACAGAGGTGGATGAAGAGGCTGAGACTGCAGCAGAAGAGGAAGCAGGAGGAGCCAGAGACCTTTCTTGGTTTTTGAGGTGTCTACTCCACTGCAGCTCGTGCTTTGCACTTAGATGCCTGGTCATGCAGGTTGTGCTCAGGTTGAGATTGAGAACGTTTATGCCTCGCTTCAGGCTCTGATTGCACAGCGTGCAAACCACTCGTGTCTTGTCATCAGCACATTGTGTGAAGAACTGCCACGCTAGGGAACTCCTTGGACCTGGCTTTGGTGTGCTCGGTCCCTTGCTGCGTTGGGCAGTAGCAGACATACTGTCTAGGGGACGGACGCTCCGCTTTTGCACCCTGCTCCCTCTTCTGCTGTGCTGGTGGCTCTGTGCGACCACCGCCTCTTCCTCCAAACTACACTGGTCACCTGCATAACGTTGATTCCATGTGGGGTCGAGGACCTCATCGTCCTCCACATCATCTTCCACCCAGTCTTCACCCCTGCCCTCCTTGTCTGTCTGCACAATTGCGAAAGCAGCAGCAGTTGGCACCTGTGTTTCGTCATCATCCGAGATGTGCTGCGATGGTCCTCCCATGTACTCATCATGAAACATAAGTGGTTGGGCATCGGTGCACTCAATCTCTTCCACTTCTGGGGCAGGGCTAGGTGGATGGCCCTGGGAAACCCTGCTAACAGAGTCATCGAAAAGCAGAAGAGACTGCTGCATGATTTGGGGCTCAGACTGCTTGGCTGATTTGCAAGGGGGTGAGGTGAAAGACTGATGAACATGGGTTTCAGGTGCCAACGCTGATCTTTCATCAGAAGAGTGGGTGGGAGACAATGTGAAGGAACCCGAGGCACTGTCAGCAACCCAATCTACTATCGCCTGTACTTGTCCTGGCCTAAACATTCGTACAGACTCATTAGGCGTGACAAAATACCGCCGCAGGCTCGGTCGCCTACTCGCACCTGAGGAAGGTGTTTCACTTGTGCGTGTATCTGGCACAGATCCACCACGTCCTCTCCCTGCAACAGGAGCTCCACCAGCAGCACCACGACCGGGGCCACCACGTCCCTTTGACCTTCTCCTCATATCTTCCAAATTTAGGATGTTGCCCTAAATGGGTGTTTTTGGAAGAGCAGAACACACCCACAGTACGTAACCGCTGAATCGCACAGCTACAGAACTGCAGAAAATGCTATTCAAAAAATATGTTTTTTTTTTAGTATAGCACAGTAGAAGAAAACTATATATAAATTGTTTATTTCACACACCTCCACATATGTATAACACACTGCAAAATATTTTTTGTGGCCCTAAATGGCGTTTTTTGGAAGACCACAATACACCCACAGTACGTAACCGCTGAATCGCACAGCTACAGAACTGCAGAAAATGCTATTAAAAAAAAAATGTTTTTTTTTTTTAGTATAGCACAGTAGAAGAAAACTATATATAAATTGTTTATTTCACACACCTCCACATATGTATAACACACTGCAAAATATTTTTTGTGGCCCTAAATGGCGTTTTTTGGAAGACCACAATACACCCACAGTACGTAACCGCTGAATCGCACAGCTACAGAACTGCAGAAAATGCTATTCAAAAATTTTTTTTTTTTTTTTAGTATAGCACAGTAGAAGAAAACTATATAAAAATTGTTTATTTCACACACCTCCACATATGTATAACACACTGCAAAATATTTTTTGTGGCCCTAAATGGCGTTTTTTGGAAGACCACAATACACCCACAGTACGTAACCGCTGAATCGCACAGCTACAGAACTGCAGAAAATGCTTTTAAAAAAAATGAGTTTTTTTTAGTATAGCACAGTAGAAGAAAACTATATATAAATTGTTTATTTCACACACCTCCACATATGTATAACACACTGCAAAATATTTTTTGTGGCCCTAAATGGCGTTTTTTGGAAGACCACAATACACCCACAGTACGTAACCGCTGAATCGCACAGCTACAGAACTGCAGAAAATGCTTTTAAAAAAAAAGAGTTTTTTTTAGTATAGCACAGTAGAAGAAAACTATATATAAATTGTTTATTTCACACACCTCCACATATGTATAACACACTGCAAAATATTTTTTGTGGCCCTAAATGGCGTTTTTTGGAAGACCACAATACACTCACAGTACGTAACCGCTGAATCGCACAGCTACAGAACTGCAGAAAATGCTATTCAAAAAAAATGTTTTTTTTTTTTAGTATAGCACAGTAGAAGAAAACTATATATAAATTGTTTATTTCACACACCTCCACATATGTATAACACACTGCAAAATATTTTTTGTGGCCCTAAATGGCGTTTTTTGGAAGACCACAATACACCCACAGTACGTAACCGCTGAATCGCACAGCTACAGAACTGCAGAAAATGCTATTAAAATTTATTTTTATTTTTTTAGTATAGCACAGTAGAAGAAAACTATATAAAAATTGTTTATTTCACACACCTCCACATATGTATAACACACTGCAAAATATTTTTGTGGCCCTAAATGGCGTTTTTTGGAAGACCACAATACACCCACAGTACGTAACCGCTGAATCGCACAGCTACAGAACTGCAGAAAATGCTATTCAAAATTTTTTTTTTTTTTTTTAGTATAGCACAGTAGAAGAAAACTATATACAAATTGTTTATTTCACACACCTCCACATATGTATAACACACTGCAAAATATTTTTTGTGGCCCTAAATGGCGTTTTTTGGAAGACCACAATACACCCACAGTACGTAACCGCTGAATCGCACAGCTACAGAACTGCAGAAAATGCTATTAAAATTTTTTTTTTTTTTTTTAGTATAGCACAGTAGAAGAAAACTATATAAAAATTGTTTATTTCACACACCTCCACATATGTATAACACACTGCAAAATATTTTTTGTGGCCCTAAATGACGTTTTTTGGAAGACCACAATACACTCACAGTACGTAACCGCTGAATCGCACAGCTACAGAACTGCAGAAAATGCTATTCAAAAAAAATGTTTTTTTTTTTAGTATAGCACAGTAGAAGAAAACTATATATAAATTGTTTATTTCACACACCTCCACATATGTATAACACACTGCAAAATATTTTTTGTGGCCCTAAATGGCTTTTTTTGGAAGACCACAATACACCCACAGTACGTAACCGCTGAATCGCACAGCTACAGAACTGCAGAAAATGCTATTCAAAAAAAATGTTTTTTTTTTTAGTATAGCACAGTAGAAGAAAACTATATATAAATTGTTTATTTCACACACCTCCACATATGTATAACACACTGCAAAATATTTTTTGTGGCCCTAAATGGGTCTTTTTGCAAGCGTACATTAAAGTGCAATTTTTTTTTATTTTTTTTTGCCCTAAACGGGTCTTTTTTTACATGAGCAAAATAAAATGGAATTTTTTTATTTTTTTTTGCCCTTAATGGGTCTTTTGGAAAAGAGCACAATAAAGTGCCTTTTTTTTTGTCCTAAATGGATCTTTTTCCAAGAGCAGAATACACCCACAGTATGGAAACGGTGTATCTCTCAACGTAATATATGCAGTGCTGGTGCACTGAGCTTGCAGATAAAAGGTAGATTTTCTCTGACACTGGGCTCATAGCAGTGTAAAAAGACTGCACTGCAACACAAACAGGTAAACCTATGCAGATCGCTGAGTTATATCTCTGAATATGGACTCCTATTCCTATATAATATATCTCTCTCCCTAAAAGCAAAAAACAAGAACCTGGCCCTACAATACACTGTCTCTCTATCTTTTCCCTCACATTCCAGAATCAGGACTAACTCATGTATTTTTCTATCTCTCCCTAAAAGCAGCAGCAGCAGACAAGATCCTCTCCCTATCTATTCTGAAGCAGAGTGACGTGTGTGCTGTGTGCCTCTAGCTTATATAGAAGCTGGGTCACATGTTGCACTGACCAATCACAGCCATGCCATTAGTAGGCATGGCTATGATGGCTTCTAAGGGCACACCAGCTAATCAAAAGGTGATTGGCTGGCCCCTGAAGCATTTCTAACTGCGTAATTAGATTGCCAAACCCGAACCCGAACCCGGACTTTTGCGCAAAGTCCAGGTTCGGGTTCGGGTTCGGGAAAAAGCTAAAGTTCGGTACGGACCCGAACTTTACAGTTCGGGTTCGCTCAACACTAATTCCAAGTGATTAGATTCAAGTGATCACTCAATCTTCTTTAACCACTTGCCTACAGGGCACTTTCACCCCCTTCCTGCCCAAGCCATTTTTCAGCTTTCAGCACTGTCACAATTTGAATGACAATTGCGCGGTCATGCAACACTATACCCAAATCAAATTTTTATAATTTTTTCCCCACAAATAGAGCTTTCTTTTGGTGGTATTTGATCACCTCTTTTTATTTATTGCGCTATAAACAAAAAAAGAGGGACAAGTTTGAAAAAAACACAATATTTTTCACTTTTTGCTATAATAAATATCCATTTATTTATTTTTTAAACAAATGTTTTCCTCAGTTTAGGCCGATATGTATTTTTCTACATATTTTTGGTAAAAAAAAATCGCAATAAGCATATATTGATTGTTTTGCACAAAAGTTATAGCAGCTACAAAAAAGGGGATAGATTTATAGCATTTTTATTATTTAATTTTTTTTACTAGTAATGGCGGCGATCAGTGATTTTTATCGTGAATGCGATATTGCGGCGAACACATCGGACACTTTTGACACATTTTTGGGACCATTCACATTTATACAGCGATCCCTGCTATAAAAATGCATTGATTACTGTATAAATATGACTGGCAGGGAAGGGGTTAACACTAGGGGGTGATCAAGGGGTTAAATGTGTTCCCTAGGTTGTGATTCTTACTGTGGGGGAAGGGAACTGACTGGGGGAGGTGACTGATGGTTGTCCCTATGTACAAGGGACGCACCATCGGTCTCCTCTCCCTGACAGGATGTGGATCTGTGTGTTTACACACACAGATCCACAGTCCTGCTCAGTTACTGGGCAATCGCGGGTGCCCGGCGGCCATCGCGGCCGCCGGGCACACGCATCGGGCCCCCAGTGACACGGTGGACGCGCCCCCTAGTGGCTTGTGAAGGCGATCACGTCATATGACGTCTGCCCAGAACAAGAGGGTCTTCCCGGTGGTTGGTAGTCTGAACATTATGCAACACGAGTAGATTGCCGTGTAGCCACTCCCAGACCAGTTTCGTCACTCAGGACTTCTTCAATGGGAGCCTGAGTGACGAAACTGGTCTGGGAGTGGCTATACCGGCCACCGTTAGTGCAGTGTTTTGGAGTGGAGAGGCGAGCGAGCGGAGTGGGGGTGAGACTTATGGTTTACTCTGGGTCCGTCGAGACCATAGTACATCACGGTGCCACTGCAAGCGTTTTCTGGTTTTGGATTTTTACTGCTGAAATGCCTCTGTTTGTTTTAATATTGTGAATGCAATGTTTGAAGGTTACATGTGCTGTTTTTAAATAAAAAAAATTGATATACTTCACTATTGGAGACACTTAATTTTTACATGTGGAGCGATTTTATTTGCTGGAACACCGGTGGAATCGTTTGAAACCTTTCAGAATTTTAATAAGCTGTATTGCCGAGCATGAGAGTGCAAGACATATCCTATTGGTAAGCGCAATTCCTTGGGGTGTGAAGTCACTGAGCACTTTAGGTGTGGTGGAAGGTCTCATGCAAGTTGTTTAAAGAAGATTGAGTGATCACTTGAATCTAATCACTTGGAATTTAATCATCTGTGGACTTGCTTTGAGTGTTTATCACTTACAGTTTTTTTTTACCACTGGATGAACATTATGAGCATTTATTATTATCAATATTTTTTAATTTTTTGCACTATATATGTCATTTTGAATAATGTTGAATGCTTTTGATATATGAGTGATATTTCCTTCACTAGGTGATTTATCCAAATACATATTTAGATTTGTTCATTCACTGAACACAGCGCTACTATTTTGTTCATTTCAGAATTTTTACACAGTATTATTTATTTAAAGTAGCAGCTTTAGGTGTTATACAAACTTCAATTTTTGAAGTTTGTTCCTGGGCGCAGTGGGGTGTGAGAAGGGAGAGGGGTGTGCATATTTCATTTTTTTCACCATTTTTAATTACATATGTAAAGAGTAACAGCAGAGGAAGGAAGGAACATGATGAGTGGAAGGAAGAAAGGCCATATGGAAAGAACAAGGAAGGAAAGAAGGGAGGGAGACAGAAGGAAGAAAAAAAAGAAAAGGATGGGAGGAAGGGTAAGGGAATATGTAAATATTGAAGAAAGAAAGAAAAGAAGAAATAAACAGAGGGAGAAAGGAAGTAAGGAATAGGAAGGATTAAGAAAAGAGTAAAGAAAGAAGGAATGACAGAAAGAAAATAAAAAGAGACAGTCATATGTAACAAAGGAATAAAAAAAGAAAAAAAGAAGGGAGTAATGGAGGGAGGAAAGGAAGGGGAATGAAAGGCTATACTGAAGGATTAAAGCGGAGTTCCACTCAAAAGTGGAACTTTCGCTTATTTTATTCCCTTCAGAGCCACATTTGGCACCTTTCCGGGGGGGGGGGGGGGGCAGCGTATACCTGTTTTGACAGGTAGGGGTACATTAGAAGTCCCTCCCTCCTCCTCCTGCTGTTTCTGGGCCAGTAAGAGAGTGCAGCGCACTTCACGCAAGCATAGTAGGGAACCGGTGGTAAAACCGCAAGGCTTCACTGCCGGGTTCCCTTATCGGCAATAGTGGCGGTAGCACCCAAAAGCCGATGGAAGCATCGGCTGCGGTGACGACATCGCTGGAATCCAGAACAGGTAAGAGTCCTATTATTAAAAGTCAGCAGCTACAATATCTGTTGCTGCGCTGACTTTTAATTTTTGGAGGGGGAAGGGGGGGGACACTGCTTTAAGAATAGAGGAAGGATAAAAAAAAAGAAACACAGATGAAGGAAAAAAGGAAAGAAAAGACAGAAGGGAGGAAGGAAGGAAGCATAAAAGGAAGGAATAAAGAGAGAAGTAGAAAGGCCATAACAAAGGAGGAAAGGATGGAAGGAAGTAGGGAGGAAAGAGATAGGAAGGTCTTAAAGAAAGAATAATAAGAGGAAAAGAAAGGAAAGATAGGAGAAGGGAAGAAAAGAAGGAATACAAAAATGGAGGGAGAATAGAAAGTGGAAAGCACAAAAGAAGAGAGAGAAAATAAAGGACAGAAGGGGGAGGAAGAAAGTAAAGAAGGAAGGAAGGAAAAAATAAGGAGGAAGGAAGGCCATATGGAAAGAACAACAACAGATATAGGAAGGTAGGAAAGAAGGAAGAAAATACAGAAAGAAATAAATGGAGGGGGACGAGTAAGAGAATACGTAAATAATGAGGAAAGAAAGAGAAGACGAAAAAACTGAGGAAGAGAGGAAGTAAGGAATAGGAAGAATTAAGAAAAGTGTAAAGAAAGAAGGAATGACAGAAGGAAATAAAAAGAGACAGTCATATGTAACAAAGGAATACAAAGTAAAGAAAAGAAGGGAGTAATGGAGGGAGGATAGGAAGGAGGGTGAAAGACTGTACGACGGAGGAATTAAGAATGGAGGAAGGATAAAAAAAAGAATCATAGATGAAGGAAAAATTAAAGAAAAGACAAAAGGGAGGAAAGAAATAAGTATAGAAGGAAGGGAGAAAGAGAAAAGTAGAAAGGCCATAACAATGAAGCAAAAACAGAGGATGGAAGGAAGGAAGGAGAGAGGGAAGGAGAATAGAAGGATATAAAGAAGCAATAATAAGAGAGAAAGAATAAAAAAAAGGAAGGAAGAAAAGAAAGAAAAAAAAAACAGAGGAAGAATAGAAAGATGAAAGCACAAAAGAAGGGAAAATAAATCAAACGACAGAAGGGGGGAGGGGAAGAAAGTAAAGAAGGAAGGAAGGAATAAAGAAGGAGAAAGGAAGGCCATATGTAAGGAATAACAGCAGAGGAAGGAAGGAAGGAACATGAAGAATGGAAGGAAGAAAGGCCATATGTAAAGAACAACAAGGAAGGAAGAGAGGGAGAAGGGGAAGGAGAAAGGGAAGGAGGGAGGGGAGAAGGAAGGAAGACAAGAAACAAAGGAGGGTAGGATGGGTAAGGAAAGACGTAAATAATGAAGAAAGGAAGAAAAGAAGAAAAAAAAAACAGAGCGGGAGAAGGGAAGTAAATAATAGGAAGGATTGAGAAGAGAGTAAGAAAGAAGGAATGGCAGAGGAAAATAAAAAGAGACAGTCATATGTAACAAAGGAATAAGAAGTAAAAAAACAATGGAGTAATGGAGGGAGGAAAGGAAGGATGAAAGGTTATACAGAAGAATTAAGAATAGAGGAAGGATAAGAAAAGAAGCACAGATAAAGGTAAAAGGAAAGAAAATACAGGAAGGAAGTAAGCATAGAAGGAAGGGAGAAAGAGAGAAGTAGGATGGCCATAACAAAGGAGCAAAAACAGAGGATGGAAGGAAGAAGGGGGTAAAGGAGAAACGAGGGACATAAAGAAGGAATAATAAGAAAGGAAGGAAAGAAGGAAGAAACGAAGGAAGAAAAAAACAAAAAAAACTAAGGAAGAACAGAAAGAAGAGAGCACAAAAAAAGGGAAAAAAAAGGACAGAAGGGGGGAAGGTAGAAAGTTAAGAAGGAAGGAAGGAAGGAAGGAAGGAAGGAAAGAAAGAAACAAGGAGGAAGGAAGGTCATATGTAAAGAGTAACAACAGAGTTGAGCACGAAAAATATAGAGCCAAAGATGTTTCTTGCTTCCTAGTACTGTATAAGAATAGGTTCATTCTATATATGGTGAAATGTTGATTGCCTAATATGATATTCTCTGAAGACCTCTATAAAAAAGATATATGATGAAAAGACGGAACAAGAGGCAGCTAGTTATCGCCCATAAAATCTTGCAGTCGCAGCATATGTTGTATTTTCACCGTTCCAGGGAAGGAAGAAGAGAAGATTCTGTGACTATGCTTTACAATCTGCACTGAAAAGGAACATTCAAAACAGCAAATAAAATTAACTTTTTCTTGAAGCGGCAGTATGATATTAGGCGGCAGCAATGATCTAGGCCCAGCATTGAGGTCCTTTGTGTATTTGCAGTTTATCAGGTTATTTCTGACTGTCCGCTTCTAGCTCTGGCTGTCAGCCACTCATCTGGGTTTCCTTCATCTGGCTGGATCACTCCTTAAAGCACAGTTGCTGCTGCTTCACAGGCTGCACAATCCTATTTCAAAAGCCAACTTTGTACAAAGGAGAAGAAGCTGCTGGAGACGCAGGGAGAGGGGAGGGTGTTTGGAAAGCTACTCAGGTAATAAATTATGGATCCAAGAACTGGTGATGGGCGCTGGGGAAGACTCTCAGCTGGCATTTCGCCTCTGGCCTTCTTCTTCATCTCTGGTTAACATCCCTCTTCCTATCACACATTCTCCATGTTGCAGCACTTACCCGATGTTATTATCCCTTGCACCTTGTGTATTTCAATTACTTGTTCCTCATTCTCTCCTTTCTGAAATTCAAATAGTGACTTAGCAGAGACGACATGCCTTTTCCAAAGTACATATGCGATCATAACCAGTGGTTAGGGGAGACAATTCTCAGATTTATGAAGCGTAGAAGAAAGAAAATTGTCTGTGTTGCCTGTGAGAGTGCTACACACAAATTCTCCAAAGTCTGCTCGGCTGGCAGGCTAAGGGGGCTCATTAAAACCTATGTCTAACCTTGTAATAAAAGCAGAGGTCTTTGTTTCATACAAATGCATGTGGATGCCACACACTATATTAACTATTGGAGGATCAGCATGTTAAAATTGAAGTTTAGGTATGGCAATTTTTACATAGTATCATTGGTCTAGCTTGGACCAATAGAAGTATGTATATACCATACCGGTAGGATTCCTGTGGAAGCTGGAAATCCTTGTAGTACACACTGCTACTATAGTGATTGCCACTAGCTTCCAGTTCCTGCACTGAGCAGCTGCATTGTTAGTTACTAAATACAGGAGGTTGCTTGTTTAGCATGGATGCCTTTCAGAGAACACGTTGCACTTTCTGAAATAATACAAAGCATTCTGTGATTAATTGGACGAGGTGCAGATTTTTAAGTCACTGCCCTTCCCTGCCCCTACCCCTCCAGCTTGACTAATTAGAGAATGCCGGAGAAATCAGAGAAATGCCTAGAACAGTGGTGTTCAACGCTCCTGATAGGAAGGCCTCAAGTGTGGCCCCCAAAGGGCCACACATAAATTTGAAATACATTTCAGTGAAAATTCAGCATCAGAGACAGTAGATACACAACAGGATAAGGTAACCCCTTGGCGCTGGCCGCATGCAAATATTTGGCCTCTTAGCACCTGGTCCTTGGCGCAGAGGGGCCACATATTTTGTGAATTGCTGTCCATGCAACTGTGCCAAGAGCGTGCGCAGTGCATGCTCCCAACACAGTTACCGGCACCTGACCGCAAGCTCCCGGTCACAAGCAGTTTTCAGATCTTGAGGTTGGAATTGTGATTCCACAGCCCCATCTCTCCACCTAATCCAATCAGAAAATGTCCTGCATTTACTGAGAAAAACACAAGGCGTTCTGTGAATAGCGCGCATGCCGAGTGAGTGACCACCTCATGCCCATAGTGACCACCTCATGCCCATAGTCTCCCATTATCTCTGACAATCTCTTGTGTCATGCCCACAGTCTCTGAACATCTCTTGCATCATGTCTACAGTTTTGGACTAGCATCATTACCATAAACCTCTTAAATGGTTGGGAGGCACCAGTGTGAAGAGATTAAAGACCGTGGACATGCTACTGGTCTGAGACTGCTGACATGTTACAAGAGATGGTCAGAGACTGTGGGCATGACACAAGAGATTGTCAGAGATTATGGGAGACTATAGGCATGATACAAGAGATTGTCACTATGGACATGCTGCAGGAGACTGTGCACATGATACAGGAGTTGGTAGAGACTTGGGACATGGTTCAAGAGAAAGTCATCGACTTGATCATAATACCAGTGGTTGTAAAGTACAGAAGTCGATCTCCCAATCGACTTCTGCACAACCACCCTGTTGGGTTTTTCCTGATTGATCTATGCAGCAGGCTATAGCCGGCAGCACTTATCATTGTATTATGACGTAGTGGACATTTCCCTGCCAGCAGAACACAAGAGCTCAACGGGAGTAATTCCCCCATCCACCTCTAATGTGTGGAAGGGCGAATAGGGTCATTTATTTTTCATTCAACCCGCTGGCTAAAAAAAAAAAAAAGATTAATGCATGGGCTGCCTAACAATAATGAGAGCTGTGGAAGACAATTTAAAGATAGTAGCAGCATTAGATCACCACCATAAATAGAAATCCTAACCATAGCCATCACCAAGCAGATACTGCATATACCAGGAACAGCCCTTCATAAAACAGAGGCCCTGGGGGGGGGGGGGGGGAGATAGCCTCTGTCTGCATTTTCAGGGAATTCAGCATGTTTAAAAGGTTCACAGCAATGATCATCAGGTCAATGAGAAATCTACATGCTGTGATTTCCAATTAAAATACAGCCAAGGGAATGAAACGCTCTGAATTGTCATACTTATAAAACATTATTTATGTAAATGTCAAAAATGATAGCTAAAACACACAAAAGTTACATAGGTAGACAGACATGATAATGTACCTCCTGCCATAAATTATAAGGATATTAGGATTCACAGAGAAGTTCAGTGTCAATAGAAATGCATAAGGCTACACCTTGTGCATTTGCAAAGGTCACAGAAATCCAATTTCTTGGAGGCAGTAAGTAAATTGGTCATAAAATGTGATCTGATCTTCATCTAAGTCACAACAATAGACAATCACAGTCTGCTTAAACTAATAACACACAAAGAATTAAATGTTACCATGTTTTTATTGAACATACCATGTAAACATTCACAGTGCAGGTGGAAAAAGTATGCGAACCCTTGAATTTAATAACTGGTTGAACCTCCTTTGGCAGCAATAACTTCAACCAAATGTTTCCTGTGGTTGCAGATCAGATGTGCACAACAGTCAGGAGTAATTCTTGACCATTCCTCTTTACAGAACTGTTTCAGTTCAGCAATATTCTTGGGATGTCTGGTGTGAATCGCTTTCTTGAGGTCATGCCACAGCATCTCAATCTGGTTGAGGTCAGGACTCTGACTGGGCCACTCCAGAAGGCGTATTTTCTTCTGTGTAAGCCATTCTGTTGTTGATTTACTTCTATGCTTTGGGTCGTTGTCCTGTTGCAACACCCATCTTCTGTTGAGCTTCAGCTGGTAGACAGATGGCCTTAAGTTCTCCTGCAAAATGTCTTGATAAACTTGGGAATTAATTTTTCCTTCGATGATAGCAATCCGTCCAGGCCCTGACGCAGCAAAGCAGACCCAAACCATGATGCCCCCACCACCATACTTCACAGTTGGGATGAGGTTTTGATGTTGGTGTGCTGTGCCTCTTTTTCTCCACACATAGTGTTGTGTGTTTCTTCCAAACAACTCAACTTTGGTTTCATCTGTCCACAGAATATTACTGTTGTGGAACATCCAGGTGCTTTTGTGCAAACTGTAAACATGCAGCAATGTTTTTTTTTGGACAACAGTGGCTTCCTCTGTGGTATCCTCCCATGAAATCCATTCTTGTTTAGTGTTTTACGTATCGTAGATTCGCTAACAGGGATGTTAGCGTATGCCAGAGACTTTTGTAAGTCTTTAGCTGACACTCTAGGATTCTTCTTCACCTCATTGAGCAGTCTGTGCTGTGCTCTTGCAGTCATCTTTACAGGATGCCCACTCCTAGGGAGAATAGCAGCAGTGCTGAACTTTCTCAATTTATAGACAATTTGTCTTACCGTGGACTGATGAACCGCAAGGCTTTTGGAGATACTTTTATAACCCTTTCCAGCTTTATGCAAGTCAACAATTCTCAATCGTAGGTCTTCTGAGAGCTCTTTTGTGCGAGGCATCATTCACATCAGGCAATGCTTCTTGTGAAAAGCAAACCCAGGACTAGTGGGTGTTTTTTATAGGGCAGGGCAGCTGTAACCAACATCTCCAATCTCATATCGTTGATTGGACTCCAGTTGGCTGACACCTCACTCCAATTAGCTCTTGGAGATCTCTTTAGTCTAGGGGTTCACATACTATTCCCACCTGCACTGTGAATGATTACATGGTGTGTTCAATAAAAACATGGTAACATTTAATTCTTTGTGTGTTATTAGTTTAGGCAGACTGTGATTGTCTATTGTTGTGACTTAGATGAAGATCAGATCACATTTTATGACCAATTCGTGCAAAAATCCATATCATTCCAAAAGGGTTTGCAAACTTTTTTTTGCAACTGTATACTTGTGTAGAGAAAATGTCGGGGGGTTGAGCATGTAAATGCTCAGGGATTTTTAAACCGTGTTCATGAAAAATAGCTCAGAAGAGGAAATGGGTACAATTTAACAAAGTTTAATTGATAAGTATAAAAAACAAGCAAGGAAATAAACATGCAAATTGAAAAAAAGACCATTGACATTGATAAAAGACAAAACGGTCACAGCAAATGACAAACTAGCGTTCTAGGTCACTCTACTAGTTTCGCTCAATACGAGCTTCTTCAGGAGTTTGACAGTAAACGTAGGTCATACTGAAAGATAAAATTTGCATGTGTGAAAAAACAATCGATATAGGAACAAGTCCATTATGCACAAGCACACAGAAGAGTGGTCTTGATATACAATCAATCACAACAAAATTGAGTATAGTATACGGATGTAAGAGAAGGGATACACATAAATATAATTGATAGTCAGGACCCGAGCTGCAGAATATAACTCACCCAGAGACCCCAAAGTCGCACATGCATGTAAAGGTCATGTAGATGCAATAAAATTCCCCAATGTAAACAGGACCAACTGCCGAAGAAAGAGAGAGCCATCCAAAAACATCCAAGCCATAGAGAGTAAAAGGACAATGGAACCTATAAATTAGGTAGGACAAACATGAATATCACTGGCAGTGAGGGCACTGGGCTTGATGTCTGACATGGAGTCAGAAACCATCAAAAGGACAAAGAATAACAAAAAAGGACAAAACATACCAGCTAATTGGCAGGTTTAGTATGTGTGGTGCCAATCTGTTTGTTAGGGATGCAAGGTTTCCAAGTTGGATCAATAGTGGATATAGCAAACGGTACTGTTATAGTTTGCTGCAGGAATAGGGGTGAATACCCATGCTGAAACCAATAAGGAAGAAAAAGTTTCATTAAATACTAGTAATACACGTAAGGGTTAACAATGTTTGAAGCTTGGCATTGAATCAAATGTTAATTGGCATCTATCTAAGGAGACCATGAATGAAGGGAGGCTTACCTAAAGTAGAACTGAAGTATTGAGCACCCGAGGGGTCCAATGGCAGCCTCTCCCTGTGGCTGGAGTGTGTCCTGACAGTAGTGGCAGTAAAAGACCGCACTCTTATACTCACCATTCCCGGCGGTGTCTGACGTCACTGCCGGGAAGCGGACGTATTGTAACTCCATGGTGCGCATGTCCGGCAGCACAAATGAGAGGACCGCGTCCGATGCGAGAGCGGCGCATATCGCGTGTGTCATGGCAGCAACACACGAGGGGCCGCATCATCCGAATCAGGCGTGGCCATCTTGAATAAGCGAAAGCTGCTCAAAATGGCTATGGCAGTGAGAGAAAAGACTGAGGGCAATACACTTAGATGCCAGGATGGTAAAACAGTCTGTCCTAAAGGAAAGGGATGCCGAAAATGGGAAAAACCCCTGCGCACAATGAGTGGAGCGCTCTAACTGACCCGGTGATTGACATTGCACCTGTAAAGGAGAGAGCGCCCCGGGCGTCCGTATGGCTGAGATTGTTGGTTGGCACCATCGCTTCAGCGTGGAGCCCTGAATAACAAAGGGAAACAAAACCAGCAGAAAAGGGATAATGTATAATGGGAGATGTGAAAACATTCTCCATAAGAGTGGTTGTAATATTTAAATTGATCTATGATATTTAAAAGCACAAGGGTAATCAAATCTAAACATCAAAATTAAAGAATGGAGGAGATGAAAAAATAAATTGCAATGAAACGTATTGACCTACAAGCACATGAATGATAATGTATAGGACTATGTAAGCAAATTCTTATTTCGACTTTGCTTTTGAGTATATCACTTATTAGCGGTAAACTATACTGCGACTTGGCGAGTCTCCGGGGAGAATTCCAAACAGGTTGGGTCATGACCACAAACAGATATACATAATGTACAGGTTAAACCAATGAGTTCAAGTACAACAAATACAATAGAACAAGTTATATGCAAAATAAAACAACAGAGAAAGGTAAGAGACAAAGAAATTAAATTAAAGAAAGGGTTTGAAACTGAAGGCATCATTCAAGCCTGGAGATTTCAAGGCTGAAAGATTGTGGATCTACTTGGCCTCCCTTTGAAGGAGAACCTTGTCGTAGTCCCCCCCCCCCATCACCGGGGGGGATATGCTCCAAGGCGGAGAAATGCATTTTGGATGCATCAAATGAATGATAAAGGCCCATATGGCGACTGATGGGAGTCTCCATCTTTTTCTTATTAATGAGGGCAACATGATCACGAATCCTGTGAAAAAAGGGTCTTTTGGTTTTCCCTATGTAGAAGGCATTGCATTCGCATTGCATGATATATACAATGCCTATTGATTGACATGTCACAGAAAAGCGAGGTCTGTAGGTACGTCCATTCGGAAGGGCCACAGACTGTGCGAAATGGACATATCTTACGGTACCATTCTTTGTTGTTAAGAATGTCCAAATTCTCATACCCTATGCTGTCCATCACCACCAAATTGCCCTCCGCCTGCAACTCCTTGTTGTATGCGAATAGTTCCCGCCTGATTCGGATGATGCGGCCCCTCGTGTGTTGCTGCCATGACACACGCGATATGCGCCGCTCTCGCATCGGACGCGGTCCTCTCATTTGTGCTGCCGGACATGCGCACCATGGAGTTACAATACGTCCGCTTCCCGGCAGTGACGTCAGACGCCGCCAGGAATGGTGAGTATAAGAGTGCGGTCTTTTACTGCCACTACTGTCAGGACACACTCCCGCCACAGGGAGAGGCTGCCATTGGACCCCTCGGGTGCTCAATACTTCAGTTCTACTTTAGGTAAGCCTCCCTTCATTCATGGTCTCCTTAGATAGATGCCAATTAACATTTGATTCAATGCCAAGCTTCAAACATTGTTAACCCTTACGTGTATTACTAGTATTTAATGAAACTTTTTCTTCCTTATTGGTTTCAGCATGGGTATTCGCCCCTATTCCTGCAGCAAACTATAACAGTACCGTTTGCTATATCCACTATTGATCCAACTTGGAAACCTTGCATCCCTAACAAACAGATTGGCACCACACATACTAAACCTGCCAATTAGCTGGTATGTTTTGTCCTTTTTTGTTATTCTTTGTCCTTTTGATGGTTTCTGACTCCATGTCAGACATCAAGCTCAGTGCCCTCACTGCCAGTGATATTCATGTTTGTCCTACCTAATTTATAGGTTCCATTGTCCTTTTACTCTCTATGGCTTGGATGTTTTTGGATGTCTCTCTCTTTCTTCGGCAGTTCGTCCTGTTTACATTGGGAAATTTTATTGCATCTACATGACCTTTACATGCATGTGTGACTTTGGGGTCTCCGGGCAGGGGCGGATCCAGGGGGGGGGCAACAGGGCCTGATCTCCAGGACTTTGGGGACCCGTTACCGGCCGGTCGTGGGTCTCTTGGACCCCAAACTTGGCACACATATAGACCCATGTCTCCTGTATAAGTGTACAAAGTTTGGTGTCTGGGAGATATACGGCCGGGGAGCAATGATTTTTTAAACCGGGCACCCCTTCCATAGACTCCAATGTTAAACGGTAATTTCTCTGGTGAATTTGCGGACCCGCTACCGGCCGGTCGTAGGTCTCCTGGACCCCAAACTTGGCACACAAACCTACGGCTTGGGAAGAACTGATTTTTTAAAGCCGGGCACTCCTTCCATAGACTCCCATGTTAAACATCAGTCTAGTCATGGGCACAGTGAAGCATGGGCACAGTAAGGCATTGGCACAGTGAGGCACAGTGAGGCATGCAGATGGACACCCTAGGCTTATACTCGATTCAATAAGTTTTCCCAGTTTTTTGGGGTAAAATTAAGTGCCTCGGCTTATATTCGGGTCGGCTTATACTCGAGTATATACAGTACTGTTTCTGCGGCTGCCGCTGCCTCTCTGAGTCTCTCTCTCAGTTTCTCACATCAGCCGATCAGCGGCGCAGAGAGAGAGACTCGTCTAATGTAGTTACGCGGCGCACTGACACAAAACCAGGAGTGGAGGAGGAGGTGGGTAGGAGCCTCTTCCCTGCACGCTTGGCGTCTAGCAACGAGTGACGTCAGTGAGTCGCGTCGGGCCGCTCTGCGGGCAGGTGCGATAGCGTGCGGCTCCACAGACGGGTAAGAAAGCGGGCGGCTCCGCTTGCGGCACGGTTTGTGGGCGGGCGGCGCGGTTCTTGGGCAGACCGTGCTTCTCAGTGTGTTGGCAGCGCAGGTGAGAGTGAGAGAGCAGGCTCAGTGTGGCAGCCAGGAGCGGGGGAGCAGAGAGATGAGATCATCTCTCACGGCCCGTGCCTGCCCTGCATTCCTGCAGTGACTTCCGCCCTCACTGTGCAGGCAGCAGAGAGATTACATTATCTCTCTGCTGCCTGACTCTGGGAGTCTGGGACACAGCAAGAGAAAACCAAAACTACACCTTAGCAGGCAAGTTAGTGACAATCCGCAAGGTGTGGCAGGCGACGTGGCAAGTGACAATCCGCAAATTGTGTCAGGTGACGTGGCAAATAAAAATCTGCATCTGGTGGCAGGCAAGTGACAATCAGCAAGGTGTGGCAGGTGATGTGGCAAGTGACAATCCACAAGGTGTGGCAAGTGACAATCCACAAGATGTGGCAAGTGACAATCCACAAGATGTGGCAGGTGACGTGGCAAGTGACAATCCGCAACGTGTGGCAAGTGACACGCTCAGGGCTCCCACTAATTGCAGGCGACGGTGGCAAGTGACACACTCGGGGCTCCCACTGATTCTGCATTGAACTATTTGATTTTATATTACAATGTAATAATAGAAATAATGCGCTTCAATCATCCTGACACCATAACAACCATGGTGCCGGGATGATTGAAGCGCCGACACCAACCATTTCCCCGATAAATTTCCCACAAAAAAAAACATATTTTTTGGCAGTGCCCCTCCCGAGAAAAGACTCTGGATCCGCCCCTGTCTCCGGGTGAGTTATATTCTGCAGCTCGGGTCCTGACTATCAATTATATTTATGTGTATCCCTTCTCTTACATCCGTATACTATACTAAATTTTGTTGTGATTGATTGTATATCAAGTCCACTCTTCTGTGTGCTTGTGCATAATGGACTTTTTCCTATATCGATTGCAAATTTTATCTTTCAGTATGACCTACGTTTACTGTCAATCTCCTGAAGAAGCTCGTATTGAGCGGAACTAGTAGAGTGACCTAGAACGCTAGTTTGTCATTTGCTGTGACCGTTTTGTCTTTTATCTATGTCAATGGTCTTTTTCTCAATTTGCATGTTTATTTCCTTGCTTGTTTTTTATACTTATCAATTGAACTTTGTTAAATTTTACCCATTTCCTCTTCTGAGCTATTTTTCATGAACACCGTTTAAAAATTCCTGAGCATTTACATGCTCAACCCCCCAGCATTTTCTCTTCATATTTAATTGGGATAAGGTGTTCCAATATCTGTATGTAGTGTGGCCCTGATCTCATGATGTATACTTGTGTATCAACAACAATCAATTTCAGTGTGGATAGCAAAATCTTCACACCCAAAAGTGCACCTCCAACTCTCAAGCCGCTTACCAGCTACTCTGATCCCAAGAAGGGGGTCTGGCTGCACTTTATCCTAGTATCCCCGTGGGATAGATTGATATCAGGAGCCAAGATTCCAGGATGGGTTACCGTACAACTAAGATGTTCAACAGTGGACTCAGCAAAAGGGAGAGACAAAGGAGGAACTCGAAGTGTAGTAATTCAAAATTCAAGAAAAAAACTGTGATTTAAAAAAAAACGGCGTAGGGTCCCCACAAAATCCATACCAGACCCTTATCCGAGCATGCAGCCTGGCAGGTCAGGAAAGTTGAGGGGACGAGCAAGAACCCCCCCTCCTAAACCATACCAGGCCACATGCTCTCAACATGCCCCAAAGCACCCACCCCAGCATGTTGAGGTCATGTGGCCTGGTATGGTTCAGGAGGGGGGGCACTCGCTCGTCCCGTATGCTTTAATGACATGCTGGACTGCATGCTCGGATAAGGGTCTGGTATGCATTTTGGGGGGGGCCCTGCGCCATTTTTTTTTTGGCCGGGGGGGGCGGGGGGGTTGGGCGGCTCCACGCTGTTAACTTCTTTATATTTGTATGGTTCAAACCATACCGGTTTCCTTTCCGAAACCGTACCATAACCAGTTTCAATTTTAAAGTAATTTTAAATGTGATTTGACAATTTTTTTTTTCTTTAGAATTTTTTCTTTTGCTGTAGCATGTTTTATGCATGCTACAGATGCGCCACTTTACAGGCACATTAAATATAGGACCTGGGGGGGTCCCCTTAAATACATTTTTCATTTTTATTGTTGCACTTTAAGCATAATTGAAAATCACTGCTCTTGAAAAAACAATTGTTTATAAAATAAAATACATGTATTTATACATGTCCCCTAAGACAGTACCCAGACCCCCATACCCCGTTTATGGCCAATTACTTGCATATAAGCCTTTATAATGGGCACTTCTGATTTTTTCTGTTCGGCTCCGATAGACTTCAATGGGGTTCGATGTTCAGGTTAGAACATTTCCCCTGTTTGGGAGTTCTGGTGCGAACCGCACAGGGGGGGTGTTCGGCACATCCCTATTCGGGAAGAGCTACAGCAGTGACTTTATTATACCCGTTAGGGTGTCTGCGTGTGATTGATTGTTTTATATGCGATTTTACTCCGACCTTCTTGTAAGTAGTTTAACCTTCATTAAAAAGCCTGGATTTTGAATTACTAAACTATGAGTTCCTCCTTTGTCTCTCCCCTTTGCTGAGCCCACTGTTAAACATCTTGGTTGTATGGTAACTGAATCTTGGCTCCTGATTTCCATCTATCCCATGGGCATACTAGGATAAAGAGCAGCCAGACCCCCATCTTGGGGTCAGAGTAGCTAGTAAGTGGCTTGAGAGTTGGGTGTGCACTTTTGGGTGTGGAGATTTTGATACACAAGTAAAAATAACTTTTTGTAAAGGAGCACTTCTCTTCTTTTTTTCTGATGGATTTTTTTATTTTTCAATTTTTTTTTTACAGTTTTTAATATATACAGTGGAACCTCGGATTGCGAGAAACACGGTTAACGAGCGTTTTGCAATACGAGCACTGTTTTAAAAAAAATCCTAACTCGGTTTGCGAGTGTTGTCTCGCAAAATGAGCAGGATTCAAGCCAAAGCCATGTGCGGTGTGCAGTACCGCGTTTGGCCTGAGGTGGGGGGCGCCAGAGCCAAGCGACCTCCGTTTCTGAGCCTTTCCAAGGTTTGTTGAGGTCAGCTGAGCTGTCCTCAGGCCTTTCTGTGTGTTTCCGAGGCTCTCTGGCGCCCCCTACATTTGGCCACATGCGGTATTGCATGCCATTGAAGTCAATGCGGAACAAATTATTTTCGTTTCCATTGACTTCAATGGGGAAACTCGGATTATGAGCATTCTCCTGGAACGGATTATGCTCGTAATCTGAGGTTCCACTGTATATATGAATGTTTTACTTGATTAATTAATTGTTGTGAATGTATGCACTTTATATTGATAGTTCCACATGTCTTTCAGTAATATTTATATGTATAATGTTTATGTGGACATTTTGTGAGTGCAGCTGTCACTGAGAAATTATTCTTTTTTTACTATTTGTTGACACTTTTTTCCGCAACTTATTTTTTGGTTTTGTTTACTTTCAGTAGAAACCCTGACCCCTGCACCCTGTAGGCTGT